>CM075492.1:5275000-7677500 GCA_037950675.1 Hypophthalmichthys molitrix | reverse complement strand
ATTTATGTATTTGAATTGCATATACATTTTTTATTAGTTACAGTAAACTGTAATTATATTCATTTCAAATACATAAATCTTACATTTAAGCCTAAATATTTATTTAAGTGTAGATAGATAGATAAACAGAATAACAGATAACTTTTCTATCGCTCCATCAAACAGGGAACAGAGGGATCTGTACTAACAGCACAACCTTCAGAGCTCCATTCATCCATCCACCCACACATTATGGCTCCTTTTTTATCTTTCTCACTGCACAGTCTATTCTGCACTTACAACCAAGTTCATCAAAAATGAAATATTCATACACGCATGTTGAACTGACCAATCAGGATCATGCAATTTCCCATGGTCCTGAGCTGAAAAACTCAGCATAATCACAGGCAGAATGTGCCGCTTTTTTACCACATATGTTAATATATATATCCTTCTGATTTTATGTCAATGAAAAGGGTTTTGAAAGTGTTTAAGCTAATTATATAGTCTGCTGCTGCTTTATAAGCTTGTTAATGAGATAAACATCAACGCTAATGACCAAGGACATCATACTCGGGCCTTTAAGCTTATTAAATCCAATGTAAATATTGCGGGTCTCGATGGAAACAGGATTTTGTCTGTTTTTTTCTGCTTTGTTAAATAATTATTGACATAAAAAGTCATAATTATGAGATAAAGTCAAAATTATGACAAATTATAAAATAATAAAAAATGTCATTTTGTCATTCATGTTGGGATAGTTAATCCAAAAATGAAAATTATCTCATGATTTACTCACCCTCAAGCCATCCTAGATGTATATGATCTTCTTTCAGACGAACACAATCTGATATATTTAAAAAATATCCTGGCTCTCCAAAGCTTTATAATGGTAGTGAAGCCAAAAAATAAATGCATCCATCCATCATAAATATAGTCCATACGGCTCCAGGGGGTTAATAAAGGACTTCTGAAGCGAAGCCATGGGTTTTTGTAAGAAAAATGTCCATATTTAAAACTTTATAATCTAAAATAGCTTCTAGCAGACGGCCAAAGTAACCCCTTGCACGATGTATAACACAGGATGTAGGAGTACAGTAAACTTAGACGCCTCTCACGGTTCAAACATATAGGACAGGGCAACAAACTGAAGCTCGTCTTCTCTTATATCGAAATTCTCTGACATTTCTGTTTAAAATTTCTTGTTTTAGATTTCTAATTTGTGACCGGCGTTTTGTTTTGCTCTATCCTCCGCGCTTCCGTGTTCGTCATTGCGTCATGCATCGGGCAAAGTCCCTTTAAGACAAGTCATTTCACTCGGCGGCCATCTTTGAAACGCCTCTCGGGCATTCAAGTGCAGCTCCTATCTCTTTGAATGGGGAAACATCAAATTCTCCAAAGCTGTTTGCCAAGCTTTCGATTAAATTTCATATTTGAAATCACCAATGAAATCTGACAACTGCCTCATAAATTTTGTTTTTAAACGCTCGAATCATGACAAAAAACGGTATTTTTCAGGCTGGATCAAGCTAAAGCGCATGCGCAGTTCTAAATGCGCGTCTCATGTCGGAGGCTTGAGTCTGACTGTTTCTATAGGAACCGGAGCTTCTAACGGCCGCTGTCGTGACGCGTGACTTTACCAATTGGCGATTGGCTCTTATTTAGAAGGCGGGACTTATTCCGCCGTATTGTGCGTTGCACTTTCTCCCATTCAAAACAATAAGAGTGATGCGTCTTGTCTGACTATTCTATAGTCTTTGCATCGGGTCAGTCCGCTGGAAGCTAGCTATTTTAGATAATAACATTTTTAGATGTGGATATTTTTCTTACAAAAACCCAGGATCAAATCTCATTGGCTGTCATTGTTTTTATCGTCCATCAGCTGAAAAAAAAAATCGTTCTTAAAGTGATTCTAATGATATCGTTCCCCTGTGCTGTTATCGATATAGATGTTGTGTGGACTCTGCTATGCTTTTTAATTTGATTTTTAAATCTTTATCGTTATCGTTATTGGTACAAACAGGCCTGTATTCTGTTGAAAGAAACTGTACAAATCTGGTTTACTTAAGACTGCATCAACTGAAGTTTATAAACAAGTGTGTTTGTGACAAGAAATTAAAACTTTTAACGACGTCCTTGTGTGTTGGTGGCACATTAGAGCTCTTGCTGTTATCTGTTGTCATTTTTGACACCAGTGTTGAATAACAGTGAGTGAATGAGCAAGAGGAACACTCAGGCTTACAGTGAGAATTAAATCTGTGTTTGTGTGTGTCTGTGTATTATCCTAATGGAAATTCAATTTACGAAAATGACCTAAATGGTAAAGATTAAACCACATTCTGGGCAGTGGGCATGTCCCCAAAAGAAATAAAGGGCCATGAATACTACAAACTGATGCTGAAATTTATATTTAATAATACCAAATGTTATATTTTAGTGTTAGGGTCAGTCTGTTATTACCTTATATAAATTCTCAATGGATAGAACTTATGTATCACTTAGATGGATACATAATAGTGTATGTTTGTGTTTGTAAAAAATGTGAGGTTTTCATTTCTTCTCTCATTCCGAAGACCTGTATATAACCTCAGCCCTTCAAAACGATCCAGTCTTTGTGCTTCTGTTCTGCTCTATGCTTCACTAAACTAGCCTTCATCAAGACGTTTTCAGCATCTCAAAATCTCCAGATCTCATTTCATCTCAAGATTAATTAAAAGAGGAAAGCAGGGTAAAGAGGACAAAACATTTTCATCTCCATGTGAATACTACTGCTAAAGCAATAATCATACAGACGTAATACATTTTCAAATGTTGTCCACACAGACACTCATCCTTTCACAGAGTATTGAGGTGTGGAAAATGCATAGAGAAAAAAGGAAGATACTAAAGATACTTTGCTATGCTTTGCTGTGCACAGGATCATTTATAAGCCTGATTCATAAGCACTGAGGGACAGTTTTGTAAAATGATTCTCCACTGAATCGCTCGAACCGCTGGCGACACCTGCTGGTCAAAACTTGTAAATGCAACGAGAACACAGAACACGTGAAAGACACTTTTACAAAACAAATGTAAATTGCATGAAGCGTAGTCTAATAAATGTAGTCTACAAGTCAGATACTGTTAAACATGAAGTGTATTTTTGTATCGTTTTATTAATTTGTAGTGCTTGTTTTGTGCATTTTTTGAAAGACATCGGAGACAAATATCACTCTCCACTTTTCACACACGCATGTTGCTCATTAAAACTGAACCTAAATTATAAAACTGAACAGAGATCAGTTAAAACTATATTACACTGGTTCATGTATTCAACAGATAGGCTAAACGTCCCTAATTAGCGGTGAACCAATAACAACAACATTCCTGTAGCCTAGTGTAAATTAATTATTTTTTTCCTTAAATAGCTACATTGTAACATCAACTTATTACAAATTTAGCTGTGTAGTAAACTTATTTAAGATCTGTTACCGTGTCAGGTTTTGCACAAATGCAACTACTTCGCAAGTTTAAAATATTCTAACTGAGCTTAATTTGTGTTATTTTATTAATTTGTAGTGGTCACAGGGTTGGTTAATCAGGCTATTTATAGCCAATTAATATCACAATATAATTTTTTCCATTACACACATGTTCAAAACTGAAGCTGTATAGATTACTATACAACCGAATCGAAACCAGAACATTATTAGACACTGGTTCTCGTATTAAACGATAACGCCCCCTTGAGGTGAACCATCGAAATTTGAAAAAGATTCGAACCAGTATATGACGTAATGAAGCATCGTTTGCTGAAATCACGTGACTTTGCCACTTTGATTCGCGCTCCGAACCACTGATTCAAAACAAAAAAAAAATTGTAAACCTTTCGGAGCTTAATGTTTCGGTGTTTTGAAAGCGCTTATTTCAGTAAATCAGTTTTTGTTGTGTAATTTGTATTAGAGGATAGAGTGAACAAAAATGACTGATGGAGAGATCTGTGAAATAAACAGGATCGAACATTTCCAGGTGATAAAGACGGAACAGCATGAAAACGATCAAACCTCACAGGTACCAGATGTGAAAACGAAAACCTGCAATTCGACACATAGGCAGTGGAAGAATAAAAAGCAGTGTAAGTTGGTTATTCACTTAGAAAGAATCAATTATGTTAAAAGAATCGGGTAATTTTTTAAACATGATTTATGCCTAAAATTTAGATGGTTAGGCTACTCGAGATGTTGAAATGTCCAAAATAGTTGGGAATTTGTCAAATTGACTTACAATTAGCCTATTAAATTTTAAATTATGACTAGAATTTAACCAGAGATCCAATTGCTGCAGCAAAAGCGATTTTTATATGATTAAAATAATTTCTTAGATATTTGACAATTGTGATTATTAGTAAAATTTACTGAGAAATAGAGCAAAATCAGTAAATTGGGCCACATTTTGACAAATCATAAAACAAACACAGCATTAAAATAATACTCAATTTTACAAAGGCGTTCTCATGAGAAAAAAAAAAGTTACAAACACAACCCCAGGTGCCTTCCTCCACGTGAATTCAGGTAAAACAGCATAGAGAAACTGGGAGCAAAAACATTGTTATAATTAAAATAACAAAACTTTTTTAAAAATGTATTTTTGTATTAACATTTAAGTATTCCAGAGTGGTGTAATAAAATGTAAAACATGTTTGTTCAGTTGCATGAGTACTATTTCTAGCCTGATCTGCTGTAAAGATCGGATAATTTCTTCACAAACCATGGAAACATTTTTATGTTTTCCATCTTACTTTATACTTTAAAATGCAGTTATCAGAAAAAGCAGATGTCTATGCATCTTCTGTGACAAGTGTGATTTCAGTCATTGAGTCACAAAACATTTTGGATCCTCTGTTTACCCCTTTATTAACAGATACACGCCTGCACGGCTAATTCACGCCTGCACAATAGGTGGCGCTGACTGAGAATACATGTTTTCTTGTGTATGTATCTCATAGGTTTTTTTTAACCTTGTATGCTGCACAACATTCAACAGTTAAAGCGTTAGTTCACCCAAAAATGACAAATTCTGTCATTAATTACTCACCCTCATGTCGTTCCAAACCCGCAAATCATTCGTTCATCTTCGGAACACAAATTAAGATATTTTTGATGAAATCTGAGAGCTTTCTGTTCCTCCATTGACAGCCTACACAACTATCATTTTCAAGCCCGAGAAAGATAGTAAAAACATCATTCAAGTAATCCATGTGACTCCAGTGGATTAACTTCTATTTTATGAAGCGACACAAGTGCTGTTTGCGCAAAAAAAAAACAATTTACCACTTTATTTAGTACTTTTATGATTTCTTTATTACCTTTCTTGAACGTGAAAGTGGTAGTTGCGTAGGCTGTCTATAGAGGGAAAGAAAACTCTTAACCTCAATTTGATAAAGCAGTGCGAGTGCTTTGTTTGCAAAAACAATTGACCAAAATCCAGCGTTAGCATCATTTCTGGCAGGTCTGACTCCCAGGTGACTCACGTCTACCTATAGGAATACCACGCCTATCACAGCATCCATATATAAGCTCCTCAGTATTATCAGCAGCTATCGCATTTCTCATGAGCAAATTACCCTCCTCCATCCCCAGCTCCTCCTCTCTTCAGTCAGGATTGGCCTTATGATTTCCCTGAATCAGACTAATTCTTTAAATATGTGTACATGTTAAATTATTAACATTAATTATATCTGCATATGTTTGTTCTGTTCTGTTACCCTAAGGGGGGTTATTGCTGCTCTCCCTGCTCTTATCCATGCTAGGCTGCATGGATGCACAGGGAGTTCTTGCCCAGAACAGAACTATACCGCCAATACAAACTCTGTGCAATTATCAATCATATTTGACGGTTGTGGTCCTGACAGAAATATTAATCTCTGATGTGCATTAGCGGTAGCCTACATGAGTAGCGCACACACGGAGCAGAACACTGAGCAGAGCAAACTGGGTGTCGGTGCAGACTTACCTGCTCGGCCAGAGTCGCTTTGAAGTTGTGCATCTTCAAAAGCCGTGCTGCTCGCAAAGCATATATTTTCGGCTCATATTTTTCCCTTTTGGCCGATAATTTTTCGGCAGCCGAAATTTCGGTGCATCCCCAGTTCATTGGTTTTCAAAATAGCGCCACCAATCTAGCTCTTTTGTGCAACAGCAGCTTGATCTAAAGCACAATTCTACCTGGACGGCACGTTTCATCACGGGGTGAAAATTTTACACACTGTTCGAAAAAAATCTTGCTTTGATGTGCCGCAGTTGATCACGCCCGGTGTGAATAGGGATCTACATTCGTGTCGCTTGATTGCGGCCTTAACTGTGTATAACTGAGGGAAATGCTATAGAGAAATGCATAAAATAATTAATAAATAAATAAAACTAACTTTCTATAACCATTACTAGATTTAATGGCAATAACATGAGAATGACATATTTAAACTTTATTATTTCAAATATACAATTACCTATGTTGCATTTTGTCAGTGAATTTGGTTGCAGATCTCTAGCTTTATTGTCTAATTTTTGACATTGATCTTTTAATGTTCATTTTAGATCTGAAGGAACTGAAAGAAGCTTCTGTCACTTGTCATCAATGTGGGATGCATTTCACAAAGCAAGCAAGCCTTAAGCAGCACATGAGAATTCACACTGGAGAGAAGCCGTTTACCTGCCCTCAATGTGAAAAGAGTTTCAGATTGAAACAACACCTTGAGAATCACATAAGACTTCACACTGGAGAGAAGCCTTTCACCTGCCCTCAGTGTGGAAAGAGTTTCACAGTGAAACAAAACCTCGAGGTTCACATCAGAATTCACACTGGAGTGAAACCTTTCAACTGCTCTGAGTGTGGAAACAGTTTTACGCAACAAGGACAACTTAAAAGTCACATGAAAAGTCACACTGGAGAGAAGCCTTTCACCTGCTCTCAGTGTGGAAAGGGGTTCACAGTGAAACGAAGCCTTAAAGGTCACATGAGGATTCACACTGGAGAGAAGCCTTTCACCTGCCCTCAATGTGGAAAGAGTTTTACAATAAAACGAAACCTTGACGGTCACATGATAATTCACACCGGAGAAAAACCTTTCACCTGCCCTCAGTGTGGAAAGTGTTTCACAGTAAAACACAACCTTAAGAGACACATGGGTGTTCACACTGGAGAGAAGCTTTTCACCTGCTCTCAGTGTGGTAATAGTTACACAGTGAAACAAAACCTTGAGAGTCACATGAGAATTCACACTGGAGAGAAGCCGTTTACCTGCCCTTAATGTGGAAACCATTTTTCAGTGAAACGAAACCTTGAGCAGCACATGAGAATTCACACCGGAGAAAAGCCTTTCACCTGCCTTCAGTGTGGAACGAGTTTTACGGTGAAACGAAATCTTAAGAGTCACATGAGAATTCACAGTGAGTCAGTTGATTAGACACTAAAGTAGAACATTCCCATTACCTTTTTTTTTGTTGTTGTTATGAATGTGAAGAACATGCAAATTTCTGTTTAGATGCAGTCAGAGCTTTTAATACACAAATATCTATGACTATTGCTAATTTCTTATCACCTCATTTTGTGCCTCATGCTCTTCCTCTGCATCAGCCTCATTGCTACAGAGAAGTTAACTTGACAATATGTTTGAATAGCTTTGAATTCCTGGCAAAAATCTTCCTGAGACAGGAAAGCTGGCAGGTGGCAATGAAACCTCTCAAATGCGCCAGACATTTTAGAAGACAAAATTCTGCAGGTATGTCATATCTCAAGGATATATGTGACAAAAGCTCTTCAATCCACTGTACTGTGTTCTGTTCTTTTTGGTTATTTTCTCTTTTCTTTGCACTCTGCTGTAACAATATGAAAATGACAAAAAAAAAAAAAAACTGCACTCTTGTGGTCTGCTCTTACGCTTTATTAAACAATATAGATTAATGTTTTTCTCCTAAAATCCTCTTTCACATGCGCTTTTCACTTCTAATCCTTTAGCAGAATTGGGGATATTTCCAAAGCAGGGACATGCTAAGTGTATCTGTCAATATGAGCGAAGGCACTTTGAAATATACATCAGTGCTGTAGTTAATGATGGAACTTTTTTGATAAACAACATGTTACATAATCTAGACTGAGCAGGCTCTCAGAAAGGAGGGGTTTGAGAGACTGAATCTTTGGTCAAGTCATTTTTTTTTTTTTTTAAACATTGATGCATAAAAATCTGTTGTAGGAGACCTCCAAAACAAAATTAGGAACCTTTATAAGCATAATAGGGTGGCTTTGATGGTACGCTTGAAACACCTTACACTAGCGAGATCTGCTTGTCACAACGGTGTAAATTAAAAAAGGTATGTATAGGGCAATTTTACACACAAATTGCAAATTTAATAAAAGTGTAGAGCTATTAAATATAAAATACAAAAATTTTACACAATACACTTTATGTTCTTAATTGTGTGTTTTCTGGGAGGACATGGCTATTGACAATTGTCACTTTTCATATTTACACACTAAAACTCTTAACCGATATCCGTTAAAAACCATATACGACACAGGTTCATGGGTTCACAATGCAGCGTTTTATTCTGTAAATAATAATGTATTGTATACACGATGAGCTTACCAGTTCGACGCCCCTAGTGGCGAAATATCGAAATGTCTGACTTTTCTCGATCCAGTTTGATACAAGCTTCGAACACGGATTCGAAACAGAAGATTCGAAAATGTTTCGAAGCTCCAAAAATGTTTCGAAGCTCCATGAAGCAGTGTTTAAAGCAATCATCACTACATTGAAGGTGCGCTTATTTTACCAAATAACTTTTGGTTGTAGATCTCATATAGAGAATAGAGTGAATCTTACCTGACTGATGGAGCGATCTGAGTTAAAATGGGATGACAATTTCCTGGTGATAAAGATGGAGCACAATGAAAACAACCAGACAACGCAGGCAGCAGATGTGAAGACGGAAACCTGCCAGTCGCCGTCAAGGCAAGAATGTACGGATAAAAGTCGGTGTAAGTTGGTTATTTATCACAAATAAATCACGATTAATGAAAAGCCACGTATTTCAAATTATGCTTAAACGCATCACTGTAAACGCGGGTTGACTACTGCAGTAAAGAATATCAAATTTGCGGTTTGATATATTTCTTTTAGCTATAAATCCGCAGTCGTAGACGTGCAAATAATGTCGCCTGTCAATCTTCATGAATTGTGAATTCAGGTGGCGCGGTCCTCTGTTCCTAAATCGTTTTTTTTTTTCTTCCCCATAATGATTTTAATTTTATAGTTCTTAATTTTTCTTGATGCGTGGTACAACGAGGCTAAAGGCACACCTTAACAAAAATTATTATTATTTTATTTATTTATTTTTTGACTACTCCTATTGTGTATTATTGCAGAAACTATGTTTTTATTCAACATCGATGGAGCAACAGATTGTGTGAAAAATAATAAACGTGGTTTGTTCTGTTTAGAAATCTTATAAATGTATGAGGTGGCAACACAGGGTCAAAGGCTTATAATATACAAAATTTAGCTAAGTTAATGTTTTGAATAACAAGTTAATATTTGTTCAAAACAATCACTTCAGCAAAGTTTGTAATATTTTCTGTTTATTTTGATTAATAAAATAATTTATTTTTGTTCAATAAATATACTGTCATTTAAATATGTTCATTTTAAAAATATAACTGATCAAAATTGTACTGTGAAACCTTTCACAAATCAGAACAGTGAAGTTGAGTTGATTTTGACATTGATCTTTTAATGTTCATTTTAGATCAGGAGGAACTGAAAGAAGATTCTGTCACTTGCCATCAATGTGGGATGTGTTTTATTCAACAAGCAAGCCTTAAGCATCACATGAGAATTCACACTGGAGAATTCACACTGTTCACCTGCTCTCAGTGTGGAAAGAGTTTCAGAAAACAAGACAACCTTAAACGTCACATGTGGATTCACACTGGACAGAAGCCTTTCAGCTGCGCTCAGTGTGGAAAGAGTTTCACAGTGAAACAAAGCTTTGAGAGACACATGAATATCCACACTGGAGAGAAACTGTTCACCTGCTCTCAATGTAGAAACAGTTTCACAGTGAAACAAAAGCTTGAGAGTCACATGAGAATTCACACTGGAGAGAAGCCTTTTATCTGCACTCAATGTGGTATGGGCTTCACGCAACCAGAAAACCTTAAACGTCACATGAGAATTCACACTGGAGAGAAGCCTTTCACCTGCTCTCAGTGTGGAAATAGTTTCGCATTAAAACAAAACCTTGAGAGTCACATGAGAATTCACACTGGAGAGAAGCCGTTTACCTGCCCTCAATGTGGAAAGAGTTTTGCGTTGAAACAAAGCCTTGAGAGACACATGATAATTCACACCGGAGAGAAGCCTTTCACCTGCTCCCAGTGTGAAAAGAGTTTCACGGAACAAAGAATCCTTAAAGTTCACATGAGAATTCACACTGGAGAAAAGCCTTTTATTTGTCCTCAGTGTGGAAAGAGTTTCACAGTGAAACAAAGTCTTGAGAGACACATGAGAATTCACACTGGAGAGAACACAGGCTAATGTGAAATACACGGCATCCATTATATGTGCAAAAATGTGTTTGGAATAACACCAGTGCGACGGACAGGTCACGCTTGTACAACAGACAATTTAAAACTTTTTCTGTTTGGTTGACTGCATTTTTAGTTTGATGATGAATAGGCTGAAATGTCCAGTTAGCACTAGAAGTATGTTTTTTTGTGTGCTATCACATGGATTTTTTTCCTTATGGCAGCAAAAGCAACTTAAAATACTCCGTCATTTATGGTCATACAGATAAGAGTAAGACATTATTCAGAACTGTTAAGGGTCTTTGTTTGTTTACGATTAAAATAAAGTAAATAAACAAGGTGCACTTTCTGCTGTCTTGGTTTCTGTGAACTGATTTCTGGAGTGTGTCACAAAAAATGAACCAAAATACAGTGAATACTTGTAGCACAGCCATGAGAAAAATATCTAAAAACCCGGAATTTAAGTCGGAACATGATTCAGATGATACAAAAACGGTAAATACAGTATAGCAAATTAGGTAACATTTTACAATAAGTTTTCATTAGTTAACATTAGTCACTGAACATTAGTTCTTCAGTGACTGCTTTTCTGTAACTTTTATAGCTTGTCTACTATAAACGCAAAGAATTTGCAATTATGCGAAGTTAAAGTTACTTTTTTAAAAAAGCATTGAATTTTGTAAATGGTTAAAATGGATATGGTAGTATTTTCTCTCTCTCTCTGCAGTGAATGTGTCCCAATGGTGCTTAAACCATTTGATGATAATGTCAGTCAGCTGGTCTTTATCACAAAATAAATGCCTTGAAGGATATTTCACCCAAAAATGAAAATTTTTACTTACCCTCAAGTAGTTCCAAACTTGTATGAATTTCTTTGTTCTACTGAACACAAGGGAAGACATTTGGAAGAATGTTTGTAACCAAACATATCTCGCCCTCCATTTACTACCATAGTAGGAAAAATAAATACTATGGTAGTCAATGGGGGGTGAGATCTGTTTAGTTACAAATATTCTTCCCAATATTTTCCCTTGTGTTCAGCAGGACATTATATTATTATAAGATTAAGATTGGGTCATACAAGGTTTAACAATACAAATGCACTTGATAGGAAAACATCCAACAGGTCTATGTGAGGTACGTGGTGATAAACAGTTGAACGTGTTATAATGCACTGTATGGAATATACTGTTAAAAGGAATGAGCTGAAGGATGAACTAGTGAAAAAGGGGTGAGCAGTTGACAATAAAAAAAAAAATTCTAAATTTAGGACCAGGTAGAAACATAACACCATTAATGTTACAATATTTGTAAAGTACAGGTTTGAATAAATGTATAGGGTATTTTTTTTTTCTTTCTTTATTTTTCCCCTCAAATGGGGACTGAGTGTGGAAACGGTGGAGCTGAATGAAACGCGGGTTTAAGAATTAAGGGTGGTTGTGTGCAGGTTGGTGTAATAAGACTTGTGTGTCTGCGATCCGACGTAAAACAAGAAGGAGAAGAAGAAACCCAGAAGATGGCAGTAGTGCAACGTCATTGGATGCAAGCTGCCGTTAAGCCCCAAAGAAGAAGAAGAAGAACAACTGACAGATGGAGCGATCTGCAAAATAAACTCGATCGAACATTTATTGGAGATAAAGATGGAGCAGCATTATGACAACCAGACAACACCAGATGTGATGATTAAAACATGCCAGTCATCACCGAGGCAAGAATGGACGAATGAAAGACTGTGTGAGTTTGTTATTTCTGATTGATTCTGTTCTGATGATTAAACCTCACGTATAACACAAAAGACAAGTACGTCAAATGATTTATGCATAAAGCCAAACGTATTGTTACTCTGTCTGGATTTTCAAATGCAGTAGCGGCCTTTGTTCAGATGTCCGCGATAGGTAGAGATTTTTTAGACCAACCTTTTTTTTTTTTTTTTTTTTTATACATTAGTTGATTAAAATTTAAACCAAAGAATCCAACAGTTGTAGAAATAATATACAAAATGTTTAAATGATTTGATAATTGAGATGATTCATTCATTGTACTGTAGTAAAATCACTACAGAATGAAAATAGGGGAAATCAATCAGGTAATGATCTATATTTCAAAGCAGAATTAATTCATGCACAGTGCACATAATGTTAATTTTTACGATGCTGTGGATATGTGTGCAGGTCCTATAAGGAACACTTACCAAAAAAATGAAAGGGAACTCAATTCATTTCTCGCGCACTGTGTGGGAGGTTTAAGGCCAAAGTATACTTCGGGACTGAGCGGAAAGTGGAAAATATTCCCCCGGTTTCACAGACAAGGCTTAAGCTAGTCCCAGACTAAAATGCATGTTTGAGCTTTTTCAACTGAAAGCAACTTGCAGTGACATATCTTAAAATATGTGTTTTTCTTCTAGTGTACGTTTATAAAAGCTACTTAAATATCCTAATTAAACTAAGGCCTAATCCTGGCTTACGCTAAGCCCTATCTGTGAAACCAGACAAAAGGATACCCAGGCCTTAAAGGAACATTCCACTTTTTTTGAAAATAGGCTCATTTTCCAACTCCCCTAGAGTTAAACAGTTGAGTTTTACCGTTTTCAAATCCATTCATCCGATCTCCGGGTCTGGCAGTACCACTTTTAGCAGAGCTTAGCATAGTTCATTGAATCTGATTAGACCGTTAGCATCTCTCTCAAAAAAATGACTAAACAGTTTCGATATTTTTCCTATTTAAAACTTGTCTCTTCTGTAGTTACATCGTGTACTAAGACCGACGGAAAATGAAAAGTTACCACAGTACTGGTCCGATCAGGACAGTGACCGTTCGGTCAGCAAACTCTGCATCTAAAACATATCTAAAATTTTGGTGTCATAACTGGCTGGCATTAAAATAGATTATTGGCTGCTAAAAAAATATTTATGGCCGGTAAATTTTCTTAAGTCAACGGCCATTGGCAGGTGTGGCAAAAAGTTGAGGCCCTGTGTGTAGTTTAAATCTGGGGTCTGTTCTCGCTTCATACCTCTGAGATGATTTGCCAGATGTCAGATCTTCTAATCGAGATAATTGATCTTTGGCTAGTTTGGTTCTTCAAACGTGGACTTGATTAAAATATCTGGATTAAGTTGTCTGATATTACTGTGTGTTCTTGTGCTCAAAGGTTAGTTCACCCAAAAATGAAAATTCTGTCATCATTTAATGATGTTTTATTAACAAAGTTCAGGTGGAACACATTCAAATGATCTATCCAATCAGCACGAGAGGAGGCCCGACTCATGAACCTCATTGGTTCTTGAAGAAGCTCAAACGTGCTGCGTAACATGAGAATGAACCTCACTGGTTGAACCTCACTTGGAGCTAAACTCTGCATGACAGTGACCCTCCAGGACTGAGTTTGGACACCCCTGGACTAAATCAGTGAACTAATGATTAACCACAGAAACCAATGAACACAAAGTAAACTGATCTAGAAACAGTGAAAACCAACTCAAAGTTCAAGGGTTAGTTCACCCAAAAATGAAAATTATGTCATTTATTACTTTTTTTTTTTTTATTACTCACCCTCATATCATTCCAGACCAGTAAGACCTTTGTTCATCTTCGGAACACAAATTAAGATATTTTTGATAAAATCCGATGGCTCAGTGAGGCCTGCTTTGCCAGCAAGATAATTTCCTTTTTCAATGCCCAGAAAGCTACTAAAGACACATTTAAAACAGTTCATGTGACTACAGTGGTTTGGGGCGTGTATCAAACTGCCAAAGTCACGTGAACGATTGAAATTTCGAAACACTTATGATGTAACAAAGCCTCGTTTACTGAAATCACATGATTTTGGCGCTCCGAACCACTGATTCAATACAAAAGATTCGTAAAACTTCGAAGCTTCATGAAGCAGTGTTTTGAAATTGCCCATCACTAGATATTGTTGAATAAAGTCGTTATTTTGTTTTTTTTGGTGCACAAAAAGTATTCTCGTCACTTTATAATATTAAATTTGAACCACTGTACTCACATGAACAGTTTTAAATATGTTTTTAGTACCTTTCTAGGCATTGAAAAAGGAAACTACCTCGCTGGCAATGCAGGCCTCACTGAGCTATCAGATTAAAAATATCTTAATTTGTTTTCTGAAGATGAATAAAGGTCTTACAGGTGTGGAACGACATGATGGTGAGTAATTCATGACTGAATTTTCATTTTTGGGTGAACTAACCCTTTCAGCTAAAGCAAACACAAACAAAGAACAAACGTGACAAGTGAAAAGTTAAATACAGAATAATTAATGGTACAAAAGCTATTCAGTCAAGAGCAGTGAGTGATTTCTCTTTTTCTTTTTTCTTTTCTTAATTAATATTAATGACAGACGGCAAGCAGGTTTATTAGGCTACTGTCCCTTTAAGAGCTAATGCGCAGATCCAATATACTGTACACATGCGTTTTCTTTCTCAACTGTTTACACTCACTTTAGACCTAACCGACTGTGTTTACGTGAATACCTGCCAAGATGGGCATTTTGTAAGAATTTTGTGTATTTGACTGTTAAGTGCAATAAGCCACAGAAAAAAGTTGTTGGGTGTATAGCAACCACATTCACTTTCACAGTGGAGGCAGACAGGTGCCTCTAGAGGCTTGCTGTAGGAAGGAAAGCACTGACCCGAGGCCACATCTCTGTGGGTCCTTATCTCAGGAAGAATATCACGCAGTGAAAATGCACCACTTCAGGGCATAGAGTTGCCTCATAGTGGGGACTCTAGCCTGAGAGATGGTATCTACAACCATTGGTAATAGCCCCCTAAATTCTTCCTCATCTCTCCAGGGACCAGACACGAAGGTTTCAGAGGTCCAGGTGCAGGTGCAAGATTGTGCCTTGCCCCTGAGAAAGAAGGTCCTTCCACAGGGGGATTTGCCAGGGAGGGGCCGACGCCATGAGCGTGAACTCCGTGAACCAAGTCTGGTTGGGCCAGTAAGGGCAACCATTAGAAATTGCTCCTCATCCTCCCTGACCTTGCACAATGTCTGTGCGAAGAGACTCACTGGGGGGAACGCATACTTGCGTAAGCTTACTTGCATACTTGCGTAAACTTTAGTCGTTGCTGACTCCAGAGGAGTAGATGGTGGGCGAGTTGTGACGTGACGGGAGCAGATCCTGCCCTGGCAATTTAAATACACCACCGTCATTGTGTTGTCCGTCCGGACCAACACGTGCTTGCCATGAATCAACAGCCAAAGCCTCCTCTAAGCCAATAGCACAGCATTGACTGAGTACAGTCTAGAGAGAGCTGCACAGTCATGGTGACCGAGTCCAACTCCACATCGAGAAGAGAGATGTTCTGCATGGGGGAGAGCTTGCTGTTCTCCCAGTTGACCCAAATTCCCAGTCGGGCTAGGTGCTGAAGGACCTGGTCCCTGTTCGCAGACCAACTTCTGCGATTAAGCTAAAATAAGCAAGTCGTCGAGGTAGTTGAGAAAGCCCTGCTCTCTCAAAGTAGCAAGGGCAGTTTCCGCAATCTTTGTGAAGACGCGGGGAGACAGGGTCAGCCCGAAAGGGAGGACCTTGTACTGGTATGCTCATCCTTTTCAAGGCAAACTGAAAAAAAGGTCTGTGCCGAGAAAGGATCGAAACATGAAAGTATGCGTCCTTCAAGTATATCGCCGCAAACCAATCCTGATGTCTGACATATCAACGGGAGCCTGCGCAGGGCCTGATTCAGTACTCGCAGATCTAGGTTTAGTCTCAAACCGCTGCCCACTGCTGTACCTGGGCGGGCACCTGGTGAATTTAATTGCTTAGCCGAGCCGTATTCTCCTGACCAGCCAATGTAACAGGTTTGGAAGCATTAGCCACGTGCCCAGACTCTGCACGAGTGGTACTAAGGGGACAATACTCGGAGTACCCATGGCGGACACTGTCACATTGGGAGGCTTTGTGTCCCTGAGAACCCATGACAAACTGTGTATATGAGCACCGACCTTGGTCTGGAGGCCTGCAGTAGCAGAGGTGTGGTGCAGAGCACTTACCTGAGTGCAGGCCTGGCACAGCAGAATGCAGGAAGGTGACAAACTCGCCTAGGAACTTGACCGGAGGAACTAAGCATGCTGGGGAATGGGAGGTTTGTGGGGATTTACCCGGTGAAAACACTACCATTTCACTTCCCAGACCGCCCTCAGTGTTTGCCGCCGAGGCCTCGTACTCAGAGTTAGAAGGACCAGGATGGGAAGTTGCTGAGGAGGCTCTTTGTCTTTTAAAGACATAAGAGAACCACGACAGCAATGTTCAGATTGTCAAGCTCTCGCAGTGAGAGCACCAGCCACCCATGAACGCTGCTTCAGCATAGGCACGGCCATGGATGGATGCTTGATGAACAGTCAGTCAGTGACCAGTTTAGAAAGTTCAGTTTGGCTGGTTATTACCTTCTTGATGATTACATAACTAGCAGGCTAATCAGTTAGCTTGCCAACTGTATACACAATGATTTTGTGGTTGTGAATTTGACCTCAGTATGAGCAGCTCTAGTCGTGGCTTCTGCCTCCTCTGTGAAGAATTACTCTCAAATTCTTGGGGTTTTGATGCCAGAAGATACACTTTCTTATCAGAGATATAAAGCCAAGTTGATCTGCAGAGCAACTGTAGTGTCTATATTCACATGCTGTATATACATATGATCTACATTCAATACATAAATCGCTATACTCACATTGATTAGACTTGATTCTTTTATATTCTGATTAATAGAAATATTCCATACTCACAATACTGTTTCAGTGTCTCAAAACAGCTCTGTTCATTTACTGTGAATCGCTGTTCTGAGATGCTAAAAACACAGGATCATAAAGTGTTCCCCATGTAAAAGAACATGGGATATGCCCTGAAACTGGCAGAGCATATAACCGGCAATCAGTCAAAATAAAAGCTTGATGGTTTAACCTTTGAAAATTAAGATGTAAATATTAGTCATTTAATTTTACAGCTGAACAATAGAATCATTTGCATTAAAATACTCAATTTTTATTTTACAGTAAAATAGTTTTTATTAAAATATATATTTCTTATGTTTATTGTATTTAATGTGTTAAATAATAAATTAAATTACAATAAAAATTATATATTTTTTTATAGTTATACTGAATTGGTCAAAAACAGTGGGAATGTTTAAAGTCTGTTCACCACAAGCTTATTAGAGTTTCACCCAAATGTGAACATCCAAATCATTCAAATCCCGATTTTTTTCATATCGCAATATATTACAGGAAAAACAAAAGCTTTTTTTTTTTTCAATATCTTGGAGCCCTAGACAGATGAGATGAATTTTAGTACCAGGTGTAAACTGAGCCTAACAGTGTCTAATAGAGGAAAAGGCTATAGCAAAGTGCATCTAAAAGTCTTACCAGATTTAATTGCAAAAACTTGAGAATGAAAGATTTAACCTTTAGTATGTCAAAGATAAAACAATGACGTCTTTTGCAAATGAACCTTTATTGTCCTTGAAATGATTTTTGACTTTTGATTTTTTTTTTTTTTATGCTTATTTTAGGTGTGAAAGAAGATTACATCACTTGCCATCAATGTGGGATGTGTTTCACCAAGCAAGCATGCCTTGAAAAGCACATGAGAATTCACATGGGAGAAAAGCCGTTCACCTGCCCTCAGTGTGGAAAGAGATTCACATTTAAACAAAGCATTCAGAGACACATGAGAATTCACACTGGAGAGAAGCCTTTCACCTGCTCTCAGTGTGGAAAGTGTTTCACAGAGAAACAAAACCTTAAATATCACATGAGAATTCATACTGGAGAGAAGCCTTTCACCTGCTTTCAGTGTGGAAAGAGTTACACAATGAAGCAAAGCCTTGAGATTCACATGAGAATTCACACTGGAGAGAAGCCTTTCCCCTGCTCACAGTGTGGAAGGAGTTTTAACATGAAACAAAACCTTGATATTCACATGAGAAATCACACTGGAGAGAAGCCTTTCATCTGCTCTGAGTGTGGAAAGAGTTTCACAGTGAAACACAACCTTGAGAGTCACATTAAAATTCACACTGGAGAGAAGCCTTTCACCTGCTCTCAGTGTGGAAAGAGTTTCACAGAGAAACACAACCTTAAATATCACATGAGAATTCACACTGGAGAGAAGCCTTTCACCTGCCCTCAGTGTGGAAAGAGTTACACATTGAAGCAAAGCCTTGAGATTCACATGAGAATTCACACTGAAGAAAAGCCTTTCTCTTGCTCTCAGTGTGGAAAGAGTTTCACAGTGAAAAGAATCCTTGAGAGTCACATGAGAATTCATACTGGAGAGAAGCTGTTCATCTGCCCTCAATGTGGAAAGAGTTTTGCAGTGAAACAAAGCCTTGAGAGACACATGATAATTCACACTGGAGAAAAGCCTTTCACCTGCTCTCTGTGTGGAAAGAGTTTCACAGAACAAAGAATCCTTAAAGTTCACATGAGAATTCACACTGGAGAGAAGCCTTTCACCTGCCATCAGTGTGAAAAGAATTTCACAGTGAAACAACATTTTGAAAGTCACATGAGAATTCACACTGGAGAGAAGCCTTTCATTTGTCCTCAGTGTGGAAAGAGTTTCACAGTGAAACAAAACCTTGGGAGTCACATGAGAATTCACACTGGAGAAAAGCCTTTTATTTGTCCTCAGTGTGGAAAGAGTTTCACAATGAAACGAAACCTTGAGAGACACATGATAATTCACACTGGAGAGAAGCCTTTCACCTGCTTTCAATGTGGAAATAGTTTCACAGTGAATCAAAGCCTTGAGAGACACATGAGAATTCACACTGGAGAGAAGCCTTTCACCTGCTCTCAATGTGGAAAGAGTTTCACGATGAAACAAGGCCTTGAGAGACACCTGAGAATTCACACTGGAAAGAACACTGACTAATGTCTAATGCGGAGGTGCTCAAACGTTTTGGGGCCTGGGACCCCTTACAGACTAGAAAATTATCCAAGGACCCCCTCATAATTATAACAGTGATTAAACTGGCGTTTGGCTCCTCTTTCATTCGCTACTAATCCAAATGTTTCCTTATTCTCATTACTACAATAAGTACATAGTATGTACATTTGAAACAGGACTGTAAAATAAAGTGCTACCACTTTTTCTATGCTTGCATTTTTTCATTTGATGATGAATAGGTTGTGATTTCCAGTTAGCACTAAAAATGATTTTTTTTGTGTGTGTGTGATCATTTGGATTTTTTCCTTATAGCAGTGGAAGCAACTTAAAATACTCTGTCATTTATGGTCATACAGATAATAGTAAGACATTATGGTCTATGTTTACATTCAAAATAACAACAAAACTTTTTTTCCTTTTGTAAAATAAAGAAAACAAACAGGATGCAATAACTACCATCTCGTCTGTCATTGAATTTACTTTTGGAGCGTGTCACAAAAAATGAACCATATGATTTGAGCAGTTTAGTCTGAAGAATTTTCTGAAGAAACTCAATTGCTTTTTATGAGGAAAAGATTTAATTTGGGGCTTTTACTCGCATATAAACATTAATTAGGAAACATAAACAAATGCTCAACCGAACATGAATAACGCACAAGAATGAACCTGTTCCGGAAGCTCAAACATGTTGCGTAACCAATGAGGTTCATTCTCGTGTGTTACGCAGCATGTTTGAGCTTCCGAAAGAGGTTTGTTCTTGTGTTATTCAAGTTCGGTTGATCGATCGAGTCTCTAAAACGACAATTCATGTGGATTAGTTAGATCTCTTTATGAACTTTTTGAAGCATCAAAGATCAAGTTGCAAAGACAGTCTATGGAAGTACAGAATGCTGTCAGATTTAATCAAAAAGATCTTAATTTGTGTTCCGAAGATGAACGAAGGCTTACAGGTTTTGTACGACATAGGGGTGAGTGATTAATGACAAAATTTTCATTTTGGGGAGAACTAAACCTTTAAGTGAATAGGTTTTGCTTATTTTATATTAAATGCATTATATACAAGTCGCAGCATGATTCAGATGATACAAAAATGGTACAGGGGTGCACATAAGTGGTACGCAGGTACACATGCACGGTAAAAAATAATGCGTACCAGAAAACATGGAGGGAAGCGCTTTTGAGTACCAACATTTTTGAGGACCAGTTCACAGGGAAACGTTTACTAACTGGAGTAGGATTTTTCTCCATCTCTGGTATGGTAAGATAGCAATCATGATAATAAGTGTGTTCTTTAATTATTAGTTGTGCATCGGATCGCAGTTAATCCGTGATCCGTATGGATAAGGTCCAACGGTTCGGCACGCATGTGATTCACGGATTAACTGCTAAATTTAACCATCATAGAGTGAAATTTGGATGCGTTTTGTCGCGCCAATTAACACATTCAAACGATTTTAAAAGCGGAAAAAGAGGTGAAAATCGTGACTCGCTAGCTGTTATCTGTGCGCATAGCCTCACACCCCCGAAACGTGTGTGCGTTGAGAGATAGAGTCAGCGCTCGAACACCGAATTAATTCCTCTTTCACGTTTACTTGCTCTTTAACGGACGCATACACACAAAATGATGTTAAAATACCTGTCTCTTCAAGTATTCTCTCAGTTAAGTGAACAGTTGAGAAAGAAACCGGATGCGTGTCATTTATTCAGTCTGCGCTTTCCTTCTTAAAGTGACAGCAGCCTAATATTCTTGCTGTTGTCTGTGTCATTAATGTTAGTAAAATAAAAAAAATCATTATTATCATCTACCATGTTCGAGAGAAAAGAAAATAGTGAGAAGAGCAGTCAGGAGGAAAGTGATGAGGAAAGCTTTTAGGATAAGTGTGTTGCGTAAAGTGTGAGTACCAAGCAACATCTCCAGGTTGGAGATGGACATATAGTCTGGAAAAAATGCTATAGCAGATTATTGTGCAGACTCCCTGGCTATTGGTCATGGACCCCACTTTCAGCTGAGTTAAAGCTGCTCTGTGCCTGCTTAAAATTCTGTGTAAAGATGCAATTAAGCATTAAAGGCAGACAAAATTATGCCTGCTCTGACCCACCTCAGCCCCTAGTATAACAACATGCATTTTAAATTGTTGTGTAAAGGCATTTATGCCACCACTGACCAGCAATAAACAGTCTGTAACAGTAACAGTCTGTGGTCTAATGAGCTGCGATAATAAAGTATACTTGATACTTACTTTAACAAGTCAAATTATGTTTGAAATTTTATTTTCTGTCATTATTGCCTATTCCATAGACATCGGTGTGTATTTTTACAGTATTTTTACTTCAAGAGCAATGGACTGGTTTATTTTGAACAGGTTCTCCAGAGCGGCTGCACTAGCTCTGATGATGACGCAGATAGGCTACATCACGACTGGTCGGATTCTCAGATGACAACAATGATGTATTTTGTGTTTATTCGGACACCTTCAGTTTCACTATGGCTTACAAAAAATTTTTTATAACAGTAAAAACTCATGTAATATTAATGTTCTATGGTGTCATGTTTATCAAAGTAAAACTGAAAGTAGACCCCAATTTTTTGGTATTTAATAGCATTAGCTTATGTTGAACTTTATTTTGGTACAAACAGGCAATGGATTAAGCAGTACATAAAGTACTAAATGAAAAGTGTTTTGCTTGTATGGACAAAATCAGTTGAAACATTCATCAAAATCTCTTCTTTTGTGTTCCACAATGCAGAAATAAAGTCATCCATTTTGTTAAATGTATAGGTGCATATGTGAAGTCTGTACAGAAAATATAACAGTCATGAACAATATAGATTTTGTTCTCATGGTAATGAGATTATTCAGCTGTTTTTCCTAGCATTAGCAACAAACGGTTCTGGTCAGTGTGTCACTCACCACTTTCTATCTAAAAGGCTCTGTCTCTGAATAGAGCTCATCTATGTCTAATGTATTTGTCCATTTTTTTACTTCAAATTTTACATCGGCATTCTCATGGGTTCATTAGATCAACGCCCTCTAACGGCGAACCAGTATATATGACGTAACGATGCCTCGTTGCTGAAATCACGTGACTTGGCCAGATTGATTCGCGCTCCGAATCACTGATTCGAAACAAAAGAAGCGGTTACGTTTCGGATCTTCATGAGGCAGTGTTTTTAAAGCGCCTATCACTACATTAAAGCTGCAGTTATTTCAAAGCAAACCAGCTTCGGATGTAGAGTCTCGATTAGAGAATATAGTGAATCAAAACTGACTGATAGAGAGCTATCTGCGAAATAAACTTGATCAGTAAAGATGGAGCAGCATGAAAACAACCAGACCACACAGGCACCAGATGTCAAGACGAAAACCTGCCAGTCGACTAGTCTTAAACAGACCGATATAACACAGTGTAAGTTGGTTATTTGTTAAGTTACAAAGACTCAAATATGATAACAATGAATTTGTTAATTCTGTTAATTGTTCGTGAGTAGTAAAGCCAAGTGTGTCAAATGATTTATGCCTATAAAGTATAGAAAGGTGGTTACTTCAGATGTTCAGCTGACCACAATAGGGATTTGTCAGAGTAACTTGGATATTATAATATTTTTTAAATTAGCTGATTGAAACAAGAGAAGCCAAGTGCAGCAGAAAAAAAAAGATCTTTGCTTGGATAACTGATAATTCAACCTGTTTAGTTAAAAAACAAAAACATAACTACATCACTTTGCAAGCAAACACATTCTTCTTGGCAGTCTTTTTTTTTTCCAAGTTGCCAAATTTTCCATTGTAATAGACATAGTGTTGAATTTTATCTATATCTTGCTTACTATAAACATAATGAATTTGTGATTGTTAAGTTAAAGTACTTCACATAATAATTTTTAAAAGTACTGAATTTTGTGAATGGTTAAAATGGATATGTTAGTATTTTTTTCTCTCTCTCTGTGCAGTGAATGTGTCCCTATGGTGCTTAAACCATTTGATGATAATGTTAGTCAGCTGGTCTTTATCATAAAATGCCTTAAAGGTGATACTACATCCCTTCACACAAATTACAGTATAGTTTATTTTGTAATCCTACCCCTATATTGACTTAAAACAAATTTGTCCACTATAAATCAACCTAGCAACAAGTTGAATACTGCAAAAAATATTACAGTAATATTGATAGTGAAGTCTTCATTTTCACTGCAATCAAAATCTGAGAACAGTACCGCTAATTATATATGTAGATAAAAAATAAAAATTGTCTTAGGAAATGCTATTGCAAAGTTCATCTAAAGGATAATAACCTTGTATAAGTCTTACCAGCTTTAATAGCAAGAACATTAGAATGAGAGATTTAACCTTTTGTATGTCCAAAAAAAAACAACAACAACAAAAAAACACATTAGGCTTGCTGCGGTAGTCGGTGTTACACAGTGTTCGGCCGTACACAGATTAAATTACGTGGCCACCATGGCTCCGCCCCCACTGTCGTTTAGATTTTTTATGGAAATAAAAACCATTTAGTTCAGTTGCGGATGCTACAATTATAAACTGAAAGTGTATGCTCTTGTCCATACAGCACGCACTGCACAGTGCAGCAGGAGTCAGATTTCACTTATCACGTGATCAGTAAGGAGAGATGACTGACAGGATGATGGCGAAGGATTTGGTGCGCAACAGATCCTGAGTGTCATTGAAATATCTTATCTTGTAAAATGTGCAGTCAGTACTGCCGCCCCCAAACACAGAGTATGTGTGATTGCGAATGCAAAAGTGAGAAGTGAGCATGCATTCAAAAGCGATTCGGCCCCCTGATGCCCATGACTTATAGGCCTATACACAGAGCATTTACATTTACATTTACATTTATGCATTTGGCAGACGCTTTTATCCAAAGCGACTTACATTGCATTATACTATACATTTGTATCTGAGTATGTGAGCACCCGTGATAGCAAATTCAAAAGCTAAAGTGAAAAGCGAGCACACATTCAAAATCCGCTCTTCCCCTCAGTGGTACCAGTAATACTGCTGTTGTTGCAAGTTTAAATACCGGTGTGAAAACTTCCTCACAATGACATCCCTATGTCACATTCTGCCAGTGGTCTGTGTTGCAGATCTATTACTTTGGCGATCTCACATTTATTTTCCTTGAGTTTTGACATTGATTTTTTTTTATGTTTATTTTTAGATCAGAATGAACTGAACAAAGATTATATCACTTGTCATCAGTGTGGGGTGCATTTCACCAAGGAAGCAAGCTTTAAGCAGCACATGAGAAGTCACACTGGAGTGAAGCCTTTCATCTGCCCTCAATGTGGAAAGGGTTTCACAGTGAAACAAAGCCTTGAGGTTCACATCAGAATTCACACTGGAGAAAAACCTTTCACCTGCTCTCTGTGTGGAAGGAGTTTCGCACAACAAGGACAACTTAAATATCACGTGACGAGTCACACTGGAGAGAAGCCTTTCACCTGCCCTCAATGTGAAAAGAGTTTCACAGCCAAACAAAGCCTTAAAATTCACATGAGAATTCACACTGGAGAGAAGCCTTTCACCTGTCTTCAGTGTGGAATGAGCTTCTCACAACTAAAACACCTTAAGTGTCACATAAGAACACACACTGGAGAGAAGCCTTTCACCTGCTCTCTATGCGGAAAAAGTTACAGAGTGAAACGAAACCTTGAGAGTCACATAAGAACTCACACTGGAGAGAAGCCTTTTATCTGCTCTGAGTGTGGAAAGCGTTTCACAATAAAACAAAAGCTTGATAGTCACATGAGAATTCATACCGGAGAGAAGCCTTTCTCTTGCCCCCAATGTGGAAAGAGATTCACAGTGAAACAAAGCCTTGACAGTCACATGACCATTCACACTGGAGAGAAGCCTTTTACCTGCTCTCGATGTGGAAAGAGTTATGCTGTAAAACGAAACCTTGAGTATCACATGAGAATTCACACTGGAGAGAAGCCTTTCGTCTGCCCTCAGTGTGGGAACAGTTTCGCAATGAAAAAAAACCTTGTGAGACACATGAACATTCACACTGGAGCGAAACCTTTCACCTGCTCCAAGTGTGGAAAGAGTTTCACCGTGAAACATGGCCTTTATAATCACATGAGAATTCACACTGGAGAGAAGCCTTTCATCTGCTCTGAGTGTGGAAAGAGTTTCACAGTGAAACATGGCCTTTATAATCACATGAGAATTCACACTGGAGAGAAGCCTTTCGTCTGCCCTCAATGTGGGAACAGTTTTGCAATTAAAAACAACCTTGTGAGACACATGAAAATTCACACTCGAGCGAAGCCTTTCAGCTGCTCTGAGTGTGGAAAGAGTTTCACCGTGAAACATGGCCTTGATAATCACATGAGAATTCACACTGGAGAGAAACCTTTCACCTGCTCTGAGTGTGGAAAGAGTTACATATTGAGTCAAAGTCTTGAGAGACACATGAGAATTCACAGTGGAGAGAAGTCTTTCACCTGCTCAGAGTGTGGAATGAGTTTTACAGTAAAACAAGGCCTTGAGATTCACATGAGAATTCACACAGATTCTGCCCTTAATGTGCAAAGAGCTTCATGCAAATCGGACACCTTAACCGTCAGAGAGAATTCACACTGGAAAGATGCCTTTCGACAGAGTGGGGGAATCTCCTCCTCCACCTGTTTGCAGCATCCATCAATATGAAGAGACTGCAATCATAGTGTACCAGAAACCCAACCAGCTAACAGAGGGGTTAACTCGGAGCTCGAGCCGAGCTTCGGGTTCGGCCCTCCTCCGCGGACAGCAAGCCAAGTTCATTTTATTATTTAGTTGAGGCTAAATGGGCAGGTGAACTCGTGAAATGATTAGGAGGCCAAAAGTGATGAGACCAATTTGGTCGGGATGACACGTTTACACAATAGTGTTTCTGTAAGTTACTACTCGTTATAATGTGAGATGATGAACCTCAGCAAGAACACATTGTAAATCAGACATTTGATACAATGGGAGTAGACCTAAATAAAATGTATTAGCCAGCAATTGGTTAACCATAGTGATAATCTCAGTAAATCATTTGAAGATTGAGTCAGTTGAGTAGCAGTGCCATCCACTGCCAGTTGCTCTGAATTCTGGATTTTTTCCCCCTTATTTGTGTAATTATTTATCTACATATTTTATACATTCCTTTTACCTTATATATATATAGATTTGATTTAAACAATGTTGTATACCAACATGTTGTACAAAGCATAGCATATACATTTCATTAATCTGTGCAAACTGTAACTGATGGAAAGAAAAACTTTATCATCTCTACATGGTTGAGATAAGTCGTCTCTTCAAGACCACAGACACTGATAAGCAGAAAAATCCTGTTATGTTTTATAAGAACATGTACAGTGTATGTTTCTTTTTAGATGCAAACAGAGCTTTGACTACTCAAATATCTAAGGTTATTCAGTAAACTGCTAATTTCTTAGAACTTCATTTCATACCTCGTGCTCTTCACCTGCATCTTCCTTGTTTCTACAGAAGAGTTAACTTGACAATATGTTTAAATAATTTTGAATTTCAGACAAAAATCTTCCTTTTGGAGAGTAACTGGCAAGAGACAATGACAACTTCTAAAATGTCTGGCACCAGACTTGAGGAAGAAGAGAAAATCCTGCAGGTCTTCTCACTGATCTGCTGCAAAACATAAAGACAGTGTGAGTTGTTTATCACTTTCTTTCAAAGAATTCAATTATTCAAACTGTACCTTAGTGTTGTTTCACCCTATTGTGACATATTCAAGTGAAACTTAAACTAAAAATAAAAAGTAGGGCAGGAATTGATTTTGTCTATCAGGAATTGATTGGATTGCTGGTGTGGTGCATCATCAGATTTGCAGCGGGGAGGGGAAGTTTCCTTTCGTAGGGAACACATCATTAGATTGGCAGCAGGGAGGGGAAGTTTCCTTTCTTAGGGAACTCAATGCTGCATCAGTTGCTGCCACTGTAGGAATACCTTCAGTGTGTGCCAGTGTCTGAAGCATGTGTGAAAACACACCGATGCAATTGGCTACAGCAGTCGCATGAAATCACTAGCGTGCTGGCATGTCTATGAAAGGCTGCATAAAACATAATCAGTTTCTTTGTCTTTTGGAAGCTGCTTTGTCGTTTCCATGTGAAAAAGATCAGAGTGTGTGTTTGTCTTTAGAAAAAAAAAATCAAAAGTCAAAAATCAAAATTCAATTCAAGGACAATAAGGCCTAGATATCCAACATTTTAGATCTGCACCCAATTCATTTGCAACAGACGTCATTGTTTTATCTTTGATATACTAATGGTTAAATCTTTTATTCTCAAGCCCTTGCTATTAAATTTGGTAAGACTTATACAAAGGTATTATCTTTTAGATGCACTTTGCTATAGCCTTTTCCTCTATTAGACACTGTTAGGCTCAAATTACACCTGGTACTAACATCCATCTCATCTGTCTAGGGCTCCAAGATATTGAGAAAAAAAAAAAAAAAGATTTAGTTAGAAAATGTTGTTTTTCCTGTGAGTGTGGAATATTTCTATTAATCAGAATATAAAAGAATAAAGTATAGACCTTATGTAGCCCCGCCCCTTTTCAGTGCTGCGCCCGTTGTCTTTTTTCTTCCGGTTTGTATTTCCACAGCGATCTTACGTATCGAGACAGATTGCTGTAGCGCCTCAGCTCAAGTGGCTCATGAACCAATCATCTCTTCCTACTAGTTCATTTATAACATCAAATAAACGTGAATGAACATGAGAAGGAATGTTGTTTAAAACGGAGAAAGACGTAAATACACACAATTTTTCAAGTTAAAGTCCACTGAGGTTAATCTTCTAACTCCTGACTGCTTTGTCGGACAAAGTGGCGGATTTGGCATTGTGATTGGTTAGATCGCTTGTCAATCAAACTCCTGGCGAAGGACGTACCCTAGAAAAAACATTACTGGTGTGAATCTTGAGACAAAACAATGGCACTGACATATTTTAAGATACAGTAGGCTATGTTTGACATAAGTGAAACAAGTCAAATTATGTTTGAAATTTTATTTTCTGTCATCATTGCCATAAACATCATTGTGTATTTTTACAGTATTTTTACTTCAAGAGCAATCGACTGGTTTATTTTGAACAGGTTCTCCAGAGCGGCTGCACAAGCTCTGATAATGACACAGATATATCACGATTGGTCGGATTCTTTCCGTGCATTCACACCGCCGCCGGCGAGAGCGTCAAAATTTGCCTTGGCTGCCCTGCCAACAACGCTGTACTGTGCATTCAAACCGCCGCCAGTGTGAGGGTCAAAGTAAATGACAAGTTGTGGCAACCAATCGGAATCCTCTCAAGCGAGGACCTCTACATTCCGATTGGTTGCCGCTGAACCGCGTCATAACTCATTACCATAAAGCTGACCTGACTTAAACTCTCCTCGACGCTCTCACCGTCCAAGACGCGCCGCACCGCTTTGACGCTCTCGCCGGCGGCGGTGTGAACGCATGTGTTTTGTGTTTATTTGGACACCTTCAGTTTCACTAATGCTTACAAAATCTTTTTATAACTGTGTAAAAACTCTTAGTGTAATATTAATGTTCTATGGTGTTATGTTTATTAAAATAAAATGGATTAAAAATATATACAGACACCATTTTATGGTATTTAATAGCATTACCTTATGTTGAACTATTTTTGTACAAACAGGCCATGTATTAAGCAGTACATAAAGTACTGAATGAAAAATGTTTCTGATATGACTTTGCTTGTATGGACAAAATCATTTGAAACATTCATCAAAATCTCTTCCTTTGTGTTCCACAATGTAGAAATAAAGTCATACAGTATTCTTAAATGTATAGGTTACCTATAATAGATGCATATGTGATAATAAGTAATATAACAGCCATGAAAAATACAGATTTTGTTCTCATGGTATTGAGATTATTCAGCTGTTTTTCCTAGCATTAGCAACAAACGGTTCTGGTCAGTGTGTCACTCACCACTTTTTAGCTAAAAGGCTCTGTCTCTGAATAGAGCTCATCTATGTCTAATGTATTTGTCTTTTTTTTTTACTTCAAATTTTACATCGGCATTTTCATGGGTTCATTAAAAAAACGCCCTCTAACGGCGAACCAGTATATATGACGTAACGATGCCTCGTTGCTGAAATCACGTGACTTGGCCAGTTTGATTCGCGATCCGAATCAATAGGCTTGTTCAAGGTGCATCGGCGCTGCGCAGACTGATCGGCGTATGACATCAAAGTACCGCGAGAGCATGTGGAGAGCATACGACTCCTTATGCTTTTGAATCGCTCTCGCGCTACTTTGATGTCATACGCTGATCGGTTTGCGCAGCACCGATGCATCTTGAGCAAGCCTTCTATTTCCAAACAAAAGAAGCGGTTACGTTTCGGATCTTCATGAGGCAGTGTTTTTAAAGCGCCTATCACTACATTAAAGCAGCAGTTATTTTAAAGCAAACTAGCTTCGGATGTAGAGTCTCGATTAGAGAATATAGTGAATCAAAACTGACTGATAGAGAGCTATCTGCGAAATAAACTTGATCAGTAAAGATGGAGCAGCATGAAAACAACCAGACCACACAGGCACCAGATGTCAAGACGGAAACCTGCCAGTCGACTATTCTTAAACAGAACGATATAACACAATGTAAGTTGGTTATTTATCAGTTACAAAGACTTAAACATGATAACAATGAAATTGTTAATTCTGTTAATTGTTGTTCGTGACTAATAAAGCCAAGTGTGTCAAGTGAATTATGCCTATAAAGCCTTAGAAAGGTGGTTACTTCAGATGTTCAGCTGACCACAATAGTTTGAGATTTGTCAGAGTAACTATGTATTTTTGAAATTATCTGACTGAAACCAGAGAAGCCAAGCAGGCTACAGCGGAAAAAAACTCTTTTTATATGCTTGGATAATTGATAATTCATCCCTTTTAATAATAATAATAATAATAATAATAATATTAATAAACTAAAACAACATCATTTTGCAAGCAAACACATTCTTCTTGACAGTATTTTTTTTTTCCAAGCTGCAAAATTTTCATTGTAATAGACATAGTGCTGAATTTTATCCATAGTTTGCTTAATATAAACACAATGAATTTGTGATTGTTAAGTTAAAGTACTTCACAATAATTTTGTACTTAAAAGTACTGAATTTTGTGAATGGTTAAAATGGATATGGTAGTATTTTTTCTCTCTCTCTCTGCAGTGAATGTGTCCCAATGGTGCTTAAACCATCTGATGATAATTTTAGTCAGCTGGTCTTTATCACAAAATAAATGCCTTAAAAGGTTAGTTCATCCAAAAATAAAATTTCTGTCATTAAATACTCACCCTTCATCCTAAACCCATAAAAAGACCTTTGTTCATCTTCCAAAAACAAATTAAGATATTTTTGATGAAATCCAAGAGTTTTTTTTTTTATCATTTATAGAAAGTTATGTAATTACTGTCATTAAAGGTCCAGAAAAGTAGTAAAGACATTGTTAAAATAGTCAGCGTGACTACAGTGGTTCAACCTTAATGTTATGAAGCGGCGAGAACACATTTGCGCACAAAAACAAAACAAAAATAACAACTTTTATTCAACAATTTCATCTCTCCCCTGTCATTCTCTCACGCAGTTGACGTTGTAGGCACAGTGCAGCGCTTCTGTGTGCCGGCTCAGTATTGGCCAGCTCCTGCGTCAGCATCACGCGCATGCGTCATGCTGCTCATTTGAACAGTGTCGGCCAATACATAGCCGGCGTTCGGATGTAAACATGGAATGGCGGTAATTACGTTGCTTTCTATGGGGGATAAAAATTTTTTTTTTAAAAATCTTAATTTGTGTTCTGAAGATGAAAGAAGGTCTTACGGGTGTGGAACGACATGAGGGTAAGTACTTAATTACATAAATTTAATTTTTGGGTGAACTAACTCTTTAAGGGTGATACTACATTCCTCCACACAATGACAGTATATTATCCTGTTTATTACACATCTATAGGTATTCACCAAATAAATAAAAGGACATTTTAGTTTATTTTATAATCTTTCCCCTATATTTGGACTTTCACAACAAATTAGTCCACTATCAATCAGCCTAGCAACAAGACGAATATACTGTATATAATAAAAATATTACAGTAATATTGATTTTGAAGTCTTCATTTTCACGTCAATCAAAAACTGAGAACAGTACCGCCACACTATATTTGTAGATAATTAAGTTTTTCTTAGGGCACCAACTAAAAGGTAATCATATTTAAATCATATATATATTTTGGATCCTGTTTTTTGATAAACACAAGTGAGTTGGATTTTATTACCATGTATAAATGGGGCCTAACAGTGTCTAATAGAGGGAAATGATGTTGGGTCATTCCGTGTCAAATCAACCAAATTTCAGAAACTTCCCTGGCTCAATCAACTCATAGAACATATCTGTTTGAGTGCCTTAAATATTCCTTTTCCAAAGTTTACATGTCTATAACTCTAAAAGTATTCAAGATTATCATTCTTAATAAACTTTCCTTTTGAAATCTTTATTTTCAATGCCCTAAATAGTTCAGTCTCATAGATATGGGATCTCAAAGCAGCTCCATGTTCAAATTGTTGAATTTTACCCATTTTTAGTGATCGAGAACCAAATGTGGTTGACTTTGCACACAGCTGATATTTATTGCATTTAAAGAGGAATGTGTGAAGAATAAATAATGTTTAAACTAGAAATGCATCTTGTTCCCCTCTATCAAATTTTTTTTGTATAAAACGTAACTCTATGAGTACCAAAAACAAACATTTTTCCAAAGTTTAAAGATAGCTTAATGTCATTTTAGATTCTTGTTCTTATGAAACTTTTCTTTTGGAATCTTCATTTTAAAGGCCCTATATGGTCCTATATATCATAGATACAGGGATGTCAATGCGGTAATGTGTAGTTATGATACTGGGTATTTGAACTTGGTAGCCTCAGAAGCTGTTAAAATGAACAAAATCCCTTCTTCCAAATATCCCTAACTGATTCAAATATAGATTCTTAAAAATACACTTTTGGGAGCAAGTTAATGTGCCTCAACCATTTTCAGTGGATTTTTGTAGAGTAATGTTTTATGCATTTCTTTTGATAAAGGGAAACAAGATTCATTTTTAGTTTAAACATTATTTATTCTTCAGACATTCCTCTTTAAATGCAACAAGTATCAGCTGTGTGCAAAGTGATCCACATTTGGTTTTTATCACTGAAATGGGTAAAATTCAACAATTTGAAAGTAGAGCTGCTTTGAGATGCCCATATCTATGGGACTAAACAATATTGGGCTCTAAAAATGAAGATTTCAAAAGGAAAGTTTATTAGGAATGAGAATCAAGAAGGATATTAAGATATCTTTAATACTTTTAGAGTTACAGGCATGCAAATTTGGTAAAGGAATATTTATTGCACTCAGGTATGTTCTATGCAGTTGAGTTGATAGAAAAACATGAGATACATTTCTAGTTTCAACATTACTTGTTCTTCAGATATTACTCTTTAAAAGAAAAAAGTATCAGCTATATGCAAAGTGACCTACATTTAGTTTTTGACTACTGAAAACATGTACAATTTACCAATTTACTCATAGAGCCAAATTAAGATCTCCATATCTCTGGGATTGAACCATCGAGGGCCTTTAAAATGCAGTTACCAAAAGGACAGTTTGTTAAGAACCCAAATCTAAAAGGATATTAAGATATATCTTTTAGTACTTCTTGAGTTATAGGCATGCAAACTTGCAGCAAAAAACACAAGAAGTGCTTTTTGCCATTTTTGTATTGTCATCGTTGGCATATAATGAAACAAAGATTGCTAAAGTCAACAGATTTACTAATAGACCTACCAATCTCTGTGTAAAAATAAAATAATGATTCTGACATCTTTCTAAAGTCATTTTACACCCCTATAATTTGGCTCCAAATCTCAGGTAAAAATTGTCATTTTGACCCCTCTCTACAAAATAGTGGATTACTCAGTAAATATACATTTGTGAGATTTATTATGTTGGCTTTCATTACTATTTATGTTTGTCTTTCTACAGAAAAAAATATTAACAAAATCAAAAATTTGAGCCTGGGACCTCTGGTTGAGTTAACATGGAATGACCCTTTTGCAAAGTTCATCTAAAAGATAATAACCTTGTATAAGTCTTACCAGATTTAATAGCAAGGACGTCAGAATGACAGATTTAACCTTTTGTATGTACAAAAAAAAAAAAAAAATTAAATTAGGCCCGCAATCGTTTTGGCACCGAGTCTGTTTTTGCTGCACGGCTGAATTAAAGCCACAGTGCATTGTTCTTGATCAAAATTGACCTGATTAACATGAAAAATAACAAATTTCACTATAAAATCATGTAAGTCAAGTGTTTTTTGTTTTACAATCACCATATGACATTCAGCACTGTTAAAAAATAAAATACACAAAAACACATCACTGCCAGGAGTTTTTGTCCAAAATTCAAAGGCCTGTTTAAATGCTTAAAACTAGAGGCATATCATCATATGTGTGTGTGACAGAGGGGAACACTGTCGCATCGCAGCAGAGTATGCTGCCCATTAAAAATCAAAGAACATGGCAGACGCTGCATCCACATTGCTTCCCTATCCAGTGTGAAAAAGGCGTTAGGCTTGCTGCGGTAGTCGGTGTTACACAGTGTTCGGCCGTACACAGATTGAATTACCTGGCCACCATGGCTCCGCCCCCACTGTCGTTTAGATTTTTTATAGAAATAAAAACCATTTAGTTCAGTTATACAATGGATGCTACAATTATAAACTGAAAGTGTTTGCTCTTGTCCATACAGCACGCACTGCACAGTGCAGCAGGAGTCAGATTTCACTTATCATGTGATCAGTAAGGAGAGATGACTGACAAGACGATGGTGGAGGATTTGGTGCGCATCAGATCCTGACTGTCATTGACAAATATCTTATCTTGTAAAATGTGCAGTCAGTACTGCCTCCCCCTATACACAGAATACATGTGATCACGAATGCAAAAGTGAGCACGCATTCAAAAGCAATTTCAATTAGGCCTATACACAGAGCACCCGTGAGCAAATTCAAAAGATAAAGTAAAAAACGAGCACACATTCAAGCCACCTTTCCACTACACACGACAAACGACAGCCGTTGGACCAGAAGTCATTCATTTCCAATGGAGAGTAGTACGGGGGCTGCGTGGAGTTCCAATCATATGCAAATGCAGAAATTTCGGATCCGATTTGAGCTTTGGATGCGTTGAAATATTTGAACTTCTGCGGCTTGACCGTACGCGATCGGCCGAACGGATATGATGTATTTTAATCAAAACTATGAGTTAGAATTACCAATATTTTAACACTTTAACGTTATTCTGTAAACACTATTTCTGTAAAATGGTGATTATTAATAATTATGTCAGAAAATATAAATACATAATTATTAAATCAATTTTTACGTCGATTAGCTCTATAAAATCTACAATGTTTTTATTTTGAATGTATTGAGGGTCATTTGCTTTGTGTGGATATATGCATATATGCATTAACGTTACATTCATTAAAATCGTTCAGTTTACCATGGTGAATAAGCCGAGGGTAACGATTGCTTCACAACCAATTTCAAAGTTCCGTGCGACTGCCGCTAGGGTGCGAAATGCGACAATCGGATCGACTTCAGAATCCCCCCTTTCCCCTCAGTGGTACCGGTAATACTGGTGTTGTTGCAAGTTTATATACCAGTGTCAAAACTTCCTCACAGTGACATCCCTATGTCACGGTCTCTGTTGCAGATCTGTTACTTTGGCTATCTCACATTTATTTTCCTTGAATTGAGTTTTTAAATTGATTTTTTTTTTTTTTTTACTTTTATTTTAGATCAGAATGGACTGAAAGAAGATATCACTTGTCATCAATGTGGGGTGCATTTCACAAAGCAAGCAAGCTTTAAGCAGCACATGAGGAGTCATACTGGAGTGAAGCCTTTTATCTGCCCTCAGTGTGGAAAGGGTTTCACATTAAAACAAGGCCTTGAGGCTCACATCAGAATTCACACTGGAGAAAAGCCTTTCTCCTGCTTTGTGTGTGGAAAGAGTTTCGCACAACAAGGACAACTTAAATATCATGTGACAAGCCACACTGGAGAGAAGCCTTTCACCTGTCCTCAATGTGAAAAGAGTTTCACAGCCAAACAAAGCCTTAAAATTCACATGAGAATTCACACTGGAGAGAAGCCTTTCACCTGTCTTCAGTGTGGGATGAGCTTCTCGCAAGTAAAACACCTTAAGCGTCACATAAGAACACACACTGGAGAGAAGCCTTTCACCTGCATTCAGTGTGAAAAGAGTTACAAAGTGAAACAAAGCCTTGAAAGTCACATGAGAATTCACACTGGAGAGAAGCCTTTCACCTGCCCCCAATGTGGAAAGAGTTACAGATTGAAACAAAGCCTTGAATGTCACTTGAAAAGTCACACTGGAGAGAAGCCTTTCACCTGCCCCCAATGTGGAAAGAGTTTCACAGTGAAACAAAGCCTTGACAGTCACATGACCATTCACACTGGAGAAAAGCCATTCACCTGCTCTCAATGTGGAAAGAGTTTCGCTATAAAACGATACCTTGAGTATCACATGAGAATTCACACTGGAGAGAAGCCTTTCAGCTGCCCTCAATGTGGAAACAGATTCGCAATGAAAAGTAACCTTGAGAAACACATGAGAATTCACACTGGAGAGAAGCCTTACTCCTGCCCCCAATGTGGAAAGAGATTCACAGTAAAACAAAGCCTTGACAGTCACATGACCTTTCACAATGGAGAAAGGCCATTCATCTGTTCTCAATGTGGAAAGGGTTTTGATGTAAAACTAAAACTTGAATATCACATGAGAATTCACACTGGAGAGAAGCCTTTCATCTGCCCTCAATGTGGAAAGAGTTTCTCAATGAAAAACAACCTTGAGAGACACATGAAAATTCACATTGGAGCAAAGCCTTTCAGCTGCTTCGAGTGTGGAAAGAGTTTCACCGTGAAACAAGGCCTCGATATTCACATGAGAGTTCACAGTGGAGTGAAGCCTTTCATCTGCTCCGAGTGTGGGAAAAGTTTCACAGTGAAACAAAGCCTTGAGAGTCACATGATGCATCACACTGGAGAAAAGCCTTTCACCTGTTCTGAATGTGGAAAGAGTTTCACAGTGAAACAAAGCTTTGAGATACACATGAGAATTCACACTGGAGAGAAGCCTTTCACCTGCTCTCTGTGTGGAAAGAGTTTCACAGTCAAACAAAGCCTTGAGAGACACATGAGAAATCACACTGGTGAAAGGCCTTTCAACTGCCCTCATTGTGCGAAGACCTTTACGCAAATGGGACACCTTAACCGTCACATTAAAAATCACACTGGAAAGATGCCTTTCGACAGAGTGGGGGAATCTCCTCCTCCACCTGTTTGCAGCATCCATCAAAATGAAGTGACTGCAGTCATAGTGTACCAGAAATCCAACCAGCTATCGGAGGAGATTGATGTAGTCAATATTTTATATGATTAGGAGGCCATAACTGATAAGAGACCAATGGGACAATTTGGTTGGGATGCCACATTTACATCCCTACTCAAGCAAGTGTTTCAATTGTTCATTATAATGGGGGATGCTGAACCTCAGCAAGAACAGATAGATAAAACATTTGATACAATGGGAGTAGACCTAAAAACAATGCATTGACTAACCCTTTACAATTATTTGACCATAGTCATAATCTCAAGTAAATCATTTGAAGATTGAGTCAGTTGAGTAGCAGTGCCATCCACTGCCGGTCAGTATTGTAATTAAGGTTAAATTTATTTGGCTTGCTGTCCGCAGTGGAGGGACTCGAGGAAGCAGCTTCAACTCGAGCTTAGATATACCCCTCAGTGGGACTACTAACGCTTGGAAGATGAGTATGGTAGCAAAATGCCTAAATTATGTTGGTGAAGCTGAGGAGATGGAGCGATGCCAAAACAGCTGGTGCAAGGTGAACGGCTGCTTATACGCTCCGGCAGTTAATTGAAAGATTAGATAGGTTCACTCCTCTCGAAATTATGTTTAGGAACTTCACTTATTCTACATATTTTATACATTCCCTTACCTTATACAGTATCTCATAGAAGTGAGTACACCCCTCAAATTTTTGTAAATATTTTATTATATATTTTCATGTGACAACACTGAAGAAATGACACTTTGCTACAATGTAAAGTAGTGAGTGTGCAGCTTATATAACAGTGTAAATTTGCTGTCCCCTTAAAATAACTCAACACACAGCCATTAATGTCTAAACCGCTGGCCACAAAAGTGAGTACACCCCTAAGTGAAAATGTCCAAATTGGGCCAAAGTGTCAATATTTTGTGTGGCCACCATTATTTTCCAGCACTGCCTTAACCCTGTTGGGCATGGAGTTCACCAGAGCTTCACAGGCTGCCACTGGAGTCTTCTTCCACCCCTCCATGACGACAGCACGGAGCTGGTGGATGTTAGAGACCTTGCGCTCCTCCACCTTCCGTTTGAAAATGCCCCACAGATGCTCAATAGGGTTTAGGTACCCTCAGCTTCTTTAGCAAGGCACTGGTCGTCTTGGAGGTGTGTTTGGGGTCGTTATCATGTTGGAATACTGCCCTGCGGCCCAGTCTCCGAAGGGAGGGGATCATGCTCTGCTTCAGTATGTCACAGTACATGTTGGCATTCATGGTTCTCTCAATTAACTGTAGCTCCCCAGTGCCGGCAGCACTCATGCAGCCCCAGACCATGACACTCCCACCCCCATGCTTGACTGTAGGCAAGACACACTTGTCTTTGTACTCCTCACCTGGTTGCTGCCACACATGCTTGACAACATCTGAACCAAATAAGTTTATCTTGGTCTCATCAGACCACAGGACATGGTTCCTTAGTCTGCTTGTCTTCAGCAAACTGTTTGTGGGCCTTCTTGCGCAACATCTTTAGAAGAGGCTTCCTTCTGGGATGATTTGATGCAGTGTGCGGCGTATGGTCTGAGCACTGACAGGCGGACCCCCCCCCCCCACCCCTTCAACCTCTGCAGCAATGCTGGCAGCACGTTTATTTCCCAAACACAACCTCTGGATATGACGCTCAGCACGTGCACTCAACTTCTTTGGTCGACCATGGCGAGGCCTGTTCTGAGTGGAACCTGTCCTGTTAAACCGCTGTATGGTCTTGGCAACCGTTCTGCAGCTCAGTTTCAGGGTCTTGGCAATCTTCTTATAGCCTACGCCATCTTTATGTAGTGCAACAATTCTTTTTTCAGATCCTCAGAGAGTTCTTTGCCATGAGGTGCCATGTTGAACTTCCAGTGACCAATATGAGAGAGTGAGAGTGTTAACACCAAATTTAACACACCTGCTCCCCATTCACACCTGAGACCTTGTAACACTAACGAGTCACATAACACCGGGGAGAGAAAATGGCTAATTGGGCCCAGTTTGGACATTTTCACTTAGGGGTGTACTCACTTTTGTGGCCAGCGGTTTAGACATTAATGGCTGTGTGTTGAGTTATTTTGAGGGGACAGCAAATTTACACTGTTATACAGGCTGTACACTCACTACTTTACATTGTAGCAAAGTGTCATTTCTTCAGTGTTGTCACATGAAAAGATATAATAAAATATTTACAAAAATGTGAGGGGTGTACTCACTTTTGTGAGATACTGTATATAGATTTCATTTATGTAATGTGTTTCTAATACTGTATAACCTTATATTGTACAAAGAATAGCATGTACATTTCATTAATCTGTGCAAACTGTAACTGATGGAAAGAAAAACTTTATCATTTCTACATACTTGAGATAAGTAGTCTCTTCAAGATTACAGACACTGTTAAGCAGATTCCCATTGTTTTTTATAAGAACATGTATATATTTATTTTTAGATGCAAACAGAGCTTTGCCTACACAAATATCTAAGGTTATTCAGTAAACTGCTAATTCCTTATCACTTGATTTCATGTCTCATGCTCTAAACCTACATCTGCCTCATTTCTACAGAAGAGTTAACTTGACAATATGTTTGAATAATTTTGAATTTCAGACAAAAATCTTCCTGATGGAGAGTAACTGGCAAGAGACATTGACAACTTCTAAAAAGTCTGGCACCAGACTTGAGGAAGAAGAGAAAATCCTGCAGGTCTTCTCACTGAGCTGCTGCAATACATAAAGACAGTGTGAGTTGTTTCACTTTCATTCAAAGAATTAAATTATTCAAACTGTACCTTGGTGTTTCACCCTATTGTGATATATATCCAAGTGAAACAGCTTCATTAAAAAAAAAAAAAAAAAAAAAAATGCAGGGCGGGACTTGATTTTGTCTATCAGGAATTGATTGGATCACTGGATCTGACAATCCAGAAGACAAAAAAGCTGATGACGTTTTATGCAGGCGCCCTTTCATAGACATGACAGCACGCCTCAGCGTCACGCAAGACATTATCATTTGTTTATCGTCATTTATTTGGGAGCAGAGCATGCTCAGTCTGCTCTAGAAGGAGCTGGCTGCACCCACTGTAATTGCTTCACAGTGAGGAAGCTCCTCTCCTGCCTGGCTCTCTTTGCAGGGGGTTAGGAGGTAGACATCTGTGCCTCGTGGTTCCGATCCTGCTGCTGTTGAGGCGACTTTGATCGTTGGGGTTGCAGATAGAGCTAGCAGAGGACTTTGAGGCAGGCATATCCCTTTCTCGCGCCTCACCCATTAGCTCTAGAGCTCTCATACCGGATCCGTAAGCCCACTCTGCAGCTTCTACTGATCTGACTGAGAGCATGTTATTGGCATCTGGCTCTGAGGAAGATGCAACAAGAATTGAGGTGGACATTGTCAATGAGCCCACCCACGGACAGTCAGATAGACAGAGGGTTATTAACAGAACAGCTATTGTAAAGTAGGGGTGGGGGGGAATCGATTCACATATGATTCACTTCATGGGGAATCGTTTCACACACTTTGGCCACTGCCTACAACACACTGTATCCTTCACTGGAAACCGAAATTAACTCACTCCGCGAAACGTTTAGAAATCTTCCACCCGGGAAAAATACAAGTCAACACCATTGTGACTAAAAGTTTGCTAAGAAGTATTTCCTACTAAAGCAAGGTGGTATTTGACTCCGGTAAGCAACTGGTGGGAGTGGCCTTGGACGGCAACATGCCCAGTGCGTTATGGGTGTACGTATTTGAGAAGCGTCTCGCTGCAGCGAAAAGACTTAACACTCACACCTAATTCTTTATCATTAACTTCTTATATTTGTCTTGACAGACGTCCACACTGAAATCCACCTAAAACCCTTATGTCTGAAACGCATTCAAAACCTACCCCTATGCCCAAAAATCCTTTCAATCAGAAACCTACATACAACAAATCGGGTTCCCAGGGCGATACGGGGATGGGGAATCGTGTAACGTCTAGACTAACTCGAGATGATCGATTCAGCTTGAAGATTTAGGAAAAGATTTTACCCTTCTGAACTGGTCAATTAAATCACGGCCTGGGCTCCTGTCAGTCTGACTTTTATAGGTCCGTTGTCACTTTAGTTGCCTCGGCAGATGCTAAGCAGAAACTTCTTCAGGTTCCTAGGTGACTTCAAAGATCTCCTAGATCGACCCCATTCTAGGCACAAAGGGTCATTGGAAACACCCAATGCACACACACACATACTGACATTCTCTGCATTTAACTCATAATTAAACTATCCCAGAATGTTATGTGATGTATTCCTGTGTGTATGCATGTCCCCATGTTATAATTAACCTAGTTATGATTTTTAGTTATTTTAGGATAAGTTTAAATGCTTATAACCATATGTGAGAATGTACCACTCTTTTAATGTCTTCCCACCCTATTGTATTTGGTCTTGAAATGATCCTCTCTTTATGCCTTAATTGATGATGTATATCATGTTAGGATAAAATGCATTATATTATTTTTTTTTACTATACTTTGGGGTAAAAACTGTATTAATTTGACACTTTGATTTAGTTGTATGTATTTGTAGTTTCATTTATTAAAATCGATAATATTCATGCTTGATTGTCTCTGTTGCTGTTCATAAATCAGTTCAGTTTAATGTTTTGATTTTCGCTACATGCTTTTGTTCTGTTATCACTAGAACAGGAGAATTATTCTTTTTGGCCAGAAGAATAATCTTCCTTATGAGTTGATAAGAAGATTGTACTGTTAAGTTTGGTGGACAAACCAACCAGTCTCTTTGAAATAAATTCTAAAACTGAAACTAATTCTGCAAGCTGATCTAGACCATATATATTCATAATTATATAATTAATCTTAACAGATTATAATTATCTATATATATTTCACCTTTGAGCTAAATTTGCTGCAGTAACTATAGATACAGTATACATATCTATGGGGAGTCACAAGGTGAAGTATTGGGTACAGGCATAGCTTCTGGCATCATACTTGGATGTGGGCAGAGTTGGATGTCCACCGCAGGCTGCAGCGAGCCCTACTTGACCTATTTGGCAAAAGGGAAGACAACAGCCTTTTTTCTCTGTTTTCTCTAGTCAGGTAGCACCGATTTAAAATGTTTTGCCTTTCTACAGCAAGTTTTATTGAAAGCCCATTTTGCCAGTAATTTACATCAATGACTTATTACTTACAACTCTTTCTGTCAATTCCTAAATGAAATTACTAATCCTTTGTTTTGGTGCTGTACCCATACATAGAAATGTTGGTCAGAAAATTTGTCGATTCAATCTTATTATGTATGTGCACTCAAAAGAATCATCAAAGAACATTCCATAGAATATTTGGCCTGGTTGTATTTTGATACCATCATGATGTTTTTGAATGCTTTATTCAAATGCACAGATTGTTATTTTAACACCTAAATAAACAGTTTCACAGTTTAGTCTGGTTTTGTTTTTTAGTAAAAACGTGATATATGTGTTTTATTTTATTTACAATTTAAAAAAAAAAAACATACCAGGTGCATATTTTTATCTTTAAAGAAAAATAACTCAATTTTAATATTTTACATTATATGAATATATAATGAAAATTTTAAGTTTGGAGCAAAATCAGGTAAACTGGTAAGGTAAATCATGTGAAGCAGCATTATAATGTATATGAGCAAAATGCTTAGTTTAACAAAGGTGTTCCCATTGAAAAAAGTTGTCCCAATACTAATTTATCCTGTATTATGTTGTGCAATAACTGTATTGTCCCTACACGGATAACAAAGAGACCGTTGTTTTTGCTTGTTAAGAGAGAGAAGACAGCAATGACAACTACTGAAATTATCAGAAATCTGTCATCAAATGTGAAAAAGAAGACAAAATCCTACAGGTCTTCTGCTCACTGAACCTCTGGAAAACAGAATTGCTTTCATTCAAAGAAACGTACATTGTCAAAAACAAACGTCAAATTACAGTACATTGGCATTGTGTCACAGTTTTTTAATTGGATAAACACATTTCACAGAATCATTTACCATTGTCCCTAGAGCTGTGTCCCAATTCAGAGGCTGCATCCTTCAAGGGGCGTGAAGGTCATTGTTAAATTGTACAGTCTAGCCAACGGAGGATTGTTCCTGAAGTGACAGCTGCCGTTGACGAGCGGCAGTAACGTACTGGATTTTTTTTTAAACTGTCTGAAAACAAAACAGGGTTCACAACCTGTCTAAATATGTTCACCTTGGTCCATTTCTTTACATAATAAAGAGTAGCGGGGCACAAACTGGGGTTAGTTGTAACACACATGGTTTAAATACTTCCACATATGCTAGCATATTGAAACTTACTATGCCATATCGACAACATATAGAGAAAAATTTACTCAAAAATTCAGAAATCTTTGGGAGATATCACAGAACATTTATTTAACAATAGCAAAAGTAAATTTCTTAAAATAATTTTTCATCTATATTTTTTGTGTTTATTTAAAATCATTAAAATCTGATATTATATTAGATACTAACCAGGTTTAAATTCCAGTTGCACAGATAGGGTGCGTTGTAACACTATCGTTACAATGTGCCCCACTATTAGAACTATGCTATTCTATACAGTTACTGATACAACTGACATAATCAGATTTTATGAATTTCTGTTGAGAAACCATGGGGGGGGGGGGGGGGGGGGAAGGTGAATAAAGACTGAGAGGAAGAACCTGAACATTTAGAAAACATTATTTCAAGAAATTTACAGCATTTGTACTGGCTTGTCTATTTATCCTGTGTTCTGTGAGAGGTATGAGTAGAGGGAGGGGAGTGTTTGTTCAGCTCTGTGTTTTTCTGAATGTGTTTCTTGAGCTATTTGCCTGTATTGTTTGGACCAATGCTGTATAGCTGTGTTTTGCAGTGTTCATTGTCAAACTTCTTTTTTAATTTTGCATTTCTAAAAAAAAAAAAAAAATCTTAATTTTCTTTTAATGACAAATTATTTTTGTTTGTCATGTATATTATTTGATTAGAACAGATGACATTTTAAGCTGTCATATGGTCATGTTACAATATGTGCCCCACCTATGGGGCATGTTGTCACATTTCACTTCCCTTCTTTTGGGGTAAATAAAGAAAACAATATACACTGTATTAATGAATTAATGAAACAAAGCCATATATATGTACCAGTTAAATTCATGTAGAAAAATAACTCTAAACTCTAAGTAGATTTACACAAACTTAGAAAGTCAACTCTCTCTCCCTCTCCATATAAATATATATAGTTATTTTTTACATTTTTACATTTCCCATTGCTTGCATTTAAAAGTGTAATCCTGCAATTTCTCTATCTCTCAAAAAAAAAAAAAAATTGTGTCTGGAAGATGAAATAAATAGAAAGTATAGCAATATTTTTATTTTTTTTTACTTGGAAAAGCATATGATGTACTATGTGATATCCAATACATATAAAATGGGAATTAGAGGCAATTAATTGAGTTTTAAATTTTCTGTCGAGATAACCAAAGTGATGTTTTTTTACAAGGAAGAAACTCAAGGAAGGTATTTATCTAAACTATTTTTCCCTGATTATTGTCAGGTTTTAGAAACTGTAGAATATATGTTTTGCAGACAATATAAAAAACAGAGGAAAACATGATGGAAGAATTAGGAAAAAATGGGATTAACAGAGACAGGAATAAAGGATGGCTATGGAAAGTGGTGTGAATGAACAAAGCAAATGATGTATTTGTAGTTTTTTTTTTTTTTTTTTTTTTTTTTTATATATATGATGTTATAGATATTACAGGAAAATAAACCCAGAAGATGGCAGTAGTGCAACGCCTCTGGATGCAAGCTGCTGTTGATCCCGAAAGAAGAAGTGGAAGAACTGACTGATGGAGCGATCTGCAAAATAAACTGGATCGTATATTTCCTGGAGATAAAGATGGAGCAGCATGAAGACAACGAGACAACACCAGATGTGATGATCAAAACATGCCAGTCATCACCGAGCCAAGAATGGACGAATGAAAGACCGTGTGAGTTGTATTTCTGATTGATTCTGATTAAATTCACGTAACCTAATACAAAGATACGTGCGTCAAATGATTTATGCCTAAAGGCCAGTTCACACCAAGAATTATAACTATAAAGATATCTATAACGTTAACTATATTTGCGTCCACACCAACGAACAATAATGGTTTGTTTATTCTAAGCATTGGGGATTCTTTTTGCATTTACACGGCTTTAACCAGCAGATGTCCTCAGCATGCTATGTTTCGAGTGAATCTAGCTAGTATAATCCAGAGACGTTAAATATGACGCTTTTCAACGGCTCTGGTATAATTTAACAGTGAATTAAGCTGATGTGTAGTGGAATAAAAACATCACCTAGTGTTTTTCACAGCTACTTCAAATGAAGCAAGACGATGCCGAAATTATCCCTTGATAATTTACCTGAGGTAATATTATGTTACACCGTTTGTTAGCCCGGCACGATCTTATCTCCGTTGATAGCACCATTTATTCCTAGGGTATTTTTTTTCTCTCCATATATCCATTTTCTTATCCTTGAAATGTGGGTTTGACTTGTCAAACAGTGGTGGGTTTTTTCTGGACCTCGGCGATTATCGTTTGCCACTTTAAATGCGCGAGCCCTTAATTTAGAATGGATTCTGATAGGCTGTCAGTGTTTTATCGTTCAACAGCTGGAAATATAGTTCTGAAAGTGATCCTAACGATATCTTTCCTCTATAGTTATAGCTGTTATGTGGACTCGTTATGCTATTCTTTTATATTTAGAATGAGTTTTAGAGCAGTATCTTTATCGTTATCATTATAGTATCGTTCTTGGTGTGAACGCGCCTGGAAGTTCAGATGCAGAAGCGGCCTTTGTACAGATGTGCGCAATAGTTTTTGTTTTAATTATTTATTTATTTATTGTAGTCAGCATTAGTTGACTAAAATTTAAACCAAAGAAGCCAATAGCCATAGAAAAAGTGATTTTTAGATGAATAAAATGTTTGAAAACTGAAACGATTAATTCGTTGTGTAGTAAAATAACTAATGAAAACAGGGGAAATCAGGTAATGGACTACTTTTCAAAGCAGTCTTAAAATATCTAAGCATGCACAATGCCTGAGTTTAAATCTGGGGTCTGTTCTTTGTAATCTCACTAAATACTTATGAGATGATTTGACAGATGCCAGATCTTCAAATAGTGATAATTGATCTCTGGCTAATTTGGTTCTTCAAATGAATTTGTGGATTTGATTAAAATATCTGGATAAAGTGGTCTGATATTACTGTGTGTTGTTGTGTTCAATGGTTAGTTCACCCAAAAATGAAAATTCTGTCATTATTTTCTCACCCTCACTTGTAAGACCTTTGTTCATTTTTGGATTACAAATGAAAATATTTTTAATGAAAGTTCCATTGCCGTTTGACACTTCGAAAAGTTCATAAAGAGATGATAAAACTAATCCATATGAATTTGAAGGGGTTAGTCCAAATTTTCTGAACAAAGATGTTGAACACATTGCGTTGAACACACTGCGTCTTTATTAAAATCAACACACTGTAATGATTTATCTCATCCACCCGCAATTAATTAGAATATTATTTTTTATTACTTTGATATAACCGTGATCCACGCATCACTAGTGCACATACAGGTGCTGGTCATATAATTAGAATATCATCAAAAAGTTGATTTATTTCACTAATTCCATTCAAAAAGTGAAACTGGTATATTGTATTCATTCATTACACACAGACTGATATATTTCAAATGTTTATTTCTTTTAATTTTGATGATTATAACTGACAACTAAGGAAAATTCCAAATTCAGTATCTCAGAAAATTAGAATATTACTTAAGACCAATACAAAGAAAGGATTTTTAGAAATCTTGGCCAACTGAAAAGTATGAACATGAAAAGTATGAACATGTACAGCACTCAATACTTAGTTGGGGCTCCTTTTGCCTGAATTACTGCAGCAATGCGGCGTGGCATGGAGTCGATCAGTCTGTGGCACTGCTCAGGTGTTATAAGAGCCCAGGTTGCTCTGATAGTGGCCTTCAGCTCTTCTGCATTGTTGGGTCTGGCATATCACATCTTCCTCTTCACAATACCCCACAGATTTTCTATGGGGTTAAGGTCAGGCGAGTTTGCTGGCCAATTAAGAACAGGGATACCATGGTCCTTAAACCAGTCACTGGTAGCTTTGGCACTGTGTGCAGGTGCCAAGTCCTGTTGGAACATGAAATCTGCATCTCCATAAAGTTGGACAGTAGCAGGAAGCATGAAGTGCTCTAAAACTTCCTGGTATACGGCTGCGTTGACCTTGGACCTCAGAAAAGACAGTGGACCAACACCAGTAGATGACATGGCACCCCAAACCATCACTGACTGTGGAAACTTTACACTGGACCTCAAGCAACGTGGATTGTGTGCCTCTCCTCTCTTCCTCCAGACTCTGGGACCCTGATTTCCAAAGGAAATGCAAAATTTACTTTCATCAGAGAACATAACTTTGGACCACTCAGCAGCAGTCCAGTCCTTTTTGTCTTTAGCCCAGGCGAGACGCTTCTGACGCTGTATGTTGTTCAAGAGTGGCTTGACACAAGGAATGCGAACCCATGTCTTGCATACGTCTGTGCGTAGTGGTTCTTGAAGCACTGACTCCAGCTGCAGTCCACTCTTTGTGAATCTCCCTCACATTTTTGAATGGGTTTTGTTTCACAATCCTCTCCAGGGTGCGGTTATCCCTATTGCTTGTACATTTTTTTTCTACCACATCTTTTCCTTCCCTTCGCCTCTCTATTAATGTGCTTGGACACAGAGCTCTGTGAACAGCCAGCCTCTTTTGCAATGACCTTTTGTGTCTTGCCCTCCTTGTGCAAGGTGTCAATGGTCGTCTTTTGGACAACTGTCAAGTCAGCAGTCTTCCCCATGATTGTGTAGCCTACAGAACTAGACTGAGAGACCATTTAAAGGCCTTTGCAGGTGTTTTGAGTTAATTAGGTGATTAGAGTGTGGCACCAGGTGTCTTCAATATTGAACCTTTTCACAATATTCTAATTTTCTGAGATACTGAATTTGGGATTTTCCTTAGTTGTCAGTTATAATCATCAAAATTAAAAGAAATAAACATTTGAAATATATCAGTCTGTGTGTAATGAATGAATATAATATACAAGTTTCACTTTTTGAATGGAATTAGTGAAATAAATCAACTTTTTGATGATATTCTAATTATATGACCAGCACCTGTATATTAAACAGAATGGTATCATGCATTGGTGTGACACTAATATAGTTCTTATGGTTGTAGGTGTGAACTGGCCTGAAAGGTTTAGTTCACCCAAAAATTAAATTTCTGTCATTAATTACACAGGAATGTCATAACAAATTTCAAGGCCCAGAAAGGTAGTAAAGATATTGTTAAAATAGTTCATGTGACTACAGTGGCACAAAAGAATAAACGTGTTTTAATTTTGTCATGTGTTGTCACGTCTGCCCTCCTTTTACAGCACCAGCATTTTCATCCATCTTGTGGGAATTAAAGCTGTGTTCGAAACCACATACTTCTCCACTATATAGTAGGCAAAAAGCAGCAGGCGAATGAAAAGTATGTCCAAATCCTTAGTATTCATAAAAGGGTAGGTGAGAATTACTGGGGCTTTGGACTAATTCTTGCGAGATTCGGACGTGTGTATGCTAATGTTGCGTTCGAATATGCCTACTTACCTACTGTCTAGTAGGAGAAAACAGTATGTAAAAAGAGTTGTATGTTTAAAACCTCAGTATTCATAAAAGAGTAGGTGAGAAATCCCCGGATGGTCTACTGCTCCCGCTTAGATTCCGAAGCCCTCATCGTCGGATACTTTTATATCCCTGCCTTCCCAGGAGGCATACGGCATACGGGTACGTCATTAGCTAACATGGCGGAGACCAGCGACGTGTGTGTTTTCAAATGTGAGTATTACAAACCAAAAACATGGTTCCTTGTGTTAAAATCACATTTGTTGAGCTAATGTAGAGTATTCTGTTAAATTGTTTAAGGTGTAAACATGCTTGACAGTATAGTATAGTTGTGATCTTGCTGTAAAAACACATTTTATTATGTATAGCTAACTGGGGAGCTCCAGTAAGCACACACACGTCTCCAAAGTGGATTTAAACACATTCTAAACCATATATATCTTAAAGACACTTACTATATGTCTATTTAACACATCGCAACATGAAATAGACATCTGAGTGATGTATGTACTTGCTTTTATGTAGAATTCAACACTGCTTACATTAGATAAATGTAATTAATGTAAATAAACAAATTGATGTTGATAAATTGAGGAACATTTGTGTTGGATATAAAGTGAGTTAACACATCATCAATTACCTCAACATTTAAATGTAGTATTGAGCACATAAATCACAGAGGTAACTTGAATCTTGTCTGGATGTTACAGGGACTGATGATCACACGTGTATTTATCCGGTGGAGAGAGGCTGATGAAGGAAGGGTTTGAGTGAGTATAACAGAAATGAATACAAAATCTATTTAAAACTTAAGATGTGGTTCATTTTAATTATTGTAATTTCAAACAGAGCTATTACAGCACTTTTCTGATTCTTGATTTCTGTGCATTTGCTGCAGAGCTTTTGTGGTGGAGCAGGGCCTGCAAGGCAAGGTGATGGTGGCATTTGTGAAAAAAAGGGAAAACCTGAAGTAAAATCATTTTGTTACTTCTAATATAGAAATCAAAAAAAATTTTATGATGATTGTGCATTATTATAGGATCTGAAATGTTCACAGAGACTGGTGTGAGCACTGAGGATGGAGAGCCACAGCAGCATCCTGGTGTAGTGCCATGGATGAGACCCTCCATCACTCCTCCTGCCCTTATTGCCTCATCTGGCCTGGATGTTGCTGTGGTCTCTTCATCCTCAGTGAGCCCAGAGCCAGCAAGAGCATTTAGAAAAAGGACATTGAGGATGTGATTTTGGTCAGGTTTGTCTGGTTTCTGTTCATACAATGGAGCCCAACTTTCATAAGCTTCAAAAGCATCATCAAATAATGTCATGAAGCTTCTGGAAGTCAGGCTTCATTGACTGACATTGTATGAACAGAAACCAGCAGGACAAACTTGACCAAAATCACCATTTATGTTCAGAAAAAAACAAAAACAAAAAAACACAGGGATTTGCACAGCGTGAAGGCGAGTAAATAATGACTGAATTTATATGTTTGGGTGAACTAACCCTTTAAGCCCCCCAAATAGAAATTCTATGAAATGTATGAATGCATTCATAATATAGCAGTACCTTGAAGAAATAAATTAAGAAATAAGCAGCTTTATTGAGCGTTTGTGCTCGTGACATTTAAAAATCACATTTATTTATGCATTTGGCAAAAAAATTTATCCATAGCAACTTACAGTGCACTTATTACAGGGATCAACCTGGAGTAAAGTGTCTTGCTCAAGGACACATTGGTGGTGATGGCTGCAACTTTCTGCTTAGCAGTTCAGTGGTTTAGCCCACTACACCACAAAAGTAATAAATCTACAACAAAAATTAGCATGTAATTGTAAAAATATGAAATGAAATTTGGCAAGAAATAGAATGCTGACATGAATTGTAAAACATTTTAATCTGTTTAAATGTTTTACAGGTAGTCATGCTCATGGAGAGCAGGCACACAAATGTTTGGAGCAGATACAGCGGCAGCCAGATTGTCCCGCACATCTTCTCCCACTCTTGCTTCAAGGTTGTGGGGTTCAAGGGGTGTCATTATGGTCTTCCTCATCCTCTGGATCAGCGATATCCCCATTGAGAAGAGCGAGATTGTGCAGCACGCAACAACCTCAGGCAAAAAGGCATGGCTCACCTCTGGCCATGAAGAAAATAGAGCACCAGTATGTTTTCAGCATGCCAAAGGCTCACTCTATGATGCTTCGCACATGGGAGTGCTTGCTGTCGAAACAAGCCTGTCAGATTCCAATCTGACTACAGCAATGAGGACATGATGGATGGCAAAGACAGGCGAAGGTGGGCAAGGTGGTCAGCTGCTTCATCAAAATAAAGCTGCAGAATTGGCACAGCTGTGTTGAGATGGCAGTAGGATGTGGGGTTCACCACCTGTAAATACATGATTGTTAGAACAATAAGTTTGAATAAAGCTTTGTTTCATGTGTTTTAGACTTGTATGTATTTATTTATTGTGATGGTTACTTTTATTCATTCTTTTACCCATTAATTCATGTTTCCTATTGTTATCAGTAAATAAAATATAATTATTTCATTAATTTATGAATTAATTCATTGCTTGACTGAAATGTGAGATGTTCACCTTGGCTGCAATTGTCTAGTGTATATTCATGCATAGCTATGTCTTATGACAAAACAAATTGCATTTTGCTTGTTTTAGTAAAACATAATTTTCAGTAAAAAAAACGTTAAGTGTTGGTCAGCCTTTGTTATTGTGAGCAAGTGTTGGGGTGGGCTAGTAATGCAATTAATTTTAAGTAGTAATACTTACATTTTTCAAGTAAAAAATCAACATTCTCCAAAGATGAGATCTTCGAGCAGTGTCCCAACGTCTCCTTTGTGCAGACATTGCAAACGCTGAGGAAAACCGCACTAAGTACGGTTGTTGAGTTACTGATGCTATGAGGTGTTGGTGCACCTGTCGCTCATATCTTTTTTTTTATTGCAGAACTTATAATTGCATATAAGATCAGATCAAAGATACCATGGTTGTATCTTTAACAATGAACAATCATGATGGGGAAAAAAAACAAATATGGGTTTGAGTACATCATAGTATGAGATTATATACACAAAAAAGGACAACAGCAAGGTTAAATATCTTTGAATAATTCATCATAATGCATAAACAAATGCATTTTTTTAATTCATAAGCCTGAGGGATGAAACGAGAGTTACATTTAACAAGAGGAAAATATAAAGGAGATTTAAGCCACTTTTGCTTGTGGATGAAATTTTTCTTAATTTTGCATTTAAAATAAAGAAATTAACAACTTTCAAGAGGTAACGATTTTGGGTTTTTGTGATAAAATAACACCATTAAGGATAAAACTGTGGGTCACATTAGTAGGGTTAAAATGTTATTTTTTGGGTTAACTTAAATCAACCCAAAATGTATTGGTTATACTACAATCACAAAATAAATGGGCAGCTGTTTCTTCAACAAGACCACAAAATGATAATAAGCTTGTATAAGTCTTTTAACTGATTTAAGTCCCTCCAGGATTTCATGGGACTTTTTTTCTGATTTTTGCAGCCTAAAATGTTGAATTTGCTGCGGCTTTCCTCAATTTTTTTTTGGCAATATTTGTGACATTTCTTGTTGTTTTTCAGTAAAAATATACCACAGACAACATTCTTATAACATTGTTATTACTTTTCTGACCTAGTGAACCATTGCAGGACTCCAGAATAACATTTGAGGGCACCGGTGCCATTAAGTTTAGAAGCGCAAAATCCTGGAGGGACTGATTTAATAGCAACAATTCGAGAATGAAAGATTCAAACTTTAGTATGTCAAAGATAAAACAATGACATCTGTTGCAAATGAATTGGGTGCAAATTTATAACTTTGGTTTTATTGTCCTTGAATTGATTTTTGACTTTGATTTTTAATATTTTAGGTCTGAAAGATCTGAAAGAAGATTATATCACTTGCTATCAATGTGGGATGTGTTTCACCAAGCAAGCAAGCCTTGAAAAGCACATGATATTTCACACTGGAGAAAAGCCGTTCACCTGCCCTCAGTGTGGAAAGAGATTCAAATTTAAACAAAGCATTGAGAGACACATGAAAACCCACACTGGAGAGAAGCCTTTCACCTGTTTCCAGTGTGGAAAGAGTTTCACAGTGAAACAAAGCCTTGAGAGTCACATGAGAATTCACACTGGAGAAAAGCCTTTCATCTGCTCTCAATGTGGAAAGAGTTTCACAGCGAAAACTACTCTGAATTTTCACATGAGAGTTCACACTGGAGAGAAGCCTTTCACCTGCTCTGAGTGTGGAAAGAGTTTCACAGATGATAAAAAACTTAATATTCACATGAGAATTCACACTGGACAGAAGCCTTTCACCTGCTCTCAGTGTGGAAAGAGTTTCAACATGAAACAAAACCTTGATATTCACATGAGAAATCACACTGGAGAGAAGCCTTTCGTCTGCTCTCAATGTGGAAGGAGTTTCACAGTGAAACAAAACCTTGAGTGTCACATTAAAATTCACACTGGAGAGAAGCCTTTCACCTGCTCACAGTGTGGAAAGAGTTTCACAGAAAAACAGAACCTTAAATGTCACATGAGAATTCATACTGGAGAGAAGCCTTTCATCTGCTCTCAGTGTGGAAAGAGTTACACAATGAAGCAAAGCCTTGAGATTCACGTGAGAATTCACAATGGAGAGAAGCCTTTCACCTGCTCTCAGTGTGGAAAGAGATTCACAGTGAAACAAAACCTTGACAGTCACATGAGAATTCACACTGGAGAGAAGCCTTTCACCTGCTCTGTGTGTGGAAAGAGTTTCACAGAGAAAAAAAAACTTAATATTCACATGAGAATTCACACTGGAGAGAAGCCTTTCACCTGCTCTCAGTGTGGAAAGAGTTTCACACAACAAAACCACCTTAAATGTCACGTGATACTTCACACCGAAGAGAAGCCTTTCACCTGCTCTCAGTGTGGAATGAGTTTTAACATGAAACAAAAGCTAGAGAGACACATGAGGATTCACACTGGAGAGAAGCCTTTTACCTGCTCTCAATGTGGAAAGAGTTTCACAGTGAAACAAAACCTTGAGAGACACATGAGAATTCACACTAGAGAGAATGGAAATGCTGTGAGTGTGGAAAGAGTTTCAACATGAAATACAAGATTGATCTGTTTATGTGATTAGGAGGCCATGTCTGATAAAGCATCAATGGGAAAAACTGGTCAGGTTAACACTCCTAGAATTAACATGCAAGTATTCATGAGAGAGCCTCTGCAACATCATCAACACTCCTATTGTTATAACAAACAGGGATGCACCGATACCACTTTTTCCTGAAGGAGTCCGATACTGATACTTTTATTTTTGGTACTCGCCGATACCGAGTTCCGATACCTGCATTTTCATCATTGCATTTGTAATTTTTTACACTTTTCTCAACAGTAGTTTTCAGGTACAGAAACTGAATAATCAAATGTAAAATAACACTCTACAGTCTTCACTGTATAATTTAAATATAGATTGATCTTTATTAAAGGTAGGGTAGGTAATTTTCGGAGAGGCTAGCAATAGCGAGCAAGCTTTGAAAACATAAGATCCCTCTCTCCCTTCAGAGTGCCTCCAAAGTAGGGCTGGACGATTAATCGAAAAGTAAACGAAACTGAAATTCAGAAACTCTAACCGACGTAATTTTCACGTCGGTTATTTAGTTTTTTTAATCCTGTTAATACTTCCCCCTTAAAAACATACTATCGCGTGTGTAGCCATGTGACTCCGCCACGTCCAGTCAGTGGCATAAAAGCAACACGAAGGTGAACGCCGGTTCAACACATAGTGATGGCGTGCAAGCGGTGAGCCTTGCGTCTTCACTAAACTTTGTCAGTTGTATTTGTTTTAAGGTTTAAAACAAATACATTCAAGCGATTTTAGACGATTGGATGTATATTATTCCACATACAACAGTAGCTGCGCAAAATGTGAAGATCGCGCGGATAGAGAGGAACGCAGAAACTAGTTGTCATCGCTGTCCTGTGATTTATCACTAAAGTAGCTTAGAAACTCAAAAGTTACTATAGCATATATTTTTCTACTTTTGAAGGAACTATGTACAACCCACAGCTTCACAATTAATAGACAGATGGTATGACTAATTCACACACGCAATCGCTCTCATTACGTACTGGTACTGTGCTAATTTATCTTTATCTGATTTACAACGAGCAGAAATCTGTAAGAAATGTTACGAACCATAGATAAAATGCTGAAAGTGAGCTGTTATGTCAGATCACTCTTTCAAAAGGAAAAAATATCCCACCTTTTAATAGTCAATGAATCATATTTACAGTACAAACCTTGTCAGTGAACTATGAGGGCAAAAAACAAACAAAATAATCGTTCATTAATCGTAATTGAGGTAAAATGTTCAATTAATCAAGGTTTTATTTTAGGCCATAATCGTCCAGCCCTAATCCAAAGCCACGCCTCGTCCAAAACACATGAATGCGCACAGCAGGGAGCAAACAAAAGCGTCACGAGAGACGGCATTAAACTACCTTATGTCTCATTACAAAAATAACGAACGTAAACAACTTAAAGAGCACTGACCTGAATCACCTGACTGCTGCAGATTCATTTCGGCATTGATAGTGTTGCCATTGAAATGCATAAATAAATGCCGATGACGTGAGATGTCTGCGCGAACAGGGTGCGCGAGAGTATGTAAAAACATGTTGACAGGCAGACAGGACATCCGGACTGAGGGATTTAATTAGATGAACATTTAATGGTCTTACACCTCCCACAGATGATACAAATAAATTAGAGCACTTAACTTTGTGATTGCTATCGGGATGTGAAGAGACTTTCAAGCAGCATAAAAAATGTTTTTGAAGCAAATCACCTACCCTGCCTTTAAAGTTAAAACAGTTATTCAATCAAGAACAGTGAGTGATTTTCTTTTTGTTCTTTGTTGTTAGATTAACATTAAGGACACAGAGAGCAGCAGGTAGGCCTATATTAGGCTGCTGTAACTTTAAAAGCTGCATGTATCCAATATACTGTTACACGCGTTTTCTTTCTCAACTGTTTACGTTCACTTAAGACATAACCAACTCAAGAAGGTGTGAAAGAGAATTCAATTCAGTATTCATGTGCTGTCTGTTAGTACTGAATTTAGTTCTCTTTTGTGTCTTCTTGCACTTGAATATTTAATTTGGCAAGGCATTAAAAACATGTGCAAATGATAAGCGCGCAAATGATATTTCCGTCCCGTGCGTCATTCACGCTTGCCTCGGACCATCGGGCAGTTGAGCCCTGTCTAGTGCAGGGGCACAGTAATCACATAGCTTTTTTCCTTTAATAATGTAGTGAACCACTCGTTATACACAAATCACATAGCAATTTCATTTTTACTTGCTTATATGTGACACATGTGCTGAGTGAGTGATCAGCAGTCAAGAGCATGCAACAGAAGTGCGCACTCTCTCTCTTTGCCGTCAGTTAAATTTAGTAACATGTTACAAATATGTCCGATACCTCTATTATGCTCTCTGTTTGCTTTGTTGTCTGTGTTTCTTTGTCTGGACACAAACACTGCACACATGCTGCATGGTATAATTTTTTTGGTATTTGAGCACGATGAGTACGAGTACACGAGCGCAGTATCAGACTTGATACCAATACTGGTATTGGTGCATCCCTAAAAATATAGCCCAAGTAGCAATAATCGGGGTCCAAGCACTAATGGCCCATGTGGATGATTAAAAATCCAATTGAAATGTATCTTTTGATGTGGATTTTAAAAATTCATTGAATCTTCATTGAAAGTTAGGGTTTGTTCGTAATGTGTGTGGTGTATTTGTAGACTCGTATTCAGCATTTTAAATTTAGATGAATCTAATGTCATAGGTTGTCACAAGACAATTTCAAAGGAATATGAAGATATCATTTGCAGCTCAAAACCAAATATATATATATATTATATATCAGAAGAATTTATCTGAAGGCCCTTTTCATTTTTATAATTTATTTCCATGTGTTGTCTCAAAACCTTATGCTTGCAGTTCCACATAAGTGTTTATATTATTCATACCACAAAAATGTCTCTAGAAATTTTAAATGTAAAAATGTAATATAAATATATTATAATATAAAATTGTCTCAAGGACCCAGGCAAACTCAGCATAAGACTCAGCTGGAAAATAAAAGTTGAACCTTTCCTCTTGGTCTTTCAGATGCTGGGTGATAAGCCTAGGGAGTTTGCTGTTTGTGTGTGCATTACACAGGGGAAACATGTCAAGTTGGTCCTGTTCAACAAAAGAGGGCGAGCTTTGACCCGAAGCCTCACAATTTGTCTGTAGAAGTGAGAATATTTTCATCTTTGCCTTGCATTTGTTATACGAGGGTGGATTAGAACCCAGAACCTCTGGCACTCTGAACAAAAATTCTACCATTAGTCCATCAGGACAATCTAATAATCATATGCAGATCCACGCATTTATTGACTAATGTAAATATTCTCGAGACTAATGACACATTGTATTATAGTAGCTGTAAGGATGAAACTATCATATTAAACGTGAGGTTTATGTCAATACATTTTGTGCATTTATTATTGTAATAATACAATTACAATACACCCTCCCACACACACATTCCTGTCCCACCCACTTTTTAAAACAAAGTTATGTCACCGTGAGAAGGAAATATTACGAGAGTGTGTCAGTATCCAGACAGAACTGTGACGGTAAGGTAGCCTGTGAGCAGGCTTGGGAGGGTTACTTTAAAAATGTATTCCGTTACAGTTACAAATTACTTTATAACGTAATCCAAGTACCACAATATGAAAGTAATGTAATCTGATTACTTTTGGATTACTTCAAGGTCATATATATATATATATATATATATATATATATATATATATAAGAGAGAGAAATTTGGGGGAGATCAACTTTACTATAAATAAATTGCATTTTTAAATTTAATTTTAATTATTTCTCAATTTCTGCAAGTTTTTAAATGTTACATGTTCAACAATAGAAATTTTCTCAACAATAGAAATATTAAAATCTGATAAATTATCTATTGCAATATAATTATCGTTGTTGTTGTTTAGAGCTTAAAAATATAAAAGTCACATCAGATCATAAACAAACTGAACAAGCTTGGATCAAACATTTCTGTTTATGTTTGTTCTGCTTTAATTTTAATGTTTAGCATTTTGGTTATGTTTAAAACCTATTAAAACTAAGCAATCATGTCTCATTTCCACAACTTGGGAACACACAGCCCTGAATATATATATATGTAAAGGGCTATTCAGACATCTAGTGGCTACAGTATGGTATTACAGATTATTTTTTAGTCCTTTGATAAAGAAAGTGTTTTCATAGCTGGGAGGCAGAGTTTGCACCGTACAACCATGTTGTTCGCATTTTCTTCTTTGAAAACAAAATAGCAGCGAAATTTCCATTAATTGAAAGCATCGTTTCAACTAGCAGCAGTGATTCAATCTTCATCTGAGGAGATTGTAGACGGGTGTTTTTGCGCATGCACTAGCGGGTGGCTCACGTGAGTCATCACTGGCAACTGAACCAGGAAATACTGTATAATCAAGCAGCGCTTAATGTGTTATTATTGCAAAAATAATGACTTATTTAGTTTTAAATGAAACGATTGTAATCCTGATAGTATCCCCCCTTTTTTAAACATTTAATTGTAATCTGATTACTACGTTTTTTGACGTAACTGTAACGAATTACAGTTACTGGATTTTTGTATCCTGATTACGTAACGCCGTTACATGTATTCCCTTACTCCCCAACCCTGCCTGTGAGGTATATCAAACGAAAAAGTGTGGATAAAACAAGTCAAGATTATGCATATGCTAATAAGATTATCTAGCTCTCAATAAAAATCATTCTCTCATCCAGATTTTACAGATTAAGTGCCGAAAACACCTTACGATGGCGACTCCTGCTGATCAACACAATGTAAATGCAACAAGAATAGAGCCCGAAAATGTTTAATGACACTTTTACAAACCAATAGCAATGTAAAACCAAAAACCAATGTTATGAAAATGTAATCTATTATATGATCTAAAAATCATTAAATGCCACTAAATATATGTAGTTGATCATTTATGTTTTTTTATTATTTTTTATTTCTTGTTTTTGTGTGTTTTCTGGGATGGTTAATCGGGCCAACAAAATATCACACTCCATTTTGCATTTTGCATAGCTATATGTTTGTACGTTAGAACCTAAATTATAAAACTGAACCGAGATCAGGTAAAACCATTAGACACTGGTTCATGGGTTCAGCCAGAGATCTTATAATATGGATCTAAAGGGGCTCTGGTTCAGCAGATCAACGCCTCCTAGCGGTGAACCTCGAAATGTTAAACTGTTTAGAACCAGTACATGACGTGACGAGGTCTCGTTGCTGAAATCACGTGACTTGTCTAGTCTGACTAGCTCAGAGCCACGGATTCACAGACGAATCGAGGCTTATTCAAGCAGCGTTTAGAACGCCAATTCGGTGATTTCAAACCAAATAAATTTTGGTTGTAGAATATTTATTAGAGAATAGGGTGAATGAAACCTGACTGATGGAGACTGATGAAATAAAATGCGTCGAACATTTCTTAGTATTAAAGATGGAGCAGCCTGAAAACAACCAGACCACAATTGGACCAGATGTGAAGCCGAAAACATGCCAGACGACACCTATGCAAGAGTGGAAGAATGAAAGAAAGAGTAAGTTGGTTATTTGTCACTTACAATGTAACAAATCAATTAAAATAATTTGTTAATTGTGTTAATTTTTGATCGTTACTAATTAAAAGCCATATAATGCACACCAGATGTTCAAATGTCCACAATAGTAGGAACATTTTCAGACCGACTATATTTTAAAGGTACACTAACTTTTTTTTTTTTGGTTCAAAATGAATAACATTTAAATAATACATCATCAATCCTTCCAAAACAAGTTTTCACTTGTTTACTATGGCATAGGCATAAATTTCATCTAACAGTTGCGGGGACAATTTCTCAAGAGCAATTTTTAAGGGGACACAAACAATACAGCCAAAATTGTGCTTGTAAGGATATGTGTTCACAGAGGAAAGCCTTATTACTACTGCTATTATCAGCATCATCTGTATTAAAGAGAAAAAAATCATCCAGTGTTTTAAGGGAATAAAACTCCAGTAAGTGGGCTGTCAAGGCTACTCCACAACTATTGAAGAACTTTATTTTCTCCCAGCGGACTTGTGTGCAAAATTTGCATTCCAGGGTAGAGGTTGACTGATTGATCGGGGCTATTTTTGGCATTTTTAAATTAATCGGCATCAGCCGATTGTGCTGCAAATTAGGCAGATTAATAGGCAGGCACATCTGTCAGCAGCTGGGTGTTGTTGTGCAACATGTGACACTGCCTCTTGTGGGAAGCAGATTGGAATTCCACCAGCATAAATGCCCGGGTATGCTTCATTCTCCACGTTCCGCTGCGTCTAGCTCACAGTTGAGCGTGCGAGCCTTTCAAAGTATACTCTTTTGGCCGTGAGCGTGGAAAGACGCGTTTGTCGTGTGCACACTATCTAGTGGACTGCTGTTTTCAAGTGCTTAAGTCACTCGCACAGCGTAAACACGGAAGCTTTGCAATGAAAATAGGGTAGCATAATGACAGGGGACAGACGAATTTGTTGAATAAAGTCGTTATTTTTGTTTTGTTTTTGTGCACAAAAAGTATTCTCATCACTTCATAATGTTAAGGTTGAACCGCTGTAGTCATGTTGACTATTTTATCGATGTCTTTAATACCTTTCCGGACCTCAAAAGGTGCAATGACGTTGCTGCCTATTGGCGCTTTTCCACTGCGTGGTACTACTCAGTTCGGCTTGGTACAGCACGGGTCGGCTCGCTTTACTTTTGGTTTGCTTTTCCATTAAAGTTAGTACTGCTTCAAAGTGGGTGGGATTATAGATCGATCGTTATAGTTGCACCACCTCTACTGCCGTGGATCCGCTCCTCATCTACCAACGAGTCTACACCTCATCTACTGACCACGGTACAGCCATTTTTTTTTTTTTCAAGTTGCGTGTGACAGTCTTTTAAAGCAAGCAACAAATGATACTGCGGTGGCTGTTTCTGACTATATAAATCTAGCAGGTTTGGTGTCTTGTGTTTCAAATCCAATGACGCTGGTAGTGACGATTCTCTCTGGCCAATCGGTGATCTGCAGTGTTTACACATCACATTTAGTATCAGTACGGCTTGCTTGGAACTTCAACCGAGGTGGTACTATTTAAGCGAGCCATACCGTTCCATACCAAGCCGTCCCATGCAGTGGAAAAGCGCCAAATGTGTGGATCAGATACCTTCGGATTTCATCAAACATATCTTAATTTGTGTTCCAAAGACAAACAAAGGTCTTACAGGTTAGGGACGACATGAGGGTGAGTACTTAATGACAGAAATTTCATTTTTGGGTGAACTAACCCTTTAAATTGGTCAGTTGCCATTTAATATATATATACTGTGTTAGTAATGAGTTTATTAGTACTGTGAACTTATTTCATTTGAGTCCACTAAAAAAAAAGAATGTTTCTTAAAATGTCAGTTTAACTCAGACATCTTGCAGATAACTGCTAATTAACAACAGCACACAAAGTACATAATAAGAGATTATCACTGCATCAGCAACAGTTCATCTTTGACTTTAGCACAGGCTCTACTCTTCAGCACAATGGTAACCCACAAAACTCAAACAGAAACCATTTACATCTCAGCAGAACATTATAACATATTTCCTCTATACTTGATGATCTTGTGCAAAAACACATAAAATAACACATCAGTTCAACATTTACTGATTTTTACCTGATCAGTCATTAATTTCAAATAACTTTTTTCTATTAAATGCAATGAACTTTCACTAATATTTGAGTGAAATTAACTTGTTTCATTTAGTAAATTTGACTGTTAAGTTTTACAGTACATTACTGTATTTTCTTGATTTTACAGTAAACTGACTTCCAGCCACAGTCTCAGATGAAATTAACTGATAAAAGAACAAATTAAATCTTTCAAGATATCAGAGAAGGATTAAACAACTCCACAAACCGCATTACCAGCTTCACTTATTACTAACCAGTTTGACTTTATTTCTGTCATACGTCTAGAAAAGTTCTCATTGAGAATTAAACACCATCTAAACCCTTGTTAATTGAAAGTTTCATTATGGTGATCAGTGTTTGATTTAGTAGGGCTCTTGACCCTTGACTTTTATCTAATTCTACTGGCTGCTGTAACTGTGTGTTTTATAACACACATTTGTTGTGGGGGAAAAAAGCCAATAGAAAATATGACCTGTTGATGTTGGCAGTGTATCAGTGATGTCATAAATGAGTCACCTGATCTCATCCATATACATTTATGCATTTGGCAGACGCTTTTATCCAAAGCGACTTACATTGCATTATACTATACATTTGTATCTGAGTATGTGCAATCCCTGGGATCGAACCCATGACCTTGGCATTGCTAGTGCCATTCTCTAACCACTGAGCTACAGAAAAGTTCATCCAGAGTCTAATCTCTGATAATCTGGGTCATTTTATGTATTTGATTCTAACACCTTAGAGTCTGCATCATGAGATCCAGCAGTTTTGTGATAATTGGAAGGATTATAAAAACATTATGCACAGAATGTTTTGAAATACTGTATAATTTCATCACGCACAGACATCAACAATCAGCATATGAATCTTAATACTGGTGACAATCAAATGAAAAGCTTCATGCTGCAATGCATGCTGGGTGCGACTATAGTACAAAACTCATCCATGACTCCCAGCATGCATTATGGCATGAATAAATTATGCAGTTGAATTGTCTCATTTTCTTTTATTCTTACCATTTGCTTTTATTTTTGATGTTTTTGTTGTGACGGTTTAGTAGCCTGTTTTGTGATGTTTATAGTTTATCTGTTTATCTGAATATTTTGTTTGTCACCATTGTTGTGATTCATATACTGATTGTTTATGTATGTGTGCATTCAAGAGTTCAATAAAACAGTTTCTTCACAGACTGTAGGAACTTTTTTTTTATTATTCATATTTATTATGGTTATCTTGCTTTTTAAGTTTTTATACATTAAAGTAAATTAAAAAAATGTACTAAACATTTCTTGACAATAACAGAAAAAAAAAAAGTGTTGAGGTGGTCACATAAAAGTTATAATAGGGGATTGGGTTCAAATTCCATGCTGAACAGTTTTTAATGAATCAGGATACATAGTAAGGTCTACACCTTTGTATAAAAATGTTCAGTTTCATTTGAGCAATGTTCATCTCATTTTATTGTTTGGGGTGCACATCTATTACTTTGGATATCTCACCTTTATTGTCCTTGAATTTGTTTTAGATCTGAAGGAACTGAAAGAAGATTCTGTCATTTGCCATCAATGTGGGATGTGTTTCATTGACCAAGCAAGTTTTAAGAAGCACATGAGAATTCACACTGGAGAGAAGCATTTCACCTGCTCTCAATGTGGAAAGAGTTTCACACAACAAGGACAGCTGACACGTCACATGAAAATTCACACTGGTGAGAAACCTTTCTCCTGCTCTGAGTGTGGAATGAACTTCATAGAAAAACACAAGCTTAATATTCACATGAGGATTCACACTGGGGAGAAGCCTTGTACATGCCCTCAATGCGGAAAGAGTTTCACACAACAAGGACAGCTGACACGTCACATGAAAATTCACTCTGGTGAGAAACCTTTCTCCTGCTCTCAATGTGGAAAGAGTTTCATAGATCAACGACAACTTACAGTTCACATCAGAATTCACACTGGGGAGAAGCCTTTCACTTGCCCTCAATGTGGAAAGAGTTTCACACAACATGGACAGTGGAAACGTCACATGAGAGTTCACACTGGAGAGAAACCTTTCTCCTGCTCTCAATGTGGAAAGAGTTTCACAGTGAAACAAAGCCTTGAGAGTCATTTGAGAATTCACACTGGAGAGAAGCCTTTCACCTGCCCTCAGTGTGGAAAGCATTTCACATTGAAACAAAGCCTTGAGCGACACATTAGAATTCACACCGGAGAAAAGCCTTTCACCTGCTCCGAGTGTGGGATGGGCTTCATAGAAAAACAACAGCTTAATACTCACATGAGAATACACACTGGAGAGCAACCTTTCATCTGCCCTCAGTGTGGAAAGAGTTTCATTTTTAAACAAAGCCTGGAGAGACACGTGAGAATTCACACTGGAGAGAAGCCTTTCACCTGCTCTGAGTGTGGGATGGCCTTCATAGAGATGCAAAAGCTTAAAATTCATATGAGAATTCACACCGGAGAGAAACCTTTCACCTGCCCTCAATGTGGAAAGAGTTTCAGAGTAAACCGGAGCCTTAAGAGACACATGAGCATTCACACCGGAGAGAAACCTTTTGCCTGCACCCAGTGTGCAAAGAGTTACACAGTGAAACAACACCTTGAGAGTCACATGAAAATTCACTCTGGAGTGAAGCCTTTCATCTGCTCTGAGTGTGGAAAGAGTTTCATGGAACAACGACAACTTCTAATACACATGAGAATTCACACTGGAGAGAAACCTTTCTCCTGCTCTCAATGTGGAAAAAGTTTCAAACAACAAGGACAGCTGAAATGTCACATGAGAATTCACACTGGAGAGAAGCCTTTCTCCTGCTCTCAGTGTGGAAAGAGTTTCACAGTAAAGAGTAACCTTGAGAGTCACATGAGAATTCACACTGGAGTGAAACCATTTTCCTGCTTTCAGTGTGGAAGGAGTTTCATGCAACAAGGACAACTTCAAATTCACATGAACATCCACACTGGACAGAAGCCTTTCATCTGCTCTTATTGTATGAAGAGTTTTACATTGAAACATGTCCTTGAGAGACACATGAGAATTCACACGGGAGAGAAGCCATTCACCTGCTCTGAGTGTGCGATGAGCTTCATAGAGAAACAAAAGCTCAAGGTTCATATGAGAATTCACACGGGAGAGAAGCCATTCACCTGCTCTGAGTGTGCGATGAGCTTCATAGAAAAACAAAAGCTCAAGGTTCATATGAGAATTCACACTGGAGAGAAGCCTTTCATCTGTTGTCAGTGTGGAAAGAGTTTCACAGTGAATAGGAGCCTTAGGATACACATGAGTACTCATGTCGGAGAGAAGCATTTTACCTGCTCTGAGTGTGGAAAGAGTTTCACAATGAACAGCACCCTTGAGAGACACATGAAAATCCACACTGGAGAGAAACCTTTCACCTGCCCTTATTGTATAATGAGGTTCACAGTGAAACAAAGTCTTGAGAGACACATAAGAATTCACACTGGAGAGAGGCCTTTCACCTGCTCTCAGTGCGGACAAAGTTTTATGCAGCAAGGACACCTTCGAAATCATGTGAGAATTCACACTGGAAATAAGCCTTTCACCTGCCCTCAGTGTGGACACAGTTTCATGCAACAAGGACACCTTCGAAGTCACTTGAGAAGTCACACTGGAGAGAAGCTCTTCGTCTGCTCTGAGTGTGGAAAGAGTTTCACAGTGAAACAAAGCCTTAAAATTCACATGAGAATTCACACTGGAAAAAAGCCTTTCAACACAGTAGTGGAATCCCCTCTACCATCACCTGTATTCAGCATCAGTCCAAATAATGCAAAGGCAGTTATAGTGTACCCGGACAACCTGGAAAGACATGTATTTAATCAGTTTACATGATTAGGAGGCCATGACTCTAAAGAAGCCAATGGGAAAATTTGGCAAAACTGCGACGCCACACAGCAAAATCCCCAGAGTTAAATCAACTCTGCTCAGAGTACATGTGGTCCCTCTCTAGAGTGTTAAAGTAACACTGATGTAGAATTAAAGCTAATGAGATAATTAAGCAATTAATTAAGTGATGATTGAGCATTAGTGATGAACACCTGCTGTTAACAAGCAAATTCGCTGAAGAAAAAAGAAACACAAGAACTACAACTTCAGCCACAGCCTTAGATGAAATCAACTGAAGATAAAAGAAGACATTAAGGCAGGGATGGGCAAACTCGGTCCTGGAGGGCCACTGTCCTGCAGAGTTTAGCTCCAACCCTCATAAAACTCACCTGACTGTAGCCTTCTAGTAATCCTAAAGACATTCACAGTAAATTCCCCAGTGTTAAACTAACACCACTCAGTGTTCAAATGGGAACCACCAGCAGATACACTGAAGCAGTGTTAGAGTTAATTAGGTACTTAAGTGATTGGGTAATGGTTGTACGATTATTGAAGACGCCTGATGATAACGAGCAGAATCACTGAAGGAAAGAGAGACACAAGAACTACAACTGACTTCCAGCCACAGCCTTAGATGAAATCAACTGTAAAGATATTTAAATGTGTCTTATTACAAACCAGACTGACTTTATTTCATTTGTCTACAGTTCTTTTTGTGAATTAACAGCGGGGAATTCACTGTGAATTAAGAATGGAGAAATGAAGCCTCTTGAATCTTTGAAGCTTTTCTCTGATTGTTTCGGGAAAAGATTCAAAGCATCAGGAGTGTTGAAAACAGTGCCATCTTGTGGCAGGTAAAATTTACAGCAGCCATAAACCTGAGAGTGCAGCTCTGTTGTTTTATCCATTAAGCACAAATAAAAGCCTGACAATGCTAAACGTTCAGTTTTCTGATAATATAATTCACATATTAAAGTGTGGCAATATATTAAATTTAACAATTATAATAATATTAATTATAATAATTCCAACAGAGTTGTCTGATGCAAGTAAATGGTACTCTAATAATTATGGTTTTTATACTGTTTATATGGCAGAATATATGATCATATAATATATGCTATAGGCTTATATATAAAAATCTTAGTAAAAGGACGTTATCTTCCATAAAGCCATAGAGAACTGGTCTGGTTTCAAATATTCCGACACACAAAGTGAAGCATTCATGTGGCTGGAAAGAAAGTGAGGCTCCCTTTTTCATCGATCATGTGTTTTTCTGAGAACAATACATACTCCGGCATGGAGCTTCATGAGAAATTGCGCTGCATACTCGATACATGCTTTGAAGCTCCTGTGTCATATGTAACATCACTACTGTGAATGTCTTTAGGATTACTAGAAGGCTACAGTCAGGTGAGTTTTATAAGGGTCGGAACTAAACTCCGCAGGACAGTGCCCTCCAGGACCAAGTGTGCCCCTCCCTCTTCTAAGCTATAGATGATTAAACAACTCCACAAACAGCATTACCAGCTTTACTTATTACTAACCAGACTGACTTTATTTCTGTCACACATTTACATAAGTTCATATTGAGAATTAACAGAGGTTTAGATGTTGGTGCTTTATTGGTCAAAAAATGATGCCACCATCATGGTGGTCAGTGTTTGCTTTAGTTGGGCTTTTGACCCTTTTATATTTTTAAAATAATTAGCTTTTAAGCAATTGCAATAGTGCAAAATAGCAGATCAGCTTACATATTCTGCTTGTAAAACTTTTGAATGAACATGCTGCTGTAATGCTTCTGTAGACATATGACAGAAATGAAGTCAATCTGGTTAGTAATAAGTGAAGCTGGTAATGCTGTTTGTGGAGTTATTTAATCCTCCTCTGCTGAGATTTTGAGAGATTTAATGTTTTTTTATCTGCAGTTGATTTCGGCTGTGGCTGAAGTCAGTTGTAGTTGTTGTGTAGGTCCGCAAACTTTTGAAATGCATGTGACTTGAGATTGAGCTCTAATCAGGGCAGACCCTCCTACTTTCGATTTTATCAAATCATTTTGTTTTTATATTTTTTGGCCTCATGTAATTGGACCGTTCTCGACTTTCAAGTAGGTGCAGTATCTCTTTCGAGATGAAAGTAAATTATCTTTATAAAAAATCCTTTCACAAGGCGTTCAAATGAAGGAAAAAAAAAGGATCATGGTCATGGAGCTTAGATGGAGTTGGCTAGATGGAGGCGACGTAAGTCATGCCTTTTTTTGTTTTCCCCGCTTGCTATTTCAAATTCCTCTCAACAAAGCATTGTGGGCATCGACACAGAAGGGGTCCAAGCACAATGTCTTGGGTACAGAATATACAATGGACATGTCTATTTTCAAATAAAATATGAGTCTTTAAGTGTCTCTTTATGGAAGTATTATTATATGTGCTATATTAAAATAGACAAATAATATAGTGTCTCTTCTTAAATTGGACATACAATCAGTCATGTCTGACAACTATGTTGTCAATTTCAATAAAAATAAGAAAAAAACTAATGGTCTATAAGTATTTTAGAGATCACAGTTTTTGCAAACTTATATATTTGGCTTTATTAAACTTAATGAAACTATAATGAATTTATGTGCAGTTTTTTACTACAAGTCGATTTATTTTCTTTAAACTGAGATCTTAAAGGATTTGCTATCCTGTGGCTCCCTGTAGTGGACATTAGCATTATTGCCTTCATCTGAATCGCATTGATACAAATGGCTGTTAATTTTTTTTTAATGACTGCAATTTATTTCATGATTACTTTATTACTGATAATACACCCACATTAAACTCTAAATTCACTGATTCATGGTTATCTCATGCTTTAACAGTTTAATTTTAAACTTCCATTTTTTTTAACTAAGTAGTAATGATACATTATTATATCACTTGTTAAATTATTTAACAATTACATTCAGTCCTGCATTAACAGTGTGATTCAGTTTGTTTGCACCACCCTCAACAGGTAGGGTATTTTATTGAACAAATAAATTGCCATATGTAGCTCTCTAACAGTGTTCATTGTAAAACATCATCTATTGTAAAGGGTCATTTCATAATGGGTTGTTGTAGCGCTCTGCTATTTATTTTCAAGGAAGTACCTTGTCTATTAATGGGTAAAGCTACAGTAACATCTTCAGCTAATCAGCTTGAGATCCTTTCCATCTAAACCGGTTATATCTCTTAAGCCTTGTAGTGAATGTTTTATGAATAGTAGAATAATTGTTCTCTCTATTTTAGATATGAGAAAGAAACATGCTTAGCCGACCCAGACCTCCTGTTGAGGAGGAAATATTACGAGAGTGTGTCAATATCCAGACAGCACTGTGACGGTAGGGTACCCGATGATGTACATCAAAAAAGTGTGGATAAAACAAGTCAAGATTATGCATTTGCTAATGAGATTATTCAGCTGTCAATAAAAATCATTCTCTCATCCAGATTTTACAGATTAAGTGCTGAAAACACCTTACGATGGCGACTCCTGCTGATCAACACAATGTAAATGCAACCTGATTACAGCCCATACATGTATAAAGACACTTTTACAAACCAATAGCAAATGTAACCAATAGCAAAATGTAATTATTAAATATCATCTAAAATGCCACTAAATATTAAGTCTGTGTAGGCTATCATTTGTGTTCTTTACTAATTTCTTATTTTTGTGTGCTTTCTGGGAGAGCTTGGCAAATCAGGACAATTAAATATCACACTCCATTTTGCCCTTCTGCATACATATGTTTGCACATTAGAATCTAAAAATAAAACTGAACCGAAATCAGGTAAAACCATGTTAGACACTGGTTCATGGGTTTAGCCAGGGACCTTATGGATCTTGAAAGGCTCTGGTTCAGCAGATCAACGCCTCCTAGTGGTGAACCCTCGAGATTTTAAACATATGACGTAACGAGGTGTCGTTGCTAAAATCACGTGACTTGGCCAGTTTAACGAGCTCTCCGAGCTACGGATTTGCATACGTTTTGAGCATGGTCTCGAGGTTTATTCAAGCAGCGTTTTAATTCGGCGATTTCAAAGCAAACCAGTTTTGGTTGTAGAATATCTATTAGAGAATAAAGTGATAAAAAACCTGACTGATGGAGACTGATGAAATAAGCTGCATCGAACATTTCCTAGTAATAAAGATGGAGCAGCCTGAAAATAACCAGACCACAATTGGACCAGATGTGAAAACGAAAACATGCCAGACGACACCTATGCAAGAGTGGAAGAATGAAAGAAAGAGTAAGTTGGTTATTTGTCACTTACATATAATATAATCTGATAATTCTGTTATTTTTGATCGTGACTAATGAAAAGCCACATGCATCATGTTTACATCCAAAATGATTACACCAGATGTTCAAATGTCCACAATAGTGAGAAAAATGTCAGACCAACCATATTTTAAAGGTACACTATGTAACTTTGTTTGGTTCAAGATTAACAACAATACATAATCATTCCTTCTTCCAAAACAAGTTTTCACTTGTTCACTATGGTAAGCCTATGATAAGGCTGCGTCCAAAATCGCTTACTACCTTGAGTAGGTACTTCACAACCGTTTAAAAAGTACTTTACATATTTCAGCGGAGCCAGTGCAGCACCGGTTCCGGAAGTATTTTTTTCATTCATATTTCCCATAGGGATTTAAAAAAAAGTATTTGTTGAAGCATTATAAGCTATGAAACAAATCAAGCAAAAAAGTTTTCAAAAATCTGACAAAAAGATAAAGGTACAAGACTGTACTTAACGGCTTTAGTGAGGGAAAGAACTACAATCCCATGAGGCATTGCAAACAGCATAATCAAATTATAAATAATGGAGAAATATAAAACTACTCGATTACTAATGTTTTAAAAGAAGTTTCGTCTGCTCACCAAGGCTGCATTTATTTAATTAAAAATACAGTAAAAACAGTAATATTGTGAAATATTATTACAATTTAAAATAACTGTTTTCTGTTTGAATATATTTTATAAAGTAATTTATTCCTGTGATCAAAGCTGAATTTTCAGCATCATTACTCCAGTCTTCAGTGTCACATGATCCTTCAGAAATCATTCTAATATGATGATCTGCTGCTCAAGAAACATTTATTGTGTACAATTGTACAAAATATTTGTGTACAATATTTTTTTTAGGATTCTTTGATGAATAGAAAGTTCAAAAGAACAGCATTTATTTGAAATATAATCTTTTGTAACATTATAAATGTCTTTACTGTCACTTTTGATCGATTTAATTCATCCTTGCTGAATAAAAGTATTAATTTATTTAATTTCCTTTCAAAAAAATAAAAATAAAAATTCTTACTGACCCCAAACTTTTGAACAGTAGTGTATAATGTTACAAAAGCTTTGTATTTCAGATAAATGCTGTTCTTTTGAACTTTCTATTCATCAAGGAATCCTGAAAAAAAAAAGTACACAACTGTTTTCAACATTGATAATAATCATAAATGTTTCTTGAGCAGCAAATCAGCATATTAGAATGATTTCTGAAGGATCATGTGACACTGAAGACTGGAGTAATGATGCTGAAAATTCAGCTTTGATCACAGGAATAAATTACTTTATAAAATATATTCAAACAGAAAACAAATGTTTTAAATTGTAATAATATTTCACAATATTACTGTTTTTACTGCATTTTTAATTAAATAAATACAGCCTTGGTGAGCAGACGAAACTTCTTTTAAAAACATAAAAAATCTTACAGATTCCAAACTTTTGACTGGTAGTGTGTATATTAAAACAACAATATATTTTAAGTTCATTGCAAAATATGCATGTACAAATTTTAAATTTCTGTCATTAATTACTCATGTCGTTACTCATGTATTACTCATCAATACCCTCATGTTGTTCCACACCCGTAAGACCTTCGTTCATCTTTGGAGCACAAATTAAGATGTCAAAAAAAAAAAAAAAAAATAAAAATAACAACTTTATTCAACAATTTCGTCTCTCCCGTCAGTCTCCTATGCTCTTTACGTTGCAGGCTTCTGGGATCTACGTGCAAATCAAAACCCCTCTGCTTTTGACAGCATCCTGTTTAGCTATGGCTGCCCACCATAAAAATAAATATGCCGACATGAAGTATTGATTTGAGTTTAGATTATTTTATAATCATGCCTGTATATTGCCTTAAAGCTTCTGACAAATAGTCCACTACAACATAAAAAATCTACTTAGCAACTAGGTGAACACTGCAAAAGTATTACAGTAATATTAATACTGAAATTCTCATTTGCATTTGTATGAAACGGGCATTTAAGTTCATGGTGTGATATGAGAGACATGAAAATGTAGCTGGTTTTAAATAAGCTAAAAAAAAAAATAAAATACAGAGTTGCCTTGTTATTACTTGAAAAGTCATTTGATGATAATTTTAAAACAGCTTGCTATTTCAGTACATAAGCCTATCCTAAGAGTTACAACCACCTGGCTCTTGGTGAAGCAGCATTATTAAAAGGGGAGGCCACACAAGGAAGTAAGTTTAACACATGAAAATTTAATTAGAAATAAATCAAAATAATAATACAAAAAAAGTTAATTAAAGAAAAAGAAAAGAAAACAATCCAGGACTGGAAATGAAAACATAAACAGCCACACGGTAACATAGGTAACACTCCACACCTGTTCAGCTCAATCACATGTAACACTCCCCACAAAGGGAATTCTGCTAACACACTTGTACAAACCCAAAAAAATAAATACAAATAAAATATTAACAACATAACACTACATCAAAATGGTCCTTGATTTACTCTTAGGCTCAAATACAACTGATGTCACTTACCCCTTGTCTCCTCATCACCACCTACCTCCTTCAGGTGCCTTGAAAACACTAAACAAAGAGCTAATGATCAAGGGTAAATAAACTGCATTCAGTGGTATAAGGTTATTCGATCATTTGTCAATCGGCATCCGCCATGACATTGTCCGACCCTCAGAAATGGTGGATGTCTAAACTATATGACTGTAACAATAACACCCATTGAATAAGTCGTTGGTTGGGACTTTGATTGTAAAAACGTAAGAGGATTATGATTTGAAAAGATTACCACAGGCACAGAACCGCCACCCACATACACATCAAAATCCTGTAATGCCCACACCAAAGCCATTCATTTTCGATGGTGGAATAATTCAGTTGATAGGAGTCAAATTTCTTAGAGAGGAAACTAATTGGCCTATCGACTCCATTGTCATCTTTTTGCGGTAATTCTGCTCCTGCACCTACTTGACTGGCATCAACTTGAATTTGGAATGATTGATCCCAACGAGGCGCAGTGCTCAGCAAAAATTTAGCATTTTCAAATGCACGCTGACAATTTGAAGACCACTAAAATTAATTTTTTAGCCTTTAACAGGTCAGTAAGCGGAGCAACAACTGTTGAGAAATTAGTGCAAAATCTACGATAATATCTGACCATTCCAAAAAACTCATGACATTAATGGAGTACAATCTTTACGGTGTAATAAAAGCAGTAACTTCTTGTGTGTGTGGAGTTCTTGAAAGGGGGCAGGGAGCACCAGCTTTGCATTTAAAGAGACACGGCACGTTTTTGCTTACCCCCAAAAAGTGGCAATTTTAACATGCTATAAAATTACCTATGGGGTATTTTGACCTAAAATTTCACACAGTGAAGAGTGACTCTTTTTACATCTTGTAGGGGCATAATAGGTCCCCTTTAAGCACAGGGTCTACTCCTTTGCACAATGGCAACCCACAAAACTCAGATAACAGAAACACTTTAAAGCAAAAAAGGTTTCAATCCAATCGAGCATCTGTGGGATGTGCTGAACAAACAATTCCGATCCATGGAGGCTCCACCTCACAACTTACAGGACTTAAAGGATCTGCTGCTAACATCTTGGTGCCAGATACTACAGCACACCTTCAGGGGTCTAGTGGAGTCCAAGCCTCGACAGGTCAGGGCTGATTTGGCAGCAAAATGGGGACCAACACAATATTAGGAAGGTGGTCATAATGTTATGCCTGATCGGTGTATGTGCGCATTCAAGAGTTCAATAGAACTGTTTCTTCACAGACTGAAGGATCTTTATTTATTATTCATATTCATCTTTTTAAATTTTTATACATTAAAACAAAATATAAACAATTAACTAAACATTCCTTGATGATAGCAGTGGTCCATAAAAAGAAATAGAAAGAAATCACAACAAAAGTGCTGAGGTGGTCAAATAAAAGTTATAGCAGGGGATTGGATTTGAATTCCATGCTGAACGGTTCCTTTTCAATGAATTAGGATACATAGTAACACGTGTACACCTTTTGTATAAATATGTTGTTTCATTTGGAGTTGAGCAATGTTCATCTTATTTTGTTGTTTATACATCTATTACTTTGGCTATCTCACCTTTATTGTCCTTGAATTGATTTTTGACTTTGATCTTTTAATGTATGTTTTAGACTTGAAAGAACTGAAAGAAGATTCTGTCATTTGCCATCAATGTGGGATGTGTTTCATTGACCAAGCAAGTTTTAAGAAGCACATGAGAATTCACACTGGAGAGAAGCATTTCACCTGCCCTCAATGTGGAAAGAGTTTCACACAACAAGGACAGCTGACACGTCACATGAAAATTCACACTGGAGAGAAACCTTTCTCCTGCTCTCAGTGTGGAATGAACTTCAGAGAAAAAAACAAGCTTAATATTCACATGAGGATTCACACTGGGGAGAAGCCTTTCATCTGCTCTCAATGTGGAAAGAGTTTCACAGTGAATCAAAGCCTTGAGAGACACGTGAGAATTCACAATGGAGAGAAGCCTTTCACCTGCTCTGAGTGTGGAAAGAGTTTCACACAACACGGACAGTGGAAACGTCACATGAGTGTTCACACTGGAGAAAAACCTTTCTCCTGCTCTCAATGTGGAAAGACTTTAACTGTGAAACAAAGCCTTGAGAGTCACATGAGAATTCACACTGGAGAGAAGCCTTTCTCCTGCCCCCAATGTGGAAAGAGTTTCACAGTGAAACAAAGCCTTGAGCGACACATTAGAATTCACACCGGAGAAAAGCCTTTCACCTGCTTTGAATGTGGGATGAACTTCATAGAAAAACAACAGCTTAATACTCACATGAGAATACACACTGGAGAGCAACCTTTCATCTGCCCTCAGTGTGGAAAGAGTTTCATTTTTAAACAAAGCCTGGAGAGACACGTGAGAATTCACACTGGAGAGAAGCCTTTCACCTGCTCTGAGTGTGGGATGGCCTTCATAGAGATGCAAAAGCTTAAAATTCATATGAGAATTCACACCGGAGAGAAACCTTTTACCTGCCCTCAATGTGGAAAGAGTTTCAGAGTAAACCGGAGCCTTAAGAGACACATGAGCATTCACACCGGAGAGAAACCTTTTGCCTGCACCCAGTGTGCAAAGAGTTACACAGTGAAACAACACCTTGAGAGTCACATGAGAATTCACTCTGGAGTGAAGCCTTTCATCTGCTCTGAGTGTGGAAAGAGTTTCATGGAACAACGACAACTTCTAATACACATGAGAATTCACACTGGAGAGAAACCTTTCTCCTGCTCTCAATGTGGAAAAAGTTTCACTGTAAAGAGTAACCTTGAGAGTCACATGAGAATTCACACTTGACTGAAGTCATTTTCCTGCTTTCAGTTTGGAAGGAGTTTCAAGGACAACTTTGAATTCACATGAAAATTCACACTGGCCAGAAGCCTTTCATCTGCTCTTATTGTATGAAAAGTTTTACATTAAAAACATGTCCTTGAGAGACACATGAGAATTCACACTGGAGAGAAGCCTTTCACCTGCTCTGAGTGAGGAAAGAGTTTCATGCAGCAAGGACACCTTGCCATGTTTTTTTCTGATGCTGTAACCATGCTGTGCAAAAAATAACATACACAAATTCATAATTTGCAAGGCAAATTAAATAAGTAAAACTATAGTTTGGCATTGTGGTGCAGTATTTTCACTTGCATGAATACATTTTATAGATTAATTTACCAATGTTCCTATACAGACAATATATAGACAAAGCCCATAATCATTGTTTAAACTGTAAACATACAAGTTAACACTCACTATTTACTCAAGACAGCCATCAAAACCAAACTATCCAGTTATAATGACACATGTAGCATTAGTATTTAGTAATCTTGGTGTTATGCTTCACTGAACAATAAATGTATATTTTCAGGATGAACACTTATATATATATATATATATAAGATAATGTAAATATACTATGTTTTCTGTGACTAGGTTAGAAAAGATAGGCTACATCCCCTTACCTACCTACTAAACTGCTGGTTAAATTACCCCACTGCTGGTGCATTTGTGCCAAACTGTATTAAACTCAGTTTACGACTCTAACCATGGTTCCTTAAGAAGAGGAACGAGACACTCCATCTTGGATTGATGATCTGGGGAACGCCATCAGCGTGACTGGTGTGAAAACATCAAATTTTATTGGTCGACGACAGTTCGTGGTGTCATTAGTGGTGCGCCATGAGTATAAGAGGGTGAAGGAGTCTGAAAGAGACACGCAGGCAGGCCTAAGGCATGTCAACGAGATGCTGTCTTCTCAGGGAACCTTGGTTACAGTTATAACCTGAGATGTTCCCTTTCCTTTCAAAGTGGAACTTAAACACTTTGCCTTGGATTGATGTTATGGGGAACAAATACCCACTACGCCGTGCTAAGGTAATATAAACCGCATTAAGCTGTGAATGTGCACAAACATAATAGACATAGCATAAGTTGACTTTATGGATTATTTAGCAGTAATCAGAGCAACAATCAAGGGCTCATTATAGACTGTCTAGTAATACCACTTGCGGGCCAGATGTCAGGCCCAAGAGCAGAGCTCTAAGAAATAAATGGCTCAGTTATAAAAAATGGCTAAAACTTAAAGGGATCGTGTGCCCAAAAATAAACACTCTGTCACGGTTTAATGAAAGTCAGTGGTGCCCAATGTTATTTCAACCTCGCTTCTGAAAACAGAAATAAAAATAAATGACAAATAAAAGACACAATAAAACATTTAATAACTATTATATCATTTAATACTTTTGAAAAAAAAAATCTTTAAAAGCATTTTCTTTAGAACCAGAGAACAAATATAATCACTGCAAAAAAACAGAGAAAATGAACACACACACCGCAGGCCACTGGAAGTGACTGTCTAACAGATCCAGACCTCCAGTTGAGGAGGGAATATTAAGAGAGTGTGTCAGTATCCAGACAGCGCTGTGACGGTAGGGTAGCGTGTGCGGTGTGTCATACACTTCTCTCGGTCGATGAGGAGAGAGTTTGTTTTGCAAGCGATGTCTTTCTCCAGGGTCAGTCGACTCTCCTCCAGGTCAGACAAAGATTTGCGCGCTTCATAGAGCTGCTGCTGCAGGGCTGATACTGTACTGCCGAGCTTTGATGCTTCACCTAACAGACTACAAACACACACGCATCAGATGGGTTCATGTGTGTTGGGAGAGTGAGAGAGTGTGTGCATGTGTGTACATGTACCTGAGTTGCGGCTGGTCTCGGCACAGCTCCATGTTGGGTCTAAAGGTCCGGTAATGCAACCTGGATTGAGCCACTCTGAGTGGAGCTTCTTTATCATACACAGCTTGCTGCAAGTATGAGATATTCCTCTCCTGAGCCCCGATCTGATCCAGAATCTATTACACAAACATTAAACATCCATAGAGTTCAAAGTGTTATCCTGTCACTTCATGTTTATTTGTATGAAGTATGAAACATAAAGATTATGTAAGCTCTTTCATACACTGTAGAGGAACTCACGGATTGTAAGTTCCCTTAGTATAACTGTAAAAAATCCAATGGGAAATTTCAGGTTATTTTCAGTTTTTGGAAGTCATCTTATAATTTGCAGTGAAAAAACGTAAATTGACATTTCCAGAATCTGATAGTTTTCTTATCAGTTATGTACATTAGAGTTTTATGTTACATCTAATGCTGTTAAATGTTTATTGTATTATTTTAGTTAAAGGTCATTTTTTGATTGTATTAAAGCATAAAAATACCATAATATGTTTGCAGATATTTAGGAAACACGCTAAGTTAATTTGCTTGAAAATCAATACTATAGTCAGTTATTTGACATTGAAATGTGCGTTTTGTGTCAAAATGTCTGTTTTTGTTTTGGTCTGTGTGATCCCGCCTATGGGATCATTTCGAGCTACAGGTAAAACAAGTGAAAAATGCCAATTTTGGTCAAATTTGAGGTTTTCACAAAAATTTGTTCATTAAGCCCTCGTCTAGCAATCCCAATGCTCCATATAGCAATTAAACGTATAAAAGTATCTTTATTTGTATGTTTTCTGAGAGGAGTACGTTTCCTTTGTCCATGAAAAATGTAGTTTTTCTCTGCTCGCTTCTCGACGACTGCCGCGTGCTTCCCCTCAGCACAAGTTTGGTATGGTTTTTGGAATATTCATAGCGAATTTTCGATGGCTTGAGTCTGAAACAATGAAATGTCATTTTCAAACTCATGCTGATGTAAACAAAACGATCTTACTTACGCTGACTGACAGATCCGAAGCGCACGTGCAAAGATGCCTTAGCTCGCGATCCCAATTTACACAGAATTACAGTATTTCAAAAAAATCTGTGTTGGCGAGTATTCACGCAAAACGCTATCTGTAATGTCTTACTTGAACGTTTGGTTAACTGTTGGGGAAAAACATCTGATGTGTAATATTATATTAGATCCGTGTGATACAGTAGGTCTTAATACATAGGCTGTCTGTTTCATTAATGTTAATCAAACAATTATGGAATTATGGAAAAATTAGTTGAATTAAAATTTTTCCTATAGATATGGGTTTTGACTTTTGGTGTAATTTGGTGTTTTCCTGACGAAGGTCTTTGACTTAAACGTTGCCCCTTTTAACCTTTTTTAAATAAAGGGAGAACAACAGTGTGCAGATCTTTTTTGTAAAATTTGGTGTAATTACCAGGGATTTTAAGGTATGGGTTCTAGGTGATTTTGTTTTGGAACCTACACAAAACTCCATTTTTCTCAAAATCGACTATGCTGACTCTGTTGACTTCAAACAGGTGTAGCTCAGTCATTTTGTCTTATTCCAACAAATCATACATCATTTTGAATGTTTTTTAATAGAGAAATGTGAAAATAACAATAACTCATTTTTGATAATTTACTCATTGCGACTCATTTTGCCAGCATGGGTCACATATGTTTTTTTTACTGTAAATTTAAGTTAAATCTTTAAAACTTTAAGGGCCCTATTTTAACGATCTAAGCACATGGTCTAAAGCACACAGCGCAAGTGCACTTAGGGCGTGTCCGAATCCACTTTTGCTGGTCTAAAAGGGTCGTCCCTATTCACTTAATGAATTCAGTTGGTCAATGGCGCAGTCTATTTCAGTTGCCTCAAAATAGTAACGTGCCAACAATGCGCCTGAACACACCTCGTTTTCAGACAGGCACGCCCGTGGGCGCACAAACGGGTGCAAATGCATTTGCTATTTAAACAATGTGGCGCAGGACATGAAAATGATAACTGCGTCAGGCTGAAACTAGCAAAAAACACTTTGCACCGGGTGTATGATAGTACCCATAATGTCTCTATTTTTACTGTAAAGTTCTGGCAACCACAGCTGCCATTCATTTTACCATAAATTCCACCTTTTTATTTACAGTGTATAATTTGCATACATGTATAGGCTTTTGCTTTGTATAGGTGTGTATTGCCTGTCCCAGGTGCAGCTCCAGCTGTGTTTTGGCCTGGCTCAGTTCCATGCAGCGCTGAATGAATGCCTGATCTACAGTGGCACACTGTGCCCGCAGGTCCTCAGCCGTCTCCTGCAGCACCCGCTCAGACAGCCGCCTCAAGGCCTGGCTCGCCACCTCCTCTCTCTCTGCCAGCCGCAGGTTATCCCGAGTAAACTTACGCCACACCTCCTCATCACACACCCTACAGAGAAACACATGGGAAAGTGCTGTCACCGCAATAGCTGTGATTTGCTACGCATTATCAAAAACCAAATACAGCCGAGAACTGTTCATAATGATCTGGTTAGGTAGAAACAGCACATTTGATATGCTGAAATGTTTTGTGAAAGGTGCGTGAAATGAAAATACAGTTTGTGTCACTCTAGCTGAGGTAAGGCACAAGGATTGGTACACACTGGTCCTGCAGCACTGCTGAGCTGGGATGCCATTGTGTGTCCGTGCTCCTGTTGTTATAGCGTCCACACTGGTCATCCAGACTGTAGGCCTGCTGTTTGTCAGACCAGTCTAACTCAAGAGTCTGCTTCACATCCCGGTTCAGCCTGGTGGACACAAGCAGGTTTATGACTTAAATCTCCCATTCAGTTATGTGCTGTAGATTCAAACGAACTAAATGATAATTATCCAAATATTTATAATTTGGATAACTGGCCTGATCTGGTTGAGGGTTTGATCCAGAGTTTTCTTCAGCAGGGCCTGGACACTTCTGATCAGCTCCACCTCCTGTTGGAAATCAATCGTGTTCACCTATTTAATGCCATCTTCATTACTCAGCACTACTAGATAAATTATTATTACTTTTTGTTTATGAAAAGGGTTCTACAACTACTAATAATGTATTTATTGTTATGTGTATAATTCTCTTTTTAATGAACAAAGAATAAACAAAAATAGATCATATTAACATAATTTCCACCTTGTGGGGAGCCAAAGACAACATTTTATACGAGTAGACAATACATTTTCAATGTCGATATATATATTAAAAAAAAACTTTCACTTCACTTTTTCCAAATCTTTAGAACATAGAAATATTTTTCATACCTTTAGAAGTTCCTCTTCCACCTGGTCCTCCACCAGATCCGGTCCGAAGCGTCTCTCTCGGCAGGTCAGGTTATCGGTGGCGATCGCGAAGGGGATCTCCGTGGCGTCCATCGCTTTTTCCAGCCGCTTCCTGCAGCCAATCAGTAGGTCTGTTTCTGCGTTCAGCCGCTCGATAAACAGCTCCAACTCGGATCTCCAGCGGTGGATGTCCTGCAGCCGCGCGCCCAGCTGTTTGGTGCCCTCGGTCTGTGTGCGTAAAGTCCCGGCGTCGGTCTCCGCTTTCAGCGTTTTGGACTCGTTGCAAATATTCTCCGCGTGGTCTCGGTCCGCGACGGCCCGGTATAATATATCAGAGTTATTGTTGATCCACTCGCCGGGGGTGTATTTTGCGCTCCGGTAGCCCGCCGTGGCCAGACCGGCGGATGTACCCGCGTAAACGTTTTCCTTAACGGTGGTCTCCGGGTTTGTGACTGGTGGCTGTGAGCCATTCTGTGCCACGATCCGCGTGTCAAAATGGGGTCGCGACACTAAAATTTGGGATGACATCATCATTTAAATTAAAAAAAAAAAAAAAAAAAAAAGAATTTACCAGCCTGTATTTAAAATCGTTTTGTTAAAGAGATCTATCGGTTCCTGTAGCGAAGTCGCCGAATGTTTGTATTCGGTAGCCTGGATACCGTCGGTTTCTATGGACGCACACACACACGTTTGTTTTTGTGAATTGTGGGGACATTCCATAGGCGTAATGGTTTTTATACTGTACAAACCGTATTTTCTATCGCCCTACACTACCCCTACCCATCACAGAAAACTGTGCACATTTTTACTTTCTCAAAAAAAAACAAAAAAAAATTATCATTCAATAAATCATTCTGTATGATTTATAAGTCTTTTGAAAAACGGGGACATGGAGTAATGTCCTCATAAATCACCCTCTCCTTGTAATACCTGCGTCATACCCATGTCATTATACAAATTTGTGTCCTGATATGTCACAAAAACACGCACACACAGACACGGAAGTTTCACGTTTCACTTTTTTCAACATTGTTCCTAAATTATTTTAATTTTTGACTCAAAACTAGTTAATGTGTTTATATTGTATTTTGGATTTAACCAGGTATAATAGGCTATTAAAGCAACAGGCTACTAAAAACAATTAAAAATAAATATAAAAAGTTATAATTTCCTTGCGTCTCCCTTAATAACAGTATCAGAGATGGATAAAAGGCAAAACTCCAAATATGATTTTGCAAGCTGGTTGATGTTTTATTTCCCGTTCAATGTACTTATGAATGTATACTGAAAGAGAAAGGTTGATGCTTCAGAAAAACAAAGGCTCTACACATTTGAGACATGGTAAGTTGTTTATAAGCTCTCATCTCTCTCTCTCTCTCTCCCTCCAGTAATGTGCTTCCTCTTTTGCAGCATCTTAATTTCATCCTGCTCCACTAAGGTTAATAACTGACTAATTCCAGGAAATGCTGGTTCCAAATGGAGGTGATTTAATCAAAAGAGATTCAAACAGCACTCATCTGTTTCACTGAGTTAATGGAAACTTCCTCTCACAATGCGCAATCACATTAAAGTTTTATGAGCAATGAGCACAAACTGACAGAGCAAAATATTATGATGCATTTACAGTGTGTGCACATCACCAATAAGAAGAAAAAAGGCAGGAACTAGTGATGCATGATTAATCAGAATTATATGATCAGATTACTTTTTGATCTAACGAGTAATGCGTTACAGGTAGCATGCATTATGTAATCAGATTACTTGCTGATCTAAAGAGTAAAGTAATGCATTAAAAGTAATGTGCATTGAGTAATCAGATTACTTTTTTGATTTTACGAGTAAAGTAATGCATTACAAGTAACATGCATTACGTAATCAGATTACTTGTTGATCTAACGAGTAAAGTAATGCATTAAAAGTAATGTGCATTGAGTAATCAGATTACTTTTTTGATTTTACGAGTAAAGTAATGCATTACAAGTAACATGCATTACGTAATCAGATTACTTGTTGATCTAACGAGTAAAGTAATGCATTAAAAGTAATGTGCATTGAGTAATCAGATTACTTTTTGATCTAACAAGAAAAGTAATGCATTACAAGTAAAATACATTATGCCCTCACAATACTTTTTTGATGTTAATGCAAATTTATTTACATTTATTTACAGTCAAAAAAGTTACTGCAGATGAAGTATTTTCAACAACAGTCACAGTAATAGTATGAATTGTAGCTGAAATATAGCTAGTGATGCATGATTAATCAGAATCTTCTCCCAATCTAAAATCAGTACTTGGAAAATTTAACTGTGGTATGACTCATTAGATATAGCTTGATGCTACAACAATTTTTTTTTTTACATGCAAGAGTCTCCTAGGATAGAAGGAATGAATGGATATTCCAGACCAACTTGGCATTTCTGACTGGCCATCGGCCATCTTGGTTTGGAGGGGGAAAAAATCGAGATACAACGGCTCGCCACTTGGTGGCAGTGTATAGGATGATGCACTAGGGTCCACTGTAGAGGCTGATCTATGCCATCAAAACTCATGCATATGCTAGAAAATGTTTTTTTGAATAGCTGTCCACTGTAGTGACCTCTATACATCAAAGTGTTCATTTCAACGCTATCTCACGACCAATTCGTATGTATTTTACGAGGTGGCTAATTCGTATGAATTCGTACGACCTCACTCGTACAAATTCGTACAATTTGTCTAAACCCCAGTGACGGGTAGGTTTAGGAGCGGGGTTTGAGGTAGGTCATTCATATGAATTTTTCAACTCATAAAATACGTACGATTTAGCAAAGAACTTCGTATGAGTGAGGTCGTATGAATTCATACGAATTAGCCACCTCATAAAATACATACGAATTGCCGTGAGATCAGGTTGGTTAATTTACACGTTTATAATTAGCCAAAAACCAACAATTTATTCATAATACGCCACAACAACAATGAAGATCACAGGAGAAACGTGACAGCATAAACAAAAGACAAAGAACTGAACAAACGGAGAGCTATATTTACACAGGATAATGAGCACTGAACTAGAAACAGGTGTACATAATCAGTTACCATAGAAACAAACTAGTGATTAGAACAAAGGATACCGACAGAAAATAACTAAATACAAACTAAGAGTCCATAAAAACTAAATAAGCCCAAACTGAACGTGACAACTCCATACTAAGAAATCATTCAGATTATTCCCGGTTTGATAAGTTCATGGATTGTATCATGAACATATAAAGTCGCAGAACTGCCAACATTTGCTGGAACATTAACAGCTTATGCAAATAAGTGGGAAAATAACTAAACTGATAATGTTGCTTGCTTTTTTCCCCTTTATTATAATGGAAAATGGGGAGGTTTGCCATAATTTAGTCAACCAAAGATAGCCCCGCCTACACAGTTAGTATCAGTGTTATCTTGCCTATAATCTTATGCCCACATTTATGACTGTACTCTGCTGTTCTCTCTGACATACATGAACCACACCCTCTCGCTCCCTCACTCATAGTCATCCACATTCTACTGTAAGTTCCCTGTCGCTCTCAAAGGAGAAGCAACACAACCGACACGTTTTCACACAGCATACAGGTATGAGCATATATTTTTACATGAACTAAGAGTTATAATTTTGTTACATGTCAAGTACATAAAGAGATGTTGTTCAGCTTTGCATTTATAAGTCATAGTGTGTGGTTTTTACTATAGATATAGGGAAATTTGTAGATAAAGAATAACAAAGATAAAGAAACTTGCTTCTGATTTCCAATTCCTCATCTTCATGTATTCTCATTCACAGGTCTTTGATGGAGAAAGAAAACAACCCCCCTCCGTATTTCGATCCTCATACGATGCAGACAGGCATAAATTACCCTGGACCGCAGGCAGCCTACCCACCTCAACCAGGTCAGATCATCTTCCGTTCCTACTTCACTAACAAGAACCAACCAGAATGTAATATAATCAATCTAACGCTTTACAATAAGGTTCCGGTAGCTAACATTGGTTAATGCTTTAGTGTTTTTAATTGTTAGTTCATGTTAACTAATGTAGTTACTTAATGCTAACAAATGGGACCTTGTTGTAAAATGTTATTATATAAATAACTTTGGAGAAAGTTTGTGAAACAAATGCAAGCCAATGTTCACCCAAGTATTAATAATATACTGAAAAAAAGATTTTTTCGAAGTTGTAAGTAAAACAAATATTATTGGTGTATGTTTTACAAGAAAAAAAATCTATTTCTGTCTTTTTTGGTTTAATGCAATGTGTTCCTGAACATTTATTTTTAGCTGTTTCTGAGTGGAAATTGTTTCAAAGTAAATCCTACACTAAATTCTTTTCAGTGTCTTTGTTGGAGAAACTACACCATTAAGGTGTTTTATGGACGGGCTATCAGGAAGTCATGTGTGCAATGGACAGTGACGTCAGATGTGTGTTAATGGACGTTCCCTGTAAAACATACAGACTTTGGCTGGTGATCTCAGATTGTGGTTTACGATTAAATAAGAACTTATAAAACTTTTACGAGCTGTTGACCTCTAAAGGCAGGAACACACCAAGCCGACGGTAAACTGTGACTGTGACAGTGACTTTTTATATTTTTTTAAAGTTCCGCACCGTCGGCTGAAGTTGGTCGTCGTTGGCTTTTTTTCATCAAAGCTTGTTGGTCCGTCGGGCCATGTGATCATTGTGATTGGCTGTTCAGCTACTGCCACCTGCTGGTATGGAAAGGCAGTTCATCTTACGCAGGTGCAGAACTGACGTGCTACTTGGCTGTTGGCTGTCGAGCGTCGGTTTGGTGTGTTAGGGCAACTTTGGACCCAGACGCTGCTGACGTGAGCCAACCCCGCAGTCTGCTTTCGTTGCCACTAGTTCGTCGGCGTCACCTTGGTGTGTTCCTACCTTAATAAGTAACTGTCTGGCAGATTAGATTGCTAATGGATGGATACTGTTATATGGGTGGAAACCTCTCTGTCTGTGAAAGTTATCAGAAGAAAGACAATTGTAATGTTCTCCAAAAACAGAAACACTAAGGTCTAAGATGCTTTGGGTTTCAGGACCTGGCCATCTCGCATTTCGGATTATACCAGCAATGCGTGTCCATCCATCAACCAAAGCTCAAAGACTGGATAATATAGCATGATCCAGGCATCAATTAAATCAGCAATTGAACAACTAAAACTCATGTAATGTTTTACAACTGTTCAAGTAGTTTGCAAAGAGCAAAATTTTAAAAATAAGGGACAAAATTCATTTCGGATGACATATGTGACAACTAAAACCAGAAGAGTTTGGTTGTTCACTGATGCTAGAGGAAGCTTTTGACTCTTAATGATAAAAACATTACATGCACTAATTTTTATCAATCCGAATGAATCTAATCCGATTTCAAATTCTGAATGTTCTATTTACATGAACCCTGAACTCTGCAATATAATTAACATTTTTGTTATAGGGCTTCAGTACACATATATGAGTATATATGAGAATCTGATTGAGAAGTCATATTCAAGTGTTTACATGCTCAATTTTTCCTCTTGATTAGTTTATTGTAGGTCTACACCACCCTTTTCAATCAAAATTTCAGTCAGATCGAGCTCAGTCAGATTAAGTTGTTTACATGAAGGCTTTTCATTCTGATTGATCCATCAGTCCAATTACTAAAGAATATGTGGGTGCATACCCAGCTAACAGAATTTTGTTATAAGAACGTTCTCTAAATATTCAGTGTTGGTTCTGGGAACGTAAAAAACATCCAGTTTTCTTGACGTTAGAGGAACGTTTTTATAAGGTATAATGTTCCTCAAACCTTCTTTCAACTTAATTTTGATCTAAAATTCAACATTCTAGGAACGTTGATTTGTAACATTCCAAGAACATGAAAATGTTCAGTTTCCTTAATGTTAGTAGAATGTTATTTGAAGGTTAGTATGATGTTCCTGAAACGTTCTTTCAATCATTCAAACACCTGCTGTGAACAAGCACTGAAAGAAAGAGAAATAAGAACACAAACTACAACTTTCTTCAGCCACAGCCTTAGATGAACTGAAGATAAAAGACATTAAATCTCTGAAGATCTGATTAAACAACTCCACAAACAGCATTACCAGCTTCACTTATTACTAACCAGACTGACTTTATTCATATAGAAATGTTTTCTGAAAACACCTGCAATTGCTGATAAAGATGCACGTCTCTAATAGTCAAGGGTCAAGAGCTCAACTAAAGCAACTACCAACCTCCATGATGGTGACCTCAAACGAAACATCTAAACTTCTGTTAATTATCAATAAAAGTTTCTGTAGACGTGTGACAGAAATAAAGTCAGTCTGGTTAGTAATAAGTGAAGCTGGTAATGCTGTTTGTGGAGTTGTTTAATCAGATCTTCAGAGATTTAATGTCTTTTATCTTCAGTTCGTCTGAAGAAAGTTGGAGTTTGTGTTCTTATTTCTCTTTCTTTCAGTGCTTGTTCACAACAGGTGTTTGAATGATTGAAAGAATGTTTCAGGAACATCATACTAACCTTTAAATAACATTCTACTAACATTAAGGAAACTGAACATTTTCATGTTCTTGGAATGTTACAAATCAACGTTCTTAGAATGTTGAATTTTAGATCAAAATTAAGTTGAAAGAACGTTTGAGGAACGTTATACCTTATAAAAACGTTCCTCTGACGTCATGAAAACTGGACGTTTTTTACGTTCCCAGAACCAACACTGAATATTTAGAGAATGTTCTTATAACAAAATTCTGTTAGCTGGGTATGAACTTGGCTTGTGTTTTCTTTGATTTGGTCATTTGTTTAATTGGATCATGTCTACCTTTTTCAGTGATTTGAGATGAACTGGCTTTTAGATAAAGTGTATAATCTCACATCCTAGAAATCCCCCCTGCAGTGGGTTTCAGTGTTTTTAACTTGTGTTTTGACACTTTTACAGGTCCACAAGCTGTACCTTACCAACCTCCACCATATGGGTTCGGGGCTCCATCCACCACTGTCCAGCCCACCATGGTCCCTGTCAGTGAGTGTGCAGCACCTTAGACCCATCATTTCTCATGTTTTATTCATTTCATGGGAGTTGAACACTAGCAGATTTTTGTTATAAGAACGTTCTCCAAATATTAAGTGTTGGTTCTGGGAAAGTAAAAGAAAATGTCCAGCTTTCTTGACGTTAGAGGAACGTTTTTTTAAAAGGTATGATGCTCCTCAAATGTTCTTTCAACTTAACATTCCAAGAGCATAGAAATGTACAGTTTCCTTAATGTTAGTAGAATGTTATTTAAAGGTTAGTATGATGTTCCTGAAACATTCTTTCAATCATTCAAACACCTGCTGTGAACAAGCACTGAAAGAAAGAGAAATAAGAACACAAACTACAACTTTCTTCAGCCACAGTCTTAGATGAACTGAAGATAAAAGACATTAAATCTCTGAAGATCTGATTAAACAACTCCACAAACAGCATTACCAGCTTCACTTATTACTAACCAGACTGACTTTATTTCTGTCACACGTCTACAGAAGTTCTTATTGATAATTAACAGAAGTTTAGATGTTGATGTTTGGTTGAAAATGTTTTATTTGAGGTCACCATCATGGAGATCAGCATTTGCTTTAATTGTGTTCTTGACCCTTGACTTTTTTTGTTTCCATGAAGCATGTCACCATTGTTGTGTTTAATATGTCAAATGTTGATGTTTGTGAGTGTATAAATTACACAAAATCACCATGATGGTGTAGCAAATTATCTCAAAGCGGAAATATTAACAATTAGTCATAACTTGTGATGATTAATTATGAATATTTGGATCAGTTTATCAGATTAACTTGCTGTAGCTACATCAACATTACAATCAATTTATCAGTTCATCCAATGAACACTTAGTATTGAATATTAATTCTAAGTTAAGGGTATTTTTTATGACAAAAGAAAAATAATTCTTTCCTAGCATGTACAGCATTTAGAGCGTGTAACAAGACCAGGAATCGTTAAATTGACATTGCAGAGAATCAGAACCAAACATGTATTGTGCACAAGTTTTATTAAGTAAATCACGAACACATCCATATCTGTGTTCATTATCCATAAACTCTCTCTCTCCCTTGCATTATCATCAACATACACAGCGAAGTACACAGAAACACTTGTTGCAACTAACAGTAAACAAATTTGTAAAGACCTTATGCCTTTTCGGGTGGTGCTTAATAAACTGGTACATTTTATATCCGTAAATCAACTCCGATGAACTGTAATAAAGTGCTCTCACCTTCACATGCTGTATCCAGTATCACTCTGGAGAGAGAGAGAAGCTGGATCACATTTGTACTTATATATCCTTGAGTAGCACATTTTTAGCACAAACTCTGTTTTGTATTGTCCCTTTGTATTGATATTCGTTTACTAAGCAGTCCGGTGTGAAATAATTTGTGCAGACATAAACGAATTTGGGTAGAATTGAGGGAGCATTTTCTCCATCTCGTCTTTAGCGGCTCAGATTTCGGGAGTAAATGGAGAGAGCTATGTGGATTAATCCATCCAGCTACAGAACACCTAAAACGCTTGGGAGACATTCTCGTCAGTGCAGCAATGGCGGACTGTACAACCCGCTGTGAACTCGCTCAGGGCGGTTCTATGTTAAAACGTCAGTGTCTGTCAACATTCGTGGGCGGGGCCTGTGGCTAAAGTGACGTCACATTGCTAGGGATCTGGAAATGGCTTGTTCTGAGACACTGCTTATGATTTATGGGGATTAAAAAAAAAGGAGTGGTTGGATTTTTGTCATTATAGGGTGGTTGTGTACACACACTGCCAACACACATTTATGTCCAAACACCATGCAAAAGTGAATTTTGCATAATAGGTCCCCTTTAAAGTACATACAGAATGACTGAACCAATCTTTGTCATAGAATACACTTGTTTGTTTGCAGTGACTTGACAGTTTGAACGTTCTTGTGCCCATTTATTTTAAGATCTGAGGTGATTGTTTTTATTACATCTAAAAAGCTGGGAACACAGAATGATATTCAAACTCACGTTAGATGCTTTTAACATTAAATAAAGCACATTAACAGACTCGATGATCTGTGTACTATCTTTAATTGGTAATCATTAATTTCACTAAAGAGGCATCACAGCAGAAAAGACATATTTTTCTAAAACTATTCCTTGAAATCTAGGGAGTTTCCTAAATTTTGGAGGACACTGTACCTTTAATTTTTTAAATAAATTTCTTCAAAGTACATATTTTGCATGTCACCCAAACTACGTATTCATCTTGCAGATGGTAATACAGGTATAAACTTAAAGTGCCCGTATTATGCAATTTTAAAGGCTCCTAATTTTATTTTGGAGTTTCTTATAGGTTTACATGCATCCAATGTCAAAAAAACACTTTAATGTGTGTGGCTTCCTGTGTCATTCGCTTCCAATTATTTTACCTGTACAAAAACAGCTTATATTGCAAACTTTTTATTGTTATATTATTTTAATTTAATTTTAATTTTAATAATTATCTTAATATCATTGTAGCTCAAATAGTTTTACAGTTTACAGTACTTTGATATTCTTCGTTATTTACATCTAGGCACTAATAAATCCGAAGTCTCGCACATTCAAATAAATAGCTTACTTCTACATTGCACAACAAGTTGGAGACACTCTGATATGAACAGTAATGATAGTGTCGGTTTTACCATATCAATTTGAGCCTGAGTCCTCATGCAGCAAAGTGGATTTGCTTTGGCAGTGCAGAAAACAGTGTCTTTGCAACATGTCAATAACATGAACCAAACTCTTCTAAAGTCAGCTACAACTACGATGTTTGAGGAACAAAGCAGACATTGTTCGCCAGCAGACAATGAAGACCGTAGACTGCATTATGTAAATATGTTACAAATTTGTGCAGGAAGTAAAACTGGAATTACAGATGACTCATTTTGGTAGTTCAGTATTGCTTCTTTCTTTTACAATGACTTAATTTATCAAGTACTTTGATCTTTTTGCATAACTTTTACATTCACAAATAGATACATTACACAGTACATTAAAGGGAATATCCAAAAAGCATAATAGGGGCACTTTAAACCTCTTATGTGCAGTATTTTATATTTGTTCCGCATTAAATATATGCATTTGTACATGTGCAGTTACACAGATGACGACTTTGAATCTCACTGATTTACCGGGCCGCATAATCTGTCCTCACTGCATGACGGAGGTCCTCACAGAAATCGATTATGTAAATGGTTTGCTCACCTGGTTATCCTGTGGAGGCCTTATGATCTTTATGTGAGTATACTAACTGTACAAGCGTTAGAGCGTTTACCCTGCTTGAATTCACAGACTGCTGATATTTAGAGTTTGTCTGTTGTGCTTTTCAGGTGCTGGTTCTGTTGCTGCATTCCTTTCTGTGTGAACGCGTGCAAGGATGTGAAACACACCTGTCCAAACTGCAGAAATGTCATTCACCTTTACAAAAGAATTTAATGATGAGTGATCGAAGATATGTCATTTGTACACTTCATATGCAAGTTTAACATTGTGAAATACTATAGAACTGATGCATAATTAATCACAATCTCACAGATGTGTAGAACAAAAGCTATGACAGAAATATCCAATAATAGAATTACACTTTCTCTGGAAAGATTTTGCATACTTTCCATCTGTGTTTGCAAATTGTCTTTATAATTTGTGTATATATGTATGAATAAAATTTGTTGCATTATAGCTTCATTTGCAGTGGACAATCACTTGTTATATACACACACCTGAAGCTCCATGTACTTGCCCACAACAACTGAAACATAGACTGTAAAATCCTCAGAGTTAAATCAACACTGCTCAGTACATATTATAAATAAATTTGCTGTCCTCTGCACCTTTGGACAAATTTCATTACAGTATACAGTACTATAGCAGTTTCTTGGTCTTCTGACAAAAGACTTTCTTTGACAATCATGAATTTAAGGGTGTATATGTGCTACAGTTTACTTTACACAGAATAGTGAAATTTCTCGTGTAAATTACTGTATTGTAAATATACTGTATAGTATAAAACCCTGTCAGTGATTCTAGGATGCAATTTCTAAAGCACAATCACCTGTGCTCCTGTTTATATTATCCCAAGATTCTGACTGGTGTGTCTTCATTTTTGCTACTGAATGTTTTCTGATGGATAAATGTGTGCTATTTGAGTTTACATAGTGACTTGAGTTAATTATACTATGTGTTTGTGTTTTCTGAATGAGAACTTGGTTAAACCACTGTAAAATAAGGGCATTTTTGTGTAGAGTTTTGCAGAAATCATTAAGAAAATTGGAATATGTGTGAAAACAAGTGAAACGTGTTTATAGTTTTAAGAGATGTGTCTTTGTTTTGAGAATTAAATAAATGGTTTGGGAAATTGTGATAAATGGATCAGTTATAGTGTGTTACATGCTTTCCATCTGTGTTTGCAAATTGTTTTTATAGTGTGTATATATATGTCTGTTGTGCTTTTCAGGTGCTGCCTGAACTTGTTTAAGGTTTTGCAGAGTGATTTATTTGACAAATTGGTTCAGGCTATTGAGAATTTGGTTTCGAGAATGGGGTTTAGTGTCTGTAAAACTGTAATATCCCTGTGAAATCAACAAAAAGCTTCATGCCGCAATGCATGCTGTGTGCCAGCATAGTACAAAACTCATCCTTTTATTTTTGCTGTTGTTTTTGTTCTGACTTTAGTAGTTTATGATGTTCAGAGCTGATCTGCTTCTCTGAATATTTTGCTAATTGTCATCATTATTGAGGATTGTATAATGAGTGTAGATGTCTAAGTGTGATGTTTATTTTCAGCATTAATATATTACAGTGGTCAATCACAACTGTGGCTTCTGTTTAATAGAACACCTTTACAGTTCAGTGATACCTCAGCCTCAATAATATTTGCTTGATGTCAGTCAACAAACTAAAAAAAACAGTGCCATTTTATGGCATTCATTTAAATGTCATACAAACAGACAATTTCAGCTGATGTGCTTTTCACCTTTCTTTTTCTTTATCAATGCACAAGGCTTTAGTAAAACACTCTTGCAATTGTTAAAAGAGAATTTAAAAAGGTCAAGGCTCAAGAGCCCAACAAAAGCAAACATTAATCACCATAATGGTGACTTCGAATGAAACACTTTAAATAAAACGGCTAAACCTTTGTTAATTCTCAATGAGAGCTTTTGTAGATATATGACAGAAATTATGTCAAACTATATATTCTAACTATATATTCAAAATAATAGAGAAAAATCTGAAATCCACTGGCATGCAGTACCTAATTAGTGTCTTAATTGCACGCCTCTCTTGGAGATTTTTTATTTGATGCTTCATGCTCAAAATCAACACTTAGAAAAAGGGCATAATATGTCCTCTTTAAATAGTTAGTAACCACTCAGGGCAGACCGTATCAAATGGATACTTATCTTTTCCATATACTTTCACTTAAGATATGTACTGGGAATTGGTTATTTGTAGTAACACTAGAGGGCACACTAGCTTAGACCAACCATTTTATTCATGTTTAATTGGGCTATTTAACATGATCCAGTGTGTCCTCTTTTCAGAGTGTGTTTAAGTTTGTCAGCAGGGATGGCCTTACCATAAAGGACACTAGGCTTTTTCCAGTAGGCCAGTCAATTTGTGTGGTGCATTAATTTTTTAATATTATATGATCTAATCATGTAATTGTGCTGACTATACAACTGGGTCAGAGCATCTTCAAAACTGCAGCTCTTGTAGGGTGTTCATGGTCTGCAGTGGTCAGTATGAGGAAGTGGTGAACCGGCAACAGGTGAGCTTCTGTAGCTCATATTGCTCAAGAAGTTAATGCTGGTTCTGATAGAAAGGTGTCACACAGTGCATCGCAGTTTGTTGTGAATGTGGGTGCATAGCTGCAGACCAGCCAGGGTGCCCATGCTGACTCCTGTCCACCACTGAAAGTGCCAACAGTGGGCATGTGAGCATCAGAACTGGACCATGGAGCAATGGAAGAAGGTGGCCTGGTCTGATGAATCACGTTTTCTTTTACATCACTTGGATGGCCGGGTGCGTCGCTTACCTGGGAAACACATGGCACCAGGATGAACTATGGGAAGAAGACAAGCCGGCGGAGGCAGTGTGATGCCTTGGACAATGTTCTGCTGGGAAACCTTGGGTCCTACCATCCATGTGGATGTTACTCTGACACGTACCACCTACCTAAGCATTGTTGCAGACCATGTTCATCCTTACATGGAAACAGCTTTCCCTGGTGGCTGTGGCCTCTTTCAGCAGGGTAATGCACCCTGCCGCAAAGCAAAAACATCTGTGGGATGTGCTGAATAAACAAGTCTGTTCCATGGAGGCCCCACCTCACCACTTAAAGGATCTGCTGTTGACATCTTAGTGCCAGATACCACAGCACACCTTTAGGAGTTTAGTGGAGTGCATGTGCTAGGTGTAGGTCCTGGGCTTTTAAACAATATTTGTCAGGAGGATTAAGCAAACCTACAGTATGTCTCCAATGAGAAGATTTTACTGAAGACCTTCACACTCAGAACCTTGTACCTGGTAAGCAGGATCCTGCTGTTTAAAATGTTGTAGGAGATACACCAAGAGTCCTGTGGGTTGACTGCCTCTGTCAAAAATTATTGTTAGTTTAACTTAAAAAAGTTAGTAAACTGGTTTCCTTAAAATGTTGAGTAGAGGGCTGCATTCCTGCGGCACTCCCGCGGGAACCACGGGACCCGATAAGATTTCTTGCTGCGCGGGACTTGCTGAGTGGGCGGTCTGACAATAACCCGGTGGCTCCCGAGATGCTTTGACATCAGCGCATCTGTGCTTGAACTTGAAGTGAACAAATCTTTCTGCAGTGGTGGCGTTCACACAGTCACCAGTTCTCTGTCCTGAGAAACCTGGCAAGATATGTTCTTTGCATTAGAGGTCTGCGCAAGTACACCTTCAGAGAACATTCAACCTTTGTGATCGGATTTTGGAGGAGAGATGTTCTGAAACGGTCATCAGTCAGCGTCATTCTGTTCTTGCGTGGATGTTAAAAAAGATTTCATTTTGCAGTATAGCTAAGCCAACAGTTTTCGTTTATGTAATTTTGGCTTAGCCTATAGTTTTGAGTGACATGTTGTAGGCTATTTAATTTAGCCTTTTTTCTCTGTGATATTTAGCCTATTATTCTTTGTGACATTTTTTAGGGTGTTGACAGCATCATAGACAAATAACAAATACAAATCTTGTATATATGCAACATTTTATATTTGTTATCCCCAATCACTCTCTTTCTTTAGGGGAAGTTTAAACGCGAGATTCTGGAAACTATCTTTAGCAGGACCGGTCGGGTCGGGAAGAAAATCACTATATGCGGATAGCGGGGGAACACAGTGAATTTTAGGCGGGAGCAGGTTCGTGCGGAATAGAACCATTGCGGGAGTGGGACGAAAAAACAGTCCCGCGCAGACCTCTAATGTTGAGCTCATAGATATTAAAATTTTGAGTTAATGCAATGAAAGAGATTGGTTTATTCAACAGAAACTATACATGTTATCTGAACAACATTAGTTAATCCAAATTGATTTGACAAAAGACAAAAGTTGTGATAACAAATCATGAAAATATTTTTTTACAGTGAGCATATGTATATACCACCTAGTCAGAGGTGTAAAACACTGATCACTATAATGAAGACTTTAAATTAAATGGTCTATTGTTGTTCCAAAAATTGTATGTCTTTGTATTAAAAATTTACAACTTTGAGTAAGACACGTTTGGATACTTTAAGCCAACGCACTAAAAAATTTGAAGCAACTGAAATTTGAGGCATAAGAGAAATGGTGCTATTGTTGAACATTAATTAGTGAAGAGTCAACTAAAGCAAACACTGATTACCATGACGGTGATGTCATTTAAAACAATGTATTGCTGTCCCAGCACCTTTGTGTATGTCTTTGTATTAACAACAATCAAACACAACCTCCAGGTTCTTTGCTGTCTTCGTTGCCATTAGTTATGTTGTGACTGTGCCTCAGATGCAGTCAACTGAAACTGTAAAACAATGGAATTGTGTTCCACAGGATATCTTGTTTGTCCACTTGGATCAGGTATAAAGTTCAGACCCACAGACAGACTCTTTAAAGCCGACATGCTAACATCACTGCTGAAGAGTTGAACTTGCTGTAATGCATTCTGCAAGTCATCATAAAATAAAACTCAACCATTGCTCTCAGAATGCATTGCAGTGTGAAGCATGTCACTGTTGCTGAGATTCATATGCTGGTTCTTGACGTCTGTGTGTTTCAAAATGATACTGTATTTCAAAATGTTCTGACATGATCTAACATACTTTTGATCAGCAATAAATGTTGGGGATGAGACATGTAAAATAGATGGCATATGATGACATTATCAGTAAATTACCAGGTCTTCCCAGAAATATTCCTTGGTTTTCCTTGCCATAGCAAATGTGTTTTACAGACACACAGTTACATCAGCCAGAAAAAAAATGTTGAGGCAACAGCCCAGCTAACAGAATTTTGTTATAAGAACGTTCTCTAAATATTCAGTGTTGGTTCTGGGAACATTAAAAACGTCCAGTTTTCTTGACGTTAGAGGAACGTTTTTATAAGGTATAATGTTCCTCAAACGTTCTTTCAACTTAATTTTGATTTAAAATTCAACATTGTAGGAATGTTGATTTGTAACATTCCATAAACATCAAATGTTCAGTTTTCTTAATGTTAGTAGAATGTTATTTAAAGGTTAGTATGATGTTCCTGAAACATTCTTTCAATCATTCAAACACCTGCTGTGAACAAGCACTGAAAGAAAGAGAAATAAGAACACAAACTACAACTTTCTTCAGCCACAGTCTTAGATGAACTGAAGATAAAAGACATTAAATCTCTGAAGATCTGATTAAACAACTCCACAAACAGCATTACCAGCTTCACTTATTACTAACCAGACTGACTTTATTTCTGTCACACGTCTACAGAAGCTCTGACTGAGAATTAACAGAAGTTTAGATGTTTTGTTTGAGGTCACCATCATGGAGGTTGGTGGTTGCTTTAGTTGAGCTCTTGACCCTTAACTATTACAGAGCAATATTATCAGCAATTGCATGTTTTCCGAAAGCATTTTTGCACTGATAAATCAAATCAATATGTCTGTTTTAATAACAGACAAATGACTGCATTAAAGTGTTTTAAACAGTTTTTTTTTTTCTGTAATTGCAAACTTAAACGCTGTATCAAATTCGACCAACGTGAAAAATATCATTTGCAACACTGTCATTGTTAACTTTTTGTTTAAAACATTGTTTTGTGTCATTTATCACAGACATCAACATTTGACATATGAAACACAACAGTGGTGACACGCTTCATGCCAGCATACAAAACACATTCATGGTTCCCAGCATGCATTGCAACATGAATAAATTATGCAGCTGAATTAGTTTTTTTTTGTTTGTTTTTTTTTTTTTGTCACCACTGTTGAGGTTTGTATGATGAGTGCTGATGTCTAAGTTTGTCATTTTTAACTTATAAATAGTTTTGGACAATATTAAACAAATCACTTCAGTGTTATAATTAATTTCTATCAAATTTTTGAGTTTATTTCCTTTTCACATTACATTTCAATACCAAAAAAAAAACAAAAAAAAAAAAACAGCTAATTAAAACACTTTAATGCAGTTGTTTGTCTGTCTTTATCAATGCAGAAAAGTTCTCTCAGAACACCTGCAATTACTGATAAAGAAACAACTCTATAATAGTCAAGGGTCAAGAGCTCAAATAAGGCAACCACCAACCTCCATGATGGTGACCTCAAACGAAACATCTAAACTTCTGTTAATTCTCAATAAGAACTTCTGTAGACGTGTGACAGAAATAAAGTCAGTCTGGTTAGTAATAAGTGAAGCTGGTAATGCTGTTTGTGGAGTTGTTTAATCAGATCTTCAGAGATTTAATGTCTTTTATCTTCAGTTCATCTAAGGCTGTGGCTGAAGAAAGTTGTAGTTTGTGTTCTTATTTCTCTTTCTTTCAGTGCTTGTTCACAGCAGGTGTTTGAATGATTGAAAGAATGTTTCAGGAACATCATACTAACCTTTAAATAACGTTCTACTAACATTAAGGAAACTGGACATTTTCATGTTCTTGAAATGTTACAAATCAATTGTAAAAAAAATGAATTTTAGATCAAAATTAAGTTGAAAGAACGTTTGAGGAACATTATACCTTATAAAAATTTTCCTCTAAAGTCAAGAAAACTGGACGTTTTTAATGTTCCCAGAACCAACACTGAATATTTAGAGAACGTTCTTATAACAAAATTCTGTTAGCTGGTTGTATGCAACTCAACTAATTTGTGTTTGATACCCACTCCTCCCTCCTTCTTTCTTTGTCTTGCGTTGGCAGTCATAACAGTAAGTTAATTGTTTTCTCTCTCATAGTCGACCAGTGACTTCTAGTGAAGACTTTTCACAGAACTCCAGTGACCAGGTGTGTGTTCTAATCTATTTCAAATTGATAAAAATGTTAATAAGATGTCTTAGTTTGGTTGATGCTATAGACTTTTGGTTTTCAGTATAAAATTTCCTTTGAAGTTTAAGGATTACAGTTTTGCCGTCTTTGTGTCTGTCTCTGACTAAACTCATTGGGTAGTGTGACTCCGTTTTTGGTTTATGTTCAATTGTTGAATAGTCAAAAAGAGATTCAAAGAAGTCTATCTGTGTGCATGTGATGCTGACATTAATATGGGCTGGAAAGGTAAATAATAACTTCCCTGATAGGTTGACTTTTGCATTTTATTATTCTTCATCTCATCTGTTTAAAATATGGTTTAAAATAAATATTTGGAATCCACAAGGGTAGGGCAGACCTGCTGGACAAGCTATGAGTAAATGGAAATCATTTGTCAACATAACATAATGGAGCTTTGAAAGAAAGAGCTTAAAGAAGAAAAGAGATGGCATTTTAATCTCCATTCTTTCTTATCTCACAGATCTTTAAAAATGGAGAAAGAATCCAACCTCCCACCATATCCTGGTCCTCCGGTAAACCAAACAGTCATGCCTCACCAAATTCAACCTGCTGCATACCAGCCTCAACCAGGTAAGTTGACACTTAGCCATGTGCCTGAGAGAGATTAGTTGAACTGGTTCTGTGAATTTGCATCATTATATTTTACAGGGCCGGTAGCATTCCAACCTGCATCAGCACCTGTCACAGGTCAGCCTACATTTCACTTCCTAGTACTTACTCATAGGAAACCACTGTACTTATCTCAACACACGCTGGTCACCAATTATGCTGGGTGTACAAAACCAAAAAATCGAATGTTTTGCAGTGACGCAGGTGGTGATGATACCACAGAGTTTAACCGATGTCCCGGGACAGATGAAATGCCCTCACTGCCAGCAGCAGATTGTCACAGAGACCAAATACGTCAACGGCCTGCTTACCTGGGCCATCTGTGGAGGTCTTGGCATCCTATTGTAAGAAACAAAGGGACTTGCGTGCCATCCTGTCATTTTCTAATTTAAGAGCCATTTGCTATAGCTGACATCAAGAAAACAGTCAATATGTTTACATAAACTCATTTTCGTCAATTCCAATGAATCCAATCCCATTTCAGATTCTGAAAGTTCTGTTTATTTGAACCCTAAATGTTGCCGTTGTAGGAAACTTTTTCCTCGTCAAAGCAGAGACCAGGAGACGTTGGGATATCTTTCAAGCAGAAGTTACTCTTTATTGAGAAACGCGCTGTGCGTCGCTGTAGTCATCCAAGTCTAACTAAGGCAGTGTACATTGTAGTTTATACACATTTTAGGGGCAGTGCTTAGAGATAGAGATAAAGCACCTGGGAGACGACCTTAAACAAAGCATGCAAATGACGTATTCAGGTATAGGAACCCGCCCCAGACTCTAGAGTGTCGCAAGTCCTAATCCAATCAGCATAACTATTCAATAAATGGGACAGGGGCTCCAAGAGCCATTAAAGACAAAAGGTGAGAATCTCAGTAATCTGACTCATTAGACATACTATAAAGAGAACAGGAACTGGCAGAAAACTCTTGCTGGAAACTTTGCTAAACAGAATCATTCATCCGATGTCATCATCTTTACCTTAAAATGCTAAATACAATGTATTTCACCTTAGTATTTCATGTGATGTTATGTCAGGACGTAGGATTAGCAGTTCCATTTATATATTCGCTCTGATTTATATATTCAATGTGCATTATGTGTATTCCAAATGAGATCAGCTCATGCGCAGTGCATCAGTCACCACATTCAGAACCAGAGAAAGCCACTGTGATAATTTCACTGCAAAATCGTCGTTTTTGTCTTGATGACTTATATAAAAAGAAAGCTGTCACTTATGTCTGAAGAGCTTTTTTAGCAAATATTTAGTAAAAATATCCTCCACTGACAGATGTAAATAAACATAGGCCTATACGCACATTTGTAAAACGCAGGTAAACAAAATCAATGCTCATCACGTCACTGCTCATGTGTGCAAGGTAGTTTTGAATCTGGGAAAATAGTAGATTTCAAGCATTTACATGTTTAATTTTTTCCCATTGATCAGATTATATTCAGGTCTGTTGAAGTGTTTATTTCAGTCCGATTGAACTATCAATCTGATTTTAAATGGATTATTTGGGTGCAAGTAAACATCACTAATAGTGAGAAAACACACTGCTTATACCTGAATACACACACAAACTGTCAAAATCACCAGTTTTTTTTCCACCTGTTTTTTTTCTATCCAGCATCTGGCCATGTTGTCTGATTCCATTCTGTGTGAATGCCTGCAAGGATGTTGAACATCGCTGTCCAAACTGCAAAAATGTCATCCATCTGTACAAACGCATGTAGCATCCAGGCTGATCTTTGGAACACAGCAATATCCCCCGTGTTAAAGGTGCAACATGTAAGATTTTTGTAGTAAAATATCCAAAAACCACTAGGCCAGTGTTATATATTTTGTTCACTTAAGTACTTACAATATCCCAAATGTTTCCAACTATTTGTAAATCGTGAGAAAATGTGTGAGGAGTCGTCTGTCAATTGCGTCATACCGGCGTTACCCTCGGTTTCCGGTTTTATTTTGTAGAAACCATGGAAACACCAAAGACGCTTTAATATTTACATGTTTTAATAGGCAAGGGAACAACTGTTTCGTTACGTTTATAGACAGAGAACTAATTATTGTTATATAGCTCAACATGTTTAATCTTATTGTTTAAATCTAATTTTCTTGATTTTTTGATACCATGCTTTACCATGCCTCAGAGAAAAACACAATTTTGTGAAGTAGCTGACATAGCATAATCAGATGCAGCTTTATTTTTAGTAAAATAATAAAATAATAAAATAATTTTCTCCATTATACAATACGTTTTAAAATTAGCTGCATGCCATTTATCAACACAAGCCATCCAGCATTTAATATGATATTCTAAAATCGATCTATCTTACTGCAGTGTGCAACAGAGTCTCACAGCAGCCGCCGAGCGAACGCACAGAGTAGCGTTATAACATCATTTTCAACACTCTCAAATGTATCTAATATGATAAACAGAGCTGTGTTACCTCATACTCATGACCGGAAAAGCGGAAGCGGTGCCGGCGACTGTGACATAATAAAAGTCCCGCTGCTCTCCCCTTTGTTTTGAATAGGCCTCTAGCGACCTCTAGCAGAGAGAAATCTTACATATTGCACCTTTAAATTAACACCTCTCTGTGTTCATATGGGAACCACCAGCAGGGTGTTAAAGTAACACTGAAGCAGTGTTAGAGTAAATTTGATACTTAAGTGATTAATTCAGTGATGATTGTTTGATTATTGAAGACACCTGATGATAACGAGCAGAATCATCGAAGGAAAGAGAAACACAAGAACTACAGCTGACTTCCACCCAAAGCCTTAAATGAAATCAACTGAAAAGACAGTAAATCTCTCTTACTACAATCCAGACTGACTTTATTTCTGTCATTTTTCTATAGTTCTTTTTGAGAATTAAGAGTTTTAGGTGTCAATGTTTTATTGAAAATATTTGGTCACCATTATGGTGATCAGTGTTTCATTTAGTTGGCCAGTTTGACTCTTAGCTTTTTAGGTCAGTTTGTGGTTTTTGTAACAGTTTACCATCACACACAATGTTCGCAAAGGAAGCTAAAAAATTGGTTAGTGGTTATTTGTTATTAATAGATTTTTTTTCACCAACAATGCTTTATTGATGCAAAATTAAATTAAAATTCAGAATGTCTGATTGGTGGCAAAAAAGTATTGCTGGTGAAATTAATATGTTAATAACAAACAACCACTTATGGTCAGTGATGAGATTGGTCAATCATTTTTCTTTATGATGATGAAAGTGTTATCACCTGACTATCTTTAGTTTTGACTGTTACAAAGACCACAAACTGACCTAAAAAGGCAAGAGTCAAACAGCCAAACTAAAGGAAACATTGATGACAATAATCGTGACCAGACATTAAAACACCAACATAAAACCTCTGTTAATTCTCAAAAAGAACTATAGATGAATGACAGAAATAAAATCAGTCTGGTTTGTAATAAGAGAGATTTAATGTATTTTCAGTTGATTTCATCTAAGGCTGTGGCTGAAGTCAGTTGTGGTTCTTGTGTTTCTCTTTTCTTCAGTGATTCTGCTCATTATCAGCAGGTGTCTTTAATAATCAAACAATCATCACTCAGTTAATCACTTAAGTATCTAATTAACTCTAACACTGCTTCAGTGTTACAGTGTTGCTGGTGGTTCCCATATGAACACAGAGAGGTGTTAATTTAACACCAGGGATTGGGAGAATTGTCTTTCCTGGATGTCTATACATATCTTTTAATGTAAAATATTAAAGCATGTTTTATATTTAAAAAAAGATATTTTATGCACTTTTCATTGCCATTTTGAACAACACATGTTTATTAATGTTAATATTAATTAAATAATTGTTTCACTCTAAAAATTGCCTACTTTTTTTTTTTTAAACTGAAAAAAAAAACAATAAGTAGAATTTACTCAATTTTTATTTTGCAAGTTTTTGCACGAATATTTTTTCAGTAAATTTCACACACATGGAAATGAAGTAAATCTACTTAACTAAGCTGAGTAAAATTAACAAAGCGAACAAGTACATATAACTTGGCCTGTTAAATTATATTGAGTAATTTTTACTTAAAAATCTGATGTAATTAATATAATTAAGTAAAACCATTTGCTCTTTTAAATACATTTTGCTTGTTTTATGCAGTGCTGGCAATTATTTTAAATTAAATGTTACTCTTATAATGTGACAAAATAATAATGAGACAATGTGCAGTTAAGAGTCATTTATTAAGAAGGAATAACAATCCAAGAAATAACAAGCATTTACAGAAACCTATAATGCTTAAGATCACCTTAAAGGTTTAAGCAGCTTGAGCAACGATAAACATCCACGTTCAATGGCACATTAAACATACCAGAACTCTAAAATGAGGAGTTATGTATCGATCAGACAGCTTCTTAATCTCAGTATCAAAACATTTTGAAACACTTTCTAATTTAAGAAAAAGGCAACCCAACTTATTACATTAAAACATACTGCATGACCATACAAGTTCTCGTCGCCATTTCTTCACATTAATGCATATAGCACACAACATGCGGATAAATCATGACCATGAATGAATAATTGGTTCCCTCAATTTACTTGTCTTTTGGATGTCTAATATTTGCAAGTAAAAATTGAGTATGTATTTAGATTTTACTTAATATTCTAGAGTTTTCATTTTTACAAGATGTGACGAGCAGGGCGGGCGAGAGCCGTGAGGGAACGGCACGAGGCCGGTGACGCGAGTGATAACGAGCGTCAGCTGCGCGTTGCACCGGCCTCGAATCTCTCACGGAGGAGCTCCGGAAGCATAAAAGGGGAGCGACGACAGTGAAAGACGAGAGAGGACCAGGCCTGGTCCAGGCTCGTTATCACTCGCGTCACCGGCCTCGTGCCGTTCCCTCACGGCTCTCGCCCGCCCTGCTCGTCACATAAGATTATTCTTAGCAAAAGATGCATGATTTTTCCTGTTTTATTTACTTAGCCATAAAATCATTTTTTACAGTGTACAACAAAACAATTGATATATAAACCAGTGAATTTCTGATTATTCCAAAATATGCCTTTCCACTGATATGAACTCAAATGAATGCAGTGACACAGATAAAAGGTAAGAAAAACGGACCGGCTCATCCACGATGGGTTTCTTGTGCTTTGACTCTTTTACGGATCCATCTGCTTCACTTGCCCGCATTAACTTTTCCATATGGGTCTCCATGCACCACAGTCCAGCTCATGGTGGTCCTGGGGGTAGGCCTAGTTACCTCAGGTTTTGGTCCTGAAAGTTGAGGTTATCCACTTACTCTGAGTAAGTAAGTTACATTACCTGCTTTCTGGAAAACCCCTCTGGTCTCTGCAGGTCTGTGACGAGTCAGAAGGGTATTGATCCATATGCAGTTTATTGAAGTGCTCAGACAAAGACATAAACCAGTAAACAGGCAAGGGGTCGGGGCAGGCGGCAGTCAGCACAAACAGTAACAGGCAGTAGGTCGAGGCAGGCGGCAGACAGGAATAAACGGGAAACAGGCAGAGTTCGGGACAGGCAGCAAGGATCTCAAAACAGGTAACAGTCCAAGTCAGCGACAATGAATCAAACAGGAAATAAACGCTCAGAATTGACAACCGTGGCTAATCAAGACTTCGCAATGAGAGTGTGTGTGTGAGTGGCTTAAATAGTGGGAGAGTGATTGGCTGCAGGTGCGCGGGTGATCAGTCCCAGGTATGTGGGTGTATGGGAATTGTAGTCCAAAGAGTATTAATATTCGGGTGACGGCTCCCTCTGGCGGTTAGGGAGAACTGGTGCAGATGACTCAATCGTGACAAGGTGAGTGTTTAGCACCAAAGACCATAATTTCTCTTTTTATTTGTTATGAGACTCGTAGGCCTACTTCATGATAAAACACTAAGAGGGATCAACCTTTTTGTCATGAAGTGCCATTTTTTTCCCAGGCTGTGTCCAAAATCGCTCCCTACACCCTCATTCACTATTCCCTACATTAGTCCACTAACATAGTGAATTCGGACACTGAGTGTGCCAGAAGGGCTGCCGCTTTTGTGTAGTTTGTCTTGTTGTTTAATAATTATTTGACACATAGCTAACTGGCAGCTCCAGTAGTAATGAAAATATTTATCTTAAAACCTGTCATGGAAACTAGCATGCATAACGCAAATATAAAAAAAGACTGAGCAAAACTGGATAAGTTGACTGATGGTTAGGATGGACATGGGACACTGGAGGAGGTTTTGGTACTGGATATGCAGGTTTTTGTCAACATGTTCCCTCTGATCATTCAGTCAGGAAATACAAATGCAGTTTAACACGATATCTTGTGGAACTTCTGATTGGGCATTAGCATCAGCGTTCAACTCCACCCCTTATTTCTGCCATTTCAGTGCCTGCTTATTCTGATAGCCTCTCTATCTGTCCAAGTGTCTTTATAGAGAAGAGCATCAGAATTTCCACTGCTCTCTGTCGACTGCAGAAACACACAGGTACGTGTCAAATAAGTTCGGGTGTTTTAAATTGAAAAAGATCATATTCTTTTCTTTGGATTATGTGCTTCCACAGCCACTTTGTGATATTTGGATACAGATACAGGTTGTTATATGAAATTCTAAGATAAATATAATAGTAATATTAAAACCTGATTTTCAAATTCTGACCCGTGTTTTAAGTTCAATATTAAGGAGGCTGACCTTATTAACAGATCAGGTAAATGTCAATGTCAAACGCATGTAGCTCGCTTTATAAAAAGAAAATACAGACTGATCTTCGGAACACAGCAATATCCCCAGTGTTAAATTAACACCTCTCTGTGTTCATATGGGAACCACCAGCAGGGTGTTAAAGTAACACTGAAGCAATGTTAGAGTAAATTTGATACTTAAGTGATTAATTCAATGATGATTGTTTGATTATTGAAGACACCTGATGATAACGAGCAGAATCATCGAAGGAAAGAGAAACACAAGAACTACAGCTGACTTCAGCCACAGCTTTAGATGAAATCAACTGAAAATATATTTAAATCTGTCTTTTTACAAACCAGACTGACTTTATTTCTGTCATTTGTCTACAGTTCTTTTTGAGAATTCACATAGGTTGATGTTGATGTTTTATTGAAAATGTTTTTAGGTCAGTTTGTGGTTTTGGTAACATTGTTAGCCATCACACACCAGTTTTTGCAAAGGAAGCTAAAAACAAAGATGGTTAGTGGTTATTTGCTATTAATAGATTTGTTTTTTCACCAATAATGCATTAAGTAAATCAAAATTCAGAATGTCTGATCTGTGGAAAGAAAGTATTGCTAGTGAAATTAGTCTGTTAATAACAAACAACCACTTATGGTCAGTTTTGAGATTAGTCAATCATTTTTGTTTATGATGATGAGAGCTATATCACATGACCATCTTTGGGTTTGACTTTTACAAAGACCACAAACTGACCTAAAAAGGCAAACAGCCCAACAGAAGGAAGCACTGATCACGATAATGATGATAAACATTTTCAATAAAACATCAAGATGATAAAACCTGTTAATTCTTAAAAAAGAACTGTAGATGAATGACAGAAATAAAGTCAGTCTGGTTTGTAATAAGAGAGATTTAATGTATTTTCAGTTGATTTCATCTAAGGCTGTGGCTAACTGGCAGCCCCAGTAGTAATGAAAATATTTATCTTGAAACATGTCATGGAAACTAGCATATCAATTCAATTCATAATCAATTAAAAATGAATTTATACATGTATGATATTACACTGTATCCACATTGGACCAGTGGTTTGGAAAATGGATGGATGGATGATTCAGCTGTGGGTGCCATCTTCTGGTCAGACATGGGAATTCATTTGACACGACCCTCACAGTGCATTCCCTTAATGGTATTGGGAGATATAAGGGGGGCTGCTTATTACTTATTTTTGCATCCTCATTTCCTTTCCTCGTGTCTTAGCTCCACCCCTTTACGTCCACTTTGGTTTCAGACACCACTACAATTGGCTGTCCCCTCCAAAAGTGCCCTGTTTAGAGTTTGCCCTGAGAAAGAGTGAGAGGATATCGGTCCAGTGGGTACACTCTCACTGTTGAACAACATCCTCATTGAAATATCATACTCAAATGGAGCATTCCCGGCTGTTCCACTCTGATGGCCCTAAATAGCGACCTGATCCAATACCACCTCTGTGCCTTAATTCCTAATTCCACATTTTTTTTCTCCTTTTTTTTCTCCTGTTATTATTATTTTAAATATAGATATATTTTTGTTCTTTTGCAACTTATGTACCTATCTATCCTATCTATCTATTCTTTTTTCTTTCCCTTTTCGTGACGCTTTGCACGAATTATGGGTGTAACTTCCATTAAGCTGTATCAGTGAAAGACTCGCTCTATGAACGCAATAATACGTTTTTTTTTTAAAATTGGGTACAATGAGATGACAATATTCTGCTCACCCTTCAGCCATCGAACATTAAAAGGACATTTAAAAGTGTAAAAGCATCAACAAGGTACTTTCAACAGGCCATGAAAAAGCGCGATTCTTTCCACAGCAATAACGGACGGGTTAAATATAGGCTAACTATAGTGATATATATCTGTATTATGTAATATATGTTGCCTTAATAAAACATGTTCATGAACTTCAGCATTGTGTGATACTATTTCAAAGTGATTTCCATCATTTTTACAGATAATAAATTGTATTTACCTGTGAAAACAAACCTGGAAAGAGACGCGAGGCTTTGAGGAGAAAAACGAGAGATTCTTCGTGCATTTCAGTGAATTATTAATGGGATATATCGTAAATTATATCGGGAGAACAGACCACAAATGTGCAGTAAATGTTGTCCTTTTTCATACTATTATAGCGGTATGCAAAGGAAAAAAAGAAAATAATCACGAGGATAGAAAGCAGCGACTGAAAAGAGCTCTTGCCATAGATATTCTTGTTATACCATTTTACTTTAAAATACCAAGTGTTACGTTATTCTCATGATGTCTGAAAATAAAACATGAAAGAAAAATTGACAGCTCATTCAGTCAAACTGACGGATAAGCTTTATTTGTAGGGCATCATTATGATTTGAAACGATTTGTTTCAGTCTTTTTAAATGGAAGTTCCCCAAACCGGAAGTGCAACCCATAATTCGAAACGCAGTAGGCTAGTCAGGAATAAGGTGGATATATGTTGAGCATTGTTTTGCATATATATTATGAAACTTATAATCAAGACATACATAGCCTATACTTCACACAATTTTACACACATACTTTACATAACTATATGTATATCCTACTTTCTGTTCTGTATTGATGAATTTGTCTCACTGTGTTGTGTCTTATGTCCTGCTTAAATAAAAAAAATAAATAAATAAAATAAAAAAGTGCCCTGTTTAAAGGTGCAGTAAGTGGTGTTTGAACTACGCTGTTGGACATTGTTGATATTTGAAATCAACCCAAACAAACACACCCCTCTCTTCATTGCTCCGCCTCCAAAACTCACACTCCAATTCTAACCACCCTGTTCTGAGTCGGTCTCGAACTGCTGCTCGATCGCTGCTGGCACGTGAAGCGAATGCACTACCAATGACGCTAAACACCTCATTCTCTAGAGGGCGTCAGTGCGCAGTTGTTTAACTGCAGAACTCTCATTATCTGGCCACTGTTACACACAAAGTGCAAATGGATGTCTGTTTATCACAGCTGACGCGCAACAAAATGCTTAATGAAAAATAAAGCGCAGATGATAAACTAATGACAAGGAAGCACAAAAAATGAACATACATAAATACAAACAAGTGTTCGTTGTTAGTCGCAAAAAGCACAGCAGCTCCAGACAATCAAAACCCAGTGTACTCACATGAGAAGCGGGATCAAAGCAGTTTTCAGGCCTTCTTACTTAGCTCTCTCCAGCACTGGAAAGCTTTTCTAATATAACCGGGTCCTAAAGCGCTTGCCCTGGCATACACCTTCATTCCAGTGATATTCTTTTGAGCTCTTTTGTTTTGTGTCCCATTTCTCGTTCTGCAGTTTTTTTTTTTCTTTTCAAATCTCCCTCTTGCTCGTTCTCTCCTCGACCATCATACACCTCCTAATGCTGATTGGTTAGATGTTTGTTATTGGACTCGGCGGACTAACTTTCAAACAGTGGATTTGAAATATCACTGAGTCCCCCTTTAAGGGAAAAGGAGGTGATTTTGGACACAGCCCTATAATCCCTGTGCCATACCCCCACCCAAACTATAAATACATAACCATATTTTAAAAGTTCATAAAGGTTTAATTGAAAGATTAACACATTTTCCATTTGAAACTAATGATCAAACATTGTTTGCAAGCCAATTTTATTTATACAGCACATTTCATACACAATGGTAATTCAAAGTGCTTTACATCAAAAGGAGTTAAAATAATAAAGATAATCACAACAGATGCATAAAAAATAAAATAATCATAAAAAAATATTTTATCAAAAGCTTATTTATTTAGTAACAATGCAGAACTTTTAATATTTCTGAAGCAATTTTCCATAATATTTGTTTTAAAGTTGTAAAAAACCTACAAGTTTGTTTGTTTGTTTTTTTTCAGTTAAGTTTAAATTAAACAGAGTTTGCAAATCATTGTGATGTGTGTGGAATGTCTAAAAGGAATCTATATACTTAGTGTAATATCTCAGAAATTTATAGCATTACATTTTCTCAAAGCTATATGCAACAAATACAGCAGAACAAATTGAATCTAATGTAATCTTGTTCAGTTGTGTTTGATTAGAGTTGGAGCTGAACTCCTCAGGAAAGTGGATCTAGGTCCAGAGTTGAGGCCCCCTTAAGTAAATAAGATGTAGTCTACATCTCTCTCTGCTCACGTGCCAGTGTTGCCGACTCCATCACTAGAGGGTGAAAGATGCTGAATGAATTCTTATAAAAACACATTTTGAAAGCATTAAAGGGTTAGTTCACCCAAAGATTTACTACTCACCCTCATGTCGTTCCAAGACCTTCGTTCATCTTCAGAACACAAATTAAGATATTGTTGATGAAATCCGATGGCTCAGTGATGCTTCTATAGCCAGCAAGTTAATTTACACTTTCAGTGCCCAGAAAGGTACTAAAGACATATTTAAAACAGTTCAGGTGAGTACAGTGGTTCAACCTTAATATTATAAAGCGACAAGAATACTTTTTGTGCGACTTTCCAACAATATCTAGTGATGGCCAATTTTAAAACACTGCTTCAAATCTTTTGTTTCGAATCAGTGATTCCGATCACGTGACTTTGGCACTCCAAACCACTGATTCAAAAACAAAAGATTCGAAGCAGTGTTCTGAAATCGGCCTCACTAAACCATCTGATTTCATCAAAAATATCTTAATTTGTGTTCCGAAGATGAAAAAAGGTCTTACGGGTGTAGAACGACATGAGGGTGAGTAATTAATGACAGAATTTTCATTTCATGTTTGGGTCAACTAACCCTTTAAGGTGCTATCACATTAGAGAAATTTAGTTGAAATTTCAAGGGCGTTTTCCATTGTCAGTATTGCAGCTGTGTATGAAGCACACAGCCACACAAGTCACTTTCAAAACCAAGCAGCTTCCTGAGAAATTTGAAAAAGTGAAAATGTGACTGCACATTTAGTGTGCTTCTGTGCTTAAACATTAGATGGCGTACTAGCTTCTGACTAGTAGCAACATTACCTGTCCTCACTGCCTGGAGGAATATATCAGTGTTTGAATATCTCATTGTACTTCACTTACAAAATAAATATTATACAGTATTTTATAGAAATGTCATTAAAGAGTGCTTTATAGAATGGAAGGCTTTTATTAGATGGCCCTTCAAACCCACAAAGACAACACATACATTGTTGTCTTTGCACCCATTAGTGGTATATCCAGTTTCATTGTCCAGCCTTACTGTCCAATTACAAGAGTGTTTATTTGGGCTACTAGGATACATGCAAAACAAACATCATGCACATTACAGGTTGAAACTGAACCTCTCTCAACAAAAATAAGGGGTTTATCTGTATTATGTACAGCCCGCAAACCTCTTTTTGGTGTGTTTATGTTAAGCATGTAAGACAATATAAAGGTCAACAGTCTGAGACTGAGCAAAACTGGATAAGTTGACTGACGCATGGTTGGGATGGACATGGGACACTGGAGGAGGTGTTGGTACTGGATATGCAGGTTTTTGTTACCTCTGATCATTCAGTCAGGAAATACAAATGCAGTTTATTTTGCATGATATCTTGTGAAACTTCTGATTGCGCATTAGCGTTCAACTCCACCCCTTATTTCTGCCATTTCAGTGCCTGCTTATTCTGATAGTCTCTCTATCTGTCCAAGTGTCTTTATAGAGAAGGGCATCAGAATTTCCACTGCTCGACTGCAGAAACACACAGGTATGTGTCAAATAAGTTTGGGTGTTTTAAATTGAAAAAGATCATATTCTTTTCTTTGGATTATGTGCTTCCACAGCCACTTTGTGATGTTTGGATAAAGATACAGGTTGTTATATGAAATTCTAAGATAAATATAATAGTAATATTAAAACCTGATTTTCAAATTCTGACCCGTGTTTTAAGTTCAATATTAAGAAGGCTGAACTTGTCAACAGATCAGGTAAATGTCAATGTCAAAAGTGGCCTAAAATGGTCACCCTACTTTCTATTCATTGCCATCTGTCGGTAACACTGTAGAATAATGGTCCGTCATTAATAAGTAACTATGCAGGAAGTAACGCAGGACTAATGAGTAATACTACAATAACACTTCAGCTACTACTATTATAACTAATATAGAAACAAGCTTAACTAATCAGTAAGTAATATCAAATTTAGGACTAAGATAGTTCCTTATTAGCTAATCAGTAATTAGAGAATGAGATTGGTATCATTAAGAACTAAGAGGTAACTACAAATTATAAAGAATTACTAATTATTACTAATGAATTACTAATCACAACATTAAAGTGTCTGAGATGTGAGCAATTGTCTTTTTTTTTTTTCCTGCATAGTGACTAGGTAACACTTGAGTAATTAATGATGCATTTTATGACTATATTCAGAGTAAAAATGATGACTGATTACATCTCAGACACACAATAATGTTCTTTACAATTTGTCCGTTAGTTAATAGTTATTAATGATGGTAATCTCAATATGTAATTATTGATTAGCTAATAAGGAACCCTCTTCTAAATTTGATATTACTTACTGATTAGTTAAGCTTGTTTCTATATTAGTTAATAGTAGTAGCTGAAGTGTTAATGTAGTATTACTCATTAGTCCTGCATTACTTACTGCATAGTTATTTATTAATGACGGACCATTAAATTGTTACCCATCTGTCTACTAGTTTGTTGTAGTGTTTAATGCATGTCAGTAACTGTTTGTTTGTTACAAATTCTGATGTTGGCTTGAGAAAGCCTACCCTGAAAGTTTGAAGTAATTGTAAAAGCTTGAAGTGTGAAATAGTTGAGAGGTGCTTTTAAGGTGTTAAGTCAGAATCAGTTTTAAAAGCTCAAACAAGTGTGAAGGTTTTAAGTCACTCAGATAATTAAATTAAATGTGAAGGATGTTAACTGTCACAAGATGATTGACAGGGTAAACTGTCACTCCTCATTTTGAGCATAGACATGAAAATGCACTATCCAAACTGAAATGGTTGTAATTTACTAATGCTTTGAAGTACAGAGCAAATACAGTTGGACTCTTTTTAAAGAAGACACATTATTGCTGAAGTGAAAAAAAATGAAACTGTAAAAAAGTTTAAGTTTACTGTAAAACAAATGTACTGTGCTGAACATTTATATTTTATATGGTGATTCTGCTTGTTAATATCAGATATCTTCAATAATGGCCAATCATCACTCAATTAATCAGTTAATTATCTCATTAACTTTAACACTTGGAATGCAGTGTTGGGCATGGAATGCATTTCTATGGCAACACTATCAACGGCAAAATGAATCTGTAGCAGTCAGGTGGTACAGAAGTCATCTGGTACAAGTGAAATCTCAAGTTCTGGCAGCATTTTTACAAGTCAGAATCAGGGTAGTTCTGACTTGGCATGAATCTAAAAACTTAGATTCTATCGCTTTTTCCAAACACATATACTGCTATCCTCATCTGTCATCCAGAGCATGAACTCCTTACAGATAAAATGTTGTCAAACTGGCTGGTCAGGGCTCTTCTTTCAGGAAATCAGATCTCATGATAATACAGTTAGACAGAGATGAACAATGGACAATTAGGCACACTTAAAAGAGAATATCAAAGGCATGATATTACATTCAAAATGTCAAAACAAGTTGCATTTGGAAAAAAAGGCTCACACACTTCTGCAGTAAAATATTCCCTAAAATAGTTTTTCAGGATTTAAATGATAAACATTATATTTTATAATACTGATTTAATAGATATACTGTTCAAAATGAATACAAAAATTATTGTGACAAGTTAGCAGATCAAGTTCCCAGCTAACAGAATTTTGTTATAAGAACGTTCTCTAAATATTCAGTGTTGGTTCTGGGAAAGTAAAAAATCCAGTTTTCTTGACATTAGAGGAACGTTTTTATAAGGTATAATGTTCCTCAAACGTTCTTTCAAGTTAATTTTGATCTAAAATTCAACATTCTAGGAACGCTGATTTGTAACATTCCAAGAACATGAAAATGTTCAGTTTCCTTAATGTTAGTAGAATGTTATTTGAAGGTTAGTATGATGTTCCTGAAACATTCTTTCAATCATTCAAACACCTGCTGTGAACAAGCACTGAAAGAAAGAGAAATAAGAACACAAACTACAACTTTCTTCAGCCACAGCCTTAGATGAACTGAAGCTAAAAGACATTAAATCTCTGAAGATCTGATTAAACAACTCCACAAACAGCATTACCAGCTTCACTTATTACTAACCAGACTGGCTTTTTTTCTGTCACACGTCTACAGAAGCTCTTATGGAGAATTAACAGAGGTTTAGATGTTGATGTCTTATTGAAAATGTTTAGTTTGAGGTCACCATCATGGAGATCAGCGTCTGCTTTAGTTGAGTTCTTGACCCCTGACTTTTGTTGAGTTGCTTCTTTAATAACAATTGCAGGTGTTTTCAGAAAATATTTCTGCACTGATAAAGCAGATCAACATGTCTGTTTTAATGGTCAAGTGACTACATTAAAGTGGTTTAAACAACTGATTTTTTTTATTGTTGCTGATTAAAGTAAGCAAAACAACAGAAAAGTTATTTACACCGCTTTTATTAACAGACAAAAGACTGTATTAAACAGACATGTTGATCTGTTTTATCAATGCAGAAATGTTTTCTGAAAACACCTGCAACTGCTGATAAAGAAACAACTCAACAAAAGTCAAGGGTCAAGAGCTCAACTAAAGCAAACACTGATCTCCATTATGGTGACTGCAAATGAAACATTTTCAATAGATCATCAACATCTAAACCTCTGTTTATTATCAATAAGAACTTCTGTAGATGTGTGACAGAAATAAAGTCAGTCTGGTTAGTAATAAGTGAAGCTGGTAATGCTGTTTGTGGAGTTGTTTAATCAGATCTTCAGAGATGTAATGTCTTTTATCTTCAGTTCATCTAAGGCATCTAAGTTCCTGTAACGTCAAGAAAACTGGACATTTTTTATGTTCCCAGAACCAAAACTGAATATTTGGAGAATGTTCTTATAACAAAATTCTGTTAACAGGGTAATGTCCACCAAAAAACTAAATTTATCTGGAAAAATCAAATGTATGTGCTGCTGTTGGAAGGTGCAGAATACATATCTGAATGCCCAACCAATCACTTTGCTTTGATTATCACATTTATCAAAGTGGCATGTGGCAAAAGCTATCCGTTGGCATTCCTGTTCATCTCAGTAGCATGACTGACGTAAACCTCAGAAGTACACCAACCTGTTTGATTTCAAAAGTATTTTTGATCCAGTCACCTATAAATGCCTTGTAATTTATCACTGAGAACAACTGATTGATGCCACCACAAGAATCTGTCCAACCCATTCATTGTTTCCTGATTTGTCATGTCAAAGGCAGCAGTCCGTCTATTTGTTATTTTTATTGTTGCTTTGCCAGTGTTGTATGAAGAACTCTAGAACACACACTTGAAGCATTTATGCTTTTCTCATTCACAGATTGTTGATAATGGATAAAGAACAGTTCCCCCCTCCATATCCTGGACAGCCAATGGTCCAGAACAACGTTCCCTACCAGATGCCGCAGGTTTCCTATCAAAGCCAACAAAGTCAGCAGACCCTCACTCTGATATTCAGTTCAGAGACTATTTGTCATTGGTAACTACAGTGCTTCAATAATTATCTTTTTTGCAATTCCAGTGGCCACATTCAATCCACCACCCCCACAGGGGACTGTCATTACATCAAGCATAACCCAAACAAACCAGCCACCTGTCATGGGTAAGAGTTGATGTTTACTGTGTAGTTTTTGCATGCCACGATGAGTATCAAAAACACAGAAATTCCAAAACACTGCGTCCATTTTCTAAATATAGAGAAGGGGGGAAAAAAACTCTTGCTAAGTCATAATAACATGACATATTATTCTGTCCAACTATGTTTTTTGCCGTAAGATATAAATATGCACTCATAATTGGGGGCCAAGCACCTATTGTATCCATTAATGTTCTTCTTCTTCTGCTCATAAAGTCTATGGCAGCCCATAGAACCGTATGTTGTAAAGTTGTGAAACTTGGCACACAGATAGAGGACAGTTTGAACATTAAACACAGCAAATTTGGAGTCTCTACCTCAATCCCTCTAGCACCACCAACTGTCCAGATTTGCACCCGTCATGAACATTTTTCCACCATTCTGAATTAAAAAAAAAAAAAACTTTTCCAAACTCGTCCTAGACAGTTGGTCCAATTTTCACCAAAATTGGCTCACATCATCTTCAGACCATGCTAGTTTCAGTTCGATGCAGTTATCATTTTCACTTCCTGCGTCACATTGTTTAAATAGCAAATGCATTTGTGTCCATTTGTACGCTGGTCTGAAAATGAGGTGTGTTCAGGTGCATTGTTGGTACATTGCTATTTTGAGGCAACTGAAATAGACTACGTCACTGACCAACTGAAACCTGGTCTAAAGTCAATGCCGCAATTTTTTTTGTTATTTAAAGGGCAAGTTAGTAATATGCGCCTATATGCGGGCGCACAACGCGTGTACACTCTGCTTGTTACGCACACAGGGACACGCAGCAGCACACAAACATGCCAAATATTAAAAATAAAAGGATTACAATATAAAAGATTATTATTGTGTGCATAAAGATAAAAATGCTTTGGTGGAATCTAGCTTGTCCCATAGATGGTCTGATCACAGAACCGTTTCCTAGAGAAGTGTTCAGTTTTTCCACTTGCAAATTCCACCATGTAAATAGCGAATCCACCATGGCGAGAGCGCAACTGCCTTTTAAAGGGAATGGGAGATGAGACTCTGATTGGTTTATTGCATGTTACTCCCAAAACACACCCATGACTCATTAAGAGAATAGGGACAACCCTTTTAGACCATGCGCCGACCATTTTTCTTATCGTTAAACTAGCAAAAGTGGATTTGGCCACACCCTAAGTGCACTTGCGATGTGCGCTTTAGATCATGCACTTACTTATTACTTATATTTTATTCCTAACATATAAAGAAATCTTGCTGGAAGAGGTTGATTTTATGGTATGCAATCTGAGACAACCAACACTACACTTTTTAGACTTTTAATAAATTTGCTGAGCTCCATGTCATACTAAGTCATAAATATGAGATTAAAAAGTCCAAATAATGATTAAAAAAAAGGCATAATGATGACATTAAAAAGTTATTAATCTCATAATTATGATTTCCCAAAGTATGATTTTTTTTTAAAAAAATATATCATTATATATCATAATGAAGAATTTCCAAATGCAGTTTGGAACTTCAGGAACAGTCCAGTCTTCAAGTATGCCTCAATGTCTTGTTTTATGAGACTCTCTGTTTAACTGCCATCCAGGATGCCTCAGTATAAGACTATAAAATGAAAAGCAAAAGTTTACAGTATAAGATTTCCCTTATCTTTAAGTTTGAAGAATTTTACAGCTCTCTGGTTCTGTATGTTTTCTCTTTCAGCTCCAACAGTAGTTTACCACCAACAGCCCGTCATGTCCACCCTCACTCAGACTGTCCAGCCTGCACCTGCCCAAGGTGAGCAGAAAAGATTCAGATTCACTAGACTTATGCGAGCAAAGACTACACGTTTTCAGAATGCACATGATGCACCTGTATAGAATATTATACTGGAGATTTATGATCATATTATATGTATTTTCATCAAAAATTACCTCTTTTTCTGCATATGTAGTCACAGTAGTTATTCCACCACGTCTGTCTGAAGTTCCTGGGCAGATAAACTGTCCTCACTGCAAGCAGCAGATCGTCACAGAGACGACATACATCAATGGGATGATGGTGTGGCTCATCTGTGGAGGTCTTGGCATTTTAGGGTAAGGAACCGCATTCACAGAATTCTTACATGTAGACTTTTGATTTTTATCTTTAAAAAAAATCTTATTCAGACATATATTGAAACATGTATATCATGTATTTAAATATATTTGTATTTACACATTTATAATGATGAAGTTGCAATTTAGTGCATTTAAAATATATTAACTTTAAACATAATATCAAATAACACAGTAAGTTATACTACAATTATAATTAAGTCTGTATGTTAGTCAACACATCAAAATAAGTGTACATCTTTAAAGCATGATAAAAGATTATTAAAACAATGATTTAATATGTACTTTCAAATAAAACTTTTAATTTGACATTAGAAAATGAAAGGGATAGTTCACACAAAAATGAAATTTCTGTCATTAATTATTCACTCTCATGTCGTTCCAAACCTACAAGTCCTTCTTTCATCTTCAGAACACAAATGAAGATATTTTTGATGAAATCTGAGAGGTTTTTTTTATCTCCCATAAAAAGCAACAAAATTACCACATTCAAGGTCCAGAAAAGTAGTAAAAACATTGTTATATTAGTCAACGTGACTATACAGTGGTTCAACCTTAATGTTATGAAGCGACGAGAATACTTTTTTTGCGCAAAAAACAAAAGAAAAATAATGACTTTATTAGGGCTGGGATAATAAATCGATTCATCTAGATTCGTGGATTGATGCTGAGATTTTCCGAATGCATCGCAATTCTCTCTTGAATCGATTCTGAGCTTAGTTTTTAACAGTTTCTAACAGCAACCTAGGCTAATTTTTTACTGCAATGAGAATCGCAATGCATTTGGAAAATCTCAGAAACGATCCAGAAAAATTTTCTCGATTTGCGATTCAACGATTTATTGTCCCAGCCCTAGACTTTATTCCATTTTTTCTCTTCCTGTCAGTCTCCTACGCAGTTGACGCAGTAAACGCAGTGCAGATTTTCCAGGTTCTACAACAGAACGCAGACTCATTATTGGCCGGCTCCTGCATCAGCATCACACACGAGTCGTGCTGCTCACGTGAACAGCATCGGCCAATACTGAGCCAGAGTTCGGACTTAAACACGGAGGCTCTGCACTGCGTTCATTTTTATTTTGCACTTAGGTTTATTTTTGTGGATATTTAGTTGCTGATTGAATTGACTGACTAACCATGTAACCATGTAATATCATATTTTGTTTTTCCTGTCCAGGATCTGGCCTTGTTGTTTGATTCCTTTCTGTGTGAATGCCTGCAAGGACGTAGAGCATCACTGTCCAAGCTGCAAAAGCCTCATCCATGTGTACAGACGCATGTAGCTTGTTCTGAAGCAAAGAAAATCTGTATGACCAAAAGAAAAACTTTACTGTCAGCACCTTTTAGACATTACTGGACTTCCTAATTTAAAGAAAAATGACACCATGATGTGGGTTTCTCTTTCCTTCTTTATGCATATATACATATAGATACTGATGCAGATAAACTTCTTTTTTTTTTTTTTTTCAAAAATCCCTCAAAAAACAAGATTTGTTGTATCAGATTATGTTTATCTGACCACACCACAAAGGATTCATATGCTTTATTTTCAACTGGTTGCAACTATGTGTAACTGGTCCTATTGACCCGCTCCGAAACTAAACCACACATGCATAACACAATCCTTTGATTGGCAAAACTAGCTAAACTACCCTGACATGAGAAAGTCATTGACATACACTGTAAAACCTTGCTGTAAAAAAAAAAGGCCGAATTCTGACAATAACACCATTTTCCATTAAAACAGTAATATACCATAGAAAAAATGCATTCTGGGTAATATTTCTCATTTTCGAGAAAGTAGCCTACAGGAATATACTGTGAGTTAACATCGCTCAAAGTCGACACTCAGAAGCTGTGTTCCAAATCACACCCTATATCCTCATTCATTATTCCCTACATTAGTTTACTAATATAGTCCACTTGACAGAGTGAATGAAAAGAAGAAAGTGAACACTGATGAACACCTGATGAGCAGAATCACTGAAGGACAGAGAAACAAGACCAGAAAAATGAGGAGAGACGAGCAGAAACACAAGAACTACAACTGACTTCAGCCACACTGAGTGTGAAACCAGTTTATAAAACAGTTTGACATTATTTCTTTCATACATGTACTGAAGTTCTTGTTGAGAATGAACAGATTTGGATGTTGATGTTTTATTGAAAATAAAGTTTGTAGTCACCATCGTGGTGACCAGTGTTTGCTTTAGTTGTGCTCTTGACTCTTTGACATTAGTTTTTCTGTAATTGAGTGTTTATAAAACACATTTGTTATGTTTTTGTAATTTACTGATTTCTTTCTGTGTGTAATTTTTGATTTGATGGGTATTTTATGTTTGTTGCTTATACTATGTCTATGACTCAACAGCATAAGATCCAACAATGTTTCAGTAGTCAGCAGAGGTGGGTAGTAACGTAGTACATTTACTTCAATACATTTACTTGAGTATTTTTTTTTTTAATTTGTACTTTTAAGAGTAGATTTAAATACTTTTACTTTAACTTGAGTACACTTCTTATGAAAAAGCTGTACTTTTACTTCGCTACACTGGGCAACGTTCCTCTCGTTACTTTATTTTAATGCAATACTGTACATGTTAAGAAAAGCGTAGTTTATTCCAAGCGCGCTGCCTCTTTTTTCATGACGATGCCCTATTCACAAATGAATCACTCTTTTGAGTCGATTCTGTTCAAAGACTTGACAAGTTGGCAAAACTGAAATTTATATATTGCTGTATACCCAGCTAACAGACTTTTGAACGTTCTCTAAATATTCAGTGTTGGTTCTGGGAACGTAAAAAACGTCCAGTTTTCTTGACGTTAGAGGAACGTTTTTATAAGGTATAATGTTCCTCAAACGTTCTTTCAACTTAATTTTGATCTAAAATTCAACATTCTAGGAACGTTGATTTGTAACATTCCAAGAACATGAAAATGTTCAGTTTTCTTAATGTTAGTAGAATGTTATTTAAAGGTTAGTATGATGTTCCTGAAACATTCTTTCAATCATTCAAACACCTGCTGTGAACAAGCACTGAAAGAAAGAGAAATAAGAACACAAACTACAACTTTCTTCAGCCACAGCCTTAGATGAACTGAAGATAAAAGACATTAAATCTCTGAAGATCTGATTAAACAACTCCACAAACAGCATTACCAGCTTCACTAATTACTAACCAGACTGACTTTATTTCTGTCACACATCTACAGAAGTTCTTATTGAGAATTAACAGAAGTTTAGATGTTTCGTTTGAGGTCACCATCATGGAGGTTGGTGGTTGCTTTAGTTGAGCTCTTGACCCTTGACTATTACAGAGTTGCTTCTTTATCACCAATTGCAGGTGTTTTCAGGAAACATTTCTGTATTAATGAAGACAGACAAAGAAAAGTGGCTTGAGCAACTGCTTTTTTACTTTTGGTGTTGAAGTATTATGAATAAAAGTATAAAAAAAAGTATAAAAGGAAATAATAAACTCAAGAATGTGATAAAATTCTTTTTTTAACATTGCAATGATTTGTGTAATATTGTCCAAAGCTATTTAGAAGTTAAAAACGACACACTTAGACATCAGCACTCATCATACAAACCTCAACAACGGTGACAATCAAAAAAAAATTCAGCTGCATGATTTATTCATGTCACAATGCATGCTGGGAACCATGAATGTGTTTTGTATGCTGGCATGAAGCGTGTCACCATTGTTGTGTTTCATATGTCAAATGTTGATGTCTGTGATAAATGACACAAAACAATGTTTTAAACAAAAAGTTATTGGGTTGCAAATTATATTTTAACATTGGTTGGGTTTGATACAGCATTTCATTTTCTTAAGTTAGTAATTATAGAAAAAAAGTTGCTTAAACCACTTTAATGCAGACACTTGTCTATTATTAAAACAGACATGTTGATATTCTTTATTAACGTGAATGTTATCTGAAAATATGCAATTGCTGATAAAGAAGCAATTCTGTAACAGTCAAGGGTTAAGAGCTCAACTAAAGCAACCACCAACCTCCATGATGGTGACCTCAAACGAAACATCTAAACTTCTGTTTATTCTCCATAAGAGCTTCTGTAGACGTGTGACAGAAATAAAGTCAGTCTGGTTAGTAATAAGTGAAGCTGGTAATGCTGTTTGTGGAGTTGTTTAATCAGATCTTCAGAGATTTAATGTCTTTTATCTTCAGTTCATCTAAGGCTGTGGCTGAAGAAAGTTGTAGTTTGTGTTCTTATTTCTCTTTCTTTCAGTGCTTGTTCACAGCAGGTGTTTGAATGATTGAAAGAATGTTTCAGGAACATCATACTAACCTTTAAATAACATTCTACTAACATTAAGGAAACTGAACATTTTCATGTTCTTGGAATGTTACAAATCAACATTCCTACAATGTTGAATTTTAGATCAAAATTAAGTTGAAAGAACGTTTGAGGAAGATTATACCTTATAAAAACGTTCCTCTAACGTCAAGAAAACTGAACGTTTTTTACATTCTCAGAACCAACACTGAATATTTAGAGAACGTTCTTATAACAAAATTCTGTTAGCTGGGTAGACTTTTTTTCGTGGGTCATATACACCTAGGATGGCTTAACCCCTTAGCATTCCACTGTATTACCCATGGTACAAATACCATTCAAAAGAGACCTTAGGAATACTAAATCATGGGATAATTTTTGGGTGACCTAACCCTTTAACTACTTCATTAAGTAGATGTTTTTTAGTTTTTTGTTTTTTTTTAATTAATTCAGTTAAATTTCAGACCGTCTGTCAGTGTCCCAACACTCTTTTGTATTAACAACTCACAACTTTGAGTTAAACATGCTTGAGAAATTTAAAGCAATCACTAGAATTTGACAGAAGCTGAATGAATTGTAATAACTCTTTTTTAAAGCATCAGAGTGTTTCCTTGCTTAAACATTAGATGGCGTACTAGCTTCTAACAGCAACATTACCTGTCCTCACTGCCTGGAGGAATATATCAGTGGTTGATCAACCCTCGCTGTTATTGTACTTCACTTACAATAGAATTATTATACTCTATTTTAAAGAAATGTCATTATCCCAGATCAGGTCACACGATGTTCCTGTACAACAGCAGGATAAAACACCAAACCCACTATACCTTGTTGTCCCTGGATCCATTAGTAATGTATCAAGTTTCATTCTCAAGCCTTCCTGTCCAATTACAAGAGCGTTTATTTGTTACTATAAAAACACACACAAACCTCTAAACGAACATTATGCTCATTGTAGGGCTGAAACTTAACCTCTTTTATTTCCGCCTGTCAATTGCGTCATACCCGCGTTACCCTCGGTTTCCGGTTTTATTTTGTAGAAACCATGGAAACACCAAAGACGCTTTAATATTTACATGTTTTAATAGACAAGGGAACAACTGTTTTGATATATTTATAGACAGAAAACGAATTATTGTTATAAATATTGTTTAAATCTAGTTTTCAGGAAAACGCTCTCTGAGAATATTAGCTCTTAAATTCACGATTTGCTATTTCATGACATCATGATAACCTGTTTTTTTTTTTTTTTTTTAGGTGCGCAGAGACATCAAGAATCAACACATGAACCTCAACAATGGTGACAAGCAACAAAGTTTTTTTTTTTTTTTTTGTCACCGTTGTTGAGATTCATACGCTGATTCTTGATGTCTGTGTAAGTCGGCACAATCTTGACAAAACATTGCATGATTTAAATAACTTAAATGGTCATTTAAAAATGATTTGAGAATGCATGTAATATCACAACCATGTTGATGTTTCTGCAACAATATTGGCATGTAAAATTGATTAATGTTAAATACTTTAATCAAAGATCAGACTCCTGTATCAGTGAATCAGCCCACTATATCATGTTTGTGTCTAAAAACAGCACAAGTGGCTCAGTGGGTAAAACTTTCTCCTCACAACAAGAAGGTTCATGGTTTGAGTCCCAGCTGAGCCTGTCTTTCCTTCAGATCTGGTTTCCCTCACAATCCAAAGATGTGTGAATTACAGGTGTTAAGTTGTTTAAAGGTGTGAGTGTGTGTTTTACTGCCTATGGATGGATCCGTGGCTGAGTTTTTTTTTAACCTTGTATTGAGGTTCCATGAATGTCTATATCGGATGTGCAGAAGACATAAAAAAAAGAAAACTTTCATTCTGGCTCCTCAGTGGATGTCTTTTCAGTGTATGACTTTTTGTGACAAAGACGTTGAAAAGATGTCTTCTGGACATAACTTTGCTTAGTGGGAAGAACCATGCTTACATTTGAAAACACCCACGTCCCTTTTTTCCTTCGTATCCTCTCACGTGACCTCCTGGGAAGGCTGGGATAGAAAAGTATCCATCGATTCAGAATATGGGCAGAAGCAGCAGGCCATCCAGGGATTTCTCGCCTACTGTTTTATGAATACTGAGGTTTCGAACATACTACTCTTTTCACGTACGTGTTCATTAATAACATTTTTGTTATGGCTATTTTAACACATTTTTTGTCATTTTAAGTTGATCATGAGAAAGAAAGAGAGAGAGAGAAACAACACTGTGTCCAACACAACGTGTTAACTATCATCCAATCACATTGCTGCTACGTCACTCCGCAAGCCATTAAGCAAGTTCGTGCCTCTTTCTTCATTGGTGGATGACGTGTTCATTTTGACACATTCATTGTGTTAATGATTTAAACACAGTAAATGTGTCAGGAAGGTGATCTGTTAACAAGCAGAATCACCAAAGGAGAAAATCACAATTTGTAAGTCACCATCATGGAGATCAGGTTTGCTTTATTTGGGCTCTTGACCCTTGACTGTTTAATATTATGTTTTAACACAGGTACAACAGCCAGGCAAGCGAAGAGAAAAGATGATCAGGTGTTGTTGGTTATGTTTTCACATAATCATTATTTGACCTGAATCACTGAACTCATTTAGAGCCCAGTCTGTGAGTTAGATTTACATTATTGATTACAGCAGAAGAACAGCTTTTTCAATATAATCCAAAGGATTTTTTAAAAGTTGTTCTGATTTAAAAAAAAAAGTTTTGGGGAAAACAAGGAATTGCAGACCTTTAGATTAAGAACATTTTAATCAAATAAACAAAACATGGAAATAAACAGATGTGTTGTGCAAAAATAGCAGCAAGTAATAAAAAATTTTACATTACACGACCCTGCAGAGTTTATTATAAATTTTACAAGAAAATAGATAAATGATATTCAGTATTAATATATATATATATTTTCATAAAGAAGGAAAGAGAAACCCACATCATGGTGCTATTTTTATTTGAATTAGAAAAGTCCAGTAATGTCCAAAAGATGCTGCCACTTTTTGGTTGTTCTGATTTTCGTTGCTTCAGAATAAGCTACTTTTGAAAGCGTCTGTGCACATGGACGAGGTTTTTGCAGTTTGGACAGTGATGCTGTACATCCTTGCAGGAATTCACAAAGAATGGAATCAAACAACATGGCCAGATCCTGGACAGAAAAAAAAAATTGTATATTGAAAAATTAGTTTTCTGTTCTCGTGATATACCTTTGTGATTAGTGGTTCTTTATCAATGAAATCATGTGAATAAAAAACTAAATTAAATCTGTTCATCATACAAAGCAATCAAGTCAATTCATATAGTTTTACTATTTCTTAATTAACTTTTTGAAGTGTCAAAGTCAGAGGTGTAAAGTCCAGGGGTCAGAAAGTAAAAGTCCTGCTATATGTTTATTCCACACACAGTAAAAACTCCAGTGTTAAATTAACTCTCCTGTGAGTTTATTTGACTCCACACTCATGAGTATTAAATGAACACTGAAACAGTGTTAAAGTGAATGAAACAATTAGGTGATTAATTGAATGATGATTGACCATTATTGAAGATACCTGATGTTAACAAGCAGAATCACCAAAGGAGAAAATCACCATTTTTAAGTCACTATTATGGTGGTAAGCGTTTGCATTAGTTGGGCTCTTGACCCTTGACTTTTTAACATTAGATTTTGTTTGGCTGTTGTAACTGAGTTATTACAACCAGACAAGCAAAGAGAAAAGATGATCAGATGGTGTTGGTTTGACCTGAATCACTGAACTCATTTAGAACCCAATCTCTGAGTTAGATTTACATTATTGATTACAGCAGAAGATCAGATTCAACTCTGAACACTAGAAAACAAGCTACTAAAAAGTCACGTAAAAACAGAAAAAATAAAATAGTGAGAATAAAGGAAATTACTGAGACAATTCAGCTCATAACTTATTCATGCAGCAATGCATGATGGGAGCCATGGATGAATTTTGATTGGTGGCACCCAGAATGCACTGCAACATGCTTTATTATTCTCACCATTGTTGAGATTCACAGGCTGATTCTTGATGACTGTGTCTCCAAATAAAAGTTTTTGTTTTTTTTTAATCAGAACAACTTTAAAGAAACTTTTGGATTATATTGAAAGAGCTGATCTTCTGCTGCCGAATCACAGTGCTGCTGTAATCAATAATGTAAATCTAACAGAGAGATTGGGTTCTAAATGAGTTTGTTGATTCTGATCAAATAATGATTATGTGAAAACATAACCAACAACACCTGATCATCTTTTCTCTTTGCTTGTCTGGCTGTTATAACTCCGTTACAGCAGCACAAACAAAATCTAATATTAAAACGTCAAGGGTCAAGAGCTCAACTAAAGCAAACCCTGATCTCCATGATGGTGACTTAAAATTGTGATTTTCTCCTTTGGTGATTCTGCTTGTTAACATCAGGTGTCTTCAATAATGGTCAATCAACACTCAATTAATCACTTAATAATCTTATTAACTTTAACTCTGCTTCAGTGGGTGGAATAAAAATATGGCAGGACTTTTACTTTCTGACCCCTGGACTTTCCACCTCTGATTATAAATGTGTAAATACAAATATCTTTAAATACATGATATACAAGTTCCAATATATGTCGGAATCTGATTTTCTTTTTTTCCAGATAGTAAAGTCTGTACATGAGAATTTGGTGAATACAGTTCCTTACATTAAAAGTCCCAGAATAAGACAGAAGTACCACCCCATCATCCCATTGATGTATGTTGTCTCTGTGATGATCTGCTGCTGGCAGTAAGGACAGTTCATCTGCCCAGGAACTTCAGTCAGATGTGGTGGAAGAACTACCACTGTGGCTATATGTACAAAAAAAAAAATGAAATATTGATGAAAAATACATGTAATATGATCATTAATCTCTAGTATATTGTGCATGCTGAAAACTTCTAGTGGCTTTTCTGCTCACCCTGGGCAGGTGCAGGCTGGACAGTCTGAGTGACGGTGGACATGACGGGCTGTTGGTTGTAAACTACCGTTGGAGCTGAAAGAGAAAACATACAGCTGTAGAATTTCTTCAAACTTGAGATAAGGGAAATATTATCCTTTAAACCTTTGTTTTTAATTTTATAGTCTTACACTGAAGCATCCTGATTGGTAGTTAAACAGAGAGTCACATAATAATTCAAGACATCGACATTCACCAACAGCAGGCATATTTGAAGAATGGACTGTTTTAGTTATAATTAGGGAAGCGAAAATCGATTCCAATTCTGGAGTCGAATACTTAAGGTCAGGAATTGGATACTTCTTATAAAATTAAAATTTTGATTCCTCTTATATATTGCTTTGTGTGCATTTTAATATGACTTTAAACAGGGGCGTAGCAGCAACTGTTAGAAACAGGTGATTTTGTCCCCCGCACTTTTTTTTTTGACCCACTGCCAATATTTCCGCCTGTGTTCTCTGATTTGTTACTTAGATTTGAGTGAACTAACATTCAGCCAATCACAAGGCGAATCATCTCTTGGGCGCGTCTGCCATGAGCTTCAAATCTCCTGTTGCTCTTGTGATTTCTTTCATTCATTCACTTATTTCTTTGTTCTTTGGCATTCTGGGGTAATACTCACCCAGAAAAAAGCAGAGGACGATTAGGTCCTTTTTTCAAACACACTGTAAGTATGCGTTATGTCGCGATGACACAAATCATGTGATTACAGATAGCAACATTAAGTCGGCCCAGATCCGGCCCATATCTGGCACATGCTGCATGGAATGACAGCCCTTAGGTGGCCCACTCCTGTTTGCCAGATCTGAGCCACATGTCAGCCGAGAGCAAAGAAATAAACCAGTAAAAGAAAAAGCTCCACCCTCTTAAACCAGGACAAACAACTCAATTCCTTAACTGCCACGATCCCGCTGGCGGGACGCCTCCCAGCCAGTACACCCATGTAGGCTCCCCATGGTTTAGTCAAATAGCAACCAAAGGAAAAACTAGCACTAAAGAAAAACTAGCACTAAAGAAAAGGCAAGAGTAAAACTGCTTAACTAAAGCAAACGCTTACCTCGATAATGGTGACATCAAACAACATTATCAACAAATCATCAACATCTAAACCTCTGGTAATTCTCAATAACAACTTTTGTAGAATTATGTCAGAAATAAAGTCAGTCTTGTTAGTAATAAGTGAAGCTGGTAATGCTGTTTGTGGAGTTGTTTAATCAGATCTTGAGAGATTTAATGTCTTTTATCTTCAGTTGATTTCATCTAAGGCTGTGGCTGAAGTCGTAGTTCTTGGTGTTCCTCTGTCCTTCTGTGATTGTGCGCGTTATCACCTAATTATCTCATTAACTCCAACACTGTACACACATTCAGTGTTACGTTTAGCAGTCTGTAGTGTTCACACTGAGTAGTGTTCATTTCATCTGGGCTAACCCATGTGGGGCCTACATGGTTGTGCTGGTTGGGAGGCGTCCGGCCAGTGGGACTGTGACAGTTAAGGGGTTAAACAGACGCACACTAAAACACACTAAAATTTCACATTTTTTGAGCTAAAACTTCACATATATACTTTGGGTACATCAGAGACTTATTTTAAATCTTGTAAAAAGGGGCATAATAGGTGCCCTTTAAACCATTAAAGCCCAAGAAGACCTGCACGCTGTTTTCTGTGCTGCTAACTGCAACAGTCTTTAAAGTCCTTGTTAGAGCGCCCACCTCCCATGCTGGAGACCTCGGTTTGAATCCTGTTCAAAGCAGGTTGAGTAGGACTGGTTACAATGGCATGAAGCATGTCACTATTGTTGAGATTCATATGCAGATTCTTTATGCCTGTGTGTCTAAATGTGAAAAAAGTGTGTCTAAAACAGAATTTCAACATATGTCTGTCAGTGGCGTGCGGTCCATGTAAGCTGCGAATGCTCTGCATACCCAAGCCATTCGTGGACTCTGCAATTAACATTAACGTCATCATTGTCCCGTGTTCTCATTGGTTTGCTGGTCTATGGCAAATTACAGTCAGCTGTAGTTCTTGTGTTTCTCTTTTCTTCAGTGATTCTGATTCTTGTTAACAGCAGGTGTTCATCATTAATGTTCAATCATCACTTAATTAATTGCTTAATTATCTCATTAACTTTAACTCTGCTTCAGTGTTACTTTAACACTATTTAGAGAGGGACCAAATGTACTCTGAGCAGAGTTGATTTAACTCTGGGGATTTTACTGTGTGCTTGTGAAGGCATGTCTCAACAGGTAAATATGGGCTACTCTCAATAAAAAGTCCAACATGAGCAAGCAAATGAGTAAAATAACACTGAGAAAAACCCATTCAACGTAACTGCATCGGCCACATTTATTTACATGACACACCACCACCCAGCATACCCGGTTAAAAAAGTCACCGCTCGCCACTGATGTATGTAGTCTGTGTGTCTAAATGAAACAGCATTTCTATGTATGTATGTATGTAGTTTTTAAACATCCTTATCACAACGCTGTTTAATATCCAGATATGGATATATTCTATCATCATTGGGGTGATATTCATAAGACCTCACCTATAAAATCAGAGATTAGATCCTGAATGAGATCAGTTAATGAGATGATGATTATATGTTTATCATCAATAAGTAACCAACATCATCAACACAGGGGATTTTACTGTTTCCCTTTAAACTACACAGTAAACATCAGCTCTCACCCATGCCAGATGACTGGACCATTTGGGTTACGCTGGATGCCATGACAGTTGTCTGTGGGGGAAGTGCATCGTATACTGTGGCCACTTTACATTATTGAACCACTTTTGTTACCACTAGTCTCTGAACTGAATATCAGAGTGAGGGTCCACTGACCTGGTTGGGTTTGATAGGAAACCTGTTGCGTCTGGTCAGTAATGTTGGTCTGGACAGTTGGCTGAGGGGGGAACTGTTCTTTATCCATTATCAACAATCTGTGAATGAGAAAAACATAAGTGATTCAATGGTGTTCTACAGTCCCAGCTAACACATTTTTGTTCTAAGAACATTTTCCAAACATTCTATTGTGGTTTTGGAAACATCAAATGTCCAGTTTTTCTTAATGTTAGAAAATTTTTTAAATAGTTAGTATGATGTTCCTGAAACATTCTTTCAATCATTCAAACACCTGCTGTGAACAAGCACTGAAAGAAAGAGAAATAAGAACACAAGAGGCGAATGCACTACCAATGATGCTACACACCACATTCTCTAACAGTCGTCAGTGTACAGTAGTTTAACTGCAAAACTCTCACTATCTGGCCACTGATACACACACGCAATGCGAGTGGATGTCTGTTTATCACAGCTGACGCGCAACAAAATGCATCATGAAAAATAAAGCGCAGATGATGAACGAACGACAAGGAAGCACAAAAAATGAACATACAGTACAAAAGAGTAAATACAAACAAGTGTTTATTGTTAGTCGCAAACAGCACAGCAGTTAAAGACAATCAAAACCAAGTTTTACTCACATGATAAGGAATCAAACAGCTTCCGCGTCTGATTTCAGGCCTTCCCACTTAGCTCTCTCCAGCGCTGGAAAGCTTTTCTAATACAAATGCGGGTCCTAAAGCGCTTGCCCAGTGATAAACCTTCATTCCAGTGATATTCTTTTGAGCTCTTTCGTATTGTGTCCTATCTCTCGTTTTTTTTTCTTATTTTCAAATCTCCCTCTTGCTCATTCTCTCTCCTCGACTGTCATATGCCCCCTAATGCTGATTGGTTAGACGTTTGTTGTTGGTATCAGCCTGACCAACTTCCAAACAGTGTATTTGAAATAATACTGAGTCCCCATTTAATGGAAGTAGTAATAAACATATTCAACTTTTGACAAAACCTCTTGTGAAGTAGCTAAGACACACATAGACATCAACATTAATCATACAAATCTCAAAAATGGTTACAATAAAAAAATATTCAAATATAAATAGTAAAAGAATTCATAATTTTTCGTCACAATGTATGCTGGGAGCCATGAAGCATGTCACCATTGTTGTGTTTCATATGCTGATTGTTGATGTCTGTGAGTGTATAATTAACATTGTTGTTATTAACTTCCTGCTCACATGTTTTCTTTTTGTTAGAAAATTTAGTTTTTACCTGATCAGTAACAACGTTTTCAACTACATTATTAACAAAACAACATTACTTATAAGAGAATCAGATCACTCTCTAATGATGCTACCCTTAACTAGCAGTCAACATCATCTTATGTTTTGAATCTTTCTGACACAACAATACTGCAGCCAGATAAAAACTGACAAAACTGTCAAGGGTCAAAAGACCAACTGAGTATGAATGTTTGAATCCGCACATTTTAAATGAAGAAAGGGTGTACCTAGAGATCCACTTTCCTGCAGCCCTAATCTCCAGCCCTAATCAAACACACCTATACAAGCTAATCAAGGTCTTCAGGATTACTACAAAGTTGCACGTACACAGCAAAATCCCCAGAGTTGAATCAACATTGCTCAAAGTACATATTGACCCAATCTACAGAGTGTTAAAATAACACAGTGTTAAAGTTAATGACATAATTAAGAGATTAGGTCAATTAAACCAAAAAGCAAATCAGTACGTCCTGCTTGTAAGACATTTAAATGCACATCGTTAATGGTCAATCTTCATTCAAATTTTTATTTATTAATTTTTTTTTGTTTGTTTACTGAGGTTCAGGAATAATAAAACTGTAAAAAACATAAAAATCATTCAATTAAACAATGCTGAAAAAGAGCAGCTGTTATCATTGAACATACACACTTAGACATCAACACTTATCATACAGTCCTCAACAGTGGTGATAATTTATACATGCCGCAGTGCATGCTGGGATTGTTGTACTATGGTGGAACCCAGGATGCATTTCAGCATGAAACCTTTTGTTTATTGTCAGCATTGTTGAGATACATATGCTGATTCTTGGTTCTTAATGTGTGTCCAAATAAAACAGTAGTTCAAAATTTTGCATGTACTTCATAGTTTTAAAATTACACATGGTAAATGATTGGCGCAATACTTTTTGTTCTCATGTTTAGTTTCACAGGCTTGGTAATGCAAAACTTCTGTATTAATGACAAAACATTGATTTGTTATTTTAGAGGCACATTGATTATCTCATCACTAGAGTTACATTCAAGCTATTTTTAGGCATGAAGATATATATATATTTCTTTTTTCACAGGAAAAAAATGTTTAAATATGTTATTTCGGTGATCAAAGATGTGTTTTAAGGAATAAAATTATTGACTACAGGGGGACTTTAATTTTAATTATTTTATGCAAGTGGCATTTATGCCATTTATAGGTGACTGGATCAAAAATACTTTAGAAATCAAACAGGATGGCACACTTCTGGAATTCACATGCTACTGAGATGAACAGGAATGGCAACAGATAGCTTTTGCCACATACCTCTTTGATCAATGTAATCAAAGCAGTGATCACAGCAAATTCCCCGGTGTTAAATTAACATTGGTGTTCATATGGGAACCAAAAGCAGGTGTTAAAGTAACACAGTTGTGAAAGTAAAGCAGTGTTAGAGTTAATTAGATACTTAAATGATTGATTGATTGATTGATTGATTGATTGATTGATTGAGTGATGATTGTTTGATTTTTGAAGACACCTGATGATAACAAACAGAATCACTGAAGGAAAGAGAGACACAAAAACTACAACTGATTTCCAGCCATCGCCTTAGATGAAATCAACTGAAAAGACATTAAATCTCTCTTATTACAAACCATACTGACTTTATTTATGTCCTTCGTCAGGTTTAGATGTTGATTTTTTATTGAAAATGTCTTCATGCATTTGGGCAGTTGTTGCTCTTTGTAACAGTGCTTAGACTAAAACACATATTTTGTTGCAAAGGAAGTCATAAACAAAAACGATCAGGTGATTTTAATCACCAAAAAAAACAAACATCAAGAATCAGCATATGAATCTCAACAATGGTGACATACTTCACGCTGCAATGTATGACTGGATCCCTGCATGCATTGTGGCATGAAGTATGTCACCATTGTGACGTACATAAATTGTGATAACACAGATACGGACACAGATAAGTCAGAGGAATATGTGTTTGGAAAAAGTGATAGAATCTAGGTTTGTTCATGCCATGTCAGAACTACCCTGATTCTGACTTGTAAAAACATCCTTATAGTACATGTAAACTCTGAATTTTTCTGAGAGCTTACACTCGTACCATGTGACCTCTGTACCACCTGACTCAGAGGTATAGTCAAGACCAAGACCATTCAAGAGGGAAGTTAATGATAACTAAGATAATTAAGTCATTAATCAAGCACTAGTGATGAACACCTGCTGTTAACAGGCAGAATCATTGAAAGAAAGAGGAAAACAACAACAAATAAAACACCTGTGCTACTTCTGAACATGAAGACCAAATTTGCAATGGTCTCTTTGTTAAGTCCAGTCAAAAAACATCACTTACACATCAGTGCTTGTGTTTTGGGACAACATTTGTGTTAATTTTGACACATTCACTGTGTCAAAAAGCATTTGTTAAAAACCAACTCAAATTGGCTAAATTCTTACACATCAGTGTGTGAGTTTAGGGACAAAAATTGTAATGATTTCAACACAGTAAATGTGTCAGGAAGGTGATCTGATGTTAACAAGCAGAATCACCAAATGAGAAAATCACAATTTTTAAGTCACCATCATGGAGATCAGGATTTGCTTTAGTTGAGCTCTTGACCCTTGACTTTTTATTGTTAGATTTTGTTTGGGCTGTTGTAACTGAGTTGTAAAATCCAGACAAGCCAAGATGAAAGATAATCAGGTGTTGTTGTTGTTTTTATCTTTCCTTCAGTGATTCTGCCTGTTAACAGCAGGTGTTCATCACTAGTGCTTGATTAATGACTTAATTATCTCATTAACTTCCCTCTTGAATGGTCTTGGTCTCAGTCTTGACTACACCTCTGACCTGACTGTTACAGATTCATTTTGGCGTTGATAGTGTTGGCATAAAAATGCATAATACATCCCCAACCCTGCATTCCAATTCACCCACATGTACTATGCCTTTTATGAAGAAAAAGTACATACTTTTAAGTGTGTAGCAGAAGAGTAGGCAAACAGAACTTGGCCACTTTTGCATCTTTAACATACCAATCTGTCATTTAGTACATGCATACTATCAACTTTTTTTTTTTTTTTTTTCCAGACACACCAACTTCAAGAATCAGCATAAGAATCTCAACAATGGTGACATGCTTCATGCCGCAATTCATGCTGGGAGCCACCACAGTATAAAACTCATGACTCCCAGCAAATATTGCAGTGTGAAGTATGTCACCTTTGTTGAGATTCATATGCTGATTCTTGTCTGTGTATGTCTAAATTGTAGTTGTTGTGCAATTTAATACAGGGGAATTTACAGTGATTAGTCAGGCATTCAGATATGTCTTATGCTGTATTTCCAACAACAGCACATATATTTGTTTTTTTCAAGATAATTTTAGTTTTTTTTGTCAACATTAAGTGTCAATTTGATCTGCTAACGTCACTTTTTTTTTTTTTCATTTTGAACATTATATCTATTAAATTAAATGTCATCACTTCGCTATTCTCTTTTAAGTGTGACAAGTATCCAGTGTTCGACTCTGTTGAATCATGTTATCATGAGATCTGATTTCCTGAAAGAAGAGCCTCTGATCAGCCAGTTTGACGACATTTTATCTCAGAAGTTTATGTTCCAAGTGACAGATAAGAGGAATATGTGTTTGGAAAAAGTGAAAGAATCTTGATTTGTTCATGCCATGTCAGAACTACCCTGATTCTGACTTGTAAAACTTCCTTATAGTACATGTAAAATTTTTCTGAGAGCCTCCACTTGTGCCATGTGACCTCTGTATCACCTGACTGCTACAGATTCAGTTTGGCATTGATAGTGTTGCCATAGAAATGCATAATTCCATGCCCAACCCTGCATTCCAATTCACCCACATATACTATGCCTTTTGTGAAGAAAACATGCATCATCTTGTCACAGTTAAAATCCTTCACATTTAAATGGTTATGAGATTTAAGAGGGTTTTTGAGATGTGAACAGATATGTACAAGCTGCACATCACTGAAAACACTAAAGGCACTCATAAATTTAACCAACAAGTGGAAATTAGTTATTTTTGCATTTTTCTGAGCATTTGAGTCGCAGCAATGTCACAGAATCTGACATTGATGCATGCCTCTGTTTGGCTGCTGGGGCTGGAGAGGCACGAATCTACATCATCCAGTTCTGAGCACTTCTCTGCATTTATTCATGAGAATGAACTCTTTTAACCCAATCACTGCGCTGTATTGCACATGAGATCACATTACAGTGGAGAATTCAAACAACATGTGACAACATGTGGAGCACGCATGAAAGCGGTTTCTGCGTGGAATGCCACGATGAATTTAACAGCGCTCGCAACGCGGATCATATACTGGAGTAAGCGTGTTTTTTAAGGACATATTTCACATACTCTAGTGCTCTAAACATGAACCAGCACTGTGTATGCGCATATATTTAATTACATCTTCTTCGAATGAAATATATGTGCAAAGAATGACACTGATACAGCTATACGTCTGATCATGAACGTGATGGCAAGACACTGTAAAAAAAAAAAAAACAGTAAGTTTCTTTAACTTAACTTTTTTAATTTATCTTTTTACATTGACTCAGTTAAATTAGAATTTTAAATACTTTCAACTTGATAAATTTAGTTATTTGTAGTTATTAGTTGGAATAACTTTATGAAAGTAAAGTGAACTTGTTTTTTTTTTTTTTTTTACACAGCTCATGTTCATTTAACCTAACTTAACCTTAGATAAACCAAAACATAAAAATGTTCATTCAAATTCATTCCTACTGCTCCCAGCATGCATTGCAGTATGAATTTTAGTAGTCATTTTGTCACTGTTGTTTGAGTGTTGATGTCAAAGTGTGTCAAAATGCCCAGTTTGAAATTACAGCATAAAAGATATTTTGGATATTCTCAGTTATGACAGTGTTAATGCACTAATGTTTTTATCTAAAATAATTTAGTTAAAAGAAAATGCTTTCATGATTCAACAGGGCCTCAACCTTATTTGTATGGTTGCTTTGAAGCAGTCATTTAAACAGCATCAACATCATAAAACCAGACAACTTCAACTGATCTATTTTACCAAACCACAACTATTCTTAATAAACCACTATTATAATTGGTCTAAAAAAGGCAAGGGTCAAGTGTTCAACTAAAGCAAATGCTTTTCACTATAATGGTGACTTCAAAAAACAATTGAATAAAACAGTTGAATACAAAAAAAATCAACATTATTTAGCCTCTGTTAAATTCTCAGAAACAACTTATGAAAGAAATAAAGTCAAACTGGTCTGTAATAAGTGAAGCTGGTAAAGCTGTTTTTGGAGTTGTTTAATCTTCCTCTGTTCAGATCTTGAGAAATGTCATTGATTTGATTTGCAGTTCATGTTTCAGTGGCTGAAATCAGATCAGTTATTATTTGCAGCAGAAATTAATTTAAATGGGAATAAAATTGGTTGAAACATTTGAAATAAATTATTTATTTGGTTGAATTAATAAAATAAGCCATTAGGTTACATGAACATGAACTTTGGTACTGAAACTGAGCTGTAAGTTTAAGTATCTACATTTGTCTAGTTGAAAATACTTAATATTCTAAGTAATGAAAAGTCAGTGGAAATTAGCACTTCAAAAAGTTAAGTTGATTGAACAAAAAACAAATTTTACAGGGAACGTTTGTTCTGATAACTTAAAAAAGTAAGTTCACCTTACTTTCATAGAGTTAATCCAACTAAACTTTATAAGTTCAAAAAACAGTAAATTTAGCAAGTTGAACATTCTTAATATTCTACGTCAATATAACTTAACTGAGTCAGTGCGAAAAAGATAACTCAAAAAGTTGAGTGAATTCATTTTATATTTTATTCATACAGTGTGCGTCACAATGGGCGTCACCTGCTATTAGTACTATGCTTCACACTGTAAAAAATCAAAAGTTGAGAAAACTTGAAAGTTTAAGGCAACAAACTTTAGATTTTTTACAGTGCAGTTACTGATATAATTGGCATAATTAACTTTTATGAATTTCTGTTGAGAAACCATGGACGAAAAAAAGGTGAATAAAGAATAAATAAAAAATTTACAGCATTTGCAATGTCTCGTCTATTTATCTTGTGTTCTGTGAGAGGTATGAGGGAGGGGAGTGTTTGTTCAACTCTGTGTTTTTCTGAATGTCTGAATGTGTTTCTTCATCTGTTTGCCTGTATTGTTTTGACCAATGCTGTATCCCTGTGTTTTGCAGTGTGTTCACCCAGATTGCAACTTTGTGTCGGCCCAGATCCGACCCACATCTGGCACATGTGGAATGATGATCTGGGCCACATGTGACAGGAATGATGGCATTTGGGTGGACCGCACCTGTTTGCCAGATCTGGGCCACAAGCAGGCCATAGAAATGCTACATGTGAGCCAAGAGCAAAGAAATAAACCAGAACTGGACCTTATCTGATCCACAAAATCTTTATATATTATTTATAGAGTCATCTCAGCTTTAACAAGCCAGTTATCAAGCAGAATCACTGAAGGAAGGAAACAGAAAAAAAAGAGACAAGCAGAAACACAAGAACTACAACTGACTTCAGCCACAGCCTTAAATGAAATCAACTGAAGATAAAAGACATTAAATCTCTGAAAATCTGATTAAACAACTCCACAAACAGCATTACCAGAATTAACAGAGGTTTAACTCTCATGTTTGTTTCATTTGCAGTTACCATGATTGAGATTGATGTTTCCATTACTTGGCCTCTTGACTTTTATTATGTATTTGTTTATTTTGACTGCTGTGATAGTTTATTTATCAAACGCATTTGCAATAGCAAAAAAAAATTGAAAATCAGTTTGGTTAGTAATAAGTGAAGCTGGTAATGCTGTTTGTGGAGTTGTTTAATGAGATATTCAGAGATTTAATGTCTTTTGTCTTCAGTTGATTTCATCTAAGGCTGTGGCTGAAGAAAGTTTTAGTTCTTTAGTTCCTACCAGACATGTGAAATTAATGTTCAAAAAAGAAATACTCTGAACCATAAGTAGATTTACACAAAACGGAGAAAGTCAAAAAGCATTAGGTTGTGTCCCGCTCTCCCCTAAACCATCCAGATACCTTTGGGATACTAATTTCAACATACTACGATTTGGGACACACTAATTCTAATTTCGATTGCTATTTAGAATGAATAATATGTGAACTGGAACAAAGCACAAGTAGAATGAGTAGAATGTCACGGGTTGTCATCTCATAATTACGGTATTTATGACGGTTTGATTGAACGCAGCATTTGTGTCAAAATTTCAAATTTGAACATTCTAAAAGTGAGAAGGTTTTAACAATTGCAAAGGCAACACTTGCTAACATGCATTAAACATTGCAACAAACTAATGGACAAATAGCAATTAATAGAAAGTGTGCTAAGGTGACCACTATAGGCCACTTTTGACATTGACATTTACCTGATCTGTTAACTTAAGTTCAGCCTTCTTAATACTGAACAAAGGTCAGAATTTGTACATCAGAATTTGTACAAGTGGCTGTGGAAGCACATAATCCAAAGTAAAGAATATCTTTTTTCAATCTAAAACACCCAAACTTATATGACACATACCTGTGTGTTTCTGCAGTCGACAGAGAGCTGTGGAAATTCTGATGCTCTTCCCTATAAAGACACTTGGACAGATAGAGAGACTATCAGAATAGGTGCTGATATGGCAGAAATAAGGGGTGGAGCTAAAATCTGAAAGCTGATGCGCAGTTCCACACGATATATAAACTGCATGTTTATTTCCTGATTGAAAGATTAGAGTGAAAATGTTGACAAAACACTCTGTCACACTCTGTCACAAATGTTGACAAAACACTCTGTCCCTTACGGAACAGAAATATATTTAAATATACTGCAAAATATAATGTAATATATTACATAATATATTTCCATATGGGAAACTAGTGCTTATATTTTTCAATATACTGCAATACATGCATTGACCATGTGTGGCTATATACTGATACATATAACCCAGACAACAACATAGTGTGGCCCAGATCCGGCCCACATCTGGTACATGTGGATCACACGCAGACCAGATGTAGGCCGGATCTGGGCCGACACTATGTTGCTGTCAGGGAAAAATATTTAAAAATGACAAAAATAGCATTACATGTAATATTAATAAAGTTATATCCTCTATATATATTTCACATACATGTTCCCATATAAATGTGAATATATGTTCACCCATATATATATATACATTCACGAAATGTGTTTTCTGTGACAGAAGATTTCTAGTTCCCAGCATGCTTTGCTTCTGATGGTTAAAGGAGAGTAAATGTAAAAATTAAGTGTTATTTCATGTGTTTTTCTCAATATCAATATAGGGGGAGATCTGTTAGTGTTTAATGTTGTATTATTTTGGAATTTAAATGGTTTTCTGGTATGTTTGAGTTTTTGGGGTTACCATTGTGCTGAAGAGTAGAGCCTGTGGTTAGGTTGATGATTGGCTGAACAAAGAAAAAAAAAAAAGGTTTTGAGACAGGGTGATTCTTAATAGACTTTTCACTTATTTCTTCCATTTCTGCATTCTCTCTAGTTTCATTCAATCATTTTGAATGCTGAATTGTCAACACCATATAAGCTGATCATAAATTGATGTTTCACCATTATGGCGATTAGTGTTCCTTTGGTTGGTCACTTGGAAGTTCCTTTATATTATTGTAATTCTCTTTCTATTGATGCAGCAAGAAATCACAATTATTTGGTTTCAAAGGAAAGGAAGTAATACATTTGTTGCTTTTAAAAGGTGACCTATCTACTAAGTTACCATCTAGTCTATTTTTCATGTCGCATAATGATCTTTTACAATTTTATTGCTAACACTTACGTCATAAACACCTTGTAAAACTTATAAGTGGGTTGATATAATCCCTTTATATTTGCGACAATCTTTTGTAATTGACCACGCTTGAATCCATTCACACACAGACTTCAACATTCAGCATGCAAAACACAACAATGGTAGCTACACTAAGACAAGTGTAAGTCTAAAAAAAGTGAAAGCATAGATTTTGTTAGTTATATAGATTAGTTTTCAGCTGTCTTTTGAATATTGCCAGGGATTCTGCATTCCGGATGAAAGCAGGGAGATCGTTCCACCAACAAGGAACAACAAACGAAAATGTTCTGGAGAGCGATTTTGTGCTTCTCTGTGATGGTACCACAAGCATCATTTACTGGTAGGGATGTAGACTCATAAGAGTGAGTGGAAGTAGGCAGGTGCTGAGCCTGTGGTAGATCTGTAAGCAAGCGTCAGTGCCTCGAACTTGATGTGAGCAGCAAGTGTTAGCCAGTGCAGAGAGATGAAGAAAGGTGTGACATGGGCCCTTTTGTTAAAGAATAGACGTGCTGCAGCGTTCTGAATCATTTATAGAGGTTTGATTGCACATGATGGAATAACTAATTTGATTTTAAGTGTATTCTCTTAAATGCTTGACATAAACACAAAAAAGATTATTGTGGATTATTGAGAGCTACGACTTGTAGCACATGGCCCCTGTACCACCTGACCACTGCAGATTTAAGGTGTGTTCGACTTGAAGCAGCGCTGTGCAGACTCATCGGTGTATGACATCAAAGTACCGCAAGAGTGATTCAAAAGCATACAGAGCTTTATTTATGGTAATTACGTCATGGCATGAATGCAGCATAACTTTCAGGGTAAGCAAGTAGTTATAGCAACTTTAACCCTGGAACATGAGCTGCTCCGGAGCTCAGGCACTTTAAAATCTGAAGCTCCAGGTACTTCTCCACAACACTGATGTGTAAAATGAGTGAAATCAACACTGCTCAGTACATATTAGGAGCTTTTGCACCGGCTAGTTATAGGAACTATCCACCATGGCTGTTCCCCGAGAACTAAATGTTCCTCTAGTGCAGTGTTTCTCCACCTGCACTTTGAGGGATCCCCAGCGTTGTGCATTTTGTGTGTCTCCCTCGTCAAACACACCTGATTCAACTCATCAGCTAATCACAGCAAAAACACTAATGTTAGATAAACTCTGCTCAGAGTTTGACTTCAAACTTTAAAGTGTTGATGGTAATCAGATAATTAAGTGAACATTAGCGAAGACATTTGATACTAACAAACAGAATCACTGAAGAAAGAGGAACCACTAGGACAGAAAAAATGTAACACAAGAACTACAACTGATTTCAGCCACAGAAAAGAAATTTCACCATTATGGAGATCATTATTTGTTTTACTTGGGCTTTTGACCCTTGACTTTTCAAGTCAAATTAGCTCTTTAGCTCTTTCATTAATTCCTACATTAACACTGTTGGAGCATTACCTACATTAAGGTAATTCCTACATTAACACTGTTTTTTATTGTAACAATAATCAAAGGTAATTTAATAACGACACACAGACAAACGAAACTGTCATTATTTATAAGACTGCCAGAGGGCGCTCTAATTTAGAACCATAACACTAGGTCGGTAATATGCTGCTTGCACAAATTACCTGTGGGGTCATTTTTCGGAGGAAGACAGTCTTGGCTGGAAGTCAGTTGTAGTTCTTGTGCTTCTCTTTCCTTTAGTGATTCAGCTCACTGTCATCAGGTGTCTTCAATAATCGAACAATCATCAATTAATCACTTAAAGGATTAGTTCACTTTAAAATGAAAATTACCCATGATTTATTCAGCCTTAAGCCATCCTAGGTGTATATGACTTTCTTCTTTCAGACGAATACAATCGGAGTTATATTAACAATCACCATGATGCTCCCAAGCTTTATAATGGTAGTGCATGGTAACCACCTGTTTGAAGTTCAAAAAAGTGCATCCATCCATCATCCATCATAAACGTACTCCACATAAAGTAATAAAGGCCTTCTGAAGCAAAGCGATGCATTTGTGTAAGAAAAGTATCCATATTTAACACGTTATAAAATATAAATAACTAGCTTCCACCAGACCGCCTTCCGTATTCAACTTATGAAGAAAGTGTAACTGTCGCAACCTCAGTTGAATGTACTGTGTACGGTTCATAGTCTTCTTTTTAGTGTGTTTATGTTAAGCATTTAAGAGAATATAAAGGTAAACAGTCTGAGACTGATATAAACATGGGTAGGATGGAGATGGGACACTGGAGGGGGTGTTAATACTGTTTAGTACTGGAAATGCAGGTGTTTTGTGAACAAAATAAACATGCAGTTTATTTTGCATGATAACTTGTGGAACTTCTGATTGCGCATTAGCATCAGCTTTCAACTCCACCCCTTATTTCTGCCATTTCAGTGCCTATTCTGATAGTCTCTCTATCTGTCCAAGTGTCTTCATAGGGAAGAGCATCAGAATTTCCACAGCTCTCCGTCGACTGCAGAAACACACAGGTACGTGTCATGTAAGTTTGGGTGTTTTAGATTGAAAAAGATATTCTTTACTTTGGATTATGTGCTTCCACAGCCACTTTGTGATGTTTGAATAAAGATACAGGTTGTTATATGAAATCCAGAGATAAATATAATACTATTAAAACCTGATTTTCAAATTCTGATAATTCTATTTTAAGTTCAATATTTAATTCTATTTTAAGGCTTATAATCAGACCAGGTAAATGTCAATGTCAAAAGTGGCCTAAAGTTGTTACAGTACTTTCTGTTCATGGACCCTTTTCACATTTCCGAGGTTCTCAGAAGTGGAAGTCCATATGGTTGGGTAAATTTCTGTAGTGGTGAACAAGATATGACAGCAAATATAATTTTTGTATTCCCATTTGCTCCAATAGCAAAAGAAAAACAGTGTAACATTTACTCACAGCAGTGTTCATTTGTTTTTTTATAAATAATTTACTGCCAAGATAATATAACACGTTATGGGTCCAAAGATTAATAAGGTTGATGAAGAAGGTTAAAATATTAGTTTATTTAAAAAAGAAAACACAACAAATTTAATCTACACACAAGCAACACCAGATGATGAACTGAAGAAACTGAAGAGGAACAGAATACAGGTGTGATCTAATTAATGGATTACCATTGTAAAAAATTAGTGGAGGGAAACTGAGAACAAATGAAAACTAACTAGATAACTAAGGCAGGCAAAACGGAAACTGAATCACAATGAAAATGAAACCAAAATTGAGCATAGGTGTTACAGTACACCCCCACCCCCAGGAAGACGTCCATGCATCGTAACACTCATTTGGCAGTCAAGTGGCCAAAGAAGGAAGAGGCTTCTGTGGAAGATACCAGGGTGGCGATAATGGAAGAAGGAGTAGTAGCCAGGGTGACTGACAGAGATGGAGCCATTGGAAGAGGAAACCAGGATACAGACAGAGAGTTGATGGGACTGAATGACACCAGTGGTTTTGGAGACCAAGGTGGAGCCGGTGGGACTGAGAACAAAGGTGGAGCTCGCAGGAGTTGAAGGGATGGAGGGAGGAAGCATAGATGAAGGCCCATAAGTACTTGGCGCAGGCAGGGTGACTTCTGACTAAGGCGGAGCTGGAGGTACGAGGGAGCCCTTTGGAGACAAGAGGATGATGGTCTCTGGTGGACCTGAGGGAGGGAGGAGCCAAGGTGGAGCCGACTGGTCAACGAGGTGGAGTGACAGGATCAGTGGCTGGAGGCGAAGCCATGGGATCCACTTGACTGGGCAGAGCTGGAGACAAAAAACACCCAAGGCAGATCCACACAACTGAATAGGCTCGTTTGAGATGAGCAAAATATGCACAGAACCACCAGTGAACACCGTAAGATGCATGCTGGTTAGTGTGGTTCACCTTGCTCTGATCTCATGCTGACATGTCTCTCACGACAGTGAGGCGCAGCTGCTCTCCACTGACTGCGCTTATCAGAAACACGATAAGATGACTTGAGAGAACTGTCCATCTTCCCTGCACTTTTTTCACTCCTCCTCTCACTGCAGCCGCTTACTCTCGCCTATATTTCAGGCGAGCCGAGGCGCATCTCAAACAAGCCTAATGACATTAGATGAGAAGTCGAGGGGCTGAAGGTAACCAGCAGAGGTGGGGATAACAGACTGGCTGAATCATGAAGAGGATGGCTGGGTGGGATCAGGGACAATGACACAGACACAAAACACATATACGTCATACTTAATGCAAGCAAGCACACCAAATGACTTTCTGTAATGCCCACACAGAAAACACTCTCCCACATCTGTAATAAACACAGAGATGTTAGTCCTGTACATGAAATCACAGACGTCGAGTGATACGAATTGTAACTCAAACGTTGTTTAGAAAACTAGTCCCATCTGAATAGGGCTATAGTAAACTGAACTAAAACACGTGTCAAACCCACCCAAAACAGAAACACATACCAGATCACCCGTAACAGTAATATTCATAGTTTGCATTTTACTGTTTTTATTCCTTTTAAAGGAACACTGAATCTGTTTTTGTGACAGTGAGATGAGTAAATGCTCATATTTAGTCTCGAACTATACAATAACCATCATGTTTACACTGTGCACACAACGCCTCTGCACTTTCTCTCGATTTCTCTCACCATGAGGACAGGTGCCAGTCAATAAATGGGAAAACAAAGTAACGTGTTATGGTTTGAAACGTAACTCAGATATTGTGTCGTAAATTTAAAAGTAATGCATACTTTACTAGTTACTTGAAGTAATCTGATTACATAAATCACGTTACTTGTAATGCGTTACCCCAACACTGCTGGTAACTACAGTGCTTCAATAATACAATAATAATACTTTTTTTTTTGTTTCAGTGTATACAGTGTACACTCCCACAGGCAACAATCATGGCAACCCAAACGGTCCAGTCACCTGGCATAGGTGAGAGCTGATGTTTACTGTGTAGAAGGTAAACTAGAATGTTTCTGCATGAGTATCAAAGCAATTTAACGGATTCTACAGCATAAGCAATTCATCCTAAAGACACAGTTTGAGAAATGTCATGATACATAATGCAGACTTCTGGAGGGGTTTAGAGTGATTTATTTGGGAATTTTGTTGAAATTAACATGTAAAATGTACTCTATAAAACTATAAAATGAAAAGCAAAAGTTTGAAGGAATTTTACAGCTTTCTGTTTCTGTATGTTTTCTCTTTCAGCTCCAATGGTAGTTTACAACCAACAGCCCGTCATGTCCACCGTCACTCAGACGTTCCAGCCTGCACCTGCCCAGAGTGAGCAGAAAAGCCCTAGATTCACTAGACTTATGCGATCAAACACTATAGTCTTTTAGCATGCATATGATGCACCTGTATAGAAAACTATACTGGAGATTTATGATCATATTAGTTTTTAATTTTTATCAAAATTACTTCTTTTTCTGCATATGTAGCCACAGTGGTAGTTATTCCACCACGTCTGTCTGAAGTTCCTGGGCAGATGAAATGTCCTTACTGCCAGCAGCAGATTGTCACAGAGACAACATACATCAGTGGAACGATGGTGTGGCTCATCTGTGGAAGTCTTGGCATTTTAGGGTAAAGGAACCACATTCACAGAATTCTCACATAAAGACTTTTGACTTCTAGAAAAATTTCAGACATCTTAAAATCTCATATATTATGTATCCCAGCTAACAGAATTTTGTTATAAGAACGTTCTCTAAATATTCAGTGTTGGTTCTGGGAACGTAAAAAAAAAATATCCAGTTTTCTTGATGTTAGAAGAATGTTTTTATAAGGTATAAAGTTCCTCAAGCGTTTTCTGAAAACACCTGCAAATGCTGATAAAGAAGCAGCTCTATAATAATCAAGGGTCAAGAGCTCAACTAAAGCAACCACCAACCTCCATGATGGTGACCTCAAACGAAACATCTAAACTTCTATTTATTCTCAATAAGAGCTTCTGTAGACGTGTGACAGAAATAAAGTCAGTCTGGTTAGTAATAAGTGAAGCTGGTAATGCTGTTTGTGGAGTTGTTTAATCAGATCTTCAGAGATTTAATGTCTTTTATCTTCAGTTCGTCTGAAGAAAGTTGTAGTTTGTGTTCTTATTTCTCTTTCTTTCAGTGCTTGTTCACAGCAGGTGTTTGAATGATTGAAAGAATGTTTCAGGAACATCATACTAACCTTTAAATAACATTCTACTAACATTAAGGAAACTGAACATTTTCATGTTCTTGGAATGTTACAAATCAATGTTCCTAAAATGTCGAATTTTAAATCAAAATTAAGTTGAAAGAACGTTTGAGGAACATTATACCTTATAAAAACGTTCCTCTAACGTCAAGAAAACTGGACATTTTTTACGTTCCCAGAACCAACACTGAATATTTAGAGAACGTTCTTATAACAAAATTCTGTTAGCTGGGATATGAGTCAAAATCTGCTAAAGGGTATTAATGGAACAACAATTCTACAGTATGATTTTTCACTATTATTTACAGGATCTGCATTTCCATGGGTTTAAATTAAAGATTTTTTTTTGTTGTTATAAGAGAAAATAAAAACAACTTTGCACATCAACACTTGTTTTCTGGTAGAAAAATAAAATAAAATAAAATAAACCATGATTTTCAAAAGTCAACGAATTTGTGATTGCTGAATGTAACATTTTTTTTGACAAGCCAAACATGTCAGTCTCTGAGTAACATGTAATTTATTTAAGTTATAAAATAAACTTAATTCCGTAAAATAAGAAGGCCTATAATGAACTACGCAAAAAGCATTTTGAACATTTTCAGTACGTTTTATAATTCCCCAAAATCAAACATAGTTCACACGTTATCAGGTCCGTCAAAAACTTAGTCTGTTGGTTGGAATATTAGAACTAAAAACATTGACATAACACACTCATCGGTATCGATAACTTCACTCAGTAACTTGCTGGCTAAGAAATAATTAATTATTACTTTACGATCCATCTGTTTTCAAATCCATCATTTGAATATCACAACATAGATTTGGGAACTTGGGAGGTGACTTTTATAAAACGTAGTTTGATCACTAGCTTCTTAATTGTTTAAAAGATTAAGGCAATTATCAAAGTTTGATAAAATGTTTTATTTTCCAATAAAAGATGATACATTTTTACATGATTTGTTCCATTTAATTATCCCTTAGCAGATTTTGACTCATTTAAATATATTTGTATTTACACATTTTTAATGATGTTACAATTTAGTACATTTAAAATATATTAACTTTAAATATAATATCAAATAACACAGTTACAATTAACTACAGTTACAATTATAATCAAGTCCTTTATATGTGCTGTATGTTAGTCAACACATCAAGTGTACTTCTTTAAAGCATGACAAAATATTAAAACGATTTTTTAAAGTGCATTTAAGTGTGAAGCAGTGTACTTTCTTTAAGTAAAATGATAGTTCAACAAAAATGAAAATACTGTCGTTATTTACTCCCCCTCAAGTTGTTCCAAACCTGTATGAATTCTGCTGAACACAAGGGAAGATATTTGTCAGTAGGAAAAATAAATACTATGGTAGTCAAAGGGGGGGGAGATCTGTTTAGTTACTGACATTCTTCCAGATATCTTGCTTTTTGATCAGCAGAACAAAGAAATTCATACAGGTTTGGAACAACTTGAGGGGGAGTAAATGATGACAGAATTTTCATTTTTTGGTGAACTATCCCTTTAAATGTTGTTTCATGTCTTTAAAATGATATAACTTGCAAAAATTTCTTTTTTAAAAAAAAAAAAAAAAAACTTTTGAGATCATTTACCGTCTGAGTGACAAATAAATTGACCAATCACAGATTGTTTTATTTTCATTTTGCCACTTAGGGTCAGACTAATCTGTCCAAAAGTACCAGACACATCTCAAAGCGAATAGATTTATTTTGGTGGATATGCAGATGCTGACTGAATTGATGAACTAGCCACTAATTAAGGAGAAAAGAAAACACTCTTTTTTTTCTTTTTTCTGTCCAGGATCTGGCCGTGTTGTTTGATTCCGTTCTGTGTGAATGCCTGCAAGGACGTAGAGCATCACTGTCCAAGCTGCAAAAGTGTTGTTTATGTGTACAGACGCATGTAGCTTGTTCTGAAGCGAAGAAAATCTGACCAAAAGGCCAAAAAGAAAAACTTTACTGGCAGCATCTTTTGGACATTGTAGTCGATTACTGATCCCAAGTTACATTACAAAAATCTTAATTTGTAACATAATCCATTATATTACAAATTTAATGTAATATAATCTGACTACTTTTTGATTACTTTTAGATTACTTTTGACCTTACTAATTTATCACATTGACTTGATTAGAATAATCTTGTAATTAAATAATATATTCCATTCATTATCAACAACATTAAATATTAGTGCATTAAATATTACATCAAGTCAGGGTTTCTCAGACTGGGGTTTGTGAAGGAACCGCAGAGGGGTTTTGAGTTTAATGAAAAGCTATTAAGAAATTAAATCATAAAAATGTAAGATTTGCTTTTTTAGAACGGAATCAAAAGAATAAAAAAAAAAAGAAGTAGGGAGAATCAATGAATTTTGAATAATTTACTGTTATTGTGAGAAAAACATGTAATCTAAGTACCTGTAGTCTGATTAGGAGTATTTTAAAATGTAATATAATCTTAATTACAAGTACTTAATTTTAGAATCTGATTATGTAATCCAGATTACATTTAATTAGTTACAACCCAGCACTGTGGACTTCCTAATTCAGAGAAAAATAACATCTGAATGGGTTTCTTTTTCCTTCTTTATGCAAATATATATTGATACTGAATATGAAAATTTATAATGAACTCTACAGGATCATGTAATGTAATCAAACAAAATATACATTTTACTACTTGTAAGAATCTAACTACTATTTATATATCTATATATCTATCTACTATTTATCATGAAACCTGTCATGGAAACTAGCATGCATAAGCCTTAATTAAAGAATTTATTCAATTAAAAATATGATATTACACTGTATCCACATCGGACCAGTGGTTTGGAAAATGGATGGATGGATGATTCAGCTGTGGGTGCCATCTTCTGGTCAGACTTGGGAATTAATTTGACACACCCTCACAGTGCATTCCCTTAATGGTATATTGGGAGATATGAGGGGTGCTTCTCATTTCTTATTTTTTCATCCTCATTTCCTTTCCTCGTGTCTTAGCTCCACCCCTTTGCATCCACTTTGGTTTTGGACACCACTGCTAGGCCACACATGGGTTAGCCTAGATGAAATAAACACTCTTTAGTGTGCACACTACAGGCTGTTCAATGTAACACTAAATCAGTGTTGGAGTTAATGAGATAAAGTGATTAATTAAAGTCCCTGTAAAGCCAAATTAAAGTAGCCTATGTGTTCTGAGTTTGCCACACTACAGAAAAACATGTTATTAACCACCCAGCCAAATTTAAGTGATTAAAAAAACCACCAAAAAAAATGAAATAAGCCATGTTCTCTACTCTCAAACCATCTCTTTTAACTTATGAATCAAACATGCATATAAACAAAAGAATCACCTTAGAGAATTGCAAAATTTAGTCTTTAACTACAAATTTAGTTACTGCAGACTACCTACTATGGTGAGTGCATTCTGCTGAATGTGATACAAGATGTCGGACGCCGCGATGGGTCTCAACAATGGTGACATGCTTCATGCCGCACTGCATTCTGGGTGCATCATGCAAAACTTATCCATGGCCCCCAGAATGCATTGTAGTATTAAGCATGTCACCATTCTTGAGGTTCATAGGCTGATTCTTGATGTCTGTGTGTAAGTAAATCTCATAACAGTTCAAAACGCTTAGTGTGTGGTGTGTTTTATAATTCTTTTCTGTTTAAAGCTGCGTTGGATCTTTTTTAGAATCATAATAAAACAGTAAAGTTAGTAAGACTGCTCATATTAAACAACACAATGATTTGGATGCAGCCCTATAATCCCCCACCCAAACTATAAACACACAACCATATTTTAAAAGTTCATAAAGGTTTAATTGAAAGATTAACACATTTTACATTTGAAATGAATGATCAAACATTATTTGCAAGGCAATTTTATTTATACAGCACATTTCATACACAATGGTAATCCGATGCTTTATATCAAAAGGAATTAAAATAATAAAAATAATGCAACAGATGCATAAAAAATAAAAATATCATAAAAAATACATATATTACTATATTTGATCAATTAAAAGCTTATTTAATTAGTAACAGTGCAGAACTTTAAATATTTCTGAAGCAATTTTCCATATTTGTTTTAAAGTTGTAAAAAGTCATTTTTTGCAGATCACAGTCATTGTGATGTGTGTGGAATGTCTAAAAGGAATCTATATACTTAGTGTAATATCTCTCGAAATTTATGGCATTAAATTTTCTCAAAGCTATATCCAGCTCCACCACTAGAGGGAGAAAGATGCTGAAGGAATTCTCATAAAAACACATTTTGAAAGCATTATGGTGCTATCACATTAACAAAATTTAGGTGAAATTTCAAGGGCATTTTCCATTGTCAGTATTGCAACTGTGTATGAAACACAGCCACACAAGTCACTTTCAAAATTAAGCAGCTTCCTGAGAAATTTGAAAAAGTGAAAATGTGACTGCACATTTAGTGTGCTTCCGCAATTAAACATTAGATGGCGTACTAGCTTCTAACTAGTAGCAACATTACTTGTCCTCACTGCCTGGAGGAATATATCAGTTTGAATATTTCATTGTACTTCACTTACAATAGTTCTGTCAGTACCACTATCATCAAATATGATTGATAATTGCATAGAGTTTGTATTGGCAGTATAGTTCTGTTCTGGGCAAGAACTCCCTGTACATCCATGCAGCCTAGCATGGATAAGAGCAGGGAGAGCAGCAATAACCCCCCTTAGGGTAACAGAACCAACATAAATGTGCAGATATCATTAATGTCAATAGTTTAACATCTACACATATTTCAATAATTAGTCTGATTCAGGGGAATCATAAGGTCAAAGCTGGGGATAGAGGAGGGTAATTAGCTCCTGAGAAATGCGAAAGCTGCTGATAATACTGAGGAGCTTATATATGGGTGCTGTGATAGGTGTCGTATTCCTATAGGTAGACGTGAGTCACCTGGGAGTCAGCTGATGTGAGCTTAACTGACGTGACCTGCCAGAATTGACGCTAACACTGGATAATTATTATACTACTTTATAGAAATGTCATTAAGGAGTGCTTTATAGAATGGAAGGCTTTATTAGATGGTCCTTTAGCAGAGGTGTAAAGCCCAGGGGTCAGAAAGTAAAAGTCCTTCCATATTTTTATTCCACCCACTGAAGCAGTGTTAAAGTTAATGAGATATTTATGTGATTAATTGAGTGATGATTGACCATTATTGAAGACACCTGATGTTAACAAGCAGAATCACCAAAAGAGACACCATCATTGAGATCAGTGTTTGCTTTAGTTGAGCTCTTGATCCTTGACTTTTTAATATTAGATTTTTTTTTTGGGTTGTTGTAACTGAGATATAACAGCCAGACAAGCAAAGAGAAAAGATGATCAGGTGTTGTTGGTTGTTTTCACATGATCATTATTTGACCTGAACTTACTTAGAGCCCAATCTCTGAGTTAGATTTACATTATTGATTACAGCAGAACATCAGCTTTTTCAAAATAATCTGAAGGATTTCTCAAAAGTTGTTCTGATATTAAAAAAAAAAAAAAATCTTTCTTTTAGGCACACACAGACATCAAGAATAAGACTGTCAATCTCAACAATGGCGACAAGCAACATATTCTGATAAACAGATCAACTCTGAATATTAGGGAAAAAAAACTACTAAAAAGTCACATAAAAACAGAAAAAAATGAAATAGTGAGAATAAAGGAAATTAATAAGACATTCAGCTTATAATTTATTCATCTACTATTCATACATACTGGGCTCTAAATGAGTTCAGTGATTCAGATCAAATAAGGATTAAATGAAAATATAACCAACAACACCTGATCATCTTTTTTCTTTGCTTGTCTGGCTGTTATAACTCCGTTACAGCAGCTCAAACAAAATCTAATATTAAAAAGTCAAGGGTCAAGAGCCCAACTAAAGCAAAGCCTGATCTCCATGATGGTGACTTTGTGATTTTCTCCTTTGGTGATTCTGCTTGTTAACATCAGGTATCTTCAATAATGGTCAATCATCACTCAATTAATCACTTAATTATCTTATTAACTTTAACTCTGCTTCAGTGGGTGGAATAAAAATATGGCAGGACTTTTACTTTCTGACTTCTGGACTTTCCACCTCTGTCCTTTAGGATAGCAGAATGAAACCTGCGAACAACCCTGAGAATTTGCTCATTGTCAAAACATTGGCCCCTTAGCGCTGTCCCTGCACAGACAACTCCAGGAAGCCTTAGAGCTGTTTTATTGTAAATAATGAAGTTTGAGTCACCGTTATGGAGGTAAGGGCTTGCTTTATTTGGGCTCTTGACCTTTGACTTATTTACTATAATCCTTTTCTGACTGTTGTATTTGTGTGTTTCTGAAGCATGTTTGTTAAAGCAAAAGCTGAAAATCTGAAAACAAATTGATCTGATGATTTCTGCGGACATGATTTAAATGTAACAATTTCACGTAACAATAGTCTTGAAATACCACTGCATGAAATTTAGGTACTACTTTAATACTTTGAATGTTTTTAAGTCATTATGCAGAACTTATTTAGAGAGGATCATGTAGACTCACACAGACATCAAGAGTCAAACTTCATTATTTTCAATAAAACAGCTCTAAGGCTTCCTGGAGGCTAAGTGAGGGCTGCCCATGCAGGGCCAGTGCTAAGGGGCCAACGTTTTGCCAATGAGCAAATTCTCAGGGACCCTGCGCTGGCAGCCTTAAGTGGCCCCTAAAGGGCCAGTGCTTTGCAGGGCAGCCTTACTGTCCAATTACAAGAGTGTTTATTTGGGATATTGGGATACATGCAAAACAAACATCATGCACATTTCAGGTTGAAACTGAACCTCTTTCAACAAAAATATGGGGGTTATCTGTATTATGTACAGCCCGCAAACCTCTTTTTAGTGTGTTTATGTCATGCATGTAAAAGGTCAACAGTCTGAGACTGAGGTAGGGAAAGAGATGGGACATTGGAGGAGGTGTTGGTACTGGATATGCAGGTTTTTGTCAACATGTTCCCTCTGATGATTCAGTCAGGAAATAAAAATGCAGTTTATATAGCACAATATCTTATGGAACTTCTGATTGCATTAGCATCAGTGTTCAACTCCACCCTTTATTTCTGCCATTTCAGTGCCTATTCTGATAGTCTCTCTATCTGTCCAAGTGTCTTTATAGAGAAGGGCATCAGAATTTTCACAGCTCTTCATCGACTGCAGAAACACACAGGTACGTATATATACGTTTGGGTGTTTTAGATTAAAAAGATATTCTTTGGATTATGTGCTTTCACAGCCACTTTGTGATGTTTGGATAAAGATACAGGTTGTTATAGGAAATTCTAAGATAAATATAATAATAATATTAAAACCTGATTTTCAAATTCTGACCCGTGTTTTCAGTTCAATATTAAGAAGGCTGAACTTATTAACAGATCAGGGAAATGTCAATGTCAAAAGTGGCCTAAAATGGTCACCCTACTTTCTATTCATTGCCATCTGTCTACTAGTTTGTTGTAGTGTTTAATGCATGTTAGTAACTGTTTGTAAACAAATTTTGATGTTGGCTTGAGAAAGCCTACCCTGAAAGTTCAAAGTAATTGTAAAAGCTTGAAGTGTGAAATAGTTGAGAGATGTTAAGTTTTAATCAGTTTTAAAAGCTCAAACAAGTGTGAAGGTTTTAAGTCTCTCAGATAAATCTACTTCATTTCTCTCCAATACGGAAGAAAATTAAATTAAACGTGAAGGATGTTAATTGTCACGAGATGAATGACAGGGCAAACTGTCACTCATTTTGAGCATAGACATTTAAAAATGTTATATCCAAACTTAAATGGTTGTAATTCATTAAAGGGTTAGTTCACCCAAAAATGAAAATTCTGTCATTAATTACTCACCCTCATGTTGTTCCACACCCGTAAGACCTTCGTTCATCTTCAGAACACAAATGAAGATATTTTTGATAAAATCTGATTGCTCAATGAGGCCTGCATTGCCAGCAAGATCATTTCCTTTTTCAATGCCCAGAAAGCTTCTAAAGACATATTTAAAACAATTCATGTGACTACAGTAGTTCAACCTTAATATTATAAAGTGATGAGAAATTTTTTGTGTGCCAAAAAAAAGTGACTTTATTCAACAATATCTAGTAATGGGTGATATCAGAACATTGCTTCGTGAAGCTTTGAAGCTTTATGAATCTTTTGTTTCAAATCAGTGGTTCGGACCGTGTATCAAACAATCTCAAATTGCCAACGTCACGTGATTTCAGTAAACAAGGCTTCGTTGTGTCAGAGGTGTTTTGAAATTTCAATGGTTCACGTAACTTTGGCAGTTTGATACACGCTCCGAACCACTGATTCGAAACAAAAGATTGTTGTCCCGGTGACAGTTAACTCCTTAACTGTCACGGTCCCGCTGACCAGACGCCTCCCAACCAGCACACCCATGTTTAGCACATGGTTTAACCCAGATGAAATGAACACTACTTAGTGTGAACACTACAGGCTGTTAAATGTAACACTGAATTGGTGTTGGAGTTAATGAGATAATTAGGTGATAACGAGCAGAATCACAGAAGGACAAAGGAACAACAAGAACTATGACTTCAGCCACAGCCTTAGATGAACTGAAGTAAAAGACATTAAATCTCTGAAGATCTGATTAAACAACTCCACAAACAGCATTACCAGCTTCACTTATTACTAACCAGACTGACTTTATTTCTGACATAATTCTACAAAAGTTGTTATTGAGAATTACCAGAGGTTTAGATGTTGATGATTTGTTGAAAATAATAGTTTTGTTTGATGACACTATTATCGAGGTAAGTCTTTGCTTTAGTTAGGCAGTTTTACTCTCGATTTTTTTAATGTTAGTTTTTCTGTGGCTGTTTGTTATAACAATAATGACAAGAGAAAATGTCATCAGCTACTGTCAACTGCTTTATGATAAAAACATAATTGTCATGTAGTGGCTTAATTCACTGATCTAATGACTTCAGAGCTTTATAAAAATAAAATGTTTATGTTGGATCTCTTCTAGAAATACAATTATAAAACAGTTTTAATCAGAAAAGCTGAATGAGTTTTAAAACACATTGTCCATTAAACACTTTAAAACACCAGAAAAACTTCCTCACACACAGACATCTAGAATCAGCATATGAAATCAACAATGGTGACATGCTTCATGCCACAATGCATTCTGGGTGCATCATGCAAGAAAAAAGAATGCATTGCAGCATTAAGCATATCACCATTGTTGAGATTCATAGGCTGATTCTTGATGTATGTTTGTGAATAAATCTCACTGTAGTTAAAAGTGCTTAGTGTACAGTCTGTTTTAAAATTCAGTCAGATTTTCTGATTAAAACTGTACTGGATTTTAACGAAAATCACAATAAAACAATGATAGTAAGATATTGTTCATATGAAATTCAGTCAGAAGATCAGTGAGTAAGCCACTACACAATAATTGTCTTTTCATCATGAAGCAGCCACATCATCAGATTGTGTTTTCTCTTGCATTTCTTGCTGTAACAAACTCAGTTACAACAGCCAGAACATCTCTAACATTACAAAGACAAGTCAAACTACCCAACTAAAGAAAGCACTGATCGCCATGATGATGACATAAAAACCCAAACAAATTTAAATAAAAAATCAACAAAAAAACTCTCTCTTTTAATTAATTAGAGCTTTTGTATATGGAGTTGTTTAAACCTCCTTTGCTGAGATCTTGAGAGATTTAATGTCTTCTTTTATCTAAGGTGGTGACTGAAGTCAGTTGTAGTTCTAGTGTTTCGATTTTTTCTGTTCTTGTTGTTTCTCTTTCCTTTGTTCTTTCTGCTTGTTAACAGCAGCTATCTTCAATAATTCTCAATCATCACTTAATTAATTACTTAATTATCTCATTAAATCCAACACTGATTCAGTGTTACATTTAACAGCCTGTAGTGTGCACTCTGAACAATGTTCATTTCACCTGGGCTAAAACGTGTGGGCCCTACATGGGTGTGCTGTCTGGGAGGCGTCCCGCCAGAGGGATTGTGACAGTAAAGAGGTTAAGGGGTTAAGATTACGGGTAACCCCTCCTGTTCGAACAGCCCTCTCTAAGCGGGACTCGAACATGGGAGTTGGCCGCTCTAACAAAGAAGCTAAAGACCGTGGTCTCTACTGTCAGTCGTTAGAGTGCCTCTTGAGATCAGGGGAATGCGGTTTACATGCACAGCTCTTACCGGCCTATGTCCTTTACACACATAACTAACTAAGGTCCGTTAAAGACACAATTATGACAAAGTAGTATGTCCTGCTTGCCTGCTACACACTCAGAAGTATGTACTTTTTCTTCACAAAAGGCATAGTATATGTAGGTGAATTGGAATGCAGGTTTGGGCATGGAATGCGTTTCTATGGCAACACTATCAACGCCAAAATTAGGTGGTACAGAGGTAAAATGGTATGAGTGAAAGTGAAAGTTCTGGAGTTTATGAGTCAGAATCAGGGTAGTGCTGACATCACATGAACAAACCTAGATTCTTTCACTTTTTCCAAACACATGTACCGCTAACTCAGCTGTCACTCAGAACATGAACTCCTGACAGATAAAATGTTGTCAGACTGGCTGGTCAGGGCTCTTCTTTCAGGAAATCATAAAAAATAGTTTTTCAGGTTTTAAATGATAAAAGTTATACTATATAATGCTGCAATTTCACTTTTTTAACTTTAGTTAGTGTGTAATGTTGCTGCTTGAGCATAAACAGTATCTGCAAAGTTACAGCGCTGAAAGTTCAGTGCAAACGGAGATATTTTCTTTTAAAGAAATCTCTGTTTAAGGACTATAACAAACGGCTGGTAGGGACTACAACGACCCAGATAGCAACATTGTGTCGGCCCAGATCCGACCCACATGTGGCATGATGATCTGGCCCACATGCTGCAATGAATTACGGTCCATGTGTGGACCGCTTCTGTTTGCCAGCTCTGGGCCACAAGCAGGCCACAGCAATACCACATGTCAGCCAAGAGCAAAGAAATAAACCTAAACTGGACTAATCTGAGCCACAAAATATGTGTATATTAAATATGAAGTCATCTCAGCCTTAATAAGCCTGATAACAAGCAGAATCACTGAAGGAAAGAAGAGAACAGAAAATCTTCTGATGAAGTCTCTCCATCATTGTCCGACTCTGTTTTGAACATAAAAGGCTGAACAGTTCTGTCATTTTCAGTGAGTCTGTGTGAGGTAACAGTAATCGGAGCTTCTAAGTGCTAACATGAGCTCCTGAAACTCCGCCCCCCTTTTGAGAGCAGCAGCTCATTTGCATTTAAAGGGACATTCAGAAACAGAGCGTTTTTGCTCACCCTCAAAAAGTGACAAATTTAACATGCTATAAAATTATCTGTTGGATATTTTGATTTAAACTTCACATACACACTCTGGGGACATCAGAGACTTATTTTACATCTTGTAAAAGTGGCATTACACCACCCCTTTAATAGATATACTGCTCAAAATGAATACAAAAAGTATTGTGACAAGTCAGCAGATCAAGTTGATACTTAATTTCCACTAAAAACTAAAATTTTCTGGAAAAAACTAATGTATGTGCTGCTGTTAGAAGGTGCAGCAAAATACATATCTGAAAACCTGATCAGTCACTGCTTTGATTATCACATTTATGAAAGCGGTAAGTGGCAAAAGCTATCCGTGTTCATCTCAGTAGCACAACTGACATGAACCACGAAAGTACACCAACCTGTTTGATTTCAGTATTTTTGAGCTAGTCACCTATAAATGCCATGTAATTTATCACTGAGAACAACTGATGTCATCACAACCCATTCATTATTTCCTGATTTGTGATGTCAAAGGCAGCAGTCCGTCTATTTGTTATTTTTATTGTTGCTTGCCAGTGTTGTATGTAGAACTCTAAAACATGCCATTGAAGCACATATGCTTTTCTCATTCACAGATTCTTGATTATGGATAATAGACAGTTCCCTCCTCCATATAATGGAGCAGCAATGGTCCAGACCAACATTCCCTACCAGATGCCGCAGGTTTATCAAAACCAACAAAGTCAGCAGACTCTTACTCTTGTATTCAGTTCAGAGACTATTTGTCATTGGTAACTACAGTACTTCAATAATGATCTTTTTTCCAGTTCAAACAGCCACTGTATACAATCAACCACTCCCACAGATGATGCAGTCTTCTGGCATGGGTAAGAGTTGATGTTTACTGTGTAGTTTAGAGGGAAACTGGAATGTTTCTGCATGCCACAGTGAGTATCAAAAACACAGAAGTTCCAAAACACTGCCGCCATTTTCTAAACATTGAGAAGGGAAAAAGTAATTACATAGTTCTGGCAAGAAACTTTGACGATGCAGGCTGATGGTCTTTAACTCATTTGGTAGTGATCACATAATTATCTACACAGCACAGCTGGTTGGTTGCTGTTGCATTCAAACATTCAAATATTTGGCATTGACAGCTGTTAACAGTCTGCAGCGCACTTTCAGATGGCATCTGAATCAACATCCAAGACAAGTAAAAATGATCTTTTAAATCAACTCTGCTCCGAGTACATTTGTTCCCTCTCTAAATAGTGTTAAAGTAAGACTGAAGCAGAGTTAAAGTTAATGAAATAATTAAGCAATTAATTAAGTGATAAATGAACATTAATAACGAACACCTGCTGTTAACAAGCAGAATCACTAAAGAAAAAGAGAAACACAAGAACTTCAGTCACAGCTTTAGATGAAATCAACTGAAAATAAAAGAAGACACTAAATATCTCAAAATCTGATTAAAAGATCTGATTCACTTATTACTAACCAGACTGACTTTATTTCTGTCACATGTCTACAGAAGTTCTTACTGAGAATTAACAGAGGTTTAGATGTTGGGGTGGTATTGGTAAAAATATTATGTCACCATCATGGTGGTCAGGGTTTGTTTTGGTTGGGCTCTTGAACTTTTTATATTTTTAAAACAATTTGTGTTTGAGCTATTGCAATAATTTAAATTTTTGCTTAAATTTTTTGTTTGAAAGCCTTTTCAAATTAACATCACAAAGAGGTCAAGAGCCCAACTTAAGCAAACACTAATCTGTATGATGGTGGTGTTGTTTTTCTTTTCTATTTTTCTTGTCCAATATAACAACATCTAAACCTCCGTTAATTTTAAATAAGTATTTCTGTAAATGTTTGAAAAAATGTCAGTCTGGTTAGTAATAAGTGAAGCTGGTAATGCTGTTTGTGGAACTGTTTTAATCAGATCCTCAGAGATTTAACGATTCTTATCTTCAGTTGATTTCATCTAAGGCTGTGACTGAAGTCAGTTGTAGTTCTTCTGTTTCTATTCAGTAATTCTGCTTGTTAACAGCAGGTGTTCATCACTAATGCTCAAACATCACTTAATTATTCTCATTAACTTTAACTCTGCTTCAGAGTTATTTTAACACTATTTAGAGAGGGACCATATGTACTCTGAGCAGAGTTGATTTAACTCTGGGGATTTTGCTGTGTATCACTGAAGCATATAAGCAGCAGTTTACTGCATGGTCATGCAGCAGTGGTTTTTTGTTGTTAGCACTATTTTATATCCTGTTTAACACGTTATGAAAACAGTTAAAGTGATATACCCAGATAGCAAGCAATGATCGAAATAATGTTAAATCAATGTAAATGTGTCAACATTTAAACTTCACATTCACACTCTGGGGACATCAGAGACTTATTTTACATCTTGTAAAAGTGGCATTATACCACCCCTTTAATAAATATACTGCCTAAAATGAATACAAAAAGTATTGTGACAAGTCAGCAGATGAAGTTGATACTTAATTTCCACTAAAAAACTACAATGTTCTGGAAAAAACAAATGTATGTGCTGCTGTTAGAAGGTGCAGCAAAATACATATCTGAAAACCTAACCAATCACATATATGAACGCGGTATGTGGCAAAAGCTATCCGTTGGCATTCCTGTTCATCTCAGTAGCACAACTGACATGAACTACGGAAGTACACCGACCTGTTTGATTTCAAAAGTATTTTTGAACCAGTCACCTATAAATGCCATGTGATTTATTACTGAGAACAACTGATTGATGTCACCACAAGAATCTGTCCTACCCATTCATTATTTCCTGATTTGTGATGTCAAAATTTTTGTTGCTTTGCCAGTGTTGTATGTAAAACTCTAAAACACACCATTGAAGCAACAGCAGGTGGTTAACATCATTGAATAAATATCGCATTTGCACCTTGAGAGATTTATTGTCTTCTTTTATCTTCAGTTGTTTTCAAGCTGTGTGGCTTTAAGTCAGTTGTAGTTGTGTTTCATTTTCTGAGAGTGCAAGAATGATGTTGAACCAAACATCACATTGTAACATCGACTCAATCCCATTACCATTGATTTTTTGTTGAAATTTCAACATTTTTACAACATTAATTGCGGGTGCAAAAGTGATATTGATTCAATGAGGTTAACGTTGACACATTAACATTGATTTAACATTATTTCGATCATTGTTTGCTGTCTGGGATAAGCATTACGCTTTATCGCTGTCCACTATATTTAGTGACGGTATTACTCAATGACGCATTCTTTTTTAAGAGCAATATTTATTAGCAATGCTAAATGTGTGTGTGGTTGATTCAGATGCTTGTGTTTCTGATTCTGAGTTAGGCCTGGGCGATAAACGGTATCGATATTTATCAACGGTACATCTTATTTGATAACGATAGAAATTTTTTTAGATATAACTCTCGATATAGTTTCACTTAAATGCATTAAAATGTAAACAGACATGAAGTTCGGTTGCATGAATAACTCTAAAGCTCGCTCCGTCATTGGATCACAAACAGACGCACTACAAGTGACAAGCAAACAAGTTGCTGTGGAGCTCAGTTGCGCAATCGCGATGAGATCAGAACACACATGAAAACGAGTGCTGTACCTGCCGGTGATGAGGAGATTGTGAATAAAAAAAGGACTTATAAGCTCATCAGTGTGGCAGTTTCATGGTTTCCTTACGTCTTACAGTTGATCTACTTCAAAGTTCGTCTTGAAAGAGCAGTTGTCATGTAGATATTGTAATGACCCGGCATTCAACACCAGCAGCCGGTTGCATTATGGGTATTTGTTTGTTGTGAGTTGATTTATGCGTTATTTAAGCAAGATGGTTTGGTTTTTGCTTTAGCAAAGTTATGTGTGTTTATGTTCAAGTTAGTTTGGGTGGGTTTGGTTCATTTATCACCTGGTTATATAAAAAGTGTGTCTCTCACCGTCATGGAGAGAGATGTGTACAGGAGGGACTTGGCAATCTGGCCTTGCCTGTGTAGTTGTTATTCTGTATTAAGAATAAGAAAAAAATAAAAAATAAAAAATAAAAAAAATACTTATGAAAACACTCATGGTTGTATGGTGTATGAGACATAAATACTCATATTGATAATTAACATAGTATAAGAATACTAGCTTAGTATAATTCTGGTTAGCCCCATGTTCTATTGAAGAACTGCCAGTTATTACAGTGTTAACAGCTGCACAAACAGTGTTTTCAACCACACAGTATCTTTTTTCAATCATCCATTTTGAATTTTCAAAAAAAATAATAATAATAATAAATAAATAAATACTTTTCCAAACTAAACAGTTGTTCCAATTATCACCAAAATTGGCTTACATCATATTCAGACCATGCTGGCAAAAACTCATTAAAAGCCTTTTGATAGACCAAACCGTTCTCAAATGAAGCTTCATCAAAATAGTTGGTGTGATGCCAAGCTGAGGCTGTAACTCTGCAATGCTTTGGCATATTAACATGAAACTTTGTACGTGTCATTGTCACCTCACACTGACCACACCATATTAATTTAGTGTTCACTGCCACCTATTGGTCAAAAGTGATAAGCAATTAAATCGTAATTATAGTTATTGTATTCATGATTTTTTTCAGCCATTTTGCATAAAATAATCTAAAAAATACTGTACCTTTAATTGCTCCCAGCAATGCTTGCATTACTCATGCCTTTTTTGTGCTTGTCTCCTTAATTGCTGCTTGAAGCTTTCCATGTATTCATGTAATTTAACAGATTCTAGAAGTTAATTCATCCTGAGAGAGTATGAGAAGTGTCACGATACATTGCGCAGACTTCTGGAGGGGTTTAAAGGGATTTCTCTGGGAATAATGTAGAAATTAAAATGTAAAATGCTGGAAGAGGTTTTATGGTATGCCATCTGAGACGACCAACACTACATATTTTAGACTCTAAATACATTTCTAATACATTTTAAAAGAACAAATAGAACAACCTTGAGCTCCATGTCATACTAAATCAGGTCCAAGTTATGATATAAAATAAAATTTTCCTTATCTTCAGTTTGAAGGAATTTTACAGCTCTCTGGTTCTGTATGTTTTCTCTTTCAGCTCCAATGGCTTACAACCAACAGCCCACTGCTCCTGCGCCTGACCAGGGTGAGCAGAAAAGATTTAGATTCATGAGACTAAAGGCCCCGATATACTTCAAACAAAGTTCTTTTTGTTCTTTCTTTAAGGGTCAAACAAAGTTCAAAATAGGTACTACTATATATATACTGTAATCAACGCCGCCCACACCGCTGAGAGTGACGGTTAGATGAATATGTAAATATGTGCTGTGCATTTCTGCTCAGTAACAAAATAAACATTTTTATAGAAAGCATAAGAAAAGCATCTGATCATAACAACACTGGTATGTTAGCACGAGCTCTGCAAATTAACACTGTAGTCAAGTCACGTTTATTTCAGAGGTTTAAAGTCCACGAGTCATAAAATAAAAGTTCTGTCATATTTTTATTCCACCCACTGAAGCAGTGTTAAAGTTAACGAGATAATTAAGTGATTGAGTGTTGATTGACCATTATTGAAGATACCTGATGATAACAAGCAGAATCACCAAAGGAGAAAATCACAATTTAAGTCACCATCATGGAGATTAGTGTTTGCTTTAGTTGGGCTCTTGACCCTTGATTTTGTTTGGGCTTCATTGGTTATGTTTTCACATAATCATTATTTGACCTGAATCACTGAACTCATTTGGAAGCCAATCTCTGAGTTAATTTATATTATTGATTATAACAGCACTGTGATTCTACAGCAGTAGATCAGTTTTTTCAATATAATACAAAAGATTTCTCGGAAGTTACTCTAACTGAAAAAAGAAATGAAAAGAAAAAAAATCTTTTAGGCAAACACAGACATCAAGAATCAGTGTATGAACCTTACAGTATCAAGCTTAAAAAACAATGTCAGTGCTTCATTTCATCAGAAGCACAACTTCATTTTGCACTATAAAGCGGCTATCCAGTGTGTTCATGTTTTCACCCGCGGAGATCTTACCTCAACGAATTCAACACATGAAATGAGCCAGAGAAAAGTTCCACGCAAATGAAGGTGGAGCCTCAGCGCACATCTCCTATTACGTTATCATTAAAGACCAATGGTAGTACGAAGATGTTTTGCAGCTGAAGCAAACTTTTCCTGAAAGTTCGCTTTGGCAAGCCGTTTCGAACTTCGAAAAAGAACACAAAACGAACTTTGTTTTGGCCTTGTTTTGTTCTAAATGACGTCACATCAGTTCGTTCAATTTCATTTGAAGTATATCGGGGCCTTAATACAAATAACACTAGAAGGTTTCAGAATGCACATGATGCACCTGTATAGAATACTGGAGATTTATGATCATATTATATGTATTTTCATCAAAATTACCTCTTTTTCTGCATATGTAGCCCCAGCAATAGTTATTGCACCACATCTGACTGAAGTTCCTGGGCAGATAAAATGTCCTAACTGCAAGCAGCAGATCGTCACAGAGATGAAATTCATCAATGGGACGATGGTGTGGGTCATCTGTGGAAGTCTTGGCATTTTAGGGTAAGGAACCGCATTCACCAATTCCTATATACACAGAAAAAAAAGGGTTTAAAATTGTACCTTTGGGTGTACAACAGCTTGTCACTGGGGCAGTACCTTTAAAGGGACATTCTGTACCTTTTTTACTCCAAAAAGGTACTAATATTCGAGGTGTAAAGTCCAGGTTCAGAAAGTAAAAGTCCTCCTCAGTATTTTGTTTCAGTCACCTGGATTTGCTAATTAGCACAGTTTTTCAACCAGGAGGTACACAGCAAAATCTCCAGTGTTAAATGAACTCTCCTGGGAGTATATGTGAGACCAGAGGTGGAAAGTAAAGGGGTCAGAAAGTAAAAGTCCTGCCATATGTTTATTCCATCCACTGAAGCAGTGTTAAAGTTAATGAGATTATTAAGTGATAAACTGAATGATGATTGGTGATTGTTAACACCTGATGTAAACAAGCATAATCACCAAAGGAGAAAATCACAATTTTAAGTCACCATCATGGAGATCAGGGTTTGCTTTAGTTGAGCTCTTGACCCTTGACTTTTTAATATTAGCTTTAGGTTGGGCTGTTGTGACTGAGTTATAACAGCCAGACAAGCAAAGAGAAAAGATGATCAAGTGGTGTTGGTTATGTTTTCACATAGTCATTATTTGTCTTGAAACACTGAACTTATTTAAAGCCCAATAATAGAAGTGACACGTATGCGGTGCGGCATGTTTTTTCCAGGCGCACCTATGCCGCGACAAGATGAAAACATCTCAACTTTTCAGAATGCCGCAAGCACACCGCAGGTCATGTGACAAGAACCAACCAGTCAGCTTCGGCCTTTCCTTACCGACATCGAAAGCTCAGCCAAACAGCTGATCATAGCTGTACAGGGCGGGTTTTTATTTCTCATCTCCATAAATATATCTAGTAGTAAAGCTAATGCAAGGGCTTGAAATCAATTAATCCTTTGCTGATACTTCCTCATCATCGTGGAGAGCGCAGTTCATGGTTGCACAGCAACATGGCCGCACTTTCCACGCGTTTTAGGCACGATATGTGAATGGCCCTATTCACCAAGCAGTACTGCTTCTTCCGTGCCAGTTTGGTTTTCTTTTGGAATCCATGGTGACTGATTATATCATAAAATCTAGGCTATATATAGGCAGGTCAGTTAACAGCCCACCGTTTAAAATTTGCAATTAAAACATGGTGGAAAACGTGTTTGTCTTTCATTTCCAAAGTGTATATCATTATGTATTCTCTTGAAAATTCTATATTGTCAAATGTGTGTTGAATGAAAACTGATGTGAATTTATCTGATAATATTCTTAAATAAGGAAATCTATTCAGTGATTGGTCCATGCCTATGTCATCTTCCAAAATCCCGTTTGTGGCACGGCAATGTGTTGTGAATCATCTCTAAGACTGACACTTAAGATTTAGTCCTACACTTCACTTAAATTACGACTGAGATGCTTGATAACTAACTCTTAAGTGTAGCTTTGAGCCAAGAATTTTTTTACTCTTTTTTATTCTTTTAAGTCAATTCTTAGCAGTGTTCTTGTGAGTAATTCCCACAGGCTTGATAAATACAGGCCCTGGTCTTCACCTCTGAAATAACAACAAAGATGTGTAAATGTGTAATATTAACACATTACAGGTGTTCTTGGCTGCACAGATTGTGTTGATGCTGTGAACAAATACACAGGTTGTGTTCATTTTAAAACTACACATAATATGTGTAAAACAATTAAATTCTTCCAACACATTTTTATGAAATATTGACACAAAATGTATAACCTAAAGTGTAACACATAATATGTGTCATTTTTCTACACATTTGTTCTTAGAGTGTACGGAAAGTTTTATACATGAGGCCCCTGGACTTTACACCTCTGATATTAGTACCTTTTTGGAGTAAAAAAAGATACAAAATTGTCCCTTTAAAGGTACTGCCCCAGCGACAAGCTGTTGTACCCCTACAGGTACAATTTTAAACCCTTATTTTTCTGAGAGAGGAATCACAAATTGTTTTATTTTAATTTTGCACTTAGGTTCATTTCTGTGGATATTTAGTTGCTGATTGAATTGATGAACCACTAACCATGTAACCATGTAATATCACAAAAAAAGAAAACAAATTTTTCAACACACTCATTTTTTTCTGTTGTTTTCTGTCCAGGATCTGGCCGTGTTGTTTGATTCCATTCTGTGTGAATTCCTGCAAGGACGTAGAGCATCACTGTCCAAGCTGCAAAACCCTCATCCATGTGTACAGACGCATGTAGCTTGTTCTGAAGCAGTGTGTGACCAAAAGAAAAACTTGACTTCTCTTTCCTTCTGCAGATAGATAGATAGATAGATAGAATCACACATTTATTATTATAAAATGTATAATGAACTCTGTAGGATAGTGTAATTAAGCAAAATATATACTTACTACTTGTTGCAATTTATGCACAACATGTATGTTTATTTTTTTATTTGATTAAAATGTTCTTAATTGAAAACTTTTTTTTCCCAAAACCCCTAAAATAAACAAGATTTGTTGTATCAGATTATGTTTATCTGATAATATACAGGGATGGGCAGTATTTATGATACATGTATTTTAAATACGTATTTCAAATACAAAATAGTATTTTGTAATTTGTATTTGATAGGGTTGATGAAAATGGCTTTGTATTTTGTATCAAAATACTTTAGTGTTTTGTATTTTTGTAGTTTTAAAATACTGTAAAATACTTTGTATAGAAGTCTACATGATAACATCATAAAAATGCAGCCTCTGATTAGTGCTTACTCAGTGGTTTGCCCAGACTTGTTGAGTTCAGAATAGATGTTAAGTTTTGGTGTTCGTTTTAGTAGCCTAGGCTAAAGAGTTTACCAATTTACATAATGTTCTTGAAAGCTATTATACCGAGCAGCAGCCCCCTATATTTATGATTGACAATAAATTGATTAATTAGTTAGAAACTAGTTGCTTTGAATACAGGAGCCATCAGTTGTTTTCTTATGAATGACTTGTCTGTCATTGAGTCAGTGTTGCTGATGCAAAGTAGGCCCTTCGTTACCAAACAGTATTGCAGCTGTGTATGAAAGTCACTTTCAAAACCAAGCAGCTTCCTGAGAAATTTGGAAAGTGAAAATGTGACTGCACATTTAGTGTGCTTCCGCGTTTAGCTGTCCATGGGTTGATTTCAATAAGAACGATGGACTTGAAATATTAATGGCTAATAACTTTTATTTAGCAGAATGTTAGAACTGGGGAGGAGAGTAACACCACACACTGTAAAACCTAACAGTGATATGTACTAAATAAAATTGAGTTCATTGCACTCAAATATTACCGAAAGTTATGTGGACACAATAACTGAAACAGAACTCAAACTGAATGAGTTATAGAAAATTATAATTCCCAACATGATAATTGGATAATAATTGCATAATTAAGTGATTAATTAAGTGATGATTGAGCATTAGTAATGAACACTTGCTGTTAATAAGCAGAATCACTGAAGAACAGAGAAACACAAACTAAAACTGACTTCCAGCCACAGCTTTGGATGAAATCAACTGAAGATAAAAGAAGACATTAAATATCTTTTAAGAGATCTGTTTGATTTCTCTCCTCAGGAGAGGAGTATTAAACAACTCCACAAACAGTATTATGTTATTACTAACCAGATTCGTTTTATTTCTGTCATACATCTACAGAAGTTCTTATGAGAATTAACAGAGGTTTAGAAGTTGATGATTTTGTTTTGTTTAAAGTCACCATGATTGAGATTAACGGTTGCTTTATTTGGGCTCTTGACCCTTGACTTTTCCACATTAGTTTTTTTCCTGGCTGTTATTACTGGGTGTTTGTAAAACTAATTTGTTATAGCACAGAAGCCTAGAGAATATCTGATCAGGTGTTGACAGAAAAGTGTTGAAGAAGTTTTTCATTTAGTGTCCTGGTTCACTGTGCTCATTCAGAGTCTAGTCTCTGATTAAATGGATGATGCATAATTAGTTTTCTTGATTATAATGAAACTGTGATTCTACAGTACAGCAGTGTTGTGGCAATCAGGCTTTACAGATAGTTTTTCATCACTCAGACTCATACAAACATCAAGAATGGGCATATGATTCTCATGATTTCATGCTGCAATGCATGCTGGGTACTGGCATAGTACAAAACTCATCCATTGGCTCCCAGCATGCATTGCATCATGAATAAATAATACAAGTGAACTGTCTACTTTATTCTTACTATTTGCTTTTACTTTTGCTGTTTTTGTTATGACTCTGTTTTTGTGATGTTCAGAGGTTTATCTGAAAAATTTGATAATTGTCACCATTGTTAAGGTTCATATGCTGATTCTTCATATCTGTGTGAGTCAGTTTAGTACTATAGAGGTTTTTAAACTCAAATTATCACAGAAAAGGAACTTACACTGAAAAAACACAGGTCTACTATAATGAATCATTTAAATTTTTTTTTTACATCACCTGTTTAATCAGAAATTATGCAGTGGAAAAGCCACTAAACAATGGTTTTCATCAACAATACAAAACCATCTACACCTGATTTTATTTTATTTTGGCTTTTGTGCCATAACAAATGTGTTTTATAAACACATGGTTATAACAATCAAAATAATATAAAAAACTTATGTTATTAAGTCAAGGGTCAAGAGCCCAATAAAGCAACTGCTGATCTCCATCATGGTGACCTTAAACAAAACTCAATCATCAACTTCTAAACCTCTTTTAATTCTCAATAACATAAGTAATAAGTGAAGCTGGTAATGATGTTTGTGGAGTTGTTTAATCCTCTGCTGAGATCTTGGGGGATTTAATGTCTTCTTTTATCTTCAGTTGATTTAATCTAAGGCTGTGCTGAAGTCAGTTGTCTTCTTGTTTCTCTTTTCTTCAGTGATTCTGCTTGTTAACAGCAGGTGTTCATGACTAATACTCAATCATCACTTAATTAATCACTTAATGAATAACTTAATTACTTTACAGCAATGTATATCTTTTTTAGTGAACTCAACTGAATTAAGTTCAGAGTACTCATAACTATTTGTTTCTTAACTTAAATTAATTAACGTAATCGGTTTCATCAAATGTAATGAGTTACCTTAACTTATTGGATTTTACTTTGTGTGTGCTATTGTGAGCTGGCACTAACTGCAAGCACTCTGAGTTCATTTAACGTTTGTAATTTCACTGGTTTACTCAATATAGTGAAGTTTCAGCTATATAAAATCTTTAAATGCAGTGTAAAGTTTAATTGTATATTAAGAAATATCCTTGTTTTAGTGGAATCAATTAAAATAAGTTCAGACTACTCATAACTATTGGTTTTTTTTAACTGAATTGAGGTAATCGGTTTCATCAAATGAAATGAGTTATCTTAACTTGTTGGGTTTTACAGTGCAGGGTTTATAACGTAAATGTATTAATAGCACAACACAATTGTTAGATTCAAACAACATCAGGCCATTTCATGATCACGACAAAACAATAGACAGACAACCATCACCGCTCGATTGCTCCTGTCTGCCTCGCTGCTCAGAGTGGTTTGCGTCTGTAACTCTGTATAGCTTTGTTTTGAATCTCTTACTTTTGTTCATTGTTGCTTTTATTATCATTACCTTATATAATATTGCCTACCACATTAATCTGACGTCGCTAGCTTGTAATCTTTGAATCTAAATCGCTGTTACAACGTGTTTGCATCTCGCTAGCTTGTTAACTTGTCATCAGTCTCTTGCGCGCTCCTTTTTCAACGCGTTCATCAAACAGCTGTGGTATGTCATCCTCTCCTAGTCGTGTTCCATTTGCCACATGTTCAGTATAGCTCTCTCTGTCAGAGAGAATCTCAGAATTAGAGACACGCATCCAAACTTTAATTGAGGATAATAAGAATGCAAGGGCTTCAGATACTGTTTTGGATGCGACTAGCTTAGTGAACTCTGTACATTGTTCGGTTCTGGCTGTAGAGCCCGTGCAGCAGGGCACTTGGGTAATGGTGAGGCGGCCTAGCCACGGAAAACACCACTCTTCCGTTCCAATAAGAACATCAAACAGGTTCTCCCCACTCAGTGACGCACCCACTGAGAATCCTGTTGAAAGTGCCCTAGTTATTGGCGATTCTATTACACGGAATGTGAAAATAGAGACACCAGCCACCATAGTCACATGTTTGCCGGGAGCCAGAGCACCTGACATCAAAACAAATTTAAAAGTGCTGGCTAATGCTAATCATAAATACTCTAAAATTATTATTCACGTCGGCACTAATGATGTTCGACTTTGCCAGTCGGAGATCACTAAAATTAACATTAAAGAGGTGTGTGAACTCGCAAGTACAATGTCAGAAGAAGTAATTTGCTCTGGTCCCCTTCCTGTTCGTCGGAGTGATGAGATAGTTAGCAGACTATCATCACTCAGTGGCTGGCTGTCTAAGTGGTGTCCGCAGAATAATATAGGTTTCATAGACAATTGGAAAAGTTTTTGGGGCAGACCTGACCTGTTGAAAAGAGATGGTATTCATCCCTCCCGGGATGGTGCTGCTCTTCTCTCTAGTAATATGGCACATAGTCTTAGAACTAAAACATGACAAACTGGGGTCCAGGTCAGGAAGCAGACAGACTGGCTAAACCGACCGTCTGCTAGCTGCCTCATGTTACAGAAGTCAGATAATTCCCAACACATAGAAACTCTTACACCTAGATATTATCACATAGAGACTGTGTCTGTACCCCGAATTAGTAAAAACAAAAAACTTCCAAACCCATTTAATGGTAAAAATTTAATTGATGTTCAACAAATAAAAAATAGAGATAATAATGATAAACAAATGATAAAGCTTGGGTTGTTAAATATTAGATCCCTTTCTTCAAAAGCACTTATTGTAAATGATATTATCACAGACAATAATCTAGATGTGCTGTGTTTGACAGAAACTTGGCTAAAACCCGACGATTACATTACTTTAAATGAGTCTAGCCCTCAAGGTTATGATTATTGACACAATCCTCATCAGAAAGGCAAAGGGGGAGGTGTTGCTGTAATTTATAGTAATATTTACAGTATTAGTCAAAAGTCTTCCAAATATAATTCCTTCGAAGTGATGGTGCTTTATGTAACATTATGTAAGTTGACATTTGTGCTAGCTACTGTATACAGGCCACCAGGGCACCATACAGACTTTATCAAAGAATTTGCTGATTTTTTATCGGAGTTAGTACTAGCTGCAGATAAAGTCCTTGTTGTTGGTGATTTTAATATCCATGTAGATAATAAAAAAGATTCATTGGGATTGGTATTTACAGACATTCTAAACTCTATTGGTGTGAGACAACACGTGTCAGGACCCACTCATTGTCGTAATCATACTTTAGATCTAATATTGTCACATGGAATTGATATTGATGCCATTGAAATTCTGCAGCAGAGTGACGACATCTCAGATGACTATCTAGTCTTGTGTATACTACATTTAGTCAAGGCAGCTAAACTGCCTCCCTGCCATAAAAATGGTAGAACCATCACTTCTACCACTAAAGATCGCTTTCTAAATAATCTTCCTGATCAGTTTCATCGCCTTAGCATACCAGATAGCTTAGAAGACCTCGATGTTGAAACAGAAACTATAGCCTCTGTCTTTTCCAGCACATTAGACTCAGTTGCTCCTTTGCATTTAAAAAAGATTAAGGAAATTAATCCAACACCATGGTACGATGAGCACACTCGGGTCCTTAAGGTAGCAGCCAGAAAAATGGAGCGCAGCTGGAAGAAAACAAAACTAGAAGTTTTTCGCTTTTCGTGGAGAGAGAGAATGATTGAGTACAGAAAGGCCTTAAAAACTACTAGATCTACCTATTTTTCAAAACTTTTAGAAGAAAATAAGCACAACCCTAGGTATTTATTTGATACAGTGGCTAAATGAACAAGAAATAAAGCTTCAACTTCTGATGTTTCCAAAGAGCACAGCAGTAATGACTTTATGAACTTCTTTACTTGCAAGATTGATAATATTAGAGAAAAAATTATAACCATGCAACCGTCTACTACAGTATCGTGTCAGACAGTGCATTGTAGTGTCCCTGAGGAAAAATTCAGTTCATTTACTGCTTTAGGAGAGGAAGAATTGTCTAAATCATCAAAATCAACAACATGTATGTTAGACCCTATACCGACTAAGCTATTGAAAGAGATGCTTCCAGAGGTCATAGATCCTCTTCTTAATATCATCAATTCATCTTTATCACTAGGATACATACCAAAAAGTTTTAAGCTGGCTATTATTAAACCTCTTATTAAAAAACCACAACTTGATCCTAGAGAATTAGTCAATTACAGGCCGATCTCAAATCTCACTTTTCTGTCAGAAATACTAGAAAAGGCAGTATCATCACAACTATGTTCCTTTTTAGACAGAAATAGTATCTGTGAGGATTTCCAGTCAGGATTTAGACCGTACCATAGCACTGAGACTGCTCTCATTAGAGTTACTAATGATTTGCTCTTATCATCAGATCGTGGGTGTATCTCTCTATTAGTGTTACTGGATCTTAGTGCTGCATTTGACACTATCGATCACAACATTCTTTTAAATAGACTCGAAAATGATGTTGGCATTAGTGGAATTGCATTGTCATGGTTCAAATCATACTTATCTGACCGTTATCAGTTTGTAGTAGTAAACGAAGAGAGGTCATATCGATCACAGGTTCAATATGGAGTACCGCAAGGCTCAGTACTAGGGCCGTTGCTTTTCACTCTGTACATGCTACCCTTGGGAGATATCATTAGGAAGCTTGGCGTTAGTTTTCACTGTTACGCTGATGATGCTCAGCTCTATATTTCTTCGCGCCCTGACGAAACTTACCAATTCACAAAATTAACAGAATGCATAGCTGATATAAAAAAAATTGGATGACCAGTAATTTCCTACTTCTAAATTCATAAAAAACAGAGATTCTAATTTTTGGACTAAAAAACTTCTTCACGTAATAACCTACAAAACTGTCTAACACTTGATGGCTGCTCTGTAAGTCTTCGTCGTCAGTTAGGAACCTGGGTGTGCTCTTTGATACCAATCTTTCACTTGAAGGCCATGTTACTAGCATCTGTAAAACCGCATTCTTCCATCTTAAAAATATATCTAAACTACGACATATGCTCTCAATGAAAAATGCAGAACAGTTAGTTCATGCGTTCATGACCTCAAGGCTAGATTACTGTAACGCTCTACTGGGTGGTTGTTCCGCTCGCCTGATAAATAAACTACAGCTCGTACAAAATGCAGCAGCTAGAGTTCTTACTAGAACTAGGAAGTATGACCATATTAACCCAGTTCTGTCAACACTGCATTGGCTTCCTGTTAAACATCATATAGATTTTAAAATCTTGCTAATTACTTACAAAGCACTAAATGGTTTAGCTCCCCAGTAGCATTAAGCATTATAGTCCTTCACGTCTATTGCAATCTCAGAATTCAGGCCAGCTGATACCCAGCTAACAGAATTTTGTTATAAGAACGTTCTCTAAATATTCAGTGTTGGTTCTGGGAACATAAAAAATGTCCAGTTTTCTTGACTTTAGAGGAACGTTTTTATAAGGTATAATGTTCCTCAAACGTTCTTTCAAATTAATTTTGATCTAAAATTCAACATTCTAGGAACGTTGATTTGTAACATTCCAAGAACATGAAAATGTTCAGTTTCCTTAATGTTAGTAGAATGTTATTTAAAGGTTAGTATGATGTTCCTGAAACATTCTTTCAACTTAATTTTGATCTACAATTCAATATTCTAGGAACGTTGATTCGTAACATTCCAAGAATATAGAAATGTTCAGTTTCCTTAATGTTAGTAGAATGTTATTTAAAGGTTAGCATGATGTTCCTGAAACATTCTTTCAATCATTCAAACACCTGCTGTGAACAAGCACTGAAAGAAAGAGAAATAAGAACACAAACTACAACTTTCTTCAGCCACAGCCTTAGATGAACTGAAGATAAAAGACATTAAAACTCTGAAGATCTGATTAAACAACTCCACAAACAACATTACCAGCTTCACTTATTACTAACCAGACTGACTTTATTTCTGTCACACGTCTACAGAAGCTCTTATTGAGAATTAACAGAAGTTTAGATGTTTCGTTTGAGGTCACCATCATGGAGGTTGGTGGTTGCTTTAGTTGAGCTCTTGACCCTTGTCTATTTCAGAGTTGCTATGTTATCGGCAATTGCAGAAACTTTGTTTTCAGAAAACATTTTTACGTTGATAAAGACAGACAAACAACTGCATTAAAGTGGTTTAATCAATTTTTGTTTTTTTTGTTAAATTTTTACTTTTGGTATTGAAGTGTTATGTGAAAAAGAACTAATAACGTCAAAAATGCGATAAAATTCATTTTTAACATTGAAGTGATTTGTGTAATATTGTCCAAAACTATTTAGCAGTTAAAAACGACACACTTAGACATCAGCACTCATCATACAAACCTCAACAGTGGTGACAATCAAAAAAAAAAATTCAGCTGCATAATTTATTCATGTTGCAATGCATGCTGGGAACCATGAATGTGTTTTGTATGCTGGCATGAAGCATGTCACCATTGTTGTGTTTCATATGTCAAATGTTGATGTCTGTGATATATGACACAAAACAACGTTTCAAACGGGAAGTTAACAATGACAACGTTGCAAAGTATATTTTTCACAACAAATGTTGAAAAAAAAAAAAAGTCGTTGAGTGCTGATAGTTACGTATTGGTGAAGACATAACCATCACAAAGTGTTTTGATTTACTGAACGCATACTGTGTTTTCTCCATTGTTACTTTATTAACAGACTAATGTTTTACATTATTACCACTGTGAAACTACAACAAGAGTTCCAACAACAATCAGCTAAAAAGAGTTTATTTTTAAACACCATGAACAAAAAAAAAAACAGCTGCAACATTATTGAATGAGGGAATAGGGTGTGATTTGGAACACAGCCTCTGTGTGTCGACTTTGAGCAATGTTAACACACAATATATTCCTGTAGGCTATTTTCTCGAAGATGACAAATATTACCCAGAATGCATTGTTTTCTACAGTATATTACTATTTTAATGGAAAATGGTTTGTTACTGTCAGAATTTGGCCGTTTTTCTACAGCAAGGTCTAACAGTGCAGCACATGACGGGGTGGACAGGACACATAAAGCAGAACGCACAAAGCATGACAAAATATGACAATGAAACATTTATTCAACTTCTGTTTATTCAACCCTCTGCCGCTTATTCATTTTAGTTTAATTTAATTCATTTTGATTCAATACATCTTAAAGCTGCAGTCTGTAACTTTTTTTTTTGGTTAAGAATTATCCAAAATCAATTTTGAGCAGGTACATAACCAGCCAGTGCTCCTTACCTTAGCTCAATTCACAAAGGTAAGCTTGCAATAATGTTTTATAATTTGAGTGGTACTGGTACAGGAAATTTGAGCTTCCGTTATTCGTCATTGCGTCATTACGTCACATTTTTATACATACAGGAGTTCCGGCTAGCAGGCTATATTGCATGTGCATGGATGCAGCAGGCAGTAGATTGTGTGTAGCCTCTTCTTACAGCAGCTGGAATGTAATTAAACTTGTCATTTTGATGCCGGTTTGTAATTCAATTAACGACAAAGTTCAAAACGACAATCATCATTGACAACTGGTGCATTGATAGACAACCCACATATAGGCTACACCTCAAAACATTAGATTCTTCCTCGCTGAGGAGACATGCCGATGCACAACCCATGTAAAGATGATAATTTTACAAATAACAGCAATTTCAGGGTTCAAACAGAGATGGCGACAATGAGGCAAAACTTACGGACTGCTGCTTTAACTAAAAACCTCATGTAAACACCCTATAATGAACAGAGAGAAACACTTCTGAAAATAAATCTAGATATACATTCACAAACAATAACAAAAACACAAACAATAAATCATTTATAAAATTACAAAATATTATCTACAGCAGATGGTTCTATAAATTACAATATTACATTTCTATAAATTGCAATATATGAATGCTATGTCCACCCTGTCATGTGTATGTCCACCCTATCAAGTCTTAACTGGCCGACAGGGTTGACATTTTGGGTCAACGACAGGGTGGACATTTTGAGCTTCAATTAACATATTAGCTTACAACAACAAACTGTGACTAAATTGCTTGTCTGGTTGTTGAAGAACATTTGGTATATTTAAACTTTGTATTCTAATCACTTCCGGCATATTTTATGCCGACAGGGTGGACATGTTAAGCTTTGGCAAAACAAGTATGCAAACTCAAACGAAGAAAATTTGTCAATTGGAAAGTTACTAACTTATTCACTTCACCCATTGAAATTCCCGCCACTGAAGAGACAAAAAATCTGTTGTCCTAATGTCAATAAAGGGGATGGCCTTTTCTTAAAGGGATGATTCCCCAATACGATAGGGTGGACAACCATTCAAGAGACATGAAAATTTTTATGTTTTATTACCAAATTATCAGTACACTCAAATTGAGTAATCTTTTATTTAAAAAAATATGCAAAATAACACACATCCTCTTATACAAAACTAAAATGTATCTAAAGAGCCAAGTAATGCTTTTGTTATGAATATAAAAACTTTTTCCTTATATCACACACCTATGTGTCATTTTTATCATGGCAAATGAGTTATTTATGTACAGGACACCAAAAGGCACCCTATAGTGATATTGACCCATTAAGCAACACCCGAAAAGGCATGAGGTCTTTATATATTTGTTTACTGTGAGTTGTAACGAGTGTTTCTCTGTACTTCACTATGTATGTTGATGATAATGCAAGGGAAAGAGAGAGTTTATGGATAATATTTTAATGCACACTTGCACTTGTGTTTTATTAAGGTGAAGTACAATAAACATCATAAAACTCATCTGTAAAGTTTTGGCCATCATTCGGACGGTACAACATGCTTGTACAACACTCTTAGAAAGGATGTGTTAAAACTGACTCAAAATGTGTTAAATTCGTACACATCAAGGGGTGAGTTTAGGGACAACACTTGTTGTGTTAATTCTGACACATTCATTGAGTCAATGATTTTAACACAGTGAATGTGTCAGGAAGGTTAACCAGAGGTGTAGTCAAGACCAGACCCTCCAAGACCGAGACCAAGACCATTCAAGACGGAAGTTAATGAGATAATTAAGTCATTAATCAAGCACTAGTGATGAACACCTGCTGTTAACAGGCAGAATCATCGAAGGAAAGAGGAAAACAACAACAAAATAAAACACCTGTGCTACTTCTGAACATGAAGATCAAATTTGCAATGATCTCTTTGTCAGGTCCAGTCAATAAAAAGTCTTACACATCAGTGCTTGTGTTTTGGGACAACACTTGTGTTAATTTTGACACATTCACTGTGTCAAAGACAGACATTCAGAATGTGTCAAAAAGCATTTGTTAAAAAACGTCTCAGATTGGCTAAATTCTTACACATCAGTGTGTTAGTTTAGGGACAACACTCATTGTGATAATTTTGACACATTCATTGTGTGATGATTTTAACACAGTAAATGTGTCAGGAAGGTGATCTGATGTTAACAAGCAGAATCACCAAAGAAAATCACAATTTTTAAGTCACCATCATGGAGATCAGGGTTTTCTTTAGTTGAGCTCTTGACCCTTGACTTTTTAACATTATATTTTGTTTGGGCTGTTGTAATTTTAATTATAACAGCCTGACAAACAAAGAAAGATGATCAGTGGTGTTGGTTATGTTGTCACACAATCACTATTTGATGTGACTCACTGAGCTCATTTCAAACCCAACTTCTGAGTTAGATTTACATTATTGATTACAGCAGAAGATCAGCTTCTTAAAACATAATCCAAAGGACTTCTCAAAACATGTTCTGACTTAAAATAAAAAAAGGCACACACAGACATCAAGAATCAGCCTGTGAATCTCAACAGTGGTGAGAATAATAAAGCATGTTGCAGTGCATTCTGGGTGCCACCAATCAAAATTCATCCATGGCTCCCATCATGCATTGCTGCATGAATAAATTATGATCTGAATTGTTTTAGTAATTTCCTTTATTCTCACTATTTTATTTTTTGCTGTTGTTATGTGACTTTTTAGTAGTTTGTTTTCTAATGTTCAGAGTTGATCTATTTATCAGAATAAGTTGCTTGTCACCGTTGTTGAGATTCACAGGCTGATTCTTGATGTCTGTGTGTGCCTAAAAGAAATCTTTCATTTTTGCATTGCACAACCAATCTGAAAAATATAATTTGCAACACTGTCATCATTAACCTTTTGTTTAAAATGTTTATTTCATTTATCACAGACATCAACATTTGGCATATGAAACACAACAATGGTGACATGCTTCATGCCAGCATACAAAACACATTCATGGTTCCCAGCATGCATTGCGACATGAATAAATTATGCAGCTGATTTTTTTTTTTTTTTTTTTGATTGTCACAGTTGAGGTTTGTATGATGAGTGCTGATGTCTAAGTGTGTCGTTTTTAACTTCTAAGTAGTTTTGGACAATATTACACAAATCACTTCAATGTTAAAAACAAATTTTATCACATTTTTGAGTTTTTTTTTTTTCACACATTTAATGTCTTTTATCTTCAGTTCATCTAAGGCTGTGGCTGAAGAAAGTTGTAGTTTGTGTTCTTATTTCTCTTTCTTTCAGTGCTTGTTCACAGCAGGTGTTTGAATGATTGAAAGAATGTTTCAGGAACATCATACTAACCTTCAAATAACATTCTACTAACATTAAGGAAACTGAACATTTTCATGTTCTTGGAATGTTACAAATCAACGTTCCTAGAATGTTGAATTTTAGATCAAAATTAAGTTGAAAGAACGTTTGAGGAACATTATACCTTATAAACCCAGAACCAACACTGAATATTTAGAGAATGTTCTTATAACAAAATTCTGTTAGCTGGGTTGTTATCACCTCACTGATCTTTTAGAAGGTGTTTGGCCCTGAAGCTACAGCTGTGCTGACATGAGCAGTGTGATAACAGCAACAGGCCAAACTGGAAACAGTTATAGACTTTGATGCTGTGAATATTGAGTCAAATCATTTAAAGATTTTTGTGACTACAATATAAAATTGGACACAGTTTTCTTGTTTTGGACTAAGATGTTATCAATTACATTCTTCTGAGAATCTATTTGGATATGAAAAGAAAGGTTGGACAAACACAGGTCTGATTGAGAGCACAAAGATTAATTTTGGTCTGATTTTTTGGTCTGTTTGTTTTTTCAGTCTCTTTTGAGACAGTGAACAACATACGAGAGTGCAGTAATTTTTAAGTCTGAAGTAAGACCAAGGTAAAAGATATGTTTTATAAGACTGAGCCTTAAACTGTGCTGTTTACACCATTTGTGACATAAGTCGTAAACCTTTTTAGCACCTCTTGACCAATTTCAAAGTATAGTGATGTGATTCATCTTAAGCTAAATTTAGCTAAATTTCTTTTATGAAACAAAGACAAGCTGAGCATGTCCTTTAAATGGGTGAAATCCTCAGACTTGGTTACAAGCCTCTAACAACATAATTATCATTATGTACATCTGTTTTAAAATTTAGTGTATTTTCCCAATTGCAGCCTCTAGGACGTCTGTATGGCAGCAGTTCTCCAGGACTGAGACAGGATTATACTCAAATCTTTTCTTTTATAAATTTTTAGTTTCACAACACTGTTTTGTCCAGCTTTACATTTCACACACAAAGGATTTCAGTGAGAGATTTTTCCCTTGTTATCTTTTGGTTTATCCAATCACAAGATTTTTTCACAAGTTAACGTGACCATTTGCTTATTTTCAGTGTTGCAACATTGTTGCAGCAAAGCAAATAAACATGTAGCTGAGCATTCTTTACCTCAGAATTTAGGTTTTAATTTATAGCCCTATGTTGAATACCAGAATAAAATCTGGATGCTGTTATTCCAATTTAAAGTTAATCTCTTGTTGCGTAGGCAAACAAGAAGATCTTTAAAGATCCTGATAAAATGTGGTTGCCTAATTCTCCAGCCCCACCGGATTTCGGTCTCCAGTCTTAAATCTGGGTATGCCGACCCATTCTACAAATGTGTCTATGGGATGCGTCTATCTTTCCCTCAACACTTCTAAAAGGCAAATAAGAATGTACTTACCACAACAGCTGAAGAAAGGGAAGATCAAACCTCTCGCTTGTTGCAAATCCCAATTTTCCGCTGAAAAGACACTTGCCAACTGGATATGGGAGATCACGGAGGGAATGTCACCACTTTGTAGGGAACCCCCCATCGGCCCAAAAACGGAATCCGACGGCCTGGGCGAAGGTTAACGCGTGTATGTCTTTTCAGCGCCCCTGTGAAGTTCACGTAATTTCACTCGTTTAATTTGACTCCAATTTCAAATGATTAGTACTCTTAGGTTGTGTTTCCAATTAGAAATTAATAATTTGTTATGTATTAATTTAGATATTTGATTATTCTGGGTATCCCATATTTTCAATTATTCATTCATTACGGACCCATATCACTTAGAAAAGTCACTTCGGCCGATTGAGTGCGATTCACGATCACAAACTCGCCAGTGATCGTGAAGGGTGCAGAGTTTACTAATGCATTTGAGTCGAACCGCCACATGCTTGTTCATACAAAAACACAGTTTTCTTAGTCACAATACTGCAACTTGCTAAGCCAGTTGATAGACAAAAATCAAAAAGTCCCATGATGTGCTCAAATGCTCCTTTCATGGGCCTTTAGTTTTAATCTATCCTGATGCAGATTTGCGGAAATTTGGACTCCAATAATCTACTGGTCAAAATGATTTCAGAAGAATCCAGAGTAAATCAAATATAACATTTTATTTTGTCAAGTAAAGTGTATCATGTCAATTACATAGTTGGACAATTAGAAGCCAATTCAGAAATAATAAATGCATAACATCAATTACTCAAAGAAATGCATATACACACAGTGATGTGTAAATGTCTTCAGACATTCAACCATCTCTGCATGGGGGCTTCTGGCTACAGAAAATCCCACATGATTGCTTTGCACTTTACCTTATATACCCAGACCAGAACAAAGGATTTGTAGATATTTACTACACCAACACCTGTTTTGGGGGGAGAGGGTGGGTTATCAGATATGTGGAAGAGACAAAAGGAGGACAGAATTCTCTTTAGTTTTCAATCTTCCTCATAACATAAGTGACTGCTGTGAAACTGAGACCATTTTACCAATCGCACGCAGTCGAGACATTTAAAATGATACCAAACATGAAAGGGGAAAAAACAATAGATACACACGTTACATTATACATCTTGAAGAACTTTTAGTGACTTGAGTTAGGGGGAAGGGAAGGAGGGTGTGTGTGGGGGGAGGGGGGGGGTTGCAACCTGTAGATGTTGTGAGGGCAAGGTGTTGTCCTATGCTATTTCTTTAGATCTTCTCTCCAGATGAGTTTTATTGCTTTATTGCAGGGCACTTGATCTCAGTTTTGTCTTAGCAGGAAAATCAAGTCTTACAATGTATACAAGTCTGATTCTACGTTTCAGTGTGTGGACGCTCAGAGTACCGGCTACATGTGAGAAGTGCCGGTGTGCGAGAAGTGCCGGCACTGTACTGGCCCACTTCGAGCACTGACTGTTACTACTAATAAAACCGATCTCTGGGGGCCCCAAAAGTGCGTGGGCCCTTAGAATCATCCTAACTTTCCTCCCCCTTAGCAGCGCCCCTGCCAGTAACTTCATTACTGCAAAAAAAAAAAAAAAAAACTTTACAGAAAATGCATGTCAACATTACAATTTAGAATGATCTGTTATCAGAGGCGACTGTGTCCAAATTATGTAATTTCAGAAATGTACATATACAAATCACGCAGTTAGCTAACAATGTATTAATTTAAGGCAGAAAAAATGGTCTCTCCAAAAAGTGCAGGTGCTGTCCTGTGATCGATTCAGTCCTGCTTCTTTGCACTGTGCAGTCAACGATGGAGGGTGGAAGGGCAATGAAACAGCTACTCTGGTGGTGCCAATCAATCTACAATCTTTTTTGGTGGCTGCAGTGGGTGCTGCATTTTATTTTATTTTACTTCATGAACTATTGTGAATTTACATTATATATTTAAATTATTACCCTGTGAGAAATTTTACATTCCCTGATTGTTTTCAGAACATCCCCACTGGTGTCAAGGACGTTGCCTAGTAACATTCCCAGTATGTTCCGAGACGGCATGATGTGGAGTTCTTTTAAGGGTTGGGGGACATAATTTGGCTGACCTTCATGCTCTCTGAACGTTTACGTAACCATATTTTATTTGGAAATTTGATGTGATTGGAAATGATTCCAATTTTTCTTCAATGTCCTACAAAAAAGCATTTTACAGGTATTTCCAGAGTTAATATTGCAAAACCTTTTCCATAAAATGCAATTGCATGAGCTAATATACTGTACAACAGCATCAGTAACTACACAGTTACTACCTTTAAATAAAGCAACATGCAGCATAACATCAGCATTTCTGGGCTCATCAATGACTGAAGCACAGGCTCTACTCACCAGCACAATGGTGACCCACAAAACTCAGATAACAGAAACAGAACATTAAATACTAACAGATCTCTCTAGATCTCAGTATCTTCACTTATTACAAACCACTCTGACTTTATTTCTTTCATACAAAACTTCATGAGAATTAACAGAGGTTTAGATATTGATGTTTTATTGAAAATAATAAAGTTTGAAGTCACCGTTATGGAGGTAAGGGTTTGCTTTAATTGGGCTCTTGACCATTGAATTTTTAAGTTTTTGTTCTAAATGTGTTTCTTAATGATTCCATCATTATTTAATGGTCTGATTCATTAATCTTGGATATAGTATTTATTTCATGTATCTGTAGCTCTATAATATTACTGCATAAGATCCTGTCCTGCTTTGACATTTGGAAAGTTTTTTTAAGTCATTATGCAGAAATTATTCAGATAGGATCATGTAGTGAGTACTGACCCAGGTTAAGACTTTGTCACTGGTATGACTCTTGAGCAACGTTTGATATGTGTGATACCCATTGGCTTACTTTTTTGGTTTAAAACGGAAAGATTTCCAATATTGCGACTTAACATTGAACCTTGAACCTGTGGGATTACAAATTTAAGAATCTATTTAAGATCTGCTGATCCTACGTCCTGACATAACACTATAGTGTACTAAGGTGAAGTACATTGTATTTAGCATTTTAAGGTGTGTTCGACTTGAAGCAGCACTGTTCAGATTCATCCGTGTGTGACATCAAAGTACCGCAAGAGTGATTCAAAAGCATACAGAGCTTTATTTATGGTAATTACGACATGGCATGAATGCAGCATAACTTTCAGGGTAAGCAAGTAGTTATACAGTGCACAGCATAAATGAGTGCACCCCCTCTGAAACTTCTGAAAGTCAGCAATTACTCAATTACTTAGAAAACATGTTAGGGTTCTTTAGAGATATAATGTTCCAGCAAGTCTGCTTAATCAAAGAAGCATGTCAAAATTATTCAGGAAAATAAGATTTTCTTATCAAGGTGACAAAATTTTGTGTAGCAAAAAGTTAAAGTACCTAAAAGTTACTAAAAGTTACTAAATAAAACAAAATAAAAATGTTCTGGTGTAAGTTTAAGGCAATGTTTGATCAACAGTAAGTATGTTGAACCAAAACATTTAAAGAGAAGTAATTTCTTGACAATTAAAAGTGTTATATAGTCCACTGAATCATTCTCAGACTTAATGCTGACACCAATGGAAGCCAGCAAAAGCTATGAATAGAGTGACTGTTTATCTCTCAGAGTAAGATGCAGTCTGCAGAAATGACATGCATAGTTGTTGTTCTCACTGGAACTACCTACTGTAGCCAAAGCACAATAAAGTCAGTTAGCCATTTCCAAAGCCCATATTTACAAAATATAGATTCTGGGAATCAATACTCTGGTCTCATGAGACCAAATCAATCATTTTGGATCTAACAGCATCCAAAATGTTATGGTGTTGCTAGAGGAGGAGTACAGTGAGAAGTGCCTGGTTCCCACAGTAAAGTTTGTAACAATCGGCCCTATCAGTTGATTTTACATGAATTAAAATGGGGTCAGATTAAACTGTGTGAGGTTATGAGTGTTTAAAAAGATGAGACAGACGACAGAATTAAAGTGAATAAATAAAGTGTATTTACAATTTCCACATGGAACTTAAAACAACACAATAAAACTAGAATAACTGTTTAAAAGCGTAGAGTATATTAGCACCATATCCATACAAAGTCCACGGAAGTGTTAATCCAAGTGAAGATAATGTGAAGCACTAGAAAAGTAAGTCCATAAAACAACTCCACAATCCAGCTTGTGATCTTTGATTAATGACCCAGTTTGTTTGCCATGCTGTCTCCTTTATGCTGGCTTATTTCCTCATTCCTGTCATGTGACTGAGCAGACCCAGACTCATTTAAAGACATAGACACATTAAAACAAGTAAGAGGAATAAAATGGCTAAGACAACATGTAACCTAATTAAAACTCAAATATACATAAAGCCATCATGTTATATATATTGAGCGGTTAAAACACGTGTCTTGTGTAACAGTGTCACAAGTTCAGTGGTAGTAAAGCTCTTATATAGGGATGTTCATGGAAGCAAATGTGTAGCAATATTCAATTTAAAATGTAATATGCAAAATGGCAATGCATTTCTATATTTAAATTTACATTTTCCATATTATATGTGCAATGTTTGGAGCAAAATGATCATTCAAATTCAATAATATAATTTACATTTGCTGTTTCCTACACTAGTTTTAAAATATAATTTAAACATATATTTTAACGCTTTATAAGTTGCAAAATTAAAATGAAAATGTATTACAGAAATGATTATATATGTTTAAAATGTTCAAGCGATTGCATTTTCATTAAATGTCCCACAATGAATGTAGCAAAATTCAATGTGGATTTGTAAATGCAATCGTCTTCGCCCCGCCCTGCCAATCACTGCATCAAAGCGGGGCCAGGTGTTGTAAACATGGCGGCAGCAGAGCTAAGAAGAGCGAGGCATAAACTGGCAGATGAAGCTGAGCAAGAACAGAGAAATGTCAGTGATTATGCGCGTCCGTCAGTTATAGAACCAGTACGTTATTAGAAGCATAGATATTTATGGTTAGAACGGCTCGCAGAGAACGTGCCTGACGCTAGTGCACCTTATTGTGAGGTGAGCGCGCTCGCGTGTCTGTAAAAGTGCTGAAACAGACACACCGAATGAGCGGTGCTTTCCCAGCTAACAGAATTTTGTTATAAGAACGTTCTCTAAATATTCAGTGTTGGTTCTGGGAACGTAAAAAACGTCCAGTTTTCTTGACATTAGAGGAACGTTTTTATAAGGTATAATGTTCCTCAAACGTTCTTTCAACTTAATTTTGATCTAAAATTCAACATTCTAGGAACGTTGATTTGTAACATTCCAAGAACATGAAAATGTTCAGTTTCCTTAATGTTAGTAGAATGTTATTAAGTTGGCTTGAAAAAGCCAACTTACTGTAATGCTATTTAAACTTATTATTATTATTATTATTATTATCAGTCTCTCAGGATCATTGTGAAGCTATCAAGCCACACCCTAGCAACCATATAGAGCACCATAGCAACAGGTTCCATAGACTTCCATTCAAAAAGATCAAGGATATTCCTTTGGATAGAAGTGTCATAGGAACATGAGGGTGGGCTCATTTGACTCGGGACAGCAAACGGCCAATCACGAATCACCTTCAGGACTTCATAGCCACGTCCTAACAACCATTTAGCGCACCCTAGCAACCCAAAGCATAGAGGGATATCTTCAAATCTGAATATCATAGAGGCATGGGGGTTGGTTTATATCATTCATACTGGCAAGCAGCCTTTGGAGTATCATCATTGGCAGCTGCCAAGCCATTCCCTAGCAACCGCCTAGCAACTGCCCAGGTTACCAAAGCAACCACCTAGCAACCACCCAGAACACCCTAGCAACCACCCAGAACACCTTAGCAATTGCCTTGAAACACCCTAGCAACCGAGTGCCGAATTTTGCCACTGCAAGCACCATTCACATTTTCTTCAGGAAATGTACATTCTAGTTATTTTTATTCTTCTTCTGGACAAAACTTTGGCGCGTAACTTGTCCCGCAGTTTTTCATAGTAACCATATGTGACAACTACCAACCACCTAGCAACACCATAGCAACCACCCAGGTTACCATAGCAACCGCCTAGCAACCACCCAGAATACCCTAGTAACCGCCTAGCAACACCTTAGTGACCACCCCAAGTACCTTAGAAACTGCCTAGCAACACCCTAGCAACCACCCAGGTTACCATAGCAACCACCTAGCAACCACCCAGAACACTCTAGCAACTGCCTAACAACACCTTAGCAACCACCCCAAGTACCTTAGCAACTGAACGTTTGAGGAACATTATACCTTATAAAAACGTTCCTCTTACGTCAAGAAAACTGGACGTTTTTTATGTTACCAGAACCAACACTGAATATTTAGAGAACATTCTTATAACAAAATTCTGTTAGCTGGGTGTTCGGTTACTTCCTGGTTGCAGCTTGGGCATTTCTGGTGAACTGTTAGCTGTCATTCTGTACTCGCTGTACATCAACACAACCATCATCAATAGTTGCCTTTTTTAATGTTGTATTTATATTTTAATGCAGTTATCACACTTACCTAATTTGCCAATAAACCATTTTTATTGATTGCAATAAAGATGAAGCTAATGGGAACGTTTGAATAAGAAACATGGTTTCTGTATTTGGACACACACACACAACATTTTTCCAGCACTTCAAATGTTATTTTTAAGTGTGATGACCAAAAATATTTGTTCACCCATCTGAGACTGTCCCTATTTGTAAAACCGAATGTTTCAAGATGTAGGAAATCCAACATTTGATAGAAAACACTATAATTTAAAAATAAAGAGCACATAATTTACCACTTTAACCAGCAGATAGAGGCAGAGGAGCATTTATTGGCTCATATTAGACATTTCCTGTAATATTTTTTTCCACACGTTTCGCTTTTGATATTAATATTAAACATTATAAAATGAATAGGTTTAAAAATAAATGTTGTCAAGGTGAAGTATAAAGTACTCAAAAAGTCCCATGAAAAACAATAACTTTTCTTGTCCTCCAATTACACAGAAAACTGCGCTCTCCCTCCCTTACTGAAGCTGTCAGTCAGTGCAGCACAAGCTCTCATTTTGTTCAATGAATCCAAGTGCACAATAAATCCTTAATTTACTGTGTGTTGACCCTACCTTTTTTTTTTTAACAAGTATGAAAACAGATAGTCGACTTGAATTTTGCTGAGGAGGAACACTGAGCAAAGCGTCTTTTTTAGCCTAAATTAACGCTAAGCCTGACTATTTAAGTGACTATATTCTGATTATAAACTAAGTATTACATTATTGATGTTGTTAAAGCTTCCTCAGTGCATTAAAGATACCAACACACCAACAAGTGACATTTCACGCAAAGTTTTCCAGTTGGTTTATATTAATGCGGAAGTTCTAAAGAACGCTCTGTGCATATGGTCCATTGGTACTAAAGGGCCCAAAGTGTGCCAAGATATCCTCCACACCATCACACCACCAGCACCTGTTCACATCAGACCAAAGTGTTTTCTAAGATGTGAAAGATGGGTTTAGACAGAGTTATTTTTTGGGTTATAACACTCATTAGCATACAGATGGACTACACGTCGTTTTATTAATAGGCCTATAAATGATGCATAAACAATAATCAGAATGATAAAAAGAGAAAAACATACAACGACACTGATAGAGCAAGCAATAATCTCGGACAGCTTGTCTAAGATTATTTCAATGAGTAAGTAACCTGTTGTAAAGCACCGCTCATTCGGTGTGTCTGTTTCAGCACTTTTACAGACACGCGAGCGCGCTCACCTCACGATAAGGTGCACTAGCGCCATGCGCATTCTCTACAAGTCGTCCTAACCATAAATATCTATGCTTCTAATAACGTACTGGTTCTATAACTGACGGACACGCATAATCACTGACATTTCTCTGTTCTTGCTCAGCTTCATCTGGCAGTTTATCCCTCCCTCTTCTTAGCTCTGCTGCCGCCATGTTTACAACACCTGGCCCCGCTTTGACGCAGTGATCGGCTCAGAATGCATTTACAAATCCACATTGAATTTTGCTACATTCATTACGGGACATTTAATGAAAATGCAATCGCAAAAAGTGTCTTAACTGTGAGTGCAAATTGCAATAAAAAAATAACATTTAAATGGTCATTTTGCTACAATTTTTGCTTGAACATTTTAAAAATATATAGTCATTTTTGCAATACATTTTCATTTTGCAACTTATAAAGTGTTAAAATATATCTTTAAATTATATTTTAAAACTAGTGTAGGAAACAGCAAATGTAAATTATATTATTGAATTTGAATGATCATTTTGCTCCAAACATTGCACATATAATATGGAAAATGTAAATTTAAATACAGAAATGCATTGCCATTTTACATATTGCATTGCCATTTTGCATATTACATTTTAAATTGAATATTGCTACACATGTGCTTCCATAGATGAATGAGTGCTGAAGGTGTGAGGGAGTTGTGAAACTGAGACCATTTTACCAATCGCACGCAGTCGAGACATTTAAAATGATACCAAACATGAATTCCCACACCACTGTGTAATTTAATACACAAACTTGAAACAGAAAATGTTACCCTTTCCTCATTCCCTGCATTGTTGGGCATTTTTTCAACATGACAATGAGGATATGCATTCTCCCAAGGGGAAAAACCTTCTGTGGACATGTATTGCACTCAATCTTAACACTCTTGAGCGCCTGTGGGTGATTCTGTAGAGACGAGTTGAGCAACACTCCCCATTAAAGATCAGGGCATTTAAGGAGCTCATCATCCAGGAGTTAAACAGGACAGATGTGACAATTTGTCATGAACTTGTTTTCAGTACAAACAATCCCTGTAAAATGTTTTTTGTTCAATCAACTTACCTTTTTGAGGTACTAATTTCCACTGACTTATTTAAGTTTTACTACTAAACTAAAACTTAAACTATTTCAAACTGAAAAGCTTCAAACTTCAAGCTTTTAAACTACTCCAAACCTTCTGGCTAGGCTTTTTCAAGCCAACTTAAAGTTTGTCTACGAACTTTACTCATCTAGTTTTATTTCAAATGTTTCAGCCATGTTTCGGTTGAGAACTTTATTCCCATTTAAATTAATTTCTACTGCAAATAATAATTGATCTGATTTCAGCCACTGAAACATCAACTGCAAATTAAATCAATGACATTTCTCAAGATCTGAGCAGAGGACGATTAAACAACTCCAAAAACAGCATTACCAGCTTCACTTATTACAGTTGTTTTTGAGAATTAACAGAGGTTTAGCTCTAATTAATGTTGATTTTTTTTAGTGAAAATTTTTGAAGTCACCATTATAGAGAAAAGTGTTTGCTTCAGTTGAGCACTTGACCCTTGACTTTTCTTAAATTATGTTTTTACACCAATCACAAGAGTGTTTCATTAATAACAGTTGTGCTTTAATAAAATCAATCAGTGGAAGTTTTTTGCTTTTACCACATCGAATGTTTGTTGTACAGTGATTTAAATGACTGTCTCAAAGCAAATTTAGTAAAGATGAGGTCCTATTGAATTTTGAAAACATTTTCTTTTGGCAAAAAAATTGCTGCTTAGAAACATTAGTGCTTCAACATTGACACAACTGAGAATATCCAAAACATCTTTTTTGCAACAATTACAAAGAGGGCATTTAGACACACTTTGACATCAACACTTATCATACAAACCTCAACAATGGTGACAAAACAACTATACAAGTCATGCCGCAATGCATGCTGGGAGCCATGGATGAGTTTTGATTAGTGCACCCAGAATGCACTGCAGCATGAAGCTTTTTGTGGATTGTCACCATTGTTGAGATTCATACGCTGATTCTTGATGTCAACGTGTGTCTGAAAGAGATCAAAACTTATTGGGCAGCATGTTATTAAAATTTTTAAAAAAAATTAACACTGCTTAATCAAATTTTGCAGTAACACTAGATCAGCAGATAGTTTAGAGGCACTAATAACACTAAACCCTGACAATCAGTGATGAGGTTTCGTGACATAATCAATAAAACAAAACACTTCATGATGCTTGTATTTTTAATAAGCAACAAGCATCTGATTTCTGTTTTTCTTTAACACAACAAGTGTGTTTTTTAAACAGTGTTAAAAAAGCCCAAAAAAAAAAAAGTTACTGAAAAGTTCAAGGATCAAGAGCACAACTAAAGGAAATGCTATTCACCCAAATGGTGACTTTAAAAATATATAATTTTCAATCATAAATAAATAAGTGAAGCTTACTTTCTTAAAGTGATTCCAACTAAACTTTAGAAGTTCAAATAACTACATTTGTCAAGTTGAAAGTACTTAAAATTCTAAGTAATTAAAACTTAAATAAGTCAGTGGAAATTAGTACCTCAAAAAGTTAATCAACAATATGCAGAAATGACATGCATGGTTGTTCTTTTCACTGGAACTACGTACTGTAGCCAAAGCACAATAAAGTCAGTTAGCCATTTCCAAAGCCCATATTTACAAAATATAGATTCTGGGAATCAATACTCTGGTCTCATGAGACTAAATCAATCATTTTGGATCTAACAGCATCCAAAATGTTATGGTGTTGCTAGAGGAGGAGTACAGTGAGAAGTGCCTGGTTCCCACAGTAAAGTTCAGTGGTAGTAAAGCTTTTATGTAGGGATGTATGAGTGCTGAAGGTGTGAGGGAGTTGTGCTTTATCAATGCTGTCATGAATTCCCACACCACTGTGTAATTTAATACACAAACTTGAAACAGAAAATGTTACCCTTTCCTCATTCCCTGCATTGTTGGGCATTTTTTCAACATGACAATGAGGATATGCATTCTCCCAAGGGGAAAAACCTTCTGTGGTCAGAGCAGTATATTCAAAATTATGGAGAGCATACTAAGTACTAGAATATTATACATTTGTTGAATTAAATCTGTTAAGGGTGTATTCATTTCTGCAATCCTTAATTTAAACAAAAGTTGGCTAATGTACTTATTTTATGGCTATTAATGACATATATTTCTCAGTTTTTATTATGTATATGTTTAATACATTTTAGTTTTGCCATCTTTCCATGAATTGTATTAGTGATCATAAAGAAAATACATCTTTTGTATTTGTTTCAGAAGGGGTGTACTCATTTATGCTGTGCAATGTATCATACAGCTAGACATTTCTATAGCCTATCCAAATAGTGCACAAGTGAGGGGGTTCACATAACTTTTCAAGGTTATTGTGTTACGGATAAATCAAGCGTAAAGCTTGAGCTATTAGAATTTAAGTGGGTGAAATATAAATTACATCATATCCGGGAGATAAATTCGAGTAAAATCACAGGCTTCTCTTATCCTGTAAGAATGTGTCACACGAAATTCAGAGATTCAGGGGAATTTCTAAATCAAACAAGGTCCCCAGATAATACTAATCCTGTGCAAATAGAGCTTAAGGCGCATTTGTTATGAAAAAATGCCTAAAAGAAAACATGACCAGGTGTTGTTGGTTATGTTTTGGTAAAGATGTAATATAATGACATGAATCACTGGTCTTATTCAGAGTCTGTTATCATCAATTTTCTATGATTGATTATCACAGCACGGTAATTCTACAGCATGAGCTCCAGCAGTGTTAATGTAGAAATTAATGTAAAGAACTAACTTGACTTGAAAAGTCAAGGGTCAAAAGCCCATGTAAATCAAACAATGATCTCCATAATGATGAAACTTTTTTCTGTGGCTGAAGTCAGTTGTAGTTCTTGTGTTACTTTTTTCTGTTCTAGCTGTTCATCTTTCTTCAGTGATTCTGATTGTTAATATCAAATGTCTTAAATTTTCCTGATAATTTACTAACAAATGTCTAAAATTTTCCTGATAATTTACTCCCATGTCATCCAAGATGTCCATGTCCTTCTTTCTTCAGTTGAAAAGAAATTAAGGTTTTTGATGAAAACATTCCAGGAGTATTCTCCTTATAGTGGACTTCAATGGCCTCCAAATGGTTGAAGGTCAAAATTACAGTTTCAGTGCAGCTTCAAATGGCTTTAAATGATACCAGACAAGAAATATGGGTCTTATCTAGCGAAACGATCGATCATTTTCTTAAAAAATGTAAATGTATACGCTTTATATAAACAAATGATCGCCTTCCAAGTGGTTCCGCCAAAACCGCACTTTCGTATTCTTCAAAAATCTTACGCTGTATGTCCTACGCCTTCCCTATTCTACTTACGGAAAAAATGGAACTGGCGCTGTGTTCATTCCATAACTAGAATAGGGAAGGCGTAGGACATACAGCGTAAGCTTTTTGAAGAATACGAAAGTGCGGTTTGGTGGAACCACTTGGAAGGCGATCATTCACACTGAACATTGTTGAGATTCATAGGCTGATTCTTGATGTATGTTTGTCATACATAAATCTCACCGTAGTTAAAAGTGCTTAGTGTACAATCTGTTTTAAAAACTCAATCAGATTTTCGGATTAAAACTGTGGTGTATCTTTACGTGAATCACAATAAAACAAAGTTTGTAAGATATTGCTTATATTAAATTCAGTCATAAGATCAGTGAATTAAGCCAATACACAATGATTATATTTTTATCATGAAACAACAACATCATCTGATTGTGTTTTCTCTTGCTTTCCTTGCTATAACAAACTCAGTTAACTACCCAACTAAAAAAAAAACACTAATTACCATGATGGTAACATAAAACCCCCCAAACAAATTTCAATAAAAAATCAACAACAAAAAAGCTCTCTCTCTCTTAATTCTCAATAAGAGCTTCTGTATATGGAGTTGTTTAATCCTCCTCTGCTGAGATCTTGAAAGATTTAATGTCTTCTTTTATCTAAGGTGGTGACTGAAGTCAGTTGTAGTTCTAGTGTTTCGATTTTTTCTGTTCTTTTTGTTTCTGTTTCCTTTGTTCATTCTGCTTGTTAACAGCAGCTATCTTCAATAATGCTCAGTCATCACTTAATTAATTACTTAATTATCTCATTAAATCCAACACTGATTCAGTGTTACATTTAACAGCCTGTAGTGTGCACTCTGAACAATGTTCATTTCACCTGGGCTAAAACGTGTGGGGCCTACATGGGTGTACTGGCTGGGAGGCGTCCGGCCAGCAGGACTGTGACAGTTAGGGGGTTAAGGTGTTATCACATTAGCAAAATTTAGGTGACATTTTGAGGGCATTTTCCATTGTCAGTATTGCAGCTATGTATGAAACACACAGCTCACACAAGCCACTTTCAAAACCAAGCAGCTTCCTGAGAAATTTGGAAAGTGAAAATGTGACTGCACATTTAGCCCCTGTCCACCCGGAGACACGTTTAGGTGTATATGCAAAAATTTTGTATCGGGTTGGCAATTTGTTCAGATGAATCTGGCATTTTCAGAAGGCGAATCCGATATTTTTTGAAACCGGGTCCCAGAGTGGATAAATCTGAAAACGTCGCCCTTGTGTTTTCATGTGGACAGCCTTTACAGGTCGACCCTAGTCAGACACCGCTAACAGCACAAAACAGCAACAACAACAACAATAGCAGACTCTAGATGCTTGTGTTCGTGCTGCAGAAGCTACTGAGCCAAAATAAAGCGTTATTTCTAAGCTTTACTAAAGTTTGTATACAGCTCGCAAGGTTTATGCACATGCTCCAAGTCTTATTCTCTGTTTTAAGTGTATCTCTGTGGCAGAATTACAGCGCCACATACTGGTCTGGCATGTATACTACATCGTTTTGAGCCGATTTAACATTGTTTCGATCATTGCTTGCTATCTGCACTCTTAGGCAGGATGTGTTAAAACAAAGGGTTACACAGGTAACCTAGGTTCTGTGAATGAAGTCAACACGCCACAGTATGGGTCAGACTCGCTAAGGATGAGCTGTCGGGAGACGGTATATCAAATTAACCATGCCCCATTTGCAATCACCGTCTATAAATACAGGTGTTAACCAACCGGCCCTTTCTCTTTTGTCCGACTGGCTCCAAGCAATCCCCGAGTGACCACGCCTCGTGGCGTGTTGACTTCATTCACAGAACCTAGGTTACCTGTGTAACCCTTCGTTCTATTTCACTTCAGTCAACACACCACAGTATGGGTCAACTGTGTACCAGATAAGGTCAGGAGGGGAAATCTAGCGGGGCAATAACCAGGAAAACTATAAATGCAACAGAACATTTTATTACTTTTCCATATAATTCACAACAAAACCACCAGGTAATAATACCTTGACATAGCTTAACATAAAGCAGTTTATACTTGTTCTGCTGTTTGCAGAATAGTAGATGAAACCGTCTTAGCAAGATCCAGGCGATAAAATTTGGCGGCAAACATCAAAGAGGATGACCAACCTGCTGCTGCACACACTTCCTCCAGAGAGGCCCCTTTAAATAATGCCCAAGAGGCACCCATTCCTCTGGTAGAGTGGGCCACCACCCCCTTGGGCGAAGGTATCCCTGCACTGTGGTAGGCTAGTTCTATCAGCCTGACCACCCATCTTGCGAGCCGCTGCTTGAACACCGCCTGGCCCCGAAACAGACAAACAGCTGATTAATCTGTCTTACCTGTTGAGTGCGAGTAATATATGTTTTTTAGTGCTCTGACTGGGCAGATTAGATGCAATCTGGCTGCTTCTGCAGAATCATGAGGAGGGGGATGAAAGGGTTCTAGTACCAATGGTCTGGAGACAAGAATGAGAGTAAAACTTTTGGCAGGAATGAGGGGTTTGGAAGGAGTGAAATAGATGAATCTTCTTCCCCCAATCTCAAGCATGCAGGGCGTACCGACAAGGCATGCAATTCGCTCACCCTCCTAACTGAAGCAATAGACAAAAGAAATGCCGTCTTTAATGTAAGAAGTTCTAACTCCAATCTGTCTAATGGCTCAAAGGGGTGTTCTGTCAGAGCCTTCAGGACAATGCCCAAGTCCCATGAGGGAATTAACCGAGCTTGAGATGGGCATAATCTATGAGCTCCTTTCAGAAAACATTTTACATGAGGATGGACACCAACTGTGTTGCCTCCATAGTCCATATGGCGATCTGATATAGCCGCTACATATCCCCTTAAGGTTGACTCTGTCAGACCCGTTTCCAACAGGGACTGGAGAAATGACAAAACTGACTCCATCTCGCATGAAACTGGGTCCATTCCCTCGGACTGACACCATCGAGAGAACCTTTCCCGTCGAGCAGCATACAGCCGCCTTGTAGATGGGGCTTTTGCTGCATGCATTGTTGTTAGGACTACCTCTCCAAGAGCTCTGGAAAGCTCCCATCTAGTGGCCAGACGTGCAGATTGTACCTCCCTGGATCCGGGTGCCAGAGTTTTCCCTGGGCCTGAGACAGCATATTCTTCCTGACTGGGAGACTCCATGGCGATCCCCTCTGCAATGCTACCAATTCTGGCATCCATGACTGCTGGGGCCAATCTGGTGCCACCAGCAGGACTTTGGCCTTCAAGATCCTTACTTTGGCTAGGACCGCTGGCAGAAGAGGGAAAGGAGGAAATGCATACAGAAGCATTGGAGGCCATTTGTTTGCCAGAGCTGGTGACCCCTTGGGGCCCACTATTGAATACCACAGGGGACAATGTGTGGTTTCCAGTGAGGCAAAGAGATCCACCTGAGCCACCCCGAACCGAGACCAGATCTCCCGCACCACTGCTGCATATAGCCGCCATTCCCCTGGCCTGGGGCCTCCCCTGGACAAAAGGTCGGCTGCTACATTGTCCTCTCCCGGAAGGTGTATAGCCCTCAGGGACACCCCCCGAGCATGTGCCCATAACAGAAGGTCTCGAGCTCTCCTGTAAAGAGACGTTGAATGTAACCCGCCTCGGTGGTTTATGTATGACACTACTGTGGTACTTTCTGAGCGAACAATCACATGCTTCTCCTGAAGCCGAGGCAGAAAATGGATCAAGGCCTGAAATACTGCCTCCAGTTCCAGCAGATTTATGTGTGCTCTTCTCCACGAGGCACCCCATTGTCCCTGTACCAGACTGCCTCGCCAGACAGCACCCCAGCCTTCCTGTGATGCATCTGTTGTTATGATCTCCCTTGAACATACAGGGCCCAGTGTGACTCCCTCCTTTAGGCCTGGAGTCGAGAGCCACCACTGAACTGCTGGAAGACAATCCCTGTCCTTTGGAGTCAGTCGCTGTCCATTCTCGTATGGACTCACTTTGTATTTTGCTGACCATAGCTGCAGTGGGCGCATGTGAAGCAATCCCAATGGTACCACCTGACTGGCGGCTGCCAGTAGGCCAAGCAGCCTCCGGCCAAACTTCACTGTAAACTGCTCCTTCCCGAGGAGCTGGGATAGACATTCCTTCAACACCGATTGCCTCTGGGAAGTCAGAGATGCTCTCATCATTGTTGAATCCAAGGTTAATCCTAGGTATGTCACTACCTTGGTGGGAATGAGACAACTCTTCTTGCTGTTCAGCTTCAGCCCCAAGTTCTGTAAATGGGTTAGGACCACCTTTGTGTTAATCCTGGCCTACCGTTCTGTAGGGGAACAAATTACTCAATCGTCCAGGTAATTTGCTATACGTATGCCCTGACAATGAAGGGGGATGAGCGCTGCATCCATACATTTTGTAATGGTGTGGGGAGCCAATGACAGACCGAAGGGGAGAACATTGTACTCATGTACTGCCTGATTTAACGATTCTGAACGAGTCCAGCTACTGCTCCCAGCTGATGTCCGAGGCCCACGAATAGCTGGTGCTCGACGTACAGAGCGCGTCAGCTCCCTTGTCCTACGGGACTGCTCCAATTCTGCCTCTGAAGGGGCCCTAAAGACCTCACCAGGGATTAACGGAGCTGCTACGACTGCCATGCAGTCTTGGTCCAAAAGATTGGCCTGAGACAGCCATACTTGACGACGTCCTTGAACCACACTGGCCATTGACTGTCCCAGAGCTTGGGCATGTGTACTTGTTCCTCGGATCAGCATGTCAACCACCCGCAATGCTTCTGGAATGTCTTCACTCGTCAAAGTCGAGGACAAATCCTGCAGTATACCCTCTAAATAAACCAAAAGGAGGGAATTGGTGCATGCAAGTCTTGCAGACAAGGCAGAGGCATGATAGGCTTTCCTCAGCTGACTGTCAACTACCCTACAATGCTTGCTAGGGTGTGTAGCATCTTTGACAGCCCTGGCGGTTGCCCCTGCCAACATAGCAAATGTGGGCCCAATCTGAGGTTGCCCAGCTGTGTCCTAGGGAGGGCAGTGGAACTCGGGGCCTTCCATGAAGAACGCAACTCCATTACAAAGTCTGGAAGTATAGGCAAACCTTCTGGTTTTCGGCGCTGCGAGCCTCTTTCAAACACCAAAGTTGAAGTTGAAGCAGTTCGTGAAGTCAGGTTTGCCCGCTCTGCTGCTCTAGCAATCACTGCCTTATCTGATGAATCCAAAGGAACAGCATCCAAGGCCTGAGAAGAATAATCCCCCATTTCTGAATCAGAGATGTCCTCTGGATCTGATGGCATAAAATTGTCTTCCCTTCCAAACACTCCAGATGCTATCACAGATAACTCATCTGGGTGGCGGCATGGCTGTTCTTGCATCAGCTCCCCAGGCCTAGAGGCCCTAAAGGCCGCTGTTGTGCCTGTAACAAATTATTCAGAGTCTCTTGCATCCCTTTCATTTGCCTCTGAAGCTGATCCACGTCCCCTTCTACATGTTTGCGTTTGCGAGATTGCTTACGCCTGACACCTTCCTCTTGAAGATCCTGCTCAGGCCGATATTGCACTTGGCCTACAGAGATATCTGCTGGAAATTCAATGTTGTCTTCCTTTTGAATCTTGATAGGGACGTGAAAATAATTCAGCTAGCTTTCGTCTTCACAGACAAAGAGGTTTCCTTGGCTGAATTGAACAATGAAAATCTCTTCGCGCTGTGCTTACAAACAGCTTACTCCAACTTGGTAGCTTTCACCTTTACAGGTGAAGAGGCCCCTTTGCAAAATGATCTGTGTTAACTAATAATACATATACAATACATCTAAATTATGAATAATATATAGTTTATAATAACAAAACTTAACCCTACTATTTAAGTTTTGGTTGGCTTAATACTCACCTTCACGGTTTTGTTTTTATGAAACAGACCACACCAACGCGGTAGCTTTAACCCTCGTGGGTAAAGAGGTTCCTTCCCAAACAGCACGCGGCAACGCGGTAACTTTCACCTTCACAGGCAAAGAGGCTCCCGTCAGCCAGCTATTTTAATGAAATAAAGTAAGCGGATCTTACCGTTAACAGCTCTATCGATAGCCAGGAGGCAAAAAAGAGAAAGGGCCGGTTGGTTAACACCTGTATTTATAGACGGTGATTGCAAGCGGGGCATGGTTAATTTGATATACCGTCTCCTGACAGCTCATCCTTAGCGAGGCTGACCCATACTGTGGCGTGTTGACTGAAGTGAAATAGAACTGACTCAAAATGTGTTAAATTCGTACACATCAATGGGTGAGTTTAGGGACAACGCTTGTTGTGTTAATTCTGACACATTCATTGAGTCAATGATTTTAACACAGTGAATGTGTCAGGAAGGTTAACCAGAGGTGTAGTCAAGACCAGACCCTCCAAGACCGAGACCAAGACCATTGAAGAGGGAAGTTAATGAGATAATTAAGTCATTAATCAAGCACTAATAATGAACACCGGCTGTTAACAGACAGAATCATTGAAGGAAAAAGGAAAACAACAACAACAAAATAAAACACCTGTGCTACTTCTGAACATGAAGATCAAATTTGCAATAGTCTCTCTGTAAAGTCCAGTCAAAAAAAAGTCTTACACATCAGTGCTTGTGTTTTGGGACAACACTTGTGTTAATTTTGACACATTCACTGTGTCAAACACAGACATTCAGAATGTGTCAAAAAGCATTTGTTAAAAAAACGACACAAATTGGCTAAATTCTTACACATCAGTGTGTTAGTTTAGGGACAACACTCATTGTGATAATTTTGACACATTTATTGTGTGATGATTTCAACACAGTAAGTGTGTCAGGAAGGTGATCTGATGTTAACAAGCAGAATCACCAAAGAAAATCACAATTTTCTAAGTCACCATCATGGAGATCATGGTTTGCTTTAGTTGAGCTCTTGAGCCTTGACTTTTTAACATTATATTTTGTTTGGGCTGTTGTAGTTTCAATTATATCAGCCAGCCAAACAAAGAGAAAAGATGATCAGGTGGTGTTGGTTATGTTTTCACATAATCATTATTTGAGAGTTAGGTTTACATTATTGATTACAACAGCAATGTGACTCTACAACAGAAAATCCAGCTTTTTAAATATAATCCAAGAGATCTCTCAAAAGTTGTTCTGATTTGATTTGATTTAATTTAATTTAATTAAAAAAATTCTTTTTGGCATACACAGACATCAAGAATAAGTGTATGAATCTCAACAGTGGTGAGGATAATAAAGCACTGGGTGCCACCAATCAAAATTCATCAATGGCTCCCATCATGCATTGCTGCATGAATAAATTATGATCTGAATTGTCTTAGTAATTTCCTTTATTCTCACTATTTTATTTTTTGCTGTTTTTATGTGACTTTTTAGTTGCTTGTTTTCTAATGTTCATAGTTTGTTTATCAGATATTCTGTTTATCAGAATAAGTTGCTTGTCACCCTTGTTGAGATTCACAGGCTGATTCTTGATGTCTGTGTGTGCCTTAAAAAAGACTTGTTGTTTTTGATCAACAACTTGAGAAATCCTTCAGATTATATTGAAAAAGCTTATCTTCTGCTGTAGTATCACAGTGCTGCTGTAATCAGTAATGTAAATCTAACTCAGAGAATGAGCTCTAAATGAGTTCAGTGATTCAAATCAAATAATGATTATGTAAAAACATAACCAACATCACCTGATCATATTTTCTCTTTGTGTGTCTGGCTGTTATAACAGGCCAAACAAAATCTAATATTAAATAGTCAAGGGGCAAGAGCCCAATTAAAGCAAACCTTGATCTCCATTATGGTAAAAAATTTGATTTTCTCCTTTGGTGATTCTGCTTGTTAACAGCAGGTGCTCATCATTAATGTTCAATATTCACACAATAATTAATTATCTTGATTGAATGGACTTGTTTTGGTCTTGGAAGGTCTGGTCTCGACCACACCCCTGGTCTTGAATGGTCTTGGTTTTGAAGGTCTGGTCTTCACCTCTGAAATTAACACAAAGATGTGTAAATGTGCAATATTAACACATTACATGTGTTCTTGGCTGCACAGATTGTGTGGATGCTGTAAACAAATACACAGGTTGTCCTAATTTTAAAACTACACATAATATGTGTAAAACAATTGAATTCTTCCAACACATTTTTATGCAATATTAACACAAAATGTAACATATAATATGTGTCATTTTTCTACACATTTCTTCCTAGAGTGTGGGTTGGTACTGGATGTGCAGGTTTTTGTCTACATGTTCCCTCTGATCATTCAACCAGGAAATAAACATGCAGTTTATTTTGCACAATATCTTATGGAACTTCTGATTGCGCATTAGCATCAGCTTTCAACTCCACCCCTTATTTCTGCCATACATATTCTGATAGTCTCTCTATCTGTCCAAGTGTCTTTATAGGTAAGGGCATCAGAATTTCCACAGCTCTCCATCGACTGCAGAAACACACAGGTACATGTCAAATTATAATTTTGGGCGTTTTAGATTAAAAAATATATTCTTTTCTTTGAATTATGTTCTTCCACAGCCACTTTGTGATGTTTGGATACAGATACAGGTTGTTATATGAAATTCTAAGATGAATATAATAGTAATATTAAAACCTGATTTTCAAATTCTGACCCGTGTTTTAAGTTTAATATTACGAAGGCTGAACTTGTTAACAGATCAGGTAAATGTCAATGTCAAAAGTGGCCTAAAATGGTCACCCTACTTTCTATTCATTGCCATCTGTCTACTAGTTTGTTGCATTGTTTAATGCATGTCAGTAACTGTTTGTAAACAAATTCTGATGTTCTTTCTTTCTTTATTTATTTATAAAGCACTTTCACACAACTACTGGTTGATCCAAAGTGCTGTACAATACAGGTAGAATAAAATGAATAAGAGACAACAAAAAATCGAAACACAACATAACAATACAATTTACATGGTTAGATAAAAGCTATTGACATAAGATGATTTTTAAGCCGGCATTTAAATACAGGCAAAGAAGGCGCAGCTCCAATAGAAGCTGGTAAATTGTTCCATAGACTAGGACCAGCAACAGCGAAAGCTCGATCACCTCTGCAATGGAACCTAGATCTAGGAACAGTGAAGAGACCAAGATTACTGGATCTTAGGGACCTATTTGGTTTATAAATAGAGATTGCCTCGGAGAGATATGGTGGGGCTTGATTGTGCAAGGATTTGTAAACAAAAGTTAAAATTTTAAAAATAATTCTAAATTTAACTGGTAACCAGTTTAGTCAAATAAGAATGGGCGAGATGTGGTCGAACTTTCGTCTGCCTGAAATCAATCTTGCAGCAGCATTTTGGACCATCTGTAAACGCACTATAGAAGACTGACTTATACCATAGTAAAGTGAATTACAATAATCTAGACGAGATAGAACAAACAAGTAAATAATCTGTTCAAACTGTTTAACAGAGAGTAAAGATTTGATTTTTGATAAACGCCGTAAGTGGAAAAAACATGATTTGACCACTGCACTAATTTGTTTCTCAAAACCCAGGTTGCAATCAAAGAGAACACCCAAATTTTTGGCACAAGGTGTAAGGTAGGAAGAGAGATGACCAAAATGAAGGGCACAGTCTTCATATGACTTTGAACCAAACAGAATGATTTCGGTTTTGTTCTCGTTTAACACTAAAAGATTCTGCTTTAACCATATTTGTAATTTGTTTAGACAATTCAACAGAGGTTGATGTTGGCTTGAGAAGTTTGAAATAGTTTGAAGTTTGAATTAATTGCAAAAGCTTGAAGTGTGAAATAGTTAAGAGGTGCTTTTAAGGTGTTAAGTTTGAATCAGTTTTAAAAGTCCAAACAAGTGTGAAGGTTTTAAGTCTCTCAGATAAATCTACTACATTTCTCTCCAATACGGAAGAAAATTAAATTAAATGTGAAGGATGTTAATTGTCACGAGATGAATGACAGGGCAAACTGTCACTCATTTTGAGCATAGACATTTAAAAATGTTATATCCAAACTTAAATGGTTGTAATTCATTAAAGGGTTAGTTCACCCAAAAATGAAAATTCAGTCATTAATTACTCACCCTCATGTTGTTCCACACCCGTAAGACCTTCGTTCATCTTCAGAACATATATATAGAATATTCTTGATAAAATTTGATGGCTCAGTGAGGCCTCTATTGCCAGCAAGATCATTTCCTTTTTCAATGCCCAGAAAACTACTAAAGACATATTTAAAACAATTAATGTGACTACAGTAGTTCAAACTTAATATTATAAAGTCATGAGAATACTTTTTGTGTGCCAAGAAAAATAAAATAAAATATTGAGTTTATTCAACAAAATCTAGTAATGGGTGATATCAGAACATTGCTTCATGAAGCTTCGAAGCTTTACGAATCTTTTGTTTCAAATCAGTGGTTCGGACCGTGTATCAAACAATCTCAAACTGCCAAAGTCACATGATTTCAGTAAACGAGGCTTTGTGGCATCATAGGTGTTTTGAAATTTCCATGGTTCATGTGACTTTGGCAGTTTGATAGATGCTCCAAACCACTGATTCAAAACAAAAGATTGTCGTCCTGTTGACGGGACTCGAACATGGGAGTTGGCCGCTCTAACAAAGAAGCTAAAGACCGCAGTCTCTACTGTCAGTCGTTAGAGTGCCTCTTGAGATCAGGGGAATCAGGTTTACACGCACAGCTCTTACCGGCCTATGTCCTTTACACACATAACTAGGTGACAAAGAGGTCCGTTAAAGACACAATTATGACAGTATGTAGTATGTCCTGCTTGTCTGCTAAACACTCAGAAGTATGTACTTTTTCTTCACAAAAGGCATAGTATATGTAGGTGAATTGGAATGCAGGGTTAGGCATGGAATGTGTTTCTATGGCAACACTATCAATGCCAAAATGAATCAGTCAGGTGGTACAGAGGTAAAATGGTATGAGTGAAAGTGAAAGTTCTGGAGTTTATGAGTCAGAATCAGGGTAGTGCTGACATCGCATGAACAAACCTAGATTCTTTCACTTTTTCCAAACACATGTACCGCTAACTCAGCTGTCACTCAGAACATGAACTCCTGACAGATAAAATGTTGTCAGACTGGCTGGTCAGGGCTTTTCTTTCAGGAAATCATAAAAAATAGTTTTTCAGGTTTTAAATGATTTAAATGATTTGAAAAGTTATACTATATAATGCTGATTTAAAGGGGTGGTTCATTGCAATTTCACTTTTTTAACTTTAGTTAGTGTGTAATGTTGCTGCTTGAGCATAAACAGTATCTGCAAAGTTACAGCGCTGAAAGTTCAGTGCAAATGGAGATATTTTCTTTTAAAGAAATCTCTGTTTAAGGACTACAATAAACAGCTGGTAGGGACTACAATGACCCAGATAGTAACATTGTGTCAGCCCAGATCCAGCCCACATCTGGCACATGTGGCATGATGATCTGGCCCACATGCTGCAATGAATTACGGTCCTTGTGTGGGCCGCTTTTGTTTGCCAGATCTGGGCCACAAGCAGGCCACAGCAATGCCACATGTCAGCCAAGAGCAAAGAAATAAACCTAAACTGGACTAATCTGAGCCACAAAATATGTGTATATTAAATATGAAGTCATCTCAGCCTTAATAAGCCTGATAACAAGCAGAATCACTGAAGGAAAGAAGAGAACAGAAAAAAAGACAAGCAGAAACACAAGAACTACAACTGACTTCAGCCACAGCCTTAGATGAAATCAACTGAAGTTAAAAGACCAGAGGTGTAAAGTCCAGGGGTCAGAAAGTAAAAGTCCTGCCATATTTTTTATTCCTCACACTGAGGCAGTGTTAAAGTTAATGAGATAATTAAGTGATTAATTGAGTGATGATTGACCATTATTGAAGATACCTGATGTTAACAAGCAGAATCACCAAAGGAGAAAATCACAATTTTTAAGCCACCATCATGGAGATCAGAGTTTGCTTTAGTTGAGCTCTTGACCCTTGACTTTTTAATATTATATTTTGTTTGGGTTGTTGTAATTGAGTTATAACAGCCAGACAAACAAAAAGAAAATATGATCAGGTGGTGTTGGTTATGTTTTCACATAATTATTATCTGACCTGAATCACTGAACTCATTTAGAGCCTAATCTCTGAGTTAGATTTACATTATTGATTACAGCAGCACTGTGATTGTACAGCAAAACATCAGTTTTTTCAATATAATCAAAAGGATTTCTTAAAACTTGTTCTGATCAAAAAAAAAACTTTGTTTTAGGCACACACAGACATCAAGAATCAGCGTATGAATCTCAACAATGGCGGCAAGCAATATATTCTAATAAACAGATCAACTCTGAACATTAGAAAACAAATTTAAAAAATCCTTTGGCTTATATTGAAAAAGCTGATCTTCTGCTGTCGAATCACAGTGCTGCTGTAAACAATAATGTAAACCTAACTCAGAGATTGGGCTCTAAATGAGTTCAGTGATTCAGGTCAAAACATAAACATAACCAATACCACCTGATCATCTTTTCTCTTTGTCTGTCTGGCTGTTATAACTCAGTTACAATCACCCAAATAAAAATCTAATATTAAAAAGTCAAGGGACAAGAGCCCAAACTAAAGCAAACCCTGATCTCCATGATGGTGACTTAAAATTGTGATTTTCTCCTTTGGTGATTCTGCTTGTTAACATCAGGTGTCTTCAATAATGGTCAATTAATCACTTAATTATCTCATTAACTTTAACACTGGATGGAATAAAAAATATGGCAGGACTTTTATTTTCTGACCCCTGGACTTTACACCTCTGCTTATTACTAACCAGACTGACTTTATCTACAAAAGTTTTTATTGAGAATTAACAGTTAAAGTCTGTTTCATTTGAAGTCACCATAATGGTGATTAGTGTTTCCATTAGTTGGGCTCTTCACTCTTATGATACATTTGTTTTTTTCTGGCTGTTATGACACTGTGTTCGTTAAACACATTTGCAGTAGCAAAGAAAGCTAAAGCAAAATGACATCAGGTGGTGATGGTTGTCTGTTGATTGTTTTGTAGTCATCATGAAATGGCCTGATGTCATTTGAATCTAACAATTGTGTTGTGCCATTGATATGTTTACAGAATGAGTTTCTGCAGTGATCAGATTTTAACAGACATGAGCACTAAATGTTAATCTATGATAACATACAGACATCAAGAATCACTGTATGAATCTCAACAATGGTGACAATCAAAAGTGCAATGCATGCTGCATACCAGCATAGTACAAAACACCCAGCATGCATTGCAGCATGGCACTTTTGATTGTCTGTTGTCATCCTGATTCTTGATGTTGTCTGTTGAGATCTTGAGAGATTTAATGTCTTTTATCATCAGTTGATTTCATCTAAGGCTGTGGCTGAAGTCAGTTGTAGTTCTTGTGTTTCTGCTTGTCTCTTTTTCTGTTCTCTTCTTTTCTTCAGTGATTCTGCTTGTTATCAGGCTTATTAAGACTCAGATGACTTCATATTTAATATACACTTATATTATGGCTCAGATAAGGTCCAGTTTAGGTTTATTTCTTTGCTCTTGGCTGACATGTGGCATTGCTGTGGCCTGCTTGTGCTTCTTCCAGGGTTGGTGACATCACTAACCCTAAAATTTACATACAGTACATAATACAAATGCAATAGCATGTCATAAAAGCAAGATGACTAAATGACAAGTTATAACCATAATAAAACTAAACTATACCTGTTCTATCTTCATGCAGCATATATTCTCTGGCTCTTTAAGCATCTTACAGCAGTTCCCACACGCAATTTATAGATTATCATAACAGAAAATGCTAATGAATGACTAGATAGTTAGTTAACTCCACATCAGTTACATGATGCATTCAAAATGTCGCTTCTGATGGAGTCTCTCCATCATTGTCCGACTCTGTTTTGAACATAAAAGGCTGAACAGTTCTGTCATTTTCAGTGAGTCTGTGTGAGGTAACAGTAATCGGAGCTTCTAAGTGCTAACATGAGCTCCTGAAACTCTGCCCCCCTTTTGAGAGCAGCAGCTCATTTGCATTTAAAGGGACACTCAGAAATGGAGCATTTTTGCTCACCCTCAAAAAGTGACAAATTTAACTTGCTATGAAATTATCTGTTGGGTATTTTGATTTAAACTGCACATACACACTCTGGGGACATCAGAGACTTATTTTACATCTTGTAAAAGTGGCATTACACCACCCCTTTAATAGATATACTGCTCAAAATGAATACAAAAAGTATTGTGACAAGTCAGCAGATCAAGTTGATACTTAATTTCCACTAAAAAACTAAAATTTTCTGGAAAAAACTAATGTATGTGCTGCTGTTAGAAGGTGCAGCAAAATACATATCTGAAAACCTGATCAGTCACTGCTTTGATTATCACATTTATGAAAGCGGTAAGTGGCAAAAGCTATCCGTGTTCATCTCAGTAGCACAACTGACATGAACCACGAAAGTACACCAACCTGTTTGATTTCAAAAGTATTTTTGAACCAGTCACCTATAAATGCCATGTGATTTTATCACTGAGAACAACTGATGTCACCACAAGAATCTGTCCTACCCATTCCTTATTTCCTGATTTGTGATGTCAAAGGCAGCAGTCCGTCTATTTGTTATTTTTACTGTTGCTTTGCCAGTGTTGTATGTACACTCTTAGAAAGGATGTGTTAAAACTGACTCAAAATGTGCTAAATTTTTACACATCAATGGGTGAGTTTAGGGACAACACTTGATGTGTTAATTCTGACACAGTTATTAGAGCTTAATCTCTGAGTTAGATTTACATTATTGATTACAGCAGCACTGTGATTCTACAGCAGAAGATCAGCTCTTTCAGTATAATCCAAAAGATTCCTCAAAAGTTGTTCTGAAATCAAATTAAATTAAATATCAAATAAAATTAAAATTAAAATTAAAATTAAAAAAAAAATAAAAAAAAAACCTTCATCTAGGCACACACAGACATCAAGAATCAGCCTGTGAATCTCAACAGTGGTGAGAATAATAAAGCATGTTGCAGTGCATTCTGGGTGCCACCAATCAAAATTCATCCATGGCTCCCATCATGCATTGCTGCATGAATAAATTATGATCTGAATTGTCTTAGTAATTTTCTTTATTCTCACTATTTTATTTTTTTGCTGTTGTTATGTGACTTTTTAGTATCTTGTTTTGTAATGTTCAGAGTTGATCTATTTATCAGAATATGTTGCTTGTCACCGTTGTTGAGATTCACAGGCTGATTCTTGATGTCTGTGTGTGCGCCTAAAAGAGATATCTTCATTTTTGTCGTTGATCAGAACAACTTTTAATATTCAATAAAGATGATTTTCTGCTGTAAAATTGCAGTACTGCTGTAATTAATAATGTAAATCTAACTCAGAGATTGGACTCTAAATGAGTTTGATAATTCAGGTCAAACAATGATTATGTAAAAACATAACCAACATCACCTGATCATCTTTTCTTTTTGTGTGTCTGGCTGTTATAACTCAGTTACAACAGGCCAAACAAAATCTAATATTAAATAGTCAAGGGACAAGAGCCCAATTAAAGCAAACCCTAATCTCCATGATGGTAAAAATTGTGATTTTCTCGTTTGGTGATTCTGCTTGTTAATAGCAGGTGCTCATCATTAATGTTCAATATTCACACAATAATTAATTATCTTGATTGAATGGACTTGTTTTGGTCTTGGAAGGTCTGGTCTCGACCACACCTCTGGTCTTGAATGGTCTTGGTTTTGGAGGTCTGGTCTTCACCTCTGAAATTAACACAAAGATAACACAAAAATGAGTTCAGTGATTCAGGTCAAATAATAATTATGTGAAAACGTTACCAACCTGATCATCTTTTCTCTTTGCTTGTCTGGCTGTTATGACTCAGTTACAACAGCCAAACAAAATCTATTAATATATATAGATTAACACAAAATCTATATATTAACACATTACATGTGTTTTTGGCTGCACAGATTGTGTTCATGCTGTGAACAAATACACAGGTTGTGTTAATTTTAAAACTACACATAATATGTGTAAAACAATTGAATTCTTCCAACACATTTTTATGCAATATTAACACAAAATGTGTAAACTAGAGTGTTACACATAATATGTGTCATTTTTCTACACATTTCTTCTTAGAGTGTAGAACTCTAAAACATGCCATTGAAGCACATATGCTTTTCTCATTCACAGATTCTTGATTATGGATAATAGACAGTTCCCTCCTCCATATAATGGAGCAGCAATGGTCCAGACCAACATTCCCTACCAGATGCCGCAGGTTTATCAAAACCAACAAAGTCAGCAGACTCTTACTCTTGTATTCAGTTCAGAGACTATTTGTCATTGGTAACTACAGTACTTCAATAATGATCTTTTTTCCAGTTCAAACAGCCACTGTATACAATCAACCACTCCCACAGATGATGCAGTCTTCTGGCATGGGTAAGAGTTGATGTTTACTGTGTAGTTTAGAGGGAAACTGGAATGTTTCTGCATGCCACAGTGAGTATCAAAAACACAGAAGTTCCAAAACACTGCTGCCATTTTCTAAACATTGAGAAGGGAAAAAGTAATTACATAGTTCATCACTAATGCTCAAACATCACTTAATTAATTGTGTATTAATCTCATTAACTTTAACTCTGCTTCAGAGTTATTTTAACACTATTTAGAGAGGGACCATATATACTCTGAGCAGAGTTGATTTAACTGTGTATAGTGGTGTAGTGGTATAGTGGTTGATTTAACTGTGCACAATGGTGACCAAACATTTTCAATAAAACATCAACATCTAAACCTCTGTTAATTCTCAAAAAGAACTTCTGCTGAGATCTTGAGAGATTTATTGTCTGTGTGGTTGATTTCAAGCTGTGTGGCTTTAAGTCAGTTTAAGTATTTAATTTTCTGAGAGTGCAAACATTGATTCAATGCCATTACCATTGATTTTTTCATTTTTTCAACATTAATTGCAGGTGCAAAAGTAATATTGATTCAATGAGGTTAACGTTGACACATTAACATTGATTTGACATTATTTCGATCATTGTTTGCTATCTGGGATAAGCATTGCGCTTTATCACTGTCCACTATATTTAGTGACGGTATTACTCAATGACGCATTCTTTTTTAAGAGCAATATTTATTAGCAATGCTAAATGTGTGTGTGGTTGATTCAGATGCTTGTGTGTCTGATTCTGAGTTAGGCCTGGGCGATAAAAGGTATCGATATTTATCAACGGTACATCTTATTCAATAACGATACAAAAAATGTTAGATATAACTCTCGATATAGTTTCACTTAAATGCATTAAAATGTAAACAGACATGAAGTTCGGTTGCATGAATAACTCTAAAGCTCGCTCCGTCATTGGATCACAAACAGACGCACTACAAGTGACAAGCAAACAAGTTGATGTGGAGTTCAGTTGCGCAATCGCGATGAGATCAGAACACAAACACATGAAAACGAGTGCTGTACCTGCCGGTGATGAGGAGATTGTGAATAAAAAAAGTACTTATAAGCTCGTCAGTGTGGCAGTTTCATGGTTCCCTTTCGATACTTTACTCGTACTGCGTATGGGGAAAAACTCCTTTTTTCCTCGATGCTGAAGCCTTTTTTAATAACGCAGTGTAACTGCACGGCCATTGGTTCAAACTGGAAAACTTTTTGAACCAATGACGGCGCGGCGTAGCTGCGCGAGCCTATGGCGATGCGGCGCGCTGAAGCCCGCCAAAATGGGCGGAGCGACTGGCTATATAAGCGAGCGTTTCACCATAGGATTTCAGTTCTCTCTCCTTCAGCGACGACAACGCTTCTCTTCGCTGGATCGTCGAGCTGAACGCCTTCGCCTGCTGGAACGAGCTCTCCGCCGTCGAAGAGGCGCTGCAGCGGACCAGCTGAGATCGCCAGATCGGGGTCGTCGCCAGCCCCCCCGCCAGCGCTCTGCGCCGTTCTTCCCTGAAGTTCACGATGAGCTGACCAAGTCGTGGCGCGCTCCCTACTCAGCCCGCTTACGCACTTCCTCTTCTGCAGCTCTCACTTCAGTCGATGGCTCTCAGGAGAAGGGTTACGAGCACATGCTGCCCCTGGACGAAGCCGTGGCCGCTCACCTCTGCCCCCCCGCGGCCGTGGGGTGGAAGAACAAAAGAGCCCTTCCTTCTAAGCCCTGCAGAACTACCTCCGCCTTGGCTGGCAGAGCTTATTCTTCTGCGGGTCAAGCTGCTTCGGCGCTTCACACCATGGCCATTCTCCAGGTGTTCCAGGCCAAGCTCCTCCATTCCCTGGACGAGTCTGGAACTGACGCACCTGCCTTTCGCGACCTCCGCAGCACCACAGATTTAGCCCTGCGTGCCACGAAAGCCACAGCCCAGGCCATTGGACGTTCCATGGCCAACCTGGTCGTGCTAGAGCGCTACCTCTGGCTCAATTTGACAGAGATCAAAGAGTGCGACAAGGTGGCCTTTCTCGACGCCCCAGTCTCTCCAGCCGGTCTCTTCGGGCCAGCCGTAGAAGGATTTACTGAGCGCTTCACTGCGGCGCAGAAGTCGTCCCAGGCCATGCAACACTTCCTGCCCAAGTGCTCCAGCTCAGCCTCTGCCTCGAGTCGCCCCAGGACTGTGCAGACTCAGCACCAGAGCAAGCCTGCTCCTTCTACCTCCCAAGCAGCGCCCCCTAAGGAGCAGCGACAGCGAGCTCGTCCCGCTAAGCGCTCTACCTTCCCGAGACGCCAGGGCCCCCGACCTAAGATTGTGCTGGACCCGACGCCTCCAAAGTCTTCCTGATCACACGGGAAGAAAGAGGAAGGGGCAAAGTCCCGCTGCGGCCGGACTGCCCCAAAAGCTCTCACGACTACGTCCCCCGCCACCCCGTTCAGTTCCGGGTGTTGGGGAAAAAGTGTTTGTTCTGCGCCCTGGGCCCACTGCTGTTGTGCCCACGCAAAACGCTGTTGTTATGGCGAACACGATAAAAAATTTACATTCTCAAAAAGAGAGCAATTTTTCTCTTCCACACTCGTCGGTGCACAGGCCCCTACACAGCGGTCTGTCATCCGACGCCATTCAACCCCTTGTCACGTGGGCCGAGGCCTGGCAGGCCATCCCCGGGGTGTCAAAATGGGTTCTGGGGATAATAAACCAAGGCTACTCACTGCAGTTCGCCCGAAGACCCCCGCGTTTCAGCGGGGTGATTCCCACTTTGGTAAATTCGGACGACGCTCATGTCCTCCGTGCCGAAGTGATGACTCTGCTAGGGAAGGGAGCCATAGAAATAGTTCCCCCCTCAGAGAGCGAATCGGGGTTCTACAGCCGTTATTTCCTTGTCCCCCAGAAAGATGGCGGTCTCAGACCCATCTTAGATCTCAGACTCCTGAACCACTCCCTAATGAGACGGAAGTTCAAGATGTTAACGTTGAAACAGATCCTCACGCAGATTTGCCTCGAGGACTGGTTCTTCTCACTGGATCTGAAGGACGCTTACTTTCACATCCAGATAGCCCCCCATCACAGACGATTCTTGAGATTCGCATTTGAGGGCGTGGCTTACCAATATACAGTCCTTCCCTTCGGGCTGTCCCTAGCTCCTCGCACATTTACAAAGTGCATGGACGCAGCGCTTTCCCCTCTGAGACAGATGGGAATCCGGGTTCTGAATTACCTTGACGACTGGCTCATTCTGGCCCAGTCGCGTACCGAGCTAGACCATCACAGATCCGTGCTCCTCAGCCACTTGGAGTGCCTGGGACTCAGGGTCAACTTTGCCAAGAGCTCACTGCTCCCCAGCCAACGGATTACGTTCCTGGGTGCAGTTTTCGACTATAGTCTCACCAGAGCGCGCCCTGAAAATTCAGCAGCTCATGGCTTCCGTCAAGAACAAAGCCTGTCTCCCTCTGAAGTTTTTCCAGAGGATGTTAGGGCTGATGGCTTCCGCCTCCCCGGTTTTGCAGCCCGGCCTTCTACGGATGCGGCCCCTGCAATACTGGCTGAAACTCCGGGTCCCACCCCATGCTTGGCGGCATGGCCGCTTTCGTGTCAGGGTCAATCAGGCCTGTTTAGCAGCTCTGAAACCTTCGGACGAACCCTATTTGGTTCAGTCGTGGGGTACCCCTAGAGGCGGTTTCCAGAAGGATGGTGCTTTCGACAGATGCGTCCAACTGGGGTTGGGGCGCTCTGTTTGAGGGCAGACCAGCCTTCGGCTCGTGGTCTCACGAGGAGAGCCATCTCCACATAAATTCCCTCGAGATGCTAGCAGTATGTCGGGCCCTTCACTTCTTCCAGGCCATCCTGAAAGGGCGCCACGTCTTAGTCCAATCGGACAGCATGACAGTGGTGTCCTACATAAATCACCAAGGCGGCCTTTCGTCTAGCCGCCTCTGCGCACTGGCAAAGTCCCTCTTGCTAGGCGGTTAAACCCCCCACGTCCTCTCACTGTCCCCACCTGGGACCTTTCTTTGGTCCTCAGAGCACTCAAAGGGCTCCCCTTTGAGCCGCTGCGGTCAGCTTAACATTGAGCAGTCACAGCCGTTTCGGCTATCTGACCAGCTTTTTGTCTGCTTTGGTGGCCGCACCAAAGGGTCCCCGGTCTCAAAGCAACGACTCTCCTGTTGGATAGTCGATGCTATCGCTCTGTGCTACTCCTCTATGGGCCTTCATTGCCCCATAGGAGTAAGAGTCCACTCCACTAGAGGGATGGCCTCTTCGTGGGCCTGGTCTAGTGGTGTCTCCATCAAAGACATTTGTGAGGCGGCCGGCTGGTCCTCGCTGTCCACTTTTGTCAGATTTTATAACCTGGACGTTCCAACCTTGCATGCTCGGGTCCTCTCAGTATGATGCGACGGCCTCAGTCGAGCTCCGTCATCATGCTACTCCTAGGGAGCCAACTCCCCCCTAGCTAGTGTAACTTAGGGTTCGAAGGCTTCGGCCTCCTCACTTGTCCCCTGGACCCCTCCGGTGTCCAAGATAAGCCAGTCGTTCCCTTCCGTGGCACGGAGCGGTTGAATTCGTTCCCGACGACACTGAAGCCACAGCCTCGTGGCACGGCATAGAACGCAGTACTCGTTCCGTATCTCAGGGAACCGAGATTACGTTCGTAACCGAGTACGTTTCCTTACATCTTACAGTTGATCTACTTCAAAGTTCATCTTGAAAGAGTAGTTGTCATGTAGATATTGTAATGACCCGGCATTCAACACCAGCAGTCGGTTGCATTATGGATATTTGTTTGTTTTGAGTTGATTTATGCGTTATTTAAGCAAGATGGTTTGGTTTTTGCTTTAGCAAAGTTATGTGTGTTTATGTTCAAGTTAGTTTGGGTGGGTTTGGTTCATTTTTCCGCCTGGTTATATAAAAAGTGTGGCTCTCACCGTCATGGAGAGAGATGTGTACAGGAGGGACTTGACAATCTGGACTTGCCTGTGTAGTTGTTATTCTGTGTTCAGAATGAAAAGAAAAAAAAGATAGTTCTGCTTCTTGTTGTTTTGTTCCATCTTTGAAGACACTCATGGTTGTGTGGTGTATAAGACATAAATGCTCATATTAGTAATTAACATAGTACAAGTATACTAGCTTAGTATAAACATTACATAGCATAGTATAATCAATTACAATGCTTCACCACCAGGTGCCAATAAATGACTGTTGATGTATTTGACGTTGAATCTTCATTCAACAGATTCTTTCAAATACATTTATTCATCCAGTAATGAAACAAGAATATTTATGGGCGTGTAATTTATTCATACATCTAAACAGATTTTTTTTTTTTAAATAATTAATTCAAATATATTTAACATTTTAAAAAAGACTGCAGCAATTAATATTTTGTCAGAACTTCTAGTAAATTACGTTATTTCGTTTAGTTGACATTCAGAATTGTGATCTCGGTTTGAAAGAAACAAACAAAAAAGTTTCTCAATTTATCCAGAATTGTGCAGCTCTAAGTTTCTTTAACACTTATTTATTTAACCTTCATATAAAATATAAGAAAGATTTGTTTACATTTTATTTAGCTTTGTTTTAAAAATTAGTTGTTGTTTGCCTCAATTAAACATTTTTCCTTAATTATCGATACCGATCAATATGACATATTGTTCTGTCCAGCTACGTTGTTTGCCTTAAGATATAAATATGCAAGCATAATTTGGGGCCAAGCACCTATTGTATCCATTAGCGTTCTTCTTCTGCTCTAGAATTCTATTGGCAGCCCATAGAACCGTAAAAAGTTGTGAAATTTGGCACACAGATAGAGGACATTAAAACATTAAACACAGCAAATTTGGAGTCTCTACCTCAGTCCTTCTAGTGCCACCAACTCTGCAGATTTGCACCCTGTGATGTCATTTTCCCTCATGAAAATTTTTCCACCATTTTGAATTTAAAAAGAAATAAATAAATACTTTTCCAAACTAGACGGTTGGTCCAATTATCACCAAAATTGGCTCACATCATATTCAGACCATGCTGGCAAAAACTCATTAAAAGCCTTTTGATAGACCAAACCGTTCTCAAATGAAGCTTCATCAAAATAGTTGGTGTGATGCCAAGCTGAGGCTGTAACTCTGCAATGCTTTGGCATATTAACATGAAACTTTGTATGTGTCATTGTCACCTCACACTGACCCCACCATATTAATTTAGTAACACCGCCACCTATTGGTCAAAAGTCATAAGCAATTAAATCGTAATTATAGTTATTGTATTCATGATTTTTTTCAGCCATTTTGCATAAAATAATCTAAAAAATACTGTACCTTTAATTGCTCCCAGCAATGCTTGCATTACTCATGCCTTTTTTGTGCTTGTCTCCTTAATTGCTGCTTGAAGCTTTCCATGTATTCATGTAATTTAACAGATTCTAGAAGTTAATTCATCCTGAGAGAGTATGAGAAGTGTCACGATACATTGCGCAGACTTCTGGAGGGGTTTAAAGGGATTTCTCTGGGAATAATGTAGAAATTAAAATGTAAAATGCTGGAAGAGGTTTTATGGTATGCCATCTGAGACGACCAACACTACATATTTTAGACTTTAAATACATTTCTAATACATTTTAAAAGAACAAATAGAACAACCTTGAGCTCCATGTCATACTAAGTCAGGTCCAAGTTATGATATAAAATAAGATTTTCCTTATCTTAAGTTTGAAGGAATTTTACAGCTCTCTGGTTCTGTATGTTTTCTCTTTCAGCTCCAATGGCTTACAACCAACAGCCCACTGCTCCTGCGCCTGACCAGGGTGAGCAGAAAAGATTTAGATTCATGAGACTAAAGGCCCCGATATACTTCAAACGAAGTTCTTTTTTGTTTTTTGTTTAGAGAGTGATGGTTAGATGAATATGTAAATATGAGCTGTGAAGTAACAAAATAAACATTTTTATAGAAAACATTATATAAGCATTTTTATATAAAGCATAAGAAAAGCATCTGATCATAACAACACTGGTATGTTAGCACAAGCTCTGCAAATTAGCACTGTAGTCAAGTCACGTTTATTTCAGAGGTTTAAAGTCCAGGGGTCAGAAAGTAAAAGTCCTGTCATATTTTTATTCCACCCACTGAGGCAGTGTTAAAGTTAATGAGATAATTAAGTGATTAATTGAGTGATGATTGACCATTATTGAAGATACCTGATGTTAATAAGCAAAATCATAAATTTAAGTCATCATCATGGAGATCATGGTTTGCTTTAGTTGGGCTCTTGCCCTTGATTTTGTACTGTTAGATTTTGTGTGGGCTGTGTTGGTTGTTTTCACATAATCTTTATTTGTCCTGAATCACTGAACTCATTCAGAGCCCAATCTCTGAGTTAGATTTACTTTATTGATTATAACAGCACTGTGATTCTACAGCAGAAGATCAGTTTTTCAATATAATCCAAAAGATTTCTCAAAAGTTACTCTGATTGAAAAAAAATTCTTTCAGGCACACACAGACATCAAGAATCAGCGTATGAATCTCAACAACGGTGACAAGCAACATATTATGACAAAACAGATCAACTCTGAACATTAGAAAACAAGCTACTAAAGTCACTTAAAAACAGAAAAAATAAAATAGTGAGAATAAAGAAAACTACTAAGAGAATTCAGCTCATAATTTATTCATGCAGCAATGACCCGGATCTCCATGATGGTGACTTAAAAATTGTGATTTTCTCCTTTGGTGATTCTGCTTGTTAACATCAGGTATCTTCAATAATGGTCAATCATCACTAAATTAATCACTTAATTGTCTCATTAACTTTCCAGACTTTCCACCTCTGGTTTATTTATATAGCACTTTTTTCAGTAGATTGCTTAAAAGCAAGCAACCTTACAGTATCAAGCTTAAAAAACAGTGTCAGTGCTTCATTTCATCAGAAGCACAACTTCATTTTGCACTATAAAGCGGCTATCCAGTGTGTTCATGTTTTCACCCGCGGAGATCTTACCTCAACGAATTCAGCACATGAAATGAGCCAGGGAAAAGTTCCACGCAAATGAAGGTGGAGCCTCAGCGCACATCTCCTATTACGTTATCATTAAAGACCAATGGTAGTACGAAGATGTTTTGCAGCTGAAGCAAACTTTTCCTGAAACTTCGAAAAAACTTTGTTTTGGCCTTATTTTGTTCTAAATGACGTCACATCAGTTCGTTCAATTTCATTTGAAGTATATCGGGGCCTTAATACAAATAACACTAGAAGGTTTCAGAATGCACATGATGCACCTGTATAGAATACTATACTGGAGATTTATGATCATATTATATGTATTTTCATCAAAATTACCTCTTTTTCTGCATATGTAGCCCCAGCAATAATTATTGCACCACATCTGACTGAAGTTCCTGGGCAGATAAAATGTCCTAACTGCAAGCAGCAGATCGTCACAGAGATGAAATTCATCAATGGAAAGAAGGTGTGGGTCATCTGTGGAAGTCTTGGCATTTTAGGGTAAGGAACCGCATTCACCGAATTCCTACATACACAGAAAAAAAGGGTTTAAAATTGTACCTTTGGGTGTACAACAGCTTGTCGCTGGGGCAGTACCTTTAAAGGGACATTTTGTACTTTTTTACTCCAAAAAGGTACTAATATTCGAGGTGTAAAGTCCAGGTTCAGAAAGTAAAAGTCCTCCTCAGTATTTTGTTCCAGTCACCTGGATTTGCTAATTAGCACAGTTTTTCAACCAGGAGGTACACAGCAAAATCTCCAGTGTTAAATGAACTCTCCTGGGAGTATATGTGAGACCAGAGGTGGAAAGTAAAGGGGTCAGAAAGTAAAAGTCCTGCCATATGTTTATTCCACCCACTGAAGCAGTGTTAAAGTTAATGAGATTATTAAGTGATAAACTGAATGATGATTGACCATTATTGAAGATACCTGATGTAAACAAGCATAATCACCTAAGGAGAAAATCACAATTTTTAAGTCACCATCATGGAGATCAGGGTTTGCTTTAGTTGAGCTCTTGACCCTTGACTTTTTAATATTAGCTTTAGGTTGGGCTGTTGTGACTGAGTTATAACAGCCAGACAAGCAAAGAGAAAAGATGATCAAGTGGTGTTGGTTATGTTTTCACATAATCATTATTTGACTTGAAACACTGAACTTATTTAAAGCCCAATTTCAGAGAGATTTACATTATTGATTATAGCAGCACTGTGATTCTACAGCAGAAGATCAGCTTTTTCAACATAAAACAAAGGAATTCTTAAAAGTTGTTTTCAGGGGAGCAAGAATGTTTTTGAAATGTTTGACGACGAGCAGTTAATCAAACTGTATCTTTTGGACAGATCAGACATCATCTTTGTCAGCGCTGATTAATGTTGGGTTTAATTGTTTGACTAAGGGCCCATTCACATATCGCTTTTGTGCACGCAAATTCGTTATTACAAATGTAGGTGCGTGGTAAGCGCACTCATAATAGAAGTGACACGTATGCGGTGCGGCATGTTTTTTCCAGGCGCACCTATGCCGCGACAAGATGAAAACATCTCAACTTTTCAGAATGCCGCAAGCACACAGCAGGTCATGTGACAAGAACCAACCAGTCAGCTTCGGCCTTTCCTTATCGACATCGAAAGCTCAGCCAAACAGCTGATCATAGCTGTACAGGGCGGGTTTTTATTTCTCATCTCCATAAATATATCTAGTAGTAAAGCTAATGCAAGGGCTTGAAATCAATTAATCCTTTGCTGATACTTCCTCATCATCGTGGAGAGCGCAGTTCATGGTTGCACAGCAACACGGCCGCGCTTTCCACGTGTTTCAGGCGCGATATGTGAATGGCCCTATTCACCAAGCAATAGCGCTTCTTCTTCGGGGCAGTTTGGTTTTCTTTTGGAATCCATGGTGGCCGATTATATCATAAAATCTAGGCTATAAATAGGCAGGTCAGTTAACAGCCCACCGTTTAAAATTTGCAATTAAAACATGATGGAAAACGTGAAAATTCTTTATTGTCAAATGTGTGTTGAATGAAAACTGATGTGAATTTATCTGATAATATTCTTAAATAAGGAAATCTATTCAGTGATTGGTCCATGCCTATGTCATCTTCCAAAATCCTGTTTGTGGCACGGCAATGTGTTGTGAATCATCTCTAAGACTGACACTTAAGATTTAGTCCTACACTTCACTTAAATTACAACTGAGATGCTTGATAACTAACTCTTAAGTGTAGCTTTGAGCCAAGAATTTTTTTTACTCTCAAGTCAATTCTTAGCAGTGTTCTTGTGAGTAATTCCCACAGGCTTGATAAATACGGGCCCTGGTCTTCACCTCTGAAATGAACACAAAGATGTGTAAATGTGTAATATTAACACATTACAGGTGTTCTTGGCTGCACAGATTGTGTTGATGCTGTGAACAAATACACAGGTTGTGTTCATTTTAAAACTACACATAATATGTGTAAAACAACTGAATTCTTCCAACACATTTTTATGAAATATTGACACAAAATGTGTAAACTAAAGTGTTACACATAATATGTCATTTTTCTACACATTTCTTCTTAGAGTGTATGGAAAGTTTTATACATGAGGCCCCTGGACTTTACACCTCTGATATTAATTCCTTTTTGGAGTAAAAAAATACATAATTGTCCCTTTAAAGGTACTGCCCCAGCGACAAGCTGTTGTACCCCTAAAGGTACAATTTTAAACCCTTATTTTTCTGAGAGAGGAATCACAAATTGTTTTATTTTAATTTTGCACTTAGGTTCATTTCTGTGGATATTTAGTTGCTGATTGAATTGATGAACCACTAACCATGTAACCATGTAATATCACAAAAAAAGAAAACTCATTTTTCAACACACTCGTTTTTTTCTGTTGTTTTCTGTCCAGGATCTGGCCGTGTTGTTTGATTCCATTCTGTGTGAATTCCTGCAAGGACGTAGAGCATCACTGTCCAAGCTGCAAAACCCTCATCCATGTGCACAAACGCATGTAGCTTGTTCTGAAGCAGAGAAAATCTGAGTGACCAAAAGAAAAACTTTACTTCTCTTTCCTTCTTTATGCAGATAGATAGATAGATAGATAGATAGATAGATAGAATCACACTTTTCTTATTGTAAAATGTATAATGAACTCTGCAGGATAGTGTAATTAAGCAAAATATATACTTACTACTTGTTGCCTTTTATGCACAACATTTTTTGTTTGTTTTTTATTTGATTAAAATGTTCTTAATTGAAAGGTCAGCAAAACTTTTTCTTTTCGCAAAACCCCTAAAATAAACAAGATTTGTTGTATCAGATTATGTTTATCTGATAATATAGCATGGTTTTTCAGATCTAATCTAGATAATACCACACCACAAAGGAGTAATTTGCTTTATTTTCAACTTATTGCAACTATGTGTAACTGGTCCTACTTGACTCGCTCCGAAACTAAACCACACATGCATAACACAATCCTTTGATTGGAAGAACTAGCTAAACTACCCTGACATGAGAGTCATTGACGCAGCTAAAACTTCCCCCTGGTTTCACAGACAAGGCTTAAGCTAGTCCTGGACTAAAATGCATGTTTTAGCTGTTTTAACTGAAAGCAACTTGCACTGACATATCTTAAAATATGTCAGTGCCATTGTTTTGTCTCAAGATTCACACCAGTAATGTTTTTTTCTAGAGTACGTTTATAAATGCTACTTAAATATCCTAATTGAACTAAGGCTTAATCCTGGCTTAATCTAAGGCCTGTCTGTGAAACCAGGCCTTCATGTGTCAAATAATATTGAAAGAATAGTTTATTGACAAAATGCAGCCTTTGTCAATGAGACATATCAATAAAGTACACTGTTAAACCTTGCTGTAAAAAAACGACCAAATTCTAACAGTAACAAACCACTTTCCATTAAAACAGTAATATACCATAGAAAACAATGCATTCTGAGTGAATTCAGACACTGATGAACACCTGATAAGCAGAATCACTGAAGGACAGAGAAACGAACATAAAAAAGAGAAGAGACGAGCAGAAGCACAAGAACTGCAAATTATAATAATAAAATAATAAAGTTTGTAGTCACCATCGTAGTGACCAGTGTTTGCTTTAGTTGACTCTTTGACAGTAGTTTTCTTTGGCTGCTGTAACTGAGTGTTTATAAAACACATTTTTTATGGCAAGAAAAAATCATCAGGAAGTTGATCAGATGTTTTGGCTGTTGTGATTATGCTGTAATTATCTTGGACTTGTCTAATTCACTGATCTCTTTCTGTGTCTAATCTTTGATTTCATGGGTTTTTTGATTTTATATTTATTGATTATATTACAACAATGATTCAGTAATCAGTTATTTATATTTTGAAGTCATATAGTGCATAAAACATCTTGAGCTCCTGCATCACTCCTGCATCACTTCTGAACATTTATCAAAGAAATAATGCCAAACAGGTTTGTAAACCGGTTTCACACTCAGTGTGGCTGAAGTAATTTGTAGTTCTTATGTTTCTGCTCGTCTCTTCTCTTTTTTTCTGGTCTTGTTTCTCTGTCCTTCAGTGATTCTGCTTATCAGGTGTTCATCAGTGTCTGAATTCACTCACTTCTTTTAATTAACTCTCTCAAGTGGACTATATGGCAATAGTGAATGAGGGTATAGGGTGTGATTTAGAACACAGCTTCTGAGGCTACTTTCTCGAAAATGACAAATATTACCCAGAATGCATTGTTTTCTACAGTATATTACTATTTTAATGAAAAATTGTTTGTAACTGTCAGAATTTGCCGTTTTTTTACAGCAAGGTTTAACAGTGCAGTGTATAGACTGAGCACTGTCCTGTCCTGGAGGACCCACAGCCCTGCACATTTTGTATGTCTCCCTCATCTATCACACCTGATTCAACTCATGTGCTCATTAGTAGACACAGGAAGACCTGAAATGGGTGTGTCAGAAATAGGGAGACATACAAAATGTGCAGGGCTGGGGGTCCTCCAGGACAGGTTTGGGAACCCACTGGATTATTGTGTTCCATATTGATATACATATAAAAAAAACAGGAAGAAAATATTTTCCAATCTTTGCATTAAGCATTACATTATGCCAGGGTTTCCCAAACTAGGGTTAATGAAAAAAATGCAGGGGAATTGTGAGTTAATGATTACTTAAATAATAAGATTGCACATTTAAAATTAATAAATTACTGAGATAAACAAAATAAATTACAAAATAAAACTATTGAACAATAAAAATATTTGTATGTTATTTGTTTTCCTGCATGTAAATGTGACCATTATCCGACAGCAGAGAACTGTGAACATGCAAATCTCAGGGTCTCCAAGGAAATATTTTTGGTCAACTGTTGGTTTGTCTGAGAAAACCTTTTGGGAATCCCTGCATTACATGAATAATATACATGTAAACAGCAATGACATTACACATTCAAAGTTTCCAGGTTTGAAATATTTTGTCCAGACTTTTGTCCAGATCAATAAGCCAGTGAAGGTCAGTGGATATGATGAAGGCGACATAGTGTTTTACAACTATACATCAGCAGTGTTTAGTAACTTGCATAAATATTAATCTCATTCTTGGTGTAATTTAAAGGTGCTTTTGTCCCCAAATTCAGCTGTATTACAAATTTGTGATTTATTTATATGGCCATTCTATATTGTGATACAGTCAAAGGTAAACCGTATGACACACAATAGTATTTTAGAAAGATAAATTTAAAAGACTAAAAAGAAGAATTAGAATCAATAAATTATGAATAACTTACTGTCATTGTGTGAATAAAATGTTATCCATGAAAAAGTAACTGTAATCTGATTATGAGCATTTTAAACTATAATCTGAGAAATATAATCTTGCAAAGCAACACTGTAAAAAACTGCTGTAAAAAAGCCAAATTTCGACAGTAACATGTTGTTTTCTATTGAAACAGTAATATACCGTAGAAAACAATGCATTCTGGGTAATAGTTGACGTTGAGTGATTTAATGTCTTTTATCTTCAGTTGATTTCATCTAAGGCTGTGGCTGAAGTCAGTTGTAGTTCCTGTGTTTCTGTTCGTCTTTTTTCTTTTCTTGTTGTTTCTTTTCCTTCAGTGATTCTGCTTGTTAACAGCAGGTGTTTATCACCAATTCTCAATTATCATTTAATTAATCACTTAATTATCTCATAAACTTCAACACTGCTTCAGTGTTACTCTAACACTCTGTAATGTGGACTCATATGTGTTCATTAAACACTGGGGATTTTGTTGTAGGGTTTAAAGGGTTAAAGGTAAGATGAAAAAACACGCATAGTGAAACACTTTTCTACAGTAATAAACTGTAAATTAATTTTACAGCAACAAACTGTAGAAAAACAGTAATTTACTGGCAACTCTGAAGAAAAGAAACTTCACTCAAAATACAGTGGATAACAATAAACAAATAAACAAACAACAATTTGGTTTAGTTGGGTCAGTATAATAAATGGGGTATACCTTATTTAATAATTTAATGTTAATTCCATTTGAATTAAAAATAAAAATGACCCCAAAAATTCACACTGCTCCAAACAGGTGAAACTGACCCAACTAAACCAAATTGTTTTCACACAGGAATGAACCTCATGGTTCTCGAACATCAAGCAAACATGCTTGAGCTTCTGTTTACCAGAACTGATGTGTGTTGATGAATGATTATATGTGAATAAAAACATAAATCTGTTCATCATATAAAGCAAGTCTCTTCAGAAAATTTGGACTAAACCGCTCAATTCATATGGATTAGCTGTACGATCTCTTTATACAATTTTTGAAGTGTCAAAGTGGTACTTGCGTAGCTGTCTATGGAGGGACAGAAAACTCTCAGATTTTATCAAAAATATCTTAATTTGTGTTCCGAAGATAAACGAAGGTCTTACAGGAGTGGAACAACGTGAGGGTGAGTAATTAATGACAGAAATTTCATTTTTGGGTGAACTAACCCTTTAAGTTGAATACAGCCTTGCAATGCACTTGCAAAGATGATCGTGTGGGGATAGATGACGATTCAAAAACAAAAATCAGACACTAGGACGCCATCCTAATGAATGAAACAGTAACAAATGAAAACAAAGTCCATTTCTGTGGGCCTATCTATTTTTATTTAAATATTCAGTTCTTGACCAAAGATAAATTTAAAGAAAGATTTTGTCTGACTACTATTCATAAATTGGTCTCCATTGGTGGATACAGCCTTGCAATGCAGGCAGAGAAAAGATGATCATGGGGATATAAGTAAAATTGAAAACCAATAAAATGTATTTTTTACCTTTAGACTTGACATTATCTTTATTTATCACAAATAACTGGCATGAGTGCAGAAGAGCACGCTGATTCAACAGTATTCATTCAGCGCCTCAGGGCTTCGTCCTCTTACTGTGATTCTGCATCACTCCATTTTCCACTGTGCAGGAGAATGACGGCACTAAAGCTTGACTTGGCCTGACATCAGAGTTTCGTTTGAGTTACTGAGACAGTACAAAAATTGTTTAAAATTTTTTTAGAAAAAAAAATATGTATACACACACTTAGGAAAAATGGTTCCAGTACCAAATTAGGGTTCTTTCGCTTGTTTAGAACCCTTTTTATAAGGTTCCATAAAGAACCATTATTTGAAAGTGCTATATAGGACCTTAATGACTTGACTTAATGGTGTTATAAATAACCTTTTTAATTATAGTTTATTTTCATCTATATTAGTATCTTCATATTATTAATATTAGTATTAATAATATTATTTTGTGTGTGTGTGTATATATATATATATATATTCTATAGTTTTGCGAACATTACTGGGAAGTTACTTTAGAATAGTTGTGGAATCAGCGCCATCATTAACACCAGACCCTTATATGGACTGTTGTCTTCAGCCTTTATCATCTGCCATCTTCTGTAAAGACAGAGAGACAATTACTATCGAAGCTAAGTCTGCCTAACTTGCCATTGAATGAACACTCACCTGTTTCTCCTGCTTGCTGTCCGCATCCTGCAAATAAATACCTGTTCGATTAAGCTACCTGTGTTGTGTCCTTCAGTATATGCTGACAAGAATGTTCTCTGAACATTTAAAAACATGATGTGTAAATGTGTTGTGCTAACGTTCTGAGAAGAGATAACACTGAACATTCTATTAACGATACTGGAAGAACGTTTGTTTTCGAGAGAAATAGTGAACTTGCGATGCTTTTCTGTAAGAAAAATATCCATATTTAATAAGGTAAAATATCTAGCTTCCGCCAGACAACCTTCTGTATTCAGCTTATGGAAAAAGTGAAACGAATCTCACAGTTCAAAATGCTTACACTACGTCCTACGCCTTCCCTATTCAACTTACGAAAAAAGCTTTTTTCAAGGCAGTCTGGTGCAGCTAGTAAGAGTTGTGCACGTAAACTTCACTCCTCTGATCTCAAGAGACGTTCTAGCGAATGACACTAGAGACTGCAGTCTTTAGCCTCCTTGTTAGAGTGCCCGACTCCCATGACGTAGACCTGGGTTCGAATCCCGCTTAGAGCGGGCGGTTCGAACAGGAGGGGTTACACTGGCGGAAGCTAGATGTTTCACTTTATAACTTTTTTAATATGGATATTTTTCTTACACAAACGCATCGCTTCGCTTCAGAAGGCCTTTATTAACCCCCGGAGCCGTGTGGAGTACGTTTATGATGGATATGGATGTAAGCACTTTCTTCAGCTTCAAACTTGTTGGTCCAGTTCACTCCCATAATAAAGCTTGGACGTGCCAGGATATTTATTATAACTCAGATTCAGAAAGAAGAAAGTCATATACACCTAGTATGGCTTAAGAGTGAGAAAATCATGGGGTAATTTAAAAAACTAATCCTTTATGGCCTTCCTATTTAAAACACTAACTCTCAAGTTCTCCTGACTTGCAGTTTAGCAAGTCATCTGAATGCAGCTTAGCCTAATCTTCAACGAGCACTAATCTGGAGTCCTGCATTACAGTGCGCTGACGCATGTGTGTGTGTGTGCGCAAGTTTTTGTGACATATTAGGACACAAATTTGTATAATGACATGGGTATGACACAGGTATTACAAGGAGAGAGTGACTTATGAGGACATTACCCCATGTCCCCACTTTTTCAAAAGGCTTATAAATCATACAGAATGACTTTTTTTTTTTTTTTTTTTTTTTTTTGAGAAAGTAAAAATGTGCACAGTTTTCTGTGATGGGTAGGTTTAGGGGTAGGGTTGGTGTAGGGTGATAGAAAATACAGTTTATACAGTATAAAAACCATTACGCCTATGGAATGTCCCCACAATTCACAAAAACAAACCTGAGTGTGTGTGTGAGAGAGAGAGAGAAAGGCCTCTGGTTTCCTAGATATTAGGAATATGATCAAATGTCTCCTCTCAGATCCCAAATAATATTCACGTTATGGTTACTAAACATTCTAACTAAATTAACACCTACACATAAAGAAAGGAGAGGAGATGTGTCTAATACTCTGATGGCTCACTGCACCACTGGTCGGGATTATCTGAAGGCTACTTAAAGAGACACGATGATCACACACACACTACAGTACTGTACACGTATGACCTGAAGCGCAGGGATCTTTATTACATAAGACTCCCTCAAGACATTGCACGTGGACACACACCTGGCCGTTTAAGTGACAGTCAGAAAGAGGTCTAATCAGAGATCTTTAGGCCAGAAGTTTGAGCGTTTGGCTCATCATGAGAGTGTGAGCAGCATGATTGCTGAAGAGTTTTGCTGTGGTTTATTTATAGTCTCTGCATCAGCATCAGTCACAATGCTGCAAATGAAGCCCTTCAGAGAGCGACGCATGTGACAAGTGAGGATGGACTACAGCGGTCCAGAGCGCTCTATATTCAGTCAGACGTGAATTTCACCCTCTACTGCGCGCGGATCTGTGGACGAGGCAGCAACAGGAGACTGTACACTGTCAAAAAGAGGCTGAAAGAAAGAAGAAGAGAAATAAAGAAAGAAGGATGCTCTCTTACAGATGTAGTGTGTAGGTGTGGAACTGTCTGCCGCTGAATTTCCGGATATTCTGTCACTGATTTTCAACTATTGATCACGAAGAAAAAGCGCGGCGCTCGGTTGCAATGTCTGCGCGCGAGTGTGTGCTTTTCAGGATTATTCCCACAACACCATAAGAAGAGATTTAGATAGTGGGAATGTGTGTAGAAACGCTCCAGCGCTAATAAATAGGCTACACATCGACAAGTGCTTCAAGACTTTATCTAAAATACAATCTGAACTGGTAAGGTGAGTAACACCTATCTTATCTGTCGGTGTTTATATAACTGTTTTGTCTGCAGATTTATTCTTCGTTTCTCGTGATTTTGCTGTGTTTAAGTAACTCTTATACATTTGATCCTAAAGTTGTATGTGTTTGAACATGAGTGTGTGTTTGTGTGTGCGCGCGCGCGAGTGTTTCTGGCTATATAAATTGCGTGCAGCTCCATCTAGGCCAGCCCACGCGCGCCTCTGGTTGCCATAGCAACTGTCGGGGGTTGTAAAAGGGGTAGAGGATGCGAGACCAAGTGAAAGCTCATCTTTACACTCGGCTTTTACAACTCAGCAGCAGAGGATGAGCAAATGCATCTGCAAAATTTAGTAGCCCGAGGTAAATGAACTAATATGGTAATAAGAAAACAGGATGATGCAGTGTCACACAGGCTTGTATGTGGTAGGCTATTACCTTGCAAAACAATCCATCACAATTCAAAGGCATTCTGAGCAGTTGCCAGGGCATTGTTAGGTTGTTGCCAAGGTGTTCTGAGAGTGTTTTTTTAGTGTGGCGTTGCTATGTGGTTGCTAGGGAGGTCGGATAGATTGCTGATTCCAAATTACCACTGTTTTCTGAATGACTACTGTTTAGAGATGGAAGGTAAATTAGTAGACAGAACCTAAGATGGATTTATAAATAACCAATCTGAGTTATTTTAGTAAAATTACATTCATTTTCTTTTAATTTTATTTAATAGCCAAAATCCTAGTGAAGAATTACACTAGCTATAATCCAATCCAATAACCAATGGAATTACAGCAAAAAGTGCATCTTCCTCTACAGACTTTAATATTGTAGCCTAATAATTTGCAAGTCAATATTGCTTTATATTTATTCAGTCATCATGTAATGGCCTGATTCAAAATGAATTGAAAAGATACATTCAGCTGTGTTCTTTCTCTTGCAGCCATGGCTGTGAGGCCCACCCTCATCTTCATTCTGTCTCTGATTGGCTGCTGCGCTCTTGAGGACCCGCCCAAGCACACAGCTCCGCCCCCTCCTCATGGTTGTGGCGCTACAGTGGACCTGCCCTACAGAGTTCTGTGCGACCTGGAGTCCGTGTGGGGCGTGGTGCTGGAGGCCATAGCGTGCGGTGGGACCATATCTGCTTTGATTCTGGCCGTGATTCTTTTAGCCAAGCTGAAAACGGTAACAGAACCAGAGAAGCGATGTGGCGTTGGTCCCCTCCTACTCCTACTGGCCGGAACGGCTGGTCTCTTCATCCTCTCGCTGGTGTTCTTGGTGGGGCGTGGCGAGGTACTCTGCATGGTGCGCCGTGGGCTGTGGGGGGCGCTGTTCGCGATGTGTTTCTCGTGTCTGCTGGTGCAGGGAGTGCGGCTGAAGAAGCTGGCCGGAGGGAGGCGGAGCCCAGCAGGGAGTTCTCTCGCCGGATTGGCTTTCGCGCTCACCGTGGTTCAAGGCATCATCGCTGGAGAGTGGCTGCTGCTTACGGTGGTCCGCGAGGGACATGCAGCCTGCGATTACCTGCCTTTAGACTTTGTGTTGGTATGTAGCTATGCTGTAGTGTTGTTGCTGGCTGCCACTGTGTTGTCGTTGGCCGTCGTATTGTGCGGAGGGAGCAACAGGGAAGAGTCGAGCAGGAAGAGGATGAAGTGGAGGTGTAACGCCGTCTGGCTTTTCCTCTCATGTCTCTCTTCGCTTCTCCTCTGGGTCGCCTGGCTCGGTCTCTATCTCTACGGCAACGCTGGCATCATGACCGCGGCGAAGGATTGGGATGAGCCGGCATTAGCGGTTGCCTTGGTGACTGAGGGTTGGGTATTGTTGTTATTTCACGCTATCCCAGAAACGCACCTGTGTTTGCGTCCGTCCAGTCAGAGAAATGCAGACACTGGGCAGAACTACTACGACACCCCTCAGCCCCCTGCGGCACAAAGTTACCATGACGACGAGAGGCCAACCAATCCCAGAGCTCCATTTACAGAGAGTCAGGCATACACTGTAGAGGAACACAGTGCAGGTGGGTTGTTAAACAAACACATGTGCAACGTTTTTTAGTTTATGTTCTGGGAAGGTTAGTTTATGGTTATAAAAAAATCTAAATAACATTATAGAACGTTCTGTATAGGTTCTTATTAGGTTGGTACAAAAACCTCCCTGCAACGTTCTGGGAAGGTTAGTTTATGGGTATAAAAAAATCCTAAAAATAACCATTAGAAAACGTTCTGTAAAGGTTCTGTTTAGGTTGGTGCGAAAACCTCCTTGCAACGTTCTGGGAAGGTTAGTTTATGGTTATAAAAAAACTAAAAATAACCATTAGAAAGCAGTCTGTAGAGGTTCTGTTCAGGTTGATGCAAAAACCTCCCTGCAACGTTCTGGGAAGGTTAGTTTATGGTTATAAAAATAATAAAAATAACCATTAGAGAACGTTTTGTATAGGTTCTTATTAGGTTGGTACAAAAACCTCCCTGCAACGTTCTGGGAAGGTTAGTTTATGGTTATAAAAATAATAAAAATAACCATTAGAGAACGTTTTGTATAGGTTCTTATTAGGTTGGTACAAAAACCTTACTGCAATGTTCTGGGAAGGTTAGTTTATGGTTATAAAAAAATCCTAAAAATAACCATTAGAAAACGTTCTGTAAAGGTTCTGTTTAGGTTGGTGCGAAAACCTCTTTGCAACGTTCTGGGAAGGTTAGTTTATGGTTATAAAAATAATAAAAATAACCATTAGAGAACGTTTTGTATAGGTTCTTATTAGGTTGGTACAAAAACCTTACTGCAATGTTCTGGGAAGGTTAGTTTATGGTTATAAAAAAATCCTAAAAATAACCATTAGAAAACGTTCTGTAAAGGTTCTGTTTAGGTTGGTGCGAAAACCTCTTTGCAACGTTCTGGGAAGGTTAGTTTATGGTTATAAAAATAATAAAAATAACCATTAGAGAACGTTTTGTATAGGTTCTTATTAGGTTGGTACAAAAACCTCACTGCAACGTTCTGGGAAGGTTAAATTATGGTTATAAAAAATCTAAATAACATTAGAGAACGTTCTGTATACGTTCTTACTAGGTTGGTACAAAAACCTCCCTGCAGCGTTCTGGGAAGGTTAGTTTTGGTTACAAAAAATAACCTATAGAGAATGTTTCTAGAATGTTATTATTTGGTTTTCAAAAAAAGGCAAGTTTGGCAACCATATGGGAACGTTAGGGGAATGTTTGTGTTTTCTGGGGAGAAACATGCAACAATTTTAAAGCTGTTCAACATAATTTAATTGACCATATGTTTGAATAATAATTATTTTTTCCTTTCAGCTTTATTCTGTATGCCCAGATTAGTGTTGTGTACATATTTCCTATTATTTTTTATTTCTCTTTGTTTTATATAATAATGTATATATAATATATATTGTTGTGGTTTTTGCAGTTCTGCAGGCTGGAGGTTATCATAACGGATTGATCCGGCCTGCTCTGCCATTCCGGAGTCACGTTTACCAGCCCACTGAGATGGCACTGCTCATGAATGCAGGACCGGTGAGTAACAGTACTATACATTAACAATACGCTTAGATACTGAATGAGTCTCAGTCTCTCACGATTCACCTCATGCTCTGTGTTCCAGATCCCAACCGCCCCTCCAAACTTCACAGGGAGGCATCTGTGGTGAGAGCGGTTACCATGGCAATAATGTCCTCTTCTACTTCGGGTGGCTTCACATGGTCAAAAGGCACTTTATTAAAGTTCCATGTTAATAATTTGGGAAATGCTCCTCTAATAAAATGACATAAGTTAAAGCTGATTTAATTTAATGGGCATTTTCAACATGGGAACAGGCTAATTTTGCACATGATCTCTTTTAAGTGCTTAATACAAAATACGGGAAGCGTTACATATTTGATATCACTCTGATGATGTCTGTTTAGATTAAATGAATCAGACAAATTATGTGCTGGTGAGGACCTGTCAGAATTTACATAAACAGGGATGTGTGAATGAGAAAAGAGAGGGAGCGTTAAAGTCCACACGAAACGCTGTTGACAAGCCCATTTTACTTACATAATGTGACACATTTCTGAGTGTAAGAGAATAATTGTGTATATGAATAAATTATTTTAATCATTGTGAAGTGAGTGACTGTTTAAAAGTGTCACTTTATGACAGGTGATTAGATTTAAAAAAAATTCTAATAACGTTTTCCTAATGTTCCCATTACGTTATGAAAATGTTATTTCTGAATGTTCACTGAACATTCAAAGCATCCAGTTTTAAAAACACTTTTTCTCGGTTATACAAATGTTACTTTGGAACAATTAAACATTCCATTTCATAATTTTGCAAACATTATGGGAATGTAACTTTTGAATATACATTCTGAAACAAGTAGTAACATTTAAAAAACATTAGGCAAACTAAAACGCTTCAGAAAAAAAACGTTTAAATAACGTTAGCTAAATAACAATGTATAAATAATGTTTTTGTGCTAATATTTTGATAACATTATTAAAGACCAGATAACTTTGCACAAACGTTCTATTAACGTTACTGGAAGAATGTTTGTTCATAACTTTGAGAGAACCTTGCCAGAACGTTCTGAGAACTTCCCTGTGTCAGCTGGGAGGGGGGGTTGAAAAATAAAAAGGATTTGTGATGTCAGCCAAAAAGGCACGTTATTTTTTCAGAGGCCAGTTCCAGAGAATAACATGCACAGATGAGTTATTCAAAATGTAACCAGAAATGTGTAACACCATGTCCTAACCAGACGCAATGCGATAAAATTCCAGCGACAAGCAATTTGACTGTCCACACTAGACGCGACGTGAAAATGAGAAGCAATCAAATCAATCAAAAACCACAGCCAATCAGAAGAAAGTGTGTTGGCGGGCTCCCTCGGCAAGAGCACAGCAGACACAATGAAATGGGCTAGCACTTAGTAAAATTCATAAATTTTACACAATTTAAACATTATTTAAAATACATACGGAGTGACTGAACCAGTCTTTGTCATAGAATACACTTGTTTGTTCGCATTGAGTTGACAGTTTGAACGTTCTTGTGCCCATTTATTTATTTTCAAGATCTGAGGTGATTTAGCCAGTGTTGTTTTCATTAAAGCTAAAAAGCTGGGAACAGAACAGAACGATATTCAAACTCACGTTTGACGCTTTTATCATTAAATAAAGCACATAAACAGTACCTGATATTATCATTGCCATACTTTGTGTTGCTGTTTCAGCCGCGACATCGCGGAGAAATAGAAACCGTTTCTAAAATAGAATATTATTCTAAAATAGAATATTTTAATATATAGAATATTCTTAAATAGACTATTCCATCGCGGCTGGTTAGGACAAAAACTCTGATTAACATGGAAAAAATACCTTTTATCGCTTGTCGCGGCGTCGCGTCTGGTTAGGACACGGTGTAATAAGGAAGTAAACAGGGTTTTGATTTCATGTTGACTTTACAGAAAGATTGTGTGAGAGAGAATGAAAAACTGATTATGTCATTAACTTCTAGCCTTAGCAAATTTTCTGCCTGCATTCCACTTTAAATAATCAAAATCTATAACTTATTCAAATGTATTTAATTTATTTAAACTGTTTTGTATAAATTGTTCAATTGTTTTCTTCTTTTTAAACTTTTTTGAATTTTGATCTTTTTGTTTGTTTTGATATCACATCAGCGTTTGGTGTTTTTCCAAACTTTGCACGCTTGATTGTCAGTCTTCATGATGCAGTTGATGCTATACATCTATACATTTTACGCCGTGTTTGATCTTGTAAGGCAATACTGTGTTCTTTGGCGTAATGAATGTGTGAATTCTGCTGTGACGGTGCTGCAGTCTCACAGAATGAGACACTTTCAACAGGGTCATTGGAAAAGGCTGAAGTCGCTCTTTATTTTGCTCGTGATTTTCAGATCTGTCGCACAGAATGGTTGTATTTTCCCTATATATTTGATGTTTCTATATTTGAAATAAATTATAATTAAACATTCCTACAGTGTTTTCAAAGCGCCTCTTGTCTTGTCACTGTTTGCAAACCGCGTCGTGGCGCTAGCGGGCGCGTTCTTCTTCTGTTGTTCAAAATGGCGGCTGGCAAACCAGCTAGAAGGTGCATTTTCTAGTGGACGCGTTCGGCCACTGTTACCAAGGAAGTAGACGAGCGATTTCTTCCGGATTAAGAGTCGAAAGGAAAGCTTTCACACGTGTGGCGAATGTGTAAGTAATAAAACGTACATGTAACTCAAATAAAACAGTGCGTTAAACGAGTAATAATGTTAACCTGCTTTCAGTGAAGCGCTCGCTGCACATACTTAATGCATGTCATTTAAGTGCGTTTTAACGATGCAAGTTGTTTGAACAATGTTGTTATATGTGTTTTACAAATTTAAAATAATTAAACCAGATGTAATTGCACACACACATCAATCTAATGTCATTTTTTATGTTTTTACTTCTCGACACAATCAGCCTAGAACTGTTCATATTAAATGCTTACATCGTATAAATAGTTTATTTCTTATAACTTATGAATACACATTTGAACGTGATTTATAAATATGAATGTTATTCATCTGTCCGAAATAATGTTGTTTTCCTGCGTTTGCAGATGAAGGCTGATCCAGAATCAGAAATCAGAGAAAAAGCAACTAACAGAACCAATGAAAAGCAACTCAAGGATGCAAAAAGCAAGAACAAATAAAAGTTTTTGAGAAGTTAGCTGACAAAAGTTGACAGTTTTACCTAACTCAGGAGAACATGGCAGTTGATGGTGCAACTAAAGAGAAGAAGAAAAAGAAGAAAATAAAGGTTGAGGAAGAAGAAGTCGTTCAGGATGCAGGAAACACAAATGTGGTGCAGTGTCATGATGTGTCCGTCCAGACTGTTGTGAAAAAAGAACCGTTAGAAGTAAACACTAGAGATGGAGAGAATGAGGAGAAGAAGAAGAAGAAAAAGAGAGTAAAGGAGGAGGTGGAAGCAATCCCCGTGAAGGTGTGTTACGATGCAGCCGTCCAGACTACTGTCAAAGCTGAACTCTCAGAAACCAATATCAGTGATGCTACTGAAAAAACAATAAAGAAGAAAAAGAGGAAGATTAAGGAAGAGCCAGAACCGCTGCGAGAGGAGGAGATCATCAGCGAGGATGGAGAGTGTTTAGTGTCCAAGAAAAAGAAAGACAAGAAAAAAGGATATACAGATGAGGTGGAAGGTATGAAAAATAAAAAGATGAAAAAGAAAGTGGAGGTCAAAAAAGAAGAAGAAGAAGAAGTTGATTTAGGACACGCTGTAGAGACGAAGAAGAAGAAGAAAAAGAGAAAAAATGAACAAGAGCTAAACATAGAATTGGAGGATGGAGAGACAAAGAAGAAAAGAAAAAAGAAAGAAGCAGACGAATGCAAAGAGGAAAAGCAAAAGGTGAAGAAGAAGAAGAAAAAACCTTCTGCAGAAGAGGAGCTGGATGACATCACCTCAAACGAAAAGCCGGAGAAGAAGAGCAAAAAGCAGAAGAAGAAGAACTTTAAAGGTGTGGATGAAGGTGAGAGTCATCCTCACGCGAACGGAGGACACGTCAGCTCATCGGATAAGAAGACGAAACAGAAAGTCAAGGCTGATGATGTCAGCGAGAAGATGGAGGCGGAACCGGCGGGAAAAAAGGGCTGGAAAGAAGACAGAAACGAGACGCCGGAAAAAGTTAAGAAGCAGAAGGCAAGTAGAGCGGTGAGTCTCATCGAGTTTTATTCTGATGCTGAGGCTCATGATTGGCTGTTGACAATGTGACATCACTGTCATGATAGTTAGGTTTACTATTAGTGTGGATATTTGACTTTTTACAATTTGATCGGAGTTATTTTAGTATTATTTATATACTAATATAGTATTTATTCATATTTTGAATTTGAATTAAAATTTTAGTATTTTTTGTCATTAAATAGGTCTATAATTTAAATACATCTGTGTAGTTTTTATTATTATTATTTTAGTTTTAGCTATTTTAGTACATCAAGATCAACTAAATAAAATAAAAAAAAATGTTGCCTTGGCAACTAGCTGAAATAAAATATTTTAAGTTCATTTAATAGATTTATGTACACTACCAGTCAAAAGTTTGGAAACATTACTATTTTTAATGTTTTTGAACAAAGTCTCTTATGCTCATTAAGGCTGCATTTATTTCATAATAAATACAGAAAAAACAATAATATTGTGAAATATTATTACAATTTAAATTTATGGTTTTCTATTTTAATATACTTTAAAATATAATTTATTTCTGTGATGCAAAGCTGAATTTTCAGCATCATTACTCCAGTCTTCAGTGTCACATGATCCTTCAGCAATCATTCTAATATGCTGATGATATTTGCATATTACAATAATGAAAGTGAGATTCACATTTACAGAAAATCTGTCCTATAAACAAAGTTTATTTTTATTTATACAAAATATTATGTGCAATATTTTCACCCAGCCATGTATGTTGCCCCTAGTTTCCTAATTTGGTGGGATGTGTGAAGTTTTCTGTGTCTGCCGAGTAGTTTTATTTGACATTAAAAGTACATCACACACTTCTCTATCTGCACTCAGGCTATCGTGTTCCTGTCTGCAAAGCCTGGGAATCAGGATGAAGTTTTAATAGATCAGGTAAAGCATCAATTATGTTTACATATACCACATACAAGTCATGTTGAGATGCGATAAAAGGACTGTTTTATTCCCCAGGCGCGCCGTCTCGCCCTGCAGAGGGACATTGACAAGGAATCGCAGCCGAAGCCGGTCAGTTTCCATATCCAAACACTTGCATTAAGGACATTTAGGTCCTGAAGCAGCATTGCACTCGGTGATAATGTGAATGGATTTGAATCTGAATTGCATTGATGTGTTTGTAGAATCTGGGCCAATGGGGCACGGCGCAGTTCGACAGCTCTGACAGACAAGCCAAGTTCCTGCGCTTGATGGGCGGCTTTAAAAAGAGCAGCCAGCCGGTCGCGGGATCCTCCGGCACGGCCAACATGGCGCTGGGGAAAGTAGGCCAACAGACTTTGCAGCAAGGCCTTCTGGGAGAGTTTGAGCGCGCTCAGAGCCGCCATATGGACTTCAAAATTAAAGGAGCCGGATTGGGGTTCACAGCGCCATCCAATAAGAAGTTTGCAATCGATGCTAATGCACGGAACTCGATTCGATTCGATGACTGAGAGCTTACCTGAAGTGAACGCTGTGTCATCATTTACTCACCCTCACGTCGTTTACAAACCCATGTGCTCGAATGTCCTCCAGAAAGGACAAAAAAAACCAACAGAAAAATTGTCTATACGATGTATGTTTGAAATGACAGGATGGTGAGTAAATGATGACAAAATGTTCATTTCTAGACTAATTCTTTTCTTTTAATGTTTGAATCAAAATGGGTTTATTAAATACTGGTGCATTTTTTTGGAACAGAAGAGCACTGCCCAAAAAAAGTATTTGATAGATTTAATTGATTTTTTTTTTCCCCCCTAAGAGATGTTGTACTCAGGTGAAATATGAGGAGATGGATTTGAGTTCATCGTGGATTTGCCCAAGAAAAGATCCTAAAACAAACGGACATCAGAAAAGACTGAATAAAGACACTGGATTAGAGCTGTCATGGTGGTTATATGATGGTTATCATTATTGTCATTGCATTATTGATGTTTTTTTTAGATTTATAAGGAGTGTTTATAATTCTTCTGTCATTTCCCAGACACTTTTATATGCAAGATCTTATGTTCACCAAGGCTGCATTTATTTGATCAAATATACAGTAAAAACAGTTATATAATGAAATATTATTACAATTTAAAATAATTGTTTTCTACTTGAATATATTTGTAAATGTAATTTATCAAAGCTGAATTTTCAGGATCATTACTCTAGTCTTCAGTGTCACATGATCCTTCAGAAATCATTCTAATATGGTGATCTGCTGCTCAAGAAAACAGTTGTGCTGCTTCATATTTTTGTGGAAACTTTTCAGGGTTCTTAGATGAATATAAAGTTGAAAAGAACAGCAATTATTTGATATAGAAAATAAATGTATTTACTGTCACTTTTGATCAATTTAATGCATCCTTGCTGAATGTAAGTATTAATTTCTTTTTTTTTTTCTTTTTTTTTTAAATCTTACTGACCCCAAACTTTTGAACAGTGGTGTATTTCTATCAGTTCTTGCATTCCTGGGATTCAAACCCATGAATTTGGCATCACTGAGCTACAGGAATATATCATTTGACTTGCAACTAGATCCTTCAGTGCTCTGTGTTGAAACTGTCTGTCTTTATAGCAAACTACACCATTCAGGCAAAATGGAGCTGAATATGTGTTGTTAAACACTTTATTTTTTTCTCTTGTAAACACATGACCTCTCAAAACAGTTACAGACAAAAGGACAGAATAAGGAAAAGGTATTTTAGACAAGACATTTCCAGATATTCTGAATAAAAGCAGCAAGAGGTAAAAGTAAATTCATCTCTGGGTGACTATTTGTGTGGTTCATGCACTTTTAAGAGTTAGAAAACAGTGCCGCCGAATGTTATTGCTCTATAAACTTCAAATCCTGTTGTGAAAGAGTGTAAAAAACTGTGATTGTGACAACAGTAGTTCCAGTTCTCTACTTTGGAAAAGAGCTGTTGGTTTTGGAGCTCCATTTATCCAGCTTTTAATCAAATGGCCTGGATCAGACAAAGAACGTAATTTCATAGTTTGCGTTATTGGTTTCTGTTAACATTCACATCACCATGTGACCGATTTGGCTGATGACAAACTCAACACTAACCTTTAATCCTAGCCAAAAGGATTAGTTCATTTTAAAATGAAAATTACCTCAAGCTTTACTCACCCTCAAGCCATCCTAAGTGTATATGACTTTCTTCTTTCTGATGAACACAATCGGAGATATATTAATAAATATCTTGATGCATCCAAGCTTTAGAATAGGGGTTGCACCGACTAATCGATTAGTTGACTTTAATGCTCTGCCATGATGCTTTAAGCAAGACGTTGACTAGTCGCTGGTCATGAAAGAGGGCGCAGCAGGATAAGAAATCTTTGAAGTCCACATTTACTCTCCATATCCAAAAGTAAATGACATAAATTCGAACTCCAAGAGCGCTCCACAAGATATGTTTGATTATACCATCTGTATGCTCAATATAGATTGGATGAACGCACATTTTAAACAGCCTATTTTAATCGCCATTCTAAACTGCGCTGCTACAGACAGTAGTGCGCACTCACAGAATCATTCAGTGGAAATGCACTGTCAACACTGTTCTGTGATTTATCAATAAAATAGCTTAGAAACTGAAAAGTTCTAGCATATATTTCTTAGTAACTAAAACCCAGCGCTTCCCTATTTGTAGAGAGAAGTTGCCAGGTAGAACTAATATACACGCAATCGCAGGGGTTCCCAACCACATTCCTGGAGGCCCATCAACACCACATATTTTGCATGTCTCCTTTGTCTGACACACCCATTTTAGATCTTTGAGTCACTACTAATGAGCTGATGATCTAAATCAGGTGTTTGATTGAGGAGACATGCAAAATGTGCAGTGTTGGCGGGCCTCCAGGAATGTGGTTGGGAACCACTTCACTAATGCATTCATATAAATGTAATCTTCACTGTGCTACTTTATCTGTATCTGATCTAGAACGAGCAGAAATCTGTGAGAAATATAATGACCCAAAGACAAAAGAATAAAAATAAGCTGTTATGTAGGAGCAATATTTGTGGGCAGCGTCATATCATATGCCATAGCTGTGCACAGATTTAAGCTGGGTGCATAATAGTTCTTTACGACTGTTGCTTGTCACACTGTGGGATCTCAGCTGTACGACAGTCAAGACACGTTAAAAACGGACGTGCACTTGAAAACTTGTCCGGAATTTTACCCGCCTTTAGGGTTCGTTCACACAGAACGCATTTTTTCTTTCAAAAGAAAAGAAAAACGCAAGGTCTCAAGACTGATTTGAACTTGAGCGCCGCGTTTTAAGAATGCCGTGTCATGCGCGAGATGAACGCGAAAAAAAACGCGAGACAGGAGCACAACGGTCATACGTCTATCTAGCGCTTGTTTACATAGAAAAACAATGGAAAAGCGTGTTCTGTGTGAACAGCTCCTTATTTGTTCATTAATGACGTCATCATCGACTAGTCGACGTTGTCTCGATTTTAATAAATGTCGACTTTAAAAAAATCTGAGGTCATTCAACCCTATTTTATAGTGAATGGGACCAACGAGTATGAAGCTGAAGAAAGTGCCTCCAGCCATCATAAACGTACTCTATACGGCTCCGGGGGTTAATAAAGGCCTTCTGAAGCAAAGCGATGCCTTTGTGTAAGAAAAATATACATACTTAACAAGTTTGTTAAGTAATAAGTAAAATATCTAGCTTTCGCCAGACCCCCTTCATTTTACGAAAAAAAATGCAAAACTCTTGCAGTTCAAAACGCTTTCACTATTCAAATTACGAAAAAAGCGTAACTGATGCGACGTTCACTGCCATTATAAAGCTTGGATGCGTCAGGATATTTAATAATATATTTCAGATTGTGTTCATCAGAAAGAAGAAAGTCATATATACCTAGGATGGCTTGAGGGTGAGTAAAGCTTGGGCTAATTTTCATTTTGAAGTCAACTAATCCTTTAATATAGATATGAAGCTATAGGAGTGAATCTCACAAAAACTTCTCAGGAACGTCAAAGTCATATTTCACCCACAATTAAAAAGGAATAGATATATATTTTGCCTGTTTTATATGATGCACATTTTGCAACCCAGTTCTCATTACCATAAAATTTCATTCTCATGTCTCTCTCTCTTACTAATATATATTTATATATAACAGTATGTTTACATCATGTAATATTTGTATCTTTAATCAATGCTGATGTAAAAAAATACTTTCATTGCAGCAATGAGAATCATTTTTGACAATAAAAAGAATTTCAAAAATAAAGTAAAACTTTCAGATGCATTACAGTAATGAGAAATTGAAGCTAAACGTGCTTTATTGTAAAGAAAATACAACAAAAAATATCAACTGCCCTAAAAACAGGCCTCTATTGGTTTAAACAAAATATAATTTCTTATTTTCTTTTGATTTTGCAATGAAATGTGACCCAGTAACATTCTGTTTTAATTAAGATTCGCCCCCATAATTTGTTCCAACTCAGTGTGTTCAGAAGCTCTCAACATTATTCTTGATATGACATTCCCGTTCAGAGCTTCCAAAAGACATCTGAATGTGTGAAATTACAATCACAGGTGTGTCAGAGCACCCAGAGCGTCACAAATGCAAGAATACTGCTTAGTAATGCGACTATAATCAGATTGTGCGCTATTCATGACTGTATGAGCCACGGCTGTCGACGGTTTACCAGGTACTTGGCATTGTGGTGTGGAATGTGACGAGATTTAAACACCTAGAATTCCAAACATATACTGAGAGTTCCGCATGAGGAGGGCGTGTCTTTGAAGCTGTGTGTTCCAGTGGGTGTGGTCAAAGGACGTGGCTCAGGCCTGCAGGTACTCCGGCTGTACCCGCGCGACCTTGCGAAACTCTTTGGCGTGCGTCCGTGGACACTGCATCTCACACCAGCTGATGGGCACCATCTGAGCCCCTGCGGGAGGAGATTTCACACAGCATGAGTGACACGAGCGAAAGCGGCACTTTATTACAGCACACTACAGTTTGAACGCTCCCTCACCCGCCTCGCTGTGGGCCACGACCACGCCCAGCTCGTTCTCCGCCGTGGTCAGCAGGTAGTTGGACTGCACGTCGCCCAAAGAGATCTGACAGCCCAGGTCAAGGGTCATGAGCAACATTCAGGATACTACAGTTGAACTTTTCATATAGCATAAAGGATACCACTTTCGCAAGGACAATGTCGCCTGGCCTGAAGCTTTTGTATGTCTCCACCTGAAAAGAAGTACAACACATTTTTTTCAGCAACTCGATACATGACATTTTGACCCTTCTAATCTTTTGGAAAAAGAAAACACATTGGCAGTTCACGGTTATTTTTTACCAAGAACAGTAAACGTGTAATTTTTTTAAATAAAATTATATAAAACTAATTTCCCTTCAGTAGTAACAATAAAAATATGCATTTCTTTGGGGATTTCAGGGCATTTCAATCTTAATTAGGTTTCTACCTTAAAACATGAACAACAGCAATTCAATACATGACATTTTAATGAAATAGTTAATTTCTCATAAACTCACCTTATCTTTCTCTGTCGCTCTCACGTCTTCTTTTCTGGTGAAATCAAAGACGAATAGTTTTTAGCAGATGGAATAGATTTTATTTACTTCTTTTATTGGCAATTACATGAATGACACTTTAAACTCTTAATAGATATATAAATGTAAAAATTAAGGCTTGATTGACGTATGAAACGTTCATACCTGATAGTGCCTCTAAACCGGTCTTTTAGCGGTGTTGACCCCACATATAAGATATGGACTTTAGCGAATCGTGGGTTGATACTAGTCACCTGCAAAGAGCGACAATCACAGATCCAATAGAAATTTTAGCATAATACTTAATGCAGTAAATGACACAGAAAGAATGAATTTCTGAATGGTCTGCTCGTAATTTGAGTATTTTTTTTAATCCTTTATTAAACCTCAAAAAATAAACAGAAATGTTCATTGTTAAACACAGTTAACACACCCAAATTCAAGCAGAATACATTGAAAGAGAAATGAATATTATTATATATATATATATATATATATATATATATATATATATATATATATATATATATATATATATATATATATATACACACACACACAAAAATATGCAAACTATAAATTAAATACAATTATTTCATTTAAAATAAATAACATTTTCATTTCATTTTAAAATGCCACAAAACTTGGAGCAACTTTAACAAATCTACATTTGTGTACATAAAACTTGCCTAAAATCTAAATATTATAGCACAAAAATTCAACCACATTGTTTTGCATAAAAGCACCAAACCTAGTCATTTCAAACCTAAATGCATTTCTTTCTTCTGCTGAACACAAAAGAAGATATTTTGAAGAATGTTACTAACTAAACAGTTTCAGATCCCATTGACTTGCATTGTATTTTTTATTCATACAATGGAAGTCAATGGGGACCAAAAGTGTCTAGTTATCAACTATCATCAAAATATATTTTGTGTTCTGCAGATGAAAGAAAGTCATACAGGTTTGGAATGACATCAGAAGTAAATGATGACAGAATTTTCATTTTTTTAAACACCAATGATGTCATGTTTTGTACAGAGCACACGCACCTTACAGGTGACGATGGCACCGACGTCAGGCAAAAGTTGTGCTTCTGTCTCCCTAACGACTGAAATCACCGGGAGCTATAAAGGAAAATTTCATGATTACATTATCAAGAAGCATGGACATTTAAGTTTTACAAATGAGTTAAATGGCTCCGTTCAAAGCGAAATATCCATGAAAGCGACTGTGCAACAGATGAACTGACCTCCTCTCCCTCGTTCTTTCTCAGCACGTATCCCGCCAGCGAAGCGAAGATGTAGCCGTGCCGCAGATACGTGCCGGTACCGGGGATACAGTCCTCCGTGCTGCAGAGCCTTTCACCTGCATGAACGGCAGAAAAAATACATGAAAATTCATATCATGAACAGTAATGCACTTACAATGGAAGTCTATGGGGCATAAACAAACATGAAAAATCACATCATTATTTTTAAAAATTCATGTGCCCTCATATTCTTCAGTCAAAATAACTTCCTCTCCCTCTTGCAGCGATATCTCTTCTCTGATGATGTGTTTACAGGCGTGAGGGCGGGGCAACCTGTCACTCACATGAGATCCACCAATAGCAAACCACAACCATCCAATCAATTCCGCATGGACAAAATCAAGCCCCTCCCTACATTTGTTCTTGTTCGAGAAGCCGCTGCACTCAGATATACTTCACAATATGGAAGAAAAGACAATCGCAACCTCAGTCTCATTCCGACTTTTAACATTTTACATGTTATAATGGGTCTAGTGTTATAGAATCTGTGTAAAGTTATCCAATACTTCACCCCCATCATGATAAAGTCACTTCACACATAACGCACAAGGATACCAGAAAGGAACTGTTTACATACTTTTTATATACTGTAATATAATCATTTTAATAATTTCTCTGTTTACAAAACTGCACTTTTTACGTCGTCAATCATAACCAGAAGTTCAGCCGCTAAAGTAGTTCCACAGCTAAAAAGATATTAACTCAAATCACACATAAAACATAGTTTTGTACAGAAAAATCAAGGCAAGTGCATTAGCAAAAATTCAAGCTTCTCATTTCTACTTCAAACCCCTTACTTTACACTTTTGCCCCATTTAGTTTTATTGAAAGTGAATACACGCGATTTTTTTTTCCAAACTGAAGGAGGGGCCTAAATTATTTTCTGTCACAAATGCATAGAAAATGAATTTAAAACTGCATCTCTTGGGCTTTAAGCAAATGAGCTTTTCAGGGGAATCAAGGTGATCAAAACAACCCGAGTCATTCATTAGCTGCGAGTTCGTGCAGAGGCACAGATGTGTGTTTCAGGGCAGGTATGCATGGCAGCAGCGCTCGCGCCCCGGGCGGTGGGCAGGGCTCGCCAAACGAGTCTTTAAACCCTACAAACACCTCCAGAATTACACTTATTTACAGCATATCAACTATACAGTAGGGTCGCAAAACTTAAATCAACATCAGTTGTTTTCCACATATGTCGACGAAATCTGAACATATTTATGCGTTTATAACGTCATAATAGTGCTGCGCGTGCGGATGATTCAGCCCTAAAGCAATGCACGCTGACTGTACTGCACGTGAACGCACTAGAGAGATCAAACTGTTTTGAACTTTTACCAACCACTTAAAAGTTTATAAGCTGAGCACAAATTGCCATGCCATGCAACGATTATGTCGATAAACCCAAAAGGAAGCGCAAATAGCATGTTAATAACAGCGACCCACCTGGAACACACAGCTTCATGGGCGACATGTTTTCAAGAAGCGACAGTCGCGTTTTGATTGGCTAGTAGTAAGAGGGCAACTCGTGCTCTGATTGGCCGCTTCATCATGTGCGGTTCAAGTAAACCGCCATATTTGTTGTGGCTGTAAATTAATTACTCTTTAATGTCGAATGGAAAAGGTTTGCACGTTACGTAACTAGTATGAAGTATAAGCAAAATACTTAACTCTAACTTTTAAAATATAAAATGAATTATATTTGGAAAAAGTATATTTCCTAATAGCCTAATTCGACATGCCATGTCAAAAATGGTAACATTTACTCAAACCAGAACACTGATTTAAAATTCTCTCTACATCGCTTCGATTTGTGCATAAGGAATCAGATCAGGGAAAAAAATGATCACAGCACTTTCTGCTCAGTAAGTCAACATTTATTAGGGATTGCACATTAACTCACATAAGTGTATACATAGAACTCTGTCTTTCAGTCGAGCAAAATAATTTCAACATCTGTTGTACAAGCGACATGTAAAGGAACAGACAATGAGCATTTATTTTTCTGGGCCACAATATTTCCCTCATGGTGAATGTTTGCAGGGTCAAAATGCATTATACTTGGACATCAGCAGGATTTAAACATACAGTGAGATTTACCACATAAAAAGTGACCATAAACATCTCCAAAAATGCCCACAGGAATATAATCTGCTTTTAATCACCCCAAACTTAATTTACTCTTGATGTAGGAGAATCCTAAAAACAAGCCTTGTTACAGAGATCTTCTCGTGTGGGATATTTCAGGAGCATGTCTGTGTGGGCGAGCAGAGATATAGAGCAGCGGTACAATGCATGAATCACAGGAAGATGGGAAAACGCACCACTTCTGCAGCCCACCCGATCATTATTAATATATGATGTTGCCAGGCAACAGTTGTCAAAGCGATGCTATCACAGACAAACATATGTGCCATCTTTTGAAATGTGCAGTCGTGGATTTTCAGTGCCGAGACTATATAAAGCTAAAATCCCTCCTAAACAAACTGTGGGTCAGTTTGACTGCATATACACACATATTCAAGCAGTAAAGTTTGAGTTTAATTAGTATGGTCCCGAGCTTTAGGAAAGAAATGATTGATCGCTGGTTTGGTTCTAAGCTCATGGTAAAACAGTGATTGCATTTTTGAGGAGGATTGTGGAAAATAAGAGACCGAATACAGGACGTCTCGGCCTACTTCTTGGCTTTGCCCTGAGCAGCGACGGCCTCCATGGCTTTGCGGACAGTCTCTTCATCTCCCAGGAACTGCATGGGCTTCACAGGCTTCAGGTTCTTGTCCAGCTCATAAAGGATGGGAATTCCTGTGGGAAGGTTCAGCTCCATAATCGCCTCCTCTGACATACCTGGAAGAGACACATCAGAACCATCCAATCAAATACAGGCATATATAAAACGCTGGTGCTTGCCAGGGTGTTGCTATGCAGCTGCTAAGGGCTACTTGTGTCCACCAAAGGCTAGCCAATTTTTCCAATTGTTGTCAATGGGAACGCCACGTTTTTAAAACACCAGCAGCGTCACGAGGGGCTGGCCATTTTCTACTGGTCGCTGAGAGTTGAAGAATGTTGAACTTTGGGTAAAACTCAGCGCTCATCACTGTCACTTTTTACCCAGCCATCCAATCACAGTGGAGGAGGGGCGGGACAAATACAACACCGACCAACCACCACATTCTGCTTGGACAATGATAACAAATGACAACTAGAAGCACAACTCTTCATCCAAAACTAGTGCCAGAGCAAGTACATTACATTGTGTCGGTATTTTTATATTCACAAACAAACTATTAGCGAAATCGGATACTAGTAACACTTCTGCAGATATTTTGTATATTAGCACATATAGCATCTCAAACGCTGCGCCGCCGAAGTGCTCTCAAGTGCCCACAGCTAGGCATTTTCAGAAGAGCGCTGGCATTTCAGCTCACTAAAATCGCTTTTTGGTGAATGATGCATCATGATTTCTGTGATGCAGACAGAATTGCGGAATCCAGTCATAAAAATGGAATTTACAGTATAATGCTGAAAGTCACGGAACTTGGCAAATTTTTGATGATTAAAAATGTACACCTAATCAAAAGGCGATATGGATTAGTGTCGGTGAATATTAAAGCACAAAATAGTTATTTAAACCTGAAGTCTCAGTCTGCATGTCTTAGTTTGGTCTATCACACATACTTCAGCGTCTCCCGTCTCTCTATATGAGGACATGAACTTCATCTCCAGAGCTGCTCTGAAAGCCTCTTCACCAGCATTTTACCATTTCATTTGAGAAGAACTATCATCAGATACATACAGAAAACTCACAAAACTCAACCTGCCAAAATAAAAGTTTTACCATTACATTTTAAAAGATTAATTAAATTGTTACAGGATTAGTTCACTTCTGAATGAAGTTATTTTAAATTGTGACCCCCACGTCATCCACAATGTTTGTGTCTTTCTTTCTTCAGTCGAAAAGAAATTAAGGTTTTTGAGGAAAACCTTCCAGGATTTTTCTCCATATAGTGGACTTCAATGGGGTTCAACAGGTTGAAGGTCCAAATTGCAGTTTCAGTGCAGCTTCAAAGGGCTCTACATGTTCCCAGACGAGGAATAAGGGTCTTATCTACTGAAATGATCAGTCATTTTCTAAAAAAATAAAAAATATATACTTTTTAACCTCAAATGCTCATCTTGCACTGCTCTGCCCCACACATTACGTAATCAAATTGGAAAGGTCACGCATGACGTAGGCGGAAGTACAGATTCAGTGTTTACAAAGCAAACATGCAAAGACTAAGTCTAACGGCCTTTACAAAAACAATATCGGACGATTTTGAAGTTGGAGGAGAAAATTAGAGTTTTTCGCCCTACCGCAGTACTCTTGTCTACGTCACGCGTGACCATTTGGCGCATCGCAGAGGGCAAGACAAGCATTTGTGGCTAAAAAGTTTTTTTTTTTTGTTTCATTTCGCTAGACAAGACCCTTATTCCTCGTCTGGGATCATGTAGAGCCCTTTGAAGCTGCATTGAAACTGACATTTGGACCTTCAACCTGTTGAACCCCATTGAAGTCCACTATATGGAGAAAATCCTGGAATGTTTTCCTCAAAAACCTTAATTTCTTTTCGACTGAAGAAAGAAAGACATGAACATCTTGGATGACATGGGGGTGAGTAAATTATCAGGAAATTTTAACTCTGAAGTGAACTAATCCTTTAATGTTTTATGCCTTCATTTGATTACCAGTTTTTCGTAATAAATTTGTATTAAATAATAAATTGAGAAAAATAAAAAACAAACAACATAGAAGTTCTGGGAAAAAAAATTAATAGGACTCTGTAATTGTCAAAATGTTAAATTAAATTATTAATTATTTTTGAAATTACATTTTTAAATTAAATTTTAATTGATCATTTTAATTGAAAAATTAATTGATAATTGTTTAAATTTTATGAATTCATTTGATTAGACATGTTTTTTTTATTATTAAAATTTAATTTAACCATTAAAACAGAAAACTAAAACAGAATTTGAGACAAATAAAACGGAATTTAGGAAAAAATAATTTGATTTCACAGGGCCCTAAAAATGCACTCTTTGTTAAACTTTAACTCAATTGTTGTTTAATTATATGTGAACTTTTATTATTTCAATTAATTACGCATGATTTTAATTACTAAAATTTAAAAAGAATTTAAACAGAATCCAGAACAAATTTACACAGAAAAAAAAAATGTAAACGGAAATTGGGGGAAAAAAATAAAACAGAATTTTGGAAAAAAAAAAAAAGATTTCAAAGAGCCCTATGCATGAACCTCTATCCAACTCCTCTTGGGGTGTTTTTAGGGTGTATATACTGTATGGTGAAATATCAGGGTGTCTGAGACGGTCTCTCACCCTCCAGGTGTTTGACGATTCCTCGCAGGCTGTTGCCGTGGGCAGCGATGAGAACCCTCTTCCCCTCCTTGATTTGAGGAACGATTTCCTCATTCCAGAAGGGCAGAGCTCGAGCGATAGTGTCCTTCAGGCTCTCACACGAGGGCAGCTGGTCCTCGGTCAGGTCACCATAACGACGGTCCTGCAGCAACATAACATTCAGAGCTGTTATACAGGCTCAATATGAGAGAAGAGACTAGGCAACTCGACACTACTACTGTTCAAAAGTTTGGGAGTGACAGTACTGTATATGCAATGTGCAACTCATAATCTCCATTTCTCACCTTGCTGATGGCAGTGTAGAAGTCGTGGTCGGGGTCCATGGGTGGCGGTGGGATGTCATAGGAGCGCCTCCAGATCTTCACCTGTGCCTCGCCATGTTTGGCTGCCGTCTCGGCCTTGTTGAGCCCCGTGAGGCCGCCGTAGTGGCGCTCGTTCAGACGCCAGGTGCGATGCACGGGCAGCCACATCTGATCGATGCCGTCCAGCACCAGCCACAGCGTCCGGATCGCTCGCTTCAGCACCGACGTGTAGCAGATGTCAAACTCATAACCCGCATCTGCAAGATGACAGTTATATTATTCAGGTTATGAAACAGATACAGATGATGGATTTTTTTTAATGAGATGAAGGGGGAAAATAAATCTCCATATTGATAATTTATTATTAGAAAAAGAATCTTTTCCACAAACAAAAATAGCCAATATCATAAGGGTGAAATCTTTTGACTTGAGCCAATAAGCAAGCACTTACAACATCCTCGCAACCACCAAGCAACGCTTTGACAACAAAATGATTCTTTCTACAAATACACTACCGAGAAGAAATGAGGAAGAGCAGCACAAGCTTGACTAATCATGATTTAACTGTAATAACATCTCTGCGGGCCTGTGATCTCTGCAGGGCCCTGCACGAATGAACATAAAAAGATCAGTTTAATAACCGGACACTAAATCACCTTTCAGGGCCTGTCCGCCCCTCCTGGCCTCCTCCTCTCCGGTTTCGCTCAGATCGGCGTCGAACCAGCCGCAGAATCGGTTCTCCTGGTTCCAGCAGCTCTCGCCGTGGCGGATCAGCACCAGCTTATACGCGGCCATATCGCGCGGTCTGCACGTAAACGCTCTCAAATGATGCGGGAATGTTCGCAAATAACGGAGACACGGCCCCGGGAGACGGATGAGGGATGCTGACACGGTGAGCGGTAAAATCGCAGTGGTTCTTTTGGAGGTCGTCGCTTGTGAAAGTGAGGAGAGAACACTTCCTGCTGCGCGCGACCTATCAGGCGCGTCCACGCACGTCGCTACGCGACCTTGAATGTGCGTTTGTCATCATAAATCTACGTTGGATATAAACATCTTTGTGTTACTGACAAATAGTTTTTAAAAAATTAAGGTGAAAATATAGTTTTACAACTGGGTGGAAGTGAAATAATTTAATATTTCAACGGGATACATTTAATATATTTTGATTGTGTAAATAACATAAAATTAAACGAGATTAACGAAAATTAACATTATGTGTAAAATATAAAATCATTTATGTTAAACTATTACATTTTCTGATAACTACAGTACAGATGTATTTTTTTTTTATTTGAATCAATTATATATTATTTAATTATTATTTAATTCATTTATCATTTTAGTTTAATCATATTATTATTATTTATTTATTTTTACACTGTCTTTCTCTCATTTTTCTAGCACTTCCTTACATGCCCCCCTGAATTAGTATTATTGTATAAGAAAAGAAAATCTAAAAGAAAATCTGTCATATTATTTTTCATTATTTTACATATTGTTTCATCATTAAAAAAAACATCAGTGTTTAAATACTTTATTCAGTGTCCTACAGTTTAGCTGACTTGACAGATGTACATGAAAGATCATACAAATAAATATATAAAATTTAACGTGTTGTTCTCTGATGTATTCTGATTGGCCGTCGTCTTCTCTGCCGTGTGGGTCTTTTCCTGTGGAACCCGTGAAGCTGCTCCCGGTACTCCCGCTGGCGCATGGGCACGTATCCGCAGGGATCACACAGATCCTGAGACAGAGAGACACCGTGACTGTGACATACTGTGGTTAAAGGATTAGTTCATTCAGAATTAAAATGTCCTGATAATTTACTCACCCCCATGTCATCCAAGATGATTGTCTTTCTTTCTTCAGTCGAGAAGAAATTAAGGTTTTTGAGGAAAACATTCCAGAATTTTTCTCCATATAGTGGACTTCAACAATTACCAACGGGTTGAAGGTCCAAATGTCAGTTTCAGTGCAGCTTCAAAGGGCTCCACACTATCCCAGACGAGGAATAAGGGTCTTATCTAGAAAAACAATCAGTCATTTTCTAAAAAATTTTTTTTAAATTATATACTTTTTAACCACAAATGCTCGTCTTGCACTGCTCTGTGATGCGCCACACATTACGTAATCATGTTGGAAAGGTCATCCATGATGTAGGGGGAAGTGCCGTGGTAGGGCGAAAAACTCCATCTCATGTTCTCCTCCAACTTCAAAATCGTCCAACATTGTTGTTTTACCTTTTTTTATAAAGGACGTTTGACTTAAGGCCTTTGCACAGAGTCCGAAATTCGCGTCCGAAATGTTCGCACGTTAAAAAATAAATACAACCTCACTTCGCGTTTACACACTGCCTCCGAAACTTTCGTCCGTCATAAAAAAATTCGGATCAGTTTAGATTTTCTGCGTTTTTCGCATCCGTGGCACGCATTTTGAGGGACGTTTTGACAGTTCAGAGCCACCGTACGTGAATGCCAAAATCCCGAATGCCATCTGACAGATGATCCACGTCGTCTACAGCACAAAGCAGCAGCACTGTATGACAAACAAAGTGCGGAAAGAGACAGAATATAAAGACAGATTGTGCCAGTATCGCTAACAAAGCATCAAACTGAGGCACTGACATCCTGAAGTAAACTTTGAAACGCTCGGGATAATCACGCGGCTCCTTGATGAGGTGCTCTCCTTTCTCTCTATGCAATCTCGGGATTGGATGGACCCAATATTTCCTCTTTTTAAGAAGAGAGAGGACAACAAAATCATGCTCATTGTATTGTTTTGCAAATTTTTTCGCAACGGATTCATTAATACGCATCGGATTTAGTGTGCAAGGTCTCTGTGCGTGACGAATTTTTAGGATCATGAATACGAAAAAACACAAATTTTGGACTTAGTGTGCAAAGGCATTTTAGTCTTTGCACGTTACTTCCACCTACATCACACATAACCTTTCCAACATGATTATGTAATGTGTGGCGCATCACAGAGCAGAACAAAATGAGCATTTGTGGTTAAAAAGTAAATACATTTTTATTTTTTTTAGAAAACGACAGATCGTTTCTCTAGATAAGACCCTTATTCCTCGTCTGGGATCGTGTGGAGCCCTTTGAAGCTGCACTGAAACTACAGTTTGGTCCTTCAACCCATTGGTAACTGTTGAAGTCCAATATATGGAGAAAAATCCTGGAATGTTTTCCACAAAAACCTTAATTTCTTTTCAACTGAAGAAAGACATGAACATCTTGGATGACATGAGGGTGAGTAAATTTTAATTGTGAAGTGAGCTAATCCTTTAAAGACAGCGAGACATTGTGTTGTACTGTACCGGATAAGAGGCATGGAAGTGTTTGTAACCCCCCAGCAACAGGTAGAGCTCAGGATAGTGCAGGTTCGGATACACCTGAGCATTGACACATCTGTCCAGCCTCCTCAGATACTGACACCTGTTGAACGGGTAAGAAGCTTGAGTAATCATAAACACACTCAATGAGTGTGTGTGTAGAGTGTGTTTCTCACAGATGTGGTCCTCGTTCCGATGAGAACTCGCAGTGGAACACTATCAGTTTCCGTGGCGATGACCCCTCCTCCTCTGGGAGTGAGTCAGACGGACGAGCCGCCCACCGGCCCCGCAGCCTCCGGGTGGAGCCGTTTCCTGCGGCGCAGGGGGAAAGAGCTCCGGCTGAGGCCTGATGAACCACCTGCTGGATCTGAGACTCGGTGTACAGGTTCACTGCGCCCTGTATGAGTGAAATACATTCTGAAGGTCACGACAGGTGGATCTGTCGGCACAAACACTGGTTTGATAAAACACTCAATATTTTAAGGCACCTTAATGTGTCCTCCTTGGTACTCGTAGGGGTAACGACAGTCGACGATGAGGAAGTCCTCCACTGCAGGGCCAAACTGACCTCTGATCAGAGACGCCACCTGCAGGTCAGGAGCAGATGATACTTTTACTTCAACATCTCGAAAATGAGACACACATCATGAAAATAAATCCATAAAATAATTTTGTAAGGAATTTTATGCTTCAGTCTCTGAAGGATGCTTGTGATTAAAAAACATTTAATATGAAACTGCATTAAAATGGGAATGTTTTACCATTCTACACTGCAAAGAAATGCACTTTTTTTTATCCACCCTAGCTTAGAAAACAGTAATGATTTCTTACGGTTTCTGCGCTAATACAGTGAAGCTCCGGATGGCCAGCTCTCTCCACAGGAAGCAGGTGTTGCTATGGAAATAATTGTATCGAGACACAAGACACGACTAACTTGGAATGAACTCAGCATTCTGTTTTCTTCAAATTCACCTTTTGAAGACATGAAAGTTAGTAATCAATAATGTACACTGTTTGTAATTTACAAGTCTCTGGTGTCCACAATGTATCTGTGAAGTTTCAGCACAAAATACCCCACAGATAATTTATTATAGCTTGTCAAATTTGCCTCTATTTGGGTGTGAGCAAAAACACGCCGTTTTTGTGCGTATCCCTTTAAATGCAAATGAGCTGCTGCTCCAGAGGAGGGCGGAGCTTTAACAGCTCGCTCAACAACAACAAAGCTGGAGAATCTCACGCAGCCAAAATGAGGATTGTCAGTAACGGTGTTCAGCCTTACATTGTTCAAACCAGAGTCAGACACTGATGGAGAGACTCGGGAAGAAGTTACAACTTTTAGAATGAAATTGGACATTTCTAAATGATTAGTGGATAAATTTATGTCGTTGCTGTGGAGTTGATTCAACTCATCGACTAGCATGTGCCGTCATGTTAATCTTTTGTGCAAATCCAGCGTTGAATTGACCCTTGTTTGTGAAGCAGTCCGGCGTAAAATGATGGCATGGTAACAACACTCGACTACAACAACTCTTCCTCTTCTCTAAAGCAGCCCAACATGGCCTCACCCCCTTTGTTGCGTGTTCCCGGGGGCAGGGTTTATGTAAATTTTGGGGTTTGTGATGGCACTAACCCAGGAAGAAGCTCGTTGTAGTCCCTACCAGCCATTTGTTGTAGTTCTTAAACAGCGAATTCTTTAAAAGAAAATATTTGCATTAAACTTTGAGCGTCGTAACTTTTTAGAGATTATTTATGCTCAATAGCAACATAACACACTAACTAAAGTTAAAAAAGTGAAATCATAATCAACCACCCCTTTAAAAGTTTGAGGTCTCTAAAATTTTTAATATTTTTGAAGGAGTCTCTTCTGTTTACCAAGGCTTCATTTATTTGATCAAAAATACAGTAAAATAGTAATATTGATAAATATTGCAATTTAAAATAACTGTTTTCTATGTGAATATACTTTAAAATGTAATTTATTCCTGTGATCAAAGCTGAATTTTCAGCATCATTACTCCAGTCTTCAGTGTCACATGATCCTTCAGAAATCATTCTAATATGCTGATCTGCTGCTCAAGAAACATTTTTCATTATTATCAATGTTGTGCTGTTTAATATTTTTGTGGAAACTGTGATACCTTTATTTTCAGCATTTATTTGAAACATTAAATCTTACTGACCCCACTCATCACTTTGTTTCATTTTTGATTTTGCAGAACCAACCTTACTAAAGTCCCCTATGAGTGAGAGGTCAGCGACGGCATCTTGAGTGACGTGTGTGGGCGGGGCTTCCTGCCGTGACCTCAGCTGACTGAACCTTGCAACGGCCTGCAGACGAACAGGGAGCGAGTATGAATTGTTTGTCTGCTAGAATAATATTACATAGCAGAATATGATATCATATAGCATTCCAGACAAAATGATTGACAGGCAGAAAGTGTTTCTGAAAAAAACAATAACACTAAAAGTACCTGGCTTTCACATCAGACACTCTTTGCTTGTGCATTTTCTCCTCACCGTTGGGTCGAGCGCATCCATCTCTCGCGGGTGACTGGCGTCCTCTTCTGGATCACTGCGGTACTGTCTCCAGCTTCTGCCCGCTGCTTCTGCCTCATCAGTGGAGAATCTGCTGGAGAGACGCACACGCAGCCGCTTCTGCTGGACAAATGTTCAGGCCGTCACTTTGAATGCAGGTGCGATTGCGATAGAACACGCCCAGTATGACCCAGTTTACCACAACAATACAGTGCAAAGTACACACTATATATACATATACACACTACAAATGAGCTGTCAACCTTATTTTGCAACGCGGAAGTAAGTTTTCTGTAAATGTGCGACACTTCTGATTCATTTGCCGCTATAGGGAAATAACTAGAAGAATAACAACGTGCAGTAAAGGGTCGAGATATTTGCGCTACAAAACAATGTGCAGGGAAGCCAATTTCATAATTTCAAAACAATTATTATTACATATTAAGTTGATATTATGACATTAAAAAAGTCAAAATTATGACAGCCTACTAAGTCATATTGTTTATATTGTTGACGTTAAAGTCAAAATTATCATAAAGTCGAAATCTTGACATATTAAACCATAATTTTGACATACTAATAATTGAGTTTTTGTCATAATTTCTACTTTTTATGTAATTATGACTTAATATGTCATAATTTTGACTGTTTTGTCATAATTTTGACTTAGTATGTCAATTATGACTTGGTATGTATTAATCATGACTTTGAATGTTATAATTTTGACTTTTTATGTCATCATTTCGATTTAGAATTTCATAATTTCGACTTTTTTGTCAGTTTTGATATAGAAATTCGCAGTTTCGACTTTGTCATAATTTTGACTTAGTATGTCATAAATATGACTGAATCATAATTTCGACTTTTTATGTCATGATGCTGGTATGTCATAATTTTTTTCATAAATTTGACAGTTTGTCAATTTCGATTTAGAATTTCATAATTTCGACTTTTTTGACATAATTTTTATTTAGAATTTAGCAGTTTTGACTTTTTGTCATAATTGTGACTTAGTATATCATAATTTCGTATGTCAATTTTGATTTATAATTTCATAATTTTGACTTAGTATGCAATAATTATGACTTTGAATATCATGATTTTGACTTAGTATGTCTTATGATTATTTTCTTATGTGGCGGAAATGGGCTTCTGTGTGTTTATGATTACGATAATAAATTTAAATAATAATATGACAAATAACAGTTTGCAATATGTTTCTGTTCAGTTGAAATAACTGGAAACGGATGACACCGGTAGTCTCACACATTCAAGTTACAATTAGGGTGGATAATTTGGTGCATATTAGATTTATGTGAATAATTGAAATGACATTTTGGTTGCATAAATAATATGTGGGCTAACGTGAATGAGAGGGTAAATAAGCATTACTGACAAAGGCTCGCTCAGTCTCTTTATTGGCTGGAGAATCGTAACGGTCCCTCCACAGACACCTGGGCTGAATCAGGAGAAGTGGAAAAGTGTCATGAAAATATGTCAAAATAAAAATAATTCGCTATTTATTCCTATTCATTTACTGTGTTTGATTACCGTGTTTGAAGAGGAGTCAGGTGACAGGCTTCTGCCAAAACAAACACACGACAGTTTGATTATCATAGATTATTCATGGACTGCATTATTACGTGCATTATATGAGATCATGCTTAGTTTACCTCACTCGTCTTCTCCTCACTGCAGAGACTGAGAGAAAATTCACAGTAAATTAAACTGAAATTCATAATTGAGGATGAACAGTTTTAATGAACACTTGAATCTAGTCATTCTTGGAATTAATATATACATAAACAACATATGCATTCAAATATGTAAATGTGTGTTTTAATGACTTTTCCATTAAAACTATTAAATTCCCTTATACCTTCACGCTTTTCAACACTATCAACCCTGGATCTTAAGCAGAAACATTTGAAGAGAAGTGACTATAGGATGTACAAGGAAATACTATTGATCAAATATAAGTTATATAATAAAACTATTAGATCTGTCAGTTGTGCAAACAGGAGCTGGAACAGCATGAGTTAAAAGTGTCCTCAGAGGAGAGTTAATTAAGCTGTGTGTGTGTGTGTGTGTAAAAAGCTCTTGTCCAGACCTGTCGGCGTCTCTCTGTCCCTGGAGAGAGTGTTGAGCGGCGGACTGATGCATTCAGGCGTCAAAACAAGCTTTCTCCAGGGGGGCGAGATCTTTGGACTCAAATGGGATGCAAATATAAGTTATGACATACAACTAACAGTTTTAATCCGCCCCCAAAAATATATAAGTAAGCAAATGAATTTGACACTTGAGTCTGAATGTAAAACAAATTACAATCTTTTTTAAAAAAACAAAGCACGTATTTAATTGCTGGTCACAGTTGCAACCGGTGAAAAATATAGTCATAATATGAATATATAGAAAATAAATATTATAATAAATAAGTAATAGTCAAAATTACTCAAAAATTACAATAAAGTAACACATTTATCACTTCATTGTGGTGGAAAGGGGAATTATGAGGGGGAAAAAAGCTTATTTTCTTTTTTTGTTTCATTTAAGATGTTAAAATACTTTGAAATCTTTCATTTTACATGAATCGACCAGTTTCTTATTTAAAATGTCATGACCCATTTAACCACTATTATGAGACAAAGCAATCTTAATAATGATTAATTACTTTAAATATTATTTAAATAAACATTAAATCTACCAAATATGGAAGTTGCATATTATTGTTATTATTATATTGTTATACTCATTAATTATATTAATAAAAATGTATTTTATATTAATAATATTATATTAATTGTTATTATTGGGCAATAATTAATTAATATAAACAATATGATTAACTATATATATATATATGAGTAAAAATAAAAATGTAAAAAAAAATGCATACTGTTGAATAAATTAATAAATTATTCCTAATATTGCCAAACATCCTCAATTAAGAACGAGTGCACTTTTTGAATCAGTTTTAAAGAAGAGAGGTTGTTCTCTCACCCATCCTGACACTGGAGGTTCTGCAGGCTGAAGGAGAGCTCCCTGACCGGGGAAGAGTCTTCTGCTGTCGGATCCCAAACTGCCTCCACCGCGTCACCAGCCATTGATCTGATCAGTGCTGCAACAGACAGACTCTACTGCTAGACTAAAATGTCAACTGTGCACCATAAAGTGAACGGCTCATCATGTCTCCACCGACACCGACGGCTCATCAACTCTCCTCCCCGTGGAAACTCGTGTTGCTACAACAAGCTCATATGATCGGCGGTGCGCGTCGCGTCGCTGCTCTGTCATCGCAGTAATCATCCTCCAGCACAGGAACACAGCAGACACTTCCCCAAAGAGAGCCATTTATATGATTGCTTCATAAAGTTGTACATGTACGGGGTAATTCACTTTACTGATTTACAGATTTCATTAGTGGAACAGAAGGCCGTTTTTAAAGAAACAGTTCACCCCAAAAATTAAAATTCCGTCATCTACTCACCCTCATGATATTTCAATCCCCTGTAACATCTTCTTTCATGAAACAAAAATATTTAGCAGAATAGATGGACTACCATAAAAAATAGACTATTTAACAGTAGTCTCCATCCACTTCCATTATAAGAGCGTTCAGATAATTCAACTGCGCTTCATAAAAGAAATATTAAAAATATTAATAATATGGGTTTGGAATGACATAAGAGTGAGTATGTTTATAAATTACTATAGGCTATAAATCACAAAGACTCTGCTTTAAAATAAGCTTTTATGTAAGTCTTCCAGGAATTTATATACAGCACATTCGGATTTGCTAGCAATATAAGAGCGAGCCTAAAGGGATAGTTCCCCCAAAAATGAAAATTTTGTCATCATGTAGTCACCCTCATGTTGTTCCAAAGCTGTATGAGTTTCTTTCTTCTGTTGAACACAAAAGAAGATATTATAAAGAATGTTGGTAACCAGGCAGTTGATGGACCCCATTGACTTCCATTGTATTTTTTTTCCTACTATGGAAGTCAATGGGGTCCATCAACTGTCCGGCTACCCACATTCTTTAAAATATCTTCTTTTGTGTTCATACAGATTTGGAACCACTTGAGGGTGAATAGCCTAAGTAATGACAAAATTTCCATTCTTTTTTGGAAGGAACTATCCCTTTAAACTTTCCATTGTTTCTATATAATTATAAGCTTTTTATTTCCATGTTTTATTTAATGTCTCCGTCATCATAATTTAACATGTAAAACATTAATTTCTGCAGTGCAACTCCGGTGATGTTGTGCTTTGTCACATGTTCGATGTGGGTGGTCTAATTCTAACCAATCACCGTGTACATTTGGAAAAACAGGAGAGTTCTCAAGCGCTGATTGGTCAGTGGCATTGCGATCACTCATCGTCCCCGCCTCTATCCGGAAGCTGGCTGTCATGTGACTTGTTTGTTGGCGTTCTGCTGTACAGAGTCGAATCATTTCATTACAGCAACAAACAAACGTTTGTCGCGGGTAATTCCCCTGTTCCCCCTATTTCCTCCTCTCTCTCTTCTCCGCAATGGACGAAACGAGCCCGCTAGTCTCTCCGCTTCGTGATTCCAACGATTTCAGCTACGGTCCCACCGAGCCGACCAGTCCCCGGAGCGGATTTGGAGGGACGCCTGGCTCCGTCGTGCGTCTGCCGGCTGGGAGTCCCGGACGCAGCCGCGAGCGACAGCCGCTCCTGGACCGAGATCGAGGCGCGTCGCCCCGGGACCCGCATAGGAACGAGTTCCCGGAGGATCCGGAGTTTAGAGAGATTATCCGGAAGGCAGAGCGGGCCATCGAGGAGGGCATCTACCCGGAGCGCATCTATCAGGGCTCCAGCGGCAGCTACTTCGTCAAAGATTCAACAGGGGTGAGAGTTCATCATATCTTGATCTGTGATCGTTACATAAGCCCGTCTGATCAGTTTCATATGCATCATTCACAGCTGAGCATGTTGTGTATGAGGAGATCTCCGTAACAGCTGTGTCATCAGGTCAGGCCTCGAGTGATGCAAACCACTGATCTAAAGTTTGATCTTTTACTAGACAAATTTGGATGTTTTTCTTCAACTGCACGCACTTTTATGCATTTTTTTTTATCAAATGAATGTGACATCGAAACTCACTGAAAGTTTTTCACACCTTCATCCTTGTTTCAGACCAAGATGTGCAATCCTTAATTATAAAAATTGATGTGATGTGTGAAGGAAAAACAGGTAAAATCGAGGTAAGGGTCGATGGTTACATTGCTGTGTCATTGCACAGGATAGCAGCTTTATCAAGGCTGTAGTTCAACATCTAGTCAGCTGCCTACCTAGACAGCATTTCTGGGCATGATGCCTCTGTAGGCAGCTCACTAGGTCTTTGATCGATAAATAAAAGGCTTACTGGCACTTTCTCTTTGAAGCTCTCTCTCTTCAGAGAAACGACAGAGCAGTGCGTTATCATCATGCAGTGATTGTGCTCTTATCAGATACGCACCTACTTTTTATATGAAACCTGAATACAAGGTTAATAGCTCTCATAATTGATCAGGAAGATGAACACTTTACTATAAGATTCATTTGTTAACATAAGTTAACTACATTAGTTAAAATGAACTAACAATGAAATATACTTATAAGGCATTTATTAACCACTGAACCGATTGGTGCTCTATATTTATTGCCGTTTTTCCTTATTACATATTTTAGTAATCATCATAAATTAGGTATCATTTGAAAGCTTAAACACTCAAAATGTATCCTGTGAAAACTGTTTTGAAATCCAACATTGCTTTACAATGGAAACGGTACTTTAAATCCTTTTAGCAAGCTCTTCCCCCTAGTGGGTGGTGTCAAGTTTCATATTACAAAATTATTTTAACTATTTCATAATAAGAACTTCTTCTAATCTTGACAAGTCACATATCGTTGGAAAGGCCCGAGACTCAAGGTTCCATATTTGGTGACTGTTCCGAGATAGAAGTAATATTGTAACAGAAATGTATTCATTTGTTACAGGACAACACATCTAAAAAAATTCAATGGATTGTGGGTTTCACCCGGTGGCTATTTTTGGTATTACACCTAAACAAAATCTCATAGGAACTTATTAAGTTAAGATAACTCAACTTAGTTAGACATATGGCTTTAATTAAATAGTGATTTTTAGAGTAAAAATATATATTTTGTATAAAATGTTTAGTACAGTACATAGGCTTTACAGTAAATTTAAACTTCTTTAATGTTTTTACACTTTCATTTTTTAAGTGCTTTCACTTAAGCAATAATCTGCTGAGTGTCTTCTTTAAAAAGAGACCAACCTTAGATATGTATTGCAAAGCACAGTTGGATTACAACCACAGTTTTAATGTTAGTTAATGTTTTAGTAATACATTATTAAAATCAGAAGATGTATCTGTTATTATTTAATGGACCTGAGCTAATGTGAACTAACAATGAATAGTTGTATTTTTATTAACTAGCATGAACAAAGATGAATAAATTCTGTGAATTGCTCATTTTTAATGTTAGTAAATGCATGAATTAACGGGTCCTTATTGTAGAGTTTCCATTGTTTATTTGTTTAGAGAAAAGACCGCAGTGTCAGTGAAGATTAACCTGAAGTATGAAATGTCAATAAAACAAAGACAATCAAGTGAAATATTACATGGTCATTGTTATCAGTCAGGCTGTAACTTTCTAAATGCAAAGAGTGTTCAGAAGTAATAGATTTCTCTGTGTACACTGTTATTTTAGTATTATTTATAACTTATAGTATTTATTTTTAATTAACTTTCATTTTTAGTTTTCATTTTAGTTTAAGTATTTTTATATGTGTCATTTTTATTAGTTTTGTAAATGTATCTATTTAGCTGTATATTTTATTTGATTAATTTTTTTTTATTTTAGTACTTATAAAGGACTAAACTTGTTTTATAAAGCAACGTTTATTATTTAAGTTTTTAATCTAGAATTTATATTTTATTTTATTTCAGATTACAATGATCAAAAAGGATTTTTTTATAGTTTTAGGTTTAGTTAATAACACTTACGTCCATTATTACAGCAGAGAGAAGTGTGTTCGTTCAAGTGGCTGTAGTTGAAGAAACGCCCTCCTTTGGCGTCTGAATGTCTAATCTAATAAGCTTCAGTTGGATTTGACACGGCACTTTTGTGTGTTTTAAGTAGTGGTCGACCACTATGGGGTCGATGGCTGATAAACTGCAAATGTGAATGCCTTAAAACAAAGTGAGCTCACTATCTAGACAGCATTTTTAGTCACTCGTGGAATGTTTGTTCACCTAGATAGGCAGCTCCCTCGATTGTGAGACAATTGCCATCATCATTGATCATTAAACAAATAACTTAACCTACACTTCACCGACAAAAAAAACAGAACTATGAAGGGTGATTTAGTAATGGTGTTAATTTTATCAGTACAGTTCCTCCCTTTAAATGAAACTGTGGAATGACCAAGAGAGTCACAGTATGACATGGTTTAAGACCTGTCACATGCGTTAAACCGCCTAATTTCTGCCATATGACTTCTGCGATTATGGCAGCGCAGTGTGTTAGATGAGTATGTTTGGCTTTCTTTTATTCAGTCTCAGAATCACAAAGCGTCAAAACTCGTAGCTTTTGACCCGGTTTGCACTTTTGACTCGGGTAGTAGAGAATCGAGTTCAGTGAGTATTCAAAGGTTATATTGATTGTATTTATCACAAACCGACTGATTGTTTTGTTGTGCCTGTTCAGCAGAACTGAGTGAATGTTAATCCTTATAGAAAAGAGGAAGTTGAACAAACAGACTCTTCCAGTTTCACTCCATCAAGATGAAGAGGAATTGAGATTTACTACATATTTTCTGTGGGATTCCCAGTGTTACTCCTTCTCTGACCCATTGTGTCACTCTATACTAGTTTAATTTTAGTGTAGTTTAAAGAGTTGAATGTTTAATCTGAAAAGGTTGTGAGCTTTCAGTCAGAAGTGACCAAAAACCTTCATTTCTATCTGCACACAAGCTTATTTTTCATTTAAGAAGTAATTTGGGAGAGTTTGAATCTAGCCTTAATCATTTAGGATATGATTATTAGTCATGATGATTAATAAGCGTTACATTTAGTCTAGTTAGTCAGACTGAATGTTGCTACACACTGCAGCCTGTAGAGGGCAGAAGTGACTTGGTCTGATGTCAGTTTGGCGTTTTGTTTTCTTCAGGGCTGGTGTTCGACCTCTCTGCAGTGAACACGCTGGAAGCTTCATCTGCTCACTAGTGAGGCAACTCACATGAGTCATTAAGCACATGACTGTATGTATGGTCAGGTGGTGTGCATGGCCAGTTTCTCATTCACTTTAAATCAAATCAGAGATGAGTCATGGAGACCAGATGAAGTCTTTGTTAAAGGTCACTTTTAGTTGGGGAAATCACTAAATGTGTCTGAAAACAAGGTAGTAACTATTGAATTAACTTTGTTAGGCGTATAAGCTTGCGCGTCTTTAAAAGTTTGGGGTTGGTAAGATTTTTTTCATGTTTAAGCTAAGTCTAAGCTGCATTTATTTAATGAAAAATGCAGTAAAAACAGTAATATTGTAAAATATTACAATTTAAGTGTTTTCTATGTGAATATACTGTAAAATGTAATTTATTCCTGTGATCAAAGCTGAATTTTCAGCATCATTACTCCAGCTTTTAGTGTCACATGATCCTTCAGAAATCATTTTAGCTGCTCAAGAAACATTTCTTAGTCTTATCAATGTTGAAAACAGTTGTGCTGCTTCATATTTTTTTGTGGAAACAATGACAATTTTTTAACTCCGGATTCTTTGATGAATAGAAAGTTCAAAAGATCAGCATTTATTTGAAATAGAAATCTTTTGTAACATTATAAATGTCTTTACCATCACACTTCATGATCTTTGTGAATAAAAGTATTATTAAAAGCTTCATGATGCCAAACTTTTGAACATTAGTCTGCAAATGGTTGCCTTCTAGTTGCAGTGTTTTTACCTCAAAAGAATTACACATTTCACCTTCAGAACTGACATTTCCTATATTAGATGGTTTTCTTTGCATTCTGGGATTGCTTTATTCATAAAATAGGCTACTACATTAAATTCTAGCCTGATTGAAGTGTCTAGTGACAGTGAAATGTGTCTGTGATTGCTGAAAATGTAATTTTGGTCTGAGATGTAAAGTGTTCGGTTGTGCTGAAGGGATTTTTCATTTGATTTGCTCAAAGGATGAATGTCATGTGAAAGACTGTTTGAGCAGATTGTCATGTTTCACGTGTACGATATGACCGCGCGTGCCGCTTCAGGAAACCTGACCTGACATGACCTCTTTTCGCTTCAACAGAAGGTCATCGGAGTCTTCAAACCAAAGAACGAGGAACCGTACGGCCAGCTGAACCCCAAGTGGACCAAATGGCTGCAGAAACTGTGCTGTCCATGCTGTTTCGGCCGGGACTGTCTGGTTCTGAATCAGGGCTACTTGTCAGAAGCCGGAGCCAGTTTAGTGGACCAGAAACTAGAACTCAACATTGTGCCGCGCACCAAGGTATGAGAACAACACCCACAATTCTGCACCTTCACTGAAACCAAAACCAGGGTGAATGAGGACGTGAGAAAGTAGGATGATAGTCATGATGGTTTAGTGCTTGTTAGTTAACCTCTTTCATTTCCTGTTGTTGGCACGCATAAAAACAAACTAGTCAACCACACTAAACATAACTGTTACCTCACACTCCCACACCATTGCTGTTGCTGACTGTTGGCAGATAAGACAGACACATGACCTATACAAAGCGTTTTCTGTGCTCTCTTTCTCTTAGGTGGTGTATTTAGCAAGTGAGACATTTAATTACAGCGCCATCGATCGAGTAAAGTCTCGAGGAAAGAGGTTAGCTCTAGAAAAAGTGCCCAAGGTGGGCCAACGCTTCCACCGGATTGGCCTGCCACCTAAGGTAAGGTTTATGACAGCGCCACCTTACTGCCTGGAGGAAGATGAGAGATTTTAGATGTTTTTTCTATTGGCTGATGTAGGTTTGCAGACTCGTTTCTATTGGCTGATGTATGTTTCTGAACTCGTTTGGCTGTTGTAGGTTTGAGAACTCGTTTCTATTGGCTGTTGTAGGTTTGCAAACTCGTTTCTATTGGCTGTTGTAGGTTTCCGAACTCGTTTCTATTGGCTGATGTAGGTTTGCGAACTCTTTTCTATTGGCTGTTGTAGGTTTGTGAACTCGTTTCTATTGGCTGTTGTAGGTTTGCAGACTCGTTTCTATTGGCTGTTGTAGGTTTGCGAACTCGTTTCTATTGGCTGTTGTAGGTTTGCGAACTCGTTTCTATTGGCTGTTGTAGGTTTGCGAACTCGTTTCTATTGGCTGTTGTAGGTTTGCAGACTCGTTTCTATTGGCTGGTGTAGATTTCTGAACTTGTTTCTATTGGCTGCTGTAGGTTTGTGAACTCATTTCTATTGGCTGTTGTAGGTTTCCGAACTCGTTTCTATTGGCTGTTGTAGGTTTGTGAACTCGTTTCTATTGGCTGTTGTAGGTTTGCGAACTCGTTTCTACTGGCTAATGTAGGTTTGTGAATTTTTTTTTTCTATTGGCTGATGTAGGTTTGCAGACTCGTTTCTATTGGCTGATGTATGTTTCTGAACTCGTTTGGCTGTTGTAGGTTTGAGAACTCGTTTCTATTGGCTGTTGTAGGTTTGCAAACTCGTTTCTATTGGCTGTTGTAGGTTTGTGAACTCGTTTCTATTGGCTGCTGTAGGTTTGTGAACTCGTTTCTATTGGCTGTTGTAGGTTCCCAAACTCGTTTTTTATTGGCTGTTGTAGGTTTCCGAACTCGTTTCTATTGGCTGTTGTAGGTTTGCGAACTCGTTTCTACTGGCTAATGTAGGTTTGTGAATTTTTTTTTTCTATTGGCTGATGTAGGTTTGCAGACTCGTTTCTATTGGCTGATGTATGTTTCTGAACTCGTTTGGCTGTTGTAGGTTTGAGAACTCGTTTCTATTGGCTGATGTAGGTTTGCGAACTCCTTTCTATTGGTTGTTGTAGGTTTGTGAACTCCTCTCTGTTGGTTGTTGTAGGTTTGTGAACTCGTTTCTATTGGCTGTTGTAGGTTCCCAAACTCGTTTTTTATTGGCTGTTGTAGGTTTCCGAACTCGTTTCTATTGGCTGTTGTAGGTTTGCGAACTCGTTTCTACTGGCTAATGTAGGTTTGTGAAATTTTTTTTTCTATTGGCTGATGTAGGTTTGCAGACTCGTTTCTATTGGCTGATGTATGTTTCTGAACTCGTTTGGCTGTTGTAGGTTTGAGAACTCGTTTCTATTGGCTGTTGTAGGTTTGCAAACTCGTTTCTATTGGCTGTTGTAGGTTTCCGAACTCGTTTCTATTGGCTGATGTAGGTTTGTGAACTCGTTTCTATTGGCTGCTGTAGGTTTGTGAACTCATTTCTATTGGCTGTTGTAGGTTTCCGAACTCGTTTCTATTGGCTGTTGTAGGTTTGTGAACTCGTTTCTATTGGCTGCTGTAGGTTTGTGAACTCATTTCTATTGGCTGATGTATGTTTCTGAACTCGTTTGGCTGTTGTAGGTTTGAGAACTCGTTTCTATTGGCTGTTGTAGGTTTGCAAACTCGTTTCTATTGGCTGTTGTAGGTTTCCGAACTCGTTTCTATTGGCTGATGTAGGTTTGTGAACTCGTTTCTATTGGCTGCTGTAGGTTTGTGAACTCATTTCTATTGGCTGTTGTAGGTTTCCAAACTCGTTTCTATTGGCTGTTGTAGGTTTGTGAACTCGTTTCTATTGGCTGCTGTAGGTTTGTGAACTCATTTCTATTGGCTGTTGTAGGTTTCCGAACTCGTTTCTATTGGCTGTTGTAGGTTTGTGAACTCGTTTCTATTGGCTGCTGTAGGTTTGTGAACTCATTTCTATTGGCTGTTGTAGGTTTCCGAACTCGTTTCTATTGGCTGATGTAGGTTTGTGAACTCGTTTCTATTGGCTGCTGTAGGTTTGTGAACTCATTTCTATTGGCTGTTGTAGGTTTCCGAACTCGTTTCTATTGGCTGTTGTAGGTTTGTGAACTCGTTTCTATTGGCTGCTGTAGGTTTGTGAACTCATTTCTATTGGCTGTTGTAGGTTTCCGAACTCGTTTCTATTGGCTGTTGTAGGTTTGTGAACTCGTTTCTATTGGCTGCTGTAGGTTTGTGAACTCATTTCTATTGGCTGTTGTAGGTTTCCGAACTCGTTTCTATTGGCTGCTGTAGGTTTGTGAACTCGTTTCTATTGGCTGTTGTAGGTGGGCTCATTCCAGCTCTTCGTAGAGGGGTATAAAGATGCGGATTTCTGGCTGCGGCGGTTCGAGGCGGAGCCTTTACCTGAAAACACTAATCGCCAACTCCAGCTACAGTTTGAGAGACTGGTGGTGCTGGATTACATAATTAGAAACACAGGTAACCATGGAAACCACTCAGAAAAAAAATAAAGGTCAAACAAATGGACAAAAACCCATTTTAACTATGAATTGTCTTTATTTTAACAAATAATTGTTTGTGTGTGTGTGTGGTTACATGGACCTGTAGACCGAGGAAATGACAACTGGCTCATAAAATATGACTATCCGATGGATACATCAAGCAACAGAGTAAGTGACCAGCTGCTATTTTAGATTTTTGTGGATGATTTTCCATCCTGTTCTTGTGTTTTTATGTACATGTTTGTGCTTATCAAATGGTTTTCTTATCCAGGACAGTGATTGGGTGGTAGTGAAGGAACCCATCATTAAGCTGGCAGCCATTGACAATGGTCTGGCCTTCCCTCTCAAACACCCGGATTCATGGAGAGCCTGTAAGCCAATAATCATCCACCTCACAAACACATGACCATCTACTGGTCAATCACATTGTAATATTCTTAATAAGTGTTAAATACAAACTTCATCACTGTAACTTGATGTGTTTTCATTCATTTGTTGTAGTTTGTCCACAGTCAGTTCAGTGTTTTTGTTGAATGTGTTTCCTGTAGACCCGTTTTACTGGGCATGGCTGCCACAGGCTAAAGTTGCCTTTTCACAAGAGATCCGAGATTTAGTTCTTCCCAAATTTTCCGACCCAAACTTCATCAAAGACCTTGAAGAAGATCTATATGAGCTTTTTAAGGTGAGATCACTTTGAAATTCAGCGAGAGACTTGCTGATGTGTTTGTCTTTTATTAGTACTATTTTACTAAATTAATGCTTAGTTTTGACATTATATGTACATTAACGTTGACAGAAAGATCCGGGTTTCGACAGAGGACAGTTCAAGAAGCAGGTCTCAGTAATGAGGGGGCAGGTGAGTCTTTAACAACCACAAGATTTTAGTTGTGTTTAGAGACACTGAGTGCACTAATCTGCTTTATAGTATTATGATATTATACAGTAGGGCTGGGCAATAAATCAGTATTGATATTTATTGAGAAAAACAAATATAAAAAAAACTTTTGAGTAATATTTTGATATTTTGCCTACATCTCTGAGAGTCACAAGCATTTCAGCTAGCTGATGTCAAATATGCCAAAATAAAAGTTTGGTTTATCTTGAAATTATCTTGAATATTATTATATTACTATTGTATAGTAAAATAATAATAAAATAATAATAATTTCAATGAAAATCATTTTTTTTCTTCCATGTTTTAATTTATATAGTATATATGTTGTGCAGCACCTTATTTGACAAGGTTGATTAACATTTTATGAAATAATAATTTTATTAGACACCATTTTGATGGTGATGAATTTGTATTAAATCATAAAACACAATCCATTTAATGTAAATTGTTTAATTTTTTGTTTTTGTTGTAAATGAATGATTATATTTTCCTTTAAAAAGATTAAATTGTTAACGTTTTATGAATTCATTTCTTTAGACACCATTTTGATGATGATGAACAGAATCCAGAATAGATAAATAAATAAAACAGATTATAGAACAGACATCAAGGGTTCATAAATTAAAAGGTAGCTTTCTCAAACAAGTTATGTTTACATTCAATCTTGAGGTCTAACAAACGTGTGGAATGCACTTCCTTCCCCATTAATGGTATGAAATTAATATTGTGTTAAATTTTGATAGTGATTGATTTGGGAAAAAATATTGAAAATATTTTTGACCAATTCGCTTGGCTCTATTATACAGCCATAATGCTGAAAAATTGATGCCCATTTTTCAGCTTGTCTCTGAATAAATTTGCCGAGCTGCTCTTAATCTTGACATCTCTTTCAATGCATGTGAAGAAAATGGATCTGCTCTTTCTGAGATGTTTCAGCTCATTCCCTGTCCTGCGTTCCTCTAGATCCTGAATCTCAGACAGGCGCTGAGTGAAGGCAAGACGCCGCTGCAGCTGGTGCAGATGCCGCCCGTTACCGTGGAGACGGCGCGGGCGCCGCAGCGGGCCAACAGCGAATCCTACACGCAGAGCTTCCAAAGCAGAAGACCCTTCTTCACCTGGTGGTGATGGGGGCTTTTATGTGTGTGTGCAACCTGATTTTAGTTGCCTTTTTTTTTTTTTCATCTGAATTTTGGGAACAAATGAGAGTAGGAAAAGGTCCAGTAATTGACGAGAAACCCTTTCCTCACATAATTCTGAAGGAGAGCATTGCCTCGTTGACTGTTACACCGTATGAACACTCAAAGCTGCGCTCAGAATGACTTGCATGTCAGTAAGACAGTGAAGGAGAAACTTTCTGCTGTAGTAAAACCTCAATGCTTGACGACTCCCTCCCCGGCACTGGAACTACTGCTCAACTGTGTCCTTCATAGGCCTTTTCTGTTTTGTTCTTCACACAATCATTGAAAAGTCACACATTCTTTTTCCTTTGCTTTTTCCATTAGCATTATATTTTTTTACGTGCATGTGTCTGGTGTTCATAACCTGGAGGCGGAGTCTCCTCGGAGCTCAACTGAGCATGTGCAGAAAAACACTGGAACGTTCCATTCTCACAGTGACATCATTCTTCTTTTTGCTCATTGTTTGATTTCATTTGAAAATCAGAAGATATTGTAATTTTTTTTTTTTTTTAATGTATTCACAGGTGTCAACACAACTGACCTTAAAACGTGACAATGGACTGTATAATTTGTATGTAATGTATTTAATGAAAGATGCTAAAACTATAACAGTGCAGTACTCAATAAAAGAACAGAATTGAGTTTTATTTCAAAAACTATTTAATTGGAAGTTCCAGCTTAGTGACAATGAGAAAAATAACTCTTGTTCTTGTGCATGTAGTAGTGTTCAGAGAAATCGATTTCGGCTACATGTTTTCATCCGTATTGCTTGTAAATGTCTGTCGAAGTGACAGAAGAAGACATTAAATAATCAGCACTATTGATTAGTGTCCAGCATAGCTCTACAGGTGATAATACTGTACTAATGCATCATTTACATATTACCACAGGCTAACACATCTAAAACAACACTAATGATTTAAAGAGAACTGCGCTGTTGCAGCAAAATGCAAATACATTCCTTTATATTTTTAGATATTGAACATTAAACACCACTGGAAGGCAGAACACTCCCTGAAAAGGAGGACTACTGAGAAGCTAGTGTTTTGAAAGAAAAAAATACTAGCACATATCATTAAATAATAGAAACCCAACACTTTTCAGCCCCATACATTCATACAATAATATCTGACAGGGGCCCTGGAAGATTCAATGAGACTTAAATCACTGCATTTAAAGAGAGAGTTCACCAAAAATTCAGATTGTCAGTTACTCGCCCATGTTGTTCCAAACCAGTACGGTTTCTCTTTTCCGTATAATTACAACGAGCACAATGACAGTGAATGAGTATGGACACAAAAAATTCAGGATGCACGATATATCGGCCACCATATCGGTATTAGCCAATATGTTCATTTTTAATGTTATTTTATTTTGGATGTTTTCTTTCCACCAGTCTGAAAAAACACTTTATGAAAAGCCAAAAATCTCAAAATTGACAGGTGTATGAAAAAACAGTGTTTTTGCCTGTAGTGTCTCCCTTAAGTGCAAGATGTGCTGTCATATAGGCTACATAAAATTATAATGAGAACATTATAACAGCACACATATAACATTATATTTGTGCTTGTGACATGGCTTTTAACGTGAGGCTCCCAGAAATTATATAAAAATTTGGATTTATCGGCCAATATATCGGTTATCTGCTTTCAAATATAAAGAATTGTCGGTATCGGCCAACCGATATTTTTATATCGGTGCATCCCTACAAAAATGACTAAAAACGCAGTTAAAAATAGTCTATATGACTCATGTAGTATATTCCATATGCATATGACTTTGAATGTAGTGCATGAGCTGTATTTTTAAACAGATTTGTGGTGATTTTGTCATTTTTTTGGAACTCAACACTGTTCACATTTTGTAGAAAAGAGCAGCATGAGTATCTTTTGTGTTCTGTCATCTGGGGTTTGAAACAACATGAGCATGAGTATAAATAATCATTTTTGAGTAAACTAACCCTCTAATAGTGTTTGACTGCTTTTGTGAGAATGGCACAAACCCGTAAACAGTTCGTTAAGGTACAGCAGGACTCAGATCCTGCGGGATTATTGTTAATGTCAGTTCCGGGCTATTGCAGGTACTGTAGTGTTGATCATTGCTCGATTAAGACTAGCGTTTGATTGAGATGGCAGCTTCAAGTAAATCTGTGGTGACGGCGAGTCTCTCAGGCTGTAATCTGATTGAATGCGTTCAGGCGGCGGTAATCCCACACTGCTCCACTTCCCGCTGCCGGCGTCAGTGTCGGATCCGATGCAGGTAGCGTTCGGGGTCCTTCTCCTGAACGGCGTTCCAGCTCCATCGGGGGCCGCCCGAGGGCCCCTGAGTCTCCTCCTCCGGGGACAGGAAGTTACCTTGGTCACATGATCCAGCCTCAGAAGAGCTCTGCCCTCCACAGGCTCCCAAAGCAGATGAATCATCATTAGCATCATCATTGTCGTCATTATCTTCTCCAGTTATGACTTCAGACGTCTGTCCCAGTGAGCACTCGTTGATCCTTATAGATGATGAAATAATAATGCATCAATTAGATGCAGATCATTTTATGTATATGTACGATCATTTATGTCTAATGTTCACAGGTGTGTGACCCGTGCCTGGATATTTTTGTCTGTTTACAGGATGTTTAGCAGGGCAGGTTTGTGGCTGATCACATGACCTACATTTGTTCAGATTAGCATGTTTCCATTAACACACACACACACACACACACACAGTGGCAGTGAAGCTTTATATAGACGCTTAAGTAAATCTGCGAGGATGAACCCTACAAAATCATGTCCAAGTCACATATTACTCCAAGAACAAAAGAAAAAACTTTTTTTATGACACTTAAGCACTTTATTTGTGTGTGTGTAATTCTCATTGTTCTGAAATGTTTGTTCTGTAAACTAAAAAACTGCAATACAATGATTTTGTTTTTGCAATCAGCATTAAGGCAGTAAACAAATACCAATATGATGTATAAATACATTACAGATATAAATAATGTAGCATTATTATTATTGCATCTCAAATAATTAGAATGAGGTCTCCGGTGTTTTTTTTTTTATCTTCCTAAAAAAAGTTTATCAATATAAATTATGTATTATTATTATATTTACATTACAAGTAACAAGTATGAGGCTTTTGGGGTTTTTTTTGTACAAATACCAATATAAATAAATATCTATTATTTTTTGCATCGCAAGTAATGAGGTTTGTTTTGTTTTTAAATAAAAATACATTACCAATATAATAACATGATATTTTTTCCATTTCAAGTAATGAAAATGAGTATTGTTTTTGTTTTTATAAATAATAAATATATATTATTAAACTATAACGCAAATATATTACACAAAAAATGTATCAATATTATTTTTGCATTGGAAGTAATGAGAATTTTGTTATGAAATAAAATATCTAGCTTCCACCAGACCATCTTCCGTATTAACCGTACAAAGAAAGTGTAAACTAGCGTAAAGCTTGGGGTAATTTTCATTTGAAAGTGAACTAATCCTTTTATGTGCTTAATGCAGAATATGTTATCTCATTGTTTATCTTTTGATTTTGAGGTATAATGTGACCTGGACATGTTCTTGACAGGTTTTGCAAGATTCGCTCAAAAAAAGATGCTTTCATTGACAGTTTTAGTTGAACACATGGTTGCATTTCAGTAAATAGCTAAATAGCTTCCTGAAGGAATTACAATTCAGTATATGAGTATTACAATGATGCTGGTTACATTCTAAGTGACAGTTTACAAAACCATAAGTAGCCTTTATTTTTAGATCATTTCAGTTTGAGTCTGTACGACTGAGGCCTGAATTAATTGCAGAACTTTAAAACTTAAATTTAGAGGTTTAGAATGAACACATGAATGCTTTAATGAATTCTCATGCATTTTTTCTTATCTTGAAATAACTAGTTTCAGCCTCTCTCACCTGAGGTGTCCAAACGCTCGGACCCATCTCGTTCCCGTCGTGTCTTTATGCGACTCCACCCTGAGGCCGTTTCTGTTCCGCGCTCGGACTCTGAGTCCCACCAGTGCCTGCGCCAAACCCGTCTCCGCCTCCGCCATCCCTCTATCCTCGTCCTCTTCCTCCCCCTCCGCCCCGTCCTCGCCGGACGCTGCTCTCCGGTTCCCCCACACCATGCGGGCTCTCTGCTCAGCGTCCGGGTCGCCCGCCGCCTGGAAGAGCCGTTTGAGCTGCCGCAGGTTCACCCCCTGAAAGATGTTGGCTGTGCCAGACTTGCGGGTCCGACGCTCGGAGCCCGGCGGGCGGGAAAACGTGGGCTGGGACGGGCCTGCGAGAACAGGGGCTGAGGCCACGTCCTCCATCTGTGGAGCAAGAGGTGAAGGTCAAAAGGGTCAGGCGGTATATAGCACTACTGAGAAGCCGACAAGCAACTTTTTGTATGAAATAATTTTGTTATATATATGGCTGCAAAGATGTTTTTAAGCAAACACTTTTCCTGTGTTGTCTTTTATTTATTACTAAAAGCGCTTATGGCGAGACACTATACAGGTAAAACGATGTTATTTTGAGATTCTGGGCCATTTTACGGATTAAAATGTGTATCATGGCCACAAATTAAGAATTAACTCCCTAATTTTATTAATTTGTTTCCTCGTTTTACTAAAATGTGACTATGTTGTAATAATTTGTTTTCTTGCTTGTTTTACTTAAAATGAGGGAACAAATTAGTATAACTTGGTCACGTTTTAGTAAAATGAGGAAACAAATTCTTTGTGGGACAAAATATATCTTTTTGTTCGATGTCATGTGCAGGGATCTGTACTATATTGCTTTTATAGCGTCTTCTTTCAGACTAGTAGAATGAAGACATTTAAGTGTTTATTTTATCTATTTGCAGCTGTAGATTTCTATTACAATGTGTATTTTTAAAGGTCATTTTCTCAATCTGTACTTCAGCAGCACTTACACCAAACCTTACATATTCCTATCTATATTTTGAAGGTTTTTACAGAGGGGTTTCTTCATATAACATTTTATTTCTAAAAACATGGTGAGAATGTACTTTTACATGAAGAGAAATCCAAAATCCCATCTGTAAAAACATTTATGTCAACAAAATGAAGCAATTTTGAACCTGGCCCTAGATTTCTGTTCTGGAAATATTTATTTTTAAATATTATGTTTTAAATATAATATATTAAATATATTTTTTACATTACATTAAAAAAAACTTGTAATAGAAAACAACGGTCTTAATGTACTGTGATTATTTAACTGGGAAAGTATGGTGAAATCTATTAGTTTTTTCATTTTTAAACCCTATTTAACTGTAATGTCTTGCCTTAAGTTGGTACGTCAATGGAAAAAGAGTATTTAAACCGCACTGCAGGTTCAGACATTAGCCTACTGACCTCCATTGACAAAGGCTATTAGCTGCCATTCAGTCACCATTGCCCATTATTACAGCAGGGAAAAACAAGTCTATGTCACTTTTAAGTACCCTAAAAAGCCCTGTTCAGTGGTAAAACACAGGCTAAACTGAATCAAGTCAGAAGTCAAGTCACCTTTATTTATACAGCGCTTTACACAATACAGATTGTTTCAAAGCAGCTTTACAGTGATAACAGGAAAATGATTCAACCATGCAAACAGTTCATTTCAGCTGTACAGCAGCTCTAAAAGAAAACAGTGTCATTGTTCAGTTTTGATTCAGTTCCATTGTAAAGATCAGTTATTAAAAGCAGTTCTTCAGAAAACAGTGATGTCAACGTCCAGCTCAGTTCAGTTCTCATCTGATAGCGTCAGTACAGGCAGATCAATGTTGAATATTAAGTGTCCCCAACTAAGCAAGCCAGACGTGACAGTGGCGATGAACCCCAACTCCATCAGGTGACAGAATGGAGAAAAAAAATCTTGGGGAAAAACCAGGCTCAGTTCTCCTCTGGCCAAAGAACGAACACAGAATACAAGGATCATTTGAAATGTCTTCAATGTAAAAAGAGGTTTTGGTCGCATTATGATGTAGTTGCGACATTTACTAGTAGTGGATAACTTGGAAAGCTAAACAGCCAAACTTATGCTCCGCTGGTCTGAACAATAGTATACAGTGTCTGTGTTCAGAACAGAATACTTGTGCATTGTTAACTGCATACTACTTTTACAAATTATTGTTAAACCATGCATTATGCAGCGCTAACATACAAATTGGCAGTCCCATCAAATTGAGAAAGAATTTCAGTGTCAGTCATCACACTAGAAATGCAGGGATACTTTGAGCGCACTGCATTGTGGGATGCTGTACTGCACACTTGCACAGATGTTGGAGCAGGTCATCCAGATAGTTTGTACTTATAGAAAATAATCAACGTATGAGTATGCCATTATTTACATAAACCACTCAAGGCGTTACTGCTGAAAGATAAACAGGAATGTATAAATTAGCTTGTAATCATTTGGTTTTGGCAGAAAAGGAATGATTCACGTTTGTTGACGCGTAACAAACGATGATTTCACGTCACCCGACGTCATCTAAAATATAAACGAACTTAAAAGGCTCACACGGTAAATATTGCTTGGATGAACCTTATGGATTCGTTTCACAAATGTCTCGGAAAATACTAAATAAACGCACGATCAGATAACTAGTTTGGTTAAATTTGCTTCGGTGACTGGAATTTGCCACAAAGCGCGTTTAAGTTTGCAGTACGAGTCACGTGACGACATTACAGTGACGCACGAGCGCACGAACATCCGCAGTGACAGCTGCGCGAGGACAGACAACACAATGAAAACATATTATAGCAAACCACAAAAGCATATGTTCAAGAAATGCTAGGTTATGAGTGGCGACATTAAGGATCACAAAGCGCACAATCGCGTTAACCGTATTTCTTGGTGGGAATTCGGTTCCGCTTTGCTGTTCTCTAGGAAAAACAAATGAAATAAATATTAACGACACAATTATGCAGAAATCTACTCACCTTTTCTCTCTTAACTAGTGTCTTTGTGTCATTTGCATGTTGGATCTTTGGAATTGCTGTGTGTCAAGCAGCAGAATGCTGTAGTAAACAGCCTGGCTGTGTGCGTCTGTCTGTGTCGAGCGGAACGGACAGAAAAGTTTAACGCTCTGACGCGTCATCTACTGTACCGCTCTGACCAATGAGAAGACTGGAATAGATGATTGATCCCGCCTCCAAGACTCTTACAGCCAATCACAATACTCCTTTTTGTGCGTCCAGTGGAGTAGTGTACAGTATGTGTGTGTGTGTGTGTGTGTGTGTGCGTGTGACTGAGAAAGGTGCAATCCCTCATTGACGTCAGTGCTGCCACACACGTGCCAACATGTGAAACTGTCTCGAGAAAAAGAGAGAGAAAACTCGGTTACTTTCATTCTAGTGTTCATATATAGGCTATATGTATAGGCTATATAAATCTTTAGGCATCGTGGCTTTAATAATTAAGTGATTGTTAAAATTATTAAAAGCTTCGAGCAGGATTTTTCTTATAGTCTGTCACTATTCTCAATGTTTTAATAATTTCCCAGCAGAAGACCGAGTATTTGTTACATTTCGTATTCGTACATTAATGAACATAAATTGCTATAAGCATAAATAAATTGCTATGAACATAATTTGTTATGAATCTTTTGTATTTCCGCCAACAAAGGGAGACACAGTGTTGATTTCGTCAGAGAATCAAATAGCAGAAATAAAGTACTGAGGTGGATTTCATAGATTTATGGATCTTCTCTTTCATGGAAGCAGGTAAAACTGATTACATCAGTGTGGCCTATCTCCTATTTTCCCTAAAGGCCATAAACATTTTTATTCAAAAATATAGACAGAAAACATGAGAAAAATATTTAATTACACAGCTAGACGTCCTGAACTTCTTGTTCTCTGCAGGATGAGTCTGAGATCAAACTCCTCACACCTGAGACAACTGGATCTCATTGGGAATAATCTGGGACATGCATTATCTAAAGACACTGCAGTAGCCTAATTATTGATTTATATTATTATATAATAATGTCATTTGAACAAGATGTGTCAGCAGTATGCATATTTGTGCGTTTTATTTTATTAGATATTAAATAATGGTGAATTTGGGGCCAAAGAAACATTATAATCAAAACTGAAGTCATGGTGACCTCACTAGTGTGTGTGTGTGTGTGTGTGTGTGTGATATTTCTAATAAATGACTTTACTGTATATAAATGTAATTTTTTTTTTTTTTTTTTTTGGAAGATCTAATCAAATGTTCCTCCTTTTCATGTACTGCTGATGAGGTTCAAACTCTTATTTGTTGATTGGGATATTCATAAAATCCGTGAATGTTCTTAAAAATATTTTTATGTATTATTTGCACTGTGTAGTATTGTTGTTTGATGGACGCATGTTCACTAATGCTTGTGATTCTTGACCTGACCTGCAGAGGCCAGCACGAAATTGAGGCTCCACAGACCAAACGCAGTTTGTTGTTTCCATATTCGTCGTCTTTTCTTTTTAATGGCATTTCAGACTTCCTCCCCAGCAAACAGAATTTTGTTATAAGAACGTTCTCTAAATATTCAGTGTTGGTTCTGGGAACGTAAAAAACGTCCAGTTTTCTTGACGTTAGAGGAACGTTTTTATAAGGTATAATGTTCCTCAAACGTTCTTTCAACTTAATTTTGATCTAAAATTCAACATTCTAGGAACGTTGATTTGTAACATTCCAAGAACATGAAAAGTTGTTTATCAATGCAGAAATGTTTTCTGAAAACACCTGCAATTGTTGATAAAGAATTTGATACTGCAATAGATTACTGCCCTTTAAATAAAGCAACAGAAAGCATATTGACATCAATGCTTCTTGTTCTTCTCCTGGAATGAAGCACAGGTTCTGCTCTTCAGCACAATGGTGACCCACAAAACTCAGATAGCAGGAACCCTTTATATCCCAACAGAACATTAAACACTAACAGATCTCTCAAGATCTCAGCAGAGGAGGGTTAACAACAAAAACAGCATTCCCAGTTTCACTTATTACTAACGGGATTGACTTTATTTCTGTCATACGTCTACAGAAGTTCTTATTGAGAATTAACAGAGGTTTAGATGTTGATATTTTATCAAAAATAATAGTTTAGTTTGAAGTCACCATTATAGTGATCAGTTTTTGCTTTAGTTCAACTCTTGACTCTTTCATTTTTAGCTTTAGGTTTTCTCTAGCCGCTGTAACTGTGTGTTTATAAGACATTCCTTAGGGCCCTGATATACTTCAAACGAAATCGAAGAACGAACTGATGTGACGTCATTTCAAACAAAATCAGGCCAAAACAAAGTTCGTTTTGGGAGTTCGAAACGGCTTGCCAAAGCGAACTCTCAGGAAAAGTTTGTTCCAGCTGCTAAATACCTTCGTACTACCATTGGCCCGTGATGATTACGTAATAGGGGGTGTGCGCTGAGGCTCCGCCTTCTTTCACGTGGAAATCTTCTCTGACTCATTTCATCTGTTGAGTTCACCGAGGTAAGATCTCTGCGGGTGAAAACATGAACACACTGGATAGCCGCATTATAGTACAAAATGCTGTGCTTCTTCATGACACTGTTTTTCATGTTTGATATGGTAAAACTGCTTGCTTATAAGCAATCTATTGAATAAAGTGCTATATAAATAAATGTGACGTGACCTGAGTGCTAACATACCAATGTTATGATCAGACACTTTTCTTATGCTTTCTATAAAAAATGCTTGCTGTTTTCTCATTTTTGTTGTGTTTATTTTGTTACTGAGAAGAAAGCGCACAGCACATATTTACATATTCATCTAACCATCGCTCTCAGTAGCGTGGGGGCGGTGTCAGATGTTCGATTCCAGTAAATCGCCTCTCACGTATTACGAACTTCGTTTTACCCCTGAACGAAGAACGAAAAAGAACTTCGCTTTAAGTATATCCGGGCCTTTATGGCTAATAAAAACCGTGATAAGTTCTGGGGTTAATCTGTTGGGGGTTTATTGGTGATGTCTTAATCATCATTAAACATTCTAATCCACAGAGATCCACAGATCTCATCCAAAGGTTTATCACTGATCAAAAATGTGTTTGATCATAAAAAGCATTTAAATATTGCATTATAAACTGTGATACTACAACAAGAGGTCCAGCATTGTTGTGATAATCAGATACTTTTCAACTCATTGTGCACAAAACATTTTGAACTACTGTCATATTTAGACACACAGAGACAGTCACAGAATCACCAGGCTCCACCTGCACCCAGTTTCACTGTTCCCAGTCACCTGATTACTAATCACCATCCACCTGTCACTCATCTCACCTGCACCAGTTATAAGCACTCACCAAACTCACACTCTTTGTCTAGTCTTGTCTTGGACTCCCTCCGTGTTCCTCCCCCCGCTACTTACCAGTTGTGACCTACCTGTGTTATTCCTCGTTTCCAGTTCTCCAGTCTCCGATCTCCTTTCTCCAAGTCCTCCATCTCCAGTATCCTTCTCAGGATTCTCTCCTCTACCTGTTATTAAGAAAACAAAAGTTATTCATCCATACATTCAGTGACTGTTCATGTGTGTGTTGTTCTCCTTTCCTGCTAGTGGATATCCAGCCTGTGTCTTCACTCATCTGCATACCATTACCAATTTACTGTCTTTACTCACCATCCTCTAGTCTATGTTTCCTGACAGAAGACTAGACCTGACAGTATGGCAGCATGAGGCAGCACCTCACCACCGGACCCATTTCAAGCTCATGTGGATCATCTTCGTCACACACACTCACTAATCCTGCCACCACCACAGCAGTCACTGCACAGAGCACTTCTTCGCTGCTTACCGTTGTTGCTAGTCCCGTGGCCAACCCGGCTCCCTACTCTGGTTTGGTGGAGGAGTGAAACAGATTTCTACTATAATGCTCGCTGGCCCTCGAGATGCCGCCGCAAGGATTTCCTACGAGAGATTGTCCCAACAATCTTATGTCTTTGTACTAACAACTTACAACTAACAACTTACAACTCTGAGTAAAACATCTTTGAGAAATTTAAGGCTATCGTTTTCCACACGTTTTCTAAGTAAACTCAACTAATTACATTTTAGTCTGAATATATTGTAAATATATTTTTCAATATATGAAAAGCTGCAATTTTGTTTGTGTTATTCATTATATTGTAATATATAACACAATATATTAATGCAATATATTATTTCATATATTTTTCAGTATATTTATAAATACATGGATCATAAATATATTTTTGTCTGGTAAGGGTAAGAGTGGGATTTACATTAACTTGTGTTCAACTTAAATGCACAGACCAGACCTGCCAGAATCCAGCTGTGTGTCCATGAAGAGTGATCGGTCAGTGGATTTTCCACTTAAGCTTAGTGGACACACTGATCATGGGTTTAGGTAAGTAAGTGCTGTACTAAACATTTATTGATTATACATGTTTATATTTACATATATTCTTTTGACAGACACATTTAAAGAAACTTACGCAGCAGGATCCTGATGCAATAAAGTCTCCTGATGCAATGTATGTATATTATTTATTTAACAATTTTTTTATCTTATGTAGTGGCCCTCAACATGTCAACGCCCTCAATACATTCAGATCAAATCTAAGGAAGAAGTTTCAGTGTCTGCATGAGGGAACAGTAAAACAGGGAAACCCAACACCCCTGAATGAGATCTACACTGAACTCTACATCACAGAGAGTGATTATGGAGAGATCAATAATGAGCATGAGGTGAGACAGATTGAGACTCAGTCCAGCAGAGCAGCAACAGAGGACACACCAATCAAATGCACTGACATCTTTAGACCTTTACCTGGACAAAACAAACTCATCAGAACTGTGCTGACAAAGGGAGTCGCTGGCATTGGAAAAACAGTCTCTGTGCAGAAGTTCATCCTGGACTGGGCTGAAGGGAAAGAGAATCAGGACGTCCAGCTTATATTTCCACTTCCTTTCAGAGAGCTTAACGTGATGAAGGACAAAATACTCAGACTTTCAGAGCTTCTTCAAGTCTTTTTCCTTGAAACAAAAGAAATGAAACCATTCAGTGGTGAATATAAAGTTGTCTTCATTTTTGATGGTCTGGATGAGTGTCGTCTGTGTCTGGACTTCAGTGTGAAACTGTGTAATATTTCTGAATCAGCCTCAGCGGACGTGCTGCTGACGGGGAATTGTGGGGAATCTGCTTCCCTCTGCCCTCATCTGGATCACCTCCAGACCCGCAGCAGCTGATCTCGTCCCGTCTGAGTGTGTCCATCGAGTGACAGAGCTATGAGGCTTCAATGAGCCTCAGAAGGAGGAATACTTCAGGAAGAGAATCAGTGATCAGTGTCTGGCAGATAAAATCATCACACACCTGAAGTCTTCAAGGAGCCTCTTTATCATGTGTCAATACCAGTGTTCTGCTGGATCTCAGCCACTGTCCTAGAGAAGATGTTGAGGAAATCATGGAAAGGAAAAATCCCTAAGACTCTCACTCAAATGTACACACACTTCCTGATCCTTCAGACCAACATCAAACTTGAGAAGGGCTATGAGAAGAATGTGAAGGATGAAGACCTGATCCTTAAACTGGGGAAACTGGCATTCCAGCAGCTTGTGAAAGGCAACCTGATCTTCTATGAGGAAGACCTGAGAGAGTGTGGCATTGATGAGACAGAAGCATCAGTGTACTCAGGATTGTGCACTCAGATCTTCAGAGAGGAGTTGGGCTTGTATCAGGGGAAAGTCTTCTGCTTTGTTCATCTGAGCATTCAGGAGCATCTAGCAGCTCTTTATGTGCTGCTTTCATTCCTGCTGGACAAGAGGGATGTACTCAATGAAAACCTCAGCTCTGAACATTCACATGAGTTCACATGTCACACAATATCTGACCTGCATCAGAGAGTGCACACGCTGTTCTTTGTTGTCTATGGTAGTATTAGTTTGGCCTGATTAACAAAAGACATTTTTTTGATTCTTATATTACATTAGATTATTATATGGACATTATAGACATTAGATTATTATTTTATAAACATTACCCATATATAAATTAGATTATTATCCTTATATTTTTTTCAGATTGATATTTACATTAACACAAAATAACATAAAGCAAAAGTAAAAAGTAATAAAAACATTAAACCCACACATATTTAGTATTTCATATCTCAGTCTCTCTGTGGTTGTGTAGTTCCTGCTGAACTGAGAGATTTTGTCACTGTTCTGCAGGTTGAGTTATTGTGATATCACAGATAAAAGTTGTACTGCTCTGGCTTCAGCTCTGAGATCAAACTCACACCTCAGAGAACTTGATCTGACTCAGAATATAATAGGAGATACAGGTCTAACGCTGCTCTCTGATGAACTGAAGGATCCTCACTGTAAACTGGAGAAACTGATGTAAGATCATACATTAATCTGAAGTAAAACAAGAATCAAATAATTTTAAGGGATTATTCTCTTAATGTTGTTAAAATCATAATGAGTTACATTAACACACAATAAATGTCTTTTTGCTGAGAAATCTTTACTTATTTTAATTACATAAAGTTAAGAATAACCTTTATATTGTTAGTAATATTTTAAGATTATCATTTTCTGGACTGAAGCAACTTAGGTTTACTTGATTATCCATACTTTTTTTTTTTTTTTTTTTTTAGAAAAATCATGTTTAAATGTATCAAACATGATCATCAGCCTTTCAATCATTATTGTATTTCATTGCATTGTATGTTTTAAAATTACAGAGCTTTGATCATAAAACGAAGCATTTAAATATCATCTTACTAAGACATTATTGGGAGATAAAGAATGACAACTGGTATTTATATGCATTTTATGTCAGTGGTTCTCAACTCCAGTCCTGGAGACCCACTGCTCTGCACATTTTGTAAGTTGAACTAAGAGAGTAAAGATTGTGTCGTTGTTCTGCAGGTTGATTGACTGTAATATCACAGATGAAGTTTGTGCTGCTCTGGCTTCAGCTCTGAAATCAAACTCACACCCCATAGAACTGGATCTGTCTGAGAATAAACTACGACATGCCAGTTTTAATATTCTCTGTGCTTTAAATGATGATCCACATTAAAAGCTGGAGACACTGCGGTAAGTATTGATTCATATCATATAATATAATGATGTCATTTGAACTAGTCGATCCTCTAAACAGACGTGTCAGCAGTAATGCATATGTTACAGTCTGTTTAATTTTGCTGACAGATATTAAATTATGGTGAATCTGGAGCCACTGTAGAGACATTATGGGCCTGTTTACACCTGGTTACTTCATGCCTTTTTACTGATTAGATAGCTATCTGATTTATCAAATCAATTCCATTTACACTTGGTTACACGCAGTAAATTCCCCGGTGTTAAATTAACATCGTTCGGTGTTCATATGGGTACCACCAGCAGGGTGTTAAAGTAACACTGAAGCAGTTTTACCATGCATTCACACCGCAGCCGGCGAGAGCATCAAAATGACAGGAAGTCATTCATTTTCAATGTGAGCCGGTGGTGAGCTTTGGCGAGAGCGGCGCGTCTTGGACGGTGAGAGCGTCAAGGAGAGTTGAAGTCATGTCAACTTTATGGTAATGAGCTATGATGCGGTTCAGCAGCAACCAATTGGAATGTAGAGGTCCTCGCTTGAGAGGATTCCGATTGGTTGCCACAACTTGTCATTTACTTTGACCCTCCCACCGGCGGCGGTTTGAACGCACAGTACAGCATTGGTGGCTGGGCAGCCAAGGCGAATTTTTACGCTCTCGACGGCGGCGATGTGAACGCACAGTTAGATAATTAGACACTTCAGTGAATTTTAATTTTTAAACACATTGTGGGAAATCCGAAGACAAAAAAGTGTGTGCAACATGCATTGCGGCATGAAGCATGTCACCATTGATGAGAAATATATGCTGATTCTTGATGTCTGTGGGTGTGTCTAATCTTTTTTTTTCTCTGCAATGTTTAAAAATTCTAATTCAAAATGTCTGATCTGTGGCATGATGGTTTTGACAGTAAAAATAACAACGAACAACAGCATTCGGTCAGTGATGGGACTAGACAAGTATCCATATCAATCATACCATATCAAATGATTGCTTTTGTTTATGGTCTCCTTTGTAACAAATTTTGTGTTGTTGTAATCACTGTTACAAAGACCAAAACTTAGTGACCTTTACTGCACTTTACTGTATATAAATGTACATGATTTTTGTATAAGTTTTCCTCTCATATTAGTGAATTGTATGACATTATATGAAAAACTGTATTTAAGGCTGTCAGAGACGACAAACTGGAGTTGCTCTGCAGACCAGCTCGGCTTTGTAAGTCTATCTTCTGGCATCAAAACTCCAAGACTTCAAGAGTGATTTTTTTTTTTTTTTCACAGAGGCAAAAGAAGCCACTACATTATCAGCCATCTCAGTGAAGTAAGCAGCTCAACACAATCACTACATTAACAGTAAGTGAACTTAAGAGCTGAGTTTCATCTGTTTCTGGGACATTGATAGGGTTTAATGATAATGATGGTTTTTAATGTCTTTGTCAAAAGTATTTTTGAGATTTGATTAAAGCTCATCTGAAGAGGATATTTGCCATTATCACATTTTTCTGTCTTTGTGTTGGTGTGTGTGAAAGGCAAATGGTTATGATTAAGGTGCAGATTTGTCATCACATGATCACATCACTATGATCTGTTCAGAAACACATGCTACTGAGTATTTACATTGAATCAGTTATTCCTTTCAGCACAAACACTCAATTTTTCCATGTAATTTAGGCTAATTCGATCATATCTTGTGCACAAAAGTCATATTGCTCGCCATAATGCTCGTGGTGTACATCACCATAGTAACTTACACTCCACGGCTAACCTGCTCCAGGGCAGGTTATGTTCTGGTTCAGAGATCTCAAACCAAAATTGGGCCAATCAGATGTGAGCTAAATTAACTGACACATCCAACGCGATAAAGTCACTCCTCCAGTTTCTCTTCCTCCAAATTAAAGGTCACTTTATACTAAAAAAATATTTAATAATGAAATTGTCTGGCTTTAATGATAATTACAAGTGATTTTATGATTTATATAATAATTCAATGATATATTGCCTATTATTAATCCATTATACAAGCGATTTTAGTTTGTTATTTAGTTTCAATGAATATTAATACAGATCATATGTAATATAAGCTGTAAATAAACGTTAATGACTACATATGACCTTACATGTTTGAATCTATCGCTATATATTATCAACTAAATAAACTAACTTCACAAGTTTCACTTGCGCTCATAGAGCAAGATAATTTCTTTTATTTTCGTCAGTGTAAATGAATTTAAATACTTCATTTTCTTCAATCGCTTAATCTTCAGCAAAAGAGTTTTGAAGCACGCTGTCTCTCTCACAAGAAATTAATCATAGTTTCTCTCTGTTGCAAGGCATGTGATTGGCTGTTCACCACTGATGTCACGCATTCATGTGCACGCGCTCCACAAACTCAGGATCAAAGCCTGAGTTGACAGAGAAAGTTGATGATCAGCATCATGGTACCAACAAAGCCGGATTGGAGTGGTTTGGTTTTGTCAACTCGAAACTAATCCTATAACCCTGAGTTTGTTCAGCTATCATCATAGTATAGGCCCCAGGTAAATTCAAGATTAGTTTGAGCAAACTCTGGTTTTTCGGGCTTATGAAGGTGGATTGGTTTTTAGCAGGGTTCATTGCTATGGTAACTTATGCTACATGGCTAACCTGCTCCGGAGCAGGTTTTATTCTGAGTTAGAGATCACAAACCCAAACTCGACCAATCAGCTGTGAGTAAAGAGACACGCATCTGATGCAATAAAGCCACTCCCCCTGCATCTCTCGCTCCAAATTAAATCAGTTTATAGTGAAAACATTTTAGAGACAAAATTGCTCAACATTTTCTGTTAATTATTCATTATATTTATTTTAAATAAATTAAAATTATGAGTAATTCATGACATATTCATATAATTAGGCCTATTATATTAATTGATAATTTTAAACTTTGCTTTTAAATTAAAATAAATACAATACATGCATAATATATAAAGCTTTTAAACAGATTAAGCTTACATGTAGGTATTCTTTTGAGCTCTTTGTGAAACTATATTAATTATTTGGTCTATTTGTTTGATTCATGCATTGATATAGTCAGATATTTTCTTTTGGCTGCTTTCTCAAACTTTCACTGCATCAGTGTTTATTCCTGCTTTGTAAATGCGTTTAATTTCATATTTTTCATAACGATCTCTTAATCTTCGGAAGAGACATGAATTGCGCGGCTCTCTCGCGAGAAGTGAATCAAACTGATGCTCTCCTTGTTCTGTGTGATTTGCTGTTTGCCGCACGTGTCACACTTTAAGGTGCACGCGCTTTGCAAACTCTGGATTAAACTTGAGTTGACAGATAAAGTTTATACCAAGCGTTGTGTAACAGTTGAACCGATTCTAAACCAGGTTGGATTTATCTGGATTTGTCAACTCCAAACCTACTCTGAAACTCAGAGTTTGTTCAACTAGCGTCATGCAACAGGCCAATGTTGTTTTATCCATTAAGCACAAACAAAAGTCTGACGACGCTAAATGTGTTTATTTCAATAGCCTAATATAATTCGCATATTAAAGTTTGGCAATAAATGAAATGGATAAACAAAAACAATAATTATAGTAATACTAATAATGCATACTGAGTTGTTTGAGGCAAGTAAATTGTGCTGTTATTTTATTGTAATACCGTGCAACACGGTAAACAGATCAACATTGTAAACGAAATACACTTAAGTGAAAAAAATAAAAATAATGCGATGCGATAAAATAGCTTCTATTCCCTGCAAACGATACCATTAAAATGTGAAAGTTCCACTTAATGGCGTAAGCAAGTATCCGTATTCATTTCAGTGCAAGTAATAGAAGGCGATCATGTCATAATGGCGGCGCTGCGGCCTGATGTCGGTTCGCATTCATGCGGTCTTGCACAACAGAAATTCTGACACGGAACGCACATTTCAAAGTAAAATAACTTGCTGTAGCAATGATTTTCAGAGTATGTGAACTTAGCATGTTTAATAAATATCTGCAAACATATTATGGTATTTTTAAGCTTTAGTACAGTCAAAAACTTACATAGAGCAGCTTTAAGCTTTAAAATGTCACAGAACACACACTAATAGAAGAAATAATAGAAATTAAAAACGATAAAATGCAGATGCTGACAAAAGTGTCCTCTATTGACAGTGCATTCTGGGTTTTCTTTGATAACCTTACAAGAAAATAAAGGGAATAAGTCCGATCGATGTGATCGGCGCTCTTCTCCTCTTCCTGACATTCAATCATCGCGCTCTGACATCTACACTTCTGTCTGCGAGATGCGGAAGCAGAAGTCAGTGGACAGGCTGTAAAAAAAAGCGTTTTTATAGATTTGTAAGTGGATTAATTTAATATTTATTATTGACATTAAAGACTGTTTAATGACTCTGTAGCGGGCAGGAGACACTGAAGGATTTAAAGGTATGTCATCGTCTCTTGTGTTTACTTCTGGTTGATGTTTATATGACGTGTTTATCAATATTCACTTTTTTATTATTGTCATACCTAAGAAGTTAATGTATTATTGTTTTAAACATGGTCCTCAGGTGTTTTGAAGTCAGTTTAACATTTATTAAAATGACTCTTCTGTTCATATGTTTAAAAGCATCAGATGTGTTTTTTCTGGTTGTGATCCAGTCTAATCTGGTCATCTTTTTATATAGCTCATTATTTATCACATTGTTTCAAAGCAGCTTCGCGGTAATAAATAAGTTACTGGTTTTGACATTGCTTACCTGATTGAGCTTTTAATTAGGCTTTTGAGGCAGTCAGACTGTCAGGCATCAGTTTTAATTTCATTCACAGATGTGAGTCTCTTGACTGTCACGTGTGTATAGAGATAAACACAGTCTTGAACCATGTTCTCTTATCTCCCAGAATGCAGTGCACAGCCTCCTCTCCTCACGAGTCCTCACAGACGGGCAGCGATCGGGCCGAACTGACCCAGCTGCCCGCCAAGGACTCGTCCTCCATAGACAGCGCCTCTGAGCTGGGCAGCCCCAGAGCTCTGACCTTTGACCTGCTGAACATGGTGATCTGCTTCAAGCGGATGGCCATCTTCCTGGAGCCCGTAACAGACACGCTGGAGGTGCTGCGGTACCTGATTGGGTGAGAGACGGCCCTTAAAAATCACACTGACAACTGTACCTGTACTTCAAATTACTGTATCATGTGACTCTTATGAGAAGGCTTTAGTTTTTGTTCCACCCAGTTACTAAACGCATCTCTAAATTATTTATGCTGCTGTGTATTCCAGTATTCAGCTCTTTGTGTTTTTAGGTGGAGGATGCCGCTGTGCTCCCTGTTGAGCTGCGTTCTTCTCAACATCCTCTTCCTCACGCTGAGTGAAGGTGAGACACGAGTAGATAAGTGTAAATTATGTGTCCATGTACACAAATATTCTCACACAGGAACAGTTATGGCATAATGTTTGGAATAAGTTTAGAATAACCCTTAAAAGCCTACTGTATTAGATTTGATAAGAACATTTCTAAGGCCTTTAAATGATCATCAACATGATAAAAACTGTGCTGTAAAACCTGCTGCATGCAATCTACAACACGGCTTCTGTCATCTGACTGCTGCATTATATTCTTTTAGCAAGTAAAAGACCTTTTAGTTGAACTGTTAACTCCTATAGGTTGTGGTTCATGTGTCTTTTTGCTGTGAAATCTTTACTTATTTTTTATAAACGTAAGAAAAGCTGTTAAATTGGTCATTCAAGACCTCCTCATTTATTTTATTGAAATATGATTTACCGCCAACATGTAATTTTTGTCAAACGACTCTTTCTATAAAACATATTTTGATGGAATGTACTGCTTTAAATGCCACTAGGAGATGTTTTTATTCAGAATGATAATAAGAATAGCTTATTTTGTTATTAATATTTCAAGATGAACACTGGACTGAAGCAACTCTTACTTGATTATTCATACATAATTTTTTTGGAAATATGTTCAAATGTATAAAATATGATCATCAGGCTTTTGAGGAAGGTTTATTGTTCATCTCTCAATCATCATTGTATTGCATTGCATTATGTTTTAAAATTTCAGAGCTTTGATCATAAAACTAAGCATTTAAATATAATTTTACTAAGATATAATATTGGCAGATACAGAGTGACGACTGATATTTGCTATACTAACATCTCATTTATTTACATTACAAGCATCAGAATTTCAATCTGGCTTTTTGGCCATATAAATATCAGTATTTGCACCTTCATATTTTTGCTCCATATTCTCTGACTATATCAGGCTAGATGACTCATAAAAGCCTGATGTGCCAAATATTATACTCAACAAAAAACAAACATGCAAACCTTTTTATAGGTTTTTATATTTCATTTAATCTTTGGTTGCTTACCTACATGTTAATTCATGCATGTATAGTTGATTGATTACATAACATTACAATACATTAATATAAACATAAAAAACAAAGTATATGATCAGAACACAAAGCTGAAAATGGTTTTTTGTGACCGTTCATATGACTGCATGTTATCCAGCTTATTGCACGTCTGCTTTCCTAAACAATAAAGAAATGGCCATTAAATATAGTTTTAAGTTTAAATTGTATCAGCTTAGAAGAACAAGAGCTTAGAGTGATACGTGAAACATGAAACTAGTAGAGCTATGTAGGAAATTAGTTGACAACAGTCAATTATATAGTTTAACACTTCTTAAATAAATTCAGAATCGATTCATCCAGAGAGATGCACAATAAAGAGAAGATCAACTCAAATGTTCCTCTGTCTGCAGGCGCGTGGGTCTCTCTGCTTCTGCTGGCAGTTTCTGCTCCGGCTGTGCTGGGTTACCTTGGCAACCGTTGCCAGGGTGCGACCAGCGAAATGGCGGTTCAGAAGAAGAAACACCATGCGGTCCAGCGGCGAGACCTGCAGACGGTCCACATGAGCAAACAGGAGGCCATGCTGGAGGTCAAGGGCATGTGAGTGAACGGGACTGTGATGTTTGAGAGAGTTTGAGTGATGACATCAACACTGAGATGAAGGGTTGTGTGTGTTACAGGCTGAAGCAAATAGATGACCTTTTGACCCGGGCATGTGTGTATGCAGAGTCTGTGTATAAAGTGTTACACTGGGAGAGCCACACAGTGTCCTCCAAGTGAGTATCACACAAATGACACTCTGTATAGATCTAATTTACTGTGGTAATCGTAGTTTCTGCCAAAATAGTCAATACATTTTTTTTTTGTACAAAATACTATAGTGATTGATAGTAAATACTATAGTGTTTTAGAACCATACTATAATACTTGAATTAATTTGTTTTGGTAATTCTATAGTTGCTGTAGTAATATAACAACTATAGTAATATAAACAAATTACTTTACCAAGTTTTCTACAACTATAGGGTATATTATACTACAATACACTAGTTTACTGTAGTAAAAACTAAAATATACTACAGTATTTATTACAGTTTATCAGTTCACTATAGTTAATACTACATTATGCTGTAGCATTCATTAACAAAGTGTTGTAAATACTAGAAGATATACAGTATACTATAATTTACTATAGTAAATCCTATAGTATTTTTTCATTATTGTTACTTTGCTACTTCAGTGAAATGGTGCTAAGTTGGTTTTAATGCCGCCTTCACATGCTATGGGAAATTTGATAATTCCCACTTCTGAAGTCGTGATTACGAGTTCATCGCGTTAAAGTTTTTAAATGGGAGGACGTTCATGTGCAATTTTTACTAAAGAAACTCCTATTTATGATAATTCAGAGAGCACGTGAAGGGAGCATAACTACCACTGTCCACAAAAACATTAAATAATATCATGATAATTATATGATATGAAATATTCTAAAAGTTCTATTTGAAGGACAGATGTTTTTTGATGCGTAAAGTTTGACGACAAACTTTGATGTTGGCTTGACAAAGCCAGGTCTGAAAGGTCTCAGAGAAAGAAAGAACATGTTGCTAGAATAATGTTGGGAATCTCAGGAGACTTGGATGCTTCTTCAGCAGGATTCTTTATTGAGAACATGCTGTTGAATGCTGCAGTCATCAAGTCCAACTCAGGCAGACAAACATTGTATTTTGTAGGGATTCAGTGGGCAGTCCTTGTCCCTGTTGGCCTTACAGCCAGAGGTGAGAAAAGAGACCTTGTTTACATCAAATGGCCTAAAGCCTTGTGAGCACCAACATGCCTAGATTCTGTAGAAGTACCACCTGATCACTAGAACTAACAGATTCACAGTTTGACTCTCTGTAGGAAGATCAAAGACGGCCAAAACCCCCTCACTGGAAACTGTTGTATCTAATCAGTAAAGTGATGTCATCATGTTCACACTGAATGCCCAGTTCAATGTAGTTCACCTTAGTTTTTCATGTGATGTCAAGTCAGGATCAGTATCTTAAACAGATTCTTAAATTTGTAATCCCACAATAATTAGCATGTTGCTAGCATTATTTATCACATTGTTAGCATGTCTTAGCATGTTGCTAATGTGATTAGCATTTTTTAACATGTTGTTACCATGATTTAGCACAAAGATAACATGAATTAGCATGTTGCTGTCTTGATATAACCCATCGCTAGCATGTTGTTAGTATGATTTAGCATGTTGCTGACATGATTTAACATGTTGCTAATATGATTTAACAAATTGCTAGCATGAATAGCACATTGTTAGCATGTTTCTAGCATGATTTATCAGTTTGCTAGCATGATTTAGTACATTGTTAGAATGAATTACCATGTTACTAGCATGTTGTCCTAGGATAGTCGTCAAGCATTGCTGGTGATAGACAGCTTAAATACTCTATATGTCTTATTGTACAAAAGTTTTGACCCCCTTAATGAAAGTCTATGGGACGTTTTGTAGATTTGATCGTCCGTTTAAAAAAAATCGTAAGTCGGATCAGTTAGAAAAGATTTAGCAACCCGAGTCAGAAATAAATAATGTAACTGTGGGTGCGTCTCAATCAGCTCACTAGTTCAGTAGTCAGGGCACTGATCAGGGAGTCGGCCATTTTAAGGGTCGGCCATTTTCTCAGTTGCAGAATCCTCCCAGGGCACTGAAACGTGTCCCACAATGCACCATGAAATCCAGGGAGCATCGAACCTTACTATGCACCCCTTGAAGTTCTGAAGCACGAAACTTAAATCATGTGAGCCAACTCACAACACATAACGATGCGCGATAGATGTTTTTAAAAATACAAACCGTTATTTTATATTTCAGCATAAACATACATCACTAGACAGGTAATGAACATAATCTAGCTAACATTTATAATTTATTTACGGATGAAATGTTGCATGTATATGTAACAAGCAAAGTATTTATCATAATGTACTTTAAATAACATTACAAGTAATGTCAGAAAGATATCAGAAATGCCTCTTTAATATACAAAATGTATCAGCTGTATGCAAAGTGAACCACATTTGGTTTTTGACCACTGAAATGTGTACAATTTAACAATTGATGGAGCAACTAACCCTTTAAGATCCTCACATCTCTGGAACTGGACCATATTGGGGCTCTAAATGGAAGAGATCAAAAGAAAACACTTAAGAACCAGAATCTAAAAGGAAATTATGTTGTCTTTTAATAATTCTTTAGTCAAATCCTCTCTCTACAAAACAGTGGCATTTAATATTTTGACTGTTATCCCTATTTATGTCTGTCTGTCTTCAGGAAAAATATGAACTAAATCACAAAAATTCTAAATTGATTCTAAAATTCTAAAAACATGATGCATGTTTGTAAGGAATGAGTGCAGCAATACTAACCTTAACACCTGATGGGCACCTTCAGTTTACATATAAATGTAATGTTATTCATACAGTATTTGCATAGTGTTTTCTGTGATCTGATAGACAATTGTTGTTGTGTGCGTGTGTGTGTGTAGGTTTTACGGTTCTCTCCTGACTGTGCTTTTCCTGCTGTATACGGTCCCTGTGGGTTTGAGTCTGTCTGTGCTCAACAGTGCCCTCTTTCTGTGGAACAGAGACTTCTGCAGAGGTCAGTTAAAGCATGGCATTTAAATACAAAACTCTACATTTGGTCAAACATTAATGAATATATACACATTACACATCAGTATTTATATTCAGTTTCATTAAGCTAGACATTTTCACCTTATTTCCTTTCTCTCCCTCTAGTTCTTTTGGAGCTGAAGGAGTTTGTTCACCCGAGTCGGGTCCAGCCCGTGGAGGAAACCGAACCATGTGACCCAGATCAGGCAAACCTGCTGGAACGCACACCCACTCCTACCAGTGTGGAGGTGAGAGAGGATTAAAACAAACATACACACTTGCTACAACTATAAACACATCTAGATGACAGATGATTTTCTGTCTGTGCTACTATGTCCAGATTGGCTTATTCTGTGAATGTACTTCCTGTTCAGGATCTTTCACCTGGCAACATTGAAGAGGCAGAGGAGGCGGAGCCTGATGATGAGTTTAAAGACGCCATAGAGGTCAGAAAAACTGTCTGTCTATCTATCTGTCTTTCTATTGTTCTATCCATTTGTCTGTCTATCTCTCTGACGACGAGTTTAAAGATGCCATAGCGGTCAGGAAAAGATCTTTCGGTCTCTCTGTTTTCTGATTCTGCCATGTTCTTTCATTTCTGCTGTTTGCCTGCTCAAGGAATCTCAGCTTGTGTTGCCGGTAAGTAGCTCCATCTAGTGGTGTGGAGTCTTATAGCATTAACATGCGTGTGTGTAAACATGAGTGTAGATATCAGCCTTCTCATTAACCAAGCAGATTTAGTTGTGTAGTGTGTATGTGTCTGACCTCTGACCTCTACTCTGCTCTCCAAGGAAACTCCTCTGGCTTTAGTGGTGAGTAATAGAGTAACTGAGAGCATTTCATATTTCATTAAATCCTTAGTAGCTCTAACCGAGTGAAGAAACCTCCTGGACTGAACTGTCTTTGTGTTTGTGCATGTTTTTGCATCAATGTAAATGCTCTGAATGCATGTGCATATGTTTATGTATGTAAGATGTGGAAATTAGTGTATGATTATTAGATTTTAGTTTGCCACAAAACCTGTCGAGAAATGTTCGTAATTCACCCTAAAATTACAATCAAAAAATAAAAAATATATTTTGCTTATCTAAAATGATGCTCTTTTTAGGACCAATACTTTATTTGGCATTACTTTCATGGTAATTATGCACATTTACTCCTTATTGTAATGTTATTTTATTTTATTTTTTTTATGTATGCTTCATTTTCTTTAAGCAGAATATAATTTAATTAATTTTGATTATGGGGTGAAATCTGTTTGTGAGATTCACTTGTTTGCCTTGACTCTGTGTTCAGGTGTGAATTTAAATCCAGATGCATCTCATTTAACTCATGAACTCAGATAAAACATGCAGTGGATCAAGAGAAATCCAGACCTAATTCTTTTTAAAGAATAATAATGGAATGTATTTTGTTATAAGGGGGCATGACTGTTGTTAAAGTGTCCAGCCCGTGTTTTGAATGTAGGTGGGGCCTGTAGCTTATTTGCTACCAAAGATTCGGAGATGGAGAGCCCGTAAGGTGCCCACACACACCTGTCAATCATGATCTCTAGGTGTTCTAACCACACCCCCTCATGCTTGCATTAATTTCGGTGGCTTCTATTAACAGTTATGTCACAGGAAATGGCTACTCGGTGACACTTTCTTCAGATCATGGTTAATAATTACACTATTTCTTTTGTGAGGTTCAAATTCATGATGAAAATGTTTGGGAATGTCCACTAACAATCATAGTGATGACTTGGGCTGATTTATTGTCCATTTAAAAGGTACTCCATATTATGATGTGCATTTACAAATATGTCCAATTTGGCATCTGAATTGAATAATTGACCTGAAATGTGCCCAACCTTCACTAGACGCTGTATTTCGAGGGCTCGTGGTGTTATAATGGTGTTAAGTGCTGTACGGCACAGAAATCTGAGACTTCTCACAGTCATCGGATGACTGCAGGAAGTGAAGCTCAGCAGCAACAAACATGGGGTCAGGTTTACAGAAGTCGTCACATGTACCGCTACAGGCGGAGGGATTCATCTGTTTCTAATGACTTCAGTAAATGTGATCTCTAAACCCAGAGCCCTCTACATACAGAACAGAACTAACACTGAGAGAAAACCTTCACACGAGGACAATGATCCATCAAAAGTAAAATGCACTGATTTATGTATGTGGGTCAATGACACATTGAAGAATGATCTGGTTTAAAAATCTAGTTTAGTCAAAAATCTAGTTTAAACTCAACTTTAAAACAATTTTCAATTAATGTCGAATATATTGTTAATATTTGAATCATGAATCCACGTTTTTTTGGGTTATGCTATTTGATGTGCAAATAATAAAAATCGACTGACACTGCCCAGCCAAAAAAAAGGTCACAGTTTGGATTTAAACAGACAAATGCTAAGGCCCGTTCACACCAAGAACGTTAACTATATTTGCATCCACACCAACAAAAGATAATGGTCTATTTATTATAAGCTCACATGCTGTGGTTTCAAAGTGTGTACATGTTTTTGCTGTTCTTGTTGCATTTACAAGCTTTAACCACCAGATGTCCTCAGCATGCTATGTTTCGAGTGAATAGCTAGTGTAATCGATCTAATCTAACAGTGAATTTACCTGACGGACTCAATATAGTGGAATAAAAACAACGCCTAGTCTTTTACACTGCAAATTCATAGGAAAAAAGACAATGTTGTCAAAATGTTGTTCAAAAAACAGAGTCTGTGATTGGATCATTATTGCCGTAATTATGTTTCTAACATGTTTTATGTTTGGCAGCAGTTCTTCTTATCTTAAATGATGGAGTGTGTAGCTTTTCATTTCTTAAACAACCATGTAGGAAGACGCATCATGGCCATATTCCAGGATGACAAAAAAAAAAAAAAATTATAATTTTAAATATGCTCATTGTAAAAGATGTGCATTCAGGTGATTGTTTAATCATTTAATGAACTAATCAGTCTGGTCAAAAAGTGAATGTCATTGACCCATATATGTATTTGTGGAAAAAATGTCAGTGTCAGAATTGTGGTATATTAAAAGGTTGTGTGCAGGTTTTGTCATGTGAAGGTAAAGTGGAAGATCTTTTGGTGTCAAGCAGAACATGAGCTATTGGGTTCAGATCTGTCACTTCTCATCTCTACAGAAGTTGAATATGATTCATTTATCTCTGTGTATGTCTTTATTTCCCGTAGGATGATGAGGACGTGTCTTCTGGTGTTCCTGAGTTTGACACCATCTCCGATAACGGGCTGTTGAGCAGAAACGAGCCCATCCGCAGTAAAGTGTCCAAACTTACTGAAAAACTTCGCAAGCGGGTCCCTACCAACGCCACCGGTCACTACAGATCTCTTTACACTTTGTTTTTCACCTTCTATATTATATCTCTCTTCATAACCGTATTGTCTTTTGTCCATCCACAGGAAACTGTTTCCAGTGCAATTCAGCGTTTTCTGTTTTAAAGAAGAGGGTATGGCTTCTGATCCTCGTTCTGTTGAACATGCTTCTCTATTTCAACTGTGTGTGATGTTGTTTCACTGATAATCATTTTATTTTTCTAGAGAAACTGCAGTAACTGTGGTGCCAGTTGTTGTTCCCGCTGTTGCTCGTATAAAGTGTTCAAATCTAGTATGGGAGCCACAGGTATGAGTGGTACGAGTGAATTTAGCAAAGAATGTTTTATTGAAGACGGTTTTACACACTGTTCTTTTTCTTTCTCTGAATCTTTAGCTCCCGAAGCCCAAAGAGAGACTGTGTTTGTTTGTTCTATGTGCAATACCTTCCTCACCACCAAGTAGGATTGGCCATCATCCCGAAAAAAACCCTTCCACCATTGCAATCCTGTAAAAGAAACTAGGGGTGGGCCATAAGATGGCTGCTTCAGTGATTCTTGAGGTTTCTTTCATTCTGTGTGGATCATTTCACATGGAGTCCTGCAGCTTATGTTGCATCTTTGGTTTCTTCAACACTCTTCCTGAGCTTCCTCAGAGTTTTATTTTGTCTGTTCAAAATTCATGACTCATTATGTGAGCTCCTTTATGTTAAATGATGATCTTTTGCTTGGAATATGCTGCTTTCCCCAGTCAACTCGAATACATAAAGATTGGTTGGTTTACTTGGACATCACCTTGCTGCGATATCAGATGCTGTAGTTTCAACCCTTATTTTAACATCACTTTCTAGATTTTGAGCTCTTAGAGGAAAGTCATGTTAATGTCCAGGGCCCTGTTTATCTGTTTATTTATAACATCACATCATCCTATAGGGGAGAACAAGACCATGTAAATGATGTTGGTCATTTTCATCATTGCTTTGGATGCCAAATGCAATGGATCTGAGCATTTTAGAAGGTTTATATTGTTTCACGTACTGTCAAATCTGATTAGTTGAGCTGACCTCAATCGTTAAGTAAATACGTTGATTTATTCCTCTCATCCTGTTGACTAAACTCAGCCATTACAATTCATAAACCTTCTGCATGCTGCTTATCTGCTTTAACCCATGATTGTTGATTATGTAATTTATTTGTGTAGTTTTTATCTGGAAAATGTTAATTTATATATGTATGTTTGTTTTTTGGCACATCCTCCTCAGTAACCATTTATAATAATCAGAATAATGCTGCCATATTAGTCAAACAACTCATGAGTTCTCCTGTTCACATAGTTATTGAAAGAATGGGCTATGTTCATGTCTGTTTGTCTTTAAGCCATGGTTGAATGTAAACCAGAGTATTAACGGTTATAGATCTATGAATGTCCTTCTAGTGCTATTTAAACAAATTCAAATATGTTTGGTAAGTTATCCATAGTAAACACCATCTGTTTTTTTTTTTTGAATCTACTGTTACAGTAATAAATAATCTGAATATAAATTTTGCTGTGTGGAGTTTCATTGAGCAATTTTTGCGCCGTTCCTAAAAGTTGTTGAGGTTCTTCTCGCTTAACCAATACAGTGTTTTGGCGCCTTTTCCACATTTATATAAACTTCCAAAGGCATTAAAAAACTTTTTTTGTAATGTGCAAGTGTATAATAAACTTACACTGGCAGTTTTGTCGTTCTCCCAACCGTCCTTGACTAAAAAAAGCGCCTGTTCTGGCACTGTTTCTATGGTTACCTCCTCAGGCGAATGCAACTTCTCTTCGTGATCTTCTGTTGGTGAATTGTGACAAGTTTATATAGTAATCTTTGTGATTTCTGAAGAGGCTGTTAAAATATATACCCCCAAAACATTGTTTGACTGAACTATAATCATAGAATCTGAGCGGCATCTCAGTTGCCCCTCCCCCCGCTCGTCATCACATTGTATGATTGTTTCCGGCTCCGCCCCCTCTTTATGCCCGAGCATAACGTTTATACCCGTGAACCCGTTTCAGCACCCGAGACAGGCATCGCGCCCTCGCATGGCAACATGGCAACAGAGGTGAGAAACACCCTCACACAACCTCATTTCTGCACCAGCTGTGTTCATTAGAACCGTTTTTATAAGATACCTTCTGAATCGGCGTCATTTTGATGGTTTAAATCTGGGTTGGAGATCACGTGACGTTACAGGCACACGCGAATAGCTGTCTCTGTTTTCACGCGTCGCTTTTTAAAACCATGATCGGTTATGATTACTGCTCAACCCGTAATGCACATGATTAAACTAAACATACAATACACAGTGTAAACTAAACGCTAGACATGGGCAGCCACAAGTGACGCGCGCATGGCGATAGATAGATAGATAGATAGATAGATTAGATAGATAGATAGATAGATAGATAGGAGTCATTATGTGGTAATGTAAATTTACTGTTTTTATTCCAGTCAAATGTCTATACTGGGTTACAACCATTTTAAATGGTGCGATCAGATTTCCCAAGTTGTTCTATGCGACTAGCCAAGTATTGTTGACATTGATCATCAGGTTTTGTTCATGTCAGATCGATTGCTGCTGTTATTAAAGCAAAAGAGGGAGCTACATAGACATTTTGAAATTCAAGCAGTTTTGTAATGGTATGTTTCATTACATTCAAGAATGCAAAACAGAATTGCTCTCAAATATTTGGACCTGTTTATAGGTTATGGCAGACAGCGGGTGTTCAGATTGTCTGAAACGCCGTTGATTAGATCAGGCCTGTAAAAGAAAGTGTGCTCTTAAAGCATTGTGATCACTCAAGATGACAAAGGCTTGTGTGTACCCTGTACAGTCAGGAGGGTCCGGTGCCGTATTTAAATCAGCGCGAGCAGCGCGTGTTGTGACGTGGCCGAGCGCGCAGCTGGACATCAAAGAGGATAAAAGCGACTGTCCGTGGGTCGTTAAGCCCTTTTGGCGAAAGGAGATATAGTGTTTGTGAGTTTCTGTCGTCGGTGATCGGTTCAGGAATGATTTCAGCACCGCGGACAGCGACGGACCGAACAAAACTCCCGTACTGTCACGAGTCTGTAAGGGTTTTATTTGTATTTCCCTTTTTAAAAGTGATTTATCTGGCGATATTTGATTTCCCGCGGTGATTTCCTGTGGTTGGGATTTAAATGTGATTTCACAAGTTATTCTGTGGTTTATTTAAGAGTCAAATGTGTGTCCGCCGTCCCGGCGAGTAACCTTGAACGTGCGCGTGATAGTGTGTTTCGAGCGCGAGATCTCCTTGTTTAATCTCGTGCGTGCAGAAAACAAACGTACTCCTCACGGCACCGATCAATAATCATTCTGTACAGGCTACACTGGCTGGTTAGATTGTGTTTTGATGGTTTTGGTATCAGCGGTGTGTGTGTGTTAAATGATCGTCTCCTCGTGATCGATCGGTTGTGCTCGCGGGAGTCAGTAACAGTGTCTCTCTTCTTTCTGAGACAGTTACCGAGAGCGGCTTGCATGCATAATTAATGAGGCATTTAGTAACAACAGCCCAGAGCATTTAGTTGTGATAAGTCTCGGTTTACCCGTACAAAAGTGGCATACAGTACAGTGGTGGTATATGGTAAAACGCCTGAATGATTAGCATATTCATGTACCATGTTATTTACTTAGAACTGCAAATACTTCAAATAGGTATATGTCATAAAAAGAAAAAGGTATTACCAACAAATTTTTTACCAATTGTACATGGTCCTTGGCCATTGTATTCCTTGGCCAAGTACCATGCATGCTTTCATTAGGTCTTTTCCCAACATCTTTAAGTTCTGGATCCTTCTGAGTGTAATTCGGGGAGTTCAACAGGTAAATGTGGTGTTGTGCATTTATTTGACACCAGAGATGCCTTTTTTCTGAGCGGTGCAAAAATTCTTGAGATCTGTGCAAATGTTCAGTGCCAAAGATTGACCCCGTCCACAAGACTCAAGACTCTCTCTCTCTCTCTCTCTCTCTGTGTGTGTGTGTGTGTGTGTGTGTGTGTATCAGCGCGTGCTGTCTCAGCCTGTTACTATATCAGAAGGAGCCATGAACTGGCAGGCCCTGCTACTGAAACAGAGCCAGTTTTTAAATAAACAGGTTGTCAGGACTGCCCATGTAATTATACTGTCCCTTGCAGTCTGAATAATCTTTATCTGACCTTTAGATATCCAAAGATAAAGAATAACACTTTGTAATGGCCTTTTATATGTTGTGTTTTAAATGTCGGTGTGATAGCAGAAACTCACTGACCAGTGAGCTTCAAAATGTTTGTGTGGTTTGGTGCTGTGCTGTTGTTTGTCATGGAATGTGCTTTCTTATTATAGTCTTCCAGTGTATCATTATAGGTTTGATCATTCTGGTTTGTGAAAACGGCAAATCGGTACTGCAAGAGAAAGAGGTGTAAAGGCAGGGAAAGTGTGGGGGATGGAAGGACCCACAGCTCATGCTGATGTTAGTGTGTGTCGGCAGTGACAGATGGCCAGTCTCTCTGATGTTTGTGTGTGTCTGTGCACACTGGCAATGAAGTGCCCATTAAATTATGAGGTCATCACTGGATTAATCTATAAATTGATGACAACATCACTGCATTACTGTATGAACTAATGATTATGACGATATCACTGCATTACTCTGAGATAATGACGACATCACTGCATTACTCTGAGATAATGACGACATCACTGCATTACACTGAGATAATGACAACATCACTGCATTACTCTGAGATAATGACGACATCACTGCACTACACTGAGATAATGACAACATCACTGCATTACTCTGAGATAATGACAACATCACTGACATCACTGCATTACTCTGAGATAAAGACGACATCACTGCATTACTCTGAGATAATGACGACATCACTGCACTACTCTGAGATAATGATGACATCACTGCATTACTCTGAGATAATGACAACATCACTGCATTACTCTGAGATAATAATAATAATAATATGTTTATTTTATATAGCTCCTTTCTGCATACTCAAGGTCGACAATGACAACATCATTGCATTACTCTGAGATAATGACATCACTGCATTAATCTGAGATAATGACAACATCACTGACATCACTGCATTACTCTGAGATAATGACGACATCACTACATTACTCTGAGATAATGACGACATCACTGCATTACTCTGAGATAATGACGACATCACTGCATTACTCTGAGATAATGACGACATCACTGCATTACTCTGAGATAATGACGACATAACTGCATTACTCTGAGATAATGACGACATCACTGCACTACTCTGAGATAATGACAACATCACTGCATTACACTGAGATAATGACGACATCACTGCATTAATCTGAGATAATGACATCACTGCATTACTCTGAGATAATGACAACATAACTGCATTACTCTGAGATAATGACGACATCACTGCATTAATCTGAGATAATGACATCACTGCATTACTCTGAGATAATGACGACATCACTGCATTACTCTGAGATAATGACGACATAACTGCATTACTCTGAGATAATGACGACATCACTGCATTACTCTGAGATAATGACGACATCACTGCATTAATCTGAGATAATGACATCACTGCATTACTCTGAGATAATGACGACATAACTGCATTACTCTGAGATAATGACGACATCACTGCATTACTCTGAGATAATGACGACATCACTGCATTACTCTGAGATAATGACGACATCACTGCACTACTCTGAGATAATGACAACATCACTGCATTACTCTGAGATAATAATAATAATAATATGTTTATTTTATATAGCTCCTTTCTGCATACTCAAGGTCGACAATGACAACATCATTGCATTACTCTGAGAAGACTCATTTACTCTGTGAGTTCAAAGTAATGCAGTGATGTCATCATAAGTTCTAAATAATGCAGTGATGAGCTAATGATGACATCACTGCCCTACGCTGCAAAAATTACTAATACCACCATCTAATGTCAATGACTAGCAAATAAGTTCATGGCAGATGTAACTGAATACTAGTGGCTAATTTTCATGCACAAACTTCTGTTTTCAATAGAAAATACAACAACAGAGGACAGAAATCTGCATTCATCAAGCCATTTTTCATGGATTGTTTAACGTCTAGCAGCCCAAGGTAATGGAATTTATGATCAGATCAGACTGTAGCGCACTGTAACCCTCTCTCTCTCTCTCTGCTGTAGTTCCATAACCTTCAGGAATTGAGACACAGCGCATCTCTAGCCAATAAGGTCTTCATTCAGAGAGACTACACTGATGGCACCATCTGCAAGTTCCAGACCAAGTTCCCATCTGAGTTAGACAGCAGGGTAAGTGTGTGTGCGAGTGAGTGTGTGTGTGTTTGTGTGGCAGAACAAAAGAAAGACAACGCAAGTAAAAAGGGGAGGATGAGAAAAAGACAACAAGGCTCTTCACTCTGCTCTTCAGCAAAAGCACTGCTGAGCCTGCAAACTTCACACAACACACACATAATGAGCTGCTATTAGAGCTGATAATAGAGTCATTTAAAGGTGTAAGATCATGTTACAGACGGCCACTAAAGACTTGCTGAGTAAAGGCAGGGTGAGAGAGTGAGAGAGTTTAACATGTAAAGCTTTCAGTGCCATTCTCACAATCTGTTTATTTATTATGATGGATTCAAGTGTTTTTATAACTTCAATCACCTGATCTGAATCAGATTTTGAGTCAAACCCACTAGTTTCTGCCATATAATGACCTCCCTGGTGCTCTTTGATTAGCTGGCTTATCTTGTCCTTGTATCTTATTGGTCAGATTGAGAGGACACTGTTTGAGGACACGGTGAAGACGCTGAATAATTACTATGCAGAGGCGGAGAAGATCGGAGGCCAGTCCTACCTTGAGGGCTGTCTGGCCTGCCTCACAGTTTACCTCATATTCCTGTGCATCGAGACACGCTATGAGAAGGTACGTTATCAGTTTCAGATAAACCCACCCCAAAATGACACGTCAAAAGAAAGCTAACTGTCATTGGTTACTTTACATGATGGTTTTTGCAGAATATGCAGAATAAAAATGGTGCGGATAGTCAAAAGCATGGGTATGTGTGTTTGTGCAGGTGCTGAAGAAGATCTCGCGGTACATTCAGGAGCAGAATGAGAAGATCTATGCTCCGCGAGGTCTCCTCATCACAGACCCTATAGAGAGAGGCATGAGGGTCGTATCCTTACACAGTCTAGAAAGTACTGTGTGTGTGAGAACAAATGATCAGATGGTGCTTATTCTTCAGAAACTCTTGTTAGTCCACTCTTGTGGAATACAGTGAACAAAATATGGAATACAGCCAAATAATGTTTTTAGTTTATATATTAACAAAACAGGTGTTGCAAGTCAGATAAGATAAATATTGCTCTTTGTTATTAAATTAATTTATTCATAAAGATATTAATATATTGAAAATTTATTTTTATATATTTTTTTACAATAAATTAAATATCAGTTCAACAAATTGTTGAATTTCAAATAAATATCAAATGTTATTTTTCATCAAATTAAGTTTTTAATTAAGATTTAAATTTAATATTTAAATTTATATTTTTTACTGTACATTAAATATAATTTTTTGTGCCTTTTATTGTAATTGGACAAGAGTTATAATCGTCCACTACATCTAAAACCGCTAAAAAACACTTTCATTACTTGAAATAAATTAAAATATAAAAAAATTGTTCAAGGCAAAATTTCTCATTTTTGTTTAGTTTAAGTTCAAATACTAAAATAACTAAAACTAAATAAAAACTAAAAATGTAATTAAAAAAACTATAACGACAAAACCTAATAACTAAAACTAATAACAACAATAAGAACACACAGAAAAATTGATAAAACTTTTACTAAAATTAAAAAGAAAACTCTATCTAATCTAAAATCTATAAAAACTATAATAGTATATCAATAATTTTGAGACTAATTTTGTCCATATTCATGGCAGGTAGTGTAGTATGAGAATATGTGTAAAGTTATTTATTTAACTAGTAGTTTGTGAATGTAAGGTTGTTTAATGCTGTGTGGGTTATCCTCTTAACCCAAGTGTGTGTTAGATCGAGATCAGTGTGTATGAGGATCGCGGCTCCAGCGGCTCAAGCTCAGGAAGCAGCACAACCAGCAGCAGCGGACGATGATTCACACACACACACACACACACCAAACGCTGTAACATTCACCCGTCCACACGCACTCACTCGCCCACGTGTGACGCCTTCATATTGTCGCCCACTGAACACACACGCCGACTGTTCAGCATTGCCAAACAGAAACACACCTGACATGAACTGCCTCCACAAAACACATCAGCTGTAAACAGCGCATCATTACCTCAATCATCTGAATAGATGTTACCGCGACCCTCCAGCACCTTCACACACCTGCAGTTGTTGCACATCCCGAGTTCCTAGCTATGGAAGCTTGTTTCCACCACAGAATAAAAAATAGAAAAGGCAATCATGACTTTTTATTTTACAATTCTGACTTTTTTTCTTGCAATTCTGAGAGAAAAAGTCAGAATTGTGAGATGTAAACTAAAAATTCTGAGGGGGAAAAAGTCAGAATTGTGAGATTGCAAAATGTAAACAGATTTTAAAAAAAAAATAAATAAATAAGAATTGTAAGATGTAAACTGAAAATTCCAGGGAAAAAAATTTGAATTGCAAGATGTAAACTCAAAATTTCAAGAATTTTTTTTAGAATTGTCAGATGTAAACTCAAAATTCTAAGAAAAAAATTAGAATTGCAAGATGTAAACTCAGAATTCCAATAAAAAATGTCAGAATTGCGAGATGTAAATTCAGGATTCAGAGAAAAAATTTAGAATTGCGAGATGTAAACTCAGAATTTGGAGGGAAAAATGTCAGAGTTACAAGATGTAAACTCAAAAAATTCCAATGAAAAAAGTTCAAAATTGTGAGATAAACTAAGAATTAAAAAAGGTCAGAATTGTGAGATTAAAATTCACAATTACCTTTTTTACTTTTTTATTCCGTGGCAGATACAAGCTTCCATACTAGCCGTAGCATTCTGGGTAAAGCTCACATAAGCTTTTGTCACTGTAATATGCAATTTCACTCACAATGCCATGTGATGTAGCTGCCAATCGGCACACGAGTCTTCCATTTTCATGATTTTTGACTTTTTGTTTGAGTATTTGCACTTTTACTCTAATTATTGAACTGAAGTCAGATTTTAGACTAGAATCAGTAGTTGTTCATGAGAGGACAGGGCAGATATCTGACCCCAGACACTGCCATCTTATACCACGGGTACTATTTATGACTTTATTTATATGTTTTATTTCATAGTGTGCTAATCGTTCATGCTTTGTACTCATAATGCGCCGTCAGAGCAGAAACGAGTCCTGATGACGTGACTGCCAAGGGCCAGAGCTTCCTCACTGATCCTTCATCATGAGCTTCCATTTCTTACTGAGAACCTTTGGCCCCTATTTATGCAAAGATAAAGAGAAAAAGAAGTCGAGAATGCTTTTTCTGTTGTGTAGCAAAATAAATGAACAATGATGGTCAAACAAGCCAGTTCTGCATTTCCTTTTTCAATCCAGACTTTTATTTAAATTTAATTTTTTTTTTTTTTTTGAACAGGGTTTTATTTAGGCAAAGAAATGCTTTTAGGTTAAAAAAAAAAGGATTGTTTTTTTTGGCAAGATATCAATATAATATTTATTTTTCTATAATAAAATGTGATTTTTGATATAAGTATCAATTTAACAGATTATGTTAAATGTCAAATAAGCTAAATATTAGGTTTAATATGTTTAATATTTATTTTTTACGTTATATTAGATAATAGTTTATATTAAACATCTCATATCAAGTTCTTCACACTACTAATAATTTCTCAGATTTGTGCATTTATTAAAACAGTAACAGGACACTATTATGCATCATTAAATTTACATTTTACACATTTAGCACAAGCTTTTACCCAAAGCGTCTTCCATTGCATTCAAAATATGCATTTCAGTTCAATTCATTTTTTAACTTAAAGACTAAAAATGAGAAATGATAAAATGCATATTTATATTGATTTAGAGTGTTTATATTGATTTGGGTGTCACTTATAGTGTATAAAGTCAACAGGTAAGGTCAGTTCAGTCTTGAATGTTTGTCTCCATAAAAAGATGGTCAGTGAACAAACATTAATGCAAAAACACTTTACAGCAACGCTGTGTTTTTTGGACAGTTAGTCTGTCTCTTGAGGTCTAAAAGAATGACTGGCAGTCATCTGGTCACTCGGACGTCTCTCTTCATCATGCTGACAGAGAGACTGTAACAGATCCTGACCAGAACACAAAGGCTACAGAGACTCAACCCCAGAAACAGTTAGCATTGAGACCAAGAGAAGCTCAGGAAGATGAAAACTAGAACAGGCAGGAGAGGAAGAGATGCTGCTCTCGTACCTGAAGGCCACTGCTGGAGAAACAGAAAGAAAGAGAGAGAGGATGATGATGATGGAGTACTGACGATACAGTTAAAAGTATGAGAAAAAAGAGAGATGGCGATTCTAATGTGGAAAGAAAGAGGAAATTAGTCTGGAAGGAGCCAGTGGAGGTTCAGGTGTAGTTTTCCCGCTAACAGGGAACATTCTCAGAACTTTCAGTAACGTTAATAGAATATTAGTTCAAAGTTATCTGGTCTTTAATAATGTTTGTGAAGTGTATTTGCCGGAAGGGAACGAACACAGTAAGAGGACAGAATCACACTCTGTGTGCCCACAATCACTTTATTTTTATTGCACACAATTCCAATGTTAAGTAAACAAAAAAAAAACCCTGAAAACAAGAGGAACGTTTGTTCAATGTAAACATTTTCAGATTTAGTTTTTCAGTAGAACTGTAAATGGAGTAACAGCACAGTTTAGTATCAGTAGAAGATTGTGCGTCTGTGGTTGAATAAGTGAAGGGGTTCAGTATCGGAAACTGTGACATCAGACATCTGACAGCACTGATTTAATGAGATGATGATGATACACGTAATGTCCAGTCGAAAATACTCAGGCTGTCACTGTTTGAGGGGCAAGAGAGAGAACAGAAATATTTCATAGCTTTACAATTATTCAAGCATACTTAAAGAATAACTCCCAGAAGCCATCATATTATCAATCTTTGCAGTATCAATTTCAAATCTTTTCTCTTTTACTGAAAATTTGCTCCAGAGATCTGTGCTGTAGATCTTAAACCTTATCATCAGCCAATCAGAGCAGTTAAATATGCATATTCATTAATATGCAAAACAGACATATATAGGGTCTAAAATTAGGTTGTCACTAAATGCCTGTTTTTGTGATTGAGAAAATGCCATGAGCCTAAATGTTTATTACTAGTCATGAATTGTATTTTGGACTATTGCACTAAATATATATATATTTTTGTCCTATGACGATAAGATTACTACATTTTTTATTATTATTACAAAACGCACTTCTCATATCAGCAATGGTCATATATAATTCTTATAATTTAAACCATAAATTTACAGAAATGCATGTTTCTCCCATTTTTACTCACATTTAGTGTTCATTTTGGACCTTGAGCTTGTCATTTACAGATAATTAGAGGCTGATAGTGTGATAGTGATCTTACCAACACAGCGGCCATTTGTGTTCACTGTGAATCCCTCTCCACACTGCAAAGCATCAATACAGAGCTGTGCTTTAGTATTCTTTATTCAAGCAATGAACATCAGAAAAATACATTTGTGCTTTGTTCTTAATCGTCTACACTATTCCTGATCTGCATATCTCCATACCTGCCTGTGTAAGCTGTGCATTGACTCCTCCTCCTCATTTGCATGCATCCGTACCTGTGCGTCAGATGTGAGGGCTGACTCCTCCCCTTCATTAGGATACGCGATCTCAATGACTCTGTTCATATCAGCGGACTCGAGCGGCCGAGCGATGGAGCGACCATCCGGCCAAAAGACTTCAATGCTGGTGGCATCATCGGTTCCTAAGAGCCAATGAAATGAGACTATGAATCCCACATGCTAATGACTACAGTGTTAGAGAGATAAAATTAGTCATAACAAAACACCCTATCACTACCATTCAAAGTTTTGGGTCGGTAAGATGTTTTAATGTTTTTGAAAGAAGTCTGCATTTATGTGATTAAAAATACAGTAAAATAATATTGTGAAATATCATTACGATTTGAAATGTTTTCTATGTGAATATTTAGTAAAAATGTAATTTATTCCTGTGATCAAAGCTGAATTTTCAGCATCATTACTCCAGTCTTCAGTGTCACATGATCCTTCAGAAATCATTCTAATATGATGATTTGCTGCTCAAGAAACATTTCTGATTATTATCAATGTTGAAAACAGTTGTGCTGCTTCATATTTTTGTGGAAACTGTGTAAGATGTAGACGAACTGCTTGTACCTAAACCAAAGTGAGCCACGGGCTCCATCTCGCACAGATACCCCGACCCTCCGTCAATGATGCGAGTGTGTGCGCCACTGTGTTTCGTGAACATCACCACCTTCGCTCCACGAGCGAACGCCCCAAAACGTGTGCAAGGCACCACACGCAGCCACTTATTGGTGGAGCCCTGCGGAGTGAACAATAAAATGTTCATTTACACAGGATTTCAATTTAATCCAGACAGCAACATAGTGTCGGCCCAGATCCGGCCCACATCTGGTACGTGTGGATTCCATGCGTGGGCCGGATCTGAGCCGACCCTATGTTGTTGTCTGCGTACATATATATACAATGAGGTCCAACAATTCTGAATAGTCAGGGATTTTTATATTGGAAATATACTTTCTGGCATACCTGGTTGACCTTAAACACAGAGATGGGCTGTGAGGTGCTCTCACCGTGAGCCACCAACAAATCCAGCAGACCGTCACCATCAAAGTCTGTGACTGTGGCACCTGTGAAGACCACGTTATTAAGTTATAAATTGTTAAAGATAGAAATGAGGCTGTTTATTTACATAAGAAGTGGCTTTGGTCATGTGATGTTAGTCTGGTGGTCTCACCTGTGCCCCGCCCCTGAGGCTCAGAGGCGTCGCCCACATCCAGCTCGGTGATGTCAGGGTCAGAATTCTGCTTCCTCGACACCCTAAACAAACACGAGGTAGTGATGTTTTAGTATTAGTCATATTCTATTATAGTATTCAATAATATTTTGCATTAGTTGATGCACCTGAACATTCTGTTGGGGGCGTGTCCTCGGTAAGCGATATTATTAAAGAAGACTTCAAGCTGAAGATCGTTGTCAAAGTCGGCAGCGATGACGGTGCGAATGGGTGACGGAGTGGCGAAGGCCTGTGTGGCGACGTCCTACAACATTTTTACAGATCATGTGATTACAGCACATTGTAAATACTTGCAGATTTTGAACATGTTTATATTTAAAAGAAATGAAAACAATCTGCTAGTGCAATAAGACAAAATATACTTATATTAAATATATATTCATATCTTATACATTCTTATACATTGTTGCTTCTTATTTAAATATATCTGTTATCTTAGATATTTTAACTGGAAAACAAGTCAAAAATGCTCAGGAAAGGGTTTTTTTGCTCAGATGTGACTCTCACCTTGAATCTCTGCTGGCTGTCCTGCAGGTACAGGCGGTGTGGACCGTTCCAGTTGCCATAAACTATATCCGTCTTTCCATCGCCATTAAAGTCGGCCAGTGCCACACCTCGGCCATGCTGATATCTGTCTTCAACTCCTGTTATCACAACAGAAGACATTAGACTGACGTAGGATTGAAAATCATTTCTGTAAGTATAAAGTCAGGTGTCTCACCTGCCTTGGCCGCCACGTCTTTGAAGCTTCCATCACCGTTGTTCTGGAACAGGAAGTTGGGTCCATTTTCATTGTCACAGAAAATGTCAGATCTTGTGTCGCTGAGGATTGGACCGACAACTACACCACGGCCACCTTATAACATAACATTTTGATTTTTAACATTTATAACAATAATATTCCATAACAAGATTTAAAAAAGATACTCTACCGTCCAAAGGTTTGGGGTCAGTAAGATTTTCTTTTAAATAAATATTACTTTCATTCAGCGAGGATGCATTAACTTGATCAACAGTGACAGTAAAGACTCAGGCTAGAACATGCGACATATAAAGTCTTACACATAATATAAACAAACATGCTTTGTCCAGTGTGTGTCTGACCTGTGTACTTATTGACGTTGGCTTGTGGCGCGACATCAGACAGAGCGATGATGCCTTTCTCGACATCACTGGCGGCTTCATCCATCTCTATGAGCGCGTGCGGCCCAACGTTACCGCTGGCGTAGTTCGCCACGTAAATTGAATATCGACCTGTTCCCTACAGCAGAATGAATTAATTAAATGCAAAACAAATTTTAATATTTGTACAATAATTAATAAGGAGATGAATAATTAAGTACCTTTCTGTCAACACAAGCTACGGAGCGTCCCGCCATACGATTGGCCACTCCTCTCTTAATGTTGATGTCATCGCCGAGTAGATCCTCAAAACGACCGTTACGGAATTTGAAAAGTTTGTCAGCATAAGTCGCCCGACCTTAAAAGAGTTTAGTTCGGTTAAATTAGTCAGCGTTTGTTTTGCGGGTTTGTACGGGACACACATTTTTCTGCATACCTGAGAAGGCGTTGTTGGTGTTGAGGAAGTAGATCTCCTCTCTGCCGTCTCCGTCCACATCGCAGGCCGTCACTCCGATGGCGTTTCCCTGCAGGTCTCTCAGGGCATAGTAAGGAGAACTGGCGTCATTCACCGCAATGTTCACTAGTTTGTTTTGGGTACGGTCATACTTCAGAACCAGGTTTGGGCCGTTATACCTGACAATGGACAAAAAAAAAAAAACAGCCTTAATGGGTGACACTCATGAAAGACCATGTCCAGAAAAAATATTAACGGTCTTAAAATTGAGCTTCATTATCTTTGAGGAAAATATTATTCCTTTTCATTCTTCTACTTTTCAATTTGCATACATAGATAGATAGACACTGATCAGGCATAACATTATGAGCACTAACAGGTGAAGTGAATAACACTGATCATCTCTTCATCACGGCACCTGTTAGTGGGTGGAATATATTAGGCAGCAAGTGAACATTTTGTCCTCAAAGTTGATGTGTTAGAAGCAGGAAAAATGGGCAAGTGTAAGGATTTAAGCAAGTTTGACAAGGGCCAAATTGTGATGGCTAGACGACTGGGTCAGAGCATCTTCAGAACTGCAGCTCTTGTGGGGTGTTCCCGGTCTGCAGTGGTCAGTATCTATCAAAAGTGATCCAGGGAAGGAACAGTGGTGAACCAGCGACAGGGTCATGGGCGGCCAAGGCTCAATGATGCACATGAAGGCTGGCCCGTGTGGTCCGATCCAACAGAAGAGCTACTGTAGCTCAAATTGCTCAAGAAGTTAATGCTGGTTCTGATAGAAAGGTGTCACACAGTGCATCGCAGTTTGTTGCGTATGGGGCTGCATAGCCACAGACCAGTCAGGGTGCCCATGCTGACCCCTGTCCACCGCCAAAAGTGCCAACAGTGGGCACTTGAGCATCAGAACTGGACCACGGAGCAATGGAAGAAGGTGGACTGGTCTGATGAATCACGTTTTCTTTTACATCACGTGGATGGCCGGGGGCGTGTGCGTCGCTTACCTGGGGAACACATGGCACCAGGATGCACTACGGGAAGAAGACAAGCCGGCGGAGGCAGTGTGATGCTTTGGGCAATGTTCTGCTGGAAAACCTTGGGTCCTGCCATCCATGTGGATGTTACTTTGACACGTACCACCTTCCTAAGCATTGTTACAGACCATGTACACCCTTTCATGGAAACGGTATTCCATGGTGGCTGTGGCCTCTTTCAGCAAGATAAAGCGCCCTGCCACAAAGCAAAAATGGTTCAGAAATGGTTTAAGGAGCACAACAACAAGTTTGAGGCGTTGACTTGGCCTCCAAATTTCCCAAATCTCAATCTAATCGAGCATCTGTGGGATGTGCTGAACAAACAAGTCCGATCCATGAAGGCTCCACCTCGCAACTTACAGGACTTGAAGGATCTGCTGCTAACATCTTGGTGCCAGATACTACAGCACACCTTCAGGGGTCTAGTGGAGAATATGCCTTGACGGGTCAAGGCTGATTTGGCAGCAAAAGGGGGACCAACACAATATAGGAAGGTGACCATAATGTTATGCTTGATTGGTGTGTGTGTGTGTATATATATATATATATATATATATATATATATATATATATATATATATATATATATATATATATATATAATGTGTGTGTGTCTGTTTTATTTACTACTGATGTTATGCTGGAGTTTCTTTACCCAGCCACCACCACCTCCAGATCCCCATCCCCATCTACATCTGTCACCGCCATCCCATAATTCAGCTGGGTGGGGTTGTGAAGAGCATCCGGAGGCAGAACGGTATCCGTGTTTACGGAGAACATGGGCTGAGCTTGAGAGAGAGCAGACAGCCCCAAACCGAGAAGACACGCCCACAACATCCTCATCTCCACCTGCCAATCAAACAGCAGACAATTTTACAGTATTTCATTTTAGCAGTATTCATACTTACAATATGAATCACATCTAATGTGTGTATGTGAAAAGCTTTATGACATTGCTTACACAGAAAATGAAAACACACATAAGATATTGCAATTTGATTTAAATTCAACTCAAAGAAAGGATAAAGGAAAGGGTGCAACTCAGCAGCACAAATATGTAATTTTGCGTTAAAGAAAACAAACAAAGAATTGCATTAATTAAAGAATTAAGCAAATCTATTTGTTCATGCATTTAAAAGTCACGATCACCTCAAAAAAGAGAGTGCTATTTTCGCTTTACAAATGAATAATAATGTGTCATATCCACCTGTCGTGCTGATTGTGCTGGATTATAGAGGATACTTACGCTCCCAGAGTTTCCAACAAGTAGCTGACTCAAACGCTAGGAAAATGATGTCTGATTTCTGTCTTTACGGTCCTTACACAACTTCAATGCAGCCGCCTTACACAAGCGCTTGTGTAAGCGACTGTCCAATCACTGTCGAGTATTCAAAAAGCTGTGGAGGTTTGACCAATCACAAACCAGAAAGAGAAAATGGGGCGTTCACGATCAGCATGCAGATGTGTTACGTCCCTAACAAAAAGAAACAAATACTGTTTTTTACTAAAATAATAAATTCACCATCTTAAAATAAATGTACTTGACTAAAAAATAATCAGGCTTGCATGTATTGTTTATTAATCATTTTGATGTTCACTGTGAATTAATGTAGCATTTGCTATTGAAACACGTATTAAAAGTATTGATAACATATAATACTCTTTAATCGTGGCCATGCCAAGGTCATTATTTTAATGATTATCGTCATGATTTTCGCAATTTACGAACGAAATTATAAACTGTATAATATATGTGTGTCGCTCACGCATCATTCTTAAACTACACTATTAAACTACAACTCCCATTAAAGTTTTTCCGATCTTCGCGTCATGACGTCCGTACGTTTCCAAACATCCGGTCATGGTTTCAACGTTTCGGCGAGCTGAACGATATTAAGATGTAAGTAGAATTATAGTGCGAATAATAATACTAAAGCGTAACATACTATCCTGGAAGATTTTGCACGATGTTGATGTTACTATTAGTACTTAATAGTTGTTTTGTTTTCTGAATGATGTTACGCTGTGTATATGTGTGTTTATGTTATGAATATGAACTGCACACTGCTTAGTATTTTTTAATAATAGTATGTAAAACACTAAGCAGTATGCAACAGTAAACATTTTAAACATTAGTATGCCACTTAATCTTTTATTTTACATTGCAAATACTGTCCATGTGTTATCGTGGAAATTTAATATTATTTAGCATTTTTCATTCGACTTCATCCAAAAATGTCGTACTTTTAGACTGATTTAAATGAGTCATAAAAGTTATGTTACAAAATCACGACTTATGGAACACACTGGAAATAAAAAAGGTCGAGCTTTGATAAATATAGAACGATATTCTATTCATGCAGATAATTTATAAATAGAATACATTCTGTACTTTGAGTAGTAAGCTATTCTAAACACACTTTCCTATCAGATCCCTATGGAGACAGAAGCAGCCCAGCCAGAGGAGGGGTCCAAAACGGCTCCCCCTGCCCGAACTAAGAAGCCCGCCATGGAAATCTACGTGGCCAAGAAACGTCAGGCTGAGAAAGTGGACCCCAAGTCCAAACCCAGGCCCCGGTACACCGACAAGGCCCGCAAGAACAAGAAGGATAAAACCAAAGCGACAGAAACCCCAAACGGTGAGGTAAAACAGGATGACGGCAGGCAGGGAGATAGAGATAAAGAAAATCTAGAAAAAGATGAGTCCAGAGATGACATGGACAGCACGTCCAGAAGTATAAACGCACCAGAGGACACAAGTAGTGCTCTAGAACATGAAGGGATGCCAAAAGAGGAGGAGGAGGAGGATGAAGGGGAAAACTGGGATTCTTTGTTTAATGATGATGGTGACTGTCTTGATCCCCATTTGATGGAGGAGGTAAGAGTTACAAAGATGATTCAACCTCACTGTGCTAAACGCATTTTTGAGTGTGACATGATAATGATGGGGCAGTCGTGGCCTAATGGTTAGAGAGTCAGACTGGTAACCCGGAGGTTGCGGGTTTGATTCTCAATACCAGCAGGAAATGACTGAGGTGCCCTTGAGCAAGGCACCTAACCCCAAGTCGCTCCCCAGACACCACAACAAAATGGCTGCCCACTGCTCCGGGTGTGTGTGTCCACAGTTTGCAGTGTATGTGTTCACTAACTTGGATGGGTTAAATGCAGAGGACAAATTTTGAGTATCCCTGACAGCAAATACAGGTGCTTCTCAATATCTCTCCTCATTTCCTCGCTCCTATGACCTGGAAACCAAATGAGCTCAGCCATCTTGAAGGACATCTCAATTCTCTAATTGCACCGCGAGGATCAATGAGTGAGGAAACTTCCTGAGGAGTCATGAGCGAGGATACACAGGTGTATCCTTTGCGGAAGTCTTTCTAGTCGAGAAACGTGACGCACATATACATTCTCCTCCCCCTTCATATCTGCCACAATAATTTAAATGTATGCTTTACTTTTGCAGTTTAAATAAACTTTACATCTCACATATTTTAACGGGGCATCATGCTTTATTAATATTTTTTTTTTAAATAACCAAACTTTAACAACATGTGGGTAGATCCCTCGAGTGCGGCTGATGATGCTTTGAAATGACGAGGATATCATTGCACTTGATTCATCTTTTCCTTGCGTCCTTCCCTCGCATCCTGAAGGGGTGGAGCTAAGACGCGAGGAAAGGAAACGAGGATGCACAAATAAGAATTGAGAAGCACCCATAATGTCGGCCCACATCTGGTCCACGTGTAATCCACACGTATCAGATGTGGGCCGGATCTGGGCCACTGTTGTTGCTGTCTGGGATGGGTTACCATACTTGGCCTTCACATGTCACTTTCATAATTAATGCATTTACTACACACTGAGATGCTTCTTCCTGTTTCAGATGTCTCTTAAGGAGGGAGCCATACAGGAGGCGCGTTTTGACTACTATAATTGGTCACCAGAGGATGATGAAGAGGTGGAGCTTCGGGACGATGAACTGTCACACATCGTTGAGATTTACGATTTTCCGTCCGAGTTCAAGACGGAGGACTTGATCAGATCCTTCAGCTCTTTCCAGTGTGTGAATCTGATCATTAATTGTACTGATTTCAGATTGTCTGCAACAGGGTTTCCCAAATGGGGGTTCGTGAGGGAACTGCTGTTAATGAACAGCACAATTAATCTAAGTAAAACTGAAATTGTTATTATATCTTATAAAATCATGATTATCAAATTAAAGGCTGCGATTTTAGTTAAGAGTATAACACCGCGTTTCGGAATGTAGAATGGCACTGTGTTCATTTACACAAGTGCATCTAATAAAGCAGTGTTTTCAGAGCAGCTCGGTTCACAGTAAATGCTGCTTCTCACAATCTCCATCCTTGCAAGAGCTGTGAGTTTAACATGCATTTGGGAACGTAATGTGCGCTAGGGTTCACTGCATTTACATTCACGTTTGCATAATTTACAACATTTTTGTGGACAGACGTTTATAGCATTTCACCAATTTTCCACCAAAATAATAGGGTTTTAACATTTGAAAGTGAATCAATTCTAAGACATAAATACATGAGACTGTCAATGTGTTGGAATATTATTGATAAATTAACTTAATCTCAGTAAATCTTAAGTAAATATTTAAGCCTAAGGGATTCAGCTGGCAGAAATGATTGGGAAGCCCTGGGCTGCATCCTAAATCACATCCTTTCTTAAATAGGTAGTTATTTTGAATAAGTAATCAATTCTATGTTCTATATAGTATGAATGTAATCCGGACATACTACATTTGCCATGCGGTCATTATCATGTGACCAGCCAGTGTCAGTTACGTCACTTCACTGTTACTCACAAATCCTCTTCCCTGGCCTCATGGGATATTAAAGTGTCCATCGTATGCACACTTTAGAATCTTGCCAGAAGTAGTAGATTATACGGGAACTTTTTACTTACTCTTTTATGAGTACTGTGAATTCAGACATACTTCTTTTGTCAAATATGTTTTTCACCTACTATATAATAGGGAAGTGTGTGATTTAGGATGCAGCCGCTGTCTACAGAAACTGCTGCTGTTATTAATCACGTGTGTGTTTTCAGGCAGAAGGGGTTTGACATCAAGTGGATTGACGACACACATGTACTTGGCTTGTTCTCCAGTCCGATCGCAGGTCAGTGCGTTTTCCTGATGTTGTGAATCGCTTTATGATGCTTGAAAAGTCTCCTCAGTTAATCGCTGGTGGTCCTGGAGGAAAATGGCATGATGGTTTCCACTTCTGTGACGTGTTTGGGGACTTGAAATTGTATCAGTGCATTAACGATTTCTGAGAATTGCTGTTGAAAATGGAAATTTTTGAATATTTTGCTAGAGGTGTATTCTGTGTGTGTGCTGAAAAAATATTGTCTTTGTATTTAGTCCTGTTTGTGTAAATAGGAGAAAAGACAAAGTGATTCAGACCAGTTAGACCGGGTGGCACAACACACTTGTAGCCCATCAGCAGTAGGGGCGTGTCCACTCATGATGGGGGGAGGAGAGTGAGCCAATCAGCAGTAGGGGGGCGTGTCCACTCATGATGGGGGAGGAGAGTGAGCCAATCAGCAGTAGGGGGTGTGTCCACTCATGATGGGGGGAGGAGAGTGAGCCAATCAGCAGTAGGGGGTGTGTCCACTCATGATGGGGGAGGAGAGAGAGTGAGCCAATCAGCAGTAGGGGGTGTGTCCAGTCATGATGGGGAGGAGAGAGTGAGCCAATCAACAGTAGGGGGCGTGTCTACTCATGATGGAGGAGAGAAAGCAAGAGGAAGAAAGACTGTAGAAAGAGAGATGGCTGAGAGACATTACAAAAGAGAAAAGGTCAGGATTATCACTAGAAAAAGAAGAGATATGATCAGGCAAGAGCTTTAGGACCCACAGTAAAGCTTTCCAGCGTTGGAGAGATGAAGCAGGAAGGCCTGAAAACGGGTGCTGAGATTGCGTTGTTTCTGCTGGATACTATAGCCGCTTTTCCACCATCGGGCCGAACAGTTCTCATTGCGTAACTGTTCCATTCCGTGCTGATCTGGGCCAGCTGGTACGGTTACGGTTTCATTTTCCACTGTGCAGCTGATAACGGCCGTTATTTGAAATGTAATACAGAAGCGTCAGTTGTTGCCTTGGTAACGCAACGGTTTACTGGTTATATGAGATGTAAATAATGACCGCGATATGGAGGATAAGATATTTCTTTAATTTTATTATTAATTTGTGTTTACTTTACTCAAAAATATAGTGCTCAGCCAGCTTAGGAGAAACTGGTAGCCAGGCAAAAGACAAGTGACCAATCCTGAGTGGCGACGTCACTTTACGGATTCTTTATGGTTTCCACTTTACGGTTAGACAACCGTGCCGAGAATTCCGGGCCGAAAACGGTTTGTAATCGTGCTGTGCCGAACCAGGCTCAAGTGGAAACAGAACTGGAACCGTTCCTTTATTACTTTAGAGGTGGAGCAATGAAGGGAGGGGTGTGTTTGTTTGTGTGTCGATTTTAAATATTAACAGTGTTTCTCAGAAATCGCTTACTGCACCTTTAATTGACTTCTGGCTAATGTGTTAATATGTTCAATACTTAACCAGCTTATTTTCCAAGAGCTTAAAAGTCAGTAGCATCACACCAATTCAAAACATTCCAAAATGAGAAACCTTCCCCTTTAATTGTATGTGTGTGTATGTGTAGCTCGTGATGCTCTGAGGATGAAGAACCCCATGATGAAGGTCAGGCCTCTCTCCAAATCATCAAACGCCACTAAAGCCAAAGCGCGCAGCTGCTCCGGTACTCCTCCTCCGCCTTGTTGCTCTTATTTAAGTCTGTTTTTGACATTAATCACAATTTAATTTGTTGTTTCTTGTTTCCACAAACCTGATTTTCTCTTTGTAGATTATCTGCTGCCGGCTAAAGAGCGTCCTCAGACGAGTGCGGCTCTGGCGCGACGGCTGGTGATTGGCGCTCTGGGTGTGAAGAGTAACCAGACCAAGGAAGAGCGAGATGCTGAGAGGAACAAACTAAAGCAAGCGAGAGGTGACATTACCAGACTAGCAATAAAAAATAGCTGAGAATGATGAATACATATGTGAAAGATTCAAAAAAGATTTATTTGATCTGTTTTGTAACCAGAGCAAAAGCGTTTAGCAGCTAAGCAGCGTGAAGACGCCTGGGAGGGCAACTGAAGATACAGGTTTGTGTTCATATGAACTATGAAGCATCTGGATTTTAAGCATCAGTTCAGGTCTCATCTGAAGTCTTTTATCTCTGGGTTTGGGGTCTGAAGGGGTCGGACCTCCCGCACAGGTATGAGAGACGCCTCCCCCTCTCAGTGGATCAGGACTACTGCCAAACCAGCGCGGACTGAACCAAAGCCACAAGAACAGGGGAACCACGGTTCATCCATGCAAAGTGTGAGACCGACACTAACTTCAACAGGGAGATTTTGTAATATTATATCTTTCCTCTTGAGATTTTGTCTCGAACTGAGAACTTTTCCCCATAAATGTTTGATTGTTTTCAGGTTTAGAACAAGCCATTTTGATGTGTTTTTTCTTTTCTTTTTTGTTGACTAAAACAAACTAGATCACATCAATGTGAATTAGGTTTTCTTATTTCGCTTTTCATTCTTTGCTTCAGTAGAGATATATTATGTCAACACTTAGAGCTGATAATGCCTTTCATGTTGGTTGTTTTATGTGGACTTTATATCTCACAAAATCTGTCAAACCTCAAAATAAAAAGGAAAAAAAAGGTTTTGCTTAAAGAAAATGAAGTCATTTAAGATCATTAAAATGTTTAGCATTTTCCTGCCAAAAAAATAAAAATGATTTACTGTAAGTATTTTGTAAATCCCAATTGGGATCATGATGGTTGTAAAAAAAATAGAATTCATTTTTTTTAAAGTTATTTTTTTGTAAGAAAGTGATATGAAGCTAAAGTCCATTGCGAATATTTTGTTTAATGCCAGTCAAGCCTCTTGTAAACCTTCAGCACTTTTTAACGCAGAACATTTTTGTTTAGATTATTTCATTATTACTGGTGTAAATATTGTGCAGTTAGCATTTATCACCAAAAGATTTTGTTTAGGTGCTAAATTGACAAAGTCTTTGACTAACAGGTCTGTTGTTCTCCGAATATGGTGCACTGGAATTCCCAGGTGTGATCTCAATAAAAATGTTCAAATCTTTCTCTAGAATATCATTCATATGAATTCATATTTTAACACTTACGTGTGTCTTTGGCGGTTTTCATAGTAAGTCTGTGCAATTCTTCCCATTCATACAAAGGACGATAACGTTTTGATAATCGTTCTAATTTTGTAAGAATAGGGAAATCTACACAACAGCTGTAACGAAAACGACATAGAAATCAATATCGTTGGAATCGCTTGGAGAACAATTTGTTTTTCCAACTGATGAACGATTAGCTGCGTCTCATTTCAAGGCTGCGTCCTCCGGAGGTCGCGTTTGAAGGCGGCATACATCATCGACGCGGTCTCATTTATTAAAAAAAAAAAAGTTAGATTGCAAAGTAAGAACGAAATTACAGTATTTTAAACCTCACGAGGAATAACAATTTTATTACGGACACGGTTGATGCAGCTATTGACAGCCAATCAGAATCCACCGGCCGTTAAAGCGCGCGAGCATTTAAAGCGAGAGACGACAAAACTCCAGCAATGCGTGTCGCTGGCGGTGTGAACGGGGCTTCACAATAAAGACATTATCCTTTGGCGTGGACGATAATATCGTTCTTGTAACAAACTGTTACACATTACAGCCGAACAGGTGCTGAAAAACTAACTTGGCTCGTACTAAGTTTTTGGAGAACATCCTCAGGCTTATGCTAAATTAGCATGAATCTTGGATATCTACTGTTGGAGATATTTGAGAAGTTGGATATGTTGTCATGAACGGTTTTCGGTTAGAAACATACACAAATGCAGTCAGAACTGAATGACAAACTCTCTGATGTCCCTCCTGCAGTACAGTAGATTTGATTTAACACCATCAGTTTAAAGGGTTAGTTCACCAAAAAAATGTTTCGTTCATTTTCGGAACACATGAAAATCTTGAAACAATTTACCACTTTATTTACACAATATCGTCAACATGCATACACAAGAACACAACACGCGCATTGCGTTGGTGCGAGTGCAGGCGTAATTGAGTGATTGAGATTAATATTTTGTAAAAGTGGTAAATTGCGTTTTGTTCAAAGCACTTGCATTGCTTCATAAAATTGAGGTTAAACCATTGGAGTCACATGGATTACTTTCATGATGTATTTACTACCTTTCTGGACCTTGAAAGGGGTAGTTGCGTAGGCTGTCAATGGAGGGACTGAAAGCTCCCAGATTTCATCAAAAAGATCTTCATTTGTGGTCCTAAGATGAACAAAAGTCTTATGGCTTTGGAACATGAGGACGAGTAATTAATGACAAAGCCAAATTTGGCCCTTCATACATTATAAAATGTTTGGGTGCCTCTGGGTTACAGATTCAAGTCACCAATCAAAGGTAAGTGCTTGCTTTAGAAAAACTAGACTGTCAAAAACATTTTCAGACTGAACAGCGGTCATGTGATCAGATGAGGATTTTGTAATGTTTATTTTGTAGTTTTTAAAAACAAGCAGTAAAAAAAAAAGCATACAATTTATATATTTATAACATCATGACTTCCAATAACTTGGGGTGGGGAAAAAAAAAAAAAAAAAAAAAAAAAAAAGGAAACCCTCATTTCACAGAGTGAGGAGCAACACGCACACATGGCATGAGTGTCAGTACCGAACACACTCGCATACACACGGGACATGAGCAAACGCACATGAAACCCACACAAACACTCACAGACTGAAACATCATTTGATATCACTGGAAACAAAATTAATCACATAAAAAACCTCACTGAATGAATATAAAGAAAAGTGAACACGTTAAACAATGGGAATGTTCCAGCTCAAAATCAAATTAAAAGGACTAAAAGCAAAACAACTGCATTAAAAAAAAAAAAAAAAAACATGGTTACTCATTGAGTTCGAAAACACAGTAGTTATTAACACCTGAAGATTTCCTCTAAATGGACCAGTTTCCTCAAAAGACTTAATTAAAAAAAAAATTAATGCAAAACAGGAAGTGCACGCTCATGTGAGGAAGTTAGCAGAAGAAGCATTCCCTTGTGTTTCCCTGGCGATGAGTCACACTGATGCGAGGAAGAGGAAGGATGAAGCGTGAGGAAGGGAAGGCAGAGTTTGATTTTAGTCCATCAGCGTTTGTAGATCCAGCAAAGACCAGGAGGAGGGGAGAGAAAAAAAAAAAAAAGATTTGCAGAAGCCTTTATGTGGTCATAAAGACATATCTGGCTTCAGAGGAGAGTCACAGCTTTTTTGCTGGACACAGGAAGAGGGGAAAAAAAACAGGAAGAGCAGAAGTCCTTTTCTGAGTGGAGAGCGAGAGGATGGAGGGAAGGACCCGGACGGACGAGAGCTCAGCAACAGTCTCTTCACTGCGCCTGAGGAGAGACGAAACACTGTCAGATCACTGAATACAGAAACAACTGAACAACACTGAACACCACAGCTTTAAACAACGCCTTTAATCTTAAACAGAATACTTGTATGAATAAACAATTGTAAATTATAGAAAAATATATTAAATGAGTATAATTGTATTTTTAATAAAACATTTTCAAAACATAGAATGCTTATTAAAAAAAAAGTTAAATAATTGAATACTATTCATTATTTGATATGTATAGATTATTAATTTATTACATTAATACAATTGTATAATACTTATCCAAGTTTTTTTTATACCTAAAAGCCCCTTCGCACTGAATGCGACGCGAAAAAGCGAGGCAAACCGCAGAAGAATATGACTAACATTGTCTGCTGCATAATATACAGCACTGCATAATTGATTAGCATCAAGCTACATTTCAAGATTTGTGTGATTTTATGTCTAACTAGGTTTAAAGTGCATTTTGAGCATTGTAATAACATCTGATATGATCTAAAGTGGGTTTTGATTCGATAATGGACAGACATGCATTCTTTGTATGTTTTATAATGGATTAAATGCTAAATCTGCTTATTTGTCAAACATCCTCTCTTATTATAAAAGTACCATGAGCTGCATAAAAACACAAAACATATCGTCAATCATGTCGATCTATTTGTCTTCATATTTTATCTGTAGGAAAAAGCGCTTCTCTCAATTTTTATATACGGAAGAGCAGGAGACATGATTACATGATTGACAGATCTAACACACGCTCTCAATCATAACACTCACGCATATGGAAAACAGACAGTGATCATATAATTCAGTGGAAAATGAATAAAAATTATATTCTGTATAAAGCACATGAGAATAAATCTGTTCTCAGATACCAATGGGGGGGGGACAGGATCGGGGAAAAAAATAAATAAAAAAATCCTTGTTTTGATTTGAGCGCGTCATCACGCCAAACATTCGTGTGGAATTTTCATGTTCAGTGTGAAAGGGCCTTAATATTAGAGAATAAGTTAAATTCAATTGATTGGAATAAGATCATTTGAACTGAATTAGGGCTGTAACGATTCCTCAATTAAATTCCAATACTCGATTTTAAAAAAAAAATCCTCAATTTCAATTTGCCCGTGTCGCGTAACCGGTAAAATACCGGAAGTGCCACTTTCCACAGACGAGAATCCATGAAACGCCTTATTAGACCGTTTTCTAAGGGTGCACAATATTAAACCCGTTTAAAAATCAAAGCGTAATGCTACTGTGACTTTACAAAGGCTGTGAATTAATTAAATGCATGTGCTGCAGGTTTAATATGCGCTGTATTTACATACGTGTCGGTTATCCATGTGCGTCTCATGCGGCTCCATTCACAGTAAATGCAGCTTCATGTGAACTGTTATTTACATGAGTGGCGTGTTTCAAGGCATTTCAAAAACAAACGCACACCTCCCCCGCATGCACACACAAACAGAGGAGAGAGACCCATCACCCTTTCAATCTGTACGATATTGATAAACTGTTTAATTCATTGGGGAATATGCAGTCTTAACTCAAGCCATATAATGATTGTAATGTGCTGAAACATTAATGTGTGAAAGTAAAATCCGCACGGCCATTCATAACGGTGCGAAGCAGAGCGAGCGTTTTCAATTAATTCCTAAGTTGAGCTTCCGTAGGAATTAACTGAAAATGCTCGCTCTCTGCCAGTGGACAAGGGGATTTTACTTTCACTTTGAAATTAGCACCAATTCGGGAGCAGTGACAAGTGATGATACCGGTGTTGTTCCTTAACACCGGCAACACCGACTATCGCAGCAAGCCTACCCCAAGCCATATTGATTTTAGGCTGCCTAAATGCGTTATAACACTGAACAGCCTGAATGACGGCACTTGTGTCGTGTGAACATTGATTTTAACGTCTCCGTTATATGCCACGCTAGTCTGTGTTCTACTGTTGTCTAAGAGTTGATTGACAGCTTTTTAGGTGCGTTATTGGCAGCGCGTGCCACCCTCTGGTTACATGAACGTGTTACCATTGAAAACATGAGGATTTTTTTTTTTTTTAAGACGACAATCGCACAACCTATTCGATATTCTATAATTAAATCAACTAATCGAATATTCGAAAATCGTGACATCCCTAATCTACACCTAGGATGGATTGAGGGCGAGTAAATTATTCCTTTAATGTGAATTTGAAATACAATCTACTTGCCAACAATGGATGTTTAAATAAAATTGTTCTGGTTGAAAACAGGTGGAGTAAAAACAGAGGGATCATTAATTGTACCTGCTGGCCCTGCGGTGTTGCACCGGGCTGTCCGGGGGCCTGGCCCGTCTGTCCGTAATAAGCAGCCTGCTGTCTGTAATACTCAGCCCATGCAGCACTGTAGTCCGTCTGTCCCGTGGCTGCGGCTCCTGCGGCTTGAGCTCCTCCTGCAGCGGGTGCAGCGCCTCCTCCTGCTGCGGCTGATGGACACAAGAGAGATCAAAAACACTGAGCTGGAATGATGGGCAGCCTAGGGTGGGTTAGTGTCACTTCCACCAGATGCATTTCTTAGCAATATTTACTAAACAAGCTTTGAATAACACGAAGCCCGTACCCATCTTTTTGTAGTACTCCTCCCAAGCCTTGGTGTAGTCGGGCTGGGCAGTCCCTGGAGCAGCTTGGCTCTGGTCAGCAGGAGCAGCGGCAGCTGGCTGGGCCGCAGGCGTCTGTCCCGGCATAGCGCCCCCTCCAGGCTGCTGGTAGTACTGTGCGTAATAAGCCGCCCACGCTGCGTTAGGATCTGTTGCTGCTTTACCTGAGGAAAAAAAGAGAGAAACTCCAGATATTCCAACGAAAGCAACAAGACGAACAGCCTCAGAAAAGTCAGATTTCTTATTAAACATTAAATTTAAAATTAACAGAAGAACTCACTGGGATCGTGCGGCTGCCACTGTTGGTACGCGTTTCCCCAACCCTGAGGATACTGACCTCCAGGAGGACCACCGCTGGAGAGACAGAGAGAGAACCACCTTGAAAATGTGCAAACAAAACCTGCAAAATGAAATATTAACCCTTTAGCTGAAGCTATTATTGCCATTAAGGCAGTACTGACTGTGGCGGTCCACCAGGGGGTCCAGGCTGGTATGGGTTTGGGTTGTAGGGGCCCATGGGTCCAGCGGGGCCTGGCCCACCTGGTCCGGGACCAACAGGGCACAGGGGACCCTATGAGGAGACGGAAATCAGTTAAAACCAGCGAACACCAGTCAAGTTGAAGCACAAAAGCGGTTTTAAATCGTACCTCGATCTTGTCCTCGATCAGCTGTTTGGCGTGGTCGATCTGCTGAGGTGAGCCTCTGATGGTAAACAGTTTGAAGTTGGGGTCGCCGTTGGGCGGCGGCTGGCGTGAGATCTCCACGAAGGCGCCGGTCTGCTGGTTGATCGCCTTCACGTTCTCACCGCCTCGGCCAATCACTAGACCGCATTTGTGGGCGGGAATTGAAAAGGTCATCTCGCCGCCAGGAGGGCCCCAGTTTCCTGGGCCACGCCCCCTGCCACGCCCACCCGGTGGCATGCCTGTGCCAGGAGGACCGGGAGGACCCTGAGAGACAGAACAAAGATTAACCGATGTAGGACACATGAGGAAAACATGGACAGATTCGTGGAATCCAGTCATAAGTGAAATTTACTGTAGAATGCGGAATTTGGCAATTTTGGATGATTAAACCAAAAGTAGGGCTGCACATTCACAGATGCTAGTCCATATCATCATTTGATTATTAAAGTGCAAAGAGACTGCTCCACTCATTCACGTTTATATTTAAGTCTATTATACATATTTTGAAGATGGTTCATGAACATCTCTAGAGCTCTGAAAGTCTCTTCACAAGCATTTCACCATTTCATTTGAGAAAAACGTATCAGATACACATGGAAACAAATGTCTTAACCCAACAAAATAAAAGTTTACTTTAATGAAGAAATAAACGTTAGTATTGTACAGTTGAATGTATTAATAAAAATGATAAGCTTAAGGAACAACACTTTCATTCCATTTAAGATGACATTTTTAAAGATTAAATCAACTGTTAATGTTTCATGCCTTCATCTGATACATTTGTATTAAACAATCTTAAGTATTAAAATTAAAAAACAATTTCTAAAATTAAAAAGATCCATAGGGCTCCATTATTGGAAAAAAAAAAAAAAAAAAAAAATCAATTATTTAATACAAATTGTTAGTTATGAATTACATTCATCAGAACTGATTTCATGGGGACCTAAAAATGTAATTTGTTGAACTTTTAATAAATTGTTACACTGACTAACTTTAAAAATTCCAATTAATTAGACAAGCTTTTGATTAATAAAATGTGATTTATTCATTAAAAATAATCAAAAAAAAAAAAAAAAAGTGGAATTTGAGAAAAAAATAAAGCTGATTTCATAAGGCCCTGCCAATTGAAAGCTTGTTGACAAAAATTGTTGGCAGAGATTCCTCTGGATATTTCGCTCACCCCCCCTCCTCACTCACCATCTCTCCTTCATCACTCACCCCTCCTCCTTCCTCTCGTACTCTGATGCTCTGCAGGAGGTCGTTGATGATACTGGCGGCGTGTTCGCAGCGGTCAGGAGGACCCATTACATGAGCAATCTTATCTGGACCGGTACCGTCATCTACAGAGACGGGAGAAAAAGTTATACACTATCCTACCATAAAACATTGAGTTGGACAAGAGTTCAAAAACAAACCTGGTTTAAACTGTATCCTCACACCAGCATCATTTTGAATCTTCTTGATCATCTCACCGCTCCGGCCAATCACAACGCCCACAGAGTGACGTGGAACAGGCACCTGTCCAATCAAAATGAGACGACATCACTCTGCAGCTCGTTTGGCATAAAAAATAAAAGTAATTTAAACTCCTGAATCAAACACGCACCTCGATTCCTCCACCACCGCCTCCTCCACCCATTCGAGAGCCATACTCGTTTCTGTCGAAGCCAGGATGATCCCGCTCTCGCAGAATCTCCTGCACCATTTCACGTGCTTGCTACAGAGAAACAAGAGACAACACCTGAGCATCAAAATCTGACGGGCTTGTTGGAGGTACAACAGGTACCAAATGTGGAACGGAAACCGGTGAGAGGAAAGAAGCGGAGTATGCACACCTGGACTTTGTAAGGATCTCCAATGATGCGCAGTGGTTTGTCCATGTTTGGCCCCTGAGAAGCATCCTGAATCAAAATCATCTTCACACCAGCTCGCTCCTGAAACACACAAACATGTTAATACTAGTACAAGAGGAATTGACACATTTAAGGGAATAAATAGTCCAAAAAGAATTTATGGACATGAAGCTGTAAAAACACAAGATATGAGCCTCTTTAATATGAACTCAAATATTGATTGCATAATTGTATTGGAAAATGTACAATGACACTTGCAATGGAATATTGTATTAAACATTTGCAAATAAAGCAGTTTTGATCTGTACAAGAAAACAAAATCACTTCCTGAGAAATTGGCACAAAATATCTAATAAAAATGAAAGTTGCTGCAATCAGGGAAGAAACTGCGGCTATTTTTCCTCCATCATAATTGACTTGTGCCTCAGAGTGCACAGACTTCTGGGAGAAAATTAAACCAAATCATTCTGATGACAGACTTTGGCTCAGGCATTTCAGAACAATTAAACCAACACTTGAGATGCTGTGATGTGATTGGTCCAGTTATCCAATCAGACCCCGTTTAGGCAAAGTCACATTGAGTTTGTTGTGCATCGAGGGATTTATTTGGTAAATGTTTCCATCGGAGTTTATGCACATTTCTTTTTTGGTGGACACATTTATCTACCTTGATTTAAATGCATACTTTTTTTTTTTTTTTAAATGAACCTTTTTTATAATTTATGCATATCTTGGCGTTTCCATCCAGTGCTTTGTGATATCCCAAAATATAGATGGAAACATAGCTACTATGTTAATTAGGTTACAAAACCGTTAATAAGTTTGGGGCTGGTAAGATTTTTTTTTTTAAATGTTTTTGAAAGAGTCTTCTGCTCATCAAGCATAATTTGATCAAAAATACAGTAAAAACAGTAATAGTGAAATATTACTACAATTTAAAAGAACTGTTTCCTATTTTAATATTTTGAAATAATTTATTCCTGTGATCAAGGCTGAATTTTCAGTATCATTACTCCAGTCTTCAGTGTCACATGATCCTTCAGAAATCATTCTAATATGATGATTTGATGATCGAGAAACAATTAATGTTTAAAACAGTTGAGCTGCTTCAAATTTGTGACGATATGTGAATAAAAGCCTAGATTAAATTTATTCATCTTATAAAGTGATCATGTCTCTTCAGAAGACTTGGATCAAACCACTCAGTTCATGTGGATTTATTTTATAATCTCTTTATGAAGGTTTAGAAGCAGTGTTTTTGGGTTAATATATAATGGAGGGACTGAAATCTCTCAGATTTCATTAAAATATCTTCATCTTTTGAAGATGAAGGGTCTTATAGATTTGGAATGACATGAGGGTGAGTAAATGTCAGAATTTTAATTTACAGTTAAAATAACCCTTTAAAATCACTAAAGTGTAAATTAGAGTAACTCGCTCCAAACCTCTTAGATTAAAGCCTCTCTGTACAGACAGACAAGCACAAACTCTACCTGCAGCTGTTTAATGGTCTCTCCTCCTTTGCCGATGATGAGACCAGCTTTCCCTGCTGGAATGATCATTTCCTGCATGTTTCCGCTCCCATTGGTCGACTCGTGGAAGGAGGGGGGAGTGCCGCGCCCCCGAGAGACGATGTCATCCAGTAGCATTTTGGCCTTCCTGCATGGACAGGTCAAAAGGTCAAAACACCATACAGATTCACACTGCAGATAAAAAATGTGAATAGGCACAAACGTACTGGATGGCTTCAGGGCCTCCGGTGAGAGACACGCTCCTCTCTGGAAGACCACCGCTGTCTAAAAGACACAACACCAACAAACTCCATCACGTCTCGTACATTTAAGCAACAAATATCAGGAAAAACAAACCGAGGAAAGAAGTGAACAGAGTTTGAACAGATGTGTCCGCTTGACTCCTTTGAACCCGTGTTTGACTCGCCTGGAGCAATCTGAACTTTACAGCCAGACTCCTGCTGGATCTTATTGATCTGCTCTCCACCGCGACCAATGACTACAAACAGACACACACATCATTTACTGACCGCGTAAAAAATAAAATATTAAAAAATAAACTTTAAAAACATCCAGACCTCAAATACACAATATATAATACACAATATAATAAAACTATTAATTGTAAATACTTTAGGACTGTCACTAACGATTATTTTGGTGATGAGTAATTGGTCGATTTTGACGATTCTGATATTTTCTGTAGTAATAAAAATAGACCTAAGCAAAGACCTAAGCCTTTAAAATGATTTAAAATACATATATATAACAATTAAGCAATAATATTTGGTTACAAAAAGCAAGTAATCATATGGTTTTATAGAACACCGTTAAAATACATTGTTTATATTATGCTCAATATGTATAATAAATGCCTGCAGATGGCACCATCAGCCTGGTGATTGTTGTTACACTTTACAGCAGATAAAATCCTTGTTTAATATTGGTGAAATAATTAGGAAATTTCTTTACGATAGAAGTGCTACAGCCACTGTCAATTTCTTGATCAAGAACACTTGGACATCAAAACATGCAAACTCAGAGCGAGGGTTTAAACTTATTTTGAAATTGCGATGGAACAGTTCGCACATTTAGAAACATTTAGGAGATGTATTCTCCTGTGTTGGTGTAGGTTTACATTGCATTCCCAGATGAACGTTAAAAGCAACCCAATTTCTCAGCATATGCAGATATGGAGTATGAGACACTCCATGCATGTAAAGTATAAGTTCATGTGGAAAAGCATTTACTGTGAACGAAGCCGCACAAATTGCACAGCCTTAAAAAACACAAACAATGCGGTTCATGGATTCTCATGGAATGAGCCACTTCTGCTATTTTACCGGTTACTCGAAACGAGCAAACTGCAATCGAGGATTTTTTAAAAGGGATTACTCTCATTTAATCGAGGAATCGTGACAGCCCTAAAATACTTTATAGAAACGTATACAGAAATGCACATTTTTAAATATATACACAAGTACTATGATTTTATATAAAATACTATGCATGTTGTATATAATAAATTAATGTATATTTGTATACAATTTAATTATTTTCATGTAATACCTGAATATCTTTAATTCTATATTGTATGCATATATACACACACGTATATATACACACTGGGGGTTGGACAATAAATCTGAAACACTGGCCAATATAGTGTTGGAGGTTTCACAGCTGTATGTGCAGCCTGCTGGCCAATCTTCACTGATTTTACATTTCATCAGTAAGATCAGTGTGAAGGTTGAATTGCAGAGCAATAGCACAGCTGTACATAAAATATTGCAATCCACACATCATAATGGGAGACAGAGTTCAAAAGAGGACAAACTGTTGGTGCGCGTCTTACTGACTAATCTGTGATCAGGAGAACAAGTCTCTGGGGTGTATCGAGAGCTATGGTGTCCAGGGTAATGTCAGCATACCATCACCAGTGGACAAACCACATCCAACAGGAGTAACTGTCGAATTAAATGCACCTCGACTCTCCTGTTTATGGTCGGGCTGCTATAGCCAAACCTTTGATCACTCATGCCAATGCCAAATGTTGGTTTCATTGGTGTCAAAAGTGCAAATCTTGGGCTGTGGACAATGTGAAACATGTATTGTTCTCTAGTGAGTCCACCTTCACGGTCTTTCCCACATCCTATGAGTTACAGTGTGGAGAAACCCCATAGAGGCTTAACAGCAGTGGATCAGTGATGGTTTGGGCTGCAATATTATGGCATTCCCTATTGTGATTGATGGACACATCACTGCCAAGGATGTGGCCACCACTGACCCAAGCTTGTCCAGCCCTTTGGTCACCCTGCTCACAAATGCAGTTTCTTTTTTCCTTGACAACTGCCTTTTAGATGGAGAACCATCTCTTTACAACCACAACAATCCAGGCTATCCAAGGCTAAATCACTAAATATTGAGAATGCAACTGTGCGTATTATATCTTTCTAAGTCCAAACGATCAGCCACTGATCAGAACAAGCTGATAATCATGATGCAAAAGTCAAATATGAAGTGCTGAGCAGCGGCGGCATCTCTATACACACCTTGCAACCACCTTGTTACACAAACCTGGTTACTACTTTATTAAATAACTCCACTAATAGTAGCTGCTCTCCTTCTACTCTTCTTTAAAGCTCCATGTGAAGGGTAGCCAGATAACACAAAAAAAAAGCAAAACAGGCCCCCTACAAATGCAATATAACAAACAGACATGGCAAAACTGTACCAGAGGAACAAATATAAACAATATGACTAGTATTAAATAAATTAAAGAACCTGGAAATCATGAATAAGATGTCTAAATAGTTTACATTGAACCATTATAAAATGATTTAAGTAAAACTAACATGACACTGAGAAATTAAACAAAACTATAATTACAATTAATAATTACATCTTTGAGTTGTATTTAATATCAATCAATTGGGAGCACAGGTTCTCTCATATATAAAGGAAGGGGGCTTCAAGGACAATAAAATAATTCAAAACCAAGTTTAAAATCAAATCTGTGCATATATAGAATCAATTTGATTCAAAATAGAGAATCAAATTAATCGAATCGTAATTCCAAAAGATTTCCACCCCTATTAAATATGGAGGCGATTAAAGCAGAATCAAAATTGTTCATGCATGTTTGTATTCATTATATGAATCACATTTAATAACATTTCTCAAAAGTATGCAAAAATATAGCCCACTGTTATGGGAGATCACAGTACAAGGCACAAATTTATGTTTCATCTAAATACCTCATTTAATGTAAAAAAAAAAAAATGCATGTGCTGTGCATTTGTACAAACAAATAGGCACCAATTTTGCGTCATTCTGTAAAGTACAATACAAATTACAAATTAAATGACACTTAAATGCATAAAATAACTAACTTTACATCCTGACATTTGTGTTGCCAGCTTCTGCCTTTGCCACATTGACATTCTTGCGCATGAGGATTCAAAGAGAACAATTTCCTTTGTATTGAGTTCAACTTGGGTATGGAACTGTTGCAATTAATTTATTTTGACAACTAAATGCATGTTAAAAGGGGACGTCGGATGCCATTTCATGCATTCTGACTTATTTACATTGTTAAAGGAGTTGGTTTCTCACGCTAAACATGGCCAAAGTTTCACAACATTAGTTAGACGTATGATGAAGTATTTCTGTGCCAAATTCACTCCTTCAGGGTTCGTATAAGTTTTGGAAAGGTTTTTTTTTCCCTGAATACGGCCCTGTATGACATCATAAAGGGTGGAATATTTTGTATGGTCACTTCTCCCAGAAGACCGCGCGCACACATCCACCAGAGCGAGAGCAAGAGCGGAAGTCGGCAGCGCTGCACAGTGTTAAGGGAACAGCGGATGCAGTCCGTTTTTCCGTGAATCATCTCCCATGATCAGCAGTGTCACCAGATCTGAATATTATTGAGCCACTTTGGGGTGTTTTGGAGAAAACGTTTCATTCACCAACATCAATTAGTGACCTGGCCACTGTTCCGGAAGTGGCCTCTGACATTTATCTGTCATTCCCAAGAGGAACTGATGCTGTATTGGCCGCAAAACGACGCCCTACACTATACTACTAAATTATTGTGGTCTAAAACCACATGTTTCAGTTTCATTGTCCAAACCCCTGTGTGTATATGTACATATACATGTGTATACACACACCTAAAAATATAATTTAATATTAGCCTGACTGTGATTCACCAAAGAAAGTTCAGTATTGACCAGTACATGATGGGTAATGTGAACTTACTGAGCCCAACCATGCCGTCAGGGACTCTGTACTCTTCTGTCATTGACGAGGGACGTACACTACAGAAAGACAAAGAACAAACGCAAGAGTCATGAAAAGCTCAGCAGACAAACACAGCAAGTTCTCAGTAACTTAGTCGGGAACAAATCTCCTTTTAGTAAAGTTGCCATTAATTTATGTACTTAAATAATGCACATTCAGACAGACATCTTTGGTCACTGCACCACATCTCAGTGCTTTTTGAGTGTCCGCTATGTATAAAAGACGCCATATTATGATAAAAATAGTCTTAACTTTCAAAAGAGCGCTTGTATTTTGCTCAACACATCTGATCAAGTCAATGGAACTCGAAACCAGCCTAAATATACAGGTCTGAGTAGTTATTCTGGCTGTCTCAAAGGCTCAGATCTGCAATCAGTTTTTATGACCCAGATGAAGCCAACGTTAGTAACCGCTCTGATCCGAATGCACGCTTACCTCTGCTGGGAAAGGGCAGCCAGCTGGGCTCCGATAGCTGTGGATGAGACGGGGATAAAATCATTGCTCTAAAAATACACACATACACATGCTTTGAGAAGAAAGTAAAGGAGCTCGTACACAAGGCTGCAGCGTTGTCCCTGTCGGACGCCATCTTCTTACTTTCAGGCTGATCTGAGGGAAAACACACACAAGAAGAGCTCAAAAACAAACTCATGCGAGCGGGAGAGATTCAGAGTGCGTCTCTCTGCCGCCGTACCTCCGTCCTCCAGTGATCGTTTCTGTGCCGCGAAGGGATAACTCTCCGCTCCTCCGTTATTGCTCATAGGGGGACCCGTTACGTCACCGCCGATCTTTGCTGCGATCTGGAAAACACAAAAACAAGTTAAAAATCAGCATGTTTAAAATTAAGTTAATACACAAACCAGGAGTACTATATATTTTGTTTTTATACGGAGCTTTTTATATTATCAAACACTGTTTTCTGTACATACACCATTGTTTCCCCATTGTACTCTTTAAAACACAAGAAGAAATCAATGTTAAAAAAAATAAATAAAAATAAAAACACATGGTAAATAAATAATGCAATCAATCAGTGAAAAGGTATATGAAAATACCATAGTATATCCATTTAAAACTATAGCCATACTATAGTAAGTCACACATTTTGAGTATACAAAACTTGTTTTTTGTAAATGCTACTATGGTGCTAGGATATTTTACAGGACATGTACACAACAACACCATGATACTACCATTGTTTGAGTCCAAAAACATGGTTATACCATGGTACGTTTAGTTAGGGTTAAAAATACCTACATGAAATACGATAATACGATGTTTTGGACATTTACCATGGTAGTTCCACGTTACTGCTTAGACTATCGTGTACGTACCATGATGGTACGTGAATATGGTAACGTTAGTCATTCTGTACCACGCTGTTCATTAAATCATCTTAGCGTTACCATGTGCTACCATTACTGTTTATAGCATTCGTTAGTAAAGCTAAATATGACCTAGATATTCGTATTACTCAATTATACGCGATCACAGCTCATGCTAACAGATAATTGTCGCGCACACCGGCTCATGTGCGCGCGGCCCTGCGCGCTGACCCACAAACGCGGCCCGCTCGCTCCCGCACTGCGGACCACTCACCTGTCGAGCGCGCTGTACCGCATCGGCGAACGCGTCTTTCTTGAGTCCACCGGCTCCTAGAGCCGCTCCGGGCCCGGGCGGCGGCACCGCGCTGTATTCAGACATGCTGTCCGTGCGGAGGGGTGAAGTGTGCGGGATACGGCGGGGAGGTCTAGGCCGGGCGGAGGTGCGCAGACGCGGGAAGACAAGCGAGACAAACGCATGGGAGGGACAAAAGGCCTGCAGGTCTGAAAAAGCTCTCCTATAGGCGTTCTTAATGAGTGGCTGTTGCGATGGCCAAATCAGAGAGCAGCTGGAGGCGGGTGTAGTGTGAGCATTGCACCATTGACCCAATGAGTTGTGTCGAAAGGAGACGTTTTCATGGAGGGCTGGCCAAACGCAACGCATAGAGATTGCCGTTGTGTGAGGGAGCCAATCAGCGGCCTGGAGCATCTAAAATAGACCAATGAGGTTGAAGGAAACGCTGATTGACAATGATGGACGTTTAGATCAGCGTATAGGGACTTTAGGTCCGTTTAACCTTGGTGGTTATAGTTTTCTGCTCAGTGCATTTTCTTGGTATTTTTATTATGCGGTAGTGAAATACAGTTTCCTTATAGCAGAGAGATGATGAGCTGATGTTATAAAAACTGTCAATGCAGACCGTTTAGTTTAGTTTTAGTTTAATTTAATTTACATACATTCTCTTGCATGCATTCAGTTATAGACTTTCACAGAAAAATACACGGCAGAACAGTAAAAAACAAAAAAACATAATCACCATACAAGGGGTTTGTTTACATCGAAATAAGTACAGTGATCAGTGTCTGAATACACAAAATAATTGGAAATGAGAAGGTCCAAACGAAATCTGCAAACGTTTATTCAGTTTCCACACTAACTTTGGGGAAATTTTGAGAAATGAGTGTAAATATGGTGAAATATTTTAAACTAGATTTTATTGGAAGCAGAATTACTTTAGCTAATTATTGTTATTATTTTAAACTAGCCAGTAGCGTTTAATTTATGTCGCAGCTGAATTAGGGGGAGGGACATTCTCATTCTAGACTGGATACACCTGTGAGTGCAGGATGATGTCATCAATTTTGTTGGTCCGTTTTCCCAGGAGAGAAAGATTGGAAAATTCAAACGTGTATATCTGCGAAGTTAACTGTTGGATATGGATATGCTAATGGACCGACTAAAAGAAATAAATTCAATTTGAGACTTGAAATGCGAGTGGAATTTTGTGAATGAAAGGTGTTTGAATTCTGTGGAAACATGAGGGTGCAGATTTCGTCTTAACACATCCAAACAGTCTATCAGAATATATCTGCTGAAAGTGGTGATAAAGTACAGAGCACACTGACCTAGAAGTGACCCAAGGAAAGTGTTTTTTGCTTTTTTCTGTTTCTCTTGAAGAGTCAAAAATCAAGAAACGAACACACACACTTTCTCTCCCATCCGTGAGTCCATAAGGCTTTCTGCTCCAAATTGTAGGCTACAGTACCTCATGCATTAAGGGTAACAGTTATTTAAACACACCTCCAAGGATGCATCCCAATTCATATACTTACACTACAAACTGAAAGTACGTACTTCACTGGTGATGGGAAAGTATGTACTTCTGAGTATGTAATAAGTAAGTATGCCATTACTGGGTCATTAATTGTGTCCTGATATCACAGAATTACTGTTTGTTAGCATTAACATCTACTTTTGTTAAAATCATATACATTCAAAAACTGCTCTTGCAGTTTCGGCCTTGCATTCCTCGATACTTTTCTTCATCTGAAAAAGTTGAAAGAGATCCATCACAAAAGTTATCTTGTACAGGGTTGGGGGGCAATATTAGCCGAAAAAACCATGCATGAATTCATGCTTCGAAGAAAATCCACTGAAAGAAGTATGCCATTTTGAAGGCATTATTCATGAAACACAAGCACAATGAATTTCCATGCAAATCGATGTTCAGAAGATAATTTAAATGTGTTTCATGAGTGAGACCTTGTGTTTTGACACTATGGATATGGATAGTTTGCAAACTGGGACGTAGTGCAGGATTTTAGAATCAGTTAAACTTGAGTTCCGGAATCTTCAGTTGAGAATTCCAGAACTCTTGCGTCACTGGGATGATGATTTTGGAGCACACGAGGGTTCCAGTACAGTAGAAGAGGCGAACTACTGGAGCACAGTTGATTAAACATACATGTTTCTCGAAACAGAGGCACTTTCAATCATACTATGAGTTCAAAAGAAGGAAGTTAGTTTATTGTCCATTCCCATTTGGTGTTCAGTAGTGTGTGCACTGGGTTAAACACACACACACACACACACGCAGTACAGCACATGCTCACAGAGTCTCATACACACAAGCGTTCATTTTACCACGTCCAGAGGAGTGTACCCTGTATACCTGAATATCAGGGCCCTGTTGACCAACAACACACATGAAGAACACATTATGAATCTCAGTAATTCAGGAATGGATCAGGACAGCACTTAGTTTCTGCATATTTCAGTGTTTTGTATCAGTTCATCGTTCTTCCTCACATCCGCTGTTTTTTGGTGAACATCACTCCAGTGATCTTATATATTATAGGCTTAAATAAACTAGTCTTATCATTCTGTCAGGTTTATTTGGAGTCTGTTTTTTCTCATGACCTGACTCTCTCTTTCAGGTTCCCACTCCCAGTACTTTCCTCATGTGCTCGTAGACGACGTAGGAGATGCTGACCGCCGGGATGACCTTGAGGAAGTTCGGAGCGATGCCTCGGTAGAGTCCCACCACACCCTCCTGGGCCACGATATTCCTGAATAGGGTCAACATGGACAGCTGAGGAGCCCCCTTCATTGACGCTGAGGAGCGAACAGAGGAAACAGTGTGTCAAACGTCTGCTGATGCCAAAACATTTTCAGAATCAGGGTTATTTTAGCATCAGCAATATACTATTAGCTTTCAAGCTACAATTACCAAACTCGAGTGAGACCTTTAGACTGTTCTATATACTGATCCAACTTTGGGAATTCCTGTATCGGACTTCCAAACAATCCCAAATTCCCATTGAGGGGGTAAAAACTTTTATACAAAAACTATTATAGAGTATTTTTTAACTAGCCTAGGACAACAATCTAAAACATGCTAGCAACATGCTAATTCATGCTAGCAAATGCTATAACATGCTAGCAATGTGCTAATTCATGTGGGAAAAATGCTAAATCATGTTAGCAAAATGTTAAAACATGCTAGCAATGTCATAAATCATGCTAGCAACGTGCTAAAGCATGCTAGTAGTGTGCTAATTCATGCTGGAAAAATGCTAAATCATGTTAACAAAATGTTAAAACATGCTAGCAATGTCATAAATCATGCTAGCAACACACTAAAGCATGGTAGCAATGTATTAATTCATGCTAACCACATGCTAAAAATGTTAGTAATGTGCTAAAACATTGTATGTGCTAATCGATGTTAGAAACATGCTAGCAATGTGCTAACTCATGCTAGCAATATGTTAAAACATGCTAGCAACATTTTAAACCATGTTAGCTCTATGTTAAAACACCATATCTATCTATCTATCTATCTATCTGTTTTCTGATAGACTGTATTGCCTTCAAAACCTTCAAACTTTCTGGTCAGGCTTTCTCAAGCCAACATCAAAGTTTGTCTTGACAAACTTTATTATCTAGTTTGTATTTTCTATTAGTTTTTATTTTTATATTTAGTATTTTCTTTTTGATTTTAGTTAAATTGATAGTAATTTTGTTGTGTTTTGTCATTTTTATTAGTTTATATAGTTTTTATTAATTTTAGTTTCAGTTTTAAATTTAGTAATTTTACTACTACAAGTTAAACAACGAAAATGATAAATGTTGCTTTGGCAACAATCTGAAAAAAAAGAAGTTTTTTTATATTTTATTTTAGTTAATGTTTGTTTATTTTAAATAACATTTGTTTCAGTTTCAGTATTATTTAATCATAATAACGCTGTTATGAATTATTAAAAAAACATCCTTCCTTCCTTCTTGACCATTAGCTATGTTCCCATCCAAGTATTTTTATGTTATTTTTATGTTAAAAATGTTGGATGGAAATGCATAAAATCCTAAAATGCACATAAAAAAAATTTATGTGCTCAATTGAACACATGGGATAGCGTCTGTCTCTCACCCTGAGCCTGCATGCGTGTTCGGATGAGGGCGAGCGGGTAGGACGCCAGCTGTCCGCAGGTGCTGGACACCGTGCCGCAGCCCACTAGCACCATGACGCCCGGGTCGGGCGAGCCCTCTGTGTGCCGCTGCAGCCAGGCGTTCTTCAGCGTCTGAGAGAGGAAGACAGCATGAGAAAGAGCCTTAATGAAGGAATTATTCTGAATACACACACACACACACACACCTCGTAGACGGCGAGGTCTATGCCTGCATATGGGATGATGCCCAGCATGTTGGGCAGGTATCCTTTATAAAATGCCAGAACGCCCTCCTTCTGCAGGATCTGCTTGGCGCAGTCCGCCATGCCCGAATACTGCCCTGTTTTACGAAGAGTAAGACGAGTCTTTAGCACCTGCAGAACGACAGAGACAGAAAGGAACAGAGTGAGAAAATCAATGTAGAATCAACACAAAAACAATACAGATCAGTTCAGTAAAGTCATATGACTGTGTGAGGCTAGAGTGGGCGGTGTGATCTGATATAGAGTGCTGCACGTCAAAACCAAGAAGTCTAATTCACCACTGGTTCCCTCGAGATCTGGTCTGTGGTAAACATAACTTAACGAAACTTCAGCATGCAAATGGGCCAGTGAATGCAGAGCTTAGTGTGCTTGAACTGTACATGAGGTCTTTGGTAATGTGAGCAGACATGTGAACGTGTGTGTTATGACAGTGAGGCCTCAAAATACAGAGTGACCTTGACGTTTAGTGTGTGCAGGAACCAGCTGCCATAAAAATATGTTTGTGTGTGTGTGTGTGTGTGTTTACCTCCATTGGATATATGATGGTTTGAGCTGTAGCTCCTGCCAGTGATCCAGCGACGAATCTCTCCTGAACTTTCAGAGTTACTCCTTCTTTACTGCCTCTCATCAAGCGTTTAATCTACAGACACACACAGTCAAGCTGAGCTTTTGACTCGCCGTCCACACAGCTGAGTGTAGAAGACAGAGCTGTACCTGTTCATAGGCCAGGAATTTGATGGCTGTCTCGGGCGCAATCTTCAGCACGTTGATGCCGTTCCCCCTCCACAGCGCAGCGAGACCGCCTTCCTTCACCATCGCGCGGAGCCCACGCCACACGTTCCCCTTATCAGAGCTCTGGCCGTGCACCTACACACATTCAGAAAATAACTCAACAAATGCTTCAGTCCAACTAGATTAGAATAAAACCAATAACACCTGGACATAATAATTAAAAACTGTTGCAGTCATGTATGACCTCCAGGGGTCAGTGTGGTGCTGGATATAATATATTCACATAAACCTGGGCTTTTGCTAAATTGTAGAGCTGCACAATTAATTGTTAAAAGACTGCAATTTCGATTCAAACACACTTTTTCCTAAATGACAACAATTCTCCTGTGTCTATTAAACCTTTGACAAAATCACAGCGAACATTCAAAGCTGTGCTGGTGCTTCCAGAGAGCAGTAATCATGTGTGTGTAGGTATGATCATGCGACGTGACAAAAGACAATCGTGCCAGATCCAGTGTGTGTTAAATGCTCTCCTACTTAGAGTCTGCTAAATGAGACATAACTGATTATTGGGTTCTGCCGTCTTTTGTCATGTGCTGCTCACGCCCGGAGTAGAATTATCATTTCCCAATAAAGCAAAGCTGTTTTCAGCACAAACCATTAAAATTGAAATGCCCACACTAAATTGTTTGTAGTTCCTGTACCCTTTAAGCTTTAAACACATTTGTTGTCTTTTCTGAAAGACACTTTTTTGTCCAACTGTTAAGAATTAAGATAAAAGTTATTGTTCAAGTGTAGAATACTAAAATTCTGAATACTAAGAATACTAAAATATTCTGCATAAAATATCTTTTTCATAAAAATAAAGTATAGATGTCCACAGTGGTCTCAAAGTCCTGCAGTTATTTTTCAAATTTGAGTATATCACAAAAATAGGTTCCTGTAAGCTATCATGGCATGTTCCCAAAATTGCCACTAGGGAGCTCTAAAACACCAATTGATATTCTATTTAGAATTTATTATATGAACATTAATGTACATAATTTGTTTGCCTTTGAGGGTCACATCACCTGACAGCTGTCCCCCCCACTTTTAAAATGGCTGCTACGCCCCTGGTTGTTTCAGTGTTACAAATATTCATATATTTTACGTAAATAACGTAGCAGAATGACAGGGGAGAGATGAATTTGTTGAATAAATTTGTTGTTATTTTTGTTTTGTTTTGTTTTTGTGCACAAAAAGTATTCTCGTCGCTTCATGATATTAAGGTTGAACCATTGTAGTCACATGGACTATTTTTTAAAAAACAATATTTTTACTACTTTTCTGGACCTTGAATGATGGTAATTTCGTTGCTTTCAATGGAGGATAAAAAAACCTCTCGGATTTCATCAAAAATATCTTAATTTGTGTTCTAAAGATGAACGAAGGTCTTACGGGTTTGGAACGACATGAGGGTGAGTACTTAATGACAGAAATTTCATTTTTGTGTGAACTAACCCTTTAATAGTAACTTGCCGCTTTAAATAACAATTTGTTACGTTGTTACACCAGTAGGTGGCGACAAGTGACTATTAAAAATTTATTTGTCATTGAATCATTCATTCAACCCAATTTTTAAAATAATTAATTCAGATTCATTAAACATTTAAAATAGACTGCAGCAATTAACATTTGTCAGGGTAAATTTATTTTATTTAGTTGTCTGTTCAGAATTGTGATCTCTGTTTGAAACAAAACAAATCGTGGTTCTTATGCTAAATTGACGGAGCTGCTTTACTAGCATTTCGAAAGCAAACGTGAATCTCCAAATGGGAAACTGGCATGAAATTTGCATCAAAGATACAATTGTACAGATCAGTTTAATTTCTTGATGTATTGTCTAACCTGCAGGAAGACCTTGAGTCTGTCGAGCGGTGCAGTTCCTGTTCTGGACACCGATCCCGCCACGGCACCTGCCATCAGCTGCCGCCACACGAACCCTGACTGCTTCTCCTTCTCTGAGAACTCATCCGGAACCGTCAGATGCTCTCCGATATCCAACATCTACACCAACACACAACCACAGTTAAAGAGGCTTGTTTTATAGTCATAAACCTCATAGTCTCAGCTGTGTGCATTTCGCTACATACCACCGAGTGTTTCCAGAACTGAGCGATTTCCTCCATGTTGTGCAAAGGGTTAAACAGGAAGTGATCTCGCCACTCGAACCAGTCGATAGTCATGGAATGGTCTTTGTCCATACTGTATGAACACATTTTACAAGTCACAGGATCACATAAAGGCACTTGAAAGCATTTTACATTCAAGCTAAACACAAACACACACACCTTTGCAGTATTTTGGCAGCCAGTTCCAATGAGATGTCCACGCCGAGATTGTGTAACGACTGCTGGATCTCCTCCGCATCTACTTGACCTACAAAACACACAGATGTGCACAAACAATGTGTTATTGCTCTATAATGTAATGATACAATAGTATAGACACTAATGATGTGAGGCTATAGACACTAACAGAGATGCAATAACATAGCTGCTAATGATACTGTGAGGCTATGTTAAGTTGCTAACAGTGATGTAATAGTGCTTATGGTAATATCATGGTTGCTAATGCTAATTTGATGTTATAGAGCTTAAGAATGTATAGATACTAATGCTAAATTGAAAGTATGGATGCTAACAGCGATGCAATAGCATAGCTGCTAATGATACTGTGAGGGTATATATGCTAACAGTGATGTAAAAGTGTTGACAGTAATATCATAGCTGATAATGCTAATTTGATAGAGCTTAAGAATGTATAGATGCTAATGCTAAATTGAAAGTATGGATCCTAACAGCGATGCAATAGCATAGCTGCTAATGATACTGTGAGGGTATACATGCTAACAGTGATGTAAAAGTGTTGACATCATAGCTGCTAATGTTAATTTGATGTTATAGAGATTAAGAATATATAGATGGTAATGTTAAATTGAAGGTATGGATGCTAAACAGAGCTAAAGAAAGTATAGATGCTAATGCTAAATTGAAGGATCCTAAGAGTGATCCTAAAGTATATGCTAATGCTAATACGAGGACATAGATGCTATTAGCGATGTAAAAATCACAGATGCTAATGGTAATATGAGGTTATTATAGATGTTAACAGTTATGTAATGGTATAAATTTTAAGGCTATTGTGAGGTTATAGATGGAAATATTATTAATTATTTTATCTGCAATGAAGTTAAAGTAAAATGAGAACATAAAAATGATGTTGCATATTCTAACAGTGAATTACAGATGGATTCTGACCAGTATTGTTATTGTTAACAAAAACTATTATAAAATAAAGCTGAAATCAAATAAAATGTAAAACCCTACACTTAAAAATTTAACCAAAAAATATGAAATGTTGCCATGGCAACTAACTGAAATAAATTAGTTGAAATACTTAAATTGCTAAAACTAAAATAAAAATCAATTAAAACTAAACAGAAATATTAAAAAACTAATAAAAATGACAAAAGCGCATAATTACTAAAACTAAAATTAAAAAATTAGAACCTAAAAAAATAAATAAATAAAAGCTAAATATTAATAAATACTATTATAATAGAATAAAATAATACTAAAATAACAGAGATTCTGGCAGTAATGTGAAGCTGACAGAAACGAACCATCATTGTTGCGGTCCAAGCTGCGAAACATGAGCTTGAGGCGTTTCTCATGTGAACGCAGATACTCTGTGAACTCTTCGAAATCCAGCTGGCCGTCGTGATTGATGTCTCCTGCTCGTACAACCTGCTGAATGTAGGGCATACAGAGAGAGACAGAGGGGGGAGAGAGAGAAATGGAGGAAAGAGGGATGCCAGGAACCATTAAGAGAGGTGGGATGGGGTGCAAATGAAGAAGAAAGGCACATTAAAATTATGCAAAGCCACCAGCCCACAGCAGCAATCAGAGCTCAGATGGTTAGTTTTCTGACATTAATCACTGAATCTAAAGATAGTCATCAAATGAAAACAAGAAAGCCAAGCGCACAAAACAGTAGCCTGACAATCTGCTTAAAGAGATAGTTCACCCAAAAATAAGCATTCTGTCATTATTTACTCGCCCTCAAGTTGTTTCAAACCTGTATGAGTTTCTTTCTTCTGTTGAACACAAAAGTTGTTTTAACCAAACAGTTGATGGACCCCATTGACTTCCATAGTATTTTTGTTCTTCTCTATACTATAGAAGTCAATGGGGACCAGAAACTGTTTGGTTAAAACATTCTTCAAAATATCTTCTTTTGTGAAATAAATTCGTACAAGTTTGGAACAACTTGAGAGTGAGTAAATTATGACAGAATGCTCATTTATATGTGAACTAACCCTTTAAGCAATTTATGGACACTTAATTACTATATTAGTGTTTAAATCCACGATCAATAGACAAACCAGCTAAATAATTGATGTTTAATGCTGCCTTCACGTGCTATCAGAAATTTCCTACTTCCCACTTCTGAAGTCATGATTACAAGCTTGACACATTCAAGTGCTTTGTTGTCGGAAAGAACAGGAATCATGGAAGACATCGGGTTTATTCTTGCCTATTTCTTGGGGAAATCTTATTAAAGCCAAAGTGTATTGAAGATATTTAATATCAGTCACAGCAGCAATCGTTCTCCATGTTTAAAGTTTAAGGCCCGCCCAACTCAGGAATTTGGGTATCACAATTATCTCTGAGTTTCCCAGTAGTAAATACAACTTGAGAAGGAGTTCAGTTTTTAACTAGGAAACTTTTATTTATACGCCCGATAGCATGTGAAGGCAGTGTAAATCTTTCTGATGTGACTCTATCCAGGATTAATGTACTTTGCGAGAGTTGTGGAAATAATCATGCATCTGGTTATGAACTACAAATTACAAAATGTTACAAAAAAAATGTTTTTTTTTTTCAGGGTGTCATGACATTCAGTTCCCCGTGCAGCATGTCTGAACGTGTTTGTCTGAGCTGCACAAATGTGGAGGATTAGAGGCATTTCGCTGCAGGTCCCTGGGCTCTTGTGTTAAAATCAGCTGAATTAATTATGCTGTTTTATGGTGAGGACATTGTGAACTAAATGACCCATGTGACTAAAATAATAAATGAATCAGGATAACTGGCACTGGCAAACTCATTCCAGACCATTATTCCCACAATCTCTGGTATGTTATAGAGCAAATCGCCCTGTAAGAGAAAATATGCCAGTAATTTCACCCATTTAACTAGCTTTGCCTCCTCAGTGGGTATAGACGTCTACACAGTCCCCATGTGTGTGTTGTTGTGTATTTATGTGACCCAGCAGTCACATGATATTTACTCTCACATGGATCGACTCCAAGACGCTGACCTTTCGCACACTCTACAGCCTACGTGTGTATTTCTGAGAGCAAGTGTGTGAAGTTTAACACTTTTGTCTCAATATACATTCATCGTTATGCATAATGCAAATATATAAACACATGCACACGTGTCAACTTTAACATCCAAACCTCAACAAGCACTATATCACGCTACAAAATCATCAACTACAGGTCAAAAAATCAATGACACAAGATGCTCGCAGGCAAACGGATCAATAACCCAATCACTCGTGCTGAATTATAAACTACAGGGGAAAAGTACAGTATGTTGGTATTTAAACAGCATTCAGCATGCCGTGGAGAGATTAGATAACTCAGTGATTTAATTCCTGTGTGTGTCTGTTTGATCATAACTAAGCCGGCATTGGGTTTGACCTCTGGCATTATATCATAGCGAGAAACATAGAACTTAGTGATCAAATCACTAGATCAAAGTGTAAGCAAAAAATAGTGATGCTTGACTTTAAACCCCGTTATTTCTTATTCTTAAAATCATGCACCGCTGGTGATGTGGGTAGACACTTCACACTAGTCTGCCGGATTATTTCGGATGGCAGGTGATGCTGACTTAGTGCCAGCGGGTGATGTTGCCTTTCCTCTGTTCCTGCCACTGACTGACCTTGAGATCATTAACTATTAAGCTCATAAACTGGTTCATTAGTGCTGCAGCGCAGTACTCTTATCTGCCCTGTTCGTGACCCCGACCTGGAGGCATTGGAAACAAGAATCCTGCTTTGCAGTCTTTCTTTTATCGTATGAAGCTCTAAGAATTTGAGTATGTTGGTAAGCAGCTGTATAATGGGTTATAGTCTCACTAATGGCTCCAGCACATCTGTCTAATCTGAGCTGAACATCAGACACTTTCTGTGTCCCAACCAGCAACAAATGACTTTTTGTTGCTTGCTTGCTTTCTGCTCCCATGGCACTGCGTAAATGTTTATTAAGTATCATGATTTCTACAGGTGCATGCTATTTTGTGTACTTCTGCACTATTCTAAACCAGGTTGTAATGTAATAGTGCGAGTAGTGCACTGGAAACATAATTGAAAAATGTTTGGAAATTGTTCCATTTTAGGTTAAACTACCCTTATAAAATGAATACGTTATGTACTTATTGTGGCCTAATGCACCATATTTTTAATGTAAGAGTGTGCGTGTACATTTTTAACTTGAACGTTCAAGGCTTCATACAAAAACTGTAATGCAGCTTAATATTGCGAACTGGTATTTGTCATTTTATTTTAATATTATTTTAATGTATGTAATCATAAACACAATAGTTTGTAGCACAAATACCATTTACTGCACTTTGGTATTCTTCTAATTGCTTACCTATACTGGATAACCGGAAGTCTCGCACATTCACAGGAAATAGCATAATTCCACGTTTAAAAATAGGGTGGACAGAGCAAGTACACAATGTGTAGTAGATGATTTGGGACGCAACTTTTATCTTTAGACTCGCTCCGCCCACTATTAAATCTCATTGGTCCGAATCTCACTCTGCATTATTGAATATTAAACGTCAGTTATGATCTGATTGGCTGCGATTGAATCGCATACTGCAGCATTTTCACTTTCAGTGTTTAGACAAAATTACGCTAAGGATCACGTGACCTGCTAGAGGAGCAGGTTATTATCTCCAGATCTGACATAAAATCATAAACCTGTCTATTCTCATCCTGTTCTATAAATACCCTTCCGTTATGAGCGTGTGTAACGTTATTGGGTTTCTTCCGTACCTCCTCCACCGAGCTCCACGACATCCCGCGGGCGGCGAGTCCGATCCGCAGTTCGTTCACATCGATCCGTCCGTCCTTGTTCAGATCCAGCTGCTCGAAGAGCTCGGCCCAGAGCCGCTCGCGCTCGGGGTCGACCCCGCTGTCCTGGCATCGCGCCCTCGTCCAGCCCGAGCGGCATCCGCGCTGCCACATAATGATCTCAGCGCACGGTCACCCGCAGAGACACATCGGCTCGGTCAAAGACGGAAGACGCGTTTGTGCGTGCGTCCAAAAAAGGAGCTGTTAGCGAATTAAAACCCCTCGCGAAGCTCGCGTTTCGCAGATGGTGTCAAACAGCTGTTTATCGCGCGAGAACCAGGAAGCTTTCACAATCATGAATACAGTACGTCCAAGAAATCCATGCGCTGCCTGTTTTTATCCATAAGCACTGCGATATTTTAAAACGAGCTGAAAGTACCGCGCTGTCTTTATGCGTCAAAACATAATGAACGCGTATGAAACGCGTGTCGAGGACTGCAGTGACTTAATGCCGCCGCAACTCACAGATACAACAGCGGCTTCAGATTACACCCTCAGGAGGGGCTTCCTTTTGCCAACACATGGGTGATATAAGCAGATATGGCCCAAAATATCCCAACCTGAAGTATTAAGAGAGAAATAGGTTTAAATCTGGCATAATTAAATGCAGCAACTTCTCTGAGTAAATCAGCAATGACTCTGCAGATAAATGACATGCACTAATAGATTACTGTAAAACCACAGTGTGTGATAAGGAGAACATACAGTCAAGCAAAGTTAGTCAAACGATTAAGAGTAGACAAACACATCTAATATGAAAAAATAGCTGGTTTTGCATAGTTAGATGGTCCAAACTGGTTGTTTATGATCATAAGCCGGTCTAGATCAGATAAACGGCTAGCCAGTTTTTGATCTGGTAGAAGTAGACCATCTTGGTCAGTTTGGTTAGACCTAGTAGACATCCAAAAAAACAGCTACTATGTAGCAAAAACCAGTTTGACCACCTCAAAGGGTGGATACCTCACCCATATGTCGTTCTGAATGTATATGTCTTTGTGTCATCCATGAAACACAAAGAAGTAATTATTTTAAAAAGTCATTATTATATATAAAAGTCAATAAATGAATGAGGACGAATGATATCAAGCAAAAAATGAAGTCATTTGATAGATTTATGTGAGGAACATCCCCAAATACCCATTACTGACCGATAAAATGTATGTTTTATTTTTTTAGAATTTTTTACTTCAGAATGGAACGAAACTTGGTAAACGTTTTGACACATACTATGTGAACAAAAAAAAAAAAATCATGGACATTATTCAAAAAGGTTAAATGGTCCTGAAAATAAATTAGTCACACTTGTACTGTTCGTGGAAACAAATTGGGGGGAAATCATCTAGTGGAAGCATTAAAGGGTTAGTTCACCCAAAAATGAAAATAATGTCATTTATTACTCACCCTCATGCCGTTCCACACCTGTAAGACCTTCGTTCATCTTCGGAACACAAATTAAGATATTTTTGCTGAAATCCGATGGCTTAGTGAGGCCTGCATAGCTAGCAATGACAATTCCTCTCTCAAGATCCATTACTAAAAACATATTTAAATCAGTTCATGTGAGTACAGTGGTTCAATATTAATATTATAAAGCGACGAGAATACTTTTGGTGCACCAAAGAAACAAAATAACGACTTATATAGTGATGGATGAATTTAAAAACACTGCTTCAGGAAGCTTTGGAGCGTTATGAATCAGTGTGTCGAATCAGTGGTTCGGAGCGCCAAAGTCACGTGATTTCAGCAGTCTGGCGGTTTGACACACGATCCGAATCATGATTTGACATGCTGATTCATAACGCTCCGAAGCTTCCTAAAACAGTGTTTTGAAATCGGCCATCACTAAATAAGTCGTTATTTTGTTTTTTTGGCGCACTAAAAATATTCTCGTCGCTTTATAATATTAATATTGTAAAGTATAATAGTAATAAATTACATTATTTTCATTTTTGGGTGAACTAACCCTTTAAGTACTGCGCCCAAACAAAATCTTTCTGAAAGCTAACTTTTTGAGATATCATCCTCAAATTTGAACACAACTTGTTTAGATTAATGGCTTTGATTTACTCACAGTTTTAGAGTAAAATGTGTTTTGGAAAATATATATTTTATATAAAAATTGAAAATAATATTTTTGTACAGAAGCCCTAAACCGCATGGTGGGGGAAAAAAAACAAACTTATGGTGATAGGGGAAAAAATTTCGACATAACTTGTTATTTCAACATAATATCTCGTTATTTCAACAAAATATCTCGTTATTTCGACAATAACTTGCTATTTTGAGATATTAAGTCGTTATTTTGACATAAGTCATTATTTCAACATAATATCTTGTTATTTCAACATAATTCTGGGGTCTCATGTCTCACGCTTTCACCGTGAGACACATTTCAACCAGTTCACACGCCACACCTTGTTTTTCTCTCACTGAGAAGGGATAAACTTGTCCTGCAAGTTATCAAATCCCCTAAAAATACAAAATATTAAACAAAAAACATTATCAATCTAAAATATAGTTCATTCACTTCAATAAAATAATAAAAAATAAAAATATTGGTAATTTTTGACCGTCACGCGAGGAGCACCCAAGTATTTTTTTTGCCGAAACTATCCCTTTTGTTTGTTCTCGGTTTTCCAGCAGGGTCTGAAAGAGAAATTATGCAACATGAGAACAATAATAATCATTTTAAATGCATTCGCTGTCACTTCTTCTTAAATGCTATGATCAATAATAGAGCTCAACAAATGTCAATGACTGGAAACAAGCTATTCCATGAATTCATGCTAAGATCAGCACAGATAGCCTACTGCACACCTGTTCCTTCAGCCTCCTTTCCTGACACAAATACAGGTGATTCACACACATATACACACTCTCTGAACAGAACCGCTGTCAGCTGCTGTTCACACGCACTGTACGAACGTCAACACAAAGCACACTCACCACTGAACTCGAGTGATTAGTCTTAGAGACAGTCATTGTGTTGTGTTCTCACCCAACAGCTGTCGGTGTTGTTCCACGATCTCAGGATCAGATTAATGTCACTATATAAGAGCAGGATGCAGAGACAGACAGAGACAAACAGCGCTGGAGACATCTGATCGTTTCTTTGAGGTCCATTCTCAGGTTGTGTGATGTGTAAGGGGTTGTCTGCCATCCCCTCCTCATGCCTGGAGAAGTGAGTATCTGCGTTTGTGGACAGACAGATTGTGCTGCAGCATAAAATTGTTTATGGATGTGAAACTGTCTTGATGTTTCAGGGCGAAGGGCATGAGGGTCAAGCTATCCCACCTGGCCGAAAAGCAGGAATGGGTTTACAAACACAGGTAACACAACTGCATTGCTCTCATTTAAAGTCATTTTCTGGGTTCAGTATATTAAGCTCAGTCATATGCATTTGTGGCATAATGTTGATTACCACAAAAGTATCCACTTTTCCCTCCTTTTCTTTAAAAAGAAACACTAAGTACACACTAAGAACGATAAATATAACGTTTTGTTTATTATAAGCTAGTGTGATCGCAGTTATGCTGCTTTAAACTTGGTAACGAAACTTGGTAAAGGTTTTGGCACTTGCTATGTGAACACACAAAAAAAATCATGGACATGATTCAGAAAGCTTAAATGATAGTCACATTTGCATCATTAGTGGTCAAATATGAGCGCATTGGAAATGAATGGGAATCGAATTTGTACTGCGCCCAAACAAAATCTTACTGAGGGCTCATTTTTTAAGATATCAACCTCAAATTTGGAACACAACTTGTTTAGATTTATGGCTTTGAATTTCTCACAGTTTTAGAGAAAAACATGTTATGGAAAACATATATATTGCTTATAAATATTGAAAGTAGTGTTTTTGTGATTTTTTTCATAACAATAAACATAAAATTCTATAACTTTTTTAAAGCTTTTTAAGCTTTTCACTTCAGAAATAATCTGCTAAGTGTCTTAAAAAAGAGAACATTTTCAGGTCTATGCTCAAAAAGTTGTGAATGTATTAATCCTAAATGTATTAAAGGATTAGTTCACTTCAGAATTAAAATGTCCTAATAATTTACTCACCCCCATGTCATCCAAGATGTTCATGTCTTTCTTTCTTCAGTCGAAAAGAAATTAAGGTTTTTTGAGGAAAACATTCCAGGATTTTTCTCCATATAGTGGACTTCAACAGTTACCAACGGGTTCCAAATTTCTGCGCAGCTTCAAAGAGCTCTACACGATCCCAGACGAGGAATAAGGGTCTTATCTAGAGAAACCATCGGTCATTTTTCAAAAAATAAAAAATAAAAATTTATATACTTTTTAACCACAAATACTCTTAATTTATTTTCGACTGAAGAAAGAAAGACATAAATCTTGGATGACATAGGTGTGAGTAAATTATCAGAAAATTTTAATTCTAAAGTGAACTAATCCTTTGCATAAAAATAATTTTGTATCATAAAATACCCTAAAAATACAATATATTAAATAAAAACATTATCAAACTAAAATATAGGCCTAGTAGATTCGTTTCATTTAAAAAATCGGTATAATTTTTGACCGCCACAGGAAGATCACATGGTTAAACAACCGTTAAGCATGACGACTGCAACTTTACAGCTGTAATAATAATAGCTATTAGAAGAAGTTAACAAAAAAGTTTTTAAGCTTAACGTATCTGCTTTTAAAAACAATTTACATTGTGCGTCACCGTAACCATGTTTTGTTTCTAAGAAAACGAAGTGCGCGTCGAGGTCATTTTTGTAGTAATGAACATTATGCCACAAATACTATCGATTGAGGTTAACTTGTACAGAACCCTGAAGTATTAATTCAAGACATAAGTTCAACAAAGCACTTTTTTTTCTTCAGAGCGAATGAGGAAAAGCTGCCACAGGACTTGGAGTCTCTGCTCAACAGCAAACGTGAGAGGACGTCCAGTGGCCTATACTGTTAAACTTCAGCTTGCAACTTTCGCTTCTTTTTATAAAACTGAAACTCAGCGTCATCTGTGTACAGGAAGCTCATTGTGCTATTAACCTTTAATCGCTCTCTCCTCAGTGGGCATTCAGGCTTTCCGATGGTTCCTGCGCTCAGAGTTCAGCGAAGAGAACCTGGAGTTCTGGCTGGCGTGTGAAGAGTACAAGAACACGCCTGGATCCAAACTGGCGGGAAAAGCCCAGAACATCTACAACCAGTTCATCAACCCCGACGCTCCTCATGAGGTGAGAACAAATCAGCTCTAATTTATGTTTTTTTGCTTTAAATCTGTATAATGATATATTTATATAAATAGTTTTACTTCAAATGATGTTTATTTTTGCATTGCACGAGATTTTGGCGGGAAATGTGCTTACTGTAACTGTAAAATGTTATATGCAAAACATCTTAATTGACCTAAAAATGGGCTTCATTTAATTTTTCTGAAGTGTAATTTTTTTTATCCTTCTGATTTTGAAGTAAAATATAGCAGACATGTTCTTGACAGGTTTGATGAAATGTTTCTCAGGTGAATCTGGACAGCGAGACGCGCGAGGCATTGACGGGGCTGATGCAGGAGCCCACGGCGGACACGTTTGATGAGGCTCAGCACCGCATCTTCTCCCTGATGGCCAAAGACTCATTCCCGCGCTTCCTGCGCTCCTCTTACAGCCAGCAGCCTATCAGAGTCCTGTGAGACGCATCATGCTATCAAACCCACTGTTTAGTCATTTAGTTAAAGGATTAGTTCACTTTAAAACAAAAATTACCCCATGATTTACTCACCCTCAAGCCATCCTAGGTGTAAATGACTTTCTTCTTTCAGACGAATACAATCGGAGTTATATTAATAATCACCCTGATACTCCCTAGCTTTATAATGGCAGTGAATGGAAACCACCTGTTTGAAGCTTGAAAAAAGTGCATCTATCCATCATAAACGTACTCCTCACGGCCCTGGGGGGTTAATAAAGACCTTCTGAAGCAAAGCGTTTGTGTAAGAAAAATATCCATATTTAACAAGTTATGAAGTAAAATAACTAGCTTCCGCCAGACCACCTCCCGTATTTAACTTATGAAGAAAGTGTAACGCCTCTCGCAGTTCAAAACGCTTATGCAGGATGCAGCTTAAGCGTTTTGAACTGTGAGAGTTTTACACTTTCTTCTTAAGTTGAATGCGGAAGGTGGAAGCTAGATATTTTACCTCATAACTTGTTTAAATATGGTTATTTTTCTTACACAAACGCATCGCTTCGCTTCAGAAGGCCTTTATTAGAAGCCATTATAAAGCTTGGATGCGTCAGGATATTTATTAATATATCTCCGATTGTGTTCATCAGAAAGAAGAAAGTCATATACACCTAGGAGGGCTTGAGGGTGAGTAAAGCTTGGGCTAATTTTCGTTTGGAAGTGAACTAATCCTTTAATCTGTTGTCTGTAGAGATGCATGAGTCACGGTCAGGTAGGACATAGTTTAGTAGGACATGAACTCTTTAGCCATTTCAAAACATGTAATTGCTCATTGTGCCTTTATATATTTAAACCTGATGATTTAATAAAGTAACTTGCATCAAAACGGAGTGTTGTGCAATGAAGGCAAGCTGTCAATCACACTAAGAGCCAATCAGAGGAAGCCAAAGGTTGCCAGACAACTGAGGCTGAACAGAGAAAATAAAGCAGGCAACGAGTGGCACGTCCTTTACGACAGCGGGAAAACCTTCAGGGATTTTACACTCACGGACTAATAAAGTGTGTGCGGTTGCTTAACAGTGGAAAAAGTGGCTCGGTTTACAAGATAAACACAAAGAAGGGAAAGGGGGCTATAAAACCAGATCATAAAATTGAGTAGACCATAACAAAATCACTGTGACCAGGCAACATTTGTTCAAATGAATATATTATGAAAGCTTACAATCATTTATCATTTTATTCTATAAAAATAACAGTCACAGGTCCCAATGATCATGGCCTGTACACTCTCAGTCAATGGAAAGTTGTGTTTTTATATGGCGATGAGCGCCACCTAGCGGCTGTACAGCAGATGGCATCAGTTGTGTCATTTGGATGAGCCAGCAGCTGGTTTTGAGGGTCCGGCTGTCCCGCTTTTCCCTGCGGGAGTTTTCAGCACACTCAGTTTCTTATGAAGAGACGTGCTGGCCTTCTGTGTGACTTCGTGTTCAATCCTGTTCCTGATGGCCACCTCTAAACCCTGCATCAAAAACATCAATTAAATCACGATTATTTGACACAGTCGGGGTTTAAATGAGGACTGAACCAGGTATTTACCTTCTTCAGCTTCTGCTGTTGGACCACTTGTGCTTTTTTAGGTGCGATGATCCTTCCTGGAACAGAGTAAACAGGGTACTGAACACTCGTATGGTGATTTAACGCCGAAAAACACGTGCGCATGCGCGATTGTACATAAGCAAGTGCGTTCGCTTAGCATGCTGCTAATAAGAAGTCTCGTTTTAGCGCTTTTATGTTCAGAAGAACAAGGTCTCCTCAAGAACACAATATCTTTTTACCTCCTTTCTTGAGTCCTTTCGGTTTTTGTTGCTTTTTAGCTCCTCCAGGTCGCTGCGCCTTAAATTTCTGTTTGCCTTGAGCCATTTCTACAGCCTGATCGCAACCGGAAACAGAAAGACGTAAGACACGGAATAGAATAAAAGTCTTTAAAAACATCCAGGGTGAAATTTAAAATAAAAGTCTCTTCTGAACAACGAACATAAGGCTGTGTCCTCCGGAGGTCGCATTTGAAGGCTACACCTCATCGACGTGGTCTCATTTAAGAAAAGTAACCGTTAGATTGCAAAGTAAGAAAGAAACTACAGTATTTTACACCTCATGAGAAATAACATTAAATTTTATTACGGTTAATTTTCTTAAATAAGACATCTTCGATGACGTATGCGGCCTACAAATGCGAAAGCGTGTTCAGAATGGAATATCAGTTATGATATTATCAATTCTGAATACCAAGTATATAATCATATTTTAAGTAAAAACGTTTTGACAACATGATTAAATGAAGGCAAAATAGGAATCATGTTTTATATTTCAGTTCATTCTTTACATTGTAAGGAAGAGAAAATTGCATAATTCACATTTTGTCAAGGTAGATATGCGTTTTCCTATGAATACAGAAAATTTGCATACAGTACAATGTACCAACTGATTAAAATTGCTAACTATTGTTAGTACTTTTTACATTTGATCATATGATATGAGCATTCAAGCATGTCTGTGGTCCCAAAACAGTTATTTAGGACTGGGCAGACAGCTAGATTTGGAAACCCGGCCTGTAAGTAATACGCAAAATCAGTATTTATGTTCACTGTGGCTTTATTAATAATAAAAAGTGCCACATTTTAAAAGGTCAAGCATGCCACAAGAGTTTCCCATCAGTATATTTCTTCGCCGCAGCAAGGGCCCCGAAACACACAGATTAGGCACTCTACCCCACAAATGTACAGTTTGAATCGTCTTTGATACCAAATAAAAGGTTAGGCACTTTTGAACCGGACAGCACAGGTGTTAAATACATGGATTCTCACCAACAGAAATCCACAGTCAATGACAAAAGCTCACAACAAAACAATATGTGATTTGAAAACACACATATTCACATTCCCCATTCATACCAGCCAATCACACGCCTCCGTTTATTCACATCACCAGTGGAGAGGAGGCGGGGTTATATTAATACTGTGGATGTTGGGGAAATCAAGTTAAAGCTCTAGTTTGCAAGGACACAAACTATTATTATATAATGAAGGAATTCTTCATGATGATTCTTTATCATCTTTGCAAGATCACAGACGGTTTTACAAGACATTTCTCTTCTGACTTTATAATTTATATTAAATTACTTTCTATAATTAAGCATAATTGTGTATTTTGGTCCTGGGAGTAAGTGTAACCAATGTCTTGACTAGCTTTTGTACCTAAACCTGATTAACAGTGATAAAGACTTTTTTGGAATAAGAGAGAGGGGGAGTCTGAAGACAAGTAGACCATATAAAGCACACACACCTTCATTTAAACAGTCAGATTGTCCTGATAAACGTGGACAAGAATCCTTGATCTTTAACCCTCCAGAGCTTTAATACTTCAAATCAGTGAGCCTGAACATGAAAACCAGTAAAATCACACTTATGTTGATGGAAAAACAGAGAACAAGTCAGCAAAATGTCTTTTAAAACCCTTTTAGTACTAGTTCTCCAATCAGCCGTTGTCACCTGAAAGCTTTACTTGGAAAAAACACATGATTGATCAATCAACAACAAAATCAATTTAAATAAATAACGATTCATTGATTCATCTGACAGCGATTAAATAATTCAGCAATAATTATAAAAATAATAACAGGACAGAATTGCACACAAATTGATAGTTGCCCTGTAGTGATGGTGCTGAAGGAGGCACTGAGGACGAACAAAACACATATCCCCCACAATTCCCAGCTGCGATTGGTCAACCACACAAGCTTGTCCTGATTTGGTCTCCACAAAAAAAAAAAACATGTCGGTACCTCCAGGGTTAGTATCGACGTTTCTACATCACAGGTGACCCTCCAGGCCCTGAAAAGTGCGTCCTCATTGGGGAAGGAGGCGGCGGCGGGAGCGCGAGGTGCTGCTGGATGACTCCAGTGTCAGAGAGGTGTTAAAGAAACAAACAGACCTCGAGTTCTGAGTCTGTTCACCCACTGACCCCACTTCCTCCTCAGATTCAGGGGCGGAGCTGGTCACCATGATGGTAGGCGTGACTAAGAGGCCTGATTGGCCGGGACGAGCTGTCAGTCATCACCTTTTCTGCTCCCAGATCTCCGGCATGTTTAAGTCCAAACACTCCAGTGAGCGCAAAGCCTGAACGTTCTCAGAGTAAAACGCCACGTCCACCATCACCAGCCTGAAGAGAGAGAGAGAGAGAGAGAATCACATAAACAACAGCACACACCAGAATTAAAACATGAAACTTAATTTATATAATCAAAGATTAAAAAGAAATAACTATTTAAATATATAAATTTATATTAATTATATATAAAATCAATTATAAAGAAAAAATAGGGGGGAAAAATGACGCATTTATTTTGTAGCATAAAATATACATGATAAAATAAATTGTAATTATACTGAAATATATATATATATATATATATATATATATATATATATATATATATATATATATATATAATGTGTGTGTAACATTTTTATATATAAAACGAAAAGGATTTTTTTTTTTTTTACATATTTATTATAAATATATGTAAATATATATATATATATATATATATATATATATATATATATATATATATATACACACACACACACATACATATAAACACACATACATATTTTTATTTAGATATAAAATACAGTACTACTGTGTGTGTGTATGTATATATATAATTTAAAATGACATTATTAAAATATGTAAATAGTTTACATTTATTTTAAATAAACATTTATAATTAATATAAATATATAAATAAATTAAAGAACTACTAATAATATACTAGTACACTGTATACATGTGTGTGTATATATATATATATATATATATATATATATATATATATATATATATATATATATATATATATATATATATATTTTCATACACAATAAATATAAAACACACACACACACATATATATATATATATATATATAAAATAGCATAAATAATATTTTATATATATATATATATATATATATATATATATATATATATTTATTTATTTATTTATTTTTTTACACACACACATTTAATGAAAAGAATAAAAAGAAATAAATAGTATATAGTTTTTTTCTAGCCTAAAATGAAGCCTATTTTTTGTAATTATAATATGCTTTATGCCGAAGGTCATGTTAACAGCGGTATGAACTGATGGCGATATCTATGGACTTTTAAGGTAATCAGCTAACCTAGCCTTTTCATTTTATTGTTGCCATTTTATTTGATTTAAATATCTAAATGTTAGTGTGAAAAAGAAAAAACTTCTAGATATCAATCTGCATGTTCAATGGACATTGGTTATGATCATCTTTGCTCGCTCCTTTGAAGGTATCTTGAGTTAAACAGCTCTATATTTAACGAAGCACATACAAAAGACCTGAATCAGAAGCGATGTGACCTGTTTTACAGAATATGGAAGTTTGTTGTGTATAACACTTAAATTCAGTGGTGTTTGTCATTGCTGCAATACAGAGAAACACAAACCCTCACCCGTTCTGGGGTCCGCCGTCATTGATGACCCCTAATCGAGCCAACTGCCTTTTCAGATGCAGATTAAACCTGGCGTTTATCCTGAGGAACAGCATCTGCACACAAACACAACATAAAAACCCTGAGTCTGGGTTCACATTGGCGGCTCAAACACTCATCACGTGTGGTGTCTCACCTGCGTCTGCTCCTCCGGCAAGAGCTCATAAATGGCCTCGTGCATTTTGGCCATCTGTTTACACACGTTACGCAAACACGCTGACGGCATCGGCGCCTTCACCTCATACTGCAGAGGAAAGATACGCTTTAGCTGTAATAAACCACAACAATATCACAGAGATTAAGGGTGAACGTCCAAACCCACTTTAGACAGAGCCTTCTCGAACATGCTGTCCATGATGGCCACTAGTTTGGCAGAGATCTCTGCGATGTGATCGTTGTAGTCCTGAAAAGAGAGTGAAACAGCTCTTAGCTCACATCAGCGCGTGTGGTTGGTGGATATGTGAGAGGCGCGCGTCTACCTTGGTGATGTGGTCAAAGTGGCGCAGGACGCTATACTGTTTGGGCTGCAGTCTGGTCTCGAAGTGGGCTCGGATCACAGGAATGTAGTGAACTACCAGCTGAAGACAGCGAGACGCCAGAGCTGAGGACACACACACAACAGGAGATGACAATGTGTGAAATTGCTTAATCTTTTGCTTTAAATCCACTGATATCAGCAGGTACATGTGCAGTTTTTAAAATCAAACTGAAGACTTTTTAAGACCTTTTCTAAGAACTGAAGAAATAAAATTAATACATTGTGTCTATAGAGAATACAAACATCATCACACCTCCTTATAAAGCCACAGCGTCGATGAGACGGCATCATGTGTGTTTTCTTACCCAGGTTTCTGGTAGTGATGGTCTTCAGGCCCACCACCTGCAGAGCTCCCGCCCCCAGCACCAGCTGACAGCTCCGAGAGTTGAAGTGCTGTTGCCGCGGAAACAAACCACAACCTGTCAGTCAAGTGATGTCACACAATGCAGTCAGAAGGAACTGAAGGTCACACACACCTTGAGCAGGTCGGTGAGGCGTGTGAGGATGTCAGTGGTGATGGAGGGAATGTCATTCACACACTGGCAGTACTCCAGAAACATCCGGATCAGCAGCAGCACCGTCCTATCAGACGGTCAGTTTAAATGTCACGAAAGGGAAACTTGCCGGTAAAATGAAGTTGCATTGCTGAAAAAAAAACTCACCCGACCACAGCATACTTCTGCCCATCGACGCAAAGAAACTCACTGGGCTTCCTGTCCTCAGACCCTGAGCCACACAAAATACAGGATTTAAACTTGAATAATAAACTGCAATAATAAAGGACATGTGATCAGTCAAACACAAAAAAAGAAGGAAACCCTGTGTACTGTTAACTCTTTTTTTTGTTGTATGAATATCTGAACATGCAGTATATCAAAAGATAGAACAGAGTCTTTGCTTAAAAAAAAAAATATTCTTGCTTAATGCATTCTTTTTTTATTAACACTTTAATGTGGGTAAGTTTCAAAAAAAAGAAAAATTTTGAGCAAAAAACAGAAAATCGTGTTTTTTTCCCCCAAAGACTACAACATGTGCGCAAGCAATGCTTTTATCGCTTGTTTCTGCTGCTTCTTCGTCTGTGTTTTGATCAGGAGATTCTGTATCTTTCAGAAGATGTGTAATAGCGCCCCCTACCGTATAGCAGTGAAAACATGGAAAGCTGGAAAATTCCATCAATGGTGGGGAAAGAGTTAAATAAAAAGTATTATAATGAAATAATAATTATTACTATTAACAATGATTTATTAATTTATTCTTAAGGAAATCCATACAAATATAGAAAAATTACATCTCTGAAAATACATTTATTATACTCAAGCTCAAATAGTAAACTGCAAAAAGAAAACCTGAGAAACCACCCACTCTACTGTAAAATAAAAATTATTATGATTCTTATTATTGATACTCTTATTAAGAAACTCTATTGTATTGTCAAATAGAAAGGTATTATTATGAAAAATATTTTGTTATTAAAAAAATATGTTATTATTAACATTATTATTACAAAACATGAAAAAACATCTGTTCTATAAAATAAAAATATATTATTTAAAAAAAAATGATAGTATTGTAATTCTTATTACTGTTAATAATAATAATGTTTTTTGGTAAATAATTTATTAACATGGAAATATGAAGGGAAAAAAGAAGAAGAAAAAAAGAAAATCACAATTCTGAACATATATTTACCAAACTCAAATTTGAATAAACTGTAATAAAACCTGAATCACCCAATTGTACTATACAATAAAAAAATACTATTATAAAATAATAATAACAATAATAATTAATATTATTGCTGTTCATAATAATTTATTAAATAATAATTTTATTTTTTATTATTCATTAAATTCAAAAAATGTATTGCAATAATTTGAGGAATTGTTCTTACCTGTGTGTTTGCGATCAGGCAGGCTGATGCGTCCGTCGGCGATGGAGTCGACCAGATCCTGAAACTCTGCAGGGACCTCGGCCTGCTTCCAGCGCTCATTATCCAACAGCAGACTGGAGACACACACACACACACATAATGGACCACAGCTGCATGAAGTATTCAGATATTGAAACTGTGAAGCATTATTAGTTTTGCAGTGGCGACGCAGCTGTACCTGAGTTTAGTCTTGCGCTCCTCGTGGAAGCGCTGAACGAAGCGGTTGGCCTGACTCTGCAGCGCCCCCCTCAGGCTCATGCTGCGCCTGCTGCACACCTCTTCAGTGTCTTTGACGAACGACTCCACCGCCTGACTCAAACAAACGAACTCCGCCGAGCTCAAGCGCTCCAGAGAGCCGTCCTGCAGGACCAGATCATTGAAGGGGTGGTTGATTATGATTTCACTTTTTTAACTTTAGTTAGTGTGTAATGTTGCTGTTTGAGCATAAACAACATCTGCAAAGTCACGACGCTCAAAGTTAAATGCAAAGAGAGACATTTTAGATATAAAAAGAAATCGCTTTTTAAGGACTACAACAAACGGCTGCTAGGGACTACAACGAGCTTCTTCCCAGGTATGTGACATCACTAACTCAGCAGCTCAATTGCATTTAAAGGGACACACAAAAACTGGGTGTTTTTGCTCACACCCAAATAGGGGCAAATTTGACAAGCTGATCTGTGTGGTGAAAATGATCAAATGATCTGAATTTGAGCGGGAACTTCACAGACACATTCTGGGGACACCAGAAACTTATATTACATGTTGTAAGGGGCATTATAGGTCCCCTTTAACAGCTGTGTGTTGGACTCATACAGGTGGAGACTGACACGTCATGTTTAAAGGAATTTAAGGGATTTGAAAGCGGTGAGCAGATAAACCGATCAAACCAGTCCAGGCGTGTCCAAACTGAACTGTCGTGTGTTTACCTTGGCTCGGGTCATGAGCACTTTAACACAGCGGTCGTGACTGACATCTGACGCCGTGTACAGCAGCTCCTGAACGTTATTGGCCACTCGACCCAACTCCAGATCAGACGGCATCACGTCCTCACTGCTGCCAGACAGAAGACTGATATTACCAACACTTTCACTGCTGGTCAAACAAGTCTTCAAATCTGATGATTATTCATCACATTTAAACACACGAAGGATCTTAAATAGGCCATATAAATGATGTCCAGGTCATATTTCACCCCAAATATAAAAATAAACAAATAAAAAATAGTTTTTTATGCATGAAAAAAAGTATTCTTAGTCTTTTTGTTTTTGTTCATTTTGTTAATTTCTTTGTTAATTACTTTTTCTTTATTATTAAACATATTTACGCAAATTCCCATTACCGTAATGACTACAAAGCATTCAACACACTGAGGAAGGCCTGTGAGCCAAAACGTCTGTGTTTTATTCCCCTGTGAATAATGAGATAAAATATGAAATAAAGTGCCTAAATAATTGAGTGTGGATCACAGCTGTATTCCTAAAAAGATTATTTTCTCATTACAATCAGTGAATTTCTAAGACATTTCATTACTGTATTAAATTGTATAAAGGGTACAGACATATTTCAGTAATCAGAATCAATGTTTTTGCATTACAGTAATGAGAATTTGGGCAGAAATTTTGTGCTGAATTGTTATGAAAACCACTCTCAAAAAATACAAAACAATTGAGGGTCCTAAAATAGGCTTCAATTTCTGTGTGCAAAATATTGTTTAAAAAAAAAAAAAGGGAAAAATACAGTAAAAACAGTAATATTGTGAAAAATTATTACAATTTAAAATAACTGTGAATAACTATGTGAATAAACTGTGTTAAAATGTCATTTATTCCTGTGATCAAAGCTGAATTTTCAGCATCATTACCAGAAATCATTTTAACATGATTTGATGCTCAAGAAACATTTCTGATTATTATCAATGTTGAAAACAGTTGTGCTGTTTAATATTTTGTGGAAACTTCAGGAATCTTTAATGAACAGAAAGTTGAAAAACTTTATAAATATCTTGATCAATTTAATGTGTCATTAACGAACAAAAGTATTAAAAATCTTATTGAGCCCAACCTTTTTGTATTGTAAATTAAATGCATTAAACAATATAGCACTCCAAACAGCGTTTTGTGTAACTCACATTGCAGCAGCGCCCCCGATGGGCAGGGAGGAGGTAGTGTTGGAGTTGTGTTCCCTGCTGGAGGAAGATTCGGTGGTTGCGGAGGCCGAGTCACTCCCGCAGGCCTCTGCGTGTGCCTGCGCTCTTGCCTGCGCTGTAACGCTGCTGCGCTGCTCCGCTTCATTGAGCGCATCGCTTATGAAAAGCCCCTCGTGAGTGAGATACGCAAGCTCCGCCTCCCCTGAATGAAGGGCGGAGCCTCCAGACTCCTCCTCATCCTCATTGGAATGATTAGTTGCAGAGGTAACCTCTGCTAGCCGACTCCTCTGGCTGCTGTCAAGCACCTCCAGCACGACGTTGCGGATGACGCTCAATGTGGCCTAAAACAAACAAACAAACAAACATGTGAGTGTGCACTGCAGAGGACGACTGCACTACTGAGGGAACTTTTCAGCCTCCAGTATCTACACGTATCTACACGAATTGAAACAAAAATTAATGCCGAGATAATGCAGTAAAACAAGAGATAATGCAGTAAACCTAAAATTAGCTTTTTGACTATTGGTTAACATGAACTAATAGCCTGCGAGGCCTACATTTTGATGAAATTATGAATTATTTTTATGTTTTCTTTGCGATATCATGATCAGTTAATTTACCTTGATCCTCTTGAGGAACAGGATGAAGTGTTCAAATATATCCAGCAGCAGATCGAACCACTGATGAAAGGTCATCAAGCGCATCTGTTCATGAAACCTTCGTCACAAACACACACAGAGTCAGCTGTGATCAACAGTGCTGTGATGTTCATACTGAGAGGAGGTGAACTCACTTGACAGTGTCTGCATCAATCTCACTGATCTGGGACACTGACTTCGCAACACACTGTAGGGAAACAAAGAGAAATCATAAAGAAACATTCACTTTTGTTTTAAAGTGCCTCTTGTATGCTATTTTTTGGTCTCTAGTGTTCCAGTTTAGTGTTTCCGTCCCTGTGCCGCACCTGTCGCACGACGTTCTTGGCAGCGCGGATCATCTCGTCACTGTAGATGTCCAGGAAATCCAGCTTCCTCTGTCTCAACAGGCCAAAGACCAGAGACTGCAGACGATCCTGTAATAAACACACACAAACTCAGATGTGTAACCACATCACAAGCAAATTCAAACATCGCCCAAAATACATGCTGCTGAGATTTTCTTGATTTGATCTCCAATTAAAATAAATCAGATTTCATGAACTAGCTGCTGTCATCATCTGCGCTTTTGTTCTTTCATTATTGAAATTAAATGCAATCAGCGATTTCGTTGGTTCGTCGGCGTGGGATTTAGAGCATGACATGACCAACCTTTCCTGACGCTGCAGGCTGCTTTGTGACCTGTATGAGAAAATCCCACACTGTAAACCTCAAACCAACATGGGCCCACATCCAACACAAACATGACCTGACTGACGGGGCAAAGTCACGTGACCTGGTTTACTGGGCTACATTTATTTCACACCTGGAAACCGCTGTTGTGGTCTGCTTGTGGGACAGTGTGACGGTGCCACAACAAGGACATTTAGAGTCACGTTCAGTTTCGCATTTGAAATGACACAATTTCTGAAACAATTCTGCACAATGCCTTGGTTTTCAATATAAAAAAAAATAAATAAAAAATAAAAAAAAAGTGTCTTTCAAGTGGTTGATATTTTTATCCACCAATTTTTTTTTTTTTTACACTGCCATTCAAATGTTTAGGGTCAGTAAGTTTTTTTTAAGAAGTTAAAGGAAGCATTAAATTGATCAAAAGTGACAGGAAAGACATTTATGATGTTACAAAAGATTTCTATTTCAAATAAATGCTGTTCTTTTTTGAACTTTCTATCCATTAAAGAATCCTGAAATAAACGCATCACGGTTTCCACAAAAATATGAGTGAAGACTGGAGTAATAAAATCAGTTTTATTTTTTCCCAAATTCCATTTTTTCCATTTAAATTTTTCTGGGTTCCATTTTTCCATTTTATTTTTTTTTTAAATTAAATTTTAGTAATCAAAAATCAAAAGTCTAATTCATTGAAATCAAGAAACGTATACAATTTAACAAAAATTTATTAAAATTTCAACAAAAATTACATTTTTAGGGCCCTATGAAATATGTTTTAAATTTTTTCCTCAAATTCTGATTTATTTTTAACAAATTTTTTGTTTTCTGTTATTTCAAAATTTCTGGATTGCATTATAATGGCTTAATTATATTTTAATAATCAAAAAGCATGTCTAATTAATTGAATTTATAAAAACAGGGCAATAATAGGGCACTATGAAATGTTCCCCCCCCCCCCCCATTTCTTTTTCTGTATTTTCCTAATGGTACAGCACTTTGGTTCAACATTGTTGTTTTTAAATGTGCTTTATAAAATAAACTTGACCTTTATTATTACATTGAGACGTAGCTATATTCTACCGTACAACAGTAATATTTTTCTGTCACAATTTCTTCAAATTAAGCCAAACTTTTATTTCGACGGGTTAAGCTTACGTTTTAAGTTTAAGAAAATTATGGAACATTTGATGAAATGTGAAAGAGGTCTGACCTTCTCCATGACCTGACTGTCCTCCTCAAAGGGTCGATTGAGGTCGCTTTGAGCGTATGTGGAGAAATCAGCTACCATCATCTTATCAATCAACCTCTCCATCTCACAGAGCTGAGAACCCAAATGTCTGCAGAAAGAGAGACACAGAAATGACAACAACGTCTAAACATCCTGCTCCGACTGGTCACATTCTTCTGTCTCTTGTCAGTGTGTTTCCTAGTAAACATGTGTGTGTTTGCGCACCTGAAGCTGTGAATTCCCTGCAGTTCCTGCTGCAGCACTTCCTTGGTGGTGGCGATGAGCTCCAGCGCCCCCACGAACTCGGAGGTGGAGAGGAGCAGCTGCACCGTGGGCTGCGTCTGGTGCACGGCGGCCATCAGCTTGAGTTTATTGTGCAGCTTAACGCAGTTGTTGCGGGTCAGAGCGTCCCGCAGCACTCGCAGCGGCCCGCGGCACATCACTCGGTCAATGGCGGCGGTGCGGGCGCGCAGCTTGGCCACGGCGGCGGCCGTTTCTTGCATCTGGTCCTGGAGCTCGTGCTGAGACGACATGGCGTGGAAAAAGGCCTCGGAGCGAAGAGAGATCTGCCGAGCGATGCTCACCTCCACCACATCCAGATAGTGACTCAACTGCAGAAACACAGACAGGTCACACATTTACAGATCTTCTGGCTTACTTCATTTGTTTATTTGTTCATGTTGTTCATTTAAATATTTAACTTTTTACTTGTCTTAAATATTTAGGCCTACTTGAAAAACTAGAATTTTTTTTAATTAATTGAGAAAAATACTCAATTTGTTAATATTTAAATAAAAAATATTTAAAATAAATTTTACAATAAAAATTTATGTAAATAAACATTTTGCCTTTAGAAGTGTAAAAAATGGTATGGAGAAATTTTCCTGGTATTGGTAAAGCAGGTTATTACAGTTAAATAAAAACATTAAAATAACATTTGTTACTTAGAAGGTAAACAAAAAGGTAAAAAGGTAACTGAAAAAAAAAAAAGTTGCCGAAGCATAATTTCTCACTTTCTTTTAGTTTAACCTGAAGTACTAAAATAACTATAACTGAAATAAAATTAATGAACACTATATATTTAAAAAATATAAAAATAAAAATGACAAAAACTATTAATTAAACAAAAAAATAAATAAATAGAATTAAAATAAATAAATGTTTATTTAATTATTTGTCTGTTTTAAATATCTTAAATAATTAGGCATACTTGAAAAAAATAGAAGAAAAATATTTACTTAATTTAAAGTTAATGTAATTTATCATTTTGGCTTTAGATGTGGTAAATTTATTAATATTTAATAGTAGCAGGATTATTATAATTAACTAAAAATAAAACCATAAAAAACATTTGTTACTTGAAATAAATTGTAACTGAAATCAAATATTTTAGAAAAAAAAAAAAAACTTTTTTAATCTAGTTGTCAAAGCATCATTTCTCATTTTCTTTTAGTTTAACTTGAGCACTAAAATAATTAAAACTAAAACTGAAATAAAAATTAATAAAAAAAATAGACATATTAAAAATATATAAAATAAAAATAACTAATAAAAATGACAAAAACACAACTAAACAACAAAGTTACTAAATTAAAATGGCAAATACAAAAACTAATTATATATATATATATATATATATAAAAACTAATTAAATATATTATTATATAAAATATATAATATAAAATATTAAAAACTAATTAAATATATATATATATATATATATATATATATATATATATATATATATATATATATATATATATATTTTTTTTTTTATTTTTTTTTTTTTTTTATATATACATGATAATAGTATCTGAATGATAATAAAATAATGCTGATTGGTACTGATGATAATGACAGATTGGCACCTTTTCCTGCAGTAACCGTGACGATGCCACATCTCGGCTGTTCTTGCCCCCGGCAACATTGAAGTGAGACCACGGCAACACGGCATTGAAGGTGGCTGGATCATTCAGCACAAACTCAGGCTTCATGAAGATCTGAGGGACAAAGAGAGAGAAGAAAATTAACAGGGTAAAGAAACTTTTAAAACAGTGTTTAAAACAGGGGCCTCAGATTCAGAAGAATTTCGCATTCATTTTCACCAAAGGGACCTCAAAAAAAAACTCTTCAAGTAACAACATTTTAAACTTCGATTTGAAGCATTAAAATATTTGGCGAAAAAGAACCAAAAAGGTACAAATCTGTGTATTTACAAGTCGTCACATTTTGAATGTCATAATGAAATAACTGAAATATAATTACAATTTAAAATAAGTGTTTTCTATGTGAATATATTATTATGTTTAAAACAGTTGTGCTGCTTCATATTTGTGTGGAAACCATGATACATTGTTTTCATGATTGTTTGATGAAGAGGAAGTTGTTGAACAGGAAGTCCTCACCTTGGGCACCTGCTCTAGTTCAGCTCTGGCTTTATCTGCAGACAAAAGAGCCACAGACACACAATATAAAACACTTTCAGTGCAGTTCCTCCACAGTAATACAGCTTTTAAGTGTGTGTTTGTATGCCGGCACAGTGCTGGTCAGTAAAGCGTACCGTGATTATTGGTGATGGTGGGCACCGACAGATCGTCTTTGTTCGGGCAGACGTTCTTACAGCGCTCGTGAATCTTCTCCCTCTGAGAGACACAAACAAACGGTGAGAGAGCTGTGTGCCAGACCCTCGCCAGCAACCTCTCCAAAACACATCTGGTATTTCCAATCACAACACTGAGCAGAACCAGCTGACAACTAAAAAAAGATGTTCCTCTGAAGGAAACGCAGAGGGTCGTTCGGCCGTTGGAAAACCAAAGTCATGTAACCTTCGGAAAACCACTGAGACAAACAAGCTGCCATTGTCTTGAGCTGAGCGTGAGAGATAAACACAAGGAACCCAGACAAAAGACATATTTCTGCTTCAAGAGCTGACAGGGAGCAGAACAAGACCCTCGACGTCTATTAATACACCGTGAGATTAACCACGACACACACAGGCCTCCAAACCCTGTCAGGCGCCTACCTAGACAGCAGGATCAGGCCTCATTTTTGTAGCATTTATTAATATTTCAAATGAGCTTTTATTTTTATATTTTCAGTTTTAATTTTAGTTTAAGTTTTAGTCATTTCATTATGTGCCTTTGACTTCTTTTATTAGTATTTTTATGTCTATTTAGCTTTTTTATTTCAGTTTTAGTAATTTCAGTACCTATTTATTTCTGTTAGTTATCAAGCAAACAATTACAATTTCACTCAGTATTTTTGCATGTTAATTGTGCTTTTTAGCAGTATTTATATACACTATTATAGTATTTAATAATATTTTCAATAAATCTGTGTTTACATTTTAGTTAAGTTTTTATACTTCTATTTAGCCTTATTTTTATTTCAGTTTTAGTTTTAGAGATTTTAGTACTTCAACTTAAACTTATTTATTTCAGTTATTTACTAGTTATTAGGCAGAATTTCTAATTTTCATTTAAGCTTTTTCATCTAATAGTTATTGTTTATTTTATTTTAGCTTAATTTGAAATTCCAAAAACTGATTTTAATAGTTTTAGTCAACAAAAACAGGACTTATTAGATCCAAATCAGTCACATGATGAGGCAGGATGACAGTTATGATTCAGCAGCTCGCTCTCTCTCTCTGTGTGTGTGTGTGTGTGAATAATTGAGACGGTGTGTCACCTGAGCCGTCTCCTGCAGGTAGGAGCTGAAGTGTTCTCGGGTGATGTTGGGCAGGTAGAATGAAGGCATGACCTCAGTCTCGGCGAAGTCCAGGCCCCACGTCTTAGTGAAGAAGTCTGACTCTCTCTTGGCCAGCCTGGGGTCGTTCAGGGCCGCGGGGAGGTTCACTTTAGAGTTATACACAGTCCAGCGATGCTGGTCAGCCACTACAGACGGGCCGTCACAGAGGCCACGGCCATCACCTGTGCAGAAAGTCAGCAAGGTCCATTTAATTTTTTACTTACACTCTTTAACATTTAACATCCACAGAATCTTTCCTTTCCACAAAAAGTTCTTTATAGAGGAAAAAGGTCCTTTAGATTATTAAAATGCTCTTCACACTGAAAAATGGTTCTTTTTAGAAGTGTTCTCTGAAAGGTTCTATGGGAAACCTTCTATGGCATCACTGGAAAAAACAACCATTCAGAACCTTTATTTCTACTTCAAAATTCAAAGTTAAGTTGCCAATTTTTTGTAAAATTTACTAGCAATTTCTTAGTGAAAATTGTTTCTATACCAAATTTTTTCAGTATAGCCTGGAGAAATAAGTAAAAATAACTAACTCTGCTCTGTTGAATTATTAAAAAATGTGCATTATGTGGTGTGCATTATTTTCTAACAATTCAATGGACCGGAGTCAATTATTCTGCTTAAACTATGGTTACCACACCTTGAAACATTGTTCAGTTGTTGTATTTCAAGACATTTGTCAGGTTTTCGATCATTGTATTTGATCATCAAAGTTCATTGTAGCCAATCACAGACATATCTGTTGAGTGTGTGAACACAATGGCCAATCACAGGTGTTTACAAATCCGCTCAACAGCGCTCAAAGCGTCACATTTTTACTGGTACCGAAGTCGGTATTTTTGACATCTCTAATCTACACTACCAGTCAAAAGTTTGGAAACATTACTATTTTAATGTTTTTGAACGAAGTCTCTTATGCTCACTAAGGCTGCATTTATTTCATAATAAATACAGAAAAAACAATAATATTGTGAAATATAATTACAATTTAATATTATGGTTTTCTATTTTAATATACTTTAAAATATAATTTATTTCTGTGATCAAAGCTGAATTATCAGCATCATTACTCCGGTCTTCAGTGTCACATGATCCTTCAGAAATCATTCTAATATGCTGATTTATTATCAATGTTGTAAACAGTTGTGCCACTTAATATTATTTTATAACCTGTGATACTTTTTCAGGATTCTTTGATGAATTAAAAGTTTAAAAATATCAGCATTTATTTAAAATAGCAATCTTTTGTAACAATATACACTACCGTTCAAAAGTTTGGGGTCAGTAATTTTTTTTCTTTCTTTTTTTTGAAAGAAATTAATACTTTTATTCAGCAGAGATGTGTTAAATTGATAAATAGTGATAGTAAAGATTTATATTGTTAGAAAAGATTTATATTTTGAATAAATGCTGTTCTTTTTAATCTTTTATTCATCAATGAATCCTGAAAAAAGTATCACAGGTTCCAAAAAAATATTAAGCAACACAACAGTTTTCAACATTGATAATAACTGAGCATCAAATCAGCATATTAGAATGATTTCTGAAGGATCATGTGACACTGAAGACTGGAGTAATGATGCTGAAAATTCAGTTTTGCATCACAGAAATAAATTATATTTTAAAGTATATTAAAATAGAAAACCATAATTTTAAATTGTAATAACATTTCACAATATTATTGTTTTTTCTGTATTTATTATGAAATAAATGCAGCCTTAATGAGCATAAGAGACTTCGTTCAAAAACATTAAAAATAGTAATGTTTCCAAACTTTTGACTGGTAGTGTACATAAATGCCAAATTTCATAAAACACTCCATATATTTCATGTAAGTGGTGTTTTTCAGAGGAAGAGCACAAGATCAAACCTGTTACTGAGATCTCACCGGTGGGCTCCTTAGGGCAGACGTCCGGGAGAGAGCGAGGGGTTCGATAGTGTCTGGGGGCCATTGAAGGGTCCCGGGGCTTCTGGAAGAGCCCATCGCTGGTGCCGCCGCCTCTTCCTCCTCCTCCGCTGGACTGAGGTATGGGATTAGAGGACATCACTACGGATCCCTCACATATGAGGCTGACTGAAAGAAGAGCGCAAGAACAACATCAACATCCTGTCAGCACAGGAAATACCCATCTTTAAGGTGAAATCGATGTCTGATTGGTTAACAACACAGTTGCATACATGCAAAAGAAAACATTTTATTTGTATTTAAATGTATTGCCATATCAGCTTCACATGCTATTACATTCAGATAAAGATTAAACATTCAACAATATAAAAATTATAGAAAAACTTTATAAAATTCAACTTTTGTTAAACAATATGTACATACAACTCTATAAAAGATCATTTAAATGTACTAGTGCTAAAAATCCCCACACTGGGTATAAAAACAAGTGAGTCAGAGTGAAAAACACAGAGAGGAAGATGAATTCCAACGTCCGCACACACACACACACAGAATGTCCTGCAGCTTCGTGTGCAGCCATCTGAATCGTTTCTACTCATTGCAGCATGTTTAATCAGATGTTCGGACCACATCTCACACCTGAGTGAGCAGATGGAGAGAAAACGTCAGACTGAGAGTCTGGACTCTGATCCAGGACTAGTGAAGGAGCAAAAGAGCTGAACTCAAGTGTTCGTGAGCGGCGGATCAAAAGCATGACACGTGCCGGCATTCTAGTCATTCAGAATAAGAAACGAAAGCGCTGAGGTTTCACTCCAACACGCTGTGGTTTGACTTGAGCTGCTGTCGAGTCAGAGAGCAGGAAGACCTGTCAAACTCTGCAGTATTACGGACTCAAAACTGACGAGCACTGCTGCGAGAAAAACACTTACATTAATGGATATTCATTCAGCACAACTCTCAGAATCTCTCAGAAACCTGTCAAGAACTTATTCGAGACACATCTCACTCACTTCACTACACTTTATGTGAAGAAAAAAAGTTAAAAAGTTTAGAAAGAGCACATTTTTCATCTAAATTCTCATTAGTGGTAGGCGCAAAAAAATATATAAATATATATATAAAAATTGTAATGCATATCATGGCAGTATTTCTTAAGTATTTCATAAGATTCAATAAATTAATGTTAAATCTAAAATTATATAAAACTATATTAGATGTAAAGAAAATTTTTTTAAAAATTGCGTTGTTTTTTGTGTAATTTTTATGATAACTGAGCAAAATTTGCTCCAAATTCTCATTAGCATTAGCATTTTGCTTTGAATGTGTGTTAAATGTCACCTTCGCTAACTGATTAATGTCACATTTGTTGTACTTATTTTTAAGCACTTTTCACAATACAAAGCAGCTTCACAGAAAACACGTTTCTAATGAAGAGCGAATCTCTATTATCACATAAAATCAGTGTTGGATAAGTTACTCTAAAAAAGTAATTAATTACTAGCTACTAATTACATCTTCAACATTAGATTACTGTACTGATTACTCTCTCTAAAAAGTATTGGATTACTTATTACTTTCTAAATCCCATATCAACCTCGACCAGCTGAACAATACAAGGATAGACACGAAACTGCTCTTTTAATTCTTTCAAAAAAAAAACAATACACAACTGCGTAAACTATTCTTGAACTGACCAAAATGTATATATATATATATATATATATATATATATATATAAACCAATGCACTGAATTTGCCCAAACACGCACATACTAAATATTGATATGCTTAATAATTAATGATTTTTAATAAGACAGGACACGTGACAGATGTGGTCAGCATCAGTCAGCTGAGAGCTGATCAAATCAAAATCACTCAATCAATCATTAACGCACGTTTAAACAACTATCTAACCAATATTTAAATAACTATACATTCATTATTTTATTATGAGCAATTACAGACGTCTATTTACCTAGAAAGATATGAATGACAGCTCAACCCTATACATTATCTTCGTTTAGTCGCTACAAAAGGCGTCCACCTGCTTGAATGTATGAATATTTGTAATATTAATAGTTTTTAAATATATAATTATCATTAAAAAATACCTGACGAAATTACCTGTGAGGAGCAAAACAGATCACCTGAGCGCTACCGACGCTTTAACTGACACACGTACGCTCAAGTAAGCATTTTAAGAGCATATATGTGTAATTTCTGCTTGTTTTACTTTAAATCCAGTAGTTTCTTGTGTTGAGTTTGTTATTGTGTTACACGTAATGAGCCGCTGCTAGCCTGAGCGCTAATCATCATAAACATCCGCTTCACCGCCATTAAAGCGCCTCGCGTGCACTCATAAACACTGCGGCGTGTATCTGCGATGGCGAGTACCTGTTATATGAAATAAAGCAGCTCCTGGAGATCATAATATCGTCAGATCCCGCTCACATCCTCACAGACGGACTCATATCACACACTCAGCAGTCCGCCGGTCACCGGCCCATAATGCACTACGCGCGCAACGCAGACACTTCCGGTTTACAAGTTGTCAACGCGTACAAGACTAATCTCACTCCGTCATACAATCATGAGCTCGTTGTAAAAACAGTTTATCCCCAAACGTTTGCTAAAAAAAGCGTTATTTTGGTTTATAGTTATTTATTACTATTCCTTGCAAAACCTTACATTCATAAATGTATATTTTAAAGAAATTACGTAATTTTTCTGTTGCTTGTAAAACTCTTCTATTGTTTAAAACTTATAAGATACAATACGCTAGTTCTGAATTTTATGCATTGAAACCCTCGTATATCTTGTTTATTGTCTTTTTGCTTGTAAATGCTGTTCCTTGGTCCAAAATAGTCATTTCGTTCTGGTTTCTTTTCATTCATTTCTTTGTTCTTTCATCTTTTTTTCCTGTCATTCATTCATTCATTTTTTTTATTTATTATGTCTTTCTTTCTGTTCATTTATTCAGCTTTCTTTCTTTATTTCTTTCTATATTACATCTGTTTGGACATTTTAAAATGTTAAAATACAGGTGGAAAAGTGCTCAGTGTTTTATTGAAATATGAGCTATTACCTTTATTCTTTAAGAATGATACAAAAACATTTCTGAGAAAATGCAACAACAACAGTTTTAATATATATATATAGATATATATATATATATATACACACACACATTATAACAACCTCATTTCAAACTCGATGAAAATCATTGGCATTTTTTCAAGGTAATAATCTGTTGCATTTTGAAACAACAAGCACAAATGAAAGGAAAACAATTCAGAAAACAGGTTTACACACCTACTGAAGTGTATTCATACAGATTCATAACAGGTAAAGAATGTTAAAGTCATGAAACTGAACTTGAGCTAGTGTTTTCTTCCCTATTTTGATGTATATCCAAGTGAAATGTCTACACAAACAAGAACAAATGGATTTTTTTTCATGGAGAATTGATTGGATGGTTGTGGTTTGCTATTGGTGGATCTCATGTGATTGACAGGTTGCCCCACCCTCACACCAGTGAACACATCATCAGAGAAGAGATGTCACTGCAAGAGGGAGGGGCAACATCTCTTCTCTAAGATAATGATGTGCAAAGAAAAATCATTTAGAATAAATACTGTGATTTTTCATAAAAAATAAGAATGGTCGATTTTGATTTCATGCTGACTTTAATGTTAGTTTTTGCAGCTCAAGCACAGTGACTTTTAACAGAAAACTACTTAATGTACAACGAAGGCTTCGCTCCGTCCAGTCAGTCAGCTGGCAGTGCAGAGAACAGATGGCTTGTGGGAAAATCACTGAGCTGAATATGTGTGTTGGCAGTTTGGCACGTAAGAGTCTTAAAAACACATGCACACGCACTCAGTCCAGCGGCCCCTGAAAGATCAGTCTCACGACCTTGGTCTCGCGAGCGAGTGGCCTCATGCAGAACGGGCAGGCGGGATAAAAGCCGTGAGATCCGTGCGGCAGCAGCAGTTTACTCCAGAACGCTGCCGTCCGTTCCGAACACACGTGTCCGCAGGGGTTGAAGGCGTGCGTCGGAGGCGCGCCGTCCAGATAGAAGCCTGACTCGCGGCCCAGCTTGAGCGGCACGTACAAACCACGCGTGCGGCACAGCGGACACTCTCTCTCGCCCTCCCTCAGTGGCTCCTGCTCCGTCTCCTCTTTCGCCTCGGACTCGTCCTCCTCCTCCTCGGTCGAGCCCTCTTTCGTGACCCTGCGGCGCCCCCTCCAGGCGTGGTATCCGTGCACGTGTCCGCAGTGCAGGTAGGCCCAGGGCTGGTCTTCGTGGGCCGTGCCTCTGAAGGAGCGATCTAAGCTGGGGAAGGCCAGCGTTCGGAGGCCCACAGGACACTGCGGCCGTGCCGCGTTCAGCTCCCGCCGCAGCACCTCCAGGTGTTTGAGGGTGGGCGTGTGGGACAGGCCTTCTGCAGAACGCCACAGGAGAGTCGCACCGCACAGATCGATTAACGTGCCATCTGTCAACTCCTGAGACTCGTTTTCAACCTAGAGAGACAGAAAGAAATAGAACTTTAGATTTTGCACATACATGTTGATTTGATCAATCCCCGAACATTAAGTACTAAACTCCGGAAGTTTGTTTTGGTTAAACATCATGGAAAAATAAAGGTATAGCTAGAGAATCTTTTAAGAGTAGGAAAGTGCCCATGTTTTAAGGAATTTATATTTCATATATTTTATACTTTTATATAATTTTTTTTGTTATTAAATATTTATTATTCTGTGTGTGTGTGTGTATATATATATATATATATATATATATATATATATATAGAAAGAACAAAAAATATTTAATGGAAAAAAATATATCATATTACAATATGTAAAATATTTATATACATATTTTTAAAAAAATATTTAATGAAAAAAATATAAAATATATATATAAAATATAAAAAGTCATATAATATTATATTTATTATAAAATAAATTATATTTATCATAAAATATTATAATATATATGCATATATAGAGAATAATATATAAAATATAAAAAATGTATAATGACAAAAATTAATAAAAATATATATAATACATCAAATATATTATAATATATTAAATATTTATATACATATATATAATTATAATTTAATAAACATTTTTGTAACTATATTCATTTATATTTTCTGTATATTTGATATTTTCAGGTGCTTATTATCTATTGACAAATATGGCATTTGGAACTGACATATGGGAAAATAGACACTTTTGTTAATAATCTAATCAGAATAATCATAAAATGGTCAGATATCAATCAATTAATGTGCCTGCCTAATCGAACGGTTTCTTTCAGAGGAGTTAAGAAAAGGTCAATCTGCACTGACTCAAACCACCCACTAGATGGTGCTCTTATCTATGCATTAATCCACATGCTCTTTAAACATGATCGCTCAGGTCCGCAGTGAGTCAGAAAACATACAGTGAGCCCATACAGAGTCATAATGGAACAAATCCAAACCACATCCACTATTTAGAGAGCACAAAATAGCCAGCGAAACCTCCCAGCTTCACCTCGGGTCTGCCGTCTCAACCCGGCCACACAAATCCAGCCGACATCTCCAAATCTCGGCCAGACAGACACAAAACACGCCTACCACTTATATACAGATGAGTTTACACAGGTGCAAATACTGCATTTCCACAATTCACAGCACAAAAATATAGTTAACATGACAAGGAAAGCTCACAAAAACTGTTTTATAGTAGATAGATGCCACAATGCACAAAAAAATTCTAATAACATCCCATTTTCATGCCATTTAAGTAAAACGTAATGTTTTATTTCTTTCTTCGATTTTTGGGTGAATTAATCATTTGTTTGTGAGATTGAACTTCCAATAAGACCCATCATGAGCAATAAAACTGTGCCCAACAGATACTGAGAAATAGAGGAACTAAGAGATTTTCAGGATTGCAGTTGTTCACCACCGACTGCCATTTCATAACCTCTCATTCTCACACACTGTGCATCCAGAAAAAAAACTGCATGGCGAGGTTACGGACAGGACTTCTGACACCATGGAGACCAGATTTTAACAACACAACAAACTTTCCAGTTGGACGGGAGTCATATCACGCACAACAGCGCACAAACACAAACATACAGGACACGACACAATCTTTGTGCTCATTTAGTCTCTCTGGGCGATCACTGATTGAAAAGATACAAATATACAAAATCTTATTCACACTGCAAAACTGCATAACACTTCTGGTGTGTGTGTGTGTGTGAGATTCCAGATAAGGACGGTGGGAATTTTGTTGTCATGGTGATGTTAGCTGGATGTTTGAGTAACACAACAAGGAAATCTTACCCTAATGTTTATCTGTGCATCACCAAAATGTCGCTATGGTGAAGTTTTGACCTTGTTTTGGAGTATGCCTCAGTGATCTCGGCCCTCACTGTGGTTGTGAGTTTAATGAGAAAGTCTATTAATTAATGTTCGGTTACATTTGAGAAACTCTCACCAGTTTGCCGGATTTCTGAGCTGACCGCGTCTCTCGCAGCGTGAAGACGTTTCCACAGACCGAGATCTCTCTCCAGGCGCCCGGTTTGGACTCGCAGGTGAAGCCGTGTCGCGGTCGCATCACCAGCACGCCGTTCGTGGTCAGTCCGTCCATCTGGCTGTCAGCGCACCACCATTTCGCTGCTTTCTCCTGAGGACAGAGGAAAAACAGGTTCATTCATTCATTCGTTCATGCATTCATTCAGAGTCACTGATTCATTCATTCACTCACTTCATTCACTGATTCACTCATTCGCTCACTTCATTCACGGATTCATTCATTCACTCACTTCATTCACTAATTCACTCACTTCATTCTCTGATTCATTCATTTATTTACTTAATTCACTGATTCATTCATTCGCTCAGTTTATTCTCTGATTCATTTGTTTGTTTGCTTAATTCACTGATTCATTCATTCACTCACTTCATTCACTGATTTATTCATTCGCCCACTTCATTCTGTTTCAGTCGTCCGCTCACTTCATTCTCTGATTCATTCGCTCACTTCATCCATTGATTCATTCATTCACCCACTTCATTCTCTGATTCAGACGTTCGCTCACTTCATTTTCTGATTCATTCACTCACTTCATCCACTGATTCATTAATTCACTCACTTCATCCACTGATTCATTAATTCACTCACTTCATCCACTGATTCATTAATTCACTCACTTCATTCACTGATTCATTCATTCGCTCACTTCATTCACTGATTCATTCATTCGCTCACTTTATTCACTGATTTATTCATTCACTCCATTCTGATTCATTCGCTCACTTCATTCACTGATTCATTAATTCACTCACTTCATCCACTGATTCATTAATTCACTCACTTCATTCACTGATTCATTCATTCACTCACTTCATTCACTGATTCACTCATTCACTCACTTCATTCACTGATTCATTCATTCGCTTACTTTATTCACTGATTTATTCATTCACTCCATTCTGATTCATTCACTCACTTCATTCACTGATTCATTAATTAGCTCACTTCATTCACTGATTCATTCATTTGCTCACTTCATTTATTGATTCATTCATTCAGTCAGTCACTTTATTCATTGATTCATTAATTACCTCACTTCATTCACTGATTCATTCATTCGCTCAATTCATTCTCTGATTCATTCATTTGTTTACTTCATTAACTGATTCATTCATTCACTCACTTCATTCAATGATTCATTCATTCGCCCACTTCATTCTCTGACTCTGTCGTTCGCTCACTTCATTCTCCGATTCATTCGCTCACTTCATCCATTGATTCATTCATTCACCAACTTCATTATCTGATTCAGACGGTCACTCACTTCATTTACTGATTCATTCATTCAGTCACTTTATTCACTGATTCATTAATTACCTCACTTCATTCACTGATTCATTCATTCGCTCACTTCATTCTCTGCTTCATTCATTTATTTACTTCATTCACTGATTCATTTATTCACTCACTTCATTCTCTGATTCATTCTTTTGTTTACTTCATTCACTCACTTCATTCACTGATTTATTCATTCGCCCACTTCATTCTGTTTCAGTCGTTCGCTCACTTCATTGTCTGATTCATTCGCTCACTTCATCCATTGATTCATTCATTCACCCACTTCATTCTCTGATTCAGACGTTCACTCACTTCATTTTCTGATTCATTCACTCACTTCATCCACTGATTCATTAATTCGCTCACTTCGTTCACTGTTTCATTCTTCACTTTATTCACTGATGCATTAATTCGCTCACTTCATTCACTGATTCATTTATTCACTCACTTCATTCACTGATTCATTAATTAGCTCCTTCATTCACTGATTCATGCATTCGCTCATGTCATTCACTGATTCATTCATTCATTCATTCATTCATTCATTCGCTCACTTCATTCTCTGACTCATTCATTCACTCACTTCATTCACTTATTCATTCATTTGCTCACTTTATTTACTGATTCATTCACTCACATAGACTACTGTTCAAAAGTTTGAGGTCAGTAAAAAAACTGTGACCCAAACTAATGAGCGGTAGTGTTGATCATTCTCTTCATGAATTGTTCACTCACTCACTTGTTAATTTTCAGCCTCTCCAGGATCAGTGATAGGTGAACACATGAATGCATCATGGAACGGATGGATGGATGGATGGATGGATGGATGAGTGTGAAAAACTGTTAGAGAGGAGAGAGTTTGTTTGACCCACCCCCAGGAAGATGCTTTTGGATGAATCGAAGCCAGCGGCGTAGATGCGTGCGGTGTAGGGCGGGGCTCGCTGACACACAATCCGACACGCGAATCGCGATATGGTGCTCTGAGACGACAGCGTGTCGCTGTTACCATGACAACTAGGTGCCATGTCCATCACCACAAAATCAATGGGGCTTTCAGTGGACCGTCCGATCTGCAAAAGAATGATGTTTTTTTAGGGTTTGTGCAATGACGAAGGGGAAATCACACACGGAGCAAACTATCAATGACAGATCTGCTTTCACTAGTTTAAAGAATGTAAATCAGGTAACAGCACAAATCCACCCAGAAAACGAACCTGAAACATGTCAGTGGTGCTGTCGTGAGTGTACTCCACCACTACCGTCTGCGCCCGGGACAGCGTGAACGACACACTGTGCTGACCTTTGTTGCTGATGGCCTGCAGAAACACCAAAACCCTTGTCATGAGCAGGCTAGTTCATTTCATTTGCATCAGTCAAGTCAGGATACAGCTCACTGATCAGATTCACAACATGCAGGAGCAACAGATGACAGTGAAGCATGAGGATAAAATAAATATGTTGCATGCTCCATGAATTAAATGCAACATGCTTTAGATGCACATGTAAAAGTAAAGAACGATAAGGAAAACAGCTCACATTTAAACACTCGGCTTGTGCAGAAGCCCTTAAAAATCCAATGTGACACATATAAATGAGCAATAAAGTTTTAAAGGCATATAAAAATGATGGGAAAATGGGCATGTACCTTGGCGATCTGTGGACTGCATGTGCTGTGGACGGTGCTGGGTTTGACTCCATTGGCTTTGGGTCTCTTAAACAGAGCGAAACGACTTCTCCTCCTGCCCCGGTCTCCGTTCGGTAGGGAGCCATTGTAGCTGTGCAGCAAACAAAAATGTTGGTCCACAATCTTGCATTAGTAAGATTTACTAAGCATAAATGCAAGCCTTACCCGAGGATGATGAGCTCTCCGTATTTGACAGGTTTAGAAGAGCTCAGCAGCTCCTGCTCGGGGGCCAACATCGCTCAAAGACTTCCTCTGAAATATTTCAGTTTTTTTTTTGTCTTTTGATCTTTGATCTTACTTCCTCAGTGCTCCACCATCACAGTCTCACCAGAAGACATCTGCAAAGACATGAAAACACAAAAAACAGGTTATGTTAATCTGTGGCCCTAAATGAATGACTAACCTCTGATGATTCATGGTTTAGTTCGTTCCCCGAACGCATGGCTTTTAAAGTAGCACAAAATCTAATGCCTCAAATGTTATTCTTATTCCCACCTGTAGGGAGGCGCCACTGAGACTATACTGCACCAAAGCAGAGCAAAAAACAATAAAACGCAAAAAACAAACAAACATTATAGAAAGAGAATATAAACAAAAAAGTCCAATAGCACACAAGTAAATAATGAGGTCTTCAAATATGAAGCAGGAGTCTTCCACAAATATCGCTGAGATGGTTTCACTTCCTCTCAGTGTGGGCTGGCATCAGTGTTGTTTTGCTCCGTCAGGGTCAAGCGGTCATGAAAAGTCAGTCGACGCTGACACGCGATAAAAACCACAAACATAAAAATAGCAGGCGACAGACATCCCTGTTTCCGACACAGAGACATCAACTCTTACAGCCACAAATGACAGTGCTAGTGCAAAACAAGTGCAAAACACAAACTCTAACATAAACGCAAATCAAGTAACAAATAAAAACAGGTGGTTGACAAAACAAACAAGCAAACAAACACCAGTGTAAACATAACTATAAAACAACCATAAATAAATGTTTAAACCAAGACACACACACACACACACACAAGCTCAAATCAACAAGTCATTTTACAACAAGTGCTAAGCAACAAACAAAACATAAATAAACATGCAAACCAACACACAAGCACAAATCAACAAACACAAGTGCAATGCAACAAACCAAACCAAAGAAAACATAAAGAAATATGCAAAGCAGCAAAGTGCAAAGCAAAAACTTAAACATAATTGAAAATGCAAAGCAGCAAACATACGCATGCACAAATTAAACAGGAAACAAACACAATTCCTAATCACACATCAAACACACACACACCAGAACAACTCAACAAACTGCAAAGCAACAATACAGCACAAACTAACCAACCAACAAACAAACACAATTCCAAATCGACATGAACACCACAACAAAACAACAATTACAAATCCACACACTTAAATAAGCTATAAAAACCACAAAGACAGATAAACGCCCTATTTGAACGATCTAAGCGCATGGTCTGAAGGCGCAGGTGCACTTAGGGCGTGTCTGGATCTTCTTCAATGATTTTTAACAGCAATTTGCATCCTTTGGGCCCTATCATACACCCAGTGCAATGCAACACTGGGCGCGACACAAGTGGTTCCCTTTCGAAAGGGAACTCGCACTGCGTCCTAGCACGCATATGGGGAAACGCCCTCGTGTGACAGGTCTCTGAAGTGAAAGTGGAATCACGCCAATCCTATTGGCCGGCGACAGCCTATGACATCATACTAGTGCGACCAGACAGTATATAAAGGGCGCCTAGGAAACATGACATCCTCTTTTCGTCTTCAGTGACTGTTTTGTCAGTTGTGATTATTGCAAGGTAAGAACCTTTGTTATCACGTCTGAGAAGCGTTTCAAGCGTTGTGCCGATCCGTGTCCGAGATATCTGACACCTGATGACACACACGACTTGTGCGTTCAGTGCCTGGGTGAGGAGCATGCGCGATCAGTTCTCAAGGGATCTGTTTGTGTTCATTGCATTCAAACAATGTCTGCCTATACGGACGCTCCCGCTCTAGCCTGTCAATCTTCTCGAGGGAAGAGGAACAGGCATTTGCACCTGGTGGCTCGGGTCCTGCTCGGCGAAAAGTTTGAGAAAGGTGTTTCTCTCTTGTGCGATTCAGCGGCTCGCTAGAGCGATCTGCTCGATGAGGATGCCATTTCTCTGGCATCCTCTAGTTCAGTAGACAGTGCTGTTTTGGCTCCAAGCCATACTGAAGAACAGATGTTGGTTGTGGAGGGCAGTGAGAGTGTTGCATCTGAGCCCGCGCGACCATCCCGCCCCGCGTATGTTGAGTTATTGGATGTTATGGAGCGCGCCTCGGGCAGATTGAAACTGCCATGGGCACGCGCTCGGGAAGAAGTGGTTTGTGGGAGGCTAGACGAACGCTTTCTTTCCGGCCATACTCCTCCAACTCCCGTGAGCCTTCCATTCCTTCCCCATCTCCATTCTGAGATCGAGAAGGCATGGAAAAACCCTTATTCGGCCTGTATTCATCGGTCTGGGCAGGCAAACTATGCCAATGTTGAGGGAATACGAGAGCATGGATATGTGGCGATGCCCCCTATCGACGAGACATTTGCGAACTATCTCGTCGGTGGTGGAGCTTCATCATTGAAGGCTCCGGCCCTGCCTACTAGACCGTTAAAAACAACTTCGCAGTTGAATGGCAGGACATATGCGGCTGCAGGTCAGGCTGGTGCTGCACTGCATACTGTGGCAGTGCTTTAAGCATATCAGGCCGACCTGTTGAAAGATTTGGACCAGGGCCAAGGTCTTTCCCCTGATGCGGTGGCTGAGCTGCGCCGCACCACAGACCTGGCTCTCCGCGCCACCAAACAAACTGCTGCTGCGATCGGTCGATCGATGGTGGCAATGGAGAGACACCTGTGGGTGAACCTGGCTGACATCAGGGAGAAAGAGAAGGGTTTTCTCCTCGATGCGCCGGTCTCGCCACTTGAATTTTTCGGGACTTCCATCGAGGTGGTGGTCGGGAAGTTTAGGGAGGCTAGGGCGCGCTCAGCAGCATTTAAGTCCTGTATACTGCACCGGTCCGAATCTGCACCCAGGCAGCCAGGGGGACCTGGCCCGTCATGGTCTGAGGATCATAGGCAGGGCCAGAGGTCTAGTGTCGCTGCTCGAGTACCTCCTCCTCAAAGGAGCAGGTCTCAGTGAAGGTACGATGCCAGGAACAAAAAGCAGGATCTGAGAGAGGTGATACAAAGCCGACGTTCCCTCTCTCGTGAGGGGTTTTCCATCTCCCTCTCCTCCTTTTTCTCCTGTCCCCCTGTACACTTCCCTCTTCCCTGCACACGCTCTGACATCAGGCCTGATGCCCGATGATGAATTTGTTCAAATTTTGGAACTCCTTCTGAGGGTCCGGCTTAGTGCTTGATTCGAGCACAGCCGTTTTTAGACTGCTAGAGTATGGCAGGCCAATTTTACATTCAGCCTCTACTCTTGTTGGTCTTGGGTGAGCTTTGCACGTCACTGCCCCGCTGCTCTATGCTGGCGGGGCTTTTATTTTGTACTTTTATTTCTTTTCTTTGGGGCTAGGGCCCTGGAGCTCTTTCAGAGTTTGTTGAAGTTTCTAGTGAGTATTTTCTTAGAATGGATTTATAGTATGGCAAGCTATTTTATCATCTAGCTGCCTTTTACTTATGAAGCCTCCTATACAGGTTGAGTTTTCAGTTTAGTTCTTTTTGTGTAGGCCTTCTGGCCTGTTTTAAGCCCCTTTTTTTTTAGGTTGCAGCGATGCGGTTCTATTTGAACCTCTGCTCCCTTGAGCTCCAGTTCCTAACATGACCTGTTGGGTGGTGATTTTTTGCTCAGTCCAGCTTGGTGTTGTCTTAAGCATCGGCCTTTTTCTTAGGCCGCCTTGACATTCCTGATGTGTGTTGGCCCTCTTTATTATGATTTTTTAGGGGCCTCCGCTCCTTGAGCTTCGGGCTGTTTCTCCCTCCTGTGTTGACCATTTGGCCACCTTGGGTTTTTTTTTATTTTTCAGCCTCCTCTTCGTAGAGTTGCTAGGTTCAAACCACTGCCCCGCTGGGTGCTAGTGTTTTTCTGTAATTAGAATTTTTCTCCTGGTAGGCGTCCAAGTTTCGTGTATTTCACTTTGGGTTTTAGCCTCCACTGAGCCTCAGTGAAGTCATGTTCAGAGGTCGGCCCTCCTCTTGTCCTGACCTAGGCAGATGTTGTCAACCTGTTCTGGCTATTTTAGCAGTTGGTGTTGGCTGCTACTTTTTAGCCTCCCTTGCTAGTCGCTCAGTTCATGTTTGCCTCCCCTCTCATCAGGGTTGCTTCTGGTTGGGGGCCCGCCTTCTGCATTAGGCTAACAATGCGAGTAGTAGGGCCTGCGCCCTCCTCTTTTTTATTTCTTTGCTCCATTGCTACTGTATTTTAGCAATGTCTGAGTATGTGGTTCCCTGGTGTTTAGCATTAGCTCAGTGACAAGCAGTGAACTTTTGTTATTTAACCTCCCTGTGGTCGCTGTAAGTGTTGCAGGCTTCCTCTCGTTTTAGAGAGTGCGCTTTTTGGCTGAAGCCTCCGCTCTTTGAGCTTGGTAGTCTCATTGCGAGTGACCCCTTGATTGTTCCAAGTGTTTGTTTAAATGGTCGGCCTCCTTTGGTTCTTTCCTGTGGAGGCCGCTATTTATATGGAGCCAGCTCCTTTGAGTCTCTTAGGATCCTCTGGATCTCTCTTTCTATTTCAAGCTCTATGCCCCATGCATGCTTTACACCTACACTGCTCGGGTCGAACGCGTTCTTTCTCCCTCACTGATCTGAAATTCGCTCCCCTAGAGCTTTAGCATTGGCAACTCGGGCCCGCGGCCGTGTTTCCTGGGAGTAGTAGGCCCTGCTTGAGGCCTCCTCGCCATTCTGGTAGCGTTATGTTGTGCTTCCCTCATTGAAGGGTTGTTGGGAGATATGCTGAGCACACGGCTCGTGTTTGCCATGCAAACGAGTGTTCCAAGCCGGCAATTCTATTCTCACATCTAAGTAGTTGGCTCCTCTGAGCCTCCTTGCATGTGTTATGTAGATGTTGTAGGTTTCTCTTCCTGTTACCTCCATCTCTGAGCTGTTCAGATTCCCTAGGGTTTTTCTGGGAATCCTCACCAATTCTGGTGCTGTTTCACAGCTCTTTATTGCTAGGCTTGGTTTTGCTCGTTCCAGTTGAGCTTAGTTCTCCCCTTATCCTTGGGTCGTTAGAATTGACTCCCGAAGACCGATTGGAAGGTAGGAGGACTTTTTAGACTCCCCTGAGGGATCAGTTGTTAGGCTGTTGATACTCTCTTGCTGTTTGAGTTCGGTTTATATGCTAGGAGTACTCTCTGTCTCCTACTATACTCCAGTCTCTGTTCCTCCCCTGGCTTAGCTAGAGTACCCGGCCTCCAGAGTGTTTCTCTTTCACTCTGTAGATCCTAAGTTGAGTAGACTGCTTCCCTCTTGCAGGGTTTCTGGCTATTTGCTGAGCTCTACTCCCAGGGATGCCCATCTCTGGTCCGGTGAGTTGTTACTGCCTTTTTCTGCAGTTCTTCTCACAAGGTTTCTTCCTCTTTGTGGAAGTTCTTTCAGACAGGTTGTTGGCCCGACTAGCCCTTCTCTGGGCCGGTTCGGCACGTTAGTAATATGCACCTATATGCGGGCGCACAACGCGTACACTCTGCTTGTTACACACACAGGGACGCACAGCAGCACACAAACATGCCAAATATTAAAAATAAAACGATTACAATGTAAAAGATTATTATTGTGTGCATAAAGATAAAAATGCTTTGGTGGAATCCGGTTTGTCCTGTAGATGGTCTGCTCATGCATGAGCAGATCCGTTTCCTCGCTAAAGAAGCGTTCAGTTTTTCCGCTTGCAAATTCCACCATGTAAATAGCGAATCCACCATGGCGCGAGCGCAACTGCCTTTTAAAGGGAATGGGAGATGAGACTCTGATTGGTTTATTGCACGTTACGCCCAAAACACACCCATGACTCATTAAGAGACCAGGGACAACCCTTTTAGTTTAGTAAACGTTTCAGTTGGTCAGTGGCGCAGTCGTTTTCAGTTGCCTCAAAATAGCAACACGCCAACAATGCGCCTGAACACACCACGTTTTCAGACCAGCACAGCCATGGGCAAACAGATGGGCGCGAGTGCATTTCCTATTTAAACAACGTGGTGCTGAAACTAGCAAAAAACACTTGCGTTATTACAATTGCCTCTTTAACGGACGCTCTGTCACATAGTTATGTGCATCCTGTCACCGTAAACTGGCCTGTCAATCATTTTGTCACAGTTAAAATACTCCACATTTAATTTAAGAAAAGAAACAGCATGTTGATCTGCCAGTCGCGGGTCATTCATGAGGAGAACTCTATCTACTCATGTGTTTGCATAATGGTGCATTTAAAAGATAAAGGTGCAATTTTTGCAGTAAAATATCCAAAAACCACTAGGCCAGTGTTATATATTTTGTTCACTTGAGTACTTACAACATCCCAAATGTTTCTAACTATTTGTAAATCTTGAGAAAATTGCAATTTTACCCAAGGCTCCGGGACGTGTGAGGAGTCGCCTGTCAATTGAGTCATACCCGCGTTACCCTCAGTTTTCGGTTTTATTTTTTAAAAACCATGGAAACACCAAAGACGCTTTAATATTTACATGTTTTAATAGACAAGGGAACAACTGTTTTGTTACGTTTATAGACAGAAACTAATTGTTGATATATAGCTCAACATGTTTAGTCTTATTGTTTAAATCAAATTTTCTTGATTTTTTGCGAGTACCATGCTTTACCATGCCTCAGAGTAAAAAACACTTGCGTTGCACCAGGTGTATGATAGGGCCCAAACACAAGCACAAATCAACAAACAAACAAAACAAAAATAAGCATATATAAGTACCAGCATAACTAAACAAACAGAAAGCAACAAACATTGTTCAAGAAATGAACAAAAATGTAAAGCAGCAAACTTACACATGCACAAATCGACCAACAAACAAACAACTACAAAACAACAAACATAAATAAGCAATAAAAAATATAAACACAAGGACAAATCAACAAACAAACAAATGTAAACACAAGACTGTCTGGACAAGACAAAATTTGTAGTTACTAACGTAATTCATTTAATTACAGATTTTAAGAAATATAATCTAACTACTTTTAGATTTCTTTTTTATGTCGGTCCAGATAAAAGCATAAATCATGAAACAAACATAAACACGAGCACAACAGAGAAATACAAACAGCTGTGTGTACCAAGTATTGGAGGAGTAATGAATTTTTTTAGCAACTGCATAACTAACAACAAGCCACCTATATGTGTTAAAGTGCAAACCTCCTGTCTTTATCTGCATGCTGTCTTTCCTGTAGGTCTGTATGAATGACCCAGAGAGAGCTCTCCCAAACAGTGCGGATATCTGATCCTGGCTCAAAGCACTTAATCATCTGTCTGACAGAAAGACTCTGACTTAGTGTGAATAAACTCCTCACCTCATTCCTGCCTGTCACACACACTAACCTAATCACACAAAGCTAGACATGTTTCTTAAGGACATATACTGTCAGCCCTACGGGCAGTATGTGCTGTGTGTGTGTGTGTGTGTGTCACACCCAGGCCTCGTCCCTGTATTCATGCCAGACATTTGCTCAGAATACAGAAGACATTTGCACTCTTGCCAGCCGGCTACAACACAGCGCAGTGTTTCCACAGCAACGCAGTATACACTGCCTGGTGTAGGGCACACACCTCTCTGGGCTTGTGCTCTTTGAAGTATGAACGTTTGCTAATGATGAACTGTGATTTGTCAGATTCTGAAGAACCAAACACACATATGCATATGTGTGAACAAGTTTAGCTGAGATTTCTGGTACATTGTAGCATTTGGGTTAATGATTAAGATATCTAGGCAGTTGCTGGGCATTCATGTGGGAGTTGAATATCTACGAACGTTTAAGAAACTTCATACATTTTTATAGCGTAATAAAACCTTAATATGTAGTACTAAAAATTTTATTAACCATGTATGAATGAAAAGTTTATATCTATTTATTTAACATTAACTTACAATAGTCATGGACATCTATTTTCGCGCACGTCTTTCCTCAGGTAGATTGCATTTCTTCGATTGCTGCAGGCGGATGGACTCTGAATATTAATCAAGTTGTCTCCGTTCGGCCAAAGTGATTGGCTGAAATCAAAATACAGCAGTTTTGACTACGTCCACTTCTGAAACAACCGTTGTCATGACAAATCATGTTGTCCCTCGAAATCGGGTCTCCACAAACTGTCAGTTAATTATTATATATACGAATGACATTGTAAAATATGCATATTGCGTAAGAAAACAAATTATAGTATAGTAAAACCAACTGAACGTAATTTCTTACACTTGATTAACTGTTAATTAATACATAATAATAATAATAATAATAGCCTATTAAGTGAATAATTGAACATCATTCATTTTTTATTTATAACTGAAATATTTGGACATTTATCACTTAATTTAACACATAATTACATTAAAGATGGTTGTGAATACATAGGGTAAATGTAAATGCGTGTATAAACTAAGCTATCAGGCTAATTGTATATCTGTATGCTATGCAATTTGAGCCAATGGGATCACTTGGGGTCCTAATAGAGACCCGATTTCAGGGGGGACCCAATTTGTCACTACACCCGCTCACTCACAATGGCTTCTGCTTGGTCTTCATTTTAAAGCTTTCATGTTACGCAAATGGTCATAATTATTTTCCTCACACAGTTAAGCAAAATAAACTTCTTAAAGTCACAATGCAATCAAAATTTGTTCTATAATGGAGTATTGCAATATTTATTATGAATGATTTAGTCGTGCATCTTTAATCAAAATAACTTCCCCTTCCTCTTGCAGCGGCATCTCTTCTCTGATGACGTTTAGCGGAGCGAGGGCGGGATCAACCTGTCAATCACATGAGATCCACCAATAGCAAACCACAACTATCCAATCAATTCCACATGGACAAAAGCAAGCCCCGCCCCACATTTGTTCTTGTTCGAAAAGTTAGATAGATGTCACACTCACAATAGATAAGAAAAGACTAGCTCAACTTCTGTTTTATGCCGACTATAAATATAGTTATTATTGGTAAAAAAAAAAAGAGAGAGGGGTGTGAATTAAGTAACAGGCCTATTGAAAAGTGAGACTGACAAAACCCCAAAGCATAAGCAATAATAGTCTAATAGTGACTCTTGCTTTAGCAAATTGACCAGTAATATCATGACGGTCAGATGTGATGGTGTTGGCCGTGTGAGTGTTTTCTCCTGCTCCAGAGTGAAGGTGGCTCTGTCGACACAGAGCTTCATTCACCCCGTGTCTGAAAGCCCCTCGCTGGATAGACCCACCCGACCAGACGCACCAGTCAAAGGCTGACTTCACTGTCAAACAACAAAGGATCCTTTATGACACACACCCACACAACCTCTATGCCGATGCTGAGACTGAGAGCTCTGCTTTACAGCGCCTGAATTTACTTCATCTATACATGTAAGAGAGACGGTTGGATGTTTGTTTGTTTAACCGCAGCCTCTTAGCAGTGCAATAGAGAGAGAACTCTCTGTTTTGATAATGCTGCAAAGATTTATTGTCTCAAACTTAAATTGTACAATGCAAAGTTGTTGTAGTGTTTCTGAATCTAATGCAAACATCACTCTTAGAAGAAAAGCTTCCATAAAGAACCTTCATATATATGCTGCATCCCAGTTCTCCTACATTTACTACGCCCTAAAAGCATGTACTCTTTTTTGGGACATACTATCATGTTAAATTGCCTCTTTAACGGACGCTCTGTCACATAGTTATGTGCATCCTGTCACCGTAAACTGGCCTGTCAATCATTTTGTCACAGTTAAAATACTCCACATTTAATTTAAGAAAAGAAACAGCATGTTGATCTGCCAGTCGCGGGTCATTCATGAGGAGAACTCTATCTACTCATGTGTTTGCATAATGGTGCATTTAAAAGATAAAGGTGCAATTTTTGCAGAAAAATATCCAAAAACCACTAGGCCAGTGTTATATATTTTGTTCACTTGAGTACTTACAACATCCCAAATGTTTCCAACTATTTGTAAATCGTGAGAAAATTGCAATTTTACCCAAGGCTCCGGGACGTGCGAGGAGTCGCCTGTCAATTGCGTCATACCGGCGTTACCCTCGTTTTTTTTTTTTAAAAACCATGGAAACACCAAAGACGCTTTAATATTTACATGTTTTAATAGGCAAGGGAACAACTGTTTTGTTACGTTTATAGACAGAAACTAATTGTTGATATATAGCTCAACACGTTTAGTCTTATTGTTTAAATCAAATTTTCTTGATTTTTTGCGAGTACCATGCTTTACCATGAGAAAAACACTATTTTGTGAAGTAGCTAACATAGCATAATCAGATGCAGCTTTATTTTTAGTAACAGTAATACAGAATTTTCTCCATCATACAATACGTTTTAAAATTAATTGTATGGCATGTATCAACACAAGCCATCCAACATTTAATATGATATTCTAAAATCGATCTATCTTACTGCTGTGTGTCTCAAACAAGTGTCTCACAGCAGCCGCCGAGCAAACGCACAGAGTAACGTTATAACATCATTTTCAACACACTCAAATGTATCTGATATGATAAACAGAGCTGCGTTACCTCATACTCATGACCGGAAGAGCGGCAGCGGCGCCGGCGACTGTGTCATAATAAAAAGTTCCGCTGCTCGTGAGGCGTGTGTTGCGCAATCGCTCCAGCTCCAGCTCCCACAACACTCCGTCCTGCTCTGCTTCATACTACAGTAACGTTAATAATCACATCCATGAACATGATTTCTTCCTGAGTCCTATCCTGATTGTTTCCACCGGCTGTGATGTGAAGACCACATGTCCCAAGATTCCGCGCTCAAACTTGGCATCATCAAGCTACGCCTTTGTTTTGAATAGGCTTCTAGCGACCTCTAGCGGACAGAAACCTTATATATTGCACCTTTAATGGCCAAACAGATCCTTATAAAAGTCTACATTGTTGTTGCAGATGGAATATAACACGGACAACATTAAATAAATATTTTCAGGTTAATATTATAATATCAGTTTAAATTAGTTTTGATTATTAGTCACTCAAAACCCTTTATCTAAATATCTTTACTTAGCCGTCACGCACATCCAACATGTTTGTAGTTCTGAGCCGAATCTTTCTCCAAAGCGCAATGGGTTGTGGGCAATATTAGCCGTTTGAGGCTGCGTTTGAGTACATTTTTTATGCCCATTTTCTCGTTTGCTCTGATGTACGTCATTGCTTACGTTGCACGAGCGCCCACTACTGGTGGAACCCTTGCATTGTGTTTGAATGGAACGCACTAAGCACTTGATTACTGGAATCCGCAGTTTTTTCCTTATGAATTTGATTTACGCATCATTCTGTAGGCATTTATGTATGCTTGGGAAGTTGGAGATAATATAAAAAAATTACACAAACGAAAATGATTACAATACGATAAACTGTAGGCTGATTTGTACTTCTGCCTCAAGTGTATGCCGTAGCCTACGGTGTAGCCTGACGTGCACCTCTCCAAAAATATAACAACGCGTCATTTCTACGCGGACCACAAGCGCTGTGACTGGTCTGCTAGAACTCCTCCCTCAGGTCAAAAAACTGCCCCGGAGCAAGCAGAGAAGAGCGAGCGTTTTCAACTTCGATAGGAACTGCAACAAAAGTCATTGCCTACTTGCCATCGTCACTACTGAAGCTTCTCTGACAACGTACATGACAAGCAGCTTCTGCTTCGGCGTTTGCCTTGATACTGAAGTGACCGCGAACACTGCCTAGCGCTCTGCATGTTACACGTCTACTCGGACTGAAGTGTAGACTCGCTCCCTCAGTCAAAATCGAGGGGTCAAGGGTCTGTCCAAATAAACTTCCCTCGCCCACTTAACGAAGTGGAACGCACTTCAAAATAGCGGTTGGGATTCCCAGAGGGGAAGTGCTTAGGGAAGTTCATGAGTGTATGTCTAAAAGTGGAGTTAAACGCAGCCAGGGTGTGAACGGATCCACACTTTGAAAATCTACCGGAAATAGTAGACCATCTGGGGACTTTTGGCATACACTTTTCGACATACAATGCTTTGGGACACACTTATCCTAATCTCACATACTACTTAGGATGGATAGTATGGACATTGGGATGCAGGGATAGAACCTTTTATGGGTTTCATCATGGCATCATTTTATGGATTTAGTTTTAATTTATTTTTAACTTTATTTACAAGAGTAATTTTTAATTACAAGTTTTAAGTTTAATTACAAGAATTAAGCAGCTCAAAAACATGTATCAGTAGAAAAAATGTAAAATAACACATTAAACATTAAAGTAGTACGCAATCATTTAAGACATTTCTCCTTCTATTGTTTTGGAATAAATGATGCTTTAAAATTGAGTCTAGAACAAAACCTCATTGATCCTTTCAACAAGCGTTCAACAAAATATTCATTAAATTCCAGAATCTGTCAGCACAGACTCTTGTTCAGATTAGTTTTTATTTTTTTAAACATTAAACATACGTTCTAAAATCATGTTACTTTTTTGTACAAAAGAGTTTCACAACACAGTTTCCTCAATGTTGTATAACAGAGCGACCATTATAAAACACACTTCTAGAAGGTTTTACATTCGTCTGCTCTTCTTACACAATCAGCTCAAGTGCGCCGGTATAGCAGTCGTCAGTCCCACTCTGACAGCTCGTTTGGACACAGTTTAGGGCAGAATGTTTTGTGTGGAATTAAACATACAAGGGGGGTTGATAATTATGGAATGACGAGCAGAAAATATCCAGAGAGTCGGCTAGAGCTGAAAACTAGAGCTGATGCAGTGTGCGAAAGAGAAGAAGGAGAACAAAGAGTGAAGGGACAGTGTGTGTGTTTGTGTGTTTGAGAACAGAATAAATGTGCTTTTTACCATACTGAGTTTCATGTTTATTTTTGTAGTGTTTCAGGTTACTTAAATTAATTGGAATGTTTATTATGCATTTCTGCATGTGACAGTTTACAGAATGCTGACAAGAAGTTCATTTCAGTGTTTTCAATGAAGCAAAGTGAGGAAATTTTCACAACAGAACAGTGAAAAAATGGAAATCAAGCTGTTTGCATTATTCAGAGAGAGTGATGTGAAAGGAAAAAGTTTGATTTTTTACAACAGCTTTTTAATAAATAAAAAAAAACAATTTCTTGCTGCATTTTTGTTATATTGCTTGTGTTTTTCATCATTGTAAGGAAAAAAATGGGTAATGTAAAGTAAGGTAAATTGTTGAATTATATTCTGTATATAATAATATAAAACAACTTTTCTGTAGTTTAAATATACAATTTTACTACAGCTATTTTTCTACTGTTTCATACTATTTTTTTTTTCTACTTCTCCTTCAAAGGTTGTAAGAACTTTCCAGAATCTGCTGTTTGTTTAGCCTATTTATTTTTGATGACAGGCTAATATGAAGATATCACAGTTTTTGTAAGGGGTGTTTACAAAACTTTGGTAACGCTAATTCTATCATTGCCTGACAAGTTTAAATTGATTTTGTAATCTCAGAAATGAGAGTCAAAATGGTTCAGTAGTGCACAGACTCGCGCGCGCATGAAGGAGGATTGAGCCGGATGAAGATCCGGAGCCTCAGAAACACGATGCGCTATTTTATAAACTCCAGCAGCATTCAAACCTCTGAACATCCTCAGATATTAATGCTGACAATCACAGAATATCATGACAAATATGCCGACAGCTGTCCATCAATCAACGCTGCTGGTCAATCATTGACAACCAAAGCACACCATCCCACCACAAAGAAACAGGATTTTGCATTATTATTTTATCTAGCCTATAAGGGATAAATATTTTGATATACGATAGAAGAAAGAATTTAAAGCTGGCACTTGAAGTAGAGAGGAGCACATAACTCTCTAAAACTTTTTTTTTTTTCATTTGAATCATATGAAGGTTAATTACATTACGCAAACACAGAGTATTTAGGCATATTTCGTAGACTAATAAGATTATTATGATTTATTTTAGTTTAGTTTTAATTTCTGCGGATGTAGTTCAGTGGAACATATTGCAAAATTTTTGCAAATGTTTGCATAATAGATATATGTCAAAATGTGCACAGACATCACCAAAAATGTGCGAGGATTGCATTACAGTGCTTTAATTTCCATTCACTGAAGGTAACAGCTTACCTCTAATTAGACTTTTTAGTGAGCCCTCTCAGATACGCGCCCAACTAAAGAAACTCCAGCTGGACTGACTCGGGTAGTGTCGGAAATAAATGACAACAGTCGTTCTGCTTGTCGGAATAAATGCTAAAATAAAATAATGTAAGGAGTGAGGCAGGATGTCCCCAGCAGTCTCAGTGCACTGACAGACCTCCAGAATCACTCCGCTTCTGTCTACAAAGCGTGAGAGCTGACGTCACTGAGAGCTTCGCGAGGAGTTATGGGTAATGCAGTCCAGCCGTTAATCCTTAACCATCCCCCTTTATTTTTGGATTTGTAGTATTTATCGCCTCAGAAAAGTGTTGTTAGTGACCTACATACATAACAGGAAGCATAGCATTGTATAACTAACTTATACTGAGTTATAACTGAGTTATACTGACTTATAACTTCAGCAGAGAATAGGATAGAATAGAATGTGGCATATAATAGCATAAGATATAATATATTGTAGTATGACATAATAGAACAGAACAGAATGTAACAGACTAGATTAGAACATAAGAATAGAATAGAATAGAATGTGGCATATAATAGCATAAGATATAAAAAACATTTAGCATAATATGATATAATACAACAGAACAGAATGTTACAGACTAGATTAGAACATATAAGAACAGAATAGAAAGAATAGAATGTGGCATATAATAGCATAAGATATAATATATTGTAGTATGACATAATAGAACAGAACAGAATGTAACAGACTAGATTAGAACATAAGAATAGAATAGAATAAAATGTGTCATTTAATAGCATAAGATATAAAAAAAAAACATTTAGCATAATATTATACAACAGAACAGAATGTTACAGACTAGATTAGAACATATAATAATAGAATAGAATAGAATAGAATAGAATGTGGCATATAATAGCATAAGATATAATATATTGTAGTATGACATAATAGAACAGAACAGAATGTAACAGACTAGATTAGAACATAAGAATAGAATAGAATAGAATAGAATAGAATAGAATAGAATAGAAAAGAATGTGTCATATAATAGCATAAGATATAAAAGAATGTAGCATATGACTTAATAGAGCACAACAGGATGTAACATTCTATTCTATTCAAAATAATAGAATAAAATTGTTTAGAATAGAATAGAATGGAATGTGTCATATAATAGCATAAGATATAATATATTGTAGTATGACATAATAGAACAGAACAGAATGTAACAGACTACATTAGAACATAAGAATAGAATAGAATAGAATGTGTCATATAATAGCATAAGATATAAATGTATATATAATGTATGTAATATATAAATAGAACATTCTGTTCTGCTCTATTAATTCATATTATGCTACATTAAGCATAATATGAATTAATAGAGCAGAACAGAATGTAACTGCTTAGAATAAACAGACTATGTTAGAACATATAGCTGAATAGAATTGAATAGAACAGAATGAGGCGTATAATTGCATACAATAAAATAGATTGTAGTATGACATAATAGAACAGAACAGAATGTAACAGACTAGATTAGAACATATATCAAAATAATAGAATAGAATAGAATAGAATAGAATAGAATAGAATAGAATAGAATGTGGCATATAATAGCATAAGATATAAAAGAATGTACCATAATATGACTTAATAGAGCAGAACAGAATGCAACTGATTAGAATAAAAAGACTATATTAGAACATATAGCTGAATAGAATAGAATAGAATGTGGCATATAATAGCATACAATAAAATAGACTGTAGTATGACATAATAGAACAGAACAGAATGTAACAGACTAGATTAGAACATAAAGCAAAATAATAGAATAGAATCGAATAGAATAGAACAGAACAGAATGTATGCTATGTAGTATAAGATATAATAGATTGTAGCAAACATGGGATAATATAACAGAATAGAATAGAATGTGATAAACTGAACTTGAGCAAACGGACAATAAAAATGTAGCAAAATAGAATAGAACCGATCTTAAAGTGTGAATAAAATCACAGGGTGACATCATTCTTTCTCATTTCGACAGCTGCCCATAAATGCATGTTTGTTCGAGTGAGCGAGTGTTTGTCATGCAGTGATAGGGTGTGTTGAATGGACACAGGTGTAGTCATGGGTGTAGTCCACACAAACATAAACAGGGAAAGCCATGCGTTTACTCACACATTTTTCTGTTGTTTAACCTTTAGTCTCTCTTGAAACCAAGCAATTCCCAAATTACTCTTTAAAGTGAGTCAGATTCCAACACACAGCAACAGCATTCAAACACTTCCCTCATTTGTCCACCATAGGCAAAGTCATGAAAAGCCTGGCAGAGGCAATAATGCATCTGTTCTGTTTCATATCTGTCTGTCTGTCTGTCCGTCTGTCTGCCCAGCCCACCCCTCACTCTGTCTCTCTCTCTCTCTCTCGTTCTCAGAGCACACTAGGCCTCGGGGACATTTTTTTCACCAGATGTTCCTCTAAAGGAAGTACTTCAGTATGGGTTTGTTGCCACAGTTGCAACTCAACACACAGCAACATAGCAACCGTCCTGTGCTGACTGCTCTGAACTTCAATGGGTGCGCGCCGCCTCTCTGCCACGGCCTTACATAATGAAAATGTTATGCTAACGCAAGGCAAATATTAAGTTACCCCAGCTGCCAAGGGCTTGTTGTCACGCCGTCATGACGACAGTTGCCATGAGTACGAGTGTGTTTACAGTGTGTTTTAAATACCCTGAACTTGGACTGGAGAGGGAAACAAAAGGACTGCTTGGCCAGAGTCCTGAAGTCTGAGTGTGTGCGTGTGTTGGGCGTAGGAGATAGAAAAGAGAGATATTATGTTAGAAGTCTTTGTCTGTGTAACACATTAGTGTGTCATTAACATGTGATCTTATTAAGTCTATAGATCTCAAACCAGCCGTGCACCATAGGCACAGAACAGTGAACCCTGACAGAGCTTTATGATTTAGTTTACAACTATTTACAACAAATTCAACTAAATCTGTCACGCTAATAAAGTTGAATAAGGTAACAGGTTGGTACGTGATGAGTTGAGATGTTTAGAGATTTAGAGAACCGTTTTCATTGAGGTCACACTGTAGGTCACGCCGAGGGAACTTGTTGTACTGTGTATATAAAAATATTTTCATTTATTATTTTTGTAATCTTCTTTTATATAAAATGTAGTATGGCAGTTCTGTGAAAAAGAAGAGTTTTAAAAATCCTAAATTTTGTGAGAGATAGATAGACAGACAGACAGACAGACAGATAGATAGACAGACAGACAGAATGATAGATAGATAGATAGATAGATAGATAGATAGACAGGCAAATTTAATAATCTTAAATTTTGTGAGAGATAGATAGACAGACAGACAGACAGACAGACAGACAGAAAGAAAGAAAGACAGACAGACAGACAGACAGACAGACCGACAGATAGATAGATAGATAGACAGACAGACGGATAGACAGATAGATAGACAGACAGACAGACAGACAGACAGAAAGACAGATAGATAGATAGATAGATAGATAGACAGACAGAAAGACAGACAGACAGACAGACAGACAGATAGATAGATAGATAGATAGATAGATAGACAGACAGACAGACAGACAGACAGACAGACAGATAGATAGATAGACAGACAGACAGACAGACAGACAGACAGACAGACAGACAGATAGATAGATAGATAGATAGACAGACAGAAAGACAGACAAACAGATAGACAGATAGACAGATAGACAGACGATAGATAGATAGATAGATAGATAGATAGATAGACAGACAGAGAGACAGACAGACAGATAGATAGATAGACAGAAAGACAGACAGATAGATAGACAGACAGACAGACCAACAGACAGACCGATAGATAGATAGACAGACAAACGGATAGACAGAAAGACAGACAGATAGATAGATAGATAGATAGACAGATAGATAGACAGACAGAAAGACAGACAGACCAACAGATAGACAGATAGACAGACGATAGATAGATAGATAGATAGACAGACAGAGAGACAGACAGACAGATAGATAGATAGATAGACAGACAGACAGACCGACAGATAGACAGATAGACAGACAAACGGATAGACAGAAAGACAGACAGACAGACAGATAGACAGAAAGACAGACAGATAGATAGATAGATAGACGGATAGATAGACAGACAGAAAGACAGACAGACCAACAGATAGACAGATAGACAGACGATAGATAGATAGATAGATAGACAGACAGAGAGACAGACAGACAGATAGATAGATAGATAGACAGACAGACAGACCGACAGATAGACAGATAGACAGACAGACCAATAGATAGATAGACAGACAGACGGATAGACAGATAGATAGATAGATAGATAGATAGATAGATAGATGTTTTAGTAAGTGTTCAAGTAATGGCAGAAACTAAAGAATGGCTCTATACTGCCACCTGCTGTGTTTACTTTCACAACACAATACAGTGACTGGTGACTGTTGTGTGCTGCTCTCTATATGTTTACCTTTATTCAGACAGACAGCTTATCAGTCATGTGTAAAAACACAACAGCCAAACTATGCCTTTCAAAGCACACTGTGTGAAATACTACTTCATTCAGTCCAAAGTCCTTCATCAGAATAAATGAGTTACAGAGTGGAATGTTTTACAGCAGTGGAAACGAGTCTGTCTGAAAAACCTTTCCTTCCATTTCCTCGGGCCCTTCTCTAAATCAGTTTATGTTAACAAATTTCACTGTTGTGCAACTGTAGGCTGGAATTACCAGTCTACACATGGTTTAAATTCACATTATTTATTACTCATCATCTCACTTATAGTTTATTGTGGTGTGGAATTTGTCTGCTGTATTTATACATCACGAAAGAGTAAATCTTTCTGACCACACGTCTAGAAACACATCACACATGGTACAGTGATTGCTCTTTCATAGCCTGAGAAACTTTATGGGGTTTTGTTCAAACTTCCTAATGAGAAACAAAAGTAGAAACAAATTACACTTGGCTAAAATTGTCAATTAGACAGCAAAGTTTATACAATTTGGACGTCAAAGAATCTGATGGTTTTAAAGACATTTAAAGAGATTTAATTGCAGATTTTTCTTTTAAATGTGTAGATATGTACCACATGGTAGCTACTTCAAGGTGTTACCATGGTATACGCACAAAAAAACAAACAAAAACTGTTTTACTTGTGTACAGTTTTACTTTTAGTTTAGTGCTGCTTAATGTAAATCCTATAGTTTTCATACATTCTGCAATAAAGGCAGGGTTGCCAGGTTTTTACAACAAAACCCGCCCAATTGCTACTCAAAACTAGCCCAATCATGTTTCAGCGGGGGTCCCCCATAAAAATTGCATTCTGGAGGATAAAATACATTTTTGGCAGGGTTCCCCTGGTAAAATTTGCTTTCCAGGGACTAAATATTGTTATTTGGGGTGGCTTCAACCCGCGGATATGAAAAACAACCCGGGGCAACAGTGTTAAAGTAGCCCAATTCTGCAGGAAAACCGGCAACACTGATTAAAGGTGCATTGTGTAAATTTTAGCGCCATCTAGCGGTGAGGTTGCGAATTGCAATATAGAGAAGCTACGGTGGCCAACACAGGACAAAAGTTGTCATCGTCCGAGACAGCAGAGAGTAGCCAGTCAAGTGCATGCGCTCTATAGAGCAGTTTGTCCCTTTAAGGCTACGATACATGCCAGCGCAAAATGGCGACTTAAAGGGGCTCTATGTAGGAATGACATAGGTACTGCAGTCCAAATTCAAAATATTGTTTGCCCCGCCCCCTCGTTCAAAGATGCAGGTGGCCAGCTTGAGGACACACAACAAGAGGGAGCGAAATTGACAAAGAAAGCTGAGGAGACTTACACAAGCTGATGAGTTGATTTATCTGTGTTTTAATATGCTGTCTTTCATAGAGATTTTTAGATGGATGCAGAGGCTTTTTAGGTCAGATAGAATCTGTGATTCTCTGACCCAGTTTGTTTGCTGGTTTCCATGGCTGCAATACGCGGTGTTTTCCGCCAGCTGGAAAGCTGTGATGTCGAAATACTATTGGATAAACTGGCAGCACACGGTTTCGCACAGACCAAAACAAAGACAGACACGGAACGCACATTTCAAAGTAGAATATCTGGCTGTAGCATTGTTTTTTTTGAGAAACAAGTACTGAACTTGTGAACTTAGCATGTTTCCTCAATATCTGCAAACATATTGGGGTATTTTTATGCTTTATTAAAGTAAAAATCTTACATATAGCCCCTTTAACATGTAAGGGGACCTGCGGTGTATGTAGATAGAAATGGCTCATTCTAAGGTGATAAAAACATAACAGTTCATTATGTAAGGTCTTTATACATCACTGAAAACATAATTATGTATATTATATTGCATTTCTGTCAATAGTTCCTCCTAAAATTTACACATTGCACCTTTAACATACCTTGATTTTGAATTTTTTTCTTTGTAAATTAACATGTAAGGAATTTTTCATTGAGCTTTCAAAGCAGAGCATGATTTTGCAAGAATATAAAATCAAATATTATTTTTGACTTGATATTTTAAGTCATGTGCTCCAATGAGGAGAAAAATAAATCCCAAAAACATTTTTCTTCTGAGTCCCAGGGGGATAAACGAAGACTGAAGTCATTAGAGCTGATTACAAGACAAGCGATCGGATTAACGTGCTGTCTACGTCACAACGCAAAACCTGCTGGTCGCGCGCTGATTGGACGGACGCGTTTCTCTGCGTTCCTCCACTGGAAACACATGAGAACCGATCCGAATCCCGTCCGTGCCCTGCTTTCTGTACCGAACCCAACCCAACCCCAACGCTCGGGCTTCCCGTGGTGGATCTGCGTGGAAGATGGCGGAGTTGAGCGCAGTCCGAGAGGAACTTGTGAGTATTTTCATTAGTGATGTGGGTTTTCTGAGGACTGAAAGCTGTGTGTCCTGCGTCACACACGGAAACAAGTTGTCAGCGGTGTGTACTAGACTAGAGAATTCGTACATATTGACGTTTTAAAGGTATAATACACCCATAATAATATTAATAAAAATCCTGTCGTGATTTACTTACCCTCGTGTCCTTCCAAACGTGTATAAACTTACTTCTGTGGAACACAAACGTTGTTTAGCAGAATGTTGATGCTTCTCTTACAATGGAAGTGAATGGGGACTGGAGCTGTGAAGCTCCAAAAATGACAAAAAAGTAATGCATACGACCCCAACAGTATTGTCTACAAATTTGGTGCTTAAACAAGTTTGTTTTCAGTTATGCCAAATGTCATTGATTCTTGAATGTCTTGATAGTTGCCTGCCAACTTTAAATATACAGAAGATGTTAATGAACGATGATTTAGATTCAAAATACTTGGAATATACATCATACTTTTATGATATTTTTATGGTGCTTTTTTCCTTGGGGGTTTGACACATCCAGTCCCCATTCACTTTCATGGTATAGAAGAAAACAGCATGGGTATTATGCATTTCATGGATTTGTATGTTCTCTGTAACATTATCAAGTTTCATACATGAATCAGTTTTTCCAGCAAAGTTTACACCTGTTCAGTTCTGTGTCCATAAATGTAATTTGCATGTTTTTTGCACAAATGGCTGCCTCTTTACTTCCTGGTTGTGCTTTATCCTCCGCAGAGAAACAGAAATCTGAGCAGTTCTTTCGGGGAGCCTCAGTGTACGTCACCTCAAAAAGATGAGCAACAAAAACTGGTAATGACTCTGCAAGCGTTGTTTTGTTTGTATTTGCATGTTGTTTTGTCTGATGTCCCTGTCCTGTGCGTGATAGGCCGTGCCGTTCTGTGGCGGCATCCGGGGCGGACTGCGACCGGGGAAGAAAATCACGATAATGGGCGTCGTAGACGCAGATCCAGACAGGTAGCTTATGTCAAAACACACTCACACCTTGTACACATGAAAAACACTGCGGTTGTGTGTTTGATCTTATCTGTATAACTTAAGTGATCAAATCTGTCTTCCAGCTTGTTAAGTAGGAATGAGGTTGGACAGAAAACCTTCTGATAAAATCACAGCGTCTAGACAATGTCATTTACATTTTCTTGAGTGTGTGACCTCTTGTATCTGTTGTTTTGGTTGCTATATTGAATATTGAATGTTCTTGCTCTCTCTCGGACAGTTTCGACATCAGTCTGACGTGCGGCTGTGAAGACGTGGCTCTGGATATGTGTGTACGATTCGAAGACCGGGAGATTTTGCGAAACGCCTGTGTTTCTGATAGCTGGGGTGAGGAGGAGAGGTCAATACCATATTTCCCCTTCATCGCAGAACAGCCTTTCAGGGTCAGTACCATCTGAATTCAGCAGAAAATTATTTCAACTGTTTATTGCACAAAACAATCATGGTCCTAACAAAAAAGCAGAAGCCTACAGATTATGCATCACAACAGGAACACGAACAGGTGATTTGAAATTCTCCTGTAGTTGAAATAAAAATGAGCCTGCTGTCATTTTTTGTGTGTCATGTATTACTACCTTGCTGAGTCTCCCGACGTAATGCCTTTTGTTTTCTGTCTGGGATGTTTGTTCAGGTCGAGATCCATTGCGAACACTCGCGCTTCCTTGTGCTCGTGGACGGCCATCAGCTTTTTGACTTCTACCATCGCGTGACGCCGCTGATGGCCATCGACACCATACAGATCAGCGGCAGTCTGACCATCACCAAGCTAAACTGAAAGTCTGGTGCTTCCATATAAAAGCAGCTTCCCCATCAGCCCATCTATCTAGAGCACTGAAAACTGTCTGTGATACTGAAGGACACCAGAATCATCTATAGAATATGTAGAGCTGATGAATTGAACTTGAATCCTCTTTTTGAGCTGTGAAGAGGCATTTACTTTTATGAGCATCACCATTCTCACTAGCATTTTTGCTGAAGTCAACATGAAACGCCAATTCGATAATTAACTGGCATAATTGGTAACACTTTACAATAATACAATTATAATTAATTAATGAATTTTTCATTGTTAGTTCATGTTAACTAATGTAGTTACTTAATGTTCAAATGGAACCTTATTGTAATTCAAATGGAACCTTATTGTAAAGTGTTGCTAAACTAACTTGTAATATATGCCTGCTGGTTAACACTATTAAATGGTGCAGGAAGCGATTTCTGAGAAACTGTTGATATTTGAAATCAACCGAATTAAACACACCCTTCCCTTCATTGCTCCGCCCCCAAGATGAACAAACACGCAATGCAAGAGTGGATGTCTCTTTATCATAGCTAAAGCTAAACAAAATAATGCTTTGCAAAGATGACGAACAATCGACAAGGATTGGCTCACTCTCCTCCCCATCATGAGTGGACACACCCCCTACTGCTGATTGGTTCACGCTCTCTCCCCATCATGAGTGGACACGCCCCCTACTGTTGATTTGCTCAATCTCTCTCTTACCCCATCATGTGTAGACACGCCCCCTACTATTGATTGGCTCACTCTCTCTCTTACCCCATCATGAGTGGACACGCCCCCTACTGCTGATTAGCTCACTCTCCTCCTCCATCATGAGTGGACATGCCGCCTACTGCTGATTGGCTCACACTTTCTCCTCATGATGAGTGGACACGCCCCCTACTGCTGATTGGCTCACTCTCTCCTCCCCATCATGAGTGGATACGCCCCCTACTGTTGATTGGCTCACTTTCTCTCCTCCCCATCATGAGCAGACACACCCCCTACTGTTGATTGGCTCACTCTCCTCCCCATCATGAGCGGACACGCCCCCTACTGTTGATTGGCTCACTCTCTCTCCCCACCATCATGAGAGGACACGCCCCCTGATTGGCTACAAGTGTGTTGTGCTGCTCAGTCCGATCCACTTTCAACAGCGTTTCTCAGAAATCACTTACTGTACCTTTAAATGACGTCAGTAGAGACTTTTCAGAGGAAAAGCAAACATTTTCATTAAAGATTATGAACACAGAATATAAAAAAAAAAATACCAACAAGTCAAGCACAATAAGACCGAGAGTTTGCATTCAGAAAGTAAAAAGAGTTTTGGTTTCCTATTGACTTTACAGCATTAAAATGGAGATGCCATAATTCTTATATCAGCACACTTTAGAAATGTGAGATGAATGTTTGTCATCAGTAGTGATAAAACAGAGTCCAGATGTTGATGCACAACTAACAAACTTCATCGGAAAACCATTAGTCAGTGAATAGCTATATATGAACGTACTGCCTGAATCTACCAGTGTTGCTCTCCAGCTCATGCACTCAGGTGGAAACCCTAAAGAGATTTATTTATTTATTTCCTGAACACGTGTTTATAAACTAAACAGGTGATTTGAGAGTTGCATATGTCTTACAGTAATAGTGATAATTCCATTGTAATTCCATTGACAAGCCCTTGTACTAAAAGCACTGATTTTGTGTTTAGTTAAAGAGACGAGAAGATGTGATGATGTGAAGTTAATTTAGGTGCTTTCGTTACTTGAGTCCAGAAGAATAAAATCAGGGAGAAAATCATTGCATTCCAGTGCTTTTGAACGGCTGTTGTGTATTTATTGTCACTGAGCACAAGGTGTCACATCAACCTCTTCTTTATAATTAATAAAAGGCTTTTAATGACTGATATTGTGTTATGAGTGATGTTTGTAGCAAGACCGTACACACTGTTGAACAGAATTGTTGGATCATTTGAATAAACCGAGAGCTTGCAGAAAAAACATATGAGTGAAAGATGATTTGGTATATACAGAAGGATATTTAAAACATGTAAATGACTGATATGACTGGAGTATCACACTCCTGTTACTTCTCATCCAGTCTGGATAGTTTCATTTTGAACTTTACAGCTCGTGGAAATATAAGACGCTTGTCGTCTTCCTGCATATTAAACTCTTGCTTTCAGGTTTCCTGTTGGCGTGCTTATCTCTGCTTTGCTTCCTGATGACTGAGGCTATTATAGGAGAGTTGTTTCTTTATTGTTTATCTTTCAGTAAATAGAAACGTGGTATTTTATTTGATCTTGCTTCGATACCTGTAGAAAAACCTACTGAGGGAGTACAGTGTTAGAGTGACAGTAATAGATGGTAATACTGTGGTAATTGCTAAGACTCTTGATTTGGGCTAGTCAGCAAAAACTTGGCAACTCCCTTGAAACCACATGGTAATTAACAAACTGTTCATTTCTGCTTCATATATGAGATCAACATTTATTCTGCTGAGCATTGTGTTATATTATATTATTAGTTTTCAAACTGGGGTCCATGTAAATTTTTAGAGAAAAACAAATCATGCAACGTGTAAAATATAAAATGAGTAATAATAATAATACATTAAAATAAATAATATAAAGTACCTTAAAATAAATATTAAACATTTGATTAAAAATGATTATTATTAAAGATTTGATTAAAATATTTAGATTAGATTAAAATAAAATAAAAAAATAATATAGTACTAAAGTAAGTAGAAAAAATCTTAATGTAACTGAATAGAAACTAAATTCTTTCCAAATTATGTTTTGCACATATTTATATTATTTTATCACAGCAACTGGGTTTTTAGGCAAAACAGTGAATTTCCAAAAGTAAATAAATAATAATAATAAATAACAACATAAAATAAATACAAATTGATTAAAATAAATAAATAGAAAGAAACTCAGTGTAACTAAATAGAAACTAAATATTTGTCAAATTATGTTTTGTATATATTTATAATATTAATTTTTAACAGTATAAATTGTTTTTTTAGGTGAAAGTGCAATTTGTGAAGTTTTATACAAAAATAAAAATAAATAAAAATAAATAAATAAATAGATTGATTAAAATAAATGTTAAAAGTAGTATAAAATAAAATTAGTAAAATTAAAGTAAAATACATGAATTAAATAAATAAAAAGTAAATATTACAATATTACAAGAAATAAATGTAAAAATCAGATTAAAATAAATAAATAATACATAGTACATTGTGAGTAACTTAATAGAAAATATTATTTCCAAATAATATTTTATAATATAATATATATTTATAATATTAATTTGTCACAGCATAAATTGGGTCTTTACTTTTACATTTTAGGATGAAGGTCCTTCGCAAGCCCTAGACATCCATTCAGTGCTGGGTTTGGTTGAAATCTCCCAAATCAGCTTCATCCAATCAACATGAGAGTCCAGAAGTGCCACACCACAGCCCATGATGCATGCTGGGTAATCTTCGGGAAAAGAGCAGGATACACACACACACTCATACACACACAGACTGACAGAGAGAGAGAGAGGTCGAGCCTGTTGTGTGTGTGTGTATGTAAGAGCTACAGATGCTCGCCGTCGGCGCGCGGGATGCGCTCGTGAGGATGGACACATCACTCCGGACTTCTGAGGTAAGAAGATGACTGACAGCTGCGCGAGAGCTAGCCGTTAGCACCGAGGCTAATGCTAATATTAGCTTGCTAGCATCGCCCGTGTTAATCAATGGGTTCTGATGCTACATTGAGTTTTCATGCTAACTGACTGAGTTTGCGCTTCTAAATCACATAGAGAACAATAACACGACTCTTATGGCAACTTTTATCATTGTTTATAAAGAAGCAGCTTGTTTTGAAAGCATAAAACAGCTTATTTTACGCTGTCAGGTGTAACTGCACTGCTGTGATCAGGCTAACGGCTAACTGCTAGCCGTAATGTAAACATCCCCAAAACCGTTTCGATTCTGTCTGAAAGACTAAATGGCAGTTTAATCCAGATTTAATCTAGGATAAATACAGTTTAGGCTAAAACAATCCTCTCATCTGGTTTATGTTGCCTAGTTAAAGTTGTGTCAGTTTATGTGCTGTAGGCCTGGTGTTTCTTGACAGCTGTGAAATTAAAGTCAGTTAATTTATATTAAATGATAGTGTATTACTGATTTAATAACTATACTCTTAAAGTGTGTGTCTTATGTACTTGAAAACTGTCATTTAGTATACAACAAAATGTAATCAAATGTTATCAGAAGAGTTATTGTACTACATTACAGTCATATTCAGTTATGATTATAGTCATTTATAGATTTAGTGCCCTTTAAATGGCTTTATCCTTATAGGAAAATAGAGTATTTCTGTCAGTCTGATCAAGTGTATGATTATGTCCTTCATTGTATGTGAATTTTTATTCATTTGATTCACAATAATATAAACCAGAATGGTAAATAAATCAATAGGAAGTCTGTTGATACCTTCTGATAGTCTTGTATTTGTGTTAGAGCAGAGAAATATGTGGTTAAACTCCTTAATATTTGGGTCACCAAAACGGGCGTGAACGTAAATTGTGATCTTCCTGTGTTTAAAAGCATATTAATTAATATTAAATCAAAGTATATTACATATTTTATAACTTTACTCTCAAAGTGTCTTTTCTTGAATTCTGTCTAGTATACAACAAAATCTGACTACAGAGGAGTTATGATTACAGTTATTTATGTCCCTTTAAATTACTTTATCCTTATAGTAAAAGTTCATTATCACTGTCAGTCTGTTCAAATCTATGAATTTGTTCATTGAATGTGAACTGTTATAGATTGACATTTGCATTTGCAATAATATAAACCAGAACAGTAAATAATTTCATTGGAAATCTGTCCATGCTTATTGATGGTACATTCTTTTGCATCTGTGCTAGAGTAGAGGAACTCTTTAAACTCCATATGGGTCACTAAAGTGGTGTGAATTGTGGTTTGGCAAAGAAAAATCCTGTATTTTAAAGTGACACCATGTCATTGTTTGACCCGCCTTTGAGCAAACAAAGTCCCTAGAACAATAGACCATTTTAAAGCCCTGTTTTATTTGGTTTGTGCTTTTGTTGTACTTTGTAAATAATTGCATTCAGTGACTATATTCTTTTGGTTTATTCATGACTTTCTGGATTGATCTGGTTCCCCTGCTCCACTTAAGTCACTACTTCTCCTTTTAGCACTTAATTAATGTCTGATTTGAAGACAATCTGTTGGTTTTACTCTCGTTGATTTGATTTGAGTTGGACAACAAGAACCCGTCTCTGTAAATAGGCCCTTGAGCTCTGTCCTAGTGAACTGTGCCAACCAGGAGCGATTGTTTAGTGGGATTGCAATGGTTAATAGTGCTCTGAATAAACATAATTCAAATGAATCTTATTCATTTCAAGATTAAGATGATTTATTAATGGTTGTCTCCTCAACGGTATACTCACTAAAATATAGTATTTAGTGTTAAAATCATTAACACTTTTGTAGAGCAATAGTAAGTGTTTCTTGTCTTTTCAGACACCAGTAATTAGGAGTAGGATGACGCTGAAGTAGAAAAACGAGGCTCATGTTAGTTAAGGAGGAAGTGTGTGTGACTGAAAATGCAGCACCTCCCTGCTGTTCTCACTGTTGCGTTTAAAACATGCAGCGCTGCAGAAGGCGCTGACTTCCTTTGTGTGTCAGAAATCATTTACAAATGACTCTTTCCATTTCAAATTAAATGTAATGTTTTGGACTAATCCTGTGGGCATCCTGACACTTTAATTATATTAAAAGCTGTCCAACAGTCTCGTCATGTTACATGGATTGTAGGGCTGCGCGATTTGGGGGAAAACATTTTTTTTCTCTGATAAAATTGAAAATGCATTTATTGGGGGGGAAATTGTGATTATATATCAATATGACAGTCATCAGGAATTATACTATTATATTTCACTGTAAAATAAAAAATAAGTAATTAAGAAAAATAATATGATAATAATTGTTTTACAGTACAACTGTAAAATATATTTTAATAAATATATTTTTTATTTTACAACTGTAAAATAAAATGTTTTACAGTACAACTGTAAAATATTTATTTTACAGTTGTACTAAATTTATATTTTTATATGACTAGAAAACGACAATAATAATAATACTTATTTTTATTATGATTACTATTATTACTAAACAAAAATATTAAAACAACTTACTATTATATTTCACTGTAAAAAAAAGGTAATTAAGAAAAATATAATTATATTTTACAGTACAACTGTATTTATTACTGTCTTAATTTCTTCATTTTAAAATGTAAAGAAAAATCAAGCTTTTATTTTGGTGGTAAAAACACAAGGAGCTCTTAAAGCTTCTCTTTTGTTGACAACAAATATGGGAAGGTGTTTGTCGCATATTGCTTTCCCAAATCCACATTATAAGCGACCCAAACTCAGAGCAGATGAATAGATCGATTATTAAATTGCAAAAGCTACGATTTAATTAAACACACACACGCTACATGCTTCAGAGTAAAGCGCAGCGCATATATTTATCTAATTAAATCACAGCCTTTGTAATTTGATAATTGCACTAAGCCATCTTGCGATTTTTGTTTTAATTCATTTAGGCTAGTGTTGTCAAAAGTACCGAAAAGTACCTAATTACTGGTGTTTAAAAAATATTACTAAAATTTAAAAAATATGGTGCTTCGAGCGCTGTTGAGCGGATTCATAAACACCTCTGATTGGCCACTGTGTTCACATGCTCATCAGATGTGTCTGTGATTGGATACAATGATCAACGCTTCAAAAACATGTTGTAAATGGACATCGGTGACGCTCTTCACCGAGCGCTTACACAGATACACACTTTCAAATGCTCCCGCTCACGCTTTCAAACACTTCCGAGCGCTTTCAAATGCTCCCATACTTTGATCATTGTATCCAATCACAGACATATCTGTTGAGCGCACGAACACAATGGCCAATCAGAGGTGTTTACGAATCTCCTCAACAGCGTTCAAAGCGGCACATTTTTAAAATATCAGTACCGACCTGATATCGAAGTCGGTACTTTTGACAACTCTTTCAATTAATCATGCAGTTCTAATGCATTCCATTTGATTTGCCGGGAAAATTTTCTCAAGCAATCACAAATCTAGATCTAGTTGTTGTCAAAATCTTGCCTGTGTCAAAGTGTCTCTAGATTTGTACTTAAAGGTTTTGCTACAGGAATTCATGATGCTAATCTAGAGTACATTGCTTTGCTAATCTTCTGCAGGCGTGAGCTCTTGGCTGTGTGTTTCTGCTCAGGGCCCCATGGAGCCTGATGTGATACGCATGTACTCCTCCTCTCCACCCCCGATGGAGGACGGCGTCGAGGATGACGACGATGAATTCAGCGACTTCACCGGCGTCCCGAACAGCACCAGCTTCTCGGAGTTTGACACGCCCACCTCGTTCAACCAGTCTCAGGCTTTGAACGCCACTTCGCCGCCGGAGCTCCTGAGCAATGGAAGAATCGTAGGACTGTCTCCTCAACCCGCAGGGTCTATGAAGTCTAATGGCGTGGCACCTCCCGTTGGCCAGACAGGCACGCCCAATGGCAGAACGGTTAGCGTAGAGGAACTCAAAAAGTTGTCCGAGCACCAAGCTCACATCACATCCCTGGAGTTTGCAACGGGCTCTCGGACTGACAGCGACGCCATTGACTGCAATGGCACCGTTGAAGTGCTTATGAACGGATTTGCAACGTTAGACCAAGGAGGAAGCCCACCTACGCCACACAAAAGCAATGAAATTGATGTCAGTCCAGATGATTTTGCAGATTTCTCTGCTTTTTCAAATGCTGAACACAACCAGCCTTCAAATACAGACTGGGAACATTCAAATCAACTGGCACAGAATGACATTAGCGACAGTGTTGAAGTGCGAGGAGCTAGTATAGTGGACAACAGCAGGGACTCAAGAAACACAGGGTTTGGATTCCCTTCGGAAAACTCAGAAGGTCTCAGCAACGGGAACTGGAGTTTCCATGAAGGGTCGGATTTAGATCAAAGGGATCTAGAAGCTGATACTACTGAAGCGGTTAGCACAGCGTCACCGCTAGCCCATAACGGTGTCGCTCAGAGTGAGGCCGATGACGACGGGGTATTGCCCGACTCTAATGGGGAGAGATGTAGTGCTGAACAATCAGATGAGAAAGGCTCAGAGAATGAGACCGAAGAAACTGAGACGGAAACAGAGACCTCCTTCGGTCGGCCGCTATCGACAGACGCACTCGAAGAATTTGGTGACTTTAGCACGACGGGATCCGTACCCTCGCCTCCGCTTCAGGAGGAGACGGCCACTCCGGCCGATCACAGCCAACTAGCCGAGGACGACGATGAGGATTTTGGGGATTTCGGCGACTTCGGAGACGCCAGCTCATTTAGCACGACTGGATTTGCTGATTTTGACCAGCAGGGGGCCACAACACAAGTTGCTCAGTCTGAAACGGCCCCCATTCCCCCGGTGGATGTTGAAGATGATGAATTTGGCGATTTTGACGCATCAAAAGAACCTAGTAAAATAGATTTGGCAGGTGAGGAAGCAACGACGTTTGCGGACTTTCCTGAAAGTGACAGTTTTGCGGATTTCAGCTCCGCGCAGGTGGCCGATGCCGGTGATAACGGAGGATGGCAGGCTTTCTCTGAGCCGGATCAGAGCCAGAACGATGGGGAATCGTGGGCAACGTTCGGGCAGGAACAGGATCCATCGTGTACTGAAAAGACCAGAGACGACTGGCATGAAACCCAACATGTTACGGCGCCCCCTACTGGTGCGGAGGAGAGCAAAAGTTGTACAACGGTAGGTCTGATTACATAAAACACTAGTTTGATGGTTTATATTTACTGTTTTTCACTTTGCACCATTCTGTTCCTCAATATGTTATCCTAAATTGAACACGAATTGAAAAAGGTATCGAAAATTGGCTCAGGAAATGATACCAGATTCAGGAATGTACCTGGGCCGGATGGTTTACTCTGTCTGCATGACTGATCAAGCAGAAACAAAGCCTTTTCAAACTTCTCTATTAGATTAATTTCACTGTCCAAGTTATGTCAAAATGAAGCATTTGCTAAAAACAGCAAAACACCATGTACTTGGTCTTAAAATAAATCCATCTTTCTTACACTAAGCAAAGTTTCATAACACACAAATATTGTGTAAAATATTCAGTTTTTAATTGCACTGTGCTATTTTCATAGATTAATTTTTTTAGTAATAAATGAAATATGATAAAAGTACTCTGCTGTTCAAAAGTTTGGGGTCTGTAAGATTTATTAATGGTTTAATGGTTAAAGTCTCTTCTGCTCACCAATGCTGCGTTTATTTGATCAAAAATACAGTAAAAACAGTAATATTGTGAAATATTATTACAATTTAAAATAACTGTTTTTTATGTGAATATATTGTATTATATAATTTATTCCTGTGATCAAAGCTGAATTTTCAGCATCATTACTCCAGTCTTCAGTGTCACATGATCCTTCAGAAATCATTCTGATATGCCGATTTGCTGCTCATAAACATTTATTATTGTTATTTGTTATTATTTATTATTGTCAATGTTGAAAAGAGTTGTGCTGTTTAATATTTTTGTGGAAATGTGATCAGATGGTTCAAAAGAACAGCATTTATTTGAAATTACAATTTAATGCATCCTGCTGTATAAAAATGAATTTCTTTAAAAAAAAATCTTACTGATCCCAAACTTTTGAACAGCTGTGGGTTTTTATTCAGTGTTTTTATCTTGGATTTAGTTGACACATAATTTTGAATCAAATAGCAGGTCCATATTTTATGATCTTTTTCAAAAGGTCTTTGTTAAAGCTGTTGTTTTCCTCTGTGTTTTGTACTAAGACTGCACTGTTCAGCCGTTTGGAGAAGATTTTCCAGGCCAGTTTCGAGCTGGTTCTTGCTCCTCAGGTGGAGGTAGACGTGACCTCGCTCAACTCCTTCCTCAAACCTCACACTTCAGACACATCAGAACCAGAAGACGGCGACAGAGGGACAACCAACGGGTGAGGAGCTATGAGTGTGTTTGCTGAGTGCCAAATACTTTATTGAAGTCATCATTATTTTCTGTTGTCAATGAAACGCTCTCTGTCTCCTCCTGTGGGTTTTGTAGGGCACTGCGGGACGTGTGGCAGCAGCTGCAGGATGTTAACAATGCCTACGGCCTCCGGTACCAGTGGGGCGGCTCTCACACCAATAAAGCACTACTCTGCTCTCTTGGCATTGACACCAGAAATATAGTGAGTCGGACTGTGGGAAAACATGGCATTTGAAGAGGACCTATTATGCTTTTTTTTTTACATTTAGTGTGTAATGTTGCTGTTTGAGCATTAAAAAATGTTACAATGTCATTTCAAAGGGAGTTATTCTCTAAATCAGTAAGTGTTTCTGAACTCCCTGAAACACCTCCATTGTAGTCTTGAGTTTTCATCAGGGAACGAACATGTCACAGTATTCCTCATTTAAATAATTCCCACCCAAGGCATATGCAAATAAAGGGGCGGGACCTGGTTGAGTTAGTTAGTAGTGTGTTAAAAACTCGCGATTATGGTAAGGGGCATGACATTTCCCAAACATGCTTGACACGGTTGACCAGTCACAGCACACTGGTCAAGCTGACCAATCAGAGCACATTACGGTTTTCAGAAGGAGGGGCTTCATAGAGAAAGGAACTAAACAGAGTGTTACTGTCAGACTGGAAGAGGAGCTGCAGCAATGTCAAATATGTAAAAACTAATGTGTTTTTTGAACATTCAATCATGAAAGCCTATTCTAGTAGAGACCAAAAACCATTTCAAGACTTTTATAAGGGCATAATATGGCCTCTTTATCTTTTCCTTTTCTCAACTTCTGTTTTTGTCTCTTTCACTTCAGCTGTTCACGGGCCAAAGAAAGCAGCCTGTAATTGTGCCAATGTACGCTGCCAGTCTGGTGAGTCGAGCCCAGCTGCGGGCGAACTGTGTGTGTGTGATCCTGGTTTATTTTAAACGTCCTCTTGAGTTCATTTGTGTTTAATCAATCATCTTTGACAACTGTTGGTCTGCAGGGGATGCTGGAACCCACAAAAGAGCCGGTGAAGCCTGTCTCCGCCGCTGAAATGATCGCCTCAATAGCACAATCTCCTTCAGTCGCCACAGAGCTGAACACCTGTCCGCCAGACACCGCCCAGGTGAGAGTCTTCACTAACCTTCATCTGTTGAAACTAGGGCTGTTGATTCAACGTGTTAATTAGATTAATTAATTATGGTGAAAAATAGCGCGTTAAAATTAGGCCCCAGACCTATGTAGATCATCTGACATTTCATACAGTTGATGACGAATATGAAGCAGGGCAACAACTCACTGCTGAGCCAATAGAATGTAGTCAGTCCCTAAAATTCAAGATATGGGGCAAAACATGCCCCTGTTTGAGTTTTTGTCTCATATTTATATATCATATGATATAGTTAAGCAATATCACGAGTGCTGTTTTTCTCTCCCAAATAGCACGAGTGCAAATGTGATATTGATTTTATACAACAGTTCAGTAAATAAGAAGTTAATAATGTTATTTCAGACACAATATTGTCTGTTTTGCTTAATTTTGCCAACGAAAATATAAAGACAAATCATATGATCAACACACAGCGGTGTTTCAATTCTGAATCTGCGTTTTGAACGAATCGGGAGAACTATTAGGCATGTTGGACTGTACAGACCGATCTGTAAAAGACATCAAAAACATACAGAGCCGTCTGCTCTCTAATCACTTTCGCTGTACTGTAAATTTGATGTGCCACATCATGTGATTGATTAGAATAAAAATTGTAATCGCTTGAAAGTCCTAGTTGAAATGCTTCACTCAGAATTGTTTGCAAATGGTAATATTGCAGCATATCGCACAGCTCTATATGTAAAGTTTGATATATAAATTATTGTTTTTTTGTGCACTGTCACATTTTTGTTAGTGCACTTTTGATATTTTGTTCCATTTATGTAAATCTTCAGTAAAAATCTTGCTCGAAGGACCTTGAACTTTGCATTTGCTTGGTGTGCGGATTACCCATTTCTACTTATTTTGTATATATAGATTATCCAACTTTATCTGCATACACGATATATACTCAGATAAAGCGATATATACTATATTGCAATCTCAATTGCATTATCATTGCAAAACATAACTATCGTTCAGCTCTATAAATATAGTTGGATATACAAGTATGTACAACTTTATCTGCATACATACAGTACACTTGTGTAAAGCGATTATATACTTTATAGCAAATCTCAACTTATGCGATTGTGTATATCATTGCAAAAAGTAATGATATAAAAGTATATTTTATCTCCCAGCTCTTTATATAAAGTTGGATATAGAAGTATAACTTTATTCGCATACATACAGTACACTTGTGTGGGACGATATATACTATATATCAAATCTCAACTGCTTGATTGCTTGTATCATCACAAAATGTAAACTATATTATAAAGTTTTATTATAATTTTTGCATTGTTTTTGTGACAAAACATCCTAAATCAGTAGCTACCACAATTTATAGCATCCCTTTCTTGACTTATTATTTTTAGTCCTACACAAAATAGGACTAAAAATGCAAAAAAACAACAACATATTTCTAGGGGTAATACGACAATCATTAAATTAAATAATAAACCAAGTGCTGCACATTTAAAAAGAAATCAGATAACTTTAGAACAGATGTTATACATCAAGATTTTTATTTTTTTGCATTACTTTTGTAAAATGTTGTATGTCGTCTTTTTTTCCGTCAGGAGTCTCTTCCTCCCGTTCAGTTTGACTGGAGCAGCAGTGGCCTTACAAACCCTCTGGACGGTAACAACGATGTGTTGTTTCTCTCACTAACATCACAGAGAAGAATAGAAAAACTAAGCTTTTCTTGTTCTCAAATATCTGGCAGTGTGAAACTAACCTGTTAGTTTTACATGTTCCAACAGTTATTAACAGATGTACAGTAACCGTCTCCATGTTTGTGTTGGATGTTCATGTACTCTTCATGAATCGCTAACAGAAAAGAGCACTAAACTGGTCATGTAGTTTTCATCACTAATACAGATCTGAGCATATGCCAACTTCTGCTTTCCTGTTTTCTCTCTCTCTGTCCGTAACCCTTCTCCTCTCTTTCACCATCCCTCGTACTCTCTAAAGCGAGTGGAGGCTCGTCTCTGCTCAACCTCGATTTTTTTGGCCCCGTGGACGAGTCGCCCTCCGGCACGGCCACCTCCATACCAGGTTTGCTGTTTAACACCAGTGCTGTCTGTGTGTTCTTGATTTCTGCTCTATTTGCATCTATATCTTTAACCGTCTATTCAAACGATCGTTCTCACATGCGTACACATGGTAATGTATCACAAAAGTGTGCTGATATGCTTGCGATGGTGTGCAGGAGTGGATCCGGAGCTGTACGAGTTGACCCAAGCGAAGCTGGACGTCAGCGGGAGCAGCAGTAGGGTCGTGGATGCGTTCGCTCGCCTCATGTCAACCGTCGAGAAGACCAGCACCTCCACCAGGTCATTGAGCCTCACTCATTCACTCTACTGTCTCTTTGTGATCTGTCTGATCTCTCTTTCTCTAAAATCTATTATCTTTTTCAGATACCTTTCTGCATCTACATTTGATCTCTTTCTCTAAACAGATCTCTATGATCTGTCTGATCGCTGTCTAATATCTTTGATTCGATATTTATCTCTTTCTCTGTTCTGATCTCTCTTTTTCTGATCTGTCTGATCTCTTTCTCATTGGTCTGATAGCTGTCTAATATGTCTGATCTCTTTCTCTGATCTGATATCTCTGTCTTATCTCTCTGATCTGTCTGATCTCTTTCTATCTGTCTGATCTTTCTATATTTTTCTGATCTGTCTGATCTCTTCCTGTCTAATCTCTTTCTATATTTTTCTTATCTGTCTAAACTCTTTCTGATGTCTGATCTCTTTCTATGATTTCTGATCTCTTTCTATATTTTTCTTATCAGTCTGGTCTCTTTCTGTCTGTCTGATCTCTCTCTGATCTGTCTGATCTCTTTCTGTCTGTCTGATCTCTCTCTGATCTGTCTGTTCTTTCTGTCTGTCTGATCTCTTTCTGTCTGTCTGATCTCTTTCTGTCTGTCTGATCTCTCTCTGATCTGTCTGATCTCTTTCTGTCTGTCTGATCTCTCTCTGATCTGTCTGTTCTTTCTGTCTGTCTGATCTGTCTGATCTCTTTCTGTCTGTCTGATCTCTCTCTGATCTGTCTGATCTTTCTGTCTGATCTGTCTGATCTCTTTCTGTCTGTCTGATCTCTCTCTGATCTGTCTGATCTCTTTCTGTCTGTCTGATCTCTTTCTGTCTGTCTGATCTCTTTCTGTCTGTCTGATCTCTCTCTGGTCTGTCTGGTCTATCTCTGATCTGTCTGTCTGATCTGTCTGATCTCTGTCTGATCTCTCTCTGATCTGTCTTATCTTTCTATCTGATCTCTTGCTCTGATCTGTCTGATCTCTTTCTGTCTGATCTCTCTCTGATCTCTTTCTGTCTGTCTGATCTGTCTGGTCTCTCTTTGATCTGTCTGTCTGATCTCTCTGATCTCTTTCTGTCTGTCTGATCTCTCTGATCTGTCTTATCTTTCTATCTGATCTCTTGCTCTGATCTGTCTGATCTCTTTCTATATTTTCCTTTTCTGTCAGATCACTCTGATCTATTTCTGATGTGTGATCTCTTTCTGATATTTTTCTTATCTGCCTGATCGCTTTCTATAATGTCTGATCTATTTCTGTGACATTTCTCTTATTGGTCTGATCTCTCTCAGCAGAAAGCCTGTACAGAAGGAGGAGAATCTGAGCGAAGAGGCTCGGCGAGTAATCGCAGGCCTGCCGGATCTGTCGTTCATGCAGGCTAAAGTCCTCATGTTTCCCTCCACGCTGACTCCTCTCCTGCCCTCCTCTACGCCCGACTGATGCGTTCTTCTCTTCCACTTCCTTTCACCTCTCTTTCTCTGTGTATCGCTCTCCAGTCTTCACGATACTGACAGTTATATGATTTTAATTTCATCCTTTTGGTTTTCTAGTTCTTTTTTTGTCATTTACCTGAGCATTTTTAAGTTCAAATACATCATCCTATGTAAGAGAGAGTGTACGAGATAATCGGCTAATGATCGTTCACTTTAGAGAAGAAAAGACTAGATCATTTTTTAGGAAAAGAGTTTGTGTTTATGTTAGAGCCAATCTGTATATAATCAGGGATGAGAGTTTCCTTTTGAGTATCCTTTACAGATAAGTTAGTGTGTATGAGAGAGAGAGAAAAGCGAAAGAGGCACTTTGTTGTTTTCAGTTGTTTGTTTGTTTTTATGAAACACTGGCTTAAAAGTCCTTCAATGGCACAAATGATGTGAATGATCTGATTTATATTTAGATATATTAATGCATAGTTATATCGACTTGAAATCAAACCGCCTGCAAAATTTCCTTTTGATTTAAGGCCTTAGATTTTAATCATTTTGGCTATTCCATTACAATCAATATCGGTATTACTTGTAGGTTTTTATTTTATTTGATTTCACACATGCATTAGTGAACACAGAAGACTAGTTTAACACTTAACTTGCTTTTCAGACTGTAGACGAGTCTATCAGCAACTATAGAAACGACAGCTTTTCTTCAGTATTTTGCTGCTCGTATTTTTCGGTTCTTATTTTGTTGTTTATTTTTTAATGTAAGTTGAAACCACTGGCTTTGGACTGTAATGTAGTGAAGGAATCGTTGAATGAATGATTAACTTGAAAATATATATATATATATATATATATATATATATATATATACATAATATATATATATATAGCTGTATCGAAAATAAGGGACCAATATCTGCTGTAACGTTTTGCTCATTTCCCTGTTATCATTGTGTTTTTGGTCATGCTGTATCTGTGTTTTATTTAATCTGCCAAATCCTAAGCGACTCTTTTTGGAGGACGTCTGCCGTCACAGTGGTCCTGTACACCAGGAGTGCATCATGGGAAATGTTCATCAGAAACATCTGTAAAGAGTTTCCCATCTTTTGGCTTTTTTTTTTCCTCTTTTTTTTTTTTTGTGTCATTGTATATTCTGTCTCCTGGAGGATTTTGCACATTGTAAAGATATACAGAAGAACTGCTTACATAGTTAACTGTGGCTTCGGACTGTGTACAGTCAAACTATGGAACATGTAAAAATTGTTATGGGAAAATTCCTATGGAAAACCCATACAGATGAATGATATCTCTAAAGAGCCTGTACCGAGGTCAATCGCGCATGCCTGGGTTCTTTGAAAAAAACAAACAAACTAGTGTGTAAATTTTCTTTAAGTGTACACAAGAAATTAAAATAATTTAAGAGAAAATGCTGTTTTGGTGTGAAATCTTGTCACATGTCTGTATTTCTTTGGTTTATTTTAGCGCTGTCAATCGATTAAAAAACAAACAAACTAATTAATCACATTTTTTTTCCTGTAATTAATCACGATTAAAAACATTGAAGTAATTATTTTTATATTGTAATAATTTCACAGTTAGTCTCTATATTAATGTAGAAACAACTTGGAGTATATTTAAAATATTTGTTTAATAGCATCTTTTTATGAATGAAGGCCAGTATCACTGATACTAACACTGCTACTGATGGCACTACGAAATTGATTTTTTTAAACATTAATTATAGACATTCAACATTACAGTACCACTAAATGCTATCAATTTCAACATTAGGCTTTAAAAAAATAACTTTTAATTTAAGTAAACTTGAAAACAATCCTCACATAAACCCATTACAATAAATAAATTTACTTGTGGCCTGTCTAACAAGTAGGAAATATACAGAAATTGAATAAAGTTATCAAACACTTTACAGTCTACAGCAGGGGTGGGGAACATTGATCCTGGAGGGCCCTGTCCTGCAGAGTTTAGCTTCAACCCTAATTAAACACACCTGAAGCTAATCAAGGTCTTCAGGATTACTAAAGTTACATGCAGGTGAGTGTTTTTTTCAGGGTTGGAGCTAAACTCTGCAGGACAATGGCCCTCCAGGATCAACGTTCCTCACCCCTGATCTACAGCAGGGGCGGAGCTAGGGGTGGGCTAAGGGGGCTGGAGCCCCGAATGTTTTTCCAAAAGCCCCGAATCTTTCAGGTTTGAGGTTTCTTAACAGTGCTGTCAAAATATAATTTTTCTAATCTCTCTATTAAAATATGTCAAACAGTTCAATATCACTTTTCTGCAGTATACACCGATAGCTGCAGCACTTTCCCTCTCCCTTCTGTCCGACAGTGAGTTCACACACACCGCAGTTGTAAACAGACACGCCTCCTGTCACTCACTCAGAGCAGCGGCAGGCCTCATGACTCTCTTTCGTTCCGGTTGAAGGGTTTTTGTTATGATATAACAACTGATATGAAAACTTTAGAACGTTTGTCAGCTTAACATTCATTCAGTTTCCCATTAATTACCCTATGCCGTCATTTTTCATAATGAACCATAAAATTAAAACATACATAGCCTAAATGGTCTGTAACGTTGTATTTTGCCAACGAACTAAAATCGAAACCGTGATATGGCTTTGTGCCTAAAACAGCAAAAGACAGCGAGTAAAGGATTGGTTCACTTCTGAATGAAAATTTCCTGATAATTTACTCACCCCCAAGATGTTCATGTTTTTCTTTCTTCAGTCGAAAAGAAATTAAGGTTTTTGATGAAAACATTCCAGGATTATTCTCCTTATAGTGGACTTCAATGGACTCCACTGCAGTGTACGCCTTCCCTATTTAACTTACGGAACGAACGCGGCGCCAGTTCCGTTTTTTTCCTTAAGTAGAATAGGGAAGGCGTAGGACATAAAGCATAAGCTTTTTGAAGAATACGGAAGGCGAAATGGCAGAAGCACTTGCAAGGCGATCATTTGTGTTTATAAAGCATACAGGTTTTTTTTTTTTTTTTTTTTAAGAAAATGACCGATCGTTTCGGTAGATAAGACCCTCATTCCTCGTCTGGTATCCTTTGAAGCTGCACTGAAACTGTAATTTTGACCTTCAACAGTGGAGTCCATTGAAGTCCACTATAAGGAGAATAATCCTGGAATGTTTTCATCAAAAACCTTCATTTCTTTTCGACTGAAGAAAGAAGGACATGAACATCTTGGATAACATGGGGGTGAGTAAATTATCAGGAAATTTTCATTCAGAAGTGAACTAATCCTTTAAGTATATATATATATATATATATATATATATATATATATATATATATATATACAGTCTGTTTGTGCTGCGTGTTTTAAAGAAAAATGCGCACATTTGCTCATGTGATCAGCTGATCAAAATAAAAGCTCAAGGGTTTATCTCTTGCAAGTGAAGAAATTAGTACAAAAGTATTGTAATTTCCCTATACTGTATTGTAAAGTAGCTACTTATAAAATTTTCATTTATTTTACATTTGCATTTGTTCCAATATATAGATATTACTGTCATATGAATAATAAAGGCCTAAATCATATAATATTATTGTAGGCCTAATAATTGTTTGGCATCCTAAAACACCAGTATCAATGTAATGTAGGCTGAGACTCTATATCACAACTATAAAGATGTTTGAGCCCTCTTTAATGTCCAGGTATGCTGTTTCTTTGTTCAGTTTGCACACGTGGGCTTAAGCTCTCAGTTTTGAGCTCTCAAAGTGCACCAGATTGATGCATTTAACCTTACAATGTACAAAATTTTCTTCTGGGGGGCATGCCCCCGGACCCCCCTAGAGGAGCTACACCCAACAAAGTTTTGCAAATTTCTGTGGGAAACAATGTACATTTTATGAACTTTACTCCAGCATACTACAAAGTTCCTTTCATGACAGTAAAACTGTTAACTGAAAATTAAATTCTCATTGGACAAAATAAATTTGGACTAAGCTCTGAATGTTTACAATGTCTGGCTCCGCCCCTGGTCTACAGTATAGATTCATCCTTATTAAAGCAACAATTTTCTCTGTTATCTTTGTTCTTTTATTATAATTAATGACAGACATCACATCAACTGGTTTATTAGGCTGCTGTGACTTTAAGAGCTGCCGATGCCGGATCTGACGCGCATCTCATTTTCTTACAACTCTTTAAGTTCGTTTTAGACGGTATTTAACTCATTTAAGACTGCTCTTATGAGGATACTCGACAAAAAGTGCGTTTTGTCATAATTCTGTGTTATTGTTTGTTCAAGCGTGAAAGAGAATTAGATAATGGCGCGCGTCTTTCTGTGCTCAGGAGTCCTGTGTGTGTCACATGACAGCACGTTCTCGTTTGACTTGTGACGCTTGAATGGTTTAAAAGCATTTGCGTGAATAAGAGCGTGATCATATAATGTATCACAAGCCATGACGGGAAAAAAGGATATTGTGCTAAACTGAAAAAATTAATCGCATGCGTTGACGCGTTAATTTTGATAGCACTAGTTTATTTTGAAAAAACAAACGGAAAGACACTTTATTTTGAAATTTCTTTTATTTGAACATTTTAAATACTAAAATAATGTAATTCATATTAAATTTCCACAAGAAAAAGAGTATTAAAATATCACTTTATAACATTATAATGACATTACAAAATGGCTGCAATATATTACATCACATTGTGCTACAGTATCAAAATAAATATATGAACATATGCATATACACTCATTGCCATAGTAACCTTTTTGCAGTACATACCATAATACAGAAAAATTGACTTCCTGATACAAGTACAAAAAGTATAATTTGCACGTCAAATTATGACCCAACCAAAACCTCCATGATGTGATCCAGTTCGTTCAGATCCAGTTTGAAAGTCTGATTAGACGGAAGAGCTGATTGGCTCGTCCCACCATTTCCGTAACCAGTGAGCGTCTTAACGAGGTCATCCGTTACCATGGAAATGACTCTTGATGTGCCTGAGGTCCCGCTCAGGGATGAACTGCAGGGGGTGTTATCGAACAGGATGTTGTCTATTTCTGTGAACAGGAAATCGTCCAATGAGAAATCAGCGAGAAATGAGGGGGTGTGACTTAATGCTGACTGGGCGGAGTCAGAGAGAGCAATAGGTGAGTACACACTGGGCATTTCAGAAAGATCAGGATCTGTATTTCTCGATTCACCTGAATTAATCAAGTCAGTGCTGCTAGTGATATCTGGCATGTTCTGGTCTGATGTGAGTGAGCGAGCCGCCTCTGTAGAAAATAAAGCTGTTATTCCCACTGTTGGACACAGAGATTCAATTTCGGCCAGGGCTGTGGTGAAGCTGTCCTTTATAACGGGGGATGAAGGGGGCTGCTGTCTGGGAACAGATGGGGGCAGAAGGACCCCTTCCTCCCCTCTCAGCTCGTCCTGGATGTGCCTGAGCGTGTTTGTGATGAGCACCCTGCGGGCCAGGCCCGGGTCCGTGTGTCCCGGGTGACTGTGCAGCTTCAGCAGGGAGAGGTTGAGCACGGTCTGCCGCTGAAGCCAGTAGCAGGTGGGCGACACTTCCTGAGGGGAGGCCATCTTCATGACGCCATTCTCTTCCTCCTGCTCCAACTTCCGCTTTAGGCCTTTACCCAACATGTAGCGTGTATCTAAGAGAGAAAGACGCAGTAATGAAGCAAAGTGTGTTCGTGTATAAAAACATAAATATTTTTGTATTCATATTTTAATTAATATGATTATACTTAAAATATTTTTACTTATTTAAAAATTTATATTTATTTAATTCCAAATCTATAGTAACATTTCACTTAAAGTAATGAGGAAAAATGTAATACAATTATTTAAATATTTTAATATTAATATCTTTATAAATTTAATGAACAAATGAATGTAATAAAATGCCAATATTTTGTTTTATATATGTTCTATAGTAAAATATTTAAAAATTTGTTTTATTTAAAAAGCAACACAGATGTAATAAAATTATTTTATTTTACTATTTTTATTTAAATGTTTTTTATAGTAACATACAGTATTTAATTAAAAATAAAATAACAAAAATACATGTAATAAAATTAAATGTTATATATCTTAATATATCTTAATCAGTTTAATGAATAATATATTATATATATACACACATTACACAATATTTTTAAATAATTTTTAACATTTTAAATATTTTATTAATATTAAATTATTAATATTTTGCTCAAATGAACCTTTGGTCAAAAAACAGAGCTATAGTTTCTGTTTTTTAAATAAAAACAAAGATGGAGAAAAATAATATTGCTCTTTATAGAATAGCCAGATACACAGTACTTTCCACTTACTCAACATCCATCAAAGACTCATGACTACACATATGACTCTTCTCTCCGGACTCTGTGATTACTGTAAATCACAACACTGGCTTTAAGTTGCATCACTTCCTCCAATCAGCTGATTGGTTGGTTGGTATGGTTAATAGTTTGTACCATCAAACTAAATGACAAACAGTCATTTTATCAGTCAATTATGACGAGATAATTCTGTAGAAGTGATGTCATAATGTGCACATATATATGACGTTTGCAGTTGACGACACTGAACAGACATGCAGAAACGAACCAAACGTGAATCTAAAAGCTCTATTTTGGCATCACTGAGTGGATATTTACACGAATACATTATTTCATAGCAAATCTTTTAATTAGTTTGCTGCTTGTGGAGCAACCGCTCGCGCAGGACTGTTAACGCAAACTTTTAGTTTAGATCTTTCTAGTGCTGAATGCAGTGAGCTGAACCCGTGACATTTAGAGCTGCACGCCCACATTATATCAGCTCGAAGTGAAACCTCAGCTGGTTTACAGTAAAATGAAAGCTTCAGGTCTGTCTAATAGTTTCTCAAGTAAACCAACAAGTAGCGAGAATACAATAGGCCTATCTGAAACGTGATTAATAGCATTAACACACCATGACCATCTGCAGTACATACAGTACAATGGGTCGAGTTTCGTGTCCGTTTACCGAGCTTTAAAACCCTACATGTTTTACTTTCAAGACAATCCAAAACATTTGAGACATTCGATACATTACAACCCCAAAAGTAAGTAAATACAAGTCATACATAACACAAGTTTTCACCTTTAAATCCAATCATTTACACTTCGTGCTCTTGGTATTTTTTAAGAAAAATAACCTTAACGATTAAATATGTTTTCGACCGCTTCATACTAAATCACGAGTACAGTGAACTGGTTTGTAAGAGTAAAAAGTACATCATAAACTCACCGCATGCAGGTCAAACGAGGACTTCAAGCTGCTCATCGGACTCGTATATCGTGTCACTCTGGTCCCGTTCGACTCACGCGACTGTATTCGGTGTGTAAATTAAAGCGTTTGCAGCGCGCGATCACGTAAAGCTCGTGAAGTCACTCGTTCCAGTCATCGGACAGACGAATCTATTCCGCCTTCAAGAAACCCGCAAGCGGAGTCTTCAAGAGTGACGTAAGACTCGCAGATGTCGACTGAAGAACGAATCCTTCATTTGAATCGATTCGTTTGAATGATTCGGTACACCCGAGAAACGTTTTTTGCTGCTCGTATGCAATAAAAACTGTTAAATATGGTAATAGCTGGAATAAACAGCTATAAACCAAAGTCCCTTTCAAGGAAAGTCTGTTCACTCGACGACTATATTTGCAACGCCTCCAGGTAGCTATTTCGGGCATCCAAGACCAAGTCTATTTGAATGGGGGAATCCTGAAATCTCAAAAACTGCACAGCGAACTCACAATTAAATAACATATTTCAAATCAGCAACAAAATCTGACATGAACTGTCTCATAAATGTTGTTTCTTATGCTCAAATAGCGTTTAAAAAAGCTTATTTTTACGGCAAGACGAGCTAATGCGCATGCGCAGTCCTAAGTGCGAGTTAGGTTTCTATGGGAACCGGAGCTTCTAACGGCAGCTGCAGTGAGGCAATGACTTTATCAATCAGCGATTGGCTCTTTTACTTAGAAGGCGGGATGTATTCCACTATATTATGCGTTGCGGTTTCATAACTATATCTATAGTCTTTGTATAAACTAATTTATTAACTTACTACTACATGCACTTTACGATTGACAAGCAAGATCGTTACTTGCCGCAAAGTAAGTAAGTAAATAAATAACATTAGTCTACAAATAACTGTCAATATTAATGGTTTTCTTTAAAATATTTTTGTTAACAATAATTTTAGAAAATAAACTTTTGCCGCTAGAAGTAACAAATAGCAGTAGGTAGTAGGTTTTTTTTTACCTAAACGTAAAAGAATCGTTGTTAATGGGTTCATTGAAATGAATCACCCAAACGAATCGGTTCACAAAAATGAATCAGACTTAGCAATGCTACAGATATCACCCCTCCCCTCTCATTCCAGTCTGCATATGTCAATGAACGTGATCTCGCTCTCCGCGCTCCCGTGGAAAAGCCACAAATATGTGAAGTATTCACGGCACGAGCTCTCCGCTGCTCACTTCAGAAAACAATCATGCTAAATATATTTCGTTTAGTAACTCAAGTTTGTGCACATAGACAGAGACTAAATGGAGATCGAATACAGAGAAGTTTCAGAAAACATCTCAGATTTGCCAGTTTATGAAAGTCTGCAATCAATCAACTCAAACATTTATCAAATTAACTACAACTTATTGTTTATTTAAATCTATTTATTTCAGTCTTGTTTTTTATAATGTGTTAAAAGATTTCTACAGATGAAAACCCAGTTTGAAAACCTTTGTTCAAGGAGACACATCTGACAAAGTGAATATTTAAATGAAGCATAACATTTAAGTCTCCTAAACTATGAAAGACCAAAATCTGAGCAATTCCATTCTCGCTTTATTTAAAACCAGAGGAGCCTATGTGACCAGTTTTATTTCAGTTTACGCCCATGCGAATAAATGCACAAATCTTTGTGTGTCAAAATGTTCAGACATGTTTTCACATGGTGACAAATGTCGTCAAGGTCATCCTCTCCCTCATCTGAGTTCATACTCTCCAGATGGCCTGAACAAGAGGAAGAGATAAAGCAGCAGTCGATCATCAGAGCAGCTGAAACACCACACGTTTGCTTCAAACCACATCAGACCTACACCAGACATCCTGGGACGCTTGTCACGTTAAAGAAGCAGAAAAAAATCCCAGATTTACACTGAAACTGAGTCATATCTAGAGAGCAGAAAATCGTAGCCAAGAATAAACCACAACAGCATTGATACTAGAAAGCTTGCACCATCATCTGATGATAATATAATTTTCACAAGATCATCCGTGTGTCGCTTCATCTTAAACACACGCATCTTCCTCCTCCTCCAAACAGCTGTCGCACACGCCTCCCCCCGTCAGACCCGCGACCTTTCGTCTCCCAGCAACCCAGAACAAAACAAAGCCGAGGGATCGCGATCCGCACGCACACGCTCCCGCATTGTCCTTGACCCTGACCTCTGACCCCTGAGGCCCAGCGGAGGACAGCTGTCTCTTTCTGAAGGAGTGTGGAAGCGTGCAGATGTCAGACTTCAGGCATGTAAGCGTGCCGCTTCGGTTTCATTCTGTGGTTTTCCTGCGAATAGATAAAGTTTCTGAGCAGCATCTCACGATTGTAACATGTATGTTCAGTTTTGGTTTCCTTTCTGTGTTCTGTTCCTGTTTTACCTGCTTAAACTCCTATTAGTTGTTAATTAGTCCCTCACAACAGTTTCTGTATTTAAGCCTTGAGTCTCTTTCTGTTTCTTTGTCCGGTACTGTCTGTTTACGTCTCAGTTTCACATTGTTGCTAGTTCTCCTGAGTTTTCTCATTTTGGATTATTGGATTAAAGACTGTTTTTGTCATATGAGTCCTGAGTTTCTGAATTATTTTAACGCAATTTTTTTTTAAAGTCATGACCATGAAAAAAAAAGTAAAATAAGTCTCTTCTGCTCACCAAGGCTGCATTTATTTGATCAAAAATACAGTAAAAACAGTAATATTATTATACAATAATTATTATTACAATAATTATTATTATTGTATTAGAGCTGCATGATTAATAATTAAAAGATCCTGATCATGTGATCTTATTCCTAAATGACAATGCCTCTTACAAAAATTAACCATGGTTTTACTACAAATTAAAAAAAAAAAACACAATTATTGTAGTTAAACCATGGTAACCACAAATTAAACATGACCCTTTAGTAAATTCTGTAATTCTAGAACTATAAATTCAGACTTTTATGTTTGAATCTCTTTCGTTCTTTGTTGAGTGACGAGATAATTCTGTAGAAGTGATGTCATAATGTGCACATATATATGAAGTTTGCAGTTGACGACACTGAACAGACATGCAGAAACGAACCAAACGTGAATCTAAAAGCTCTATTTTGGCATCACTGAGTGGAAATTTACACAAATACATTATTTCATAGCAAATCTTTTAATTAGTTTGCTATCCTGATCATGTGATCTTATTCCTAAATGACAATGCCTCTTACAAAAATTAACCATGGTTTTACTACAAATTAAAAAAAAAACAAACAAAAAAAAACACGATTATTGTAGTTAAACCATGGTAACCACAAATTAAACATGGTTTTGCTACACTAGCCATAGTTTAACCATGGTATTTTTTAGTATTACAAATGATAATCAATCCACCAAAAAAAAAAAAATCTTGGTTACTACACTTTTACTATAATAAAACCATGGTTAATTTCATAAGAGTGATTCGCCTGTGTTTATTAAACCTTTGACAAGTACGATCACAGCGAACATTCAGATCTGCGTTTGCGCTGATCCAGAGAGAGCAGTTGTCATGTATAGGTATGAAACAGCTTTACAGTCTTTTGAACATCACAGTATGGTTATTTCTGTGCTTCTGTCCTTCAGAAATCATTCTAAAATGATGATTTGATGCTCAAGAAACATTTCTGATTATTATCAATGTTGAAAACAGTTGTGCTGCTTCATATTTCTGTGTAAACTGATGCTGTTTTCATTGTTGGATTCTTTGATGAATAAGAGCAGCATTTATTTGAAGAAAATAGAAATCTTTTGTATAATTATGTCTTTACAGTTATTTTTGATCAATTTATGGCATCCTTGCTGAATAAAAGTATTAATTTCAATTAAAGAAATAATCTTATTGACCCAAACCTCTGAACAGTAGTGTCTGTAAGATCATGTGAACAGTGATGACTCAAAATCTCCAACCAGCGCCACCCACAGGAAACAATGAGATTGCAAGACTCTACAAAACTAGACAAACACACAAGGATGGAAAACATGAAACATGTTACAGAACAATCCAGTTAAAACCATTTTTATTAAACTTCTCCTTCATAGTTTATTTAAACATCACGTGACATAAAAGAAAACAGAAAAACAGGAGAAGAAGCCCATTTTCTCCCCCAAAACAGAAAAAAAAATTACATAAGCAATGCTGCTTTAACTATTGTGATGTCATTTCCTGTTTATCAGTCACTCAGTGGGATCAGCATTTATATAGATACATTTATACATAAATCTGCATCTCTATGACAGTGACACTGCTGTTGTGCTGTCAGTAAACAAAGGTTGAGTCCAATATACAGGATAATATACATAATATACGTGTAAGCATCAAAACTGATTAAGAGAAAGAACCAACTCATCATATTGACATTTAAACTACAAGGATTTGGTTCTTGTTTTCCAAAGTATTATTACACAAAATTGCACAGGATGATAATGCTGTTAGAATGGTGGCAAACAACTAGCACATGATGACAATGCGTTTGAACAAGCGTCACGTTCAGAGGACCGCTGTCTTGAAATGCTGAAGAGCACAATTAAAAAAATCTGAAAAAAAAAACCCAACAACAACGGTCCACCAAACGCAGAGAGAAGGCAGCGGTTGAAGGAGAGGTCGCCGGAGCAACCGCACTGGGAGCCATAGTAACGGAACCCACTATACAGAGGTCAGTTATGACATCACAGTCCACTGCTTCCTTCAAAGTTCCGAAGAGGAAGTTCAAAGCGAAATCTAGTAGCGGTCCTCTAAAAACCTTGGAAACGGGACTTCTTCGTCCAAAAGTGCTTTTGGATGCTTGTCTAAATGAGCGCACAGAATTTGAGATGTTTAGCCCAGCAGATTGTGGGCCGCTCGCTGAATTTAGGAAATGTGTTTGTCTGGTCATGCAGCGACATGCATGCATGATTCATTATCAGGCAATGTTTAATTTGATCCTTTCTTACTCTGGTTCTCATTAATATTCTCTCTCTCACACACACACACACTCACTCTCTCTCTTTCACTCAGCTGTGGCGTATGGTAGGTAACGTTACTGTCGTCTTGATGGGGTTGTTGGGTGTTTGAAGGCAGCGGGTCTCAGCAGCATCCTCCGCTGGACGCCTTGACCGGCGTGCTCTGAATCTTGACGTTGGATTTGTCGGGCCCTCCTGCGGTGGCCCCGGGGCCCATTCTCTTCTTGATCTCAGCCGCCATGGTCATGAAGGCCTGCTCCACGTTACTGGAGCTCTTCGCACTCGTCTCGAGGAACGGGATGCCGAGAGAGTCCGCAAACTCCTGAAAGAGACACAACAATGGATGATCATGTGCTTATTTTAACTGAGGAATGAAAAATAAATAAATAAATAAATAAATATATATATATATAAAAAGAAACATGTGGGAATGCATATTTTTATTATACATTTAAATATTCAAATTTATAGAAAGTGTGTGTGTGTGTGTGTATATATACATATATGTATATTAATATGATCGTAAATTAAAAACGCCATTAATAAATGTTATGCCATTTTTTGTTACATTAATACTTACCATAAACTAATATATTTACAAATGTTTAAGTGTAGAATCAACATAAAGGAAGAATATTAATTTAATATTTTAAAAAGTATAATCATTTAATATTCAAAGAAATTCTTTTAAAAAATGTATAATAAAATAATCATCTAAACTGCGATTATTTATTCATTATTCAATAATTAATAGTGATTAAATAATTTCAGTTTGCAACCAGGAAAGGTTTATGATTAATCAAATATTTATAAATAATTAAATATTATTATTTAATAATAATTAATAATTTACAAAATTACAGTTTATTTTAATTATTAATCAGCCAGTCTTTTGGGCTGCTAACAGGAAAAGTAAGTAAGTAAATAAATAAATAAATAAAAAATTATTAATGACCGTAAATTAAAAACGTCATTAATAAATGTTATGCCATTTTCCGTTACATTAATAGTCTGCGTATCAAACTAATATATTTACAAATGTTGAAGTGTAGAATCAATATAAAGTAAGTATAATCATTTAATATTAAAAAAAAAAATTAAAAACGTTCATAATAAAAAATAAAATAATTATTTAAACTGCAATTATTTATTCATTATTCAATAATTAATAGTGATTAAATAATTTCAGTTTGCAACCAGGAAAGGCTTATGATCAATAAATTATTTATAAATCATTATTATTATTACTTAATAATAATTAATAATTTACATAATTAAAACTTATTTTAATGATTAATGGGCTGCAAACAGGAAAAGGTAAAAAAAAAAACATAAATATATATACATATACACACACACATATATAATATATATAAATAATTTATAAATAATTAATTATTTATTAATATTTTTGTAAAAATAAATTGTTAATTATTAATCACCCAGTCTTTTGAGCTGCCAACAGGAAAAAATGTACATAAAATGCTTTATTTATATATTTTTTTTAATGATAAATAAATAATGTAAATAACTGTTAATTGTTTTAAATGATTAATTATCCAGTCTTTTCGGGCTGCAACCAGGACAGGTGTTTTGTGGGCAGTAGAGATCATGCAGCCAGTCGTGTCATAACTTGTGATTCTGGTGAATGTAGTGCTCTGTTCACGGGACAGATCGTGTACCTTCGCCGCTGTGTAATCCACAAGTTTCTTAGTGGTCAGATCACACTTGTTTCCCACCAGGAGTTTGTTGACGTTTTCACTAGCGTAGCGATCGATCTCCTGAAGCCACTGTTTGACGTTATTGAAGGACTCCTGAGGAAACACATCACATTAAACCCAAACAGCAGCAGCACTGACACATGACAGAAACGCTTCAGCCTCAGCACTGAATGGCCATACTAATGGAATGTTTGGTCACCTGATCCGTGACATCGTAAACAACGATGATCCCGTGAGCTCCTCTGTAGTAGCTGGACGTGATGGTGCGGAATCGCTCCTGACCGGCTGTGTCCCACTGTTCACACAGCAAACATACACGGTTAGCAACCCCACGAACATACGAAGCAGCGCAACTGTTTTCATCATTGATAATAATATTAAATAAATGTTTCTTGAGCAGTAAATCCATGTTAGAATGATTTCTGAAGGATCATGTGACACTGAAGACTGGAGTAATGATGCTGAAAATTCAGGAATAAATTACAGTTTACAATATATTCACATAGAAAACGGTTATTATAAATTGTAATAATATTGCACAGTATTTCTATTTTTTCTGTATTTTTAATCAAATAAATGCAGCCTTGGTGAGCAGAAGAGACTTCTTTGAAAAACATTAAAACATCTCAAACTTCTGAACGGCAGTGCAATTAACGTGTCTTATGGCAGTAATAAAACTAAAATGCTGAGAATGTGACGTCTACTCGCATTAATTTATGAACTGCACACTGAAACATTTTGAAATGCAACAATGCGTGAAATAAAGCTTGTGTAATTTTAAGAGTCTGCAATAGTGTTGTCAAAAATATCAATATTTCGATATGTATCGATACTGAAATATCTGAAACGGTTCAAATGCTCCTTTTTTGCAGTATAGATGCACCAATACCAGCTGTGTGTTTTCTCTCTCTCTGACGGCGAATTGACACACACCCACCTCCTCTGACTCATCTCATTCGCTACAGTTGAATAGTGTTTATATTTGAGCGTGATTTTACTAATTCTTACTAATAAAATATCTAGCTTCCGCCAGACCGCCTTCCGTATTCAACTTGTGTAAAACTCTCGCAGTTCAAAAAGTTTTGCAACCCCCGGAGCCGTGTGGAGTACGTTTATGATGGATGGATATGAATTGGAGGCACTTTCTTCAGCTCATACTTGTTGATCTCGTTCACTGCTATTATAAAACTCGGATGCGTCAGGATATTTATTAATATTTCTCCGATTATGTTCATCAGAAAGAAGAAAGTCATATACACGTAGGATGGCTTGAGGGTGAGTAAAGCTTGGGGTAATTTTCATTTGAAAGCGAACTAATCCTTTAATCAAAGAACAAAACACAAAGAGAAAATCACTAGCTGCTCTTGACTGAATAACATTTGTAACTTTAAATTTAAGCATTATTCTGTATTTAATTTTTACAATGAAAACTATCCAGTGTTATTTTTGATTACTTTAATTTCTGTAGTATTTCTTACTTGAATACTACTGTTAGACCCACCTGACAAAATGTTTATTCATTCGGTCTCTTTATTCTATTGTATTTATTTGTGCTATTGTTTGTTTTTCCTTATTTTATTACTGTTTACTTGTCTTTTTTTGTAAATGTATTTCAATTATTTCAAAAAGCCTGCATGTTTTGTGTGTAAACTGCAGCAAAATGACCGAAATTATCAAAAGATTATGAGCTAATAACAAATTACCTGTATGACGGTATATATGGCAGTTTTCCCCATGGTATCGAATATTGATATTTTTCAAGGTATCGTATCGTGACAACACTAGTTTGCGCTGTACTTGCGTCGAGTATGTGTCAGTCGTTGAAGTGAGCACTTACGATCTGTAGTTTGATGGTCTTTCCATCAAGCTCTATCGTCCGGATTTTGAAGTCCACTCCGATGGTGCTGATGTAGCTCTCTGTGTACGTGTCGTCCTGAGGAAAGAAGCACACACAATATTTAGGGTTTTCTTAAAAATTTCTCACTATGTTTCCATCCAAAGTTGCGAAATTAACTTGGAATATCACATTAAACATTTGCGAAGCATTTCAATCTCATGTTTAAGAGGACAAAATCACCTCTGGGTAATTGGCGCAAAATATCAATAATAAAAATGGAAGTTGCTGCAATCGGGGAAGAAACTGTGGCTCTTTTTTCCTCCATCATAAGTGACTTGCGTCTCAGAGCGGCAGAAGAAACACAGTAAACGCTGTCATGTTCTCTTGCGTTCGGATGCTGGTGTTTGTGAACAACAATCATGTGAGACGTTTCTGGAGGGATTTAAACCAAATCATTCTGATGACAGACTTTGACTCAGAATCACCAAACCAACATCTGAGATGCTGTGATGCGATTGGTCCGCTAGTTAGTCCAGTTATCCAATCACAGCCACCTGAGTTTTTTTGTAGTGAATCAAGGGATTTATTCAGTAAATGTGTTTCCATTGCATATCTTTTTAGCAGATCAAAAAATGATCCAAATTATCCGTTTTTTACATGCATTTTTATAATTGATGCGCATCTTGGTGTTTCCATCCAGCGTTTATCCCAAAATGTGCATAAAAATAGGTGGATTGAAACATAGCTACTGAATAGAATTGCAAAATTAATAACCATTTTCATGCAACCAGGTAAACAGGTAGTGCCGCCCCTCCCGACCCAGTCAGGCCGGAGATATTACACCCTTCACCTTTCGCATGGAGCTCTTTGACAGTCAAATCACCTGTGCAATAAGAGCCACTATCTGACCCGTGTGTGTGTGTGTGTAGTATCTCATAACTTACAGCGAAACGAAGCAGAAGGCAGGACTTCCCAACGCCCGAGTCTCCGATCAGCAGGAGTTTGAACAGGTAATCACTGAGAGAGAAAGCAGAGGACAATAACATCTATCAGTAATCGCTGACACCGTCATCTGTGACGTGGAACTGGGAACTACGTTACGCAACACGTGCGTGTGTCATCATGTCTCAACGGTACAGAAGGGAAATAAAGGACAGAAACGGAGGAAAACCACATCTTAGGGTCATATCTCACCCCAAAATAATCAAATTTTTGCAAAAATAATGCAAAATTTGTTTTCTTTTCTTCTGGTTTAGATCTGGACATGTTCTTGAAAGGTTTCCAGATTCACATCCTTAAGTACCATGGTATCACCATCACTGTACCATGGTAAAACCACAGACTTTGAAAGAGTGCTGTGGTAACAGGTGATTTAATTACCCAACAGCCCCTAAAACAAAACTGTCACACTGTCAGTAAGTTCAGGCCCAAGATCACATTTCAACATCTCAGTATAAGATCCACTCTCTAAAACAGTTTGATCAGCCTGAGGATGATTTTAGCTCCTTATAAACATGATCAGATGCGTAACTGTAAATCATTCCTTCAGTTTCATTTTAACTTATCGGTTTAATAACGACGTGGCAGTTGAGTGTGTCAGAGCTCAAGAAACAGCCTGACAGTTATGTTATATATCATCATTACTACACATAGTAAAACATCTCTCTAGAAACATATTTATTTATAATCATTTTTAATTAAATCGAAACGACTCCCGGTTGGTTAAACAAGCAGAGCATAGTTGTGATAAATAATAATAAAAAAATTAATCCTGATAAAGTAAACGTTTAGTTTAATTTAATATTTTGTTTAGTAAACACTGCAATTTCTGTGAATGTTAATAAAGCAGGCGATGAGTGCGCGCTCATGTGTTTGATGTGTCATCAGCGCTTTTTTCTTCACACAAACTTACTATTCGGGATTCATGATGGACAGCAGACGTAAACTTCCGCTTTATCTGTCGTTTTCTTCCTCACGATGAGTGTAATTAATCTTCGAGACTCGTTTGCCGCTGATACCCGTTACTGTTCGGTGTTAAAAGCGGTTTTAGGAGTGAAATGAGCAGAACCGGGATCCGGACACACAAAAATGGCCACTCGACAGTGAAGCTTGAATAACAAGAGAGACGATGTTCGGTCACTTTCGCTGTACAACCCGCCAAAATAAAAGTCCTGACAAATAAATGACTAACAACACATGCTTATTATTATTATATAATTTTTTATATATATAAATGACATTTTGAAAGTATCATAATTTATTATTCATATGTTATAATTCTGGAAATAGTTTTGGCGAAAATATTTTATTATACTTACTCGTTTAGCTTTTACAAACGACTTTTATTATGCCAAAAATCGAAAAAGTTTATTTAAACATTTTTTGTTTTGGTTTCAAAGGCTTTTTTGGGGTTGACCTGCCCAGTATTTACGCACATAAAACGAGACTGCGTTTCTTACGCAACAATTTTTGCCCACATTTTTAAACTTTAATATTTCTATTCTTGTAGTAGATGCATCATTTTCAAACTGAAGCTGCGCCGGACGTCCTGTGAAGCACATCAACCGTTTTTTTCCTCCAGATGGCGCTACAATCCAGGCTGAAACAATGTTGTCCGGTGTCATTGAGTGGGTCAGTCTGTCTGTTCGCCAGTGAAACACACGGGTCATCATTAAATCTCCCTAAACTCCCAGACTCAGACTATTAAAAGGTCTCTGTGAGTTGCCAAATACTTTCTTTTAGGCTAGTGGAGCACATATTCATTCTCTGTTTTGGTTTTGGTGATTTCACCACAACATTTTAACAATCTTTATCTCATGGAAGTTCAGAGGGAATGCCAATGTCTTTAACCTGTCATTTCTACCAGGTTTTGGTAGTTTGGCAGTGTCCGCTGAACTTGACCTGTCTTTGAACCGGTCTGAATGGAGGGGAAAGGCTTTTCCCTTATCCAAAAACACACACACACATACACGCAATGACCCCACAAATGCTATTAATACACCTGTCTGATGACTGCATTGAGTGCTGGGACAGATATGGAAAATGACAGTAGAACGATGGGGCTGTGCCTCTTTTATTGTTCAGATTTTATGTATAAAAAGCTTGAGGTTAAGTGCTGTTTTCCTGTGTTTGTTTGCACACGTGTCGGCCATTGTCTTGTTTTTCCTGAGCCAAACACACCTATAAAGCAATCAAACTCACAGACATCTCATGAGCTCATAAGTGATGATAATGCTGTCTAAGGACTAATGGAAAATGAACCTAAAATGACTTTTTAAAGTGACTATAGTGTGCTGTACAGGTGAGTATATGTGTGTTCTGGTGTTTGGGGCTTGTGGAGTAATATAAAGATGGAATGCAGAGCCAGTGTGTGTGTGTGTGTGTGTGTGAGTGAGTGAGTGCGTGTGAGTGCGAGTGAGTAAGTGAGTGAGTGAGTGAGTGAGTGCGTCTCTGTGTGAGTTTGTGTGCGTGTATTTTCTGGTGGGGCAAATAGAGGGGTGTGGTTAACATTTCAAGACAAGGAGAGGGACAGTGTGATTGACAGGTGAGGGGTGGTGATGTCACAAAGACGCAGTATAAAAGTTGAATGTGGGGCAAAACTGATAATCTGAGCTTATTTGGGGAGATTTCCAAACCCACAACCAGTCACACACTCTTCAGAGAGGACGCTGATATCGGTAAGGAGCTTGACTGGACTTTCTAATGCTTTGTGCAAAAGTTAAGATGCAAATGACTGCATTTGTCATTATTCTAATACATAAAATGCTTTAAAAAGCAACACAATTAAGTCTAGTAGTTCTGCATTGATATTTCAAATAATACTATTACTTTTTCTTATTCTTTTGTACTGGAATTTGACTGAGAAGGGTAAACTATAATTTAAAAAGTTAAAATTAAAAGCTTAATTGTTGCAGGTTTTAAGAAGAATTCATTGGGACGAGGTAAAATAGTCAAATAAAACGTAAAAATTTAGTGTTACAGAATTTGCTGAGAAAGTGAAAACTAGTAAATTAATTTACAAAAATAAAATAATGTAAACAAAAATTCTATTTCACTGCAGAATTTTTTTTTTACAAAGGGAAACCCCCCCGAAATTGAATTAAAAAGTACAGAATTTGTTTGACAAGGCTAAATTAAAAAAATTAAATTTTAGTTTTTAAGCACAATTCATTGATTCAGTGTTAAAATTAAACTTAATTAAAGTTCAAACTAAAATTATAGTTTGTGACAGAATTTGCTGAGAAAGTGAAAACTAGTAAAAAAATTAAGTAAAATCTCACTGCATAAGTTTCTATTTTACAAAAAGGAAAACTTTGGCAATGAAAGGATGAACAGACACATAAAAGTCCAAATTGAATTTAAAAAGAATTCGTTTGAGAAGGGTAAATTTAAGTTAAACTTAAAAGTTAAATTGTAGTTTTTAAGCAGAATGAATTGAGACAGGGTAAAATAGTAAAATTAAACTTAAAATGAAAAAGATAAAACAACTTAAAAGTAAAATTATAGTTTGTGACAGAATTTGTTGGGAAAGTAAAAACTAGTAAAAAAAAACAAACAAAACAAAATCAATTAAACTTAAAAGTAAAAGTTAGGTAAAAATTTTATTTTCCGAAGGGAAAATGGAAGGAAAAACATGCACAAAAAAAGTCCAAATTGAATTTAAAAGTACAGATTTGCTTGAGAAATAAAGAAATAAAGTAATAAAAAAGGTGATTTATTAGCCTATAAATTTCGGCACAGAGATGATGGGATCTACGGAGCGTTTAATTTAACTGCGAGTCCTCAAGGTCACCGGAGTGCTCCGGATCACCAGAGCCTGACGCTGGAAAAACACTCGAGAGCAGTTTAGTGAACATCACTGCAGGCGTTCAGCTGTACATTAACAATTACACTACATTGATTAATGCAAACAATTAGCCAAGCAAAATGCAGACAAACTGTGCATGAGTGTAAATTAACCTATTTTAAGAGGCGAATGTCCAACAGACATGAGTTCTTCAGAGGTCAGAAGTAGAGGTCACTTACAGTATCATCTGAAAACCTCCCTGTAAGTGTCTCGTGTTTAGTGCATGCAAACAAAAGTCATTAAAACAGATGAGCTGCATTTGTTTAATGCATAAACAATATGCCTTATGATTAAAAGAAACCGAAGACCATGTGATGCTAATCTGACTGGCACATTAAATATGGGCTCTTGTTTAATGATGCAAATGCAATTCCAAACGCCTGAAATGTTGACTTAAGCACTTTAGATTGTTATTTTAAGACAGGTGTGTGTTTTTCTGGCTTGTGCAGACGATGGCCGATCATGAGCTGGTTCTGAAGTGCTGGGGAGCCGTGGAGGCCGACTACACGGGTCACGGAGGAGAGGTTCTGACCCGGTCAGTTCCCGACTCGATGAGACAGAGCTGAACATGGTCTGCTCGGCTCAGGCGGCTAATGTTTTCTTTCTCTTCAGTTTGTTTAAGGAGCATCCGGACACGCAGAAGCTCTTCCCGAAGTTTAAGGACATCGCTCAGTCTGATCTGGCGGGAAACGCGGCGGTGGCGGCCCACGGTGCGATCGTGCTGGAGAAGCTGGGCAAGCTGCTGAAGGCCAAAGGGGATCACGCTACCATCCTTGAACCGCTGGCCAACTCGCATGCCAAAATACACAAGATCCCCCTCAACAACTTCAGGGTATCGCAGGACACTTTCACTGACATTCTTCGTTTTTGGGCTCTGTTCCAAATCCTACTGCACTCGCTCACTGCAGACAGCATCTTAACGCAACTAGTACCTCTGCCGTACTTAAAGCAAATTGTCACACTATCGGCCGATAAAAACAGCCGACAGTCAGGGCCGATATATCCTGTCAATCAAAAGAGGGCAGGAAAATGCACTGAATTTGTGCTTTGTGTAAAGAAAACGCTAAGAAACCAGTTTGATGTTCAATATTAATAGTAATTATATGAATTAATAACATTCAGAAAGTTTAGAAATATGAATTTAATCTTTAGAATTTAGTTAATGTGTGTTAATATTAATTTGAGTAATGTGTTTGTTTATAACTCTGAAACAAGTTGATAAAATGGAGAGAATAAAGTTTTTATTTGCATTTCTTTCAAAATATAATAATTAAAAATATAATGATTAATTATTAATTCATGATTATTCATTTAAAAGAAGGTATAAAAGGCAGAACCCCCCCCAAACTATCGTTATCGGCAGATATCACTCTGAATAATCGGCTATCGGTGGAGAAATTTAGTATCGGTGTATTAATATCTCTAATATTTATTATTTATAATTAGATAATTCATATTAAATATAAATAATAAAATATATGTAATAAAAATGAATAATTAATAAATATAATATATTTTAAATATTTGTTAAAATGAAATGAAGTAGAAAGAAAAAAGACTATATTATTATATTAAATTATAATAATATACATATGTGTGTGTGTGTATATATAAGTCTTTTTTGGGTAATATATGTTTATATATGTAAACAAGCAGAAACTAGCAACTAACTGAACTATAACCTAACTATACGTATATATATAAAATTATAGTTGCTGGCTGAACTATTATAAGGAACATTTAGTATCATTGCATTTCCGTCTGCTCACCAAGGCTGCATTTATTTAATTAAAAATACATTAAAAACAGTAATATTGTGAAATATTATTACAATTTAAAATAACTGTTTTCTGTTTGAATATATTTTATAAAGTAATTTATTCCTGTGATCAAAGCTGAATTGTCAGCATCATTACTCCAGTCTTCAGTGTCACATGATCCTTCAGAAATCATTCTAATATGATGATCTGCTGCTCAAGAAACATTTATTGTGTACAATTGTACAAAATATTTGTGTACAATATTTTTTTTTCAGGATTCTTTGATGAATAGAAAGTTCAAAACAGCATTTATTTGAAATATAATCTTTTGTAACATTATAAATGTCTTTACTGTCACTTTAATTCATTAATTCATCCTTGCTGAATAAAAGTATTCATTTCTTTAATTTCTTTTCAAAAAATAAAAATAAAAATTCTTACTGACCCCAAACTTTTGAACAGTAGTGTATAATGTTACAAAAGCTTTGTATTTCAGATAAATGCTGTTCTTTTGAACTTTCTATTCATCAAGAAATCCTGAAAAAAACTGAACTGTTTTCAACATTGATAATAATCATAAATGTTTCTTAAGCATCAAATCATCATATTAGAATGATTTCTGAAGGATCATGTGACACTGAAGACTGGAGTAATGATGCTGAAAATTCAGCTTTGATCACAGGAATAAATTACTTTATAAAATATATTCAGTTATTTTAAATTGTAATAATATTTCACAATATTACTGTTTTTACTGTATTTTTAATTAAATAAATGCAGCCTTGGTGAGCAGACGAAACTTCTTTTAAAAACATTAAAAACTTTACCGATTCCAAACTTTTGACTGGTAGTGTATATATAGTGGCTGGCTGAACTATTATAAGGATAAGTGACTGACTTTGAATGCTGTTCATTAATTCTATGAAAATAATAGTACTTGAATTCAAATGGCAGATTTTGCCAATGACATTAGTAAGCTAATATCTTGGTACTAAAAATACACAACAGCACACATCGGTTTTGGATACAATCCACGATGCCTTAAAACGCTGCATGTGGAGGAACTCATTTTGAAAGAGTGTTGAAGTCCTGACTTCATTTGCAGATCTCATGTAGGCTATTCTTAGAAGCACACAGACATCCCCCCTCGTAAATTTCACGACGAAACGCCAACCGTGTTCTTTCTGTCCCTGTCAACAGCTGATCACTGAAGTCCTGGTGAAGGTGATGGCGGAGAAGGCCGGTCTCGACGCCGCCGGCCAGAGCGCGCTGAGGAAAGTGATGGACGTCGTCATCGGCGACATTGACGGTTACTATAAGAAGCTCGGATTCGCCGGTTAAAGGATCTCAAGAAAAGTGGGGAATAGAAAAAGCGCCTAGCTTGTTGCTGCCGTTAGTGAATAGTAGTTACTATGCAGCTAATCAGATTAAAAACTCAAGAACAAATCATTTTTAAAACCAGAATACACATGCAACCGTGTTTGTTATTGTATGCAAATGTGCTTTGGAATGAACAGAGCCAATCACGTCGGGTTTAGAACGTCACCCGATCTGATGATGTCATCATAACAGTGACTTTGGATGTGTTAGGGTCTCAGGAGGAGCCTCAGATTGCGTCTAAACTTCATGTGAATTGCAAGTGATTGCACATTAAAATATCTTTAATTTGGGAAAAAAATGATTTTGATGAAATTATATTCCAGTGATGCTTCTCTTATTTTGTTTCTCTGCACCTGCTTTGTCTTCATTATAAATCATATTCAAGACAATGCTTTTGTAATGCAACACTTATCAATAAACATTGCTTTTACCTGCTGAAAAACTGATTTGTGTCTTTATTTGTCATTAATGCATTAAAAAAAAAAACTTGTTAACACTATTTTTAAATTATTATAGCTGCCATATGATTGAGGTTGGGCTGTTTCACATGGATAATGTGTGCATGTGTTTATGGTGCGTTTGACAGGTGCTTTATTCTAATCTGGTGTGTAAATCACATGATAAAGTCATTCGGTCTGGAATGCGATTTATTTATGACCTCTACGTATTGTTAAGAGCGTTTGTTAAATCTCAGCCTTTTGTTTTTATGTCTTTCTAAGTAATCTTTATCCTCAGAAAACTGCGGGTCAATCTGTAGCCGTGCTCCAACTCACACGCTCACGGACCCTCACAGTTTTCCATTCCTCCCAAATCTCATTCCAGGACGTTTGTGGACGTGACTGCAGTCACAGGGGTTTCCTGTGCAGTGATGTCCATTTGCATTTACTTTACCGTTAAGCCAAGAGATGTGTATTGAGCATGTGTGAAGTTCTCCCGACGGGTCTGACTCGTTGTCACACCAGACGTGACAACAGTCACTCACAATCTCTTCAGTCTCTCTCTCTCTCTGATTTCTTTAGTTGTTTCTGGCAACACGTAGCCGAGGACAGAGAGTTCAGAGAGCTGACCTCATGTCCGAGAGGATCCATGTGAAATCACACACACATATATGACATGACTGACAAATAAAGTACATCAGTTTGAGCTCTAATATCTCAGTTATATAGCAATGAGATTGAATGGAGACGTTTGCAGAAGTTTCTTGCTTCTCAGATGATCCTCATAAAAAAAAGAGCCCAGTAATATCCTGTGTGTCTCCACTAGAGCAGGGTTTTCAATCTGGGGTCCAGGGAGTGCAAGGGGGTCAGTGGAAATTAATAATAATAAAAAAAACAAGTTTATAATAATAATAATAATAGGGGCAGTTGTGGCCTAATGGTTTGAGAGTCGGGCTTGTAACCCTAATGCTGGGTACATGCCACAAGATAATCGGACTGATTTTGGGTCGTTTTTTCCCCTTCCGACAATCCTAGGTAATGTCCCGATTATCTTGATGGTTCTACAGATTTTCTTATCAGATTTTCCCGTGGTGTGAGGTGTTTTAAGTGTCGGAGCCGCCCCGATCGTGAATCGTAAATATTCAACATCCTGATGTGTGGGAGGAACCCCGAGGACAAACGTGCACACGCTTTGGAGATTATCACGTGAAACAATATCCAATCAGAGAGCGAGCTGACAGAAGACGGAAGCATAACAAACACAGTCATGGCGCAGCACAAAGTAAAGACCATGTTCTCGCCTTCTACACGACTTCACCCAAACCCTTTTCTTTTTTGTCCCTGTGAATTTTCTGTCAAAATCATTCCAAACACTATCATCGCAATTTCTTCCTGCCTATCGTCCGCCATGTTTATTCTGAAGTCTCGAGAGATTTTGTGAGATTTCCCGTGTTCACAGTCGATTGAAAATCTGTTGCTTTGTCACATTACGGCACACCACACACTATAGGAGCAAAATGGTTAAATCTAGGATTTTCTGTCCTCATGTTTGTGGTCTCTCACATTTTGAAAATCTTATAAGATTTTAAAAATCTTTTAGCGTGTACCCAGCATAAGGTTGTGGGTTCGAGTCTCAGTACCGGAAGGAAATGTAGGTGTGGGGAGTGAATGAACAGCGCTCTCTTCCGCTCTTAACACCTCACAACTGAGGTGCCCTTGGGCAAGGCACCGAACCCCCAATCGCTCCCCGGGCACCACAGCAAAAATGGCTGTCCACTGCTCCAGGTGTGTGTTCACTTCTGTGTGTGTGTGTGTGTTCAATACTCACTGCTGTGTGTGTGCACTTGGATGGGTGAAATGCAGAGCACAAATTCAGAGTATGGGACACCATACTTGGCTACATGTCAGATCACTTTCTAATAACAATAAATATAGCTGCAAGCATCAGTTAAGAGGCCAAGCACAAAGAAATCACGATAAGTCATGCCAGCTTGGCTGGGAGCATCAGACCAACTGCAACAATGAGCAATCAAAAGACATATTACGATGATTTTAGGCAAAATAGCTGAATAATCATAAATAGAGTCACTAGTAATATGATTTAATGATTTATCTTCTTTGATCAATAGGTGGCACTGTGACCAAATTGATGTGGTGTGCTCAGAGTGAGGTGACAATGACACTCGCAAAGTTTGGTGTCAGTATGTCAAAGCATTGCAAAGATACAGCCTCAGAGTCGTTTTGGCATCATGCCTCAACTTTGTTGATGCGGTGTACGAAAGCGGTTTCGTTTATTGACATTTCCATTGACATGTCCATTTTTACTGGCATGGTCTGAAGATGATCCGACTCAAATTTGGTTGAAAATCAGACAAACGGTCTAGGAAGAGTTCGAAAAAGTAGGTTTTCAAAGAAAATCAAAATGGCGGACAGGAAGTTCGACCGACTATAGCAAAACTGGTATCTGTATTCTCAGCATGACCCAAGGAATCTATTAAGATCAATTAAGTTATTAATCTATAAAGTTACATTACAACAGGCAAAACTAATCAAAAGCTATTAACTTCTTTTGAAATGTATTATAATTTTTGACCACAAGGTGGTGCTGCCGGAACTTTTTGAGTAACTTCAGGGCATGGTGCCGAAGACACACACCAATGCCAATGCGTTCATAAAATAGAACATTTTACGACAAAACTCTAAATGGCCGATGCCCAGAATAGCCGATATGGGAAAATCCAGCAAGCTGCACTGAATCTAAAGAGACCAATTTTGTGATATTCAGACTAACCATTCAGAGGTTAAGCGAAAATATAAATTTTCATATCTCCTGACCACTAGATGGCACTGCGCCGAAACAAACCAAGTTTGGTCAGAATACGCTAAAGTGTTGCGGAGATATAGCTTCACATCCATTTTGACATGCTCTTCATCTAATTCGTTTGCACGTTATTCGAGAACGGTTTGACGGAGTTTCGGTGCTTGGCCCCTAATAATAAAGATTAAAATAAATAAACTGATTAAGATAAATAATAAAAATTAGACAAAAATACATTAAAAATAGAATAAAATATGAATTAGATTTTAAAATAAAATTGATTAAAATAAATAAATACAAATATACAAATTGATTAAAAATCAATCAATAAATACATATATGCAATAAATAATCAAATTATATTGAAATAAATAAAAATTAGATTTTAAAATAAAATTGATTAAAACAAATAAAACTAAAACTAGACTAAAATAAAAAAACATTTTGTAGCTCTGTACTCATAACGTATGTCTATTATTGACTCATCTGTGTTTATTTTTCAATAGAAATTAAGACAATTTGAGACAAAGTTGATACTTCAGTATCATTCCCCTGAGCAATAAAAGAGCTACTTGTGAGCATTAAGACTGTTCTCTGAGTATTGTGAGCCTGAGCTCTAGAAGCGCCTGTTGGTTTGATGCGTCTCTCCTCCTCAATACCAGCATTGTTCCTCAGGTCTGTTGAAAGGGGGCATCTGGTTTCTGGGACTTTTTGAATGTGTGCGTGTGATTTGTAAGGAAGCTCAGTGTCATCCTGTATTATCTGCTGTGAGAGGAAGAGGCAGGGCAGGAAAGCTGAGGTATCCTGAGCTCTCCTGAGAGACTGTATACACACACACGCTATTGACATCAAATTCAAGCTCACAAAAAACTTGTGATTTTATAATGGCTGTATATGATGTCACAGTCAAATCTGAAGCCAATCAATTCCTGTTTGTCTCAAAACACAAAGAAATTATGAAATAAAAGGCTGAGCAAGATTTTTTTTGTAGAGTGGGGGTTGATTGCACAAAACTCACTGTCGTAATGCTAGAGTGTTTAGGTGGTGGCTGTGCAGTTTTTAAGGTGTTCTGAATGTTTTTCTTTTAGCATTTATGGGTTGTGTGAGGTGTTTTGAGTGGTTTAACTTTTAACATGTTGCTGTGTGGTTGCTAAGGTGTTGCTATGCTGTTGCTAAAGTGTTCTAGGTGGTTGCCAGGACAGTGCTATGCAGTTGCCAGGTGCTCTGAGTGTCAAGTTTTTGTATAGAGCATTTTACAATATATCATGACTTTAATCTGTTGTTATGCCATTGCTATATGTTTGCTAGTGCGTTGCTATGCTGTTGCTAAAGTGTTCATGGTGGTTGCCAGGACAGTGCTATGCAGTTGTTAGTTTTTTAAAAGTGTTTTTAAGATGCTCCTATGTCATTGCTAGAGTTTTCTGGGTGGTTGCTAGGTGTTTTGAGTGGTTTAACTTTCAACATGTTGCTATATGATTACTAGGGTGTTGCTATGCTATTGCTAAAGTGTTCTAGGTGGTTGCCAGGACAGTGCTATGCAGTTGCAAGGTGCTCTGAGTGTCATGTCTTTGTATAGATCATTTTACAATATATCATGACTTTAATCTGTTGTTATGCCATTGCTATTTGTTTGCTAGTGCGTTGCTATGCTGTTGCTAAAGTGTTCATGGTGGTTGCCAGGACAGTGCTATGCAGTTGTTAGTTTTTTAAAAGTGTTTTTAATATGCTCCTATGTCATTGCTAGAGTTTTCTGGGTGGTTGCTAGGTGTTTTGAGTGGTTTAACTTTCAACATGTTGCTATATGGTTACTAGGGTGTTGCTATGCTATTGCTAAAGTGTTCTATGTGGTTGCAAGGACAGTGCTTTGCAGTTGCTAGGTGTTCTGAATGTCAAGTTTTTGTAAAGAGGATTTTACAATAATTCACTACTTTAACCTGTTGTTATGCCATTGCTTTATGGTTGCAAGGGCGTTGCTATGCAGTTTCTAGGTGTTATAAGTGTTTTTACTATGCTCCTATGTCATTGCTAGTTTTCTAGGTGGTTGCTAGGTGTTTTGAGTGGTTTTACTTTTAACAGTTGCTATGTGGTTGCTAGGGCGTTGCTATGCTGTTGCTAGAGTTTTCTAGGTGGTTACCAGGACAATGCTCGGAGTGTCAAGTCAATTTTATTTGTATAGAGCTTTTTACAATACAACACAACTTCAACCTGTTGCTAGTTTTCTGATGGTTTCTAGGGCGTTGCAGTTCTGTGGTTTTTAACACATACTGTATAGTAGGTGCTACCTTTTATTTTGAGACTTCACAATCTTTTAAAAAGTATGTTCTGTATGGTATGAATGAAATCCGGATGTACTACATCTGCCATGATATCATTGTCGGCATTTTCATGTGACCTAAGTGTCCATCAGATCTGCTCTTCAGAATTTCGCCGGAAGTAGAAGGTCATCCGGGTGCTTTTCGTCTACTGTTCTTTGAAAACTATGTATTCGGACATATTACTTAATCTCAATTTACTTAAAAAGCACAATAAAACAACAGTATTAGACTATTGTGCTGAACAGTATCAACAAAAAACTAGAATATGTACAACAGTATGCCAGTAAAATACAACACAAACACATAATTGAAGCTTAGTCTAACCCCATTTGACTCTGAGATAAGCCTTCTCAAAGAGATTAGAGATCGGTTTTGCTTTGAAAAGTGATTCTGTCGAGATTATTCTGATAGAAAGCGGTAAGCTGTTCCACAATTTAGGGCCGACTATGGATGGCAAAAGCCCAGTCACCCTTTTTCTTCAGCTTGGATCTATGGAACCGGTAAGAGTTTTTGATCCGATGACCTTAAACATCTAGTTGATGTGTTTATAATCAAAAGGTCAAAAAGATATGAAGGTGCCAGTCTATTTAAAACCTTAAGACAAAAAGTAAAACTTTAAACTCTATTCTAAAACAGACTGGCAGCCCGTGCAAAGACAGGAGTGATATGTTCATATTTGCGAGTGCAAACAAGAGGCTAAAGTACTCAAACTATGGTTAGTAACTCTCTTGGCATGTTGTTTTTCACATACTATATAGGGAAGTATTTGATTTTGGACGCAGTGCTAGAGTTTGCTGGTTGCTAGATGTTCTAAGTGATTCTATGTCACTGCTAAAATTTTCTGGGTGGTTGCTAGGTGTTCTAAATTTTTTTTTTTTTTTAAAAATACACTCCTATGTAATTGCACATTTTTTGTGTGGTTGCTAGGTGTGCTGAGTAGTTTTTAACATGTTTCTGTGTTGTTTTGGCTGGTTGCTAGGGCGTTTCTCTGCAGTTGCTAGCTGTTCTAAGTGTTTTTTGGGTGGTTGCTAGCTGTGCCTGAATGGTTTTTAGCATGTTTCCATGTTGCTCCTAGTTTTCTGGCAAGTTGCTAAGGCATTGCTATGCAGTTGCTAGCTGTTCTGAGTGTTTTTGGAGGGGTTGCTAGCTGTTTCTATGTAGTTTCTGGTTTTTAGCATGTTTCCATGTTGTTCCTTGTTTTCTGGCTAGTTGCCAAGGCGTTGCTATGCAGTTGCTAGCTGTTCTAAGTTTTTTTTTTTAGAAATATGCCAGTATGGGTGTTTGCTAGCTCTGCTAAATGGATTTTAACATGTTTCTGTGTTATGCTATGCAGCTGCTAGCTGTTCTAAGTGCCTTTTTTAAAAAACAATATGCTGCTATGTAATTGCTAATGTTTTTGGGCTGGTTGCTAGCTGTACTGAGTGGTTTTTAACAAGTTGCTATGTGTTTTCTGCATGGTTGCTAGGGTGTTGCTTTGCAGTTCCCAGGTACACAAAGTGTCAAGTCAATTTATTTCTGCATAGCGCTTTTTACAATTTATACATATTGTTTCAAATCATCTTTACCCAAAATAACAAATTTCCTCCCCAAGACACATGATATAAGCCATCATTTATGTCTGTAGCACAAACAAGTTACACTCTGAAGTTTAACACTCAGTATTAGGGGTTTGTTTGGATCACTAACTATGAGCAATACCAATAGTGATGCTTGATTTAGCAAACATACACTTTACCTGGCCATAAATAAAGGTAGGAATGTGTGTGAAAGTGGTACGTGCGGGCAGAAACGCATCCACTGCCAATCTCTCAGCATGTGAACACACACACACACACACACACACAATCTGCATTATTCAGTAACAGAATGTTGAGTGGGACAAAGGCAGGTCTCTGGAGAGACAGCTGCACTGTAGATGTGTTTGTGAAGGACTCTAATGGACGCCAACAGAGCAGATCATGGAACAATATCACACAAACCTACTGAGACTGAACTAAAGCACCTTCTGTGTTTAAGCACCTTCTGAACTAAAGCATTGTGTGTTAGTGACCTCATAAGTATAGCAGACCAATCATTTGGGACAATACTTGACTAATAATGCCTTTTATATAAGATAGAATAGGTCTTTCTGGAAAGAAAACCAAAACTTGATAATTGCTCTTGGACTGGAAAGGTTGTAGATTCAAGCCCAATTAAAAAAACAATTAATTGAAAGTGTGATGGCCTCTTCCTAACAGTCGAAGCATTCTCGTGTGTCTGTGGGGTAAGAGGATATCTAGACCATGACCCTGTGCATGAAGTGGTCAGTGAAGAGATTGTCAAATGAGGTCAGTCACGAGGGACCGAACGGAAAGGTTGAGAGAGAGAGACAGTGGCACAGGTAAGATGCCAGAAAGCCTTTTTGTCATTTCTTCGCAAAGAACGTCCATTATTCAGGACTCAGGTTACTGATAGGATTGGTTTGCAACAGGTGAGGTTGTCATGGAAACACAAAAGAGGAAAAGAGTTGGGGGAACACAGAGCATTTGGGATGAGGTTACTATAGTGCAGCAAACGGCCCTTATTCAGAGTAGACCAGAGGTATTATAGGTAAATAAAACCATAAAAAAAATCATTTGTTACCATCACCCCCCTTTTTGAGCATACATGTGAAAAGTACTGTACTAAACATATTTGATACAAAATATATATTTTACAAAAGTAATTTTACTCTAAAATTGCTATTTTATCAAAGCCATATGTCTAATCAAGTTGTGTTCCAAATTTGAAGTTGATATCACAAAAATTGAAGTTCCAACAAAGATTTTGTTTAGGTGTAATACCAAAAATAGCCATCGGGTGAAAACCACAATCCATTTAATTTTTTTTTTTGTGCTCTCATGTGACAAATTAATACATTTCTGTCACAACATCACTTCTATCACAAAACAGTCACCAAATATGAAACCTTGAGTCTCAGAGCTTTCCGACGATATGTGATATGTCAAGAATTAAACTGTTTAAATAATTAAAATAAATTTTGTAATATGAAACATGACACCGCCCACTAGGGGGAGGAGCCCACTAAAAGGATTTAAAGCACTGTTTCCATGGTAACACAATGTCCATTTTAAAACGATGAATTATGAGTTTAAGCTTTCGAATGACATCTAATTTATGATTACTCAAATATGTGATAGGAAAAAAGGGCAATAAAAAAAAATAGCACTAGCAGGATGCTTAAGGGGTTAAATACTAAATAAATGTTAAGTGAAATAAATATTTAAAAAACACTTTAAACTTATTATTTCAGCTAGTTGCCAAAGAAGCATTTCTCATTTACATTCAGTTTAACTTGATGTACTAAAATATCTAAAACTAAAATTAATAAAAATGTAGACGTATTAAAAATACAATAATAAGAATGACAAAAACACACAACAAAATTACTAAAACTAACTAAAAATAAAATATAATATAAACTAATTCAAACTAATAATAAAAATCTATAATAGCATTTCAATTTACTACCAGTCAAACCAGTCAGTTTGAAATCATCTACTTTCTTTCTTATTCTTCATCATCTACTTTTTCTTTATATTTACAAATATAGCCAAACTATAAATATATGTGAAAAACATTTATATAACGGTTTCAGTAAAATCAGTAAAAAAAAAAAAAGAACAAAAAAGTATCAAACTTAAATAGCCCATTAAAACAGTAGTCATTTGGTTAAAAATTCAAATATTTTATTCATAAATATTGTAAAGGGATAATTATTTAGGAGAGAGCCATTAGCTACCCAATGGCTCCCCCTGCTGGTTTGGAGGTTTTACTAATTCAGTAAAAGAGTGAATATGAGAGACAGCCAACCATGATAACACACAGCAGACAAAGTCCGATGGGAAAAGTAAAATTCATGGACACCACTGTTAAAATATTTCTTACACCCACCTGAACTATTCTGCAATCCTGTGAGATTATCTGCAACTTGTCTTTCCTCAAAGTATTGAACCGAGTCTTAATGTTGTTCTTAAAGTTACTAATTTGTCTTATTGGTGGTCAGTCATCTTCAAGGTCAGAGGTCACAGAGCAGCGGGTCAGTGAAGACAGATAGAGGGCGGTGGTTGCTATGGGCGACATTCCCGCTGACACCTTCAGAATGTTGAGGATCCGCACAGCTGCTGCGTTCACGCCATCTGCCGTCTGACAGAGAGAGAGTGACGTGTTGATGAGTGTGTGTGTGTGTGTGTGCTTGTGTGTGAGCGTGTGTTTACCCTGTGCTCAGCGCAGAGGACGGGACACTGATGTGAAGCAGCCAGTTTTCTCACGCTGACCATTCGCTCCTGAGTGTGAGAGCCACAGCGAGCTGCAAACACACACACATACACAAAACTTACTGACCACAAACACTTCTGACAGTCGCGAAAGAAAATGAATGCTTTCATTCAGCAAGGATGCATTCAATCAATCAAAAGTGACAGTAAAGACATTTATAATGTTACAAAAGATTTATATTTCAAATAAATGCTGTTCTTTTGAACTTTCTATTCATCAAAGAATCTTGAGATAAAAATACATCACGGTTTCCACCAAAATATGAAGCACTGTTTTCAACACTGATAATAATCAGAAATGTTTCTTGAGCATCAAATCATCATATTAGAATGATTTCTGAAGGATCATGTGACACTGAAGACTAGAGTAAGGATGCTGAAAATTCAGCTTTGATCACAGGAATAAATTACATTTTAATATATTCACATATAAAACACTTATTTTAAATTGTAATAATACTTAACAGTCTTATTATTTTTACTGCATTTCTAGTTAATTTAATACAGCCTTGATGAGCAGAAGAGACTTCTTTAAAAAACATTTTAAAAAATCTTACCGACCCCAAACTTTTGAACAGATGCACTATGATGCAAAATTGGTTGTGAAACTCGTGATATTTCAGCAAATGGTCAGTAAAAGGAGGTGCTTGACCTTCAGAAAATTTTGTTAATTTATCTTGAGGCCAAATGCCATATTTATTTACTATTTTATGTTATCATTCTGCTACATTGTTACCAAAATGGGACATATCTGAAAACAATTTAAACCCCTGAATAGACCTTATTCACAGCAGCGCCATTTAGATTTTAACGGTAATTAAAGCGAGGCTGTGAGGGATAGACATCTCTTCAGAGGGTTGTACTGTTACTTAAAGGGTTAGTTCACCCAAAAATGAAAATAATGTCATTAATTACTCATCCTCATGTCGTTTTACACCCGTAAGACCTTCGTTCTCTTCGGAACACAAAATAAGATATTTTTGATTAAATCCGATGGCTCAGTGAGGCCTGCATAGCCATTGTAAATCTCAAGATCCATAAAGGTACTAAAAACATATTTGAAACAGTACATGTGAGTTCAGTGGTTCAATCTTAATATTATAAAGTGACGAGAAAACTTTTTGTGCGCCAAAAAAACGACTTTTTAACAATATCTAGTGATGGCCGATTTCAAAACACTGCTTCAGAGCTTTACGAATCGAATCAGTGATTCAGATCTATCAAACGGCTAAACTGCTGAAATCACGTGACTTTGGCACTCTGAACCACTGATTCGATTCATAAAGCTCCGAAGCAGTGTTTTGAAATCGGCCATCACTAGATATTACATCGTTATTTAGTTTTTTTGGCACACAAAAATTATTCTCGTTGCTTTATAATATTAAGGTAGAACCACTGAACTCATATGAACTGTTTTAAATACGTTTTTAGTACTTTTATGGATCTTGAGATTTTCAATGGCATTGCTGTCTATAGAGGCCTCACTGAGCCATCGGATTTCATCAAAAATATCTTAATTTGTGTTCTGAAGATGAACAAAGGTCTTACGGGTGTAGAATGACATTAGGGTGAGTAATTAATGACATTATTTTCATTTTTGGGTAAACTAACCCTTTAATGTGCTTTTGGATTGTTCTGCTGACGAAACACCTCAAAAATCTCTTTCCAGTAAATTTCAGTAAACCAAAAACCCCAGACAACATGAGCTGTGGAAAATTATAAGTGAACTATGAGCTTTATACAGCTTTTTACAGAGGATGCCATTGAAAACACGGTAATAACAGCCTCGCGTTCATCAGTCAGGTCTATTGTGTAACATCATTATTCTCTAGCAAAAAGTAACCGTCTCAATTTTTGAGAGTGTACTGCGCTTTAAATGTAGTTTTCACAAAAGACAGTATTCATTTATTTATGTTAAAAACGTCGTTTTGATATAAACATTGACAGCCAATCAGAATCCATCATGCTTTAACGAGCTCGAGAATTTTAAGCGGCAGACTGCAGCGCGCGCTTATAAAAGAGACCGTTATTGTCCGTTGGTGCGGACGCTATTATAGTTATCGTTTTACTCACCATCAGTGACCAGGAAACACACCTTCCCCAGGAAACAGTCTGAATGCAGATGACTGAGAGAGCTTTCGGCCGACTGAAGACTACAGAGGGAGAGAGAATGAGAGTCTGTCCACTCACAGTCAGCCAGATCAGACAGAGAGATCAGTGTACCTGCGCTCGGACAGCAGATTGATTATGAACACGATCAAATCAATACGGGGACGAGTTTTCTTGTTCTCGACAGGCAGAGGGAGTTTTCTGGCCAGCCGCCTGAAAGACATCAGGAACATTTACACTCACTTATTTATGTTAAAAACTCGACACAATCTCAGTTTACAACAGTAATTCTCTATGTACCATCTATATAGTTCTATATACCATCCATTTAAGCAGAAATTGTTATTAATTAAAAAAGTTATTATTATTAATAAATGATAATATTTTACAATATATTAATAAGAATTGTTTTGAATGTGTGTGTGTATATATATGTATATATATATATATATATATATACACACACACACACACATTACATTTTACGTTTATTTAGATATTTGGCACTCACACATTGACGTTGAACTCTTTCTCACATTGCACTATGGCGTCGGCTAGTTTGGACTGAAGCTCCTCTTCATTTTCAACCAACTATCAAAAGAGACAAATATTAAAGTAAACTACTAAAATGAATAATAAACTGATAAACAGCATCAGTGACATCATCTGACGCGCATTACTCACGAGGACAGTAGCGGTGTTCAGCTCGGGGACTTTACTGTACGGTGTCAGGAGCGACATGATGAGGTATATCAAATACGCGTTTAGTTTTATTTGTTTGTTTATCGATAAAACAGCGAAAACTCCTGATTCGCACGCCGCTTCCTCCTCGCGCTTATTTTCAAAGTTCACGCGCTTGACGTCACATAGACGCGACCTGCCATAGTGCGCGCGCTGCTGCCCTCGCGCGTACAGAAACCGCCTCACATTTACAAATAATAAGAAATTAAATCAATAATATCCATTAATAAAGTGTTTTAAATACTTTATAGCTTTAATTTTTTTTTTCTTTGGAACATTTTTTTAAAAGCAATCACATACATACGCAAAAATATAAAATACTAAATCTGAAAGTAGCTTCCTCTGTTATCAGATACTGTAAGTTTAGTATGGTTGGTGCAACATAATGTATTCAGGTTGATTCAGTGATGTTAAACAGCATTTTTGACTTTAAAAAAATGTATTAAATTTAGATATAACCACATGCAGCACATTTTTTAGGGTAACATTTTTAAGTGTAGTGGTCTTTTTGATATTTTTAACACTTTTTTTTTTTTTTTTTTTGCATTGTACAAACTGTTATTTCATGCAAATCTACTATTAACATTGATATTTATTTCAACAGAAGCAGAAAATCAGTTTGAACGACTTTCAAGAAGACGAAAAGCCCGAAACACGTAAACAATGAAAGCAACAGATTTATTGTTTCATAGCACAATGACAAGGCAAGATGAAGTTTCAAGACAACGTCTCAACACCGCAAAACCAAAGAGTGATAAAAAGGGGAAAAGAGAAACTCAGAAAACATTCTGGTACCATGAGAAACAATGTAAGCCGAGCTATAAAACGTGTGCGGTTATGTGTGAAAAGATGGTTTGGTTTATGTGAGGGGGTTAACAGCTCAGTCCAGCTCTGAGTTTATATCCATGTCAAATGAAATCAGAGGGGAAAAAATAATAAGAGAAAATATCCACATCAAAAAATCTATCATTTCATTTAAGGACCTTTAATTATTAAAAAAGGAAAAAATGAACAAGAGTAACCAGTTTAAAATGATGAAAAAAGAAAACTTCAGTGGTAGTTTTATATTCCTGCAGGCATTTCCTTCAGCCACCTGCCCTTATCTTCCAAGATAAAAAAATAAGCTACTTCTAAACGCACTCTTTCCCCTCTACACTTCCATCAAATGTTCTTTTGGTTTGCTGACTAGTTTGGAGCAACTAGATCAAGGTGTGTAACACTTGCTCTCTGAGGCGTTGTTTGTATCTCAAATAATGATGCTGGTCTCTCACACTCTCTCTCTCTCTCTCTCACACACATCTGCGACTGGCTTCCTCTCTGTAGCCGCCGAGCTTCTACTGATGTATAAGTAACCGGATGAGACAGCCATTCAGTTATTGACAGATCAGTGTAGGCTGCGACTGCCGGCTGCAAACGCGACAGGGATCGGTAGCTACAGCATGTAAAGTATCTGATTCTCATCTTCTAGATCTCTCCGGACTCTCTCTCTTCGGAGCTGGAGCGCTGGTCTCTCTCCAGCGACACGGATCTCTCCCGCTCTCTCATCTGGCTCATGTCTGGGGAGGCGGGGGATCGCTCTCTCTCCACCACGTCCCTCCGTCCGTTGTCCCGCCATCTCTCGTCTGTGGCGTTCTCCCGCCATCTCTCCTGAGGCAGAGGCTGTTCCTGATCTCTGGTGTGTGAAGACCTGGAGGAATGAGCCAGAATGAGTGTCAGAACGAGCAATGGAGTGAGTGTGACAGAGGAAAGTGGGGAATACACTATTAAACACTACTTTTTTTGTAATATTTACAACACAGATTAATTAATTTAATTTAAAAACAAATGCAAATTATTTAAATTCCAAATATAAATTTAACAAAGGAATTTCAAATGATTTAAAAATAGTAAGAAAATGAAATGCATATTTAGAATTTAAATTATTTAATAATTCATTTAATAAAAAAAAAGTTTAAATCCCACATATAAATTTAACAAGTCATTTTAGTTATTTATAAGTTTAAAATATAGAATGTAATTTTTAATTATTTTAAATACAATTTAAAATATAAATGAATATATTTAAATAATTTCAAATAATTGCAATGTCCAATTTAAAGTACTTAATTAAAAAAATATTTCATTAAAATTTAAAATATAATTTATAAATAAATTCAATATAAATTAATTTATATTGGAAACTTAATTAATTTAAAAATAAATTATTTCATATATAAATTCCAAATATAAATAGTACTAAATAATTTCGAAAATATTTTGAAATAACTTCAAATTTTAATTATAAAGCACTTCATTTAAAAATAAGCTGAAGTGATTTCATATGATTTAAATTCCAAATATTAATAATTTAATAATTTCTAAATAATTTCCATTACTTAATTTTAAATTAATCTGGCTCTAAAATGTAAATCATAACTATTTGATGCATTGGTATTTTGTCATCATGCTTAAATTCCAAATATAAATACTTTTAAAAGTAGTTTAAAATAACTTCAAATTTATATTCCAATTATAAAGCACTTAATTTAAAAATAAGTTGAAATTATTTCATAGCACTTGAATTCCAAACATAAATTAAAACTTTTAAAAGTTACTACTTTAAAGAGTTTCAAATAAATTTAAATAATATATTTGGAATTTAAGCTACTTAATAATTTAAAAATAATTTTAAATAAAATTCCAAATATAAATCATTTAATACATTTCAAATAATTTAAGTTTCCAATATACATTAATTAAATTTTTTTTTTTAAATGATTTCATATTTAAATTCCAAAATCAAATAATAATTTAAAATTCATTTGGAATTATTGAAAAGTTTCAAATAATTTAAATTCCAAATATAAATCACTTTAAAAATAAGTTGAAATTATTTAATATTATTTAAATTCCAAATATAAATGTAAAAATTTCACTTTTTTTTTTTTTAATTTAAATAATTTGGGATAAATTCCTAATTATTGAATAACTGATGAATAATTTCAATTACTTAATTTAAAATTAATCTGGCTCTAAAATGTAAATCCTAATTTAACACACCACATGTATTTGTTTTAATTGAACATTGCTATCTTGTCATAATGCAGTGGTTTACACTGATTTTTACCTCATTACCACACACAACTGCCCTTCACTATGATACAATCACTGTAAATCATGCCTCACTACTCGAATGTAACAGTTAAAGGAAGATGTCAGATGCAGGTCAGGTCAAACTGAAGTCGATCTGGTACCTCTTCCTTTTGCTCCTGTGCGAGTGGGAGCGAGAGCGATGGCGGTCTTTGTGTCTGTGTTTCCTCTCCCTCTCTCGTTCCCGCTCTCCATCCTCACGGTGCCGACGAGAGCGATGGGAGGACGAGCTTCCTCCTTCCCTGAAAACCACAGAGAAAGATGCATAAACAGGAGATTTTCTTGCTGCAGTGATACAGATGTTATGAGAAATAAAGACGATCCTCACCGATATCGCTCACCGCTCCTGGATCTGGACCTAAAATGAGAAAGAGAAACTTAGAGGACAAATCTTCATGATGAAACACTTAATACTTTATAGCTTCTTTGATTTAAAGATAGATATATTTGATTCATTAATGTGAGTCAGTTCTTTCAAAGTTCAGTGAATTAGTTCAAAACACTGATTCAACAATTTGCAGGCCTAATTACAAACGTACCTCCTGCGGTCTCTCTCTCTGTCTCTCTCGCGCTCCCGCTCTCTCTCCCGCTCCCTCTCACGCTCACGTTCGCGTTCTCGCTCTCTCTCCAGCTCCCACTCTCTGGCTCGCTCCTCTTCTCTGTCGCGCTCCTCTCTTCTCTTTGTGCGCATACGCTCCTGTTTCTCCGTCACAGCTTTCTGCAAAATCAGAGCAGTTCATCTATGAGATGCTGAACGACACCAGGCTGATTGAGCTCCGTGTGCTGCCATCTTACCCGCAGTTTATCCAGTTTCTCACGGATTTCGATGAAACCTAGATGTAGTTTCCCTCCAAAGTGGTCGGCGAGGCGGCGATCGTTGTCGTGGAGGCCGAGGTAAGCGGAGCAAACCTCACACACTCGCAGTTTCTGCTGCTGGAAGCTGGAGGCGGGCATTGAGTTGCGGTATATGTCCTAAACACAAATACGCTGTTTAGATGAGCATAATTAACTGTAATAATGCCATTACAAAAATGAACACTTTTCATTTGTGATCTGAATCAGTTCTAGTGCTAGAACTGAGGACTACAATGACATTTCCACCTTTGACTCCACACTGACCTCTGCCTCTTTCTTTAGAGTGCGTGTCTTCTCCACCTTCTCCAGCACCTGTTGAGCCTCCTCCACGTTCCCCTCGCCGCCCAGCTGCTCTGCACGCGCCAGCAACTTCCCAATCTCCTCGTTCAGCTCGTGCACACGCTCCGCCTGCAAAACACACCCGTGAAGAAGTCTTAAAGGTAGAGTAGTAAAAACAGGCAGGTTAATAAAAAAAGTGTTATAAACGGATCTCAAGCAAAATAAAAGCTATGAAAAGGCAAGATATTATGGAAGTCTGTTTCTACCACGGAATAAAACAATATCTGACAATTCTTTCTACTCACAATTACAAGATTATATCTCAGAATTCCGAGTGTACATCTCGCAATTCTGACTTCTGTTTTCAGAATTCCAAGTTTAAGCCTCGCAATTCTGACTTCTATTTTCAGAATTCCGAGTTTACATCTCCCAATTTGGACTTTTTACTCTGAATTCTGAGTTTATAGAAGAACTGTGAAACAAACTCAGAATTCTGAGAAAAAAAGTCAGAATTACGAGATGTTAACTCAAACTTGGAATTGTGAGAAATAATGTCAGAATTGTAAGTCAGAATTTTGCAATTACCTTTTTTATTCAGTGGTGAAAACAAGCTTCCATAACACATGGTCCCTTTAAAAAACCCAGATTGAGTTTTTCTGTTTCTAAGAATTTCCTATTGAAACAGGAAGTTGGAGCGAAACACACTGAAGGGCTCATCCTTTTTTTTTTTCCTTCATAAAATGACTATTTATATCAGAGCTGTGGACCATGACTCACTACTTGCTAGTCTGTGTACGAAAAGCAGGTGTGTGAAACTTCAATGTAAAAATGATCTGAAAGTGAAATGTTGAGTTGCCGAGAAGCGTTCAGGGATTCCCCACCGCTGCTTTGAGATCACATGGTCAGCTCTTTACCTTGGCAGCCACCTCAGCGCTGATCTCCTCCTGTGTTTCGGCCAGTCGTTTCTTGGCCAGTTCGGTTCTTCGGTCACAGTCTGCGATGAAGGACTGCAGGTGCTCTGCGGCCTGAGGAGACACACCACAATCAGCCATTATGAGCAGTTTGCACACATACAGCATTATGTAGATGAATATAAAGGGTTCATACTCACGTCCAGCTCAAAGAAATACTCCTGCTGTTTAGATGCGATCTCATAATCTGCTCTCAAAGCCAGGTCATGAATCTTCACACACTCGCCCAGATCCATGCGCTGCACAAACACAAAGCAGGATGTCATAATGTAACTGTGGTGAAGCATAAACCAAGTGCTGCAGTTATCAAAAACGTTTTAGATGAGAAAAGTCATAACCACCGAAACATTGAGACACTTACAGTTCCAGACAGTATGTCATGTGGACACGACTCCAGCAGATGACTCTTACACACCCGCTCATCCGTGAACTTGATCCTCTGTCGCATCGTGTCGCCTGTGGGCAAATTATGAGCATCAAAAATTCTCAAATCGGGACTCAAGTCACATGTCACGTCAAACAAATAATGAGAGACACCAGTGGAAATAAACAATTGTAACACAAATCAAATCACAATTCCAAAATCATAATTTGATAAACATCAAATAAATATTTTAATAATTATATAAAAGATTATATAATTATGTCAACCATATCACATTAATCATGAATTGCCTCAAATCATGATTCTCATCAGGGCAAATTAATCATCATAAGCACAAATCTCGTTAAATCACATCCATTAATTTGACTGATATGAAATCATTCCAGACTAATCCTAAGATTCATGACTTGTATTTAAAGGATTAGTTCACTTTCAAATGAAAATTACCCCAAGCTTTACTCGCTCACCTCTTAGGTGTATGTGACTTTCTTTTTTCTTATGAACATAATCGGAGAAATATTAATAAATATCCTGACGCATCTGAGATTTATAAATGGCAGTGAAGGGGATCAATGAGTATGAGCTGAAGAAAGTGTCTCCATCCACATCCATCCATCATAAACGTACTCCACACGGCTCCAGGGGGTTAATAAAGTACTTCTGAAGCGAAGCGATGCGTTTGTGTAAAAACAAAACATATTTAACAAGTTATGAAGTAAAATATCTAGCTTTCCGTATTCAACTTACGAAGAAAGTGTACAAAAGTCCTTTAATAACCCCCCCGGAGCCATGTGGAGTACGTCTATGATGGATGGACGTGGATGGAAGCACTTTCTTCAGCTCATACTTGATCCCGTTCACTGCCATTATAAAGCTCGGATGGGTCAGGATATTTATTAACATTTCTACGATTGTGTTCATCAGAAAGAAGAAAGTTATATACTCCTAATATGGCTTGAGGGTGAGTAAAGCTTGGGGTAATTTTCATTTGAAAGTGAACTAATCCTTTAAAACAAGCCAACAAAATCATATGAACCATGACAATAATGGTTATCAACCAAAGGAAAAAAAAGAGAACAACATAGTCATGACAACGAATTCATGAAAATGTTTCAACCCAATAATGTCCCCCAAAAGTAGAATAATGCAATTCAGAATTATGGCATCATGTCATGTCAACCAAATCATGATTTCCCTCAATTCATGATTCTCATCATGGCAAATGAATCATAACAATCATGATTATCATCAAACCACATCAAATAATTTGATGGATATCAAATAATTACAGACAAATCATAAGATGCATGATTTTTAATCAAATCAAGTCAACGACATGAGAAACAATAATGGTGTTTACTAAATTATGGCAATCAAAAAGGAGAATAACATCATAAAATCATGGAAATAATCAATATGACGTGATCCACGTCAATCAAACCAATGAATTCAATGACATCAAATGATTTAACCAAATCACGAGAACCATGAATCAAATGAAATCGTGACTCTTTAACAGATCAGTCAAACAAGTCATATTTGAGTATAACGTTAAAGTTTAAAGGAACGAATCACAGACTGAATCAAACATATCGTTTAGTTTCGATTTGATGAGAATGAAAGAAACACTCACCATCTCTGCTAGTTCCCATGAGCTGGTCCAGCATGGCTCTCATCTGCGCCTGGGCCGACATCTTCAGCGGTTTACCTTTCTACACGTGTGTAATGGATCTGGTTTAACAGTTAAACAAGTGCTCTGCTTCTCTAACCTGTTAAACTAACTCCTCATACAGCAGGCCTCAAAACCACCGGCCGCCGAAAAGAAGACAAACCAGCTCCGCCAACACGCTTTCTGTTAACACCACGTTCACTTCTTTGTTTAAAGTCTCTTAAATTCTTCAGTTTATAGTTGAGATCTCGCAGAAATCTGTCAGATCATGAATCAGTGAGTTAATCTGAATAGTCTCGTGCGTTAGCAGCAGCGGCTAACTCTTCCCCAACGCCCCTGAATCCGCCTTATGTGCGCTTATTTATCAGTCCTAGTGCTGCTTTATCAGTCCGCAGATCAATATTTTGTGTAATGATCCATATTCGCAAAGTTTTGACAGTGTTTATTTGTTGTTGGTTTATTGTTTTATTTCTTTTTTTTCCTGTCGGAATGAGACTTCCGATCCGCGCGCGCGCAGCTCCCGCTTGGTTACGCGGCCTCGAGGAAGTGCCGCAGAGCTCGCGCGCTGATTGGCTGACGGGCAGGTGACATCATAACGGTCGCGCGGCTGAGCGAGTGTAGTTCGGGCCATTTTGATGTCATCAGAGCATGTGGACTAAAAAAAAACTCATGTTGAACGTTAACTTTGTCGTTTTAAATGTAAATATTTATACATAACAACAAATTAAGAACAAAAACCTGTACCCCTAATATCCGAAAAAATACTATAGTAATTTATAGTAAATACTATAGTGTTTTGAAACATACTATAGTAAAGTACTTGAATTAATTTGTTGTGATAATTCTATAGTTGCTGTGGTAATAGAACAACTATAGGATTATAAACAAATTACTTTACCCAATACTGTACTAAGTTTTCTACAACTATAGGGTATATTATACTACAAAATAAGCTAGAGTTATTACACTAAAGTATACTACAGTATTTATTACAGTTTATCAGTTCACTATAGTTAATACTACAGTATGCTGTACAATTATTGGCACCCAATTATTGCAACGTCCTTTTCCCAAGATAGCTCTGAGACTTCTTCTATAATGCCTGATGAGTTTGGAGAACACCTGACAAGAGATCAGAGACCATTCCTCCATACAGAATCTCTCCAGATCCTTCAGATTCCCAGCTCCATGTGCTTCTTCTCTTCAGTTCACACAGGGTTCAGGTCAGGGAACTGGGATGGCCATGGCAGAAGCTTCATTTTGTGCTCAGTGACACATTTTTGTTTTGATTTCGATGTTTGTTTTGGATCATTGTCCTAGTGGAAGATCCAACCACGGTCCATTATAAGATTTCTAGCAGAAGCAGTCATGTTTTGATTTTTATCTGTTAGTATTTGATAGAATCCATGATGCCAAGTATCTAAACAAGATGTCCAGCAAAACAAATAGGCCCACAACATCCAGCAGTAATTTAACCGTGGGCATGGGGTAATTTTTATCCCTGTGTGCACCAAACCCATCTGGTGGGTTTGCTGCCAAAAAGCTCTTTTTGTAGTTTCATCTGGCCATAGAAGCCGGTCCAGTTTGAATTTCGAGTCATGTCTGACAACTGAGTAGCCTATTCTGGAGTTTGTTTCTGGATGAGCAAGGAGGATTTTTCTTGAAACCCTCCCAAACAACATGTGGTGATGTAGGTGTTGTTTGATCATTTTTTTAGGCTTTCTGAGACTTAAGACTCAACTAATTTATGCAATTCTCTAGCTGTGATCCTTGAAGAGTCTTTGGCCACTCAAACTTTCCTCCTCACCATGCATTAGGATGATTTAGACACACGTCCTCTTCCAGGCAGATTTGTAACATCTTTAGTTGATTGGAACTTCTTAAAGACCCCCTGTGGTGAAAATCAAGTTTTTAATGTTGTTTATATGTCTATGTGGTGTTTCTAACATGCTTTAAGACAAACTACGTGCAAATTCATCAGTCAACACCACTGATGAGTATTTTCAGTCTCAAACCCGCGGTTTGAAATCGCTGTGACATCACAAACTTCTTATCTTGTAACCAATCACGTCAACATGCCGGCGGGCTTTAGCACATCATTAACCATGACCGATCTGAAGCAGGAGAGTCTCAAGAGAAACCAGGTTATCCTGGTATTTTTTTTTTTGTGTTGATATGAAAAATCATGTAGATTTGGCAATATAGCAGGTGTATGATGTATATTACGATGTTATGATGAACTATACGCCTTTCTCCACTGACGTTCTGAGTTGTTCAAAGCATTTGTAAGGACACTGATTGTTAGAAGGCAGCTGTCTGACTGACATGGTGAACGGGAACATGGTTTGTGTAACATTAGCAACACATTATTAGCTGTTTGATAACATAGTCAAGCAAAAAGCTATCATATTAATTACCGTTATGTGTCCGATGTTGTGAAGAGCGACACCATTGTACTTCAGTAAGTTGAGCTGGCGTGAGTGGAGGCGGGGCTAATTAGCATATTCATAGATATTCATTCGCATATAATAAATGAGGCAAGGGTGTAGAGTTACATTCAAGCTACTTTAAGGCATGAAGAATTTTTTTTCACAGGAAAAAATGTTTAAATATGTCATTTTGGTGATCAAAGATGAGTTTTAAGGGATAAAATTATTGACAGGGGAACTTTAATTATTGCCCTGATGGTGGAAATGGGGATTTTCAGTGCTTTAGCTATTTTCTTAAAGACACTTTCTATTTTGTGAAGCTCAACAATCTTTTGCTGCACATCAGAACTATATTCTTTGGTTTACTCATTGTGATGAATGATTAAGGGAATTTGACCTTTGTGTTTCCTCATATTTATACTCATGTGGAACAGGAAGTCATTGCTGGACAATTTCATGTTCGTGATCATCCTGGTGGGCTAGAAAACATAAATATGAAAGGGAATCTACTTCAGAGATATTTTACTCATAGGAATTTCTAGGGGTGCCAAAGGATAAACAATGCAGATTTATTTCACAATCATCTTTGCTCATATTATAATATTTACCAAGGGTGCCAGTAATTCTGGAGTTGACTGTATATACAGTACTGTGCAAAAGTCTTAGGCCACCACCAGCTTTGTTGTTTTAGCAATGTTTTAATGACCATCCATATTTATTTTTTGGTCTTTATTATGATACAAATAGAAAATACAGGAAATATGTACACAAAATGTAAAAAAAAATCTGAACAAAATGGTTTCTTTAAGCAAAAATCAGTATTTAGGGTGACCTCCTGGACTTCTTCCATTTTCACACACATGCTTTACAATCAGTTTATTGTCAGTTTATTATACTACTACTCCTACTGTTTATGGTACTATTTCCATCTGAAACAGCATGTTTTCGTAGTGTAATCAAACTATAAAAGATTAAGGACAAATTTATATGACTGTTTTAATATTAGGTCTCTCACAGCTCAATAATGATCATAATTACATTGTAATGAATGACCACAAACACACAACAGTATTGGTTCTCTCTGTTTATTGTACTGATGTGGAACAGACATCTCTTAATTTATGTATGTTGTATATTATATTCATATGTATAAAAAAACATCCAGTCTAATAGGTTTTTTTTCTCCAACTACTTCCACAGAATACAAAATCAAACCCAGCAGTGATTATCAATTAGAAGAACGAGAACAAACAGAAACACAAAGAGGTCCTCTCAGACCGACGTCCGTCCGCCCGTCACAGCATCACACTGTCGTTTGGCACCAGAGTTCAGGAGAAACTCCTCGCTCTCACTAGACTAAAGCACATGTGAAAGACTTGACTACACATGCAACTAACCCTCCTGTATTTAGACTGTCTGGTGGAGGAGAAAACAGCCCATCTATCGGCTCTCTCATGTGTGAGTTGGGAGAAAGATTTTTTTTTTTTTTTTGCATTAGAATAAAAGTCTGAATAATACAGAGAAAACAATCCATTAACATTAACATCGAACTGCTTGATTCGGTTTCTATTAGAGCCAGGCAGTGCATGTGAAGCGCATCAAAGCCAGAGCGAAAACTGCTTAAATTGTAGATTTCTCTTTGCTCATTGCATCTAGTTGTCGAGTGGCACATCGTGTCTATAGAGGGCCTCTCAATGAAAGCCTTTAAACAACAGTTTCATCACCAAGAATCACAATTCATGGATATACAGTGTATAGATATACATAAAACAAATAATCAGCTCGCACAGCCCCCTCCCCCCCAAAAAAATAAAATCAATTTGATGTGAGAAACAAATTTTGTACCTCCAGAACAACACAAATCCACACACGGATGACCTCAGATTATGCTACATTTGACTCTTTTCATATTTCCCATTCATAGTTCTGGTCTGAAAAATCAACTAAATTAAATTTGCCAGAAAAAAAAAGAAGAAAAAAAGATTTTCTTTCGAGCTGTATTATATGAGAATTTGAAAAAAAAAAAGTAGATGAACACATTTACAGCTGCTCTACATGTTTGATGCTACATTTTTCAATTTAAAGAGATGAAATTGTAAAAAATAAATGTGCATTCATTACCATATGTGATCCAAAGTTATTATCTAAATTAATGTGACAGTGATGGTCTTGTTGTGGGAAAAAAAAAAAAAAGGGGAAAATGATTAATTCTGTTTCTTTTCATAGATTTATATGACCAGGTTGCACACTCTGAGAAGTGGGCGTGGCTCTGTCTCATTCAGCCAATCGGACATCAGTAGGCAGGGTGTTTTTGCTGGTCTCGTAAGGCAGTGAGGATTTCAGGCCTCGTTACATTCGGTAACACGGAGCAGAAGCCCTGACCGACTCGCGACGCTGATCCCGGATCAGATCTGCACCCAAACACACAGCGGCCCGCGTCAGCAGCATTCCGGCCGAAGTCTGACCCAAGATCAGCCACGCATGTTTGTGTGTGTGTGAGAGAATAAATACGACACAGAACTACGACAAAAAACAAAGTGGAAGTACTAGAGGAGTTCAGGATCTTTTCTGAGGTATCGTCTAACGTCTAGCTCCATAGCACCATTTCCCTACGCCCTGATCAGATCTATCTAAATGACAGATTTAAAGGAATATCGCAGGTTTAAATCGAGCATCTGTGACATGATGTTGATTATGAGTGAAAATAATTTGTCGTCATAGGAATGTCACAGACACGGCCCACAGAGCTCGAGATGAACCTGAAACCTTGAAGTTCAAATCACTGACTGGTAATTGTATGTTTACGGTAGATCGACCATTCTGGTCGGAATTAATTAAATACATTTAATACACACTGTATTTCACTTAATGTTAAAAATCGTCTGCGCACGAATGTTCATAGTCTCTGTATCTGTTTTATTTGTTCGACTGCAGGTTTCAAATCTCTCTAAATGTTAATATAACATTTGATTTAGTAACATGTGATTCAAATGACACTCCCTGTAAAAGTACTGCCGCTCAGATTGGCATTATGCTGATAAATCGTACATATGTACATTAAAGTACAGCCCTTATTTAAACCAGGCTTAGACTTTACATATCTATTATTATAACTAATAAACAGTTGGACCTGTAAGGGAAAGTCTCATGGAAACACTTCACCTCAAAATCAAAAGAAAATGTGTGGTATTATATTTAGCATAAAGCTTTGCAATGACTTTAGGATCATGAAGATGACAATGAAATACTTTTTCCCACCAAAATTCTCATTATTGTAATGCACAAAAATCTCAACGTCATTCAAATAAGACCAAATAAGACCTTTCAAAAGTTTGGGGTTGGTAAGATTTTGTAACATTTTTTTTTTAAAAGAAGTCTCACTAAGGCAGTGGCTTTAGAAACTGCGCAGAGCAGAGAAATGAAGAGAACGACGCAAAAAGGAAAAAACAAGAACAAACTTTAAATTTGTAAAGAACATCTTTACAAATGAAAAAAAGTGGATCTCTGAAAGTGTCTAAAGAGAAGGGTTGAGAGGCACTGTCCATGAATTTTCTTGGCAATGTTTGCCAAGCCTTTCCCCAACTCTCCCTTGGGACTTACACACGCATTCACACCTATAGCCAATTTGGCTTGTCCAATCCACCTAACTTGCATGTCTTTGGACTGTGTAGGGGAAACTGGAGCACCTGGAGGAAACCCATGCTGACACAAGAGAACATGCAAACTCCACACAGAAAGGACTCCTGGCTCAGCCGGGGCTTGAACCGGTGACCTTCTTGCCGTTAGGCGACAGTGCTACCCACCGAGCCACCATGCCAAATTTGACATCAGTCTTCCATATAGTATCTACAAGACTGCCCCGGATGTTCTGAAATTTGGAGAAATGGAGGGTAGTATGGGAAAAGCAAATTACTCCCAAAGCCTGGCAGGGGGAGTGCTGATCCCAAAAGAAAAGAATTCATCTACCATCGAACGGTTTCGCCAAATAGACCTTCTGCATATTGAAGGAACTGCACGTCTTGTTCCTTGATCTGGTCAACCATTAGAAGTAGGCATCATGGATGGGATCACCATCTCCCTCTTGGCCTTTACTATGACAATAGAGCTCAATCAGAGCCTCGAAATGGGTTGCAGGAAGAGAACGACTACAGTTTGGTCAATACAAGCCTATATGGACAATATAACAACACTTACGACAACTGTCCTCTGCACCAAAAGACTTTTAGAAAAGCTTCATCAAAACATCACATGGGCGAGGATGAAAATCAGGCCCAGTAAATGCAGAAGCATCTCCGTTATCAAAGGTCATGTCACAGATCAAAGATTTTTATATTGATGGAATACCCGTACATAACATCGGAAAGGCTGGTGAAAAGTTTGGGCAGATGGCATGATGCAAACCTCAAAGCCACAGGGCAGTTTGAACAATTAAAATAGGATACCATTGTGTATATAAATCAAGCTGTGGTGCTTATAGTTTGGCATACTCCCAAGACTCATGTAGCCTTTAACTGTGTACGAGATCCCCCTCAGCAAAGTGGAAAAGATGGAAAGGGTGATAAGCACACAGGTGAAACAGTGGACTTCCACAGTGCTTAAGTGCTGTGAGACTACAAGAATTGCAAACTAGAATTACCAATTACAAGTCTGGTGGAACAATTCAAATGCACCAAACCAAGGTTAGTCATAACCCTCACTGACTCTGAAGATATTGCTATTCGAACAGCGGTCCCTCGGGATGCAGTGGGGAGAAAGTGGACACCATATGAACCTGTGTACAATGCAAAGTCGTCGCTTTATTTCAGGGATGTGGTTGGTCAAGTTCAACATGGGAGAGCTGGCCGTGCGCTCATTCCAAAAGCTCTTCAATGGCACAAGGCGACATCAAGGCAGAAGAGAGCTTGTTTTGGAACAGATAAGGAGGCAGGAGGACGTATCTCAATGGCCAAGCAGGGTCAATGGACTAACTGGGTGGATCTTGAAAAGAAAAAAAACAGCTGGCGTGACATTTGGGGAATGGAGGGACCTTGGGTAAGCTTTCTCATCAGAGCCACCTTTGATCTCCTACCCACACCTCAGAACCTGAACCAGTTTTTGGGGGAAGACCCCGCTTGCTCCCTGTGACAAGCACCTGGATCACTGAGACACATACTATCAGGATGCCCTACAAGCCTCACCCAAGACCATTATACTTGGTGGCATAATCAAGTTATGAAGCAGCTGGCATCAATCTTGGAACAGAGGTGAACCACCACAAATGCATCTCCACAAACATCAGCAGGACTTTCCCACTGCATTTCTTACCAGCAGGCCAGGACACCACATGACAACAAAAGATGCAAGCATTCTGTGGGCTGCTCAAGGCTGGAGGATGGATGTGGACTAGGAGAAAAAAAACTGGTGTTCCCCCCAGATATTGTGGTTACAACACTCCGGCCAGACATGGTCCTTTGGTCTACACTAGCCAATTTGGCATATGTCGTAGAGCTTACAGTACCATGGGAGGAAGGAGTGGAGGAAGCATTTGAGAGAAAATGTTTGAAGTAGTCTGAACTAGCAACCGAAGCTGCACAAAATGGCTGGAAGGGGAGGATTTTTCCAGTGGAATTGGGATGCTGGAGTTTTGTTGCCACATCCACAACCAGTCTACTGAGTAAAATGGGGGTTAGGGGTCGCTCTCTCCAACAGGCGATCAAGTCCCTGTTGAATGGAGCGGAAAAGAAAAGACATCAGCTGGGCAGCGAGATGAAGACGGTAGGAGATGGAGTTGAGGGGGGTGTACCTGGGATGCCAGGTGTCACCGTTGAGCCCTCTGGAGATGTTGTGAGTTCATCAACGAAACGTCCATGAAGGAGGGTGCCCACTTGATGACCCCAATGATATTTGATAATTCTGACTTTATAACTCAAAATTCTGACTTTACATCTCACAATTCTGACTTTATATCTCACAATTCTGACTTTATATATCACAATTCTGAGAAAAAAAAGTCAGAATTGTGAGATATAAACTTGCAATTACCTTTTTTCTTGGCGAAAACAAGCTTTCATAGGATTCTCATTACTGTAATCCAGTATTATTATTATTATTATTTATTTTACAATATTACAGCAATAAGTACCAACAATGATATAAGTGCTGAGAATATGGAGGGAAAATCTGCATAACATTAAAATAAAGTCAATGCAAAATCTTATTAGTCCTAAAATAGACTTTGTTTACTTTATGAAAGATTATTTTTCCATTTGATTTTGGGGTGAAACATGACCTGGACACACCTCTCGGCAGGTTTTGTGAGATTCACCCTCAAAGGACATCAGTTCAACCCGTATTAAACCTAAGACTTTTATTTTGAAATACTCTGAATGTTCTCAATGGCTGCCCACCGTTTGCCATCTCTCTGAAATACTTCCTGTTATAAACTGGAGTTGAGCCAGATAGAGGGGAAGAAACGAGTGGAAAAAAGGAACAGATGAATGAGGTTTTCACAACGATGTAGACAAAAGACATGAGATGGTGTGACATGAGCTGTACACACAGAGAGAAGGAGAAGATGTGTCTGTTAGCATGTGTATGTGTGTGTTTACAAGCATCCCTGGGTTGTACAATTTTGTGTCACATGGTGTTATTCCACTTCACTTTGTAAGTGTTGAATTGAATGGAACGTGCGTGTACCTTGTTAACACCTCGGTGCCGACGCTTGTGTGTGTAATTAAAGGTGCAACTTCCACCACAGTGAGGTGAAAAGATTACGAGAGAGACGGAGGCGAGAGGTGTTTGAGGTGCAGTGATACACCCATGCCAGCGGGGGCGCCGCGGCCTCACAGAGCAGTGAGTCTCCCCGTCAGAGCGGCCTGCAGTTCAGACGGCAGGAACACGCCGAGCTCGGTGATGATGCCGCCCGTGATCAGCTGGTGAGGAGTGACGTCAAACGCCGGGTTCCACACGTCGATCCCTACGACACAGACAAACAAAGAGAATGAGCTCCTTACAAACAGCCTTATTGTAGCATCACTGATATACCATTATATTTTTTGTTATTATTTTGAATTCGATTGTATTTTCTAAAAACTAAAAGTAAAAATTAAAGTGAAAATTAAAATTAAAGTGACCGAAGATTCAGTCTCTCTAAACCCCTCCTTTCTGAGAGCCTCATCTGCTCTGATTGGTCAGATGGCCCAGTCTGTTGCGATTGGTTGACCGCTTACAGCATGTGTCAGAAACCAAACGTCCATTTCTATATCTGAATTTCAGCTCCGGAGGCTTCTTCAGCACTTGATACACAGTGATATGAACAGTAATGATCGCGTATTATTCGCAGGCCGCCAATGAAGACCATAGGCTGGCATTATGCAAATTTGTGATGGGCTACTCTTCTCTGATTGGTCAAGGAGGGGTTTAGAAAGACTGAAACTTCGAACAAACCATTTTCAGACTCTTTGAGAAATGAGGTGATGTGCAATGTATCTTACAAGAAAATTAAAGCCTTTTTTGACCTTGGATGCACGTAAACCTATTGTAGGAGACTCCAAAACAAAATTGGGAACCTTTAAATTTAGCTTAATAGGGGCACTTCAAAAGGAACTAATAATCGACTAGTCTGTTAGATTTCTAGTAGTAACAGTTCTCTAATGGTAACACTATACAATTTTACTCTATAGACAGCTCACATTGAAACATTGTGCTTCTCTTCAAATTTAACAGACATGTAACAGTTTCAGTGAAACTCTGTCAGATAACAAGTTAATGAATGGATGGGGGTGTGCAGCTCTCCCGTCCCGTTCCCATCTCAAACTCCTGGTCTTGTCCACTGTGTGTCAGACAGCGGAGTTCATGAGAGTCGTGCAGTAATCTGTCTCTCCCCCCCGAGACACCGGCAGCTATTAAACGCTGCAGCTTTAATTAATCTGATGCTTCTGACTCGTCTCTCTCTCTCTCTCTCTCTCTCTCCTATTTTCACACGTATGTAGGATCATTCCTCCCTCACTCGCTCTCATATCACAACAGTTTAATTAAAAGCAGCTCCGCTCTGTTTCAAATCTCACTTAAGCCCTGCGGTGTCACACACACACACACACACACACACACAAAAATCATCTTTTTCTGGCTTTCTCACCCCTTCTTCACTACAATAACCTGCTGGTTTGAACATTTACAAAAAAAAAAAAAAAAAAAAAATTATATATATATATATATATATATATATATATATATATATATATATTATATATATATATATATATATATATATATATATATATATATATATATATATATATAAATATACATATATAGCTGCAAGCAGCAATGACGGGCCCAAGCTTTTCTCTACTTCTTGAATTGAAAATAAATAAATAAATAAAATGTGTTTATTTCTAATATTAGTATTTTATATAGAAATAAATGGTGTATAATCTATTGTTTAGAAGATATGAGACTTTTCCTGTTTCCCTTTTTTGACATTATTTTAATCCCTCTCCATGGCAACACCATTTGCGATATTCAATATCCATTCGCAATTTAACATCTTCAATGTCTTAAACCACTATAGCTTGATAAAAACAAACAAACAAAAACTGTAATTATATTCCATTACTCCTTTAATACAATTAATGTCTACATCAATAATATAATAAAATTCAATATGAATATGTTTCTGCCACAATACCATGGTTACAGTTTGTGTTACTACAGTAAATCATGGTAAATGTTGGCGACTTGAGGATTGAAAAGCAAGCCAAATGTGTGCAATTTTTGTGTTAACTCCTTGTACACACTTACCAGGTGCAGCTACAGGAACTCCATTGATGCTGGTGAGCTCCTCAGGTGGACGTTCTTCAATCACAATGTCTCGTCCGCTCTCCAGACTCAGGTCACAGGACGTGCTGGGCGCCGCCACGTAAAACGGTACCCCGTGATGTTTCGCGGCAATGGCCAGCTGATATGTCCCCACTTTGTTCGCCGTGTCGCCATTTGCAACAACCCTGTCCGCTCCGACGACGACAGCTGTGTGCAAATAGGAACGTTAACATCTGGTAGAACTGATTCAGAAATGAAACTCAAGCGAACATGTGTCACCTCACCTGTGATGCCTTTCTCCCTCATGGCGAGCGCCGCCATGCTGTCTGTGATGAGGGTGGCCGGGAATCCTTCCGCGACAGCCTCGTACGCAGTCAGTCGGGCGCCCTGATTGTAGGGCCTTGTCTCTGTGCAGTACAGACGCTTCAAGCGTCCCAGCGAGTGCAGCGACCGTACCACTCCTGTATGGATCGGTTACAGCGATTCATTTCTATCATTTCTACACGAGTGCATAAATAACACGCACGCAGACTCACCGAGAGCTGTGCCGTATCCCGCTGTGGCGAGGCTGCCGGTGTTGCAGTGTGTGAGGATGGTGACGGAGTCTCGCGGGACTCCAGACAGGATGTGCTGGGCGCCGTAGTTGCCGATTTTTTTGTTGTCATTCACATCTCGCTCCAACATCTCTTCAATCCAGCCAATCACACTGCAGCAGGGGCGTGGCCAAGAGAGAAACACATTAAAAGTCAGAAAAACAAATGTTTGTTATGATTATTAATACTTTGCTGGAGATTAAAGGTCATACAAATAATTGTGATTAACAATTTAATTGGTCTCCCACAGTGAAAGTTGGATAAACAGTGAATTTGGAAGCACACAATAACAAGTATAATTTCCTTTAAAGCTCTTTATTAAATATATTCTTCAGTTAAAAACAACAGTTTTTTTTATATTATAATATTGATTTAGATTTATATTATTTATAATATTTATTTATTATATAAATATAGTAAAATAAACAGTAATACTGTGATATATTACAATTTAAAATAATTGTTTTCAATATAGAACATATTTTTGAATATGTTGTAAAATATAATTTATTCCTGTTATGGCAAAGTTTATTTTCTAAATTATATTATAATATTATAAATGAAATTGTTATATAATCAGTTGTTAAAATAAATTGTTATTAAATCAAATAATAAGGCTCTTTATTCACTATGTTCTTCATTTAAAAACAGTAAAATGTGTGTTTTTAAACAATAGAGTAAAAAAAAAAACAGTAAATGTGATTTATTACTGTTTTAAATATACGTACAATATATTTGAGTTTATTTTTTATTATATTATAATATTATAAATGAAATAAATAGTTTTTAAATCAATTAAAGAAATAATTTTGATTTCATGTGGCTTTTTAGCATTGTAATGTAGAGTTGGATTATTTTAATATATTAAAAATAATTTATTAATTTAAATAATTTGTCATCTCAACCCATTTGGAAGTCTCAAATATTGAATGTAAATAATTAGAAATATTTTAAATAATACTTTTAAATATTTGTAAAGGTTTAAAATATAAAATAAATAAATAAAATATTTTAGAAAGCTAATAGCATTATTTCTAATTTTGCTCAGTTTTACTTCTCCATTCTTCATAACCAAGCTAGTCTCAAACAGCCACATAAAGTTCCCACTGAACATATTCTGGCCAAATACACCAGAAATAACATAAAATGTGTGATGAGAATTTATATTCAACTTTAAGACCATTTCACACACATAACTCAAGTAAACAAAGCAGAGTAAACATTTCTGCTCTGGAATATCTTGCTATTAAACGTGCCTCCAACAAACCTCTGAATATCATTAAAAGATTTAAATTCTTCAAATATCCCAACATGTGCCGGTTAAACTCCGGTTTCACGTGAGCGTCCATCAGTGTCACCTGTCTCTCAGCTGCTCTGTGTTTTTCTCCATGCTCTCGTTCTCGGTGAACTCCATGAGCTCGCGGGCGGCTCGGCCCATGTTGACCGCCGTGGGTCGCGCGGAAGTCAGGTGGCACAGAGAATCCCTGATGAAGGAAACAAGGTCGTCACCCCCAGCGCCCGCCCGCAGCTCCACCGCCAGGCTCAGGCACCCCACGATGGCGATGGCAGGAGCGCCGCGCACCTGCAGGGTGAAAGGTCACACACCAGGGAGTCAGAACCACACGCTCTCCAATGTTTCTCATTAAGAGGTTTACTCCTCACACGCTCTGCTCTCACAAATCATCTATTTAAATTGATTTTCATGATTTTAACGCTTCCATTCAGGTCTAAAATCAGCTCACTGGAATGGAAAAACACATTATTATAGCGAAAAGCCCCATTAATTAATTCATAGTGATGTGAGAGAGACAAATGAATGAGTTCAGCGTTTTGAGTTTTTGTGGACACATCTTTCAAGGAAAACAACATTTCCTTTTCAGAGTTCCAATGAAACTATCATAGAGACATATGACTTCAGTTCAGAGGTTATTAAACAACTCCAGTTGAAATTACATAGTGTGTGGTAAGTATGATGTCATCATTCCTTTAGCACTTCTGTCATTATGATAACAATGGACAATTATGACATCAGTGGTGGAATGACATCATTTAGTTCAAAGAGCTGATTCCCAGCAAACATTTGGCCGTTTAATGACCGTTGAAAATACGTCCCTCCAACATGGTTGAAAAATAGTTCCAAAATGAAAGTTATGAAACGTATCTGAATGCATTTTTACTAAATGATCTGTTGTTACATATTTTTACCGATTTATGCCGTCCTACCTCGACTATTTTTGGCCCACGACGTTGCTGTCAGACCAATGTTTGTTGGTTTACATGGCTGTAATGTCATAGGTGGTTTAATTATAGTATGACATCACCATTCTTAACGGAAAACACTCATATGTATACATATCTTTGTTTGAGACACTCTTGGAGAATCATCAGATAAGATTAATGGAAAGTACGACTGACCGTTACTTAAACGCTTGCGCGTGATTGTCACTTCCCGCCCATTAGTAAAGCTCTCGTGACAGTGACAGCGCCTGGCACAGGACCAAGCTCCTCAATCCCTGATTGATCAATAATTCATGCGAGATATTTGCAGTAACGACTATTAATGAGGCGCAGACATGGCTGCCGGAAAACCATCACCCCAACATATTAATTATGCACCACATTAATCAAGACTGGAATGGCTTAAGAAAGAAAATTGGAGCTACAACACCTTTATGATAAGTGGGCCGTTCACACGGGACAGGTATTTCCCAGCAAACACTGGTCCGACGGCATCGTCATGTGTCCCTGGCCAAAAAAATAGTCGCAGTAGGACGGCATAAATCGGTAAAAATATGTTCACAGAACTAAAAATGCCTTAAAGATACGTTTCATAACTGTCAAATATTTTTCAACCATGACGGGACGTCACGTCTTTTCAACGGTCATTAAACGTCCAAATGTTTGCCGGGCTGTGTTCAAAAAGTTCAGAACTGTTTAATTTTACGTGTCATCGTAAAACACAACAGCCAAAAGCATCTATGTGACTCATTTGTGCACAGACCAGCAATTTATTAACAACAAAGTGCAGACCAAACGCAAGAAACTGTGTGAACGACCAAAAATTAAACACACACTCAAGTTGACGCAAAACTCTTTTAACTTAACACTTTAAAAGGTGTGTGAGACGCTGAAAAAATGAACGATAAAAAATGTCTTTCAAACAAACAAACCAACCAAACATTAGCACATAGAAACACAAGAACACGTACTGCGAGAAGAGCTAATGCAGAACGTTCCCTTAACGTTAGTGTGAAGTTCCTACTTGATTTTACATATTTTTTACTATTTACAACCATAAAGTAACGTTCCCAATTATGTCGGAAAACAAAATAAAACGCACGCGCAGACTGAACGCAAGAACGCGTCCTGATGCGCACAAGCGTTCATCACACTTTGAATGATGTGCGGGATCATTCCAGTAGATCAGAGAGGCCAACTGGGGTTTCATTAATGACATTATTAACTGAGATTCGTACTGCTTAATCATTTAATTTCGTATGGTATAAATATATTCACCCGGCTTGCAGGGACTTAATATCAAGCGCAAATTATGCAGATCACACATGCACACGCACGAACAAAGCGCGACCCCGTGCTCTGATCCGACACAAAGGAACCTCTGCCCGGTATCGAGATGTTCGGACGTGCGTGAACGGAACCGGGCAGAGGATCCGTCGATCGGGCCTTCCGTACCTTCATGGTCTTGATGGCCTCATATCCGTCCCGCACCGAACGGATCTCGTCGAACACGGTCTCGTGCGGCAGCAGCAGCTGGTTGAGGATCTGCAGAGACCCGGACCGGTACCGGATCGCTTCCAGCGTCATGACCCGTATGAAATGCGGCTGAAGGTATTCCGGGAGCGCTGTCGCCGATGTGTGACGGGTTCCGTCGGTTAGTCTCGTGTCCTGTGGATTCGGGGTGTGTTAAAAGCAGGGTGAATCGTGAATCATGAATCGCGAGGTGTGGGCGTAGTTTAAAGGCCTGCACGGACTGGGGGGGAAAAGCGCACGGCTCACGGAACCGCGTGTTCGCTCCGGTAGGAAGCCCTGCCCATCTGGTCCCGCCTACTCCTGTCAGTCATCCTCCAGCAGAGAGAGACTGCGCGCGCGCTCTGCATTTGACGTTCAGATGAAGCCTTTTATTATTCTTTTAACTACGGCAAAGCAACAATAAAGCGATTCAGACTATTCTTAGAGTGAATGGAAGGATCTAATGAAGAGCAGATGTGAGGACACGTAAGATCATGTTTCTGTGGAAGAATGTAAAATGTAAATGAATGAATCGATTAAAATGCACACTAGCGCAGTTTGATATTTTTATACGTCATGACGTTATTCATCTCCGAGGACTTTTAATGTGAAGGTTCTTCTTAAAATACGAATTCCTTCATCATTACCTTCATGTCTTTGCAAACGATATATATTCTGTGTAACAGTAAAACGAGATTTAAAAATGTTCACACAGACCTTTTTTATACAGTTGAAGTGAATGGGGACTAGGTCGAGCGGCAAAAAAGTGTCAAAACACACTAAAGTATGATAATAACTAAAGATTTATTAATCATTTACTCACCCTCATGTCATGTTGTTCCAAACCCTTAAGACGGAGATATATTTAAAAAATATCCTTAGTCTGAAGCGAAGGAATGGGTTTTTGTGAGACTTTAAACTTTATAAATTCAAATAAATAGCTTCCGGCGGACAACCATACACACTTCGCAAGTCAACCAAATGAGTAACCCCTGACGCGATGTATGACGCAGGATGTAGGAGTATCATAAGCTTAGATGCCTCTCATGGTTCAAACAAATAGATCTGGGCAACAAACTCAAGCTCCTCTTCTCTTATATCAAAATCTGCCGACATTTCTCTTTAAAGTTTCTCGTTTTAGACTTCTAATTCATGACCGGTGTTTTGTTTTGCTCTCTCCTCTACGCTTCAACGTTCATCATTTTGTCAGGTCAGAGGTCACTCTTCCACCACAAACTGATGCGTGTGGCCGTCTGTCGGAAGCTAGTTATTATAGTTAATAAAGTTTTAAGGATATGTGGATATTTTTCATACAAAAACCCATCGTTTCACTTCAGAAGGCCTTTATTAATCCCCTGGAGCCGTATGGATTATATATTATGGATGGATGCATTTTTGTTTTGCTTCAAAATGTGGCCCTCTATTCACTACCATTATAAACCTTGGAGGAGCCAGGATATTTTTAATTAAATACAACTCAGATTGTGTTTGTCTGAAAGAAGAAAGTCATATACACCTAGGATGGCTTGAGGGTGAGTAAATCATAGGATAATTTTCATTTTTGGGTGAACTATCCCAGTTTATTTTTTTCTTGAGAATGACAGTCCCCATTCACTTTCATTGTACGGAGCAGCCAGGACATTCTGCAAAACATCTCTTCCTTTTGTGTTCTTTGTAAAAATGAAAGTCATACGGGTTTGTAACAACACAAGTGTGAGTAAAGGCCAGTTCACCCCAAGAATGATAAGTATGAAGATAACAATAATGATAACTATATTAGCAATAACATTCTGTTTACTATAAATGCACTCTTCAGTTTTGTCGCCTGCCACTTTAAATGCTCGAGTTCTTTAAAGCAGGATGGATTCTGATCGGCTGTCAATGTTTTCATCATTCATCAGCTGGAAAAAAAAATTGTGACAATGATTCCAACGTTATCATTCCTCTGTGTCGTTATCAGTGTGCTGTGGGCTTCCCTATTCTCATTGGATTAGAACGATAATTATCATACATGCTGTGAACAAGCCTTAAATGATGACAGAATTTCCATTTTTAGCTCAACTTTTCTTTTTAATTGTCACATTAGACATTATCATATCCTTCACCGTAGACACATTAGCAAATTAATGCAGCTTTTAAAAAATAGACCCATCATCAGAACATCAGTACATACATTAATACATTAGCAGTGATTGCCTTCAATATGTGGAAATGGTAATAAACCTCATCTGTACATACTGGAGTGAATGAGGATGATGAAGATGAAGGCAAGCTAATGGAGTTCAGACACCATCCTAAAATAATAAAGAGGTTGTCATGGAAATGAGGCAGCTTTATATCTTGCTCTGAAAACGCAAACCAAACAAACAAGCAAACACCCCCATGAAAGAGTTGATATGCATCACACAGACATACTGAACCTACTGAGATCTAGAAATGTGGATCTGCTCTACACAAACAACAAGGGGGTCGGATTGTGTCGGTCAGGGGATAAAGTTGATGCCCTTTTGACTCTGAAATAGACAAGCGAAGAAAAAGAGGCGACAGCTTCCCAAAAACATGCTGATCTCAGCATCTGAAATGACACCACATGACACACACAATACCTCTTCATCACGTTTTCTTCATTATCACCCAGATACAAAACCTCTTTATACACACTTACTCGATTTTATCAAACCAAACAGATCCATGAACACACACACACACACTCTGACACCATCCCCCATCCGAAACCCCCTCACAATGAACCCCGTTTGATTTTCTCTCACGTCTGTTCTCCAGCGGTGTGCGGATAATCCGTGATTATGGGATATTATCCGCATCTCGTCCATCTAACACACTCACACACACACACTTGAACATCTTCCCTGGAGTGCTGAGATTATTCCCATATCAGGGCCGTGCAGCGGCATTATCCTAATCTGGGAATACTGTAGGACACAGATTACTGTAAAGATGCTATTATAGACCGCAGATTAACAGCATTTATACATGAGAGAGAGAGGGAAAAGAGAGGTTAGGGTGAACGAGAGGAGGAGATGGATGACAAAAAAGAAAAATAGGGATAAAATAAAAAGATCAATGTCATTTTTGTAGTGCTAGTTACCATGCATGACTCTGTCAGTGGGAATGAATTCTGTTCTCAGATAACTATGGAAGCTCATTTCCACCAAAAAAAAAAGAAGGCTATTCTGACTTTTATTCTGATTTTTTTTTTCTCGCAATTGAGTTTTTATCATGCAATTCTGACTTTATAACTCACAGTTCTGTCTTTTTTTCTCAGAATTGCGAGATATAAACTTACAATTGCGTGATATAGTCAGAACTCTGATATAAACTCACAATTCTGACTTTATAACTCACAGTTCTGTCTTTTTGTCTCAGAATTGTGGGATATAAACTTACAATTGCGAAATATAAAGTTAGAACTGTGATGTAAGCTCAGAATTGTGTGATATAGTCAGGATTGTGAGTTATAAAGTCAGAATTGTGAGATATAAAGTCAGAATTGAATGTTATAGTCAGAATTGCGAGTTATAAAGTCAGAATTGTGAGATATAAAGTCAGTATTGAATGTTATAGTCAGAATTGCGAGATATAAAGTCAGTATTGAATGTTATAGTCAGAATTGCGAGATATAAAGTCAGTATTGAATGTTATAGTCAGAATTGCGAGATATAAAGTCAGAATTGAATGTTATAGTCAGAATTGTGAGTTATAAAGTCAGAATTGTGAGATATAAAGTCAGTATTGAATGTTATAGTCAGAATTGCGAGATATAAAGTCAGTATTGAATGTTATAGTCAGAATTGTGAGTTATAAAGTCAGAATTGCGAGATATAAAGTCAGTATTGAATGTTATAGTCAGAATTGCGAGTTATAAAGTCAGAATTGCGAGTTATAAAGTCAGAATTGTGAGATATAAAGTCAGTATTGAATGTTATAGTCAGAATTGCGAGATATAAAGTCAGTATTGAATGTTATAGTCAGAATTGCGAGTTATAAAGTCAGAATTGTGAGATATAAAGTCAGAATTGAATGTTATAGTCAGAATTGCGAGATATAAAGTCAGTATTGAATGTTATAGTCAGAATTGTGAGATATAAAGTCAGTATTGAATGTTATAGTCAGAATTGCGAGTTATAAAGTCAGAATTGTGAGATATAAAGTCAGTATTGAATGTTATAGTCAGAATTGCGAGATATAAAGTCAGTATTGAATGTTATAGTCAGAATTGCGAGTTATAAAGTCAGAATTGTGAGATATAAAGTCAGTATTGAATGTTATAGTCAGAATTGTGAGTTATAAAGTCAGAATTGCGAGATACAAAGTCAGTATTGAATGTTATAGTCAGAATTGCGAGTTATAAAGTCAGAATTGTGAGATATAAAGTCAGAACTGTGATATAAACTCGCAATTCTGACTTTATAACTCGCAATTATGAGAAAAAGTCAGAATTGCTAATATATCTCACAATTCTGACTTTATATCACGCAATTCTATGAAAAAAGTCAGAATTGTGAGATATATACTCGCAATTGACAGACAAAAGTCAGAATAGTGATACAAAATTCGCTATTACCTTTTTTATTTTTTATTTCATGGCGGAAACAAGCTGGGTAACAGTGATCGTATGATCATATTTAGTTTCGAAGTATTTATTTACAAAGCATTTAGGAGGAATCTCACAAATTAATGTCATATTTCACAATATATATAAGAATTTTAAGACCATTTGAATTGGAGATTAAGCTCAATTTTCCATATAATTCTCATTACTATGATGATATATATCTTAATCTTTTTTCCTTTTAATACTGTTATGTGAATCTAACCAGACACATTTAATTTTAATTATTTTTTAATAAATATTTTTAATTAATTTCAAATTTTATTGAAAAAATAAATGTACTACAGCAAATATTACCATCCGGTATGCTTATTGTACACTTTAAATTATATATACATTTTTAACATTATGGTTTAAATGAGCTTAAATATTATTAAAAAAGACACAATGCAAAAAAAAAAAAAGAAAAGAAAATCATAATGGTCCTAAAATAATCATATTTTGCTTAATCCAAAATATAATTTCAAATCTTTTGATTTTGGTCTGAAATATGACCCAGGCATGTTCTTGATGGGTTTTTGTGAGATTCCCCCTATAGTCTATGATTTATCTTCATTTTTTCATGAGGTGAGATGAGTCTGATCTCACTCGAAACATTCAGACGTCTGCCCTTACAGAAGATGGTTTGGACCACAGAGTAAAGAAGTGCAGCAACACAAAAGCGCGTCAGTGTGTGTATGTGTAGTGTTTCCCTCTGCAGCTCCTTTACATCTGTCACGATTCATTTATATTCCCATGATTTCAGAAGCGTGTGAACAGTTTTCTTCACTCTCTGATGGCGCGTTTCTTCCTGACTGACTCCAGCTGTGAGGGAGAGAACGAAAGACACCACAGTGAGTTCAGTGGAAACCTGACCGAGCCGGAGACACTGCGGGCTTTAATATTCACCTCGTTCTCCACCATCTTCAGTCGGCCGAGTGCGTCTTTCGCTGCATCCTGAGAAAGGAGAACACTTCTTTAGCTTTAATCAAAATGACTGATTCAAAAAAGCAGAAATTATTTCATCAATAAATGTGGCATCCAGCGTCTGCTGGGTCACATTACAAAGTTTTGATGAAACATCTGCGTGAGCAACTGCATTAGTGTTTCATTTCAACATGAAACAACATTCACAACTCATTTTACTTCAGTCATGTCAAGTATTTCTGAGTGAAATGGAATATTTAATGAGAAAAATAGGACATCTCATACTCGATGGAGGACAATCAAGAAGCAAAGGACAAACTTATAAACAAATGTGTATGAGGTTTGCTCACCCTGTTGCCTTGGCTGGAAAACGTTTTCACTGAATCGGAGAGACCGTGAACGAACTTCCGCAGCACATTTTCATATTCTGAGACACAGACAGAGAGACACATTATTGATCATCTGTTTCCTTCTTAAACATCGGTCATATGTAGCGCTAGAAAGTCCAATTCATGGTAATGAATCGGTTTATTCAGACGATTCATTTCATTGAACCACTTAAAAAAACGATTCACAGATCCGTTTGAATCATCAATCAATATTATTCCCAGCAGTCCACAGGCAGCATTTTTTGTAATAAAATAAATATTTAGTGAAATACAGCTGTTTATGACCATGTTTTTTTAGTTATTTATATAAATTAGGGTGTTTTTCATTTGAATAGTTGCATTTCATGTAAATGTGGCTGTTACACTACTATTCAGACATGAAAATAGTTGCGTATTAATGTATTAATTACAATTTAAAAACAGTAATATTGTGAAATATTATTATAATTTAAAATAATCATTTTCTATGTGAATATATGTTGTTAAACTGTAATTTATTCCTGTAATGAAAAGCTAAATTTTCAGCATCGTTACTCCAGTCTTCAGTGTCACATGATCCTTCAGAAATCATTCTAATATGCTGATTTGATGCTCAAGAAACATTTCTGATTATCATCAATGTTGAAAACAGTTGTGCTGCTTCATAATTTTTATCTCAGGATTCCTTGATGAATAGAAAGTTCAAAAGAACAGCATTTATTTGAAATATAATCTTTTGTAACATTATAAATGTCTTTACTGTCACTTTTGATCAATTTTAATGCGTGCTTGCTGAATAAAAATATTATTTTCTTTAATTAGATTTCTTTTCCCATCACTGCCTCTATTAAAGTTTGATGTGTGGTACCTGTCAGTGCTGCCGGATGTTTCTCCAGGTATGATTTCTGCCACTGCAGTCGATGACAGACGTCCATGTGCTGCTTGATCAGCTCTGACGGATCTCGTCTGTTCTTCTTATATTCACTGATCTGAGGAGACGCACAAAACAACTCATGATACACTCTATATCTGCTTAAAAACAGTCAACAGCTCACGACTGACACCAACACACACCTTCCACTCCAGCCTCTCTTTGTCGTGGTGAAGCAGGCTGAAGCTGTGCATTTTATACTGCGGAGGAGACGAGCTGAAACAGAGAGACACACGTGAACACACTCACAGAGGAACATGCGATAAGTGCCGTACAATCAGCTTCAGTTTTACCTGGGTTTAAAGTTCCTGTCATGATCGTTTTGGGGTTTGGATCTTGGAGAAGGTGCTTGCTGGAAAGAAAATGTTTTATGAGTTTCTGTCATTATACGTAAGATCACATTCTGTGTGTTATAAAAATACCACCAATTATGATCTCGTACCCGTTCCTTTTCCTTGCTCTTCTCCTGCTCTCTCTCTTTCTCCCGCTTTCGCTCTTTCTCAGGTGAAGGTGTGAGCGGGTCGATGACGAGCCATTTCTCCGTCACCGACTGCAGCTGAACTCCACCCAGTGGCTCCCGGATCTTCACACGCACCTCCAGCTTCCCTCCCGTCGCCTTTCGTCCGTCCAACACCTGCAACAGCAGCACAGCCTCATGGGACGCTGGCGCTTGTGTGAATGCGACATGTGAATGGGAGTCTGTGTGAATCACTCACGTCTATGATCTCTCGGATCTCACACTGGTTCTCCAGGGCTTCTAGCTTTAGCTGAGCGCTTCCCACCACTTTATCCGTCTTGAAGAGACCGCTGCACACACACACACACACACACACACACAGATTATTAGAGTCAGATAAAACTGATCTACTGAATATTTTGCCTATGGAAAATTAAGCCTATTTTTAAGATGATTAAGTTCATTTTGCACCATTTTCATGACAATTACAACAATTAAAATGTAAAATTTAAATAAAAAATGTGAGGAAATCCCCCCCCCTCAAAAATCTAATTAGCATATTGCCAAAAATATTTACATTTTTGTAACATTTACGATTATTTAATGATTATTAAATTATTTATTAAAATTGTCGCAAAGCATTTAATAAGAATTTATTTTGCTGGCTTTAATTTAAGCTGATTTGTTAAAATATTATTTACAAAATTTACAGTTTAAATTAAAAAAAAAAAAAAAATACAATATAGAGAATCACCATTAAGAAAAACAAGAATTTGACAAAAAAATAAATAAAAATGAAATAAAAATGAAAAATAAAATAAAATACAGACATATTACAGCTATGAGAAATAGGGAGGGAAATCTGCTTAAATGTCACAATGCAACAACCAAATGATCCAAAAAAATTAATAATCTCACCCTTTGTGTATGATTTCAAACTTGATGCCTTTGGCCTGAACGACCCTCTTAAAGCCTCTGTGATCTCGCTTGATGTTTAGCTTGAACTGCTCCTTAAACTCTAAAAACACACACAGACTGTCATCTAATGCCGCCACCTGTTCAATACACAGATTGTGTGTGTGTGTGTGTGTGTACCTGGACAGTTGTTGTTTCTCACAGTGCTGGTTTTGTCTCTCTGAGCTTCTTCCTAAGAAAATTACACACAATAGATAGGTTTCCATTAAAGCTGCGAAATTAACTTGTGCGCAAAATTGGAATATTTCATTAAACATTTGCGAATAAAGCAGAGTTTCCATCTTGTGCTCAAGAGAAAAATTGGCGCAAAATATCTGTAATAAAAATCACAATCATGTGAGACGCTTCCGGGAGGAAATTAAACCAAATCATTCTGATGACAGACTGTGACTGTGGCGTTTCAGAATCACCAAACCAGATTCTTAGCAGATAAAAAATTACGGTTTGTACAGTATAAAAACCATTACACCTATGAAATGTCCCCACAATTCACAGAAAACAAACGTGTGCGTTTATGTGTGTGTGTGTGTGTGAGAGAGAGAGAGAGAGAGAGAGAGAGAGAGAAAGTGTTGCATACCGCACTGGGGAACGGAAACTCAAAGCGCACACTTGCATCCAGATCATTGGCGGAAACTCCTGGAGAAAACACCAAAACAACATTTTGTCACAGAATTTCATTATTGATATTAAAGTATTAACTTTATATTCATCGAAGAATCCTGAAATAAATGTATCAGAGTTTCCACAAAAGTCTGAAGCAGCATGACTGTTTTCAACATTGATAATAATCAGAAATGTTTCTTGAGCAGCACATCATCATATTAAAATGATTTCTGAAGGATCATGTGACACTGAAGACTGGAGTAATGATGCTGAAAATTCAGCTTTGCATCACAGGAATAAATTATAGTTTCATATATTCACATAGAAAAGAGTTATTTTAAATTGTAAAAATATTTCACAATATTACTGTTTTTACTGCATTTTTTTTAATCAAACTAATACGCCCATATATATATATATATATATATATATATATATATATATATATATATATATATGTATATAAGTGAATCATAAACAGACATACTTCACTAAATATTTATTTTAAAAAAGGACTTTAAATGCTGCATATGGACTGCTGGGAATAATATTGATCAGCATAAGATCCTTTAAAAAAATCCCCCAAACATTTAAACAGTAGTGTTTAAATCACAATCAATCACATTTAATCATTTGAAACAATCTCTTTCCAGTCATATGACACGCACACACACACACACAAACATGCTTGTACATCTATCTTATCTTTGTGAGGACATTCATTGACACAGTGTAATCTCTAGCTCCTTACCCTAACCCTACCCATCAGAACTAAGTGCCTAACACTTACTCTAAACCAACCCAATCATAACCTTATCCCTAAAACCAAGTCTTGACCCTCAGACAGGCCTTTAAAGGGCTCTCAGAAAGTGAGGACCAGCCAAAATGTCCTCACTTTGCTCTCTTCGTCCTCACTCCAATGGTCTAAAACTTAAACCGGTCCTCAGAAAGACAGTTGTACAAGTACACACACACACACCTGGAGGAGCGGGCAGGTTGATTCCTTTCACGATGGTCAGCACCATGTCACTGGACGTCAGATTAGGAAAGATCCTAAACACAGAGATGAACACATTTAGGGACTCTGTGCAGGATGTCCTCCTCACTGACAAACGTGTGTGTGTGTTCTTACTTGACGGAGTTGAAGGTGCGCTCCTCTGTGTGGTACTTGGGTACTGATCGGCCTTTGGCATGAGCTTTCTTCAGTATTTCAATATTACTCATGCATTCCTCTGCCAACTTCTCAAACCTACAACACACACACATTTGTTTTTCTATCATAAGCACTTTTCATTGACTTCTATTGTTTTTATATTGACATAATTATCTTTGCTCTACAGCAACCCTTAAACCAAACCCTCACACGACCGTTTCTGCATTTTTCATTAATTACGGTGTTTATTATGCTGTTTTCCTCATGGGGACTGTTGCTGCTCCCATTATGTGTGTAATCTCAGGTTTTACTGTCCATGTGGGGACATTCGGTCTCTACAACGTTGGCAAAATCTGACACAGACTTTAAGGCTAGCTCAAGATTTAATATTTCAATTTAAGATTTATATTAGTATTTATGTCTAGAACTTGACAGATATTAAATATTTTTTAATAAAAAATAATAAATTCAATTGAATTAACTTTTTATACCATTAATTTTTATACATTCTGAATTACTAAAAAAAATAACAACAGTACTTTAAAAAAAAACATTAATTTATCAAAATAAGATGTTTAAAAATTTTCTTATTTGCTCACCAAAGCTGCATTTATTTGATCAAAAATACAGTAAAAACAGTAAGATTGTGAAATATTATTACAATTTAAAATAACTGTTTTATGTTTGAATATATTTTAAAATGTAATTTATTCCTGTGATGGCAAAGCTGAATATTCAGCATCATTACTCCAGTCTTCAGTGTCACATGATCCTTCAGAAATCATTCTAATATGATGATTTGATGCTCAAGAAACATTTCTGATTATTATCACTGTTGAAAACAGTTGTGCTGCTTCATAATTTTGTGAAAACCGTCATACATTTATTTCAGGATTCTCTAATGAATAGAAAGTTTAAATGGAAGTCTTTTATAACATTATAAATGTCTTTACTGTCACTTTTGATCAATTTAATGCATCCTTGCTCAATAAAAGTATTAATTTATTTGCAGTCTTTTGAAAAGTAGTGCACATTCATCACTCAAAACACACCTGAAAACTGTATGTAAGAATCTAAACAGACATTTATTAATACAAACACAGCATCAAGATGAATGAAAACACTCACCTGGCAGTTTCTGCTATATTCCCCATATGAGTGAACTGCTGGGAGTATTCCAGGCATTTCTGGAAACATGAATCATTCAGATAGTAAATAAGCATTTGTCTTTAATTCTGTGTGTGCTTTACATGTATCACATCTATGGCATGTTCTTGAGTCATTGTGTGAGTAACACAGGAGCAGAGACCTCGTGCTGCTGTTTGAGCTGTCCCATGAGCTGTGTGTACTGCTCAGCTGAGCGCGGAGACATGGCCGACGAGCGAGACTGAGACAGTCTGTAGTCCTCCTCACTGACCGGAGCGCCCGGCACCTGCACACCAGAGACGAGACCGTCAATAACACATCAGCAGCACTGCAAACCACACACTGAGATCCGAGTTACACACACATCTCGTCACATTCACACACACACTGTTCAGACTGTCCAGAAACGGCATGAAATATAGTTTAGCTGAGCAACGAGCTCAAGATCTGAAAATAATCACCTTTTTCCTCTCTTAAACACATACAAACACTCATTTACACTAGAGATGAACAAAATTATTTTTTTCCTGAAACCAAAATTAAGTTTTCAATTAGCCATTACCGAAAATAAAGTTTATTTAATAATCAGTTAATTAATCAAATTTACTTCAAATTAAACACTCAAAAAACTGTGATACTGTGATTTTTTTAATACAACAGCTAAGGGATTGACATAAGGGGTTTTCGCACCAGAGGAACCATTTCATAGTTTAGAACAACTGGTGAAAGTACCCGAATTTTGTTGCATTCGCACCGCAGGAACTAGGAACGATTTTAGTTCTAGGATCTCGTTTTGTGGGAACTAAACTTCAGAGTCGGGTCTAAACCAGCACTACAGGAGCTATCATTGACGTAAGTGTACGTTGATTGGACAAACGTCAAACACCACCACCCGGAATTTTTAAAAAGCCATGTAAACATATTTACTTCACGAACATGGAAAACAGCGATAACCACATTTATCTGTTGTCTGCATGGTTGTGTTCTTTTCTTGATGATATGTAAAACTGAAAGTTGTCATAGGAGATTTAGTGTCTTAGCCCCACTTTTTGCTCTTTCAGTCGCGTAAATTATGCGTTTACATTCCATCTCTATTATCACGAAACCCACGACACACAACAAACACAGCTCCGATCACGGCATCCTCCATCCACTGGTTTTTGACGTTTGTAAATTACGCGCTTAAAGACGCAGCTGTCGGCTGCTTCAGAGTTCCTACTTCCGGTGCAAATGCAACTATGAAAATAGCCCGGGAGAGAAATTATCCTAGTGGCTAGTTACTATAACAGAGTTCCTAGAACTACCCGGCGCGAAAGCCCCTATAGAAAGCCTATCATGTATTTTTCTTTTTCTGTTGGAGCAAATGGGAACACAACAAATATAATTGTTGTAATTTCTGTTCACCACTACATTTGTACACAACTAAGACGACATCTGCTTCTGAGAACCCTGGAAATGTGAAAAGGGTCCACTAGTGGAATTCGCAAACCTTGGTGATGTCAACAGGAAGTCCGGACTTGGCGGCATTGATCATGGAATCCATGCCTTTGGCGTTTCTGAGGTGCTGTGCAGCGCCCTGCATGTCCTTCATCTCTTTAGAGCGCAGCGCCGCCTTCACAAACTGCTGCCTGCGCATCGTCAGGAAATCCAGCTGCTGCTGGGCTGCAAAACAACAACACACATATTACACATCAGCACAGATACAATAATGCCTTTACATAAACTATATCTACCTTTCCCTCCTGGTTTGGGGGCGTTTGTGGATCCAGTGGGCGTCCCAGCGGTGGACGAGGCTTTGGGAGGAGCGGGAGCTCTTGATTTCTGAACGGCAGGCTGAGCTGATGGCTACACGGAAAAAGAGCGATGAAGAATCAGGCTGAAACACAGTTTCTAGATCAGTGATGGGCAACTTCAGTCCTGGAGGGCCACTGTCCTGAAGAGTTCAGCTCCAACCCTGACCAAACTCACCTGCCTGTAGCTTTCTAGAAATCATAAGGATGTTGATTAGCTTGTTCAGGTGTGTTTGATCAGGGTTGGAGCTAAATTCTCCAGGACAGTGAGTTGAAGTTGCCCATCCCTGTTCTAGATGCTTCACTGACCTTTGACGCTACCTTTTGTGGCTCCTCGTCTTCATCCGCGTCAGCATCTGCATCCTGATTGGCCAGTTTCATGGCTGTCTCTAGGACGCCCATAAAGTTCTGGTTGCCTCCCTCGGTGCCCTGCAGTGGAGGACAACCTGACATGGACACACATACACAACGTCAAAAGAGGCACACAAACGATCTACAACTATTCTTTCCTTTGACATCTGATTTTTCAGGCCACTGCCCTGCAGAGTTTAGCTCCACGCTAGTGGTTCAACGGAACACAAAACTCACAGAGATTGAGCGCAGAATCATGGGAGATGTTGTCTTTACACAGTCAGTGGAAAAGAATCGAGACAGGACTCGGGCAGAAATCATGTTCATGGATGAGATTATTAATGTTACTGTAGTATGAAGCAGAGCAGGACCAAGTGCTGTGGGAGCAGAAACAAGGCAGCTGGAGCGATTGCTAATGAGAGACAAGCGCGACACATGCCTCAAGAGCAGCGGAGCTTTTATTATGCCGCAGTCGTCGGCGCCTGGTCCTTACGGATCACGGATCAACCAAGGGTGCATCTCAATCAGCTCCCGAGCTCATGAATCAGTATTTCGTGTACACAAATTCGGGCACTGGTAAGGACAGTGGCTCACTACACATTGGGACACTGATGACTCTATATTTTCGGCGACATGACAACGTCCTCATTGTAGAATGTGATTTATTTCACGCTTCAGAACTTCCGTTAAGGGAACACAGTGAGCATCGATGCAACCTGGTTTTCATAGTGCATTGTGGGACTTTTTAGGGAGAGAATGTTTCAGTGCCCTAGAAGGATTCTGCAATTGAGACTCTCTGATCAGTGCCCTAACTAGGGAACTAGGGAGCTGAATGAGACGCACCGCATGATCCGTTTAATCCCTACTCCAAACCCTAATTAAACACACCTGAAGAAGCTAATCTTCAGGGTTAGTAGAAAGCTACAGGCAGGTGAGTTTGATCAGGGTTGGCGCTGAACTCTACAGGAAAGTGTCCCTTGCTACAAACAAGTAAACAAGCATTACCTGGTGGAATAGGAAGTTCTGCTAAATTCACAGGCCGTCCTGCTTTATGAGCTTTAATGGCATCTTGATATTGCTAAAGTGAAGAACACACACACAAATGTTGTTAAATAAATGGCTTTTTTATTATTATTATTATTTTTTTTTTAACATCTGTGACTCTTGGCGTGTGTTACCTTGACTATACGCTGGTGCATGCGTGCTTTGCGGTCGTCTCCTTTGCTCTTTGCGCTCTCCGCAGCTTCTTTGTATTTGTCCATGCGCTGCTGTAAGGCCTCGGCGACGCTCCGGGGAGCAGAGAGAGCTGAAACACACACACGTCCTTTCATATACAGCGTAACTGATATCTAACCTGGATTTCATCTGTGTCTGGGACGTCATGTGAACACACACACGCTCTCACCTGTGTCTGGGGCAGCAGCGGGTGCAGCGGGTGCAGCAGGAGGAGCAGCTGGTTTAGAGGACAGCTGGGGAGGGTCTGAATGTGGCACTTCGACCTCAGCTGAAACAGAGAGACTTTCATCAGTATCTGAATAAACTAGCCAGTATGTAACTGGGGTGATCTGTGAGGTGAAGACGTACCAGGAGGAGGCGGCAGTGAGCTGATGTCGACAAACTCCCCTCGGTCAACCGTCTCCAGCAGTGAGTCTAACCTCTGTGGGAAACAGAGAGCAAATAAAAGTTTATTTTCATAGTTGTTGTGGTTAACTGTAACCATGCGTTGTGTAAATCTACAGTCCACGATAACAGACCTACACTCCTGTTTAAAAGTTTGGGATCTGTAAGATGTTATAATGTTTTGAAAGAAGTCTCTTCTGCTTATCAAGGCTGCGTGTATTTGATCAGAAATACAGTAAAAACAGTAATATTGTGAAATATTATTACAATTTAAAATAACTGTTTTAACTTTTATGTGAATATATTGTATTATATAATTTATTCCTGTGATCAAAGCTGAATTTTCAGCATCATTACTCCAGTCTTCAGTGTCACATGATCCTTCAGAAATCATTCTAATATGATGATTGATGCTCAAGAAACATTTCTGATTATTATCAATGTTGAAAACAGTTGTGCTGCTGCATATTTTTGTGAAAACTTCAGGATTATTTGATGTATAGAAAGTTGAAACGAACAGCATTGATTTGAAATAGAAATCTTTTGTAACATTATAAATGTCTTTACCAGTGTACAATTTTAGTACCACTAAGATACTTTACATTTTTTTGTATTTCTGTATTTTATTTTAAAGTTGTTTATTTTAAAGTTGTTTGTTCTTTTTATTAGTTTTTTTTTAAAGTCTCTATAGTTTTTATTATTTATTTCAATTTTACTTCAAGATATGAAAAACTTTTAGTTAACATTTATTTTATTTCAAGTAACAATTTTTTATGCTTTTATTTGTATTTACCTATAATACAATTTAAAATATTTAACTATAATACAATTTTACTGTTAAATAAATTTTATACATTAAATTTTTAGTTAAATTTTAAGTTACATTTTTATTTAACTATAATACAATTTTATAGTTACATAAAATGGATTTAAAAAGTAGTTATTTTAAAATGAATTTAACTACTATTATATTATTGTTAAATATATTTTAAAGTTTATTTTTTAATTTTTTTAACTAATACAATTTAAAATAATATCCATGGTCTTTACTGTCACTTTTGATCAATTTAATGCATCCTCCAAATAAAATATCTTACAGATGCCAAACTTTTGAACGATAGTGCTCCCAAATAACAATATTTAAATTCAAATCACAAATGAATGTAAATGTGGCCTAAAATACTACTAATCATGAATCAGTGACACTCGGGTACCTTGGACACTTGGTAGAGTTGTTTGGCTTGGTCAGTGTTTCCGCTCTGTTTGGCCTTTATGGCTGCCAGCTTATACTCTCTCTGTCTGCTCAATATACTCGCTTTGAGCTCTGAAACACACAAATGTGGTTATGTATACAAGGAACTGCTTTCGAAAGAGTTTTATAACAGTTAAATGAGAAATTCAGTGCATGTGTGTGTACCTGAGTGCTGTGCGTTGGGCTGGCTGGGCGTGAGGGGCGATATGGCTGGTGTGTCAGGTGTTACCGCCGTCGGTCTCACTGATGGAGGCTGTAGCAGCTGAGGTTTAAGTGGAGCGACTGGCTTCACGTTGGCCGTCTGCGGTGGCGTGTTTGCTGGAGCAGGTTTTTCTTGCTCTCTGATTGGCTCGGCCTGCGGCGTAGCGGAGGGTTTTCCACCAGTGGCCACAGGAGGAGGAATCTCATCTTCATTGATGGGTTTCCCCTTTTTAACTGACGTCAGCATAGACTGTAGAGTCTAAAAACAAGGAGAACATGTTACCGAACACTCTTCAAACCTGGGGAAAAGTTGTCTCAGATGGCATTCAACAGATATATATATCACCAAAACATTTGGTAAATTTAAATAAATGTATCAGCTGAAAAGGTTTTCTCTTTGGCTGATAAGTGTTGAACTTTTTTTGTCTTTGTCTTTTTAGTCTTGTGGACTTTTATTTTGACAGCGGCCACCCTGCTCTTTCAGATATTTCTATTAAAAAAACCCATTTTGGTCGATCACTACTCTCAAATACAGTCCACCTTCAGTCCGCGGTCGTATCGCCGTGCTTTGCTGGTTTCTCCCGCAGCCTTGGCGTTGTTAATGGCTGTTTGGTACATGTCTAACCGCTCTTGCAGGCGGGACTCCAGGCTGGCTGTGGACTGGGGCGCTGCATTTGAGCGTTGAGGAGGTGCTGGTGACGGAGGGGGTTTCCTGACCACTTGCTCCTCATCGTCTTCCAACACCTCATTCAGCTCGGCCTGAAAAATGACTTTGATCAAAATCTCTTCATGCGAGAAACATCATATCCCATGTAGTGGATGTAAAGACGAGAAGGTTTTTGCCTAACCAAGAGATCAGCATCGTTTTCCAAATCACCGTCATCGTCTCCGTCCTCGTCCAGGTCTTTCATACAAAGAGCTGCCATCCTCTCAATGTCCTCCATGGGCACTGGAGCTACATGATGCAAAAAGAGAGAAAGATGATGGGAAAATGCCATTGTTTAGATGATTATAATTGTTAGTAGAGGTCATATCTACATAATGTTTGGTGTCCTCACCTTTTCCTCCAGTCTTCTTGCCCGCTGGTCCGCCCCTCCCTCCTCCTCCCATCAAGGCCAGAAGCTCCGCCTCTAGCTCCTCCTCATTTCCTCCAGAGTCATCCAGCCCACCATCAGGATCCAAATCCAACAGCAGTCCCATCTGGTTACATGTGAGGATGAAGAGCCAGAGTTATTTTGGTAAAACTGAGATACTATTATATCTTTTATTATTATATTGAATTAGTTGTTATTTTTATATTTTTATTATTTCTGATTAGAAGTTTTTTTATATGTCTATAAAGTTTTTTTAATTTTATTTCGGTTTTAGTTATTTTAGTACTTCAAGTTGAACTAAATGAAAATGACAAATGTTGTCAACTAGTTACTTAAATAACAATTTTAAAAAAAAAATAGTTTCCAATAATAACCCTGTGCAAAGCGAATGATTTAGATTGTTTGAACATTACTATGACCTTTTGTGAACTCAAAAGCAATTTTATGCACCTACATACACTTAAAGGTACAATATGTAAGATTTTAGATTAAAATTGTCAAAACACACTAGAACAGTGTTATATATTTTGTTGACTCATGTACTTGTACATCCCAAACATTTACAATAATGTTTAAATCCAGAGAAATCAGTCATTTTAACCTGGACACGGATATGACATCATATCCGCGTTACAACTGATTTACAGTTTTACTTTAATAGAAACACCAAAGATGCTTTAATATATTATGTGTTTTATTAGACTGGTGAGCAACTGTTTAGATATATTAATCAACAGAAAACTAATCATTGTTTTATAGCTCAACACAGCTAGTCTTATTGTTTGAATCTCTAGTTTTCTTGATTTACCACGAGTACCATGTTTTTACAGTGCCTCAGAGACAACACTATTTTGTCAAGTGGCTAACATAGCATAATCAGAGAGAGCTTTTTCCATCATACAATATATAATTAAATTAAGTGCATGTCATTAAGCAACACAAGACATCCAGTTTTTATTAATATGACAATCTAATATTGATCTAGATTACTGCAAAGTGCAACTACCGAGCAAATGCATAGAGTAACATTATAACATAACTTTCAACACACTTGAATGTATTTAGTATGATTGTTTTAACTATGTAAAACAGCGCTGTGTTACCCCACATACACAACGAAAAGAGAGGAAGCGGTCGATTGCACCATAATCACAATAAAAGCTCAGCTGGACTCGAGACCGGTGTATCACGCAGGTATCTCTCATTAGCATTCGCTCCAGCCACCTCGTTCCGCTCTCGCGGCTCTTGGTTCGCCCTGCTTCATATACCACAGTAACTTTAATAAAACTTTAATACATTAGCTCATCCATGAACATGATTTCTGCCTGAGTCCGTCGGATTGCTTTCCATTGGCTGTGGAGGTGAAAAAGACAACTCCCATGATTCCATGCTCATTCACGGCATCATTATGCTACGCTTTTGTTGTGAATAAGCGACCTCTAGTGGCTAAAATTACACATTGTGCCTTTATATGTATATGCATAACAGGTCATGGAGTTTTACCTATTAAAGACACAATGAAACGGAAGTAGCAACAGATCTTTTCTTTCAAATTGTGACATACATCTGAGTGTGAAAAATGATCAGAAAATAAAAAAATGTGGTGCAGGGACTTGGTTCTATGAATCGGTTCATGATTGGATTTTAAGATGTGGGCGTGGCTCTCAAAAGTGGGCAATAATAACCAACTGCAGAACAGCAGTCTGAGTTAAGGTTGAGCTTATAGTTCTAATGAAGGGTAGGGTTAGTGGTTGGGGTGGGATACGCGAGTTAAAAACTACGAGGTAAAAGTATTTTTCAAAAAACAAAAAGCATGAATGGATGAATTAACTATTAGATCTATAAAATGCATTTGTAAAATAGATAGGGTGGATTTTTGTTTCATGCTGACTTGAAAGCTGAGATTTAGCCTGTGTTTTCATGATTCTAGACACAGTACTGCCTCTCATCTTGTTTATTACCTGTTTGGCCCTGGCGGCCCCCTGGCCCTTCTGCGGGGGGTTCCGGCTTCGACTCATTTTCTCCGCAGTTCCCTCAAACCTGGATTGAGAACAAGAATGATTTATTTAAAAACTGCATCAAGATCAGCCCTTCAATAACACCACAACCAACCACACCAGAAAGTGAGAGGCGTCATGGCGCATTCCTGAATCATGACGTTTATATGACGTTTACATCAGCATAATCCATGCCTAGACAAAATCAACGCCAAAATGTTTAATTGTGCTATATACCCACTAGACCTCCATCAGCTTACATGAACTGACTACGAGCTCAATAGCTAATATTTCAACAGTATTTAACCTGCTAGTGTTTACAGGTTTAAACAAGGGAATCGACAGCTGATTTTGCAGTAAAAACTGTTGGAGGCAAAGCTGAATGAAGCTATGAAATACATTTCAGCTCATTCAAAATATGAATCAGAAAGTAAACAACTAATTCAGTCAAAGTGCCAGCTAGCGAGGAGGCTAGTTCTTACACCAGACTATCTTTACTACTAATTTGAACACGATACCTCGATCATATGTTCCTCCGAGGGCGGGTTACGTGGTCACTATCTGTTCCGTTGAGAAGAATAAGCTGTCTGTCATAAAGTTTTTGCACTAGAGTTTCATAAATACAGAGGTAAACACAAATCTGCACTGCTGTCAATGACAATTCAGCACTTCCTGCTTTTCGCCAGGTTTCCCATAGCAACGGCAGAGCCTCGCGCTTTACGGCACGCGGGAACGCCCCACAGACTTGTAGTTCATCCGCTTGTGTCGATGTATTGAAATCATATATTACGCTTTGTCGTGTTAAATATTATTTTCTTTGAGAAAAGGTGCAGAAATATTTTTTTTTTTTACTAAATATGCTACCCCGAATAGCGTCACGAGTCTTTCGCGCGCATTTGACTTATCAGTTAATGTCTGTCAGATAAATTACGTTATTTACTTAAGCTTAAAATGTTTATTTTGTTTGTTGAACGTTTTAAAATTGTTTATAAGTAAATATTTTATGAACTTGCGTTAGATGAGATTTAAATTAATACATTTAAACAAACAAGCTACAAAATAATCAAATTAAATGAGTCAAGTGTGCCATGAATTTGTTTTAACTTGTTTCTTTTTATTCACTTAGTTAAATCTGGACTAAAACAAGACAATGACCAAAAGAAAATCAAAGACTACAGGTACCTTTAACCCATGAGAACATAATATAGTCATTCACTCAATTAGCTTGATTGTAGTTGTATTACCTATTTAATTTTCAAGTAAATAGACATGTGAATGTAAATGAATGTAATTTAGCAGAGTTCAGACCCCCTAAGAGAACGCAGCCCAGAGCAAAACGACAGAGAAGCACTGAAGAAACAAACCTGCAGTCTGCAGATGAAACTCAGGTGATTTGTCTTACAGTTTACAGACATTTTGAAGAATTCCTATATGCTTTGATGCTGTTATATTTGTGTTTCTTCATAACTCTTCTCCTTAATCTATAGATTCAGACACCAGAATCAGAAAACAACAGCTCCCATAATGCATCATGCTCAGACAAGCTGGATGAGCATCAGCCTGGACAGAGCACATTACAAATCTGTCAGAAAACAGAATTCCCTGTTGATCCTTCTCGTTCACTGGAAGAAAAAACATGCAATGGTGACAATGATGAGGATGGAAATGATACTAACCCACCTGAGGTTTCTCATGAGATTGAACAAACTGCAGAGATTACAGTACAAACCCTAGAACCGAACAATAGTGACAAGTACGCTCTCTCTAGACCTTTAAATGTGGAAGTTACCAATGAAGATCTGCCTGACGTAGACCTGGAAGATGAAGAAAGTGAAATCGCAAGCAATTCAAACCATGAATCTCAGAAGGTCCCGGATGACTCTGAATTACCATCAGATGAGTGTCAGGACAGTATAGACACTGAACCCATGATGGCTGAACGATTAGGGTCTTCAGACATCATAGCTGAGACCTCAGTTGATGAGACAGGAATTCAGATGACTGAAGATGCAGGTTCTGCAGATCCTATAGTAAAGAGGAAAATAAGAAAGAGGATGGGAATGTGTCGGCTTGGAGAAAGGAAGAGGATGCTCAAGGGACAGCTGACTAGAGGGAATGTGTTTGGAGGAGGACAGGAGAACGAGGCAGGTCAAGGTATTAATGAGGAGTCGGTCATGATGAGTGACGATTTAAAGAAGGATGGCTCCATCTCTCTCGAAGAGGAGGGAACTACTGAGTCAGAGGTTTCAGCATCCCCCTTCCCAACCCCTTGCCCATTGGAGGATATGCCTGTGCAGCAAGAACTGCCTGATGTGCAGCATGGGAATGATGTTCAAGTTCAGATATTGGTGGAATACATGTCAAGCGAGCAAGAAATTACTCATGAAACTGACAATATAATCCCGTCCCATGCTGATGATCCTCTTGTGGAAATTGAAACTGAATGTGTGGAGCATAGCACTACTGAAAGCAACATTAGAGAAGATAAGCCAGAAATGTGCGATGATGTCACAACTGAGATTGGTACCGAAGTGACTGTAGATCTAGCTGAAGTTTGCAAGGAATCATCTGATGTTTCGGCTCAAGATGCGGTTGTGATAGAAGGTCCACTTGAAGTTCTCAAAGAGATCACCGAAGCCTCAGCATCCACTTCTGAGGTTGCTAACCATTTTGAAGAACTACTCGTTGTGGGAGGCAGTGAGATGAAGGTTGAGGAGTGCTGTCCATCTGAACATGACATGAACACTTCTATCAACAACAATGCCAATGAACAGTGTGTGGAATCCACGGATATTGCAGCCAATGAGACCATCAGTGCACTTCCTGTAATCAACCAGATAGAAGATAAGTGTGAGTCTTTGGACTGTACTTTGGTTGCTGCAGCTGTCACACCTGAGAAGAACACAGTGAACTGTGAGGACAGAAGCTTCAGAAGTTTGTCCTTGCCTGCAGCCCCACCTTGTGGTGAAGATAATGAAATGCAAGTGAGTTATTCTTTTGAATGAAGAACATAAGAAACAATATAAAAATAATTGTCATTATTTACTCACGTAAATCATGTAATTCCAAATTCTAAGAAGATATACTGCAGGATGTCCTAAGTGCTTTTAAGCTTTAGAAGGTACATAGATGTATCATAAAAACTAATACATTTCTGAAGGAGAGCTTTGGTTGAGGAAAATTGTTATTTAATGAAAACTTCTCAAATTGTATTTAAAGGGTTAGTTCACCCCAAAAAATTCAATTTTGTCATAATTTACTCACCGTCATGTCATTCCAAACCCTTTTTCGATCATCCAATTAAATCTATTTATCATATAAAGCGATCAAGTCACTTCAGAAAATTGGGACTAATACGCTCGATTCATATGGATTAGTTTTACGATCTCTTTATGAAGTTTTTACAGTTGATGGACCCCATTGACTTCTATAGTATTTTTTTCCTACTATGGCAGTCAATGGCTACCGTCAACTGTTTGGTTACAGACATTCTTCAAAATATCTTCTTTTGTGTTCAAAAGAAATTAATACAGGTTTAGAACAACATAAGGGTGAGTAAATGATGACAGAATTTTCATTTTTGGGTTAACTATCACTTTAAAGTCAACATTAAGATACTAAAACTGAGCTGGATCATCAGTCAGATACAGAGCATGATGGTTTACTAAATGACTCTCATGAGCCTCATCCGAGTCTTGCCGCCGAACCTGATCCCTCCAGCCCTTTATCCATCGACTCCGTGACAGATTCCCAGCTCAACAACATTCCTCTGAGGTGAGACGAGTGCGAACAATTGACTTTTATTGGTGTATGTCTGTTAAGCCAATTTACTGTCTAGGACTCATTAATGTGCCGTACAGTACAAGGCGTTTTGTCCTTTTAATGGTTTACTTTTGCTCAGTTTGGAGGACCTCCCAATCTCAGAAGCCACTTGTGATCTGGAAGATGCCACAGAGATGGTGTGCGGCCTAATCAGAGATCTCGCCTCTCTGAAGTAAGTCATGATTTGTGTGGTTTACACTGGAATATGTCCCATATAAATACCTTTGACCATAAACAATCATAAATTTGATACTTTCTTGCTCTTTATCTTGCAGTCAGATAGTGAGGGATGTGCACAGGAAGATTGGACTTCTGCAACAAGGCAGAAAACCTCCAAGACCACAGTTTCGCTGCATGTATGGCCCTCCACACTAAATATTGACAACACCTTTGAGTTTCTAAATATGTTCGAACATAGGATATAGTGGACAAAAAATTTTTTTGATAAAAGAACTGTATAATTTGCACTGGTTTAGATTGTTTTTGCTAGCAACCACTTGTTCACATCTTTGTGTCTTATTGCATAGAGCTGTTCTGTTTAAAGTTAAAGTTAACTTTTTTTTTTAAGTTCAAGCAAAGAAGTAAACATTGTAATTCTGTCAATCACAGGTTGTGACCCCTAGACTGAAGGGTTGTAATCTCAGCAACCGGTAAATCCCATAAATCTGTCTGTCCTTCTTTGCAAACCTTACTACACAAATTATATTAATAAATTCAACTTTCCTGTTCTTGTTGTGGAGTTTGATTCTGTATCATCTTTATTTTGTAAAACTAGACATCATTGAGCTAGTTTCAACAGAAGTGCTGTGATATTACACACCACACACAAAATGAGTTCTAAAAGTGAGTTCCATTTAACTCAATTCTTTAGTGTAACTTGGTAATTTAAAAACACATGCATTTCAGCATGATGAACAAAACCTGAGGATCATGATCTGCATCACAGTTAAATCAGAATGTGAAGAATGAGAGAAAACAAGCTTTTGATATTGTTTTGTTATTGATGCAATACACATGCAGCTCTAATGAGGAAAACACACCTAATATTAACAGGAAAATATTTTTTTTAAACATTGATACAATAAAAAAATGGGTTATATCAAATACAAATTTGTCAAAATAAACAGTTTGTAGAGAAAGAGCTCAAACGGTTGCACCTGTAGAGAGCCTAATGGCTGGTGTACAAGTTTGTTAAAAGAGAGAGAGAAAAAAAAAGTGAAACACACAGGACCACAGTGCACAACTGAAATACAAAGAAAGAAAGTGCAAAATCAAACCGTGAAAGCACACATTCATAGAAACTCACACACAAGCCATTATGGATAAAAACAAACAATGATAAATTAAAACTTGAACATTAAAACTTTCTGTAAAAACTGTCCTTTTTAAATATTCTCGTTTCCCATGTCCAGATCTTCTGCGGGTCAGAAATGTCCCGTTCACCATGTTGATTTGGCGTACACGGAGCTGTAGGTTTTATCCACCAGCGGGCAGAACCTCTTCGTGTGCGCGCTGGCGCCGGTGGCTCCGCACAGGGGACACACATACTGGCTCAAGTACGGGCACGTCACATTCCCATTGCGGTCTTTGAGGTAGTGTGAGGTGAATACGGCCTCAGCCTCACCATTATGTTTGCAGAAACTGCAAAATTTCCTCTCGGGCGGGATGCTGGCGCTCTTGCAGTGTTGCGGGCTCCTTTTCTGCCTGGTCTCAGGCGTGCGCGCACGCGTCGGGCCGCTTGGAGACTCCATGAGCGCGGCGGTTGTTTCCCTCTTGTCATCTCCCGCGCTTGATTGGTCTCCCGCCCGCTGCATTCCTTTGATCATGTCAGACAAACCCATGTAGTCCTTCCAGGGCTGAAAGTCCTCATTGTTAGACTCCATGGATCCATGAGCTGACAGGATGTAACGGAGGAGAGAAAAAGCCATGTCACACCACCTAGCGAGAACCAAAACAACAAGCAGTCAGACATGCCAATTAGGACATGATAAGTACGCCAGGTGTCCTCTGACCCCCCCAAAAATAAAATAAAATAAGGAGAATGGTAGGTCAAAGTGAAATAAATTTCCTCTGGAGTTACTGTTGTAAAATTATTGAAACTGACCGGAGAAGAGAAAAAGCCGTATCACACTCACCAGACCAAAACAACCAGTAGTCAAGCACGCGCTAAACACGCGTGGGTTTTAAAAGGCAGACGTCACAGCACGAGACCAATTAGAACTCGATAAGTTTGCCATGTCTCTGAAAATAAATAAATAAATATAGAGGAGAAAGGGAAGTAAAATAAATTTCATTTGAAACTCTGTGGTTACTATTGTAACATTATTGAAACTGATTGGAGAAGACCGGCGTTTTTGAAATATAAAATACTCTATGACGTTGTACAATCGTTAAAGATAACATATAAAAGAATAGAGCCTTTATTTTTGGCAAACAAAAAAATAATTATTCAAGATTCAAGAACTTAATTGTCTGTACTTTAGTGCAATGAAATTCTTATTTTGTCCATTCCTCACAAGAAAGACAACATACAAAACAAAGACGAAATATATAAAAGAATACACAATAAGGGACAATAACCAGTAATAATAATAAGAATAATAAGTATGAATAAGAAGAAACAATATGCAATAAGAAAAAAAGAAGAATCAATGTCACAGTATAAATTATAATTTATAAAATTATGTAAAATTGCAATAAATAAAATGGGACAACCTGCAAAGTGCTATATGAAACACTTATTTTAATATTTAACAAAAATGATTACTTTAAGACAGTTTTGAACTAGTATTTGAAACCTCCATAATCCATAAATCAACATTTAATCCACTGATTAAACAAGTGGATTTCTGACTAAAATCTTATATTTAGTGTCACATAGAACTTGTGACAACTAGCCCCGGTCTCAGCCGCAGCTTACAAAACAATATATGCGATTTTTAATCTGAAGTATGCATTTATGAGATGCTGATATGTTGGAAAGAGAAAACACAAGGTAATTCCATATATATAATGCATATCTATATTTATTTTATTCAAAAATGTATCTAAATACTGAAACAAAACACACAGCATTTCCAGATAAAGCATGAAGTGTGTCAACTAAAAGGGCCAGTCCATGTTGTGTTCATCAGGTGACTGAAGCATCCGCTCTGACCTGAGACAGAAGAAAAGACACCACTGAGCATTGATGCACCGTTCATTTCAACGCACAGCGCCATGACAGACAGAGATATTAGACCTGCGGTAGGGCAGTTTAAGAGCGGAGTACAGCTCAGGGGTGTTGGGGGTCATGATCATGTTCTGACGGGACCCCGGCGTGACCTCTGACCCCTCAGATGACGGTGTGGCACACGCAGAGAGAGAGAGCTGATCCGGAGCTGCCGCACCTGCACACACACAGCTGTATTATAGTGTGTTATTAATGCTATAATCATGATCTGTGAGTGTTGTGTGTGTGTGTACGTAGATCGCTGAGCGCTGTGCTCTCTCTCCTGTTCCACTGAGAGCTCTTCTTGACGGGAGAAAAGCTGAGGAACTCGGACTTCAATCGGGAGGCTTTCTGCTGCTCAAAGTCACTTCTCTGAAATACACACACACACACAAAAACTGCTGAGGGAAAATTATGATGATTAAGCATCAAAAAGGAGTAATTCACCCAAGAATAAATCCTGTTATTTACTCAATCCATATGCTGTTTTTTCATTGACAGTCATTGTCTTCTGTTTTTCTATAGAAGACAAAATGAAAATATAAACCTTCACACAGCTTGTGTTCATACAACAAGAGCTGCCAAGTGCTAAAAAACATTTCAGATGGACTTTTTTAAAAAAAGTTATACTTTATGGTATTTATTTTGGTTGTATTTTTTAAATGCTTGACAATCCCCTGGTCACTGTAAACTGTCGATGTAGCAAAAAGCTGTGTAACTATTCTTCAAAATGTCTCTTTTTGTGGTCTGCAAAGTGTGCTGGGTGATTTGTGTCAATATTTGAAGTCCCCCAAGATTTTTCTGGTACTTCTGCTGATCATTTTCAAACTTTGTTTCCAGAACTATGAGTGTAAATTTAAATGAAATTAAACTGAATGTTATATTTAAATATTTATAAAAAAAATTAAAAAAAAAATCCACAATTCCAGAAGTTTCAATAAAGGAATTAAGTTATTGAGTTTTTTTTAAATAATTTTTTTACTCCCAAATATCAATTTCTCTTTTTAAGAGCTTGACATAACCAGAAAAATGTTTATTATAAAATAAAAATTATAAAAACTAATTAAGATTTTATTAATCTTTTCCAGGTCTAGACTTTAAAAATCCCTCATATATCCAGGTTTTCCAATACCGTGAGGTTCTAACATAAAACTAATCGTTGTTGAGGGAGTGAATTCAAATTAGAAGTCTCTTTAGTCTTTGTTTTAGTTTATTTTCAAGCTTGTTTTTTTTTTTTTTCCTTATTTTAAATAATGAAGCACTTTGCACTCCCTTTGAAGTGTGCCTTTTTTTTTATATGATTACAATGTACTAAAAATGGAAAAGTTTCTTTTGCGTTTTTGAAAAGTTTCATGTACAGACATCATTGTAAAACCGATCCCCGTTCACGCAGATCCGTGAAAATGACTCAAAACGCTGTATTATTCATGCCAGGCCATTTTTCACTTTGTAAAGAAACACTACGCGCCTATAGACTGAACACGTAATACTCATGCGCGTGACAAATTAACGTTTTTGTAGTTTACAAAAAAACTTGCACTTTGAAAATAGTTCCATTTTCAGGCCCCCAAAACGCAGTAATCATTTAAATAAACAACCCAAACGCATTAAGTTTTCAGTTTAGTTGAAATTGTCATGTAAATGCCCCCTTAGTGGATCATGTTGATAATTTGATGTGATTCTCTACACCTGCCTGTGTAAACTTGAGGAGAACTGACTTCATCCACTAAAAATCAGCCGATTCAAAAAAAAAAAATAAAAAAAATAAAAATAATGAGCAAAAGTGAAAAAGAAAAGTTATTGCAGAGAGATAAACACGTGTACGCACAAATCAACTTTGTGTCTCACCTCGTGACCCAATCGAATAGCCGCTTCAGTGAAGGCCTGCCTCTCTCGCTGGAAGCTCCGCCTCTGCCTGTTAAACTCCTCCCAGTGGTCCTGTAGCCGCTCCCACTCCTCCAGATAGTAGCAGTCCATCAGCACAGCGGGGAGGGGCGGAGTTACACTGTCCTGAGAGAAACGACTTCCAGCTACTGTCGTAAACACAGCATCACATGACGGCAGCTCTGGTGTCTGACCTGCAGTAACTGTTGCTGTGCTCGAATCAGATCTCTGCTCTGCTCCAGCTCCTCCTCCAGATGAGCCAGCAGCTTCTCCTGGTCTGTTCCTTGAGCAACAGGACCTGAGCACACATTTATATTCATAGATAATCGTTGAATTCAGTCCATAAAGCTTCAAAGCATTCAGTTCTTACTCTGTGACACAAGCTCCCGGAGTCTTTTCTGGACTTGCATCCACTCCTGGACCACACCTCCTGTCACATGATCACCAAGGCACTGCTCTGATTGGACCAGCACATTGTCTTTGTCCTCATCCTCCAGTTCTGTATTGTCATCTTGTAGTGTCTAATTAAAAAGATTTTACTATATGATTCACCCAATTTGCATACTTCATATCCTAAATAGTATGCTATAATGTGTGCATCACAATTCATACTACACTAATATTTCCAACATTCCATTGAACTACTTACTGAAAAGGTTTTGATTACTTTCACTTTTTCAGTTGAATAAAAATCATGAGAATTTGAAGCCTCAGTAGTCTGTATGAACTTAAAGTTCAGCAATAGTCAATTTAGATGTGGCAAAGCGGTCTGTAGTGTCAAGACACATTTTAATGATATAGTAGTACATCTTTCTGCAAACTCAATAGTTTGTTTTTGCCCATTACCAGGAAAGTACATTCTTTTAGAGCACAGTCCAAGTCTGCAAACTCGGCAGTACATCTATTTTTTCTGTCCAAGTCTTTCCAGTGGTCTTTCTCACCTGTGCCATGTTATTTCTGAGCATGTGCAGTAGTGTCGTGAGCGCGTGCCGTAGTTTCATGGCTTCTCTGAGCTCAGCTTCCCGTCGGTCCAACAGCAGACGCAGTGCCTCTTCTGTCCTGCAGGGGGAGACAAAGCGCTAACATTAAGGCTATTATTTTAATATTTCTCTTTCCACAAATGTTCCTGTTCCTCATTTTAAATAAAAGATGTATAATTAAAGCACATTATTGCGAGTTACACAAATGTTTCTGATGGATTAAAGCACGTTGTATAGTTTATTAGGTCATACCTCCCATCAGCCTTTGCGGGCTTGAAGCCAGGCTCTCTCCGTCCTGTCCGCTTTGGCAACACATTTATGATCTCCATAGCTATGGACGGAGAATTTCATTGTCACTGTGCAGTTTGTGTGTTTCGTGGCGCATGCATCCTAATAAAACTGAATGTTTTGTAGCTTTTAGTCTATATGTTAATGCACTGATGACGTCATCTTGCACTCAGGGGAGTTTGTGTATATTATGTAAATTATAAACCTACTAAGAATAATAGCATATCATGATTCTTTTATGTGACAAATTGTCAAATAACACGTGTAAATGTGTCAAAATAGAAAGGACTGAATTAAAGTAGTGAATGAAGTCACTAGAAGTTGAACATAGTATAGCGGCTGCGGGCCGTGAATCTCACACACGCCGCGCTGCTTGTGTCTGTCAGTGAACTGCGAGAGTTTCTCTCTCATGCGGTTGATCTGCTGCTCTCGGCGCTTCAGCTCCGCCCCCTGCTGGTTACAACGACACTGCAGCCGCGAGCACTACACACAGAAACACACAAGAGGACCGGCCCGTCACCTGCTGCGCTCTATTGCCTCGCACTTTACTACAGGAATTACTTATTAATAATAACATACATCACAACCTTTTCTCTTTCAGAAGCCAGAGCATCTTGTAGCCTGGAGATGTGCAGGTCCTTCTCTATAAGCTGCTCCTGTGAAAGGCAATAACGTCAGTCATTCTTTAATAATAATATAATATAACAATATTAATATAATGTAATATTAACAATTAAATATTAATTAGAAATTTTATATATTGGCATAAACCCCAAGATGTACATCTAATTTTCAAGGAATTCCCAAAATATAATTAAAAAAAAAATTAGCAAATAATATGATATTAAAATTGTATAATATATTAATATTATTAAGCATTAATTAGGAATAATTTTTATATATTGGGATAGACCCCTTTAAATGTAGATCTCGTTTTTGATGGGTCCCATAATATAATATAATATTTTATGTTAATATTACTTCATAATATAATAAACAACTGAATTAGCAAATAAGTTTATTAATATTAATTTATACAATATAATGTCATAATAAATATTCATGACGAATATTATTTAAATATTGGTATAAACCCCTTGAGATGTTCCATATTTTCGAGGGGGTCCCATAATATAATATAATATAATATAATATAATATAATATAATATAATATAATATAATATAATATAATATAATATAAATTCATAATAAAAAAACTGAATTAGTAAATAATAGTTTATTAATATTAATTTATACAAAAATGTCATAATTAAATATTCATGATGAATATTATTTAAATATTGGTATAAACCCCTTGAGATGTTCCATATTTTCAAGGGGGTCCCATAATATAATATAATATAATATAATATAATAAATTCATAATAAAAAAAACGAATTATCAAATAATAGTTTATTAATATTCATTTATACAATATAATGTCATAATAATTAAATATTCATTACGAATATTATTTAAATATTGGTATAAACCCCTTGAGATGTTCCATATTTTCGAGGGGGTCCCATAATAAATATATTATATTATATTATAATTAAAAGGCAGGTAAATAAATACTGCCATGATTTATAATAAAATAAGCATAACTAATCTCTAAGTAATGTCACAGCTTTATGCAATAAATGTTCTTGTCAGGTTTTGCATGTCCCCTGAATTGTGATGTTAAGTGTTATTTAGTGAGGCTCATGTGTCGTGTGAACCTGTAAAGAGTTGATCAGGTCTCTCTGCTCCTCTCTGAAGATCCTGTGTGTGAAGCTGAGTGTGGTTTCATCATGGTGCAGAGGAACAATCACAGGGTTCAGCACCTCTGACAGAGAGAAGACAAACTCAATTGCCATCAGGCTGCTGCTCTTTCGTGGGTTTTGTGATAATTACATATGGGCATATCACAGTTACCTGAGCAGTCTTGAGCTCGTATGTGGGAAGATGGTGATCTTGTGAGCGGTTTGTGTGCCATAAGCCCAGACCCTGCAGAGATCAGAAATCATTGCAACATAAAACACTGTTGCCTTATGCAACTTCTCTTTTTCTATGAATGAAAATAACCATAAGTGATTGTGAAATGTGTAAATCACAACAAATTGGCTTGTCTTTTTTTCCATTAAGTGAATAACATTAAGTTATCAAAAACATATTTCTGCATCACTTAAATCTGATTGATATATGAATATGCAAATTGTTAATCTACATATCTTACCAGAGAGAAAGAAAAAAAAAAAATCTATTGTGCCTGTCAAAAAGCAGATAAAACAGAGTAAACAAGCTGAGATTTCTACTGATTTCTAATTCACTCTGTCAATCACGTCATCTGCAGCTTCCCTTCAATCATCTCATCAGTGATTGACAGCGTCAGTCTACAGCTGTGAGCAGCAAACACACATCAGATACAACAGATAATGGAGTGTTGAGAAACACTCCCCTTACTATATTTATAAGTAAATATTAATTTTAAAGCCCACACAACAAAAGATAAATGATCAATAACACTTTATTTTAAAAGCAAAAAGACAACGGAAAAAGATACAAACGTAACACGTTCATTCAGTAGGCGATCATGTCGATCAGAGTTTCCCAACACTGCACATTTATTACATCTCCCTCATTAAATGCACCTGATTCAACTTATCGACTCATTAATCAAGACTCCAAAACCTGAAACGAGTGTCAGATAAAGGGAGATGTCCAAACTGTGAGGGCGAACACTGAATCTGAACACAAAGCATGCTTAAAATGACCTTCAAGCCAAATTCTGCTGGCCATAAATTAGTAAAACACTATAGTAAAAATCAGTCTTTTTATGTCAGCTAGGAAAAACATTCTAATAGTTTTTAATTCTTCCATCCCTTCCACATAAACCAGGGAAATCTTCATACAAACTGTTTTTGTTTTATACACATCGCATGGAATAAAATAGCGTTTAGTGTTATGGGTAATAAATTTTTGGAAATGTAAATACAGTAACTGATCGTACCATGTCATACAGTGTAAATTCAGCATAGTCAAAGTATTATTACTCATCATACAGTTCATTCAAACAAACAGCAAAACAAGTGTGAAGAGAACGAACACAATGGGGATTTTTCTAGTGTTTTTTTGTGTGTAGTGCTCCAGGAGCTCTTTATGAAGTAGTGTAAAGGCAGAAACGGATGCTTTAGGACAGACATGTCTTCTGAAACGGCTTCACCGGCTCTGAAATAAAGGATACAATATAAATATTAATATATTAAATCATGACAAAAATAAATGAGAGCATTGTCGTAAATGATTTTGATTGTACATGCGCATCTACAGTGCTTTATAAGGTCAGGAGGCTGTTGGTAACCTATGCAGGAGCAGCTCAGAGCAGCCCGCAGGACTTCGGCGGACGGAAGGGGTTGTCGCTGGACGGGACGCCCATCAGGAGAGGGTCTTTGTGGGCATTTTGCAGGCAGAAGTTCTTCAGGTCTGTGGCAGCTTGAGACACCTGCAGAGATTGCAATCAAGACGACATGTTAAATGATATCCACATACAATGATTGACACAGCACTAGATAGAAGCCAGCCATGATCCAACAAGGTACTGCAGGTCATCCACTAATGAGCCAAAACATTATGACCAGTCACAGGTGAAGCAAATATCGTTGATCATCTCCTAACAAGGCCACATGGGTAGATTAGATGGTAAGCAAACAATCAGTTCTCATAATCAACATGTTGGATGCAGGAGAAATGGACAGGAAAAACAATCTGAGCGATTTTGACAAGAACCAAATTGATGTGGCAAAGCGACTGAGTCAGAGTATCTCTGAAACAGCAAGGATTATGTTTTGAGAAGTGGTGAGAATTCTCAGTGGTGAGAATTTACTAGGGCTGGGAGAATACATCGATTTGTGATACAATGAATCTGGATCAATCCTGATATTTTCTCTCTCTCTAATCGATTCTGAGCTTAGTTTTAACAGCAGATGGCGCTCTAGGCTAGCTTTTAACTTCACACTCAAATGCTCACGAAGAAGAGTGCTGGAGAGCGCTTGTGCGTTCGGCTGAGTCATGCAAGTGGTTAAATATACTTGCACCTCGACTGCTTTTATAACACGAGATTAATGTAAACAAACACCCTTGTGATTCGCTTCATCCTTTTCGAACTTTATGAATGGTTATTTTAGGTTTAAGTGGTGTGTGTAAGGAATTGGAAGCAAGCAGAGTATGGGTGTTTCTAAAGCACATAGTGCCATCTGCTGTTAAAAACGAAGCTCAGAATCGATTCGAGAGAGAATCGCGATACATCAGAAAATATAAGAATCAATTCAGATTCTTTGTATCGCCAATCGATGTATTGTCTTTAGAATTTACCAACAGTGGTTTGAGGAGGGACAAACCACGAACCGACGACAGGGTGTTGGGTGCCCAAAGCTCATCGATGCATGAGGGCACCGAAGGCTATCCCGTCTAGTCCGAGTCAACAGAAGGTCTATGGGAGGAATGTGTCACAACACTCTGCTGCGTAGCCGCAGACCTGTCCACCGTCGAAAGCACCTACAATGGGCATGCGCGTGTCAGAAATGGACCTTGGAGCAGTGGAAGTCCCTCTGGTCCGATGAGTCCTGTTCTCTTTTATATCACATGGACGGTTGTGTACGTCTGCGCTGTTTACCTGGGGAAGTGACAGCACCAGGATACAATGTTGGACAGGCCGGTGGAGGGAGTGTGATGGTCTGGGCAATGTTCTGCTGGCAAACCTTGAGTCCGGCCATTCATGTGGACGTAAATTTGACACAAAATTTACCTAAACATTGTGTCAGACCAGGTGCACGTCTTCATGGCAATGATATTCCCCGGTGGAAGTGGCCTCTTTCAGCAGGATAATGCACCCTGCCACACATTGCTCAGGAATGGTTTGAGGAACAAGAGTTCAAGGTGTTGCCCTGACCTCTAAATTCCCCAGATCTCAATCCAATTGAGCGTCTGTGAGATGTGCTGGACCAACAAGTTCAGTCTACAGCGGCTCCACCTCAACCTACAGGACTGGAAGGATCTGCTGCTAACATCTTGGTGCCAGATACCACAGCACACCTTCAGCGGTCTAGTGGAGTCCATGCCTCGGTGGGTCAGCACTGTTTTGGCAGCAAGCAAAGGATCAACAGCATATTAGGCAGGAGGTCATAATGTTTTGGCCCCTCTGTGTATATTTTAAGGCAAGACACTATGGACAAATCCATTGTTATTTCATGCACTGGTCTTCTTCCAGACATCCAAAATACACATTTAAAAGTTTTTATTATACTTTCTCTATTTGCATCTTTAGAGTTATATATCATTACATTAATGCAGTTTTGTTTCCTGCACCGAGTCAGAAATCTCCAGTTCAGCAGCACTTACATACACCAGACTTTACAGTTTTAATCCTATCTATGTTCTGAAAGTTTGTTCTTCTATCATTCACCTGATTTATTCATCAAACACGCCATGTTTTAGGAATAAAAAGTTTCAAGTATTTTCTCATTCATGGAGTGAATAAAAAAAGAGAAAACCAAAAATCCTTTAACTTTAATGTGTCAACAAAATGAAACAAGAAATTTTGAATCTTGCTTTATCCAAACTTTAGATTTCTGTTCTGGAAACTGTATGCAAATTCATGCAGATTTAATTAGGCAATGCATCACTTGCATATTTAAACATAGCATTTCAGAAAACTTGTAATAAAAACAACTGTCTTAATGTCCTGTGATTAATGAACTGCGGTACATGGGGATATCTATAGGTATTTTTAACCTAATTACCTGTGGTACCGTGCCTTTAATTTATGGTCAAAATAAGTTTGTAAATAATCTCTATTAAGCAAATGTACCTGTTTCTATCAGACAACACAGTAGCATGATGAATCTATAGGCAAGGGTGTAAAATCTAGTTAACTGAAAAATTAGGTTAACACTACTTTAACATAACATATTAATAATAAGATAAACTGCATGTATTATAGAGACAAATTGCTTTATCATATTAAAGTATATTTGCTTCATGATTTGGAAACATTGTAACGCAAACAATGTTGTTTTGTTTGGACACATACCAGGTTGGACAATTGTATTATTTAAAGTACCATAGTATACGACAAAGTACCATACTACAATCTGACACCATCACTGTCCGTACCATATAGTACTATCAGTCTCAGTTTATAGCGCTGCTCTCTGAGTGTTTGCATTATTAATGAGCAGGGGGATACGTTAACAACAAACAGTTGTCTGAAGTCTACGCCTACAATGCCTATCTGACCATATAAAACTATCATGAAACACTTTAAAAGCATCTCATTGAAGTCTTGACGTTAAAAAAAAATGGTGTAATTCACATATACATGAGTTAGGACGCGTTTAAATAGTTGGTTTGTCGGTTAGCGTTAGCACTAGCAGTAACTCGCACCGGTTAAACTCTTTTGTTCGTGTTCTTCTTCAACCCACGAACTCTTTCATCTTTAAAGTCGACGCTGACATACTTACGTTAATTCGCCGTATTTTGGCCTCTAGTCTGAGCTGTTTGACGGCTTTCGTCGCCACAGCCACACTACTGCTGCTTGCGTTATTGTTGGACATGATGACTAACTGACTGAAAAGAGAGTTTGCGGAAGTTTGAGGAAGGAACGCACGCGTGCGCGCGCGAACGAACACGAACACACACACACACACACTTTAATGTGGACACGCGAGACACTTAAAAAGTGTTTTTAATATAGGCTACAGCTAAGAATACGTTTTGCGTTTTTAGGATAAAAACGAATATCTACTTATACTTTAGGCTACTTATTGCTGTATATCGTTTTTACAAATGGAGGTTTTGTCTTAATTAATCTTACTTCTGGCGACACATTTGCCCCCAAAGTATTTAAACACACATGCAGTGTCTCAAAGACTAGACTGCAATACAACAATCTGTGGAAACAAGAAATAACATCACTTTTGCAAGTGTAACAAGTCATATAAACTGTCAGATTGTGTCTAACTTTGTTATATATTCTCTTCCTTATCTTTTGCATTCTGTTCTAGAGACACTAAAACGACATTATGACAGTCTGAATATGACTTATGAAATCTACTCAATTCGAGGTATCAATCATGTCCTTGCCAAAAACACCGTGGGACAATTTATGCATCGAAAGCATGAGCAATACTGATAATGAATTTTGGTGTCTTCATCTACAGTGTTTTTCGTATTTATGACACAATTTATGGTTAGCAGTTTGTATGGTTAACATGACAACTAGAGTTTTCACTGTGGTTGTAAGGGGAAGAGGACATTGGACATCATTTTTGGTCTTCGGCCAACTTCTCTTACTAAAACTTTTGATTTCACTTCTGCCGTTCACCATTAGAAGACTTCAGCATCATGGTAATATAATTAATTTCAAAACCTTTGACAGAATTGAATACATATTAGCTTATATGGGTGATATTGCTACTTCTGTCGATTTTCAGAATGTGTGAAGACAGATCAGATATCTTAAAGATGTCATGGAGTTCCTGCTAAATAATTTCATATCTTGCAGGTGTCTGCTGTACTGCTTCAGTCCTTCATCTGGATCTCTCTGATAGCAACAGGTAATATAATATCTTGTAGTAACTCAATGAACACCAGACTTTGCTGAAGATCATGTTCTGATCAGCAGAAAACAGAGTTTCACTTTATTTTGATGGTCCCTTTTGAACATTCTGAAGTATTGTTGTGTCTACATATCAAGACTGGTAGGGTTAGAGTTAGAATGAGTTGACATGTAGTTGCAAAAATACTTATAATCAACAGAATGTTCATCAAAATAAACTGTTACCGAAAACAAGCATTTTTATTACTGACAGCACATTTGCTTAAACTAAACTTCTCTTTTAGCTTCCTGTGTCACTCCAGCTGCAGCTTTGCAGTGCATAATGAATTAAATCCATTAAATCACTCAATCATTCACACTGACAGCAGTTTGCAGTAACAAAGCAACCAATAGTCAAGCCGGGTACACACACTGCACGATTTTAGCCCAGATTTTCTCTTGCTGACAATGGCCAAAATCGGAGGCAAATTGGTGCTCGTTCATGTGAGTGACAATCACATAGTGTGTATTTTCAAACACACGATCTGAGAGAAGCGCCATTCATTGCTGATGCCCGTGAGATACTGTATTTAGCATGCAAAATATCTGGACCTCTGCTATTCAGAGTCCTGCAGTGTGAAATTTTCACAGGAAATTACAGCAACCAATGAGAGAGCAAGATACAGGGCAAACTTCAGGGGAAGGAATCATAGACAGAACATGAGCAAGCAACGATTCTGTCCTCCATGTTCTTCTTTTTTTCTTTTTCACTGCAAACTAGCACACAGATAACATCGCAAGCTTCTTCAGGTCATAATTTTAACAGGAGGAACTCCTGTCATACATGTGATCTCTTACGTTATTTACTTATCACGTTATTTACTTATCACTTCCCATGTGTATTTGGTTGTGAAACGTAGTTTGTAGAGCAGTCACCAGGCAGAGTTGTCTGCGATTCTTCCTTGTGTAATGTCTGACCCTGTCGCCAATCTGTTGCACCTCAGAATTTAAGGTGGATAAATGGTTTGTTAGGAAGTCGTATGTAAACTACTATGTAAAAACATTTACCAAATAAATCCATCGATGCGCAACAAAAAAACTTGTGTGACTTTGTCTCAACAGAGGATGTGATTAGATAAATGGACCAACCAGCAGACCAATCAGAGCATTGCAAATGTTGGTTTGGTCCTTCTGAAATCCCTGAGCCGTCTGTCATCAAATAATAATGACATAACACAAGATTGTGTTCCCAAACACCAGCATCCGAACACAAGATAACAATACAGAGTTTATTGCGTTTTGTCTGCTGCTCTGAGGCGCAAGTCATTTATGATGGAGAATAAAAGACCCACAGTGGCTTTACTGAGGCTACGTCCACATGAAGCCGGAGCTTACCCTATCCAATCTTTTTTTTTTCCTTGTCTCAAGAAATATCTGCGTCCACACGAAACTACTGAAACGACTCAAAACGATGTAGTATACATGCCAGACCAGTATGTGGCGCTGTAATTCTGCCACAGAGATACAGCAGCGAATAAGACTTGGAGCATGCGCATAAACCTTGCGCGCTGTATACAAACTATAGTAAAGCTTAGAAATAACGCTTTATTTTGGCTCAGTAGCTTCTGCAGCACGATGCAAATAAGTTGCTGCAGTTTTCCAGAAGAGGGCGGAGCTTTAACAGCTACAACACGGAGATGCGTTTTTGTCAATACGCACAAATTTTGTATCGGATAGGCGTTTCGTCCACACGGATCTGGCGTTTTCGGAAGGTGAAACTGCCCGGTTTTTTGAAACCGGGTCCCAGAGTGGATAAATCTGAAAAGCATCTAGAGTCTGCTATTGTTGTTGTTGCTGTTTTGTGCTGTTAGCGGCGTCTGACTAGGGTCGACACGTGGTGTGATGACAAAATATACGGATTGGCTGTCCACACGAAAACGCAAAGACGGCGTTTTCAGATTTATCCACTCTGGGACCCGGTTTCAAAAAATAGCAGTTTCACCTTCCGAAAACGCCAGATCCGTGTGGACGAAACGCCTATCCGATACAAAATTTGTGCGTATTGACAAAAACGCGTCTCCGTGTTGTAGCTGTTAAAGCTCCGCCCTCTTCTGGAAAACTGCAGCAACTTATTTGCATTTAAAGGGACACACACAAAAATGTCGTGTTTTTGCTCACACCCAAATAGGGGCAAATTTGAGAAGCTATAATAAATGATCTGTGGGGTATTTTGAGCTGAAACTTCACAGACACATTCTGGGGACACCAGAGACTATTACATCTAGTAAATTGGTGATTCTGCAGAGGATGGAGATTTAGCTGCTCAATGTCAAACTTTCTTGCTCATTGTGACAACTAACCTATGTCACTCCCACACTAGACACACGTCAAAGTAGCTGGTGAAACTTTTTTCTATTTACGGATATGACGAGACACGCACGAACGAGTGATGTATGTACACAATTTCCAGCGAAAAGCATTCCAGCTAGGTGAAAAATTTGAAAACTTGCAACAGGCTTAACATAGTGAATCATGGTAAGACAAAAACACATTTTGGAATTAGAATTGATGATGTATTGACTCATTATTTGAATTTTGATATTTCTGGACCAAAGAAAAAAAAAATTTACATAGTGCACCTTTAAGAACTGTTCACTGAAAGGTTCTTTGGAGAACCCAAAATAAAGCCTTTTGGAACCGTTATTTTTTAAAGTGCACTGATGGTTTTAAGGTTCTTCAAGGAACCATATTGCCTATAAAGAATCTTTTGTAGTGTATAGTCTGTATATGCAACTAAAATGTATAATCACAGACAACTAAAATTAAAATGTAAATGAGCATTTCAAGCATGCATCTGTGTGTATTCCAGGTGTGCAGTATGACATCACTCATATTATCAGCAGTATGTGTGTAGTTCGGCAGTCGACGGTGCTCATACCCTGCAAATACACTCATCCTCAACATGAGCAGGTGAGCGCAGCGGAATGGCTCCATGAGAAATCACCGGAGGAGGAGGTCAGAGTTTCTCAGGATCCTGCGTTTGAAGGGCGCGTGGAGTTGCAGGCTGACGCGGGAAATTGCTCGCTGCTGCTGAGGGACGTGAGAGAGGGTGACGCGGGTATCTTTCGCTTTGTGCTCAGCACTGGATCCGGGCAAAACTGGACTAACGCTCAGGGAATCCGTCTCGAAGTTACAGGTGAGTAGAGAGCTGGATAATAATAGGTGTGAAAAAAGACGTTTACATTTTCATGTGAGAACAAGAATTTAACTGATGTTTCATTACTCATTTAAGACGATTCAGTAACTTGAAATATCCACCACTGAATATTTTTGAGTTGCTTAAAGTCACTATGCAATCAAAACCGAAGGAGATTTTTTTCTCGCAAAATCATTCCTAAAATTATTTCGAAGCGCTCGGAATGCCACACTGGTGACGCCTGCTGGTCAAAACCGTGTTAATGCAACGCAACGAAAACTCCATAGACAGCTACGCAACTGAAACTAAAGATGCTTCAAAAAATGCATAAAGAGATTTTAAAACTAATCCATAAGATTTGAGCTCTTTAATCCAAAAGAGACACGGATTGACTTTTATTCACATATAAACATTCATCAATACACACATCAGTTGTGTTAAACAGAAGCTCAAGCATGTTCACTTGACATTTGACGCATCACACATCACGTTTGAGCTTCCACAAGAACCAATGAGGTTCATTTTCGTGTTACGCGTCACGTTTGAGTTTCCGCAAGAACCAATGAGGTTTATTTTCGTGTGACGCGTCACGTTTGAGCTTCCGCAAGAACCAGTGAGGTTCATTCTCGTGTTACGCATCACGTTAATGAGGTTCATTCTCGTGTTACGCGTCACGTTTGAGCTTCCGCAAGAACCAGTGAGGTTCATTCTCGTGTTACGCATCACGTTAATGAGGTTCATTTTCGTGTTACGCGTCACGTTTGAGTTTCCGCAAGAACCAATGAGGTTTATTTTCGTGTGACGCGTCACGTTTGAGCTTCCGCAAGAACCAATGAGGTTCATTCTTGTGTAACGCGTCACGTTTGAGCTTCCGCAAGAACCAGTGAGGTTCATTCTCGTGTTACGCATCACGTTAATGAGGTTCATTCTCGTGTTACGCGTCACGTTTGAGCTTCCACAAGAACCAATGAGGTTCATTCTCCTGTTACGCAATATGTTTAAGCTTCAGGAAAAACCAATGAGGTTCATTCTCATGTATAAAAGCCTAAATTAAGTCTGTTCATCATATAAAGCAATTGTGTCTCTTCGGGAAATTTGGATAAACCACTCAATTCATAAGGATTAGTTTTACGATCTCTCTATCAACTTTTTGATGCATCAAAGTCAATGGAGGGACAGAAAGCTCTCAGATTTCATCAAAAATATCTTAATTTGTGTTCCAAAAATGAACTAAAGTATTACGGGTTTGGAATGACATGAGGATGAGTAATTAATTACATCATTTTAATTTTTTGGTGAACCAATTGCAGATGTTTTATTGAAAGTGTAATCTATTAAATGCAATTAAAAATCATGTGATACCATTAAATATATATATGTTATAAAAGTGATGTTAACAAATGTGGACAAGTGACAGATGTCAACAGATATCCCTCAAGTACTAATTTGTAGGGCTTGTTTTGTTTGTTTTAATCAGACCAATAAGAGGCTATTAACTACAACTCTTACTTTTTATTATGCTGTACAAATGTGTCTTAAAAAATGTCAACAAATGTATATAGCTGAAATCAAGTCAAAACCATATAGATACTGGTTCATGGGTTCACAGTGATCATCGCCCCCCTAGTGGCGAACCCTTGACATTTCAAAACATTTAAAAACAGTTACAGCTATTATTACAATTTAAAATTTTCTGTTTGAATATATTTTATAAAGTAATTTATTCCTGTGATCAAAGCTGAATTTTCAGCATCATTACTCCAGTCTTCAGTGTCACATGATCCTTCAGAAATCATTCTAATATGATGATCTGCTGCTCAAGAAACATTTATTGTGTACAATTGTACAAAATATTTGTGTACAATATTTTTTTTTTCAGGATTCTTTGATGAATAGAAAGTTCAAAAGAACAGCATTTATTTGAAATATAATCTTTTGTAACATTTTAAATGTCTTTACTGTCACTTTTGATTGATTTAATGCATCCTTGCTGAATAAAAGTATTAATTTCTTTAATTTCTTTTAAAAAAAACTAAAATTCTTACTGACCCCAAACTTTTGAACGGTAGTGTGTAATGTTACAAAAGCTTTGTATTTCAGATAAATGCTGTTCTTTTGAACTTTCTATTCATCAAGGGATCCTGAAAAAAAAAAAAACTGTTTTCAACATTGATAATAATCATAAATGTTTCTTGAGCAGCAGATCATCATATTAGAATGATTTCTGAAGGATCATGTGACACTGAAGACTGGAGTAATGATGCTGAAAATTCAGCTTTGCCATCACAGGAATAAATTACTTTATAAAATATATTCAAACAGAAAACAGTTATTTTAAATTGTAATAATATTTCACAATATTACTGTTTTTACTGTATTTTTAATTAATAAATGCAGCCTTGGTGAGCAGACGAAACTTCTTTTAAAAACATTAAAAATCTTACCGTGTCCAAACTTTTGACTGGTAGTATGCGTCACAATAGGGGAATAGAAATAGATATGTACATTTAGCCTTTGTAAGATGCTTAAATACAATGTACATTACACTTACGTCTAAAGTCGCTTACAGTGCATTCAAGGTATGTTCTTTGGGAATCGAATTGTTTCTAGTGTCATGCTTCACCTGACGAAACCAACATATTATTGAGAAATGTCAAGTGTCGTACACTTCTTCTTTTTGGTCCAGATGCGGAGGTGGAGGTGAAGACCCAGTCTGACAATGTGACGGAGGGAGATTGGATTTTGTTTATCTGTGGTTCATGCATCCCCTCCATGACTGTACCAACCTACATCTGGAGGAAAGATGGGCATCTGCACAGTCAACGCCATGGGGACAACATGCTTGATTTGGAGTCTGTCGAGCCGGAGGACGGAGGCCGATATTTCTGCACCATAAGCGGTCATGAGGGACTCAACTCCACATCTGTTAACATCACTGTTAGACCTGGATGTAAGTTTTCTTGCATTTGGCAGATGCTTTTATCCAAAGTGACGTACATTACATGCAAGGTATACATTTTATCAGTATAATTCTAATAAAGCAATAGCAATAAATATAGAACATGATATGAGTTGAATACAACTTTGTACTCTGTGTACATGTTTGTCTTTTCAGATCCTCCAAAGAGCGTCTCAGTGTCCATCAGTCCGTCTGGTGAAATAGTGTCAGGAGATTCAGTGACTCTGAACTGCATCAGTGATTCAAAACCTCCTGCTCTGAACTTCAGCTGGTTTAAGGAGAATGAAACCTCAGCTGTTGGATCTGGACAGAGTTTCAGCATCTCCAGCTTTAACTCCAGTTTCAGTGGACGCTTCTACTGTGAGGCTCAGAATAAATATGGATCTCAGAGATCAGCGTCTGTTTCTCTCACTGTTAAAGGTGAGAATCGTCTCTGTTGGTCTCAGTTTTGTAGGTCATTGTCTGTATGTAGTGAGTGAAAGCACTGAGTTTCTCTTTCTCTCGTCTGCACGGCTGAAGAAAGCAGCTGGTCTCTGATCACAGTCACAGTGGGAATCACTGCAGCTGTTGTCATGACTGTGATTGTGATGCTTGTCATCTGGCTGTTGATCAGAAGGTGAGAGAGACTCTGTGTCTGTACCGTCATGAAGATCACAGTCAGTTTGTGTTCATGTTCATTTCTTCTTCTCTCTCAGGAAACGAGTGACTCCATCAGAAGAGCAAAAGCACAGAGGATCACAACAACATAAAACAGTGTGACAATCTTCTCATGCTTCTTCTCATTTGTGTCCTGTCAGTTATGAAGGCAGAATTCATTCTCTCATTATTGTGTCGTCAGGTCGAGTCTCCTGAGGACACCTACATGACCCTTGACCCCAAGTCCAGATGTTCTGAATACGACACACTGGATGTGAGTTCTTCTGCTGTTGTTGTGAAGGTGTTACATGAGATCTTATTTGTGATGCATATGTTCACTTCTTCTCTAGAATATGAAGAGATCATGTGACACAGACGACCCTGAAGATCAGGATTCTACGTATTATAACATGGACAAATGATTAATACAAGTGCTCATATCATGACATTTTTTTTTTTATTATATACTGCTATTTACTGTCCCCTTTGAGATACAATTATAACATTAGTCAGATTTCCACCCTCTCTCTGACTTATAATTTAACGGTTGATATTTGCTTCTGCACCTTTAAGAAATGCCACTTAGATTCTGTGTGAGGTCACAGTTGTAGAAGTTCAGAATGAACCAGCTTTAAAGGTTAGTTTAATCTGTTTTGCAGAAAATCGAGTTGTGTATGATAGTCGCATTTCTTTATTTCATGGTAACAAAATTCTGTTTCTTTCACTATGATTATTTGTGTGCAGTTACATGTATCTTCCTCTAGAGGGCGGTCAGGTCGGTGAGGCTGTAGAGGTGTGCAGTGACGCGCTGTCCGAGGTGCTGCTGATCATTCACTCTTCAACTGTTCTTCTGTTACAAAATAAAAGAAAGGGGCACAAAAATGTAAATTGTTAAAATAATTGATTTTTTTTTTTTTTTTTTTTGCGTTTGAATATTTATGTGGCTTATATAGAGTGTATATTTGTTGTATGAGGGAATACAGGTTATACAGATTATAGATTATTTTGTTTATTCGAACAGATCGTGTTTGGTTTAATTATATTTTGGTGAGATATGTTCTCTTTATATTATTAATCGTTTAAATTTTCTTTCTAGAGATTATTCTATACTATGTAATCAGGTGACTATGTCACATGACTAACTGATTGCTGCATAAATAGGCTTGTTCAACTTCATGCAGCGCTGCACAGACAGATCGAGTCCCCCCAGGAATCATGTCTCCTTTAGGACCCCGAGTGATCCCATTGGTTCAACAGACTTTTAATGGGTAGATTTTTTAGCACCCGTTTATAATTCCTGATTATATAATCATAATTTCCCGTTATGATTTATATAATTTAAAATGCATTATAATGACAATTAATGTCTTTTAAATTACATGGTTCATATACTACACAGTAAAAAGCCCAGTGTTAAATTAACTCGTTAAAATTTACGTCTCCGTTTTCAGTTCCTCCTCGACTGCAAGCAAGTACACCTGGCTGCAGCCTGCAGATCGGGGTTGCATGATGTTACTTAAAGGCCCACTTAAGTGTCTTGGAACGCGCAACTTTATTCACTGTGTTGACGTAGGCTGCATCCAAAAACCTAGGAAGCTGACTTGCTGCCATTTGTGCATGAAGGTTCCTCACGAAACTGATTTCAGACAGACTTCTGAGGCAGCGTAACAGTTTAATGATCTACCACAAGTGTATGTTTTTGACCTACATTTTTCACTTTTGCTGTCATTTCTTGCAAGAAATTACTACTGTAGTAATTCAATATTTGCTTAGTTCTCACCAAAGCTCACGCTATTTTGCTGTAGATCATTAACTGTTACGCTGCCTCAGAAGTCTGTCCGAAATCAGTTTTGTGAGGTGCCTTCATGCTCAAACACTGCCTTACAAGTCATTGCCTGATAGGGCAGCGAGGCAACAAGTCAGCTGCCTAGGTTTTTGGATGCAGCCTGAATTTGGACATGCCTTGATGTCTTCCTACCTTGAAATGTGTCGTTCGAAGGCAGCATTTTCCAGTTTTTGGAGGCAGACATAATTTCCAATGAAACAGGAAGACAGGGCAGGATATATCTAAAAGCTCCTCCCCTTTTCCCAAAATCGCCAATAGCATTTCTTCTAGATCACAGCTCGGCCAGAGCCGCTGAGCTCGTAAAACCCAATTTTCCTCATAATCTCTAACTGTTTCTCCTCCATATTGCTTTAAAATATAGAATTGTTTGTAGATTCAAATGAGTCCAAACGTTTTGTGGTCTGAGCCGGCTCACGCATATGATCCGCTGTGTGCTTTCGTGTCTCTGGACCGGAGCATACTGTGCTCGCTCTGCAGCAGTTCATGTGACACTAACACGAAAACAGACTTCATTCGCGTCAATGGAAAGCATATTTGAAGAGTTTGGTTCCAAAACGCGATAAACGCCATTTTTAAAAAAATTGAGTTTCCAACAAAATCAGTATTGTATCTCGTTGGTAATGAAAAGTAATTTATTAATTTTGCAAACAAACGCCAGTCTCCCTTCTGTGCAAATGCGATATATCCGCTCAACCAATCACAGCGCACCATTCCACGCACTGTAAACCGTAATGGCGGCGCTCTGAATACACCCAGCATCCTAGTTTTCATTATCTACTTTGTACTTTGTGATAAAAAAAAAAAAAAAACAGAAAAATGAATCAATTTTGACGGCATTGATGAACCTGTGGTGGTTTCTGCGGTGGGGAAAAACGTAAGTCATCGAAATCTAATCATTTACGTGAGGAGATTAAGAAGATGAGGCACTCGAGTCGGGAGAAGGAAGAATGCCGGCTGTTGCTTGTTCCACAACAGCATCAAATCCTGTCACGGTCCCCAAAACTGAATCATGGACAGTTTTTAAAAGCCGTTTTTAATACCAATGTACTGTTTATTTTAACCGCGCGGTGGCGCCAGATACTCGGTAATGACAAACGGAGACATAATTTATAACATTAACAAGATGATTCGTTGAATTCATTTTGGGAGCGACGGCTGAATGTATTTTTAGTAAAATGCCTGTATACAAGATTAGTATTGACAAAATTCAGAGGCTGTCATATAGCCTATGTGAATCAACTTACTTTGTTGTGTATTTTCAATATGAAAAATAACTTTTATACTGATGGATTAATTGCATTTTTAAAAAAAAACGTGTCATGGATTTATTGCATTTTGGGGGAAAAAATAATCCGTTTTTATAATAAACCTTTGAAAATCAAAATCTAGATTTGAATTTTTTATGTTTTTATAACCAAAAGATGCTATGTGAAAGTTTGAAACAGAAAATAGTGGTTTTCATCTTGCCGCTTTCTTGGTAAATCTCAAATTTTTCTCAAATTGATCAAAATGGAGTTATAGCGTTTTGGAACAAAACTCTTCATTTACACTGTCTGAATCGTTTCCTATCCTCTATATAGTGCACTATGTGCTATTCACCACGTAGAAACTAGTAAACGTGTGAACAAATGACCGATTTCAGCCAGCTTCAGTCTCTGTTGATAGTGTAGGAGGGGGCGGGACTTCAGATTCTAGAGAGCATTTGATTGGACAGCTAAACACTAAACACAAGATGATTCGTTTTAAAAAAAAAAAAAAAAAAAACTGCTCAACACAAAATATTCTAACTATGATTATAGAATCATTAAACTCTGTTTATGTAATCTATTTTAAATATAAAAAATATATTAATGCTTCAATATCAAAAGAAAGCTCTGGCAGGGGTTTCCAATTTTTCCAGCAGACTTTATCTCAAAGCCTTATTTAAACACACCTGAAGCAGCTAATCAAGGTCATTAGGATCAATGAAAACTTCCAGGCAGGTGTGTAGGATCTAAACATAATAAACAGAATAAACACCTCTGAGCTATGGCCATTACTATAAACTATATCTCAGTTTATTTTCCATGAAACAATGTAGCATTCAAGTAAGTTTATCTTGAAGAATAAAAGAGCTTAGGTATTTTCAATGAAAATTTCTTTAAAGGAATAGTTCACCCCAAAATTAAAATTCTGTCATCATTTACTCACCTTCATGTTGTTCCAAACCTGTATGAGTTTCTTTCTTCTGTTGAACACAACAGAAGATATTTTAAAGAATGTCGGTAACCAGACAGTTGACGGTAGCCTTTGATTACCATAGTAGGAAAAAAATACTATGGATGTCAACTGTCTGGTTACCAACATTCTTTAAAATATCTTCTTTTGTGTTTATCTTTCATACAATTGATGTTTTTCAACCATTTTTAACAGACTTGCTAAAATCATGGCTGCGTTCCAGTTCGTTTTTTAAATGCCCTTCCCTCGCTAACTTCCCTCAGTCTCATTGACTCAGATGTACGTCATTGCTTATGTTGCATTACGTTGCAGATGTACGTCATTGCTTACGAGCGCCCACTACTGGTGGAACTTGATCACTTGGAATACACTATGGAGCTGATTTATTATTTAACCCCCCTTTTTTACTTATTAATTTATTTTATGCACCATTCTATTTGCTTATAAGTTGATAGAGAAAATATAAAATCCTATATGAGCTGCTGGAGAAAAATAAAATTACTCGAACGAGAAAAACTATTAATAGTAAAAACTTTGACTGTGAACATAATGTAGCTACAAGTATACATCTCAACATAATATATTACACACTATTAGCCTATGCGATTAATTCTCAAAATAATTAATATAGCCTATCATACACTTAAGTCAAGTGCGATCTGCTGTGACATCACAATCAAGTTGAATTTTGGGATATAGAGCTACTTGAAGTGTACATCAGAGTAGACCCGCTCCTTCGGTCAAAATCGAGGGGACAAGGGTCTAGTCCACTTCACGAAGTGGAACGCACTTCAAAATGGTGGCATGGTTCACAAAGTTACCCCGAGGGGAAGTGTTCAGGGAACTTTGAGAGTGCGTGTCTAAAATTGGAGTGGAACACAGCTTTATCGGGTAAAGCGGCTGACAATATCCATTGTGGTTTGAAAACGCCCCACTGACTGGGAAACTGCCACTATTGTTCTGCATTCTGTTCTAGAGACACTAAAACATGACATTATGGCATATTGTAGATGTGGCTTGGGTCGACACCTTCAGTGTAAAGCCTTCTTTAACATTTCCAACAAGTGAAATCTACTCAATTTGAGGTATCAATCATGTCCATCTCAAAAACAAGTGGGACAATTTGTGCATCGTAAGCATGAGCAATACTGATGATGTTTGGTGCCTTCAGCTATAGTATTTCCTGTAGTTATGACACCATTTACGACCAGTGCAGTCAGCAGTTTTTTTTTTTTAATAACAACTAGAGTTCTCATGGTGGTTTTAAAGGGGAAGAGGACACAGGCTACAGGCTACATTATTTTTGGTCTTTGGGAAACTTCTCTTGCCGTTTGACTTCACTTCTGCCAGTTGTTTTGGTCGTCATCATTACAAGACTTCAGCATCATGGTAATATATTTAATCTGAAAACCTTTTGTTGAAATGACTGAGATGGTTTTCTGGACAGTTAGGCTATCTCTCTCAAGTACTTTTCTTATTGCACTGCACTGACTGCTGCTTTATGGTCATGCAATGATAGGAACAAGGCTGGAAATGTGCTATAATTAAAGGGTTTCTGCTAAATGTTAAGAAATAATGACAGAATTGAATACATATTAGTTGATTTGGGTGATATTGCTACTTCAGAGTGTCTGCTCTTTTCCCATTGAGTTTGTTGTCATGGTTGTTAATTTGATCTCGTCATTCAGTTCAGGTGTGTGTCATTAATTATCCTAATATGCATGCATTCTTAAGTTCCTCTGATTCTGTTCATTGCTGTCGGGTCTCGTTCATGTTAGATTTGTTGTAAGCTGTTCTTTTTGTGTGGATTATTACCTGTGGATATATTAAAGACTGCCTGTTTCCCTTCATCATCGTGTTCGTGTTCTACAACACAGCGTTGTGACAGATGAAGACAGATCAGATATCTTAAAGATGTCATGGAGCTCCTGCTAAATCTCATATCTTGCAGGTGTCTGCTGTACTGCTTCAATCCTTCATCTGGATCTCTCTGATGGCAACAGGTACTATAATATCTGTGTTAGTATAACTCAGTGATCATTGTTCTGATAGAAAACAATTGTTTTTATTACTGTCAGCACATTCGCTTAACTTCTTTTTCTGCATCCTGTGTCAGTTGAGCAAACAGTCACAGCTTCACAGTATCTTTCTCGCTTTCACACTTGCAGTGTGTTATGAACTCCATTAAAGGGTTGTTTAAACTGACAGCAGTCTGCAGTGACAAAGCAACCGGACATCAGTCATTTTGACAAGAGTTTGTATTTTGAAGTGACATCCCACATAGCAACATTGTGTCGGCCCAGATCCGGCCCACATCTGGCACATGTGGCATGATGATCTGGCCCACATGCTGCAATGAATTACGGTCTTTGTGTGGGCCGCTTCTGTTTGCCAGATCTGGACCACAAGCAGGCCACAGCAATGCCACATGTCAGCCAAGAGCAAAGAAATAAACCTAAACTGGACCTTATCTGAACCACACAATCTGTGTATATTAAATATAGAGTCATCTGAGTCTTAATAAGCTGTTAACAAGCAGAATCACTGAAGGAAAGAAGAGAACAGAAAAAGAGACGAACAGAAACACAAGAACTACAACAGCCTTCAGCCACAGCCTTAGATGAAATCAACTGAAGATGAAAGACATTAAATCTCTCAAGATCTGATTAAACAACTCCACAAACAGCATTACCAGCTTCACTTATTACTAACCAGACTGACTTTATTTATGTTAGACATCTAGAAAAGTTGTTATTGAGAATTAACAGAGGTTAAACTCTGTTTCATTTGAAGTCACCATAATGGTGAATAGTTGTTCCTTTAGTTGGGCTCTTAACTCTTATTATACATTTGTTTTTCTGGCTGCTGTGACAGTGTGTTTGTTAAACACATTTGCAGTAGCAAAGAAAGCTAAAGCAAAATGTCATCAGGTGATGATTGTTGTCTGCTGATTGTTTTGAGTACATCATGAAGTGGGCTGATGTCATTTTATTCTTACAATTGTGTTGTGCTTTTAATACGCTTTTAATACTTAATATGTTACACTTTTTCCATAAGTTGAATAGGGAAGGCGTAGGACGTAGCGTAAGCTTTTTGAAGTGCAAGAGTTTTACACTTTCTTCATCGTTGAATACGGAAGGCAGTCTAGCAGAAGCTGTCTTTTGAATATTGTCAGGGATTCTGCGTTCCAGATGAAGGCGGGGAGATCATTTCACCAGCAAGGAACTGGGAACAAAAATGTTCTGGAGAGTGATTTTTGTGCCTCTCCTTGATGGCATTTGCTGATCACAAGTTTCTGGAGGGGGTGTAGACTCGTAAGAGTGAGTGGAAGTAGGTGGGGGCTGAGCCTGTGGTGGATCTGTAAGCAAGCAGCAACTGGTAGCCAGTGCAGAGAGATAAAGAGATGTGACGTGGGCCCTCTTGGGCTCATTGAAAACAAGACGTGCTGCAGCGTTCTGAATCATTTGTAGAGATTTGATTGCACAATGATGGAAGTTCAGCCAGAAGAGCATTGCTGTGATCAAGCCTAGAAATGACCAGGGCCAGGATGAGAAGGTGTTGCATGCTCTGTTAGGAAAGGCCTGATCTTCCTCATGTTGTGTAGTGCAAATCTGCATGACCGAGCTGTCTTTGCAATGTGGTCTTTGATGACCAGCCGACCTTCAAAGATTACTCCAATATTTCTTCCCAATCTTGGTGTAATTTATGATGTACCTAGCTGAATGGTGAAATCATGCTATAGAGCCGGATTGGCAAGACAAGAAGACAAGAAGCTCAATCTTTGCCAGGTTGAGCTGCAGGTGATGTTCTTTCATCCATGCCGAGATGTCCGCCAGACAGCTTGAGATTCGTGCAGCTACTGTTGGATCATCTGGTTGAAATGAAAGGTTGAACTACACGTCATCAGCATAGCACTGGTAAGAGAAACCATGTGCCTGTATGATGGGTCCTAGTCTCAGCCTCAGACGGACCGTTGGCTGAACGTCTGATGCATATGGCACACTTCAGCAGTTTCGAAGTCATTATACTATGTTAACGCAACTATAAGAACGTTGAAGACGTGTGTGTTGCGTTCTTTAATGGTCCGCTTGGAAACAAATGCCGTGACGCCAACCCCCTCGTAAAAGAATGCCATCAAGTTTACAACTGTTACAATGAGTGCTTATCAGGATCAAATGCTGAATTTTCAAAAGTATGTGAAGTTCATGGCTCCATTATTGCAGTAAACTTGCACAACGTTCTTGAATTAATAATTTATAGATGCACGCCGGTCTGTTATTGTAGGGACATCAACTTTCATTTTCACGCCCCTAAACATGACGTGGAACAAAACGAACTCTGACTGGTTGCTTTACATGTCAGTCAAACTGAAAGCTGTGATAGTGTCCAGACCTTCTGCAGTCAGTCTGAAGGTCTGGTTACGTGAGACTAGATGGGTCCCAGCAATGTAGTGTATATGGAGAAGAGGAGGGGTCCAAGCGCTGAACCCTGAGGAACCCCCATGATAAGCTTTGGATACCTCCCCCCTCCAGGCAACTCTGAAAGACCTACCTGTGAGATAGGATTCAAACCAGTGAAGTGGAGTACCTGTGATGCCCAGTGATGAGAGGGTGGACAGAAGGATCTGATGATTCACAGTGTCAAAAGCAGCAGATAGATCCAGCAGAATGAGAACTGATGATTTGGAATCAGCATTTCGCAATCCGTAGGGATTACGACAGTAATGCAGTCTCAGTTGAATGACCGCTCTTTAAACCAGATTGGTTAACGTCCAGCTGGGAGAGGAAAGATGACACCTGGTTGAACACAACTCGTTCAAGTGTTTTCACTAGACAGGTCTGTAACTATCAACAAGTGATGTATTTAATGTGGGTTTTTTAAGCAGTGGGGTTACACAGGCCTGCTTGAATGCGGTAGGGAAAATGCCAGCGTGGAGAGATGTGTTGATATTGTGTGTGAGTGCTGGTACATGTGTAGGAGAGATGGCCTGTAGAGGGTGTGATGGGATGGGATCTAGAGGGCAGGTGGTGGGATGACTGGAGAAGAGAAGTTTAGATACTTCTGTCTCAGTGAGGGGAGAGGAGAAGGAGAGGGGTCTGTAGCTGTGGATGTGTTTGGTCTGAACTCCTATGTGTGGAGCTGAGGACTGACTGCTGATGGTTGAAGTTTTGTTAGTGAAGAAACTAGCAAAATCATCAGCAGTTAAAGAGGTGTTGGGAGGTGGTGGAGGGGGACAGAGGAGAGAGTTGCTTTTTACTTTCCCTTAATCGCTCCCTATTCCAGCAAATGCTACTCTAAGCAATGTCTGAAACTTTGTATTACGGGCACTTCTTGCCTCTTTACGACAAATCGCTTGCTGTATTCCTCACTTGTAAATCGCTTTGGATAAAAGCATTTGCAAAATGAATAAATGTACAGTATATGTAAATATGTATATGTAAAATGCATTTGTTTCCAATGCAGTCATTTTTAACCACAAACTGCACCAAAACCTTTACCAATTTTTGTACCATTCCGATCAAGTCAAAAATGATAAAATCAAAATGTATTTTTTATTTTTTCAGTCAAAAAACTGAACTGCAAATTAGCATTTCAAGCATGCATTTGTGTGTATTCCAGGTGTGCAGTATGACATCACTCATATTATCAGCAGTATGTGTGTAGTTCGGCAGTCGACGGTGCTCATACCCTGCAAATACACTCATCCTCAACATGAGCAGGTGAGCGCAGCGGAATGGCTCCATGAGAAATCACCGGAGGAGGAGGTCAGAGTTTCTCAGGACCCTAGATTTGAAGGGCGCGTGGAGTTGCAGGCTGACGCGGGAAATTGCTCGCTGCTGCTGAGGGACGTGAGAGAGGGTGACGCGGGTATCTTTCGCTTTGTGCTCAGCACTGGATCCGGGCAAAACTGGACTAACGCTCAGGGAATCCGTCTCGAAATAACAGGTGAGTGCACAGTTGGATGATAGTTGTGACTAAATTTCCATGTGAGAACGGGAATTTAACAGATGATACTCTACTATGGTTAAGTATAACTTGAACATTGCAATGTTTATAATAAATACTTCATCCGAGCACATCGTTTAACCTAACACTGTGTTGAAAGCCCTGTAACACCTTTGGTGTTTCGGTCAAATGAAGCTTACAATCAGTCAAAATTAACTTGAACAAAATTGAAACAATCAGTTTCAAAAATAAACACAAAACCTGTACTAATTGCAAGTTGACAAAAAGATTGAATCCAATATATTGTGATAATATAGTATAACAAGAGCTTTATAAGCAATTTTTTTGTAGGCTGGTCATTTGAGTGTGTGACAAGGTGGGAGAAAAATCCCAAAAAAGTACAAAAATTATCCAAACATTTTTCGCAAGTACCCAGCTAACAGAATTTTGTTATAAGAACGTTCTCTAAATATTCAGTGTTGGTTCTGGGAACGTAAAAAACGTCCAGTTTTCTTGACGTTAGAGGAACGTTTTTATAAGGTATAATGTTCCTCAAATGTTCTTTCAACTTAATTTTGATCTAAAATTCAACATTCTAGGAACGTTGATTTGTAACATTCCAAGAACACGAAAATGTTCAGTTTCCTTAATGTTAGTAGAATGTTATTTAAAGGTTAGTATGATGTTCCTGAAACATTCTTTCAATCATTCAAACACCTGCTGTGAACAAGCACTGAAAGAAAGAGAAATAAGAACACAAACTACAACTTTCTTCAGCCACAGCCTTAGATGAACTGAAGATAAAAGACATTAAATCTCTGAAGATCTGATTAAACAACTCCACAAACAGCATTACCAGCTTCACTTATTACTAACCAGACTGACTTTATTTCTGTCACACATCTACAGAAGTTCTTATTGAGAATTAACAGAAGTTTAGATGTTTCGTTTGAGGTCACCATCATGGAGGTTGGTGGTTGCTTTAGTTGAGCTCTTGACCCTTGACTATTATAGAGCTGCTTCTTTATCAGCAATTGCATGTTTTCAGAAAACATTTCTGCATTGATAAAGAATGATTCATCTATATGAATGTTTTAATAACAGGCAAATGACTGCATTTAAGTGGTTTAAGCAACTTTTTTTTTTTCCCTGTAATTGCTAACTTAAGAAATTGAAGTGCTGTATCAAACCCAACCAATGTGAAAAATATAATTGTTAACTTTTTGTTTAAAACATTGTTTTGTGTCATTTATACATTCAGACATCAACATTTGGCATATGAAACACAACAATGGTGACATGCTTCATGCCAGCATACAAAACACATTCATGGTTCCCATCATGCATTGCAACATGAATAAATTATGCAGCTGAATTTTTTTTGTTTTTGATTGTCACCATTGTTGAGGTTTGTATGATGAGTGCTGATGTCTAATTGTGTCGTTTTTAACTTCTAAATAGTTTTGGACAATATTACACAAATCACTTCAATGTTAAAAATGATTTTTATCACGTTTTTGAGTTTATTATTTCCTTTTCACATAATACTTCAATACCAAAAAAAAAAAAAAAAAAGTTGATTAAACTACTTTAATGCAGTTATTTGACTGTCTTTATCAATGCAGAAATGTTTTCTGAAAACACCTACAATTGCTGATAAAGAAGCAACTCTATAACAGTCAAGGGTCAAGAGCTCAACTAAACCACCAACCTCCATGATGGTGACCTCAAACGAAACATCTAAACTTCTGTTAATTCTCAATAAGAACTTCTGTAGACGTGTGACAGAAATAAAGTCAGTCTGGTTAGTAATAAGTGAAGCTGGTAATGCTGTTTGTGGAGTTGTTTAATCAGATCTTCAGAGATTTAATGTCTTTTATCTTCAGTTCATCTAAGGCTGTGGCTGAAGAAAGTTGTAGTTTGTGTTCTTATTTCTCTTTCTTTCAGTGCTTGTTCACAGCAGGTGTTTGAATGATTGAAAGAATGTTTCAGGAACATCATACTAACCTTTAAATAACATTCTACTAACATTAAGGAAACTGAACATTTTCATGTTCTTGGAATGTTACAAATCAACGTTCCTAGAATGTTGAATTTTAGATCAAAATTAAGTTGAAAGAACGTTTGAGGAACATTATACCTTATAAAAACGTTCCTCTAACATCAAGAAAACTGGATGTTTTTTACGTTCCCAGAACCAACACTGAATATTTAGAGAACGTTCTTATAACAAAATTATGTTAGCTGGGTAGTTACACCCTGTGTGAGCAAAGTCAGGAAGTTTAGTCCAATGCGATTAACATTAAAATTTTCGGGAAAAAGAAAATCCTCTCTGGGTCAAAATGACGCAAACACAACATAAGGGTTAAAAAAAAAAAATGATGTGCCCTCGATCGGTGACCCAACAAAACCAATGAATACCTGATGGACAAAATCAAGAGTAAATAAAAAACAAAAACAAAAAATTTACTTGCAAAATGATTTAGGCTATTGACCAAATGGGGGAACATGATTTCACCAAGTACAGCATGTTCCTGGATCGACATCTTTGTTGATCCTATAGCAACATTCCAATCAACCAATCAGATTTGAGGTACAAATTTACAGTTTATGTCAAGTTTAGGCTTAAAATCAGGGTTAGGTTCTTCTACATCAGTGTTATTCACCCATCATTTCCCTATGATTTTAGAGAGAAGTTATGGGTAGGGTTAGGTTTTGGGATAGGGTTAGTATTAAGATTTTCAGACAAGAATGTTCTGCCAGGATTAACAAAAGATGTTGATCCAGGAACATGTCTTACTTGGCAAAATCATGGTGACCTCGCAAAATGATTCACTGTTTTGAAACCCCACATGCTGGTGACACCTGCTGGTCAGAATGGTGTAAATGTAACAGATGTAGGCCGGTAAGAGCTGTGCGTGTCTCACTCCCTTGATCTCAAGAGCTGCTCTAGCAACTGACGTTTGATACTGCAGTCTTTAGCCTCCTTGTTAGATCGCCCGACTCCCATGCCGGTGGACCCGGGTTCAGGTCCTGCTTAAAGCGGGCAGTTAAAACAAGAGGGGTTGCATAAATGCAACGAAAACTCAGCTCAAACATGCATATAAACCTATTGCAAATGTTTTATTAAAAGTGATATACTGTATGTCACAATGGGGAAGAAAAGATGATCACAACTTCTGTTTCATGGCAACTTTAAGAAAGCTCAGAAATAGATCTTTACATTTACATTCCTTTGTGAGATGTTTATATCTAAAGTACATTATATTTACATCTAAAGCGACTTGCAGTGCATCCAAAGTATGTTCTTTGGGAATCAAACCCATGACTGTTGTGTGTATTTACACACTAAGCACACAAATTAGGCAAAGACTTATTCTTTTTGGTCCAGATGCGGAGGTGGAGGTGAAGACCCAGTCTGACAATGTGACGGAGGGAGATTGGATTTTGTTTATCTGTGGTTCATGCATCCCCTCCATGACTGTACCAACCTACATCTGGAGGAAAGATGGGCATCTGCACAGTCAACGCCATGGGGACAACATGCTTGATTTGGAGTCTGTCGAGCCGGAGGACGGAGGCCGATATTTCTGCACCATAAGCGGTCATGAGGGACTCAACTCCACATCTGTTAACATCACTGTTAGACCTGGATGTAAGTGAGCTGAGAGCTTTAATAACTTTATTTTGAAATACCTCACATGTTCCTTAGAAAACGTAAAAATGTCTTTAGAATGAAATGTCAATGAAAGTTGTGAGGAGTGTAGTAGCGGCTTAGGAACAGTGAAAAAAATCATTTAACTACATCTCAAACACTCAAGTTTACAGTGATGTGTGCTAAAAGAAAGACATTTTTTGATATTCTTTTTAGTGCACAATTTATCCAAACCATCTTTTACCTAGTATTGTTCATCAAGTATCATCAGTCCCTTTTACTGTTGTAGTTTTAAAGGTGGTTCATTGCGATTTCACAACTTTAGTTAGTGTGTAATGTTGTTGTTAGAGCATAAACAACATCTGCAAAGTTAAGATGCTCAAAGTTCAATGCAAAGGGAGATATTTTCTTTTAAAGAATTCTCTGTTTAAGGACTACAAACGGCTGGTAGGGACTACAACAAGCTTCTTCCCGGGTTGGTGACATCACAAACCCTACAGTTTACATAAACCCTGCCCCCAAGAACACGCAACAAAGGGCTGAGGCCATGTTATTGCATTACAGTACGTAACACAAATGCAATAGCATGTCATAAAAGCAAGATGAGAACATAAGTTATAACAATAATTAAACTAAACTATACCTGTTCTATCTTCATGCAGCAAGTATTTTCTGGCTCTGTAAGCATCTTACAACAGTTCCTACATGAGCGATTTATAGATTATCATGACAGAATATGCTAATCAATGACTTTAAGACGCTTCAATGACGTTAACTCTACATCAGCTACATAAATTCATCAACTAACCATTCAGGAATGTCATCCCAGCTAACAGAATTTTGTAGAACGTTCTCTAAATATTCAGTGTTGGTTCTGGGAACATAAAAAAACACCTGCAATTGCTGATAAAATAAGCAACTCAACAAAAGTCAAGGGCTCAACTAAAACAAATGCTGATCTCCATGATGGTGACCTCAAACGAAACCTTTTCAATAAGACCAACATCTAAACCTCTGTTAATTCTCAATAAGAACTTTTGTAGATGTGTGACAGAAATAAAGTCAGTCTGGTTAGTAATAAGTGAAGCTGGTAATGCTGTTTGTGGAGTTGTTTAATCAGATCTTCAGAGATTTAATGTCTTTTATCTTCATTTCATCTAAGGCTGTGGCTGAAGAAAGTTGTAGTTTGTGTTCTTATTTCTCTTTCTTTCAGTGCTTGTTCACAGCAGGTGTTTGAATGATTGAAAGAATGTTCCAGGAACATCATACTAACGTTTAAATAACATTCTACTAACATTAAGGAAAATGAACATTTTCATGTTCTTGGAATGTTACAAATCAACGTTCCTAGAATGTTGAATTTTTAAATCAAAATTAAGTTGAAAGAACGTTTGAGGAACATTATACCATATAAAAAAAACGTTCCTGTAACATCAAGAAAACTGGACGTTTTTTACATTCCCAGAACCAACACTGAATATTTAGAGAACATTCTTATAACAAAATTCTGTTAGCTGGGCTGTTGCATTCTACATGTTGTCACTTCTTCTTGAGTCTCTCCTTCATTGTCTGACTTTGGTTTGAACATAAAAGACTGAACAGTTTCTAACATTTATGTAAGTCTGCATGAGGTAATCGGCGCTGCTAACACGAGCTCTTGAAATTCCGCCCTCTTCGTAGGAGCAGCAGCTCATTTAAATTTAAAGGAACACACAAAAACAGAGCATTTTTGCTCACCCTCAAAAAGTTACAAATTTGACATTCTATAAAAAATTATCTGTGGGGTATTTTGAGCTAAAACCTCACATACACACTCTGGGGACACCAGAGACTTAATTTACATCTTGTAAAAGTGGCATTATATGACCCCTCTAGATAATGCTTACAAAGTAATGTCAGTTAACCCTGAACATAATTTGAATTTAGTTTTGCTGCAAGTTTTCACACTTTTTTTTTTTGTCTTTTCAGATTCTCCAAAGAACGTCTCAGTGTCCATCAATCCGTCTGGTGAAATAGTGTCAGGAGATTCAGTGACTCTGAACTGCAGCAGTGATTCAAACCCTCCTGCTCTGAACTTCAGCTGGTTTAAAGGAGAAACATTTCTGGGATCTGGCGACACCTACAGCATCACTAATATCAAGTCTGAGGCCAGTGGAAACTATTATTGCTCTGCTAGAAACAAATATGGATCTCAGTCCTCTGCTGCTGTGACTGTGAATGTCTTGTGTAAGTCTGCCTTTAATTTTGATAATTTCTGGATGACTATTTGCTTAATTATTGATCTTATTGCATGTCATTTTACACTTTCGTCTTTACAGATCCTCCAAAGAGCGTCTCAGTGTCCATCAGTCCGTCTGGTGAAATAGTGTCAGGAGATTCAGTGACTCTGAACTGCAGCAGCGATTCAAACCCTCCTGCAGAAATCAGCTGGTTTAAAGGAGAAACATTAGTAAAATCTGGAAGAATCTTCAGCATCTCAAACATCAGCTCTGATCACAGTGGAGAATACAAGTGCAGATCCAGAAATAAACATGGAGAGAAAGACTCTGATACTGTGATGCTGAATGTCATGTGTGAGTGAACGCTTCTTCAGAAACTGACAACAGATCCTCTAGTTCCAATGAGTTTTGTGATTGTTGAGACATTTTTTTTTTTTTTTTATTCTATTTCAGATCCTCCAAAGAGCGTCTCAGTGTCCATCAGTCCGTCTGGTGAAATAGTGTCAGGAGATTCAGTGACTCTGAACTGCAGCAGTGATTCAAACCCTCCTGCTCTGAACTTCAGCTGGTTTAAGGAGGATGAAACCTCAGCTGTTGGATCTGGACAGAGTTTCAGCATCTCCAGCTTTAACTCCAGTTTCAGTGGACGCTTCTACTGTGAGGCTCAGAATAAATATGGATCTCAGAGATCAGCGTCTGTTTCTCTCACTGTTAAAGGTATTTTCTATAAACAGACACTCTTTCAGGTTCATCTGTCTCACGTGTGAAATGATCTTCATGATCATCTTGTTTCAGGGGTTCAGAGAGCTGCTCTGCACACAGTTTCTGGGATCGTGGCGGGATGTGGAGGATTGATCTTCATCATCATCATCATCATCATCATCATTGTGTTCATAAAGTGAGTGAAGTTTATCTGCTCACTAAATCTAAGTCAATTCACTAAAAAAATCTACAAAAATCAATCTCACATCTAAAGTAAATGGACTCTATTTCAAGCCTTCTCTTTTTTAATATATTTTAATACATTTTTAATAGTTTTCTGTCTGTTTTCAGGAGGAAGAAGAGGAGAGAAGGTGGAACTGAAGACGTGAATCAAAAGCAGGCGAGTCGACAAACACACTCCTCCATCTACAACTGAAACACAGTGTGATTGTATTGTTGTATTGAACTATGAATACAATAGTGAATATGAAGCAATATAAGTGTAGAAATCTCTCTCTATAGACGGCTGACGCGAGTGACGATACATACACAGCTCTGGATCCAGCGTCCAGAACATCTGCTGACATTTACAGCACAATCACAGTCAGTAAATGTCTCCAACACTTTTTACAGTCAGATTCAGCAGATCCACACATAAACAGGCTGTTTGTTGATCTGTCTCTCACCGTCTGTTCAGTCCAGAGCTCCTGATGACATCTACACGGCTCCTGAGCTTCAGTCCAGATCTTCTGAATATGAGACTCTAGCAGTGACTTCAGCAGATCCACATTAAACTCTCCTCACTGTATTACTGCTAATATGAAACAACTGAAGCTCCTCAGAAACTGCCCATCATTATCAGCTCATCAACATCATTTCATTATCAATAACATTGTGATTTATTAAACTGTGTATATTGTAATTGAGCTTAAGAGTTTGCAGAATATTTTTATTTTTTTGTATTAGTCTTGCAAATCTATATTTTAGCATGAATGTCACATTTTATGTTTGTGCTTCATAAGCAAATGTATTTTAAGAGAAAACTTGTGCAATTCCAAATATTTAAAGTAACATCTTAATAACTTGTAGTCATACTTTAGTTTCTGCTTCACTCGAGTATTATAAATTGAATTTATGTATGTTAATTGCACAGTTAAGCAGTATTTTCATGTTCAACTCAGTTCAGTCTGTATCTGATTATATTAAAGTCTCCAGTTTCTCTGTCATGTCTGATGCTCTGTTGACTGGATTTTATTCTACTGTATCTTTACTGGAGGAATCTAATCATTTTTGTAGTGTTTAAAAGACTGAGATCTCAAATAAACATTTCTCTCATAGCTGCTGTGTATTTTATTATAACTGATATTTCATGTGTGTCCAGACTGACATCTAGAGTCATACTAATAAACGCAGCCAATAGGTTTTATAAAGTAATAAAAGGCCAGAAATAAAGTGATGAACTAGAGTACTCAGTTTGGACAAAATGTAAATACTCAAACACAGTGAACCAGAATAGTTAATAATTAATATTAATAGGCTAGTTAATTATTTTAAATATTAAAATTGTATTATTGAACATAGAGGTACAAAAATAACCAATCAAACAGGAATAATGACAGTGCAGGTTTCTAACAAACACCAATCAGATTAACGCCTGTGACGCGACGCCGTTGCTCCGCCCACCGCGGCGGGGAAATTCAATCCTCAAGACTTTCAAAACAAGTTCCACACAAACCAGTCAACCATCCGTGTACAGATCACACACTGAAAAAAATGGCAATTATGCAGATTCAGCCAGTAAGGAAATCTAGATTTTCTTAAAGGGGACCTATTATGCAAAATTCACTTTTTAAGGTGTTTGAACACAGATGTGTCCACAGTGTGTGTAAACAACCAGCCTATAATGGTAAAAATCCACCCAATACTTTTTTTTTTTTTATAATCCGCATTTATCATTTTCAATCTCTCAGAACATGCTGTTTGAGATTTCCCCCTACTCCTACGTAAGAGTAGGGAAACCCCGCCCATGACTGGTGACGATCTGTCCTGTTAGCAGCATAGACACACCGCTGAGTGAGAAGCACAGAGTTGCCATTTCTGTTTACTCGCTGTATCAGCTAGAGATATACAATGTCTGTGCCGAAAAACATTATTGTTCTGTTGTTGGATCTACCAACGAACATACGAGGCTCCATAGACTCCTGCCATCTGAGTCACTGAGGACACCGTGGTTGAAGTTATTAGTCAAGGATGGATCAGTACAAACTGTATCAATCCTCTCCCCGGAGCGATACTGGTCACGGCAGAGAGAGAACGCACGCACTTCATTACAGTCCATCGGAGTTGTTTTGCAGATATAAAGTTTACTATTAAGCACCCCCAAAAAGGCATAAGGTCTGTATATATTTGTTTACTGTAGTTGTAACGAGTGTTTTTGTGTAATTCGCTTTGTATGTTAAAGGTGATCCTTTTTACAAGCTGTAATATACGTTTTTGGTGTCCCCAGAATGTGTCTGTGAAGTTTCAGCTCAAAATACCCCATGGATTTTCTATTATACCATGTTTTAACTGCCTATTTTTGGGTGGGAGAAAAAATTAGCTGTTTTGGGGTGTGTGCCTTTAAAGGCAAATAAGCTGGTGCTCCCCGCCCCCAAGCTCGCCAATACACTGACTCCATATTTTTTTTTACAGTCTATGGCAGTGACGCGCTGTCCGAGGTGCTGATCATTCACACTTCAACTGTTGGGAAAGATCTTCTCTTAAATAAAAAAGAGGTGCACAAACATGTCGGACTCGAGCTCCTCAGTTCCCTCGGACTACTTAATAAAACACTTCTATTAAAAGCAGAGTAATTGGAGTTGAGTTGGTGAAGACGCCGGAAGTATTTTCACATAAGTTTAGTATCCTCCAGTTGCGACTGACAGAATAAGATTAACAAGCTTCTTTCGTTCAAAACAATGTAAAATGGCTTTATCAGGCTTTCAGCTTCCATTTACAGACTTTAAACCTTCTGTGAGTCTTTTTACCAATTCATCTATCATCATGTGCATTGGTATCTTGATCTCTGAAGCCAAACATGTGTTTGCGTTTGACTGTGTATATAGCCTATATGCCATATCTAGAGTGATTTGTTATATGTGTTAATTTTTACTTAAGAACTTTAATAGAAACAGTTATAAATGCTTGACACTTGCCGTATTGCATGACAACTTTTACGAAGGCAGCAACAAAAACGGAAAGAAAAAGAGGAAGGAGCACAATGACGCAGAGAAGTATGTTCTCCAGTGGGGTCACATCTGTAGCTTCAGCAGTGTGTGTTCATTCTCTGTTCGAGTGAATGCATCAGAACGCGTTTTTGTGTTTTTATTTGAACTTGACACGTGTCTTAAAAACAGTGTAAAATCTACACTAGTGTCATGTGACTGGAGGTGGAGCATTTTACACCCAAACTGAGGAAATGAAGAGAGACAGGAAGTCAAACAAACTTTAAAAGAAAGTTCCAACCGTCCAGTTTGATCAGTTCTCTTTTATTTTATCTTATATGAATCCCGCAGGTTACAGTAAATCAAGGTAGGACAGTTCTCTAAATAAAATATTTAAAATTGATTACTCTAGAGTTTCAGTGCAGTCTGACTTGATTGTTGTTTCTCTCTGATGAAAATGATCAACATGTTTGTGAAATCACGCTTCATTTATGTGTGTAATTTTAATCATCTGCTCAATGTCTTCCAGAATGTTTTGTCTTTTCTCTCTGATTTCTCTGATTGTGATTCCTGGTGAGTCTGAAGCAAAACCTTATTTGAAATGATTGAGTTATTGCTCTGATTATAAACATGTTAAATATCCACAATGTCCAAATATCATATGTTGCTGTTGTTTTAGTTTGTATTCGGATGTTTACAGTAAATGTAAAGAATATTTGAAGAGTAAAGAATTGTTTGTAATGAACAAAAACTATATAAAGACAATCAAAGCAAACAGAAGATCTGAAGACTCCATTAAAACATATTACTTCTGAAGTGCATTTGTCATGTAGAGAAAAACATTGAAATAAAAACACAGAAACACTGTATGATTATAGTGATAAATATGCATTACAAAATCACTGTTTGCCTGTTTTATATTTTCCAGGGATTTGCAGTCAGAAATGGGAGATTCAGTACTCAAACATGATGAAATGTGTCCTAAAGGGTTCGACAATACATTTATCAGGCACTTATAAACACCCAGATCATCTCACTATGACAGAGATATATTGGACCGTAAACCCATTTAAAGATGAAAAAAACATCAATCTGTTGAATCTTTTAGATTACAGAGACAGAGTTCAGTACTTTCCGGGAGACAAAAAATTCTTACTCAAACTCAGTGATGTGAGACGTGAGGATGAAGGAATGTACTGCCTCAGTATTGTGACAAATGTAAATAAAGAAAGATATCTGGGTTTTCCTGGGATTGAGCTCAGAGTCACAGGTACAGTCAAACTAATATTGCACTGACAGATTTTACTCTGTTCTTTCATATAAATATAAAATCTGTTTTGTCTGTGATTTCAGAGCTCAGAGTGGAGATTCCTGAAGAGGTCGTTGAGAAAGATTCACCTGTTTTATTTTGTAAGAGCACCTGTAACCTCTCAGGTAGAACAAACTTTACCTGGTATAAAAACGGCAAGCGTTTATCAGAATGGAGCGGCATGAATCAGCTGTTGCTGCAGTCGGTCAGCAGTGATGATACGGGAAACTACAGCTGTGCAGCGAGAGATCAGGAACATCTGCCGTCTCCTGCCGTCACTCTCAGCGTCAGATGTACCACACACTTTCACCTTTTCAATTCAATCCAGACTGATCACATGATCGAATTTAAGTTATTTTTAATCTTTTTTTTCAGATCCTCCAAAGAACGTCTCAGTGTCCATCAGTCAGTCTGGTGAAATAGTGTCAGGAGATTCAGTGACTCTGAACTGCAGCAGTGATTCAAACCCTCCTGCTCTGAACTTCAGCTGGTTTAAGGAGAATGAAACCTCAGCTGTTGGATCTGGACAGAGTTTCAGCATCTCCAGCTTTAACTCCAGTTTCAGTGGACGCTTCTACTGTGAGGCTCAGAATAAATATGGATCTCAGAGATCAGCGTCTGTTTCTCTCACTTTTAAAGGTGAGAATCGTCTCTGTTGGTCTCAGTTTTGTAGGTCATTGTCTGTATGTAGTGAGTGAAAGCACTGAGTTTCTCTTTCTCTCGTCTGCACGGCTGAAGAAAGCAGCTGGTCTCTGATCACAGTCACAGTGGGAATCACTGCAGCTGTTGTCATGACTGTGATTGTGATGCTGTTGATCAGAAGGTGAGAGAGACTCTGTGTCTGTACCGTCATGAAGATCACAGTCAGTTTGTGTTCATGTTCATTTCTTCTTCTCTCAGGAAACGAGTGACTCCATCAGAAGAGCAAAAGCACAGAGGATCACAACAACATAAAACAGTGTGACAATCTTCTCATGCTTCTTCTCGTTTGTGTCCTGTCAGTTATGAAGGCAGAATTCATTCTCTCATTATTGTGTCGTCAGGTCGAGTCTCCTGTGGACACCTACATGACCCTTGACCCCAAGTCCAGATGTTCTGAATACGACACACTGGATGTGAGTTCTTCTGCTGTTGTTGTGAAGGTGTTACATGAGATCTTATTTGTGATGCATATGTTCACTTCTTCTCTAGAATATGAAGAGATCATGTGACACAGACGACCCTGAAGATCAGGATTATACGTATTATAACATGGACAAATGATTATTATATCTTACATTAATTTAATTTGACAGTTCATTTCACATTCATTTTTAATGTTGTGCTGCTAAAAATGAGAGAACATCTCAAGAGTCAAATACATCAGTCTAGTTGAAGTTCACGTTGACGCAACGGTCAAACGTTTGTGTAGCGCATGTTTAGAAAAGCAGAAGAAAAGCAGCACAGTTTAATGCAAAAACACGTTCTGTGTGAATTTTCCTTGCTATTATTGCCTTAAGTTTGTTTACAACAGATGACTGTTATAGTCACTTTCCCTTTATTTCCCTGCTTTAACGATATGCATTGTGAAAAAGTGCTATAGAAATAAAAATTAATTGAAACGACATTGTGTTGTGTCACTGTTTGCTTTATTTCAGGCAGTGAGTGAATTATACAGTGAATCTTCAGCGGGTGATTATTTTTAAAAGTTATTTCTATCTGCCGTTTTCTGTGATAAATAGCGGCTGTTTTGTTGATATTCCGTGTGACTCTGACCAAACAGAGAAGATGTTTTTAAGAAGACTGTTGCTATGGTCACGCGAACGCGCCTAAATAACTTTGAGCTTAAAGGGATAGTTCACCCAAAAATGAAAATTCTGTCATCATTTACTCACCCTCAAGTAGTTCCAAACCTGTATGCATTTCTTTGTTCTGCTGAAAACAAAGAAAGATATTTGGAAGAATGTCTGTATCCAAACTGATCTCGCTCCCCATTTAATACCATAGTAGGAAAAATAAATACTATGGTAGTCAATGGGGGGCGAGATCTGTTTGGTCTTATAGCTGGTCTCTCAGTTTTGTCAGGCTGGTCTATAGGCTGATTTTAGAGGGGCTTTCGGAGACTAGTTAAGAAATATATTTCCTCATAGTCATTTCTCTCACTATAATTATGTAAATGCAGTTACATGTATCTTCCTCTAGAGGGCGCGTCAGGTCGGTGAGGCTGTAGAGGTGTGCAGTGACGCGCTGTCCGAGGTGCTGATCCAATAATAATAATAATAAAAATAAACATTCATCAACAGTGACGTGTGTGTGGAATGTTCAAAATCAGAGTTCTACTGCTACAAAATAAACGCGTTCGAGATGCCCAGTTGGCCTATAAGAGTAAACAATAAAAACAAATGTTTTTTTTTTATAGTATAGAAGAAGAATGTCACTGCAACTTTGTCTTTCATCTCATTATGTTTTTGCACCATCTTTACAACCTATAAAGGCCCCAATGTCTTGTTCTGAAAGAGCTGGTAAAACTGATCAAGAGCTTCTTCTTTTCGTTCAGCACATTGAGCTTCAATTCACACGCCTCATGACATCAAACCCCATAAACACCTTCTGTAAGAGCCCGTTTGTCTTTACATTGTGAGAGAACATCTTGAACTCAATATAGTTAAATACATTCACTAAATTACAGTATAGCTATAGGATTACAATGAATTATCAATTATTAAATCATCAAATCTTTTACTCTGTTTATGTGAAATATCTGGTGATTTGTGTTGATGATTGTTTAGATGAAGTCAAAGAGAAGCTGTTTCTCAAGAGTACATGTTGCACATTTATCTTGCATTAGCGTAAAAAAGAAAAAGAGGAAGCGGTTGTGCAGAAGTGTAATTTTTTTTGTACCATGTGAAAGTTACATTGACTTGAGTTTCCATAGTATTTCAGTGAACTTCAGTTCAGCTCCTCTGTGACTGAATGAATGCATTAATACAGATTCAAAGAGGCTTGAGCGACTTCTTTAAGGCATTTGTCAGACATTTTCATAAGGGTTTGCTAAATCATATTTTCAAAAAATTGTCTGTATACACACATTCACACACACACACACACATATAAATATATGTGTGTGTATGTGTAAATGTGCACTAGTGTCATGTGACTGGAAGTGTTTAACACTCATTCAGAGGAAGTGAAGAGAGTCAGGATGTGTGAAAACAGTTAAACTACTGCATTCAGATCATAGAGTCATTTTTACACACAAACCCTGCTGATGAAAGTAAGGTAGGACAGATATATTTTTACAATGCAAAAAAACGTTTTTCTACAGTTTCAATAGAGAGATTATTGAATATGATATATTAAGTACTTGTTTTATATGTATCTGCAGTCATGCAAACACGCGTCAGTCTCCCAGAATGTTTCGTCTTTTCTCTCTGATTTCTCTGCTTGTGATTCCTGGTAAGTCTGAACATAATTCATATTTTCATACATACACTAAAGAAACCATCTTTCAGGATGTTTTGTCTGTATTTCTGTACTTAATGACAGTTTAATATCAAGAAAGTGTAGAGTTCACAGTTCTGCTAAACTGACACTTCAATATATAGTGACAGATCAAATTAGTCTTTTTAGACACTTCCTGGAAATAATGGCTGTTGACGCCATTTTTGTGTTCGTGTAAAGTGTTTGTTCTCCTCTGGGTGTCACGGTACTAGAATATTTAGGATATCGAGAGCATGAGTACGATCAGCAAACAGCTGATATGTTGATCTTGTTGTATTTTGTCTTGTGGATGATTACAATTACTAAACCTGAAGAGTAAAGTAATGTTTTTTAACTATATAAAAACAAGCAAAGCAAATACTGAAGGAGAAGAACTGCTTCTGTGATCTAGAGAAAAGTAAAAACACAAACACACAGTATCGTCAAGATCTGTATTTGCCTTTTTTATATTTTCCAGGGATTTGCAGTCAGAAATGGGAGATTCAGTACTCAAACATGATGAAATGTGTCCTAAAGGGTTCAACAATACATTTATCAGGCACTTATAAACACCCAGATCATCTCACTGTGACAGAGACATTTTGGACCGTAAACCCAGTTAAAGGCGAAAACAACATCAATCTGTTGAATCTTTTAGATTACAGAGACAGAGTTCAGTACTTTCCGGGAGACAAAAAATTCTTACTCAAACTCAGTGATGTGAGACATGAGGATGAAGGAATGTACTGCCTCAGAATCGTGACAAATGTAGATAAAGAAAGATATCTGGGTTTTCCTGGGATTGAGCTCAGAGTCACAGGTACAGTCAAACTAATATTGCACTGACAGATTTTACTCTGTTCTTTCATATAAATATAAAATCTGTTTTGTCTGTGATTTCAGAGCTCAGAGTGGAGATTCCTGAAGAGGTCGTTGAGAAAGATTCACCTGTTTTATTTTGTAAGAGCACCTGTAACCTCTCAGGTAAAACAAACTTTACCTGGTATAAAAACGGCAAGCGTTTATCAGAATGGAGCGGCACGAATCAGCTGTTGCTGCAGTCGGTCAGCAGTGATGATACGGGAAACTACAGCTGTGCAGCGAGAGATCTGGAACATCTGCCGTCTCCTGCCGTCACTCTCAGCGTCAGATGTACCACACACTTTCACCTTTTCAATTCAATCCAGACTGATCACATGATCGAATCTAAGTTATTTTTAATCTTTTTTTTCAGATCCTCCAAAGAGCGTCTCAGTGTCCATCAGTCCGTCTGGTGAAATAGTGTCAGGAGATTCAGTGACTCTGAACTGCAGCAGTGATTCAAACCCTCCTGCTCTGAACTTCAGCTGGTTTAAGGAGAATGAAACCTCAGCTGTTGGATCTGGACAGAGTTTCAGCATCTCCAGCTTTAGCTCCAGTTTCAGTGGACGCTTCTACTGTGAGGCTCAGAATAAATATGGATCTCAGAGATCAGCATCTGTGTCTCTTTCTGTATCATTTGCAGGTATTGATATGTGCCGTTGGCTCTTATGCTGGTGTCATTATCAGCCGTGTGAATGACGTTTCTCTTCACTCAGGTGGACGGACCGCAGGTCTCTATGCAGCTGCTGGAATCGGGGCTGCGCTCATCTGCATCTGCATTATTGTTGTAGTAATAAAAATCCTGAGGTAAGAGAAAACTGCTGTGGAACATATGTATTTTTAACTTATATATAACTTACAAGTCATATTAACTACTTTTATGACACTTTTAATGCCGTATTTTTCCTTTTAATCTTCAAATTTCCAAGACATGGATATTGTATGTTTCTATAAATATTTTTCTTCTCTCCAGTAGGAAAACAGGAGATACTGGCGTCCGAGGTGGCGTTTCAAAACAGGTGTGATTTCACAAATTTCCTGGATCAACATTCCCATCAACCAATCAGATTTGATGGACAAGTTTACAGTTTATGTCAAGTTTAGGCTTAAGATCAGGGTTAGGTGCTTCTACATCAGTGTTATTCACCATCATTTCCCTTTAAGGACAAATTATAGGTAGGGTTAGGACTAAATTTTCAGTCAGGAATTTAGTTCAATGTCTTACTTGGCAAAATCACATCATGATGATCTGGACTGTGTGTTTATTCAGGAGAACAGCAGCGCAGCGGTGACGGATCAGATGAGCACGTGTGATTCAGGCGTTCAGAATGACGTGATCTACTCAAACATCGATCACAAGAGACCCAGGAAGCATCAGAGCGCTGGAGGTGAAGACGAGGTTCAGTACGCCACCGTCCATCACCACAGAAACACAGAGAACACGAGTGTGAAGGCTAAAGGTCCGTCTGGAGATGTGAGGGATCTCTGTCCTGCTGACTCTGCCAGGTGAGGCGCACTTCATTATTTACACTTCACTCGTTCCGGTTACAGATTTGAACGAACCCCTGAACTCTGCAGGTGGCTCAGAGGAACAATGTTTTATGTGTATGCATTCATCTGGTTCATCTTATTTAGTGTTTTTTACACTTATTGAACAGATCGGATGATTCCTCTGTGATCTACAGCAGCATCAATGTCACATGAAGAATTTGAGCATCTGATCACAAACATCTGAACTACTGAAAACATCAGGTCAACATGCTCCTCAGCTGAAATCTCCTGAATGAGGCATGAAGTGGAAGTTGCAACTAACTTTACGGCCATATTGTGATGTACTTCCGAATGAAGCTCTTTTGTGTGTGTGTTACTGTTTTAGATATAGTCTGTATAAATTGTCTTTACCTGCAGAGTGTGTTGCTCATTCACAAGCTGCACACACAATAATCTGAGCTGAACAGCTGCTTCATCGCAGACATATTGTGGACTGTAAATATCACTTCATCCAGTGCTATTTTTGTTTTCTGTGTAATAATACAATATGAATGAATATTGAATTTATATAATAATAATACAATATGATACAACGCTTTAGTGCATGAGTGAACATTCTGAGTGATTTCAGAGGTTTGTGCAAAGCCATTTGATCAATTCAATCAATATGCATTTGTGAATGTTTGTTCTGATTCCAAACAGCTGACAGAAAACACATTATATGACTGTTGAAATATCATCAGGGCAGGACTTTATTTTATCCATCGGTTTTTGATTAGACTTTGAAAAGTAAGCGCTGCATCAGGAATCGGCTTCAATGAGGGGGTTAATAATTTGTCAGGGGTGCTTCTCAATATTCAAATCAATGTTTCCTCGCTCCTCTGTCCTCCTGCCTGTGACCCAGAAACTGATCAAAGCCATCTTGAAGGACATCTCAATTCTGTAATTGTAGGTGAGGAACGAGGAAGCTTCCAGAGGAGCGATGAACGAATATTTACAGGTGTATCGTATGTAGAAGTCTTTCTTGTCAAAAAAACCCCCTGAAGCACATACATATTCTCCTCCCCCTTCACATCTGTCACAGTAATTTTTAATTTATGCTTTACCTTTGCAGTTTAAATAAACCATACATCTCACATGTTTCAACAGGGCCTTGCTTTGAAATTATTTAATATGAATTTCTTAAATAACCAAACTTCAACAACATAAGGTTATATATATATATATATATATAACATCTGATCCTGCTTTATCTTGGCCACATCAAATGTACTTTACAAACACACAGTTAATTCTCAGTAAGAGCTTCTGTAGACGTCTGTCAGAAATAGTCAATCTGGCTTGGAGGCTCCATCTCACAACTTACAGGACTGGAGGGATCTGCTGCTAACATCTTGATGCCCGATACCACAGCACACCTTCAGGAGTCTAGAGGAGTCCATGCCTCGATGGGTCAGGGCTGTTTTGGCAGCAAAAGGGGGACCAACACAATATTAGGAAGGTGTTGTGCCTGATCGCTATCAGGATGTGACTTTCAACCAGCATAACAAAAAATGTTTCTGGAACACATCGCCTAACAAAATGAATCACTTGGATTTCATTCAGACTCCAAAGGTGATTATCTCGCTAATATAATGCGCATGCAGTTACATGTACCTTCCTCCAGTGGGAGCGCTGCCGCTGTAGAGGTGCAGAGTGACGATCTAAACTTGAGAGAGGTCAGTAAAGGAGCACCAAACATGTCGAACGCGGTTCCCGCCTTAATTACGACTTCATAAAAAGTAGTTATTTCATGAAAGAGATGTCAAAGCAGAGTTGGAGTTTGTGGTGAAGTGATGCTGGACGGCAGTGACGTAGGTTTGTGTCATCGAGTTGATTGACAAAATTAGGCCTAAACAAGCTCCTTTCTTATTAATTCCATGTAAAATGAATGATCAGGATTTTAACTTCCATTTCTCCGTAAACAACTTCTGTAGTTTTTCTTCTTAGCCTATCATTTGTTTACGTTGTAAAGCCGTCTTCAACTTAATCTAATATCTGCACAGAAGGAAAGTGCAAAGGGACAGTAAATCGTGAAATAAACAAAATTCGCCATAATTGATTTTTTTTTTTGTGTTGATGAATATTTACTCAAGAAGTCAAAACTTATTCACAATGTTTCAACACGTTCACGAAAGCAGCACGAAAAAAGATGGCAAACTGACGCAAATAAGTGTTTTTCACGGGGTGTTACATCATCTTTGGTTTCAGTTGTATTTCAATATTCTCTCAATAGAAACAATATGTTGTGTATTTTTGTGTGTGCGCGTCTGAACTGGCTGTACACACAGTGTTTTTGAAAAGTTGAACTTCATTTACCTTGTCACGGCGTCTTAAAAACAAGGTGCGTCAATTCCGTAGCGCACGATCACATGGGGATCACATATATTGCCATAGGGAAGGATTTTCCACTCACACTGAGGAAATGAAGAAAGACAGGAAGTGTGTTAACATGTTTGAAACCAAGTTCTCCACCCTCCAAACTAATCAACTCTCATTTTAATACATGAACCCTACAGTGAAGCGAGGTAAGACAGTTCTCTAATTATTTACAATTTCAGTACAGACTGATGATAATAAGCAATATGTATAAAGTGAAACCATGCAAATTATTTTAATAATCTGCTTAATGTCTTCCAGAATGCTTTGTCGTTTCTCTCTGATTTCTCTGCTCGTGATATCAGGTGAGTCTTGACCTAAAATTTGTTTTTTGAAAGTTATTGTGACCAAACAAAATTTTCACTCTGCCAAACTCATATGTTGATCTTGTTTTATTTAGTCGTTGACCGTTTATTATAAGTTGAATATGGTACGGCATTTTAAAATCTGTATTTTGTTGTTTTATATTTTTCCGAGATTTGCAGTCAGAAATGGGAGGTTCAGTACTAATGTGTCCTAAAGAGTTCAACAACACATTTCTCAGGCACTTATAACCCAGATCATCTCACTGTGACAGACACATTTTGGACCTTAAACCCAGTTAAAGGGAACCCCTGGTGTTAAGACTTTTTAAAATTTTTGTACATTTATGCATTTGGCAGACGCTTTTATCCAAAGCGACTTACATTGCATTATATTATACATTTCTATCTGAGTATGTGCAATTCCTGGGATCGAACCCATGACCTTGACATTGCTAGTGCTAGTGCCATGCTCTAACCACTGAGCTACAGGAAAGACTTATATAGCGTAATATAACGTAAATGATGTCTCTTACTGAAATATGTAGTAGAAAACCCATGAAAGATTTACGTTATTTAAAAAATCCGTGACATATTTGGACAATGGGCGGCGCCATTTTGTTTGCGTTCTGTGTCGGTGACGTCAAATGGTTGCACTCACTGCTCTACTGACGCTGTCCTATTGCTATTTTTAACGCAACACAACACTGAATATAATATACAATGCCACATTGTGCAGCTTTTGGTTGTAATTTTCAGTTGATGAGCCACAAGAGAAGAGATGTAAGTCTGTACTGCTTTACTAGCGATAAGAGGAGAAAAGAATGGGAAGTTGTGCAGAATGTGGACGAATAAAACTTCCTAAAGATCCGCGTTTTTGTTTTCTTCACAAGCCCTGGTGCCTTTGATACGGTGGCCGAGAGAGCTCAACACGCTGCAAATGAAGAAAACACATGCAAATAGAAAAAACACCAGCAAATAAAGAAAACATCTTCATCAGTTTGACAACATGTGCTGCAAAAGTCCACAACACATACAAACAGACAAACGCGCTGCAAATAGCACATACCAGGCCCGGAGATCTCAAGCCCTTCTGCGATGATCTGAATGATGATGATGATGATGATGATTAAGCTACTTTTAGAATTAAATTAATATTTTAATTTGCCTCGCAATAATTTATAGCGTATCACGCATAACCGACGCGCTGTAATAAAATTAGCTCCTCATTTAAAAAAAAAAAAACTTGTAACACCTACATCTCTTCTCATTTTTTTCAATACATATGGGCCACAAGAGAAATATTAAGAAAATAAATTAAGGTTAAATAGTGTTATCAGAACATGTTGAAGTAGAGCTCTCTTCGCTTTTGTTTTTAGTTTCACTTTCTGCAGTGAATAATTGACTGGGATTTGAGACATAAAATCAAGTAAATTATTAAAAAAAAAAAAATTATTTATTATTAATAATTTATTAATAATATTTTTTTTTACGCAAAATAATACTCCCCAAATCATTTGTCCTGGCGCCGGGACTAGCACAGACCACAACGAAAATGTTATAGGGAACACATTGACGTACCTGTCTGGGATTGTTCAATGTTTACTCGTGGTGTGCACCTGAAAGGTGAGTTTTTTTGTTTATACTATTGTTTGTTAACATTTTGATCGTATATGCATTATGAGCAGGCTTATTTGCAGCGCGTTTGTCTGTTTGTATGTGTTGTGGACTTCTGCAGCGCATGTGTTGTCAAACTGATGAAGATGTTTTCTTTATTTGCTGGTGTTTTTTTCTATTTGCATGTGTTTTCTTCATTTGCAGCGTGTTGAGCTCTCTCGGCCACTGTACTTTGAGGCTTTTAGAAGACCACAGCTGAAAGAGCTTCCAGTTGCTGATGGATATAAGTGTATGCTTTAACCAAATGCCACGCCTGTCGTGGAGACTGACGAAGGTTAACCTATAACACATCTCGATTGAGACCGACTGCCTCAAAGCTCGCGTGCGCTGTGATGCACAAGATATCTGTGATCGCATAAACAGTAGCATCTTCTCAGCACGTTTAACTGTGTGTAATGCATTCAGGTGATCAGACGATTTTTACACGTCAATCATACAACAGTAGTTCGAATAGCCACAGAGACATTGCACAGCTTCGATGTTTTCATCCTCACTAATTTTGCGCTCTGGCTCAAATTGAAAAGGCGATCATGTTTTAAAAGGAACCCCGTGGATATTAAGACCTGTATGCGTTACTAGATTACCGTTGCACCAAAAAATACAGATAAAAAGCCTCAGTCATTAGGGCTAAAGTGAAGAGAACAAAGACGCAGTTAGGAAGTTTTATTTGTCCACATTCTGCACAACTTCCCATTCTTTTCTCCTCTTATCGCTAGTAAAGCAGTAAAGACATAAATCTCTTCTCTTGTGGGTCATCAACTGAAAATTACAACCAAAAGCTGCACAATGTGGCATTGTATATTATATTCAGTGTTGTGTTGCGTTAAAAATAGCAATAGGACAGTGTCAGTAGAGCAGTGAGTGCAACCATTTGACGTCACCGACACAGAACACAAACAAAATGGCGCCGCCCATTGTCCAAATCGGTCCAAATATGTCATGGATTTTTCAAATAACGTGAATCTTTCATGGGTTTTCTACTACATATTTCAGTAAGAGACATCATTTACATTATATTAAGCCATACAAGTCTTAACACCAGGGGTTCCCTTTAAAGGCAGATGTACCACACACTGGTTTAAGGAGGATGAAACCTCAGCTGTTGGATCTGGACAGAGTTGCAGCATCTCCAGCTTTAACTCCAGTTTCAGTGGACACGAGAATGAACCTCATTGGTTACGCAGCATGTTTGAGTTTCCGGAAGAGGTTTGTTCTTGTGCATCATTCAGGTTAGGTTGAGCTTCTGCTTATGTTCGCTGATCAATGTTTATGTAAAAGTAAAAACCTAAATTAAATCTGTTCATCATACCAAGCGATCGATTCTCTTCAGAAAATTTGGACTAAACCCCATCGATTCATATGGATTAGTTTTCCGATCTCTTTATGAAGTTTTTGAAGCATCAAAGTTTCAGTTACAAAGACAGCCAATGGAAGGAAATCTGACAGCATTCTGTCATCAAAAATATCTTAATTTTTGTTCTGAAGATGAACGAAAGTCTTACGGGTGTGGAACGACATGAGGGTGAGTAATTAATGACAATAATTTCATTTTGGGGTGAACTAACCCTTTAAGAATCAGTCTTAGACTTTACTAAAAGTTGCTTTTAGCTTCTTTATAAAAGTCTCCTACTCTTAGAAAAGTCCTACTTGTAACTAAGAAATTTTTAACACAGTCAAAGCTAAAGACAACTCTCAAGAGCATTTATGAGAAGTTTTATACATACGAGTCCAGATGTAAAAGCAGCTGCGTTAATGGGCAGTAAAGTGCACTTCATCTTTTTGGCCTCTAGATGACAGTTAAGTCAATGGAAGTGCAGAAAGGTGTTAAATAGATGATGTATTAGTGTTTTTTTGGACCGTCAATACTATTTTTCCTGTATCTGTCGTCAGTCTGGTGTCTGAGTGCTTGTGTTTTCTGTCAGAAACTGGCACTGACCCACTTAAACACAATGTAGTTGCTGATGGTTAAGACTGTGATACACGTGTGTGTGTGTCGTCCACCTCTTGAGTTTGTGTCAGAAAGAGGAAGTGAAACTAAGAGTGGTAAAGCTTGACCTCTGATGCTGCTCAGACGCTCCTGCAGACATGATGAACATCTTTAACTGTTCTTTCTCAAAGCAAACATCTTTCACATATTCTCTCACAGAGATTTAACAATAGTGAGATCTACAGAGATAAAGATTGTGTTTGACATCTGGAGACATTAACTCTCTTCTTGAGTTGTTCTTGTGTAGGTGAGATGATGGTCACACATCACCAGGAAGAGGAAGACCAACATTTAGCTGCACTTTATAAAGTGTGAAAACTGCAGCCGTATGATGGCATAAACTGCTTCATATTTTTTTCATTTGGGCGTCGACACTGACACACTGACACTGCAGAGCGGTAAGAACATTTTTACCATTATTGTTTATGAGTTAAAATAATTCAGTAGGGCTACGACTGATATTTATAAAACTGTTTTCGGTGAATGTTGATTTGATGAAGTGATTTGAACTCCAGAAGCTCAATATCTGTTGTAGATTCATGTGTAAATATTGTGTGAAGCTCTTTAGACACACGAGGCCTGACATGAGAAACATCATCAGTTCACGTCAAGCCTTCAATGAGCCGTGAATTATTCTGAAATCATCATGTGCTTTATCTATCAAATAGAGTTTGTGATGTTGTATAGAGATGATGCTCATAATGTCATAATTGTCATTTTTCTGATTGCAGAAGTCACTATGGTGTCGTCTCTCATAAAGTCTCTTCCTCTGATCGTAGTGATCATGACTGCGGGTGAGTCTTCAGTTTCACTATACAGATATTTGAACAAAAGATGATTGAGCTCTTCACACTTAGAAACTGACATCAGTGTTTTACTGTCAGCTGACATAAAAATATTCAGAAGTTAAAATATATTTGTTGTACATTTGAAGCACCTGAAAGCCTCTTCATTTCTCATTTCTGTGTTTCAGGGGTTGATGGTCAGCAGGATTGGGGAGTGAATTACAGCCCTTCATATGTTTGTGCATTAAAGGGATCAACAGTGAAAATATCCTGTACTTTAAAATATCCTCGTGGTCATGTGATCAGAACAGCCTTCTGGACCAAAACCTTTAGAGAATCACCTGATCTGTGTTCAGACCCAGGAAAAAGAGGAGGGATTCAGTGTTTAAGTGAAGATAAAAACACTTCCAGCATCACTTTGACGGATGTGACAGAAGCTGATCAACACGTCTACTACTGCAGATTTACTACAAACATTGATGGTGGAAAATGGACGTGGATTCCTGGAGTTCAGCTTGACGTCACAGGTAAAACTAGTGAACTCTCAGAAATAGACCACAGAAACACACAAACACTTTCTTATGTTACTGAATCTGACGAATGACCTTCTTTATTTGTTGGAACACAAAAGGAGATATTTTATAAAATGTCCTGATCGCTCTTGTTCATATAATGACAGCAGGCTCCTTCTTCAAGCTTTTTTAAAAAATTGCAGAATGTCTTAAAATCATGTGACTTTTGACTGATATTCAAGTGTTGTGAAGGTGTGCATTAGAGTTCATCAAGACACAAAGTAACAAACTACAATGTAATATCTTATTTAGCACAAATCTTCACGTCAGTCAGGGTGAACTGCTGTTCTCAAACACTCTCACACATGAAAGATCAAGTTTTGTACTCAATAATAAACTGCACTGGTTTCTTTCTCATCAAAGCTTGTCGTTTGCCTTCAGAACACTTGAATATACGCACGAGTTTCATACGAGTGTTTTGAAGCTTTTGAATTCTTTTTAAAGCTTGATCATTCAGATCTCATTCTGCTGTTTAACTGAACAAGTGACTTGTATTATCTTAGAGCCATATATTATTGTTATTTATTAGACTCTGAAATGCTTAATTCTGATTGGTCAGTTGCAACATTGTCAGTTATAGAGAGTATGCATTGACGTCACTTTCCCGCGGGAACACGCTCCCTCAGCTGGACTGAGTGGCAAAAGAGCTGCTGCATGACTGGATTTAATAGGGGAAACTGCAAAAATGCGAGTAAAACAAACGATTACACTAAAGGTTGGGCTAGAAAGTGTTTCTTATAACATGTCAAAGAAACCTAATTCATGGATATTGACATGCAGCCAGGAATCGTGTTTCGTGACATTTATATGTGCCTGATTTTGACGCCGGGGAAATACATAAAGCAAATCTGCCTGTGAACACTTTATATAAATACTATATAGGTGGGTTTAAATCAGAGTGATCACTTATCCATATTGTTATATATCGTTACCTTAAAACCCAACATTCTGACACAAAATGAAAACTGAAAAACATGTTTCTCTGCCTGGAGTCCAGCTGTTTCTGTGAATTGCAGCGATCCATTTGCTTCTTTTTTCTGTAGCTTTCAGCAGTCTGTAAAAATATACCTCAGATTTTGTGTTAAATCTATTTGTACAGTCCATCGCAAAGCTCTTTCCCGGTTTGGATGTGTTTTGTGTGTTTGTCATGGCATTCACGCTGGAAACCATAGTGCCACTCAGTGGGCGTAACCGCAGTCATAACGGTCAACGGTGACGTCACGTGCACACCCTCTATTCCCTGATAATGTCCGTCATCAATAGAGCGGTGCAGGTACGACGTCACTTTGTAGGCCAATCGGCAGTTCGCATCACACTGGTTCCCTTGACAAAAACCCAGTAGGATTTTTAGCTTTTGGATTATCGCAAAAAACAAACTCTGTGATCAACAAAGGTTTATGATACTTACACGTTTTGTCCATCAAGATAATTTTCACAGATGAACATAACTTTTATGAATTTTGAAGCCTAAATGCAGTCGCCAGAAGTAAAACGCTAAAGGTAGGCTATAAACGAACTACACGATTTCAACGTCACCATCACTAGCTTCTGACAACTCTTTCGTTTTTTATCTAAAAACATTTTCCCAGTATGTTTGAGTTAGAATAGTTTATAAGAATACAGTTATGAGCATAACGAGGCTGTAAAAGCAGACTGAGCTTACCTTTTCAGTGTGATGACGTTTAATATCCCCGACTGCCTGTGTAGTCCCATTTAGCCACTTGTTAGAAACCGTCTTTTTCAAGACACATAACTGCTTAAAAAAAAAATAAAAAAAAAAATAAAAAAAAAATAAAAATCACAAGTGGGGTAATACTGATGTATTTTATGTTGTAGAATAAAACATGAAACTGTCTTAAGCTTGCGTTCACCACAGACCTTATTTCAGCCATTTAACCGAAATCCCATTAAAAAAAAAAAAAAAAAAAAAAAAAAAAAACACATCGACTTCGGGGTGATGGAACCGGAAGTGCTAAAATGCTAACTCACTTCCGCGTTTTGACTACAAAGTTGTTACATTAGTGTTGCTGTAGAGACGAGGCGAATACGGAAATCTACAAACATACGGGCTTTATTAAATCCAAGGGAAGAACGCAGAGCTTAACACATTTAGATGAACATTAAGAACAGACAAGGAGTGAAGGGAAAGTGTCCATTATAAAGGGAGTGCAGAAGATGAGGTCCAGGTGCAGGTGATCGGTGATGATGGGGAGATGACGAGGAAGTGAGTGCAGGTGTGGAAACAGGAGGATGATGGGAAATGGAGTCCGGGAAACACGGGAACTGTGACAAAAGTGATGTCATACCTGCACCACTCTATAGCAACACTGTAATAGTAGACCTACAGTAATATTGTTGAAGTGATTTTCTTGTTGCTAGAATGATTGTTTGTTCACTGTAATGGATGATAAGATAATAATCAGTTATGATTTTAAAACAGTTTCTCCTCATATCAATATTTCATGTCTCCATCATTATTAATGTGGTGTAAAGCTGTGTAATAAGTGATATTACTGTACATTATCTTTAAATGTCCATCTTGTTTGAACTTGTTTGTTGGTTTCGGCTCAAAGCCGATCGCTAGGAAGTTTTTCTTCACAGAAGCTTTGTGTTTAATGAAGTAATAAAATATTTCAACTTAAATCAATATTTTGTGTCTAATTATTTACTTATGTGGCAAGTATCTGTGTAATAAGTGGGATAATGTAGATCCAGCCGGTTGTTATCCCAGAATAATCCCTGACTGTCACACGTCCTGATCACCCTGATGAAGTTTATTTTGCAAAAACAACCGGCTGGATGTACGAGCAGGATGTTGTTTTCTTTCTTTCAATTTTCTCCTTTTGTGTTCTGAAAAAGAAAGTTTTGCAGCTTAGAAAAAAAAAAATCATAATGATAAAAATGACTGATTTTAATTTGTGAACTCTCTAAGCTGACAGTGAATCAGTTGTTGTTGTTGTTGTTCTGTCAGACCTGCAGGTGGAGACACAGCAGAGAGTGAAAGAGGGAGATTCAGTCACTCTGACATGTAAAAGCAGCTGCTCTCTGACTGAACAAACAACATTCATCTGGTACAGAAACACACAGAGATTCACTGAAGGAATTGTGAAAGTGAATCAGCTTCATCTGCAGTCAGTCAGTCGTTCTGATGAAGGAAACTATCAGTGTGAAATAAGAGGACAAGATCATCTGATCTCTCCTGCTGTTCATCTTGATGTTGAATGTGAGTACAAACTGATTCATTAACATTAAATATTTCACACTATATAATTGCGAGAGAACACAAAAGCATTGAAATATATTTTTTCCTCCCATCTCATATTTTTTTTCCATCACCATGTCCCTTTAGGCGCTCCGTAGAATATGTAATTTCCTTTCTGAACATTTTTTATTTATTTATTTATTTTTTTTATTGAACATCAAGAACAAAACAAACAAAATATACACCTACAATGGCATTAACAAAAATAGTTAAATGAGTATCAAGCAAGGCACATATCAGTAAAAAAATATTAATAAAAGAAAATTATATATATTTAAAAAAAAAAATAAATAAATAATAATAATAATAATAAAATAAAATAAGATGGGGTCTCTTCATTCCTCTTCTAAGAAATCAAGGTCTCTTATTATTCCAGCAAATTTCTGGGCCTTTTTCATTTTCATACATTCCAATGATGGAAAGTAATTACAAATAAAGTCTCTTTTGAATACAGAAAAATAAGGTTTTGTCTTCATACATTTGCATTTATGAATGAAAAAATTTCCCAGAATCAACATTACATTAATAAAAAAATCATTTTTTTATCATCCAACAGCATTCCAAACATAATATGTTTCCTAACAAAAGTGGGCAGTGAATGAATCTTTGTCTCCAACCAATAAGACATATTTTCCCAGAAAATATTTGAAAACACACAAGAAAAAAAAAAGATTATCAGTTGTCTCTATATCAACTCGACAGAAAATACAGGAATTTTCTTCAAAATTAAACCGTTGTCTTAAAAATTCACTTGATGGATATATACCACTGAATATTTTAAATGAGTTTCCTTAGCTTTAGGAGCTTTAGCTAATTTACTGTGTTCGCAATTTTTTTTTACAGGTGATTTATCATAAACTTGCAAAACACTGTTATGGTACAGAAGTGTCGGATATAATATGGAATTAAAACAAGAGCGAATAAGTTTGTTGGGAAGCATTGCCCTGAGGTCATTACCATTGAAAAAAAGGGATGGGAGTTCACAAAGTCCATCAGGCATGTTGACAAAAGTGTTATGTACCAAATTTATAAAACTTTTTGGAATGGCATTTAAAACACGCTCAAATAGTTTGTGTTCACACTGCAAATGACATTTAAAACAAAAATCTTTAAAAGATAACAATCTTCCATTTTCAACCATTAAATGAAGAACTGACCAAATACCTTTTTCAAGCCAATCAAGAATGCATAGAGATAAAATAAATCTATTGTTCCATATGGGGATTCTATGTGGAGTAAAGCTGTGGTTATATAGTAACTTCCAATATAACAAAATCTGCTGGTGAAAGGACGATAATTTGATTGGTAGTTTGGAAACAGTGAAATCACATCTCAGTAGGAAATCAATTCCACCCAGTTTTTTAAATATACCTCTGGGAATACTAAACCAGAAACTAGTTTCATTTGTTATAAAAGTTTTAAGCCATTTGACCTTCAACATTCCATTTATACAATAGAAGTCAAAGGCTTGTAAACCACCATTTTCATAATCTTGTATAAGTTGTGCTCTCTTTATGTAGTGCACGCGTTTTCTCCATATAAAATTGAAATTAATTTGATTAATGGTTTTAATAGCTCTATTAGAAATAGAGAGACAAGATGCAGGATAAATACACCTAGAGGGACTTTCCATTTTAGTTAAATAAATCCTTCCAAAAACAGACAAATCCTTTGCATTCATTCCATCTATTCCAAACATTTTTCTTTTCCATCAAGACCTCGTCCTTAGAAATGTTTATGCCTAAATATTTGACACTCGACTTAATCGGAATATTATATACAGTTTTAAAAGGGCATTCATGTATGGTAATAATTTCACATTTGCCAATATTAAGCTTTAAACCTGGAAATTTGGAAAAATAATTAATTATATCAATTACTTTAGGAATTTGGTTAAGATCTTTTAAAATAATGTTGTATCGTCAGCCAATTGACTAAGTATAATTTTCTGTCCAAACACATTTAAACTTTCAACATTTGAGTTTTTAATTAGGAGAGCCAACATCTCTGTAGCCAGAATAAATAATGAGGGTGAGATGGGGCAGCCTTGTTTAACTCCTCTCTTAACATCAAATCTGGGTGAAGTACCTGTTGGTAGGGCAACTGAGCTATTGGTATTTGTATAAAATAATTGAATAATATTACAGCAATTTTCACCAAACCCATACATTTCTAAACATATAAAAATAAAATCATGTTCAACATATCAAAGGCTTTATAGAAATCTAAAAATAAAATAACCCCATCATCCTCTATTTCTTGATTATACTCCAGCAAGTCCAGAACCAATCGAATATTATTATGTATAAATCGGCCTTTAATGAATCCAGTTTGTGTCTCCCCAATAATTTTGGATAAGCTGTTTCAAGTGGTTATTATATATGTGGGTTAGTAATTTATAGTCGTTGTTTAGTAAAGTTATAGATCGTAAATTGTCCAACAATCTACAATCTTTTCCTGGTTTGGGAATGAGTGTGATAAGGCCTTGTCTCACTGAACTAGGCAAAACCAAAGTTTTAATCATTTCCTGAAAAGCTGCAAAAAGAAATTCTCTTAATAAGACCCAAAAAATGGTGATAAAAACAAACACATAACAGCAGAATCAAGTTCTTCAATTGTTAATTCTGCATCACATATCATTTTAAATTGTTCATCTATATGAGGGACAAATTGTCCAATTTTTTCAAAGAGAGAATTAGGGTCTAATATTGAAGAGGATGACGAATATAAAACCTGATAAAAGTTGGCGACTTCTTTAGCAATTAATTGTGTATTAGAACACTCTGCCCCATTAATAATTAAAGTTTCTTTCTTGACACTTTTTTTCCAGTCTGCAGAAATAAGCTGAGTTTTTCTCCCATTTTTCCATCCATTTAGCTCTTGATCTAATATATGCCCCCTTAGCTTTTCTCATATAGATTTCATCCAACTGTGATTGCAAAAGTAACAATCTTAATCTATCATCCTCCGTCAAACTCAATTTGTTAGAATATTCATTTATTTCTTCAATAATAGAGGTCTTTTTTAAAATATAAGATTTGTTTAGCTGTTTACTACACGAAATAGATAACTGGCGAAGTTTCTATTTAAAGAATTCCCATTTATTTATCCAGGAAACCAGGCTATTATCATTAATAACATTTGAAATAATATCTTTGACCAATTTCACATAACCTTCATTTCTGAGAAGGTTAAACTTCCAATAACCCTTGTTAGGGAAAGGTTTATTTTTATGATTTATCATCAATTCAGTTGAACAGTGATCTGTTAGTGGAGCTGCCGATATATTAGATATAGTTTGATAAGGCAAAAAACTATGAGAAATTAACCAAAAGTCAATTCGGGACTTGCTAGATGCATCAGGTTTAAACCAAGAAAACTGTCTTAGACGGGGGTTTGATTCACGCCAGGGATCTATTAAACCTTGATTATTACAAAAGTGTAATAATAGCGAATTGTAATGATTCTCATTATATTTAGTTGGTGATCTATCTAACCACTCATCATACACCATATTAAAGTCACCACCCAATACAATAAAATCAGTAGCATATTTTGTTTTCATTTCCTCTAATATCAGTGATATTTCTGAAATTAAAAGTTTGTTTTGGGACAAATTATTATAATCATACACATTTCCTAAGACAATGTAACAATGTTCAATTTTTTGAATGCAAAATAACCAATGTCCATCCAAACTAGATCTTGATTCAACAAATTTCCCAGGGAAGTTGTTAAAAAGAAAAGCAACACCTCCTGATCGATTTGTGCCATGAGCAAATGAAATTGGTTCACTCCACTGATTAGGCCAAACAGTACAATCACTGCCACTTGAATGAGTTTCCTGCAAAAGAACACATTGAGCTTTTTTTCCCTTACAAAACAAAAATGTAGCTTTTCTTTTCGTACTGTCTCTTAGACCCCTAACATTTAGTGAAAGAAAAGAAATACAACTGTTAGGTTTAAACATAGACCAAGAATAACCGTATTAACAAAACAATAAACAATCCCTTTAGGAGAATAACGCTGGATATTAGGATTTAACGGAAATCAAAATATAATATGAACTGATACTCCGGCAGATGAGTTTCATATTTAGTTCTCACAAGCCACAGCCTCTTCATTGTTTCATGGCAGATTTTAGCCCATGTTCTGATTTGTAATTGAGATTAGACGGCCGTCGATGTACCCCAAAGGACCACGATAATACGCCTTCTTACCGGCGCTTCTGGCTTCCTGGATGAGCGGCCAAAGAGCTGCACGAGCACTCCGGTCCTCAGCTGACAGATCCTCCGCGAACCTGATTCCACGTTCAGTGCACAGCTGGGAGTTCTTTGTAATCTTCCAGAATTCGTCCCTGTATCAACGCATGGCAAACTGAACAATCATTTGACGGTGTCTTCCACTCTCCTTTTTTCCAATCCGGTGAACAGAGTCGACGACATCTTCCAGCTTCTTTGCCAGATGTGGAGCTATGCTACTCAAAAGTTCAATCACCTCTTTCCGTGCATCCTCGTCAGCATGCTCTTTCATCCCTTTAATCCGAAGATTCCATCTCCGTTTATATCGTTCGAGCTCTGACGTCTTCAACCTTAACTCCTCATTGGATTTCACAAGAACTGCTGTTTGCTTTCCAAGATTACATATTTTTGCTTGTACTCCTTAATCTCTGCATCATTAAACTCCACCGATTTGGAGATTGTCGCAATCATGATGCTGTTTTTTCTTATTTTTGTCTGCGATGTCCTCCAACTTTCTATCTTGAGAATCAAATCTCGCCGTTAGAGAATGAATTGCCTGCAGCAAGGCTGCACTGGAGATGTCACTGTCGTCTGATTTCACCTTTTTTGCAGAGTTTTGGTTGGAGTAATGTGTGAAGCGTCCCGTCTTCTTTCCTTGGTGTTCTCTCGGCCGTAAATATGATCCATTTCCATGGGTACACTTTGGGCTCTGTTTGCTAACTGCGTCATGTTCGCGTAAAGAGTTAACTCGTTCAATGAGCTGATCTCAATCTTATCAAAAGAAACAACTGAACGCAATAAAGCGTATTTAAAATGTCACTTGAATTTCTGAGGCTGGTTTATGAAAAGGCGTCAATAAAACATACAAATTGAAATAATTTTGCCAGAGCTCAGCAAAACATGTGCGCCTAGCTCGCCATCTTGCCGAAGTCCCTATTTCCTTTCTGAACATATATTCGGCTTCAGGCACATCCGTTCTAGACACCAACTGAAATCTCTGATAGTGTGTTATAAAAAGTGTAGAAGAGAATTAAAGATTTCTGTGTTTGTTGCTGAAAGTCTCTTTAATTATTTTCCTAATTTCTGTGTTTCAGCGGTTTATGGTCTGTGGGATCAGGGAGTGAATTACAGCCCTTCATATGTTTGTGCATTAAAGGGATCAACAGTGAAAATATCCTGTACTGTAACATATACTCGGTATTATGAGCTCACAAAACCTTTCTGGACCAAAACTGTTGGAGAATCACCTGATCTGTGTTCAGATCCAGAGAAGAGAGGAAGAGTTCAGTGTCACAGTGAATATAAACACACTTCCAGCATCACTTTGACGAATGTAACAGAAGCTGATAAACACGTCTACTACTGCAGAGTTAAAAATGATCAGAATTATAGATGGACAGTGATTCCTGGAGCTTGGCTTGATGTCACAGGTAAAGTGAACTCTAAGAAATTGACCACAGAAACATTTTTATTATCTTTTGAATAAACTATCATCTGTGCCTCAGAAACATCAAGCTGTTTATTATAACTGCTGTCTGAAGTGCTTGAGTTTAGTGTTTTAATGTTATTATTTTAGTATTATCACATGATGCTGGGGTATTCCAGAAAGCAAGTTTAACTTATCGTCACATAAACCCTGAACTCTCGGTTGATGAACAAACCTCGATACTCGAGGTCTGGAGTAAGTTCAGCCAACCCGCACTGAAAAAATGTTTTCATTCATCCAAATAAAAAATTTAGGTTAATGGTTCACATCTATATTTTATAACTTGAGCCAATGAAAAATAAATTCATATTATTTCTTAAATTAAAATTTTTGTTTAGATTAAATCTATATCTTTTTGTTTAGATCAAAAATAGAATTTAAATTAATTGACTTTCTTCAACAAGAAAATTATACTTTGAGCCAGATTTAATAAAATAGTTTTCATAGACATAGAAAATATTGTTTAGAGCAAGTTATTTATTTTTCATTTGCTCAAGTTATAAAATATAGATGTGAACCATTAACCTATTTTTTTTTTATTGGATTAATGAAAACATTTTTTCAGTATGAAACTCAGAGTTAACGGTGACCAAATCCAGGAGTCGCCATGGAAACGGACGCTAATAAGAAGTGTTCAATAGAACTTCTTTCTTCTTCTTTTGTTTAATGGCAGTTTACATTCTTAGTGCATATCGCCACCTACTGGATCTTTTTTAATCTTATCTTTTAATCTTTCATTAATCAGTTTTTGTTGTGAACAAGAATTATATTGTTTGTTTGATGCTAAATATATAAATTAAAAAATAGATGAATTGACCTAAAAACAGTCTGTGCTTTCAAAGGTAATATGGCTGTATAAGTTTTTACATTTACATTTACATTTATTCATTTGGCAGACGCTTTTATCCAAAGCGACTTACAATATATAATATATTATTGTGTGAAATCTGTTCTGCTCACTGGAGCCTCATCATGCGCTGAACACCTCTGAAAGAAACTAACCCTGAAACACGAGCTGCTCCAGAGCAGGTTTTGTTCAGAGAGTAAGTTGCTATGGTTACTTACATACCCTGAAAGTGACCTTTTTGGAACTGAAAGTTGAGGTTATCCGTTTACTCTGAGTAAACTTACCCGGATATGTTGCATAACCTGCTTTCTGGAATACTGCCCTGATGTTGTGATGATGATGATGATGATGACAGTCAGTCAGTTGTTGTTGTTGTTGTTCTGTCAGACCTGCAGGTGGAGACACAGCAGAGAGTGAAAGAGGGAGATTCAGTCACTCTGACATGTAAAAGCAGCTGCTCTCTGACTGAACAAACAACATTCATCTGGTACAGAAACACACAGAGATTCACTGAAGGAATTGTGAAAGTGAATCAGCTTCATCTGCAGTCAGTCAGTCGTTCTGATGAAGGAAACTATCAGTGTGAAATAAGAGGAAATAATGATCATCTGATCTCTCCTGCTGTTTATCTTAATGTTGAATGTGAGTACAAACTGATTCATTAATATTAGTGAAATATTTCACAGATTATTCAGAATTTAGTTCAGATTTGTTTGATAAATTCAGGCCCAATCATACAGACTGCATGACATTTTTGTTTATTAGACATGATTTATTCTTATTAATTTATTAATATGCAAAATTAATGCAAAGCATGAATCTGTTTAGTGATTCTTTTTATGAATTCTGGGTTGAAAAATATAATATTGTTTTATTGACTGCACCAGTTCAGATGTTGATTTGCACCTTTTTCATCACTTTTGATTTCTACTTACAGATACACTTCAGTAATTGTTAATAATGATTATGGAAGGTCATGGCATTAATAAAATAATTATTTTTCTGTTTTACATATATTTCATGTAGATCCTCCAAAGAGTGTCTCAGTGTCCATCAGTCCGTCTGGTGAAATAGTGTCAGGAGATTCAGTGACTCTGAACTGCAGCAGTGATTCAAACCCTCCTGCTCTGAACTTCAGCTGGTTTAAGGAGGATGAAACCTCAGCTGTTGGATCTGGACAGAGTTTCAGCATCTCCAGCTTTAGCTCCAGTTTCAGTGGACGCTTCTACTGTGAGGCTCAGAATAAATATGGATCTCAGAGATCAGCGTCTGTTTCTCTCACTGTTAAAGGTATTTTCTATAAACAGACACTCTTTCAGGTTCATCTGTCTCACGTGTGAAATGATCTTCATGATCATCTTGTTTCAGGGGTTCAGAGAGCTGCTCTGCACACAGTTTCTGGGATCGTGGCGGGATGTGGAGGATTGATCTTCATCATCATCATCATCATCATCATTGTGTTCATAAAGTGAGTGAAGTTTATCTGCTCACTAAATCTAAGTCAATTCACTAAAAAATCTACAAAAATCAATCTCACATCTAAAGTAAATGGACTCTATTTCAAGCCTTTTCTTTTTTAATATACTTTAATACATTTTTAATAGTTTTCTGTCTGTTTTCAGGAGGAAGAAGAGGAGAGAAGGTGGAACTGAAGACGTGAATCAAAAGCAGGCGAGTCGACAAACACACTCCTCCATCTACAACTGAAACACAGTGTGATTGTATTGTTGTATTGAACTATGAATACAATAGTGTATATGAAGCAATATAAGTGTAGAAATCTCTCTCTATAGACGGCTGACGCGAGTGACGATACATACACAGCTCTGGATCCAGCGTCCAGAACATCTGCTGACATTTACAGCACAATCACAGTCAGTAAATGTCTCTAACACTTTTTACAGTCAGATTCAGCAGATCCACACATAAACAGGCTGTTTGTTGATCTGTCTCTCACCGTCTGTTCAGTCCAGAGCTCCTGATGACATCTACACGGCTCTTGAGCTTCAGTCCAGATCTTCTGAATATGAGACTCTAGCAGTGACTTCAGCAGATCCACATTAAACTCTCCTCACTGTATTACTGCTAATATGAAACAACTGAAGCTCCTCAGAAACTGCCCATCATTATCAGCTCATCAACATCATTTCATTATCAATAACATTCTGATTTATTAAACTGTGTATATTGTAATTGAGCTTTTAAGAGTTTGCAGAATTTGCAAATGTAATTGTTTTTGTATTAGTCTTGTAAATCTATATTTTAGCCTGCATGTCACATTTTATGTTTGTGCTTCATAAGCAAATGCATTTTAGGAGAAAACTTGGACAATTCAAATATTTAAAGTAACATCTTAATAACTTGTATTATAAATTGAATTTATGTATGTTAATTGCGCAGATAAGCAGTATTTTTATGTTAAACTCAGTTCAGTCTGTATCTGATTATATTAAAGTCTCCAGTTTCTCTGTCATGTCTGACGCTCTGTTGACTGGATTTTATTCTACTGTATCTTTACTGGAGGAACTAAATCATTTTTGTAGTGTTTAAAAGACTGAGATCTCAAATAAACATTTCTCTCATAGCTGCTGTGTATTTTATCATTATAACTGACATTATAACTGATATTTCATGTGTCCAGACTGACATCTAGAGGATATTGATCATACTAATAAACATATAGGTTTTATTAAGTAAAAGTAATAAAAGGCCAGCAAACTCTGCTCCTGGAGGGACATGTTCTGCAGAGTTTAGCTCCAATCAGCTCCAACTCACCTGCCTGGAAGTTTGTAGTAATCCTGAAGAGCTTGATTTGCTGGATCAGGTGTGTTTAATCAGGGTTGGAGCTGAACTCTACAGGACTGTTGCCCTCCAGGAACTGAGTTTGAGACCATTGCCAGAAGTAAAGTAGTGATGAATTAGAATACTAAGATTGGACAAAATATAAACAAAAATACACAAAAATAACCAGACACTGAGTACCACTTGGAAAATTTGAGTCGTCTCCACATATAATCTCCACATACAAGCTCCAGAAAAACCAATCAAAGGAAAGAACTGAGTCATTTTCATTGTTTGTTTGTATTAATGCTGCGTTCCAGGCAGCTCAGAATTCTGATTTTTCCCACCTAGTTCTTGAAAGTAATGTATGGAACGCCACTCAAAGTTGGACATTCGACCTGTGAACTCGATCAACCCCAACCTCAGAGAGGCACGTCATTATTTTAATCCACAATTTTAATTATAGAGACAAAATAAAAACAAAAACAAACAGTCATAAAAGAGAAAACATTGTCTGCCCTTTTTTCCTTTTTACACATTTCTTTCCCTCATGTAACTAAATGAGGAAAGAGACAAAGAAAAGAATAAAAATAAAGAATAAAAATAAATAAATAAATGTAGCCAACTCTACATTCAACTCTATGTAATTGGATACTGGATTTTCTAACAAACAGGCCACAGTGTGTTCGAGTTCACAACCTCTCATCCTCCACCATCAGTCTTAATAGCGGCGCCCCCCAGGGCTGTGTCTTGAGCCCCCTGCTGTTCTCTCTATTGACCTACGATTGCACAGTCACGCACTCGAGCACTCGTATTGTTAAATTTGCAGACAATACTGTAGTGATGGTCTAATTTCTTGAGGAAATTGAAGCATGCTTGGCATTTCAGTCCTCACATCCCTCCTCCTCTAGACATTGGATACACAGCAAAACTCCAGTGTTAAATGAACTCTCCTGGGAGTATATGTGAGACCATACTGAAGAGTGTTAAAGTGTTAAAATAAGAGTGTTACATGAACACTGAAGCAGTGTTAAAGTTAATTAGATAATTAAGTGATTAATCGACCATTGACTTTTTAATATTAGATTTTGTTTGGGCTGTTGTAATTGAGTTATAACAGTCAGATAAGCAAAGAGAATACTTTTTGTGCACAAAAAAAACGACTTTATTCAACCATTTCTTCTCTACACAGTCACTCACCTATGCAGTTTACCTTGAGGACACATTGCAGAGTGTTCTACGTCAGAACGCAGACGCAGTATTGGCCGGCTCCTGCGTCAGCGTCACACACATGTGCTGCGCTGCTCATGTGAACAATGTCGGCCAATAATAAGCCGGCATTCAGACGTAGAACCGCAGTCTATACAACGTAAACAGTGTAGGAGAATTACAGAGTAGAGAAGAAACTGTTGAATAAATTCATTATTTTTGTTTTGTTTTTGTGCACAAAAAGTATTCTTGTTGCTTCATAACTTAAAGGTTGAACCACTGTAGTCACATGAACTGTTTTAAATACGTCTTAACTACTTCTCTGGACTTTGAATGATGGTACTAATTACATTGCTTTCTATGGGAGATAAAAAAAACCCTCTTGGATTTCAACAAAAATATCTTAATTGTTATTTAGCTCCTCTACTCCTTCGATGGCAAAGTCATCCCTTCCACCCCAAAAAACAAACAGTTTTCATGAACAGCTCCCTATAACACAATAGTCCAATTGACTAATATATTACAAATGTGACAAGATTAAGGGGTTATTGCGATCTCTAAAAGAGGAACCAAAAGAAGAATATATCTTAAGAGTATATCTTTAACAGCCGATGCTTGAAACTGGTGGTGGAGGAGGTTTAGATGTTCCAGGCTTATAATAATAATAATGATGCAAATGAACAAACAAGCAAAGATGACACATGAGTATATTCAAATAAAAGACAGAATATCCTCCCCCATCATGAGTGGACACACCCCTTACTGCTGATTGGTTCACTCTCTCTCCTCCCCCATCATGAGTGGACACACCCCTTACTGCTGATTGGTTCACTCTCTCTCCTCCCCCATCATGAGTGGACACACCCCCTACTGCTGACGTGCGTTTCATTTTTTTGACCACCAGATGGCAGTAAAGTCAATGGAAGTGCAGAAAATATTTGAGTAATGAATTAAACTCCTCTATTTTCGGGAGTTATTAAATTAGGGTGACCATACGTCCTCTTTTAGGACCTAAAAAATGCATCCGGTCAGGATTTCCAAATCACCCAAAATGTCCGGGATTCGTCTTTTGCTTTCCACAGTTGCTATTCCTTCTCACACGCAAATTTGAAATATCACATAAAACATTTGCGAATATAGCAGCATTTCCATCCAGTGAGCCGAAAAGAACAAAATCATCACTGGCGCTGTATCAATAAGAAAAATGGAAGTTTCTGCAGTAGAAGCCGCTGTATAGCTATAATAATTTTTGTATATAATAAATTATTTGCGTCTCAGAGCGCGCAGATGAAACACAACAGGCCAAAAAGCTGTCATGTTGTCTTTCATTCAGATGCCTGGTGTTTGTGAACGCAATCGTGTGAGACGCTCCTGGGAAGGAATTAAACAAAACCACTTTAACGACAGACTTTTCTCAGGCATTACAGAATGACCAAAACAGGTCCGCTGGTTGGTCCAGTTATGCCGTCTCATCGTAAAGTCACATGTTCTTGGAACGTTACAAATCAACGTTCCTAGAATGTTGAATTTTAAATCAATATTAAGTTGAAAGAACGCTTGAGGAACATACCTTTAAAAACCATTCCTTAAACGTCAAGAAAACTGGACGTTTTTTACGTTCCCAGAACCAACACTGAATATTTAGAGAACGTTCTTCTAACAAAATTCTGTTAGCTGGGTTATGCTCATCTTGGGTGTAAGATCATTTTATCAGCCTGACTTTTCTTTCCCTGTTTCTCCGTTTTCTCTCTCCTGGTCTTTAAGGCTGCAAAGGTAGAATGGAGAAGAGTTGTTATTGTTTCATCACACATCTGTTTTTAATGTACACTATGTATATGTGTGTGTGTTTGCTCTGGGAAGAATGGTTACTTGACTGGAAGTTGACCATATTTAGACTTGTTTTTCTATATGTACCACATTCCTATATCATGAAGGTATAGTCTCATTGGACAGTTGCTACACCAACCCTTGAACATGTATAAAAGCCATGTACAGAAGTAAGATTGGGAGAAGGTTTTGTGAACGGATTGGCTTCATGTTCATGACTCTTTTCCCATAGGCCTATGCATTCAATGAGCGAAAAAGACAAACTGAGAATGAGGCACGACTAGGGACAATAAACGGATATTAAAAGAATATTACATTGGTGTTTTCAAAGCGCTTTTTTTATGCGATATCACAAAATGTGCATAAAATAGGTGGGTGGAAACATAGCAGGGCTTCTGTGTACACAATACAACTTTAAACAAGGACGAAGGAGAATACTCTGGAGGAGGACGAGGAAGAGGAGAGGAACAAAAACAGACAATAAAAAACAGAAAAGTCCATGGGGGCGTGGAGGGAGGAAGGAGCCAAGGGGAAACCCGGAGCAGGAGGAGCCAGATGTTGGTCCAGACACCAACCATGACGAGGCCCCAGGGTGGAGTCACAGGTGGGAGGAGCCGTGGTGGTGTCGACTTGGTGGCAGACAACACCCTGGGGACGACCAACTGAGACTTAGCTAACGATGGAGACCCGGATGTAGCCGATGAGCCCACGCACAGCCGATGGTACGGGAGACCGAGGTGGAGCCATGGTGACAAGCATCCGAGGTGGAGACGGACGTCCAGAGGGCAGAGGCAGAGCCGGTGGGACCGAGTATGTAGGTGGAGCTGGAGGGAAGGAGGAGCCAGACGGAGCCGTAGGTGCAGGCAGGTCGACGACTGACCAAGGTGGAGCCGGAAAGACGAGGGAGCCCAGAGAAGCCGTATGGCCGATGGTGTCTGGTGTAGCCTAGGGAGGGAGGAGCCATGGTGGAACCAGAGTGTCGACGGTCCGAGGTGGAGCAGGGGGCACAGAGGCTTGAGGTGGAGACAGAGGACCCTCTGTGTGAGATGGAGATGGTGGCCTGAAGACAGTTGGCATCTGGCATGAGGAAGATGTAGACGGCTGAAGGACAGCGGCGATGGTGGGGCTGAGGAACTGATTGAACGAGGAGGCGGGAGAGGGAGGTTGGGTGGGAACTCAGGAAATACAAAGGACATTGGAGATACAGGCAACGCTGGAGACAAAGGGGGCGCTGGAGATACAGGGGAGTTGGGAATCACCTCTCCGGAAAAGTCAATTAAATCAACCTCAAACAAGTCTTTCAGTTCATCAAAATAATGACCAGAGTTCAACAAACTCACTTCAACAGCGGTGGTGTCGTGGGCGGAGCTTTCCTCCCAGCCCTTGAGCTCTACAATCACTCCCTCAACGACGGATGGTGTTGCTGACTCGCGCACCTGGTCAGACTCTGTCAGTGGTCCGGGCTCCAAGGCGATGAAAGACTCCGTCCTTATCCTCGGTACGGGCTCGTCTCTCGCGGGTGGCCGGTCTCCACAGTCTGCGGTGGGCTCAAACAACATCTCCATCGCGTCGTTCACTGGTGGTGGTTGGTTGGTGTCTGGCAGTGGAGTGGGGCTGGTGGCGAAGTCCTCCTCCGCGGGGCCAATGGTGAATTGTGAGTTGTTACTCACCAGCACCCACTTCACGAATGTGGCGAAATCCTTCCGAGGACCACTCCCTGGGAGGCGTGCCCGAGACCGCTCACTTAGGCTGGAGAAGTAAAACACTCAGAGCGAGCGGTCGGGAAAGGGTGTTTGGCACGCCAACTCCAAAAAATCCCTGGTGTGTGATTCCAGGGAGCGGTCCCTCTGCTCCAGGCATAGAAGGGTTGCTGCAGGGTCCATAGTGACAGGAGGAGGGGAAAAAAAAAACATAAAGAAAAGAAAGCGCCGCAAAACAATTTTGGGTCCGTTCTTCTGTTACGTGACGTGAGTGTATAATACGAAGAATACGAAGAGCAGTCTTTAATCACAAAAACAGGCAGGATAACACTAAACACAGTCTAACATAAACGAGAACGGACCGGGCATGAATGAAAACACAGGGTATATATACACAAATCAAACAAAGGAACTAACGAGGGCGATATTGAAACACAGGTGGAAACTAATTACATAATTAACAGACTGACAGACAGAAACTAGGTCAAACTGAGGAAAACAACAATAGACATGTGACAACTTGATTGGAAATCAAGGACTGTTGGGAAAGATTCAGTCTTCAGGAAAGTATACCAGAGAACACAAGCTGAAATTATTTTTGACTGAAATAGATTTTTTTTTTTTTTTATGGCAATTGATTTTTAACTTTATTTTATGGCCATGAATAGAAATGGTGTCATGTAAAAGGTGTTAAAAGCCAAACTAATTTTTTTTATTGTTCTATCATTATTCTATTGTTGAGGGCCAAAAGTTGAATGGAAAGGATGTTACTTTATAAATAAAATTACTTTATGCATTAAAGTTCAATAACTTTGTCAAATATTTAGGTGTACCCCCCCGCCCTCCTCTTTTTTGAAAACTATGGTCAACCTAATTAAATAGATCTGCTGGTCATGTATTAGTGTTTCTGAAGACCATTAATACTATTTTTCCTGTATCTGTTGTCGGTCTGGTGTCTGAGTGCTTGTGTTGTCTCTCAGAAACTGGCACTGACCCACTTAAACACCCAATCTGTTGCTGATGGTTAAGACTGTGGTATATATGTGTGTGTGTGTCATCCATCGCTTCATGTGTTAAACACAGAGTTTGTGTCAGAAAGAGGAAGTGAAACTAAGAGCTGTAAAGATGCTGCTCAGACGCTCCTGCAGACATGATGAACATCTTTACCTGTTCTTTCTCAAAGCAAACATCTTTCACATATTCTCTCACAGAGATTTAACAATAGTGAGATCTACAGAAATAAAGATTGTGTTTGACATCTGGAGACATTAACTCTCTTCTTGAGTTATTCTTGTGTAGTTGAGATGATGGTCACACATCAACAGGAAGAGGAAGACCAACATTTTTAGACTGCAGGCGTTTTTGACGGCATAAACTGATGATGTTTTTTTTCATTTGGGCGTCGACACTGACACACTGACACTGCAGAGCGGTAAGAACATTTTTACCATTATTGTTTATGAGTTAAAATAATTCAGTAGGGCTACGACTGATATTTATAAAACTGTTTTCGGTGAATGTTGATTTGATGAAGTGATTTGAACTCCAGAAGGTCAATATCTGTTGTAGATTCATGTGTAAATATTGTGTGACGCTCTTTAGACACACGAGGCCTGACATGAGAAACATCATCAGTTCACGTCAAGCCTTCAATGAGCCGTGAATTATTCTGAAATCATCATGTGCTTTATCTATCAAATAGAGTTTGTGATGTTGTATAGAGATGATGCTCATAATGTCATAATTGTCGGTTTTCTGATTGCAGAAGTCACTATGGTGTCGTCTCTCATAAAGTCTCTTCCTCTGATCGTAGTGATCATGACTGCGGGTGAGTCTTCAGTTTCACTATACAGATATTTGAACAAAATATGATTGAGCTCTTCACACTTAGAAACTGACATCAGTGTTTTACTGTCAGCTAACATAAAAATATTCAGAAGTTAAAATATATTTGTTGTACATTTGAAGCACCTGAAAGCCTCTTCATTTCTCATTTCTGTGTTTCAGGGGTTGATGGTCAGCAGGATTGGGGAGTGAATTACAGCCCTTCATATGTTTGTGCATTAAAGGGATCAACAGTGAAAATATCCTGTACTTTAAAATATCCTCGTGGTCATGTGATCAGAACAGCCTTCTGGACCAAACATGTAACTGTTGGAGAATCACCTGATCTGTGTTCAGACCCAGGAAAAAGAGGAGGGATTCAGTGTTTGAGTGAAGATAAAAACACTTCCAGCATCATTTTGACGGCTGTAACAGAAGCTGATAAACACGTCTACTGCTGCAGATTTACTACAAACATTGATGGTGGAAAATGGACGGGGGTTCCTGGAGTTCAGCTTGACGTCACAGGTAAAACTAGTGAACTCTCAGAAATAGACCACAGAAACACACAAACATTTTCTTATGTTACTGAATCTGACGAATGACCTTCTTTATTTGTTGGAACACAAAAGGAGATATTTTATAAAATGTCCTGATCGCTCTTGTTCATATAATGACAGCAGGCTCCTTCTTCAAGCTTTTTTAAAAAATTGCAGAATGTCTTAAAATCATGTGACTTTTGACTGATATTCAAGTGTTGTGAAGGTGTGCATTAGAGTTCATCAAGACACAAAGTAACAAACCACAATGTAATATCTTATTTAGCACAAATCTTCACGTCGGTCAGGGTGAACTGCTGTTCTCAAACACTCTCACACATGAAAGATCAAGATTTGTACTCAATAATAAACTGCACTGGTTTCTTTCTCATCAAAACTTGTCATTTGCCTTCAGAACACTTGAATATACGCACGAGTTTCATACGAGTGTTTTGAAGCTTTTGAATTCTTTTTAAAGCTTGATCATTCAGATCTCATTTTGCTGTTTAACTGAACAAGTGACTTGTATTATCTTAGAGCCATATATTATTGTTATTTATTAGACTCTGAAATGCTTAATTCTGATTGGTCAGTTGCAACATTGTCAGTTATAGAGGGTATGCATTGACGTCACTTTCCCGCGGGAACACGCTCCCTCAGCTGGACTGAGTGGCAAAAGAGCTGCTGCATGACTGGATTTAATAGGGGAAACTGCAAAAACGCAAATAAAACAAACGATTACACTAAAGGTTGGGCTAGAAAGTGTTTCTTATAACATGTCAAAGAAACCTAATTCATGGATATTGACATGCAGCCAGGAATCGTGTTTCGTGACATTTATATGTGCCTGATTTTGACGCCGGGGAAATACATAAAGCAAATCTGCCTGTGAACACTTTATATAAATACAATATAGGTAGGTTTAAATCGGAGTGATCACTTATATCAATGTTATATCGTCATATTGTCCAGCCCTAAAACTTGTATAGTTTTTGTCAGTGTTTGTCAGTTTGTCCATAGTGCCACTCAGCCTTTTTGCCACTCAATGGGTGTAACCGCAGTCATAATGGCCGACGGTGACGTCACGTGCACACCCTCTATAGAGACAGAGCGCATTTAGGCCACGCCTACGCCAGGGGGAAAACAATCCAACCGTCTCCATTGACTTTGTATTGCGTGAGGCTGCTTCCTTGTCATTTCTGACTTATAACAAAAAACAGAACAATGTCTAAAAGCTGCTATGTGTCGCGCTCTGTCTCAATTGCCTGCATCCATTTTTGTGTCCTTAAGCACTCATTTTTTGGGTCGACAGCTTATAAAAACTTAGTTCTGGGTTTTTTAGCTTGTTTGCTGCACACTTTGTCACATAGCAGCTTTTAGACATTGTTCTGTTTTTTGTTATAAGTCAGAAATGACAAGGAGGCAGCCTCACGCAATACAAAGTCAATGGAGACATGTATTTGAGAGCGTTACCTGATTTGCCCTCGTCAGAGTGTGGGTAGGGTTTAGGGGATCATTTTCATTGCATGATGTATAAACACCCACTAGTTTGAAAACTTTTGTTCCGCAGAGAACTCACACTCAATGGAGACGGTTGGATTGTTTTCCCCCCCGGTGGGCGTGGTTTTCAGATTATGACGCGTTGCGCTCTGTCTCTCAGGGATGACGTGTTTTTGTAGGCAAAACCCAGAAGCGAGTTAGCATTTTATGACATCCGGTTCCATCGCCCTGAAGTCAATGAGTTTTTTGAATGGGTTTTTGCTAAATCACCTGAAATAAGGTCTGTGGTTAACAAAGCCTCTAAATATTTTCACGTTTTGATCTATGACATAAAACACACCAGTTATAACCCGCTTGTGATGTTTTTAAACCTTTATTGTGTCTTAAAAATGGCGGTTGCTAACAAATTGCTAAAATGGACTACTTCCTTTGGCGGGGACTTTAGACGTCATCATGACAAACAGGAAATTTGGACAGCATTTCTCATGAAAAAGAGGATAAGTATTCATACACAGCGCAGATCATAATCAGCGAACATGTTTTTAAATAAAGTTGTTTTCTAAATAAAGTTTGAGGAAGGTGGTGATGTTGATCCGTGACCATGATGCGCTGTAGTCCGTTTATAGCCTACTGTTAGCTCTTTATATCTGACGACTTTATTTAGGCTTCAAAATGTATAAATGTTGTGTTAACTTGTAAAGATTATCTTGATAGACAAAACGTGTAAGTGTCATAACCCTTTGCTAAACACAGAGCATATTTTTTGCGATTTTCCAAAAGTCTATAGGAAAAATGCATTGGCTTTCGATCGAGGGAACCCGTGCGCCGCTAACTTCCGGGTTGGCCTACAAAAACACGTCATCCCTGAGGTACTCTATTCCCGATAATGGCCGTCGTCCATAGCAACACTGTAATAGTAGACCTACAGTAATATTGTTGAAGTGATTTTCTTGTTGATTGTTTGTTCACTGTAATGGATTATAAGATAATAATCAGTTATGATTTTAAAACAGTTTCTTCTCAAATCAATATTTCATGTCTCCATCATTATTAATGTGGTGTAAAGCTGTGTAATAAGTGATATGACTGTACATTATCTTTAAATGTCCATCTTGTTTGAACTTGTTTGTTGGTTTCGGCTCAAAGCCGATCGCTAGGAAGTTTTTCTTCACAGAAGCTTTGTGTTTAATGAAGTAATAAAATATTTCAACTTAAATCAATATTTTGTGTCTAATTATTTACTTATGTGGCAAGTATCTGTGTAATAAGTGGGATAATGTAGATCCAGCCGGTTGTTATCCCAGAATAATCCCTGACTGTCACACGTCCTGATCACCCTGATGAAGTTTATTTTGCAAAAACAACCGGCTGGATGTACGAGCAGGATGTTGTTTTTCTTTCAGTTTTCTCCTTTTGTGTTCTGAAAAAGAATGTTTTGCAGCTTAGAAAAAAATAAATAAATAATGATAAAAATGACTGATTTTAATTTGTGAAGTCTCTAAGCTGACAGTGAATCAGTTGTTGTTGTTGTTGTTCTGTCAGACCTGCAGGTGGAGACACAGCAGAGAGTGAAAGAGGGAGATTCAGTCACTCTGACATGTAAAAGCAGCTGCTCTCTGACTGAACAAACAACATTCATCTGGTACAGAAACACACAGAGATTCACTGAAGGAATTGTGAAAGTGAATCAGCTTCATCTGTGGTCAGTCAGTCGTTCTGATGCAGGATACTATCAGTGTGCTGTAAGAGGAAATGATCATCTTCGCTCTCCACCTGTTTATCTTTATGTTGAATGTGAGTACAAACTGATTCATTAACATTAAATATTTCACACTATATAATTGCGAGAGAACACAAAAGCATTGAAATATATTTTTTCCTCCCATCTCATATTTTTTTTCCATCACCATGTCCCTTTAGGCGCTCCGCAGAATACGTCATTTCCTTTCTGAACATTTTTTATTTATTTATTTATTTATTTTTATTGAACATCAAGAACAAAACAAACAAAATATACACCTACAATGGCATTAACAAAAATAAGTTAAATGAGTATCAAGCAAGGCACATATCAGTTAAATAAATATTAATAAAAGAAAATTACATATATTTAAATAATAATAATAATAAAATAAGATGGGGTCTCTTCATTCCTCTTCTAAGAGATCAAGGTCTCTTATTATTCCAGCAAATTTCTGGGCCTTTTTCATTTTCATACATTCCAATGATGGAAAGTAAATAAAGTCTCTTTTGAATACAGAAAAATAAGGTTTTGTCTTCATACATTTGCATTTATGAGTGAAATATTTTCCCAGAATCAACATTACATTAATAAAAAAATCATTTTTTTTATCATCCAACAGCATTCCAAACATAATATGTTTCCTAACAAAAGTGGGCAGTGAATGAATCTTTGTCTCCAACCAATAAGACATATTTTCCCAGAAAATATTTGAAAACGCACAAGAAAAAAAAAAAGATGATCAGTTGTCTCTATATCAACTTGACAGAAAATACAGGCATTTTCTTCAAAATTAAACCGTTGTCTTAAAAATTCACTTGATGGATTTATACCACTGAATAATAATAGAGGTCTCTTAAAATATAAGATTTGTTTAGCTGTTTACTATACGAAATAGATAACTGGCGAAGTTTGTATTTAAAGAATTCCCATTTATTTATCCAGGAAACCAGGCTATTATCATTAATAATATTTGAAATAATATCTTTGACCAATTTCACATAACCTTCATTTCCGAGAATGTTAAACTTCCAATAACCCTTGTTAGGGAAAGGTTTATTTTTATGATTTATCATCAATTCAGTTGAACAGTGATCTGTTAGTGGAGCTGCCGATATATTAGATATAGTTTGATAAGGCAAAAAACTATGAGAAATTAACCAAAAGTCAATTCGGGACTTGCTAGATGCATCAGGTTTAAACCAAGAAAACTGTCTTAGACGGGGGTTTGATTCACGCCAGGGATCTATTAAACCTTGATTATTACAAAAGTGTAATAATAGTGAATTGTAATGATTCTCATTATATTTAGTTGGTGATCTATCTAACCACTCATCATACACCATATTAAAGTCACCACCCAATACAATAAAATCAGTAGCATATTTTGTTTACATTTCCTCTAATATCAGTGATATTTCTAAAATTAAAAGTTTGTTTTGGGACAAATTATTATAACCATACACATTTCCTAAGACAATGTAACAATGTTCAATTTTTTGAATGCAAAATAACCAATGTCCATCCAAACTAGATCTTGATTCAACAAATTTCCCAGGGAAGTTGTTAAAAAGAAAAGCAACACCTCCTGATCGATTTGTGCCATGAGCAAATAAAATTGGTTCACTCCACTGATTAGGCCAAACAGTACAATCACTGCCACTTGAATGAGTTTCCTGCAAAAGAACACATTGAGCTTTTTTTCCCTTACAAAACAAAAATGTAGCTTTTCTTTTCGTACTGTCTCTTAGACCCCTAACATTTAGTGAAAGAAAAGAAATACAACTGTTAGGTTTAAACATAGAACAAGAATAACCGTATTAACAAAACAATAAACAAGCTTCCTGGATGAGCGGCCAAAGAGCTGCACGAGCACTCCGGTCCTCAGCTGACAGATCCTCCGCGAACCTGATTCCACGTTCAGTGCACAGCTGGGAGTTCTTTGTAATCTTCCAGAATTCGTCCCTGTATCAACGCATGGCAAACTGAACAATCATTTGACGGTGTCTTCCACTCTCCTTTTTTCCAATCCGGTGAACAGAGTCGACGACATCTTCCAGCTTCTTTGCCAGATGTGGAGCTATGCTACTCAAAAGTTCAATCACCTCTTTCCGTGCATCCTCGTCAGCATGCTCTTTCATCCCTTTAATCCGAAGATTCCATCTCCGTTTATATCGTTCGAGCTCTGACGTCTTCAACCTTAACTCCTCTTTGGATTTCACAAGAACTGCTGTTTGCTTTCCAAGATTACATATTTTTGCTTGTACTCCTTAATCTCTGCAGCATTAAACTCCACCGATTTGGAGATTGTCGCAATCATGATGCTGTTTTGTCTTATTTTGTCTGCGATGTCCTCCAACTTTCTATCTTGAGAATCAAATCTCGCCGTTAGAGAATGAATTGCCTGCAGCAAGGCTGCATTGGAGATGTCACTGTCGTCTGATTTCACCTTTTTTTGCATTGTTTTGGTTGGAGTAATGTGTGAAGCGTCCCGTCTTCTTTCCTTGGTGTTCTCTCGGCCGTAAATATGATCCATTTCCATGGGTACACTTTGGGCTCTGTTTGAGTAGCATCTGCCTGCACAACCGGGGGCTGCATTTTCAGGACCGCAATCCTAGGACTGCCTTTCTAGGACCCTACATTTTAGTGACAACGCCACCTACCGAATTACAGGACCAGTGACCGCATGTTTTTCTGGAAGATGGACGATATTCAGAATGTGAGTATCAAATGTGATTCAATTTTTATTTGTTTAACATTAAAAACAATTGTGATGCATTTAATTGAGAAGTGAAGCGATCGTGAGTTGCTAAATAGTCTTGAATGCACTTTATAGCCATCATATATTAGCTTCTAATGCTGTAAAACGAATTTGTTAGCATATTAGTTTAACAAAACTGTAGCACGACTGGCAAGCTTGTGTTGATTTAGTGACTATGGTATGATTAATCCTAGCCAGTACAATAACCTGTAGCACTTCGTTGTAAAATGTTGTTAGTTACTCATTGTTTTTCCATTTTAAACGAGTTAAAATAATATTAATGTTTTAACTGTCATGTGCGTGCTCACTGTCAGCCTGCCCATGTCAAAAAATACTATAGTATACTATAGTGTTTTTGAACCAATGAATTTCCCAGAGCAAATTGTAGTAGCCTATATTGTATAAATTATAGTATTTACAACACTTTGTTAATCAATCATACAGCATACTGTTGTATTAACTACAGTAAACTGACAAACTGTAAGTGATTTCAGTGCAGGCAATATATAACAAAAGAATTACAAATAAATTGGTCAAGTGCTTAGGCCTTATTTATGTCTATTTATTTATATGAAATGAACTTAAAATATTTTATTTGACCAGTTGGACTCTCTCTTTTTCAAGAAACACATAACAATCCAAGAAGGAAGATCCTTTCCTGGACTATAGAGATGCACCACATGCTGCAAGGAGTTCCTCTGCCCGTTCTGCAGTTCTGCTTTGTTTCACCCAACAAAGTTGAGTAAAGTGAAAGCCCATTTGGAGAGGCATTTCAAACGCGCAGTTCTCCATGAAGGTAACATTTTCAAACATTCTTTTGGGAAAAGCAATGTAATGATTAATTTAATTTGACCTCAATTCCTAGATCTGTGTATATTTCAATGAACAATTTTCTTTTGATAGACCATCATATATGGCCTGGCTGGGCTGCAGAATTTCTCTGCAGGATGTTGAGAAGGACTTCTTCTCTGGTCCGGATTATCATCACAGGTAAGAGTAGGAAATGTAATTTTTTTTACACAGTGTCTAATGTATCATTTTTTAAGCATTAACAGTATTTCTGTTAACCCAGCAATGATTATGTTCTCCATTTACTATTTTAGTGAAGTGTAAGAATCTAATAGAGTGATAGAGAAACAATTGAGAAAAGAGGGGAGAACATCCATTGGTAGGTAGTGCTGCTGCATACAGATTGTGATGCCATGCTTTAAATATTCAAAGGTCAGGAAAAGTCATGTCAATAACATGTTATTTCTATTCAGATTTCTTGCATTTCTCTCTTATTTATTTATTTTTTTCTCAGTTCAGATGGGCTTTATTGACATGAAAGTTTTATTTTCTTGAGAACCTTTGTTCCCACAGCATCAAAATAACATTTTTCCAAATCTTTGAACAGTATGCAATAACAGTAATATGAACATTAATTGGTATGAGGATTGATATAATTATTTTTGTATCGTATATAATGTGTGCTCTGTGGTCACGAAGATCTTTTAAATATGAAATTTAAAATTAGAGAGTTGAACATGTTCAACTAAATGTTCCTTATTTCATTCACTTCTCTCTCTCTCTCTGTCTCTCTTAGGAGTCAGTGAAGACATTGTCGCTGAAGTTCTTTCTGTGTGGTTCACGTCACAAACAAATTTGTTTTTGTGTGTTCAATTGTTGTAATATATTATTTTATAAAATATACACAATCTTCAATCTACCCCCAGAGTCGTCCTTGTGTTTTCCCTCTGTACTTGAAAATGTGGTGGATCTAACTGAAAAGGCTATACCATGATTCCTTGTTTATTTTACTTGTTGAGTTATTATATTATGCTAGTTAGTCACAATAATTACTCAACATTCAGCTCTTAGCAACCAGGTTTAGTCGCAAGAATGAAAGTAGTATTTGGGTGTTATAAACCTTCAAAAAACTCTTAATTAGTTAGAATTGGGTGGAAAAAAAACTAGGGTCCTAGGAATGCGGTCCTGAAAGTGCAGCCTCCGGTATTGCAGACGGATAATATTGCTCTGTTTGCTAACTGCGTCATGTTCGCGTAAAGAGTTAACTCGTTCAATGAGCTGATCTCAATCTTATCAAAAGAAACAACTGAACGCAAAAAAACATATTTAAAATATCACTTGAATTTCTGAGGCTGGTTTATGAAAAGGCGTCAATAAAACATACAAATTGAAATAATTTTGCCAGAGCTCAGCAAAACATGTGCGCCTAGCGCGCCATCTTGCCGAAGTCCCTATTTTCTTTCTGAACATATATTCGGCTTCAGGCACATCCGTTCTAGACACCAACTGAAATCTGATAGTGTGTTATAAAAAGTGTAGAAGAAAATTGAAGATTTCTGTGTTTGTTGCTGAAATTCTCTTTAATTATTTTCCTCATTTCTGTGTTTCAGGGGTTTATGGTCTGCTGGATCAGGGAGTGAAATACAGCCCTTCATATGTTTGTGCATTAAAGGGATCAACAGTGAAAATATCCTGTACTGTAACATATACTCAGAGTTATGAGCTCATAAAAGCTTTCTGGACCAAAACTGTTGGAGAATCACCTGATCTGTGTTCAGATCCAGAGAAGAGAGGAAGAGTTCAGTGTCACAGTGAATATGAACACACTTCCAGCATCACTTTGACGAATGTAACAGAAGCTGATAAACACGTCTATTACTGCAGAGTTAAAAATGATCAGAATTATAGATGGACAGTGATTCCTGGAGCTTGGCTTGATGTCACAGGTAAAGTGAACTCCAAGAAATTGACCACAGAAACATTTTTATTATCTTTTGAATAAACTATCATCTGTGCCTCAGAAACATCAAGCTGTTTATTATAACTGCTGTCTGAAGTGCTTGAGTTTAGTGTTTTAATGTTATTATTTTAGTATTATCACATGATGCTGGGGTATTCCAGAAAGCAAGTTTAACTTATCGTCACATAAACCCTGAACTCTCGGTTGATGAACAAACCTTGATACTCGAGGTCTGGAGTAAGTTCAGCCAACCCGCACTGAAAAAATGTTTTCATTCATCCAAATAAAAAAATTATGTTAATGGTTCACATCTATATTTTATAACTTGAGCCAATGAAAAATAAATTCATATTATTTCTTAAATTATAATTGTTTTGATTAAATCTATATCTTTTTGTTTAGATCAAAAATAGAATTTAAATTAATTGACTTTCTTCAACAAGAAAATTATACTTTGAGCCAGGTTTAATAAAATAGTTTTCATAGACATAGAAAATATTGTTTAGAGCAAGTTATTTATTTTTCATTGGCTCAAGTTATAAAATATAGATGTGAACCATTAACCTAAATTTTTTTAATTGGATTAATGAAAACATTTTTTCAGTATGAAACTCAGAGTTAATGGTGACCAAATCCAGGAGTCGCCATGGAAACGAATGCTAAGAAGAAGAAGAAGACTTTAGTGCATATCGCCACCTACTGGATCTTTTTTAATCTTATCTTTTAATCTTTCATTAATCAGTTTTTGTTGTGAACAAGAATTATATTGTTTGTTTGATGCTAAATATATAAATTAAAAAATAGATGAATTGACCTAAAAACAGTCTGTGCTTTCAAAGGTAATATGGCTGTATAAGTTTTTATGAATGCACATCTATGATGCGTGAGAAGAGAATAAAAAACAACCCTGTTGCTTTATGTTATGTTATAATATATAACTATATGATATATTATTGTGTGAAACCTGTTCTGCTCACTGGAGCCTCATCATGCGCTGAACACCTCTGAAAGAAACTAACCCTGAAACACGAGCTGCTCCAGAGCAGGTTTTGTTCAGAGAGTAAGTTGCTATGGTTACTTACATACCCTGAAAGTGACCTTTTTGGAACTGAAAGTTGAGGTTATCCGTTTACTCTGAGTAAACTTACCCGGATATGTTGCATAACCTGCTTTCTGGAATACTGCCCTGATGTTGTGATGATGATGATGACAGTCAGTCAGTTGTTGTTGTTGTTGTTCTGTCAGACCTGCAGGTGGAGACACAGCAGAGAGTGAAAGAGGGAGATTCAGTCACTCTGACATGTAAAAGCAGCTGCTCTCTGACTGAACAAACAACATTCATCTGGTACAGAAACACACAGAGATTCACTAAAGGAATTGTGAAAGTGAATCAGCTTCATCTGCAGTCAGTCAGTCATTCTGATGAAGGAAACTATCAGTGTGAAATAAGAGGAAATAATGATCATCTGATCTCTCCTGCTGTTCATCTTAATGTTGAATGTGAGTACAAACTGATTCATTAATATTAGTGAAATATTTCACAGATTATTCAGAATTTAGTTCAGATTTGTTTGATAAATTCAGGCCCAATCATACAGACTGCATGACATTTTTGTTTATTAGACATGATTTATTCTTATTAATTTATTAATATGCAAAATTAATGCAAAGCATGAATCTGTTTAGTGATTCTTTTTATGAATTCTGGGTTGAAAAATATAATATTGTTTTATTGACTGCACCAGTTCAGATGTAGATTTGCACCTTTTTCATCACTTTTGATTTCTACTTACAGATACACTTCAGTAATCGTTAATAATGATTATGGAAGGTCATGGCATTAATAAAATAAATATTTCTTTATTTTACATATATTTCATGTAGATCCTCCAAAGAGCGTCTCAGTGTCCATCAGTCCGTCTGGTGAAATAGTGTCAGGAGATTCAGTGACTCTGAACTGCAGCAGTGATTCAAACCCTCCTGCTCTGAACTTCAGCTGGTTTAAGGAGGATGAAACCTCAGCTGTTGGATCTGGACAGAGTTTCAGCATCTCCAGCTTTAGCTCCAGTTTCAGTGGACGCTTCTACTGTGAGGCTCAGAATAAATATGGATCTCAGAGATCAGCGTCTGTTTCTCTCACTGTTAAAGGTATTTTCTATAAACAGACACTCTTTCAGGTTCATCTGTCTCACGTGTGAAATGATCTTCATGATCATCTTGTTTCAGGGGTTCAGAGAGCTGCTCTGCACACAGTTTCTGGGATCGTGGCGGGATGTGGAGGATTGATCTTCATCATCATCATCATCATTGTGTTCATAAAGTGAGTGAATGTTGAGTAGCTCCTGCATTAAATTCTTTTGCAAAATTTGTTGAACTTAAACCACTATCAATGAAACTTTTCAATACTTTCTAACAAAAAGATTTTTTTCTCCAGGAAGAAGAGGAGAGACGGTGGACCTGAAGTTATCAGACAAAATCAGGCAAGTTTAGTGATTCATACCTGAATCTACAATGACATGGATATTATATTTAACTAGAAAATACAAAACTGACAAGATCATGTACTGCTGCTTGACAAATATTTGACATGAAGACGATCTGGAAAACAATGTTAATGTAACTCACATTCATATGCATTTCTGAATGATTGATCTGTTGTTATATTTCTGTGATATTTTATTGGATGAAACTGCAGGAGGATCACTCTGACAGATCAGCAGAAACGGCTCTGACCAATGACACTGCACTGTATTCACTCGTATCAGCCAATCAGAGAGATGATCTGTATGCCAACATTAAAGCAAAGAAACCCGAACGCTCCAGGAGAAAACAAGCAGAAACAGACTCTGCAGATGTTGGAGAAGTTCAGTATGCCAGTGTCCATCACTTCAAGAACAAAGACATGAAGAAGACTGAAGAGAACGACTGTCAGACCATTGAGACGCATCATCCATCTGAAGCCAACAGGTGAGAAACCATTCATCTGAACCCAAATAAAACATGTTCAATGCTGAATCAGAGCTCTCGTTTTTGTGTTGTTGAGATTGTTGGATTGTCATCTGCTGGTGGGACTTTCTGAAATGCCACATTAATATATTTGTATAATTTCTCCCCAGATCTGAGGATGTGATCTACAGCTCAGTTTATTGATGCTGATGGGAGAACTGGATTTGAGTCCAGCACAGGTCATGTTCCCATTTCCCTCTCCTCTTGATTTCACTTACACATTTATGGAATTGTTTTTCTGTTTGGATATGGATAGATTTAGATTAATAATCAGCTCTTTTATTATGATCTGAAATGATTGTCAGTATCACACACTTACTCTAGACATGAACACACTGATACCTGTAATAGTCTTTTAGCTCTCGCTTTGTACAGTCAGTGCAGAACAGATGTTTCCTCTCGTCTCGTCAAACTGTGTGATTTTATTGATAAATACATTAAATCTGAACATTGTCAGAAAGTCTCATGATGACATCATTGTCATGACAATGTAGCACATTTTACACTCAACTCTCATTACTGTAATGTGCCGGGTTTTGTATTTTTCATGTTTTTCATTTCTGTATTACAGTAAAAAATACTTTAAGACACTTTGTTCACTACGTACATATTCTTTGTACAAATTTAACAAAATTTAAATAATGAGGAATACATTGTAAAACCATCTTCCAAACCGTGTTTTTGCCTTAAATCATTATGGTTTGTAATAATTATTTATATTTTAGAGCTGTCAGGACAAGGTTCACAAAACATGTTGATAATGCCAATCTTTACACCAGTTACTACTTTGTCTATAAATAGGCTAGCCAAGTTATAGTAATTTCCAGTTACCTGTCAGATACCTGCTCACATTTATCAGATCCATATTTATTTTCTTGTTGAGAGTTTTGATGTCATTAGTGACATTCGCAGGCGATCACCTGTAACCATGAACACATCGGTAATTACCAAAATAATGTTCCTCTGCACAGTGTTGCCAACTATTTTCAATGGAAAGCAGCTAAAGCCAGCTCAAAAAGTCACTAAATGCCGCTAGTGTCAGCATTATGTTCTGTTCAGTGTTTTTTCCTGTCAAAATAAATTGACCTAGTTTCCAAGTCTGTGTCATTTTCATTTTGTTCACCTGGTGTTCATTAATTAGCTCATTAGTTCCCTCATTTAGTGTGGTTTATATTCTGTTTTGTTCAGTTCTTTGTCCTGTCTTGTCAATGTTAAGTGGTTGTGTTTTCCCATTCTCCTGTGATTCCCCCGCCTGGATTTAATAAAGACTGTTTGTGTTTAGATATTCTCCTGTCGTGTTTATATCCAGCCACACGTGACAGCTACCCTGTCATGCTCTCTTTACGTGGGTTTTATTCATAAAGCATGAGAGGAGAGCATCGTGACTGTCAGTCGTCTTTTAATGCCGCACACAAACACACACAGGCAGGATGTAACAACTTGCCTCCTTAAACTTTGTAACACTGCCCTCTAGTGGGACATTTATGTAATAACATCAATAATCACAGACATAGTTACTTCAATATACATACACCCGCATATACTACAACCCAGCTAACAGGGAACATTCACATAACTTTGACTAACAAACGTTCTTCCAGTAACATTAATAGAGTGTTTGTTCATCGTTATCTGTTCTTCAATAATGTTCTCAAAAGGTTATCACAAAAACATTATTTATACATTGTTTATAGAAGTTTTTTTTTTTTTTTAAATGTCCTCATAATGTTGGGAGAAAACGTTCTCAGAAAAACATTCTTCAATTGTTATTGCAGCATGAAGCATGTCACCATTGTTGAGATTCATATGCTGATTCTTGATGTCTGTGGGTGTCTAAAAAAACCTACAGTTTATTTATAAATCAAAATTCAGAATGTCTGATCTGTTGAAAGAAAGTATTGTTGGTGAATATAATCTATTAATAACAAATAACCACTTTTGGTCAGGGATAAGATTAGTGAATTATTCTATTATATGATGCTTTTTCTGCTTGTTTATAAATTTCTATGCATTTATTTTGTTTCTTTAATATTATTTACTCAAACCATTTTGTTAAAGGTGCATGCTCTTTATGCGCGCATATAATATCAAAGAGCGATAACTCGTGGTTTAATATTGTTTCTTTCTTTATTTATTGTTTTGGATAATTGTGTCTTATCCGTGGTTCCGCCTGGATCCGTGACTGCAGAGTGGAACAAAGGCCTGTTATTAAAAAGAGCGCAGCATTTCCTTATGTCCTTTATATCCTTTGCTGGGAATTATGGGAAATGTAGTTATTTTGGTTACCATATGGGTTTGGATTGTTTGTTTATTTAAATGTCTTCTTGTAAAGTTTATTTTTGTTCATTTTCATCATTGCTTTATGGTGAATGTAATTTCATGTTTATGGAGTTTATTTGTATATATTATATATTTTTCGAGGTTTGATTTACTGAATGGAGACCCCCTGTAATTATAAAGTAGTTTAGTCTGTCTTGTTAAAAGGGTTGAATTTTCTGTGGCTGGGTTAGTTCTGGAGAAACATCTGAGTCAATTATTATCTAGTTTTCTTTCTTTTCTTATGTTTTCCCCTCTTCTTTTGTACCTGTGTGACCAGTACATGAGTATTGCAGTAAATAAAATGAGAATTTTGAAGCTTCTATGAATGCCTCCTGAAAACTTTATGGAAGAACACTTACACCTTGAAAACTGAAAAAGTATTGCTTGAAATGTGCTTGAAAGGAATTTCATTTTACAATATCTGTATGAACCCTGTAAGGAGATTCATGATAATTTTGCTTAACATTTCAATATTATTTTACACAAAATTAGTAAGTTGCCATTATATATCATCAGCAAATGTTTCCCAAGCTATGAACAAGAGTAAAATATTTTTTTCCTCACTTCTCTTAGTCATGTTGAGACAGATGTAATGTTCTAAGATAAGGATTTTTTTTTTTTTTACTATCATGCAAGATGTGTATAAAAAGAACATTGTTAGGATGATTTTTGATTGTGTGTTCATTGTTTTTTTGTTTTGCACAGTGAAATATTTTTTCTAAAAAATTCTAAAAAGTGTGCAAAAAGTGGTGGTTCAAAACCCAACAACAGAGTATAAGCTGCTGGGTAGTGAGAATACAATCCTGATATCCAAAGCAGTCAACCTGACCTGTCCACACACAGTACATGCAAATATGGGAATAGTGTACACAAAAGCTGACCAAAACATGCCTATTTTAAGTGGAGGAACATTTGTGGTGAGGTAAACACAACATGCAAGTGAGCAATTCCTGTTATAGTCCATCAAATTGTATTGTTTTTTTATTTCCATTTATTTGGAAAGGGACAGATACAATAAACATTGATAAAACTGAGACAACAGCCATCCAGTGCAAGTATCATAGTGCTTTTAGCTAAAGCTAATTTGCAACATAGAAAGGGCTTTTATTGACTACAATTACAACAACAATAAAAAAAATAAAATAAATGAATAAACATGAATGCAAGTTTGTTATTAAAACTTGCAGCAGATTTTAAATGATCAGGGAGTGAATTCCAACTTTTTGCACCTTTCACTGAGACTGAACAAAAGATGTTTTACAGAATAAAATTTTACAATTGCTGCCAGAAGCCGCTCTGGTGAATCTGCACCACTGCAATCTCTTGAAAAATTACAGAACGGCTGAGGGGCAAAACCATTAAAACATTTGAATACAAGATTTACATACTGAAAATAAACAGAATGAGCAGAACTTCTTATTTTACAATGATAATATCTTATTTGCTTCCTATCCAAAATTTTCAAGGCACGATTATAAAGACATTCAATCTGATAAATGTTACAATACAGACTGGGCAGAGGCAGAGGTAACGGTTAACAGACTTTATTTATCACACACAGCAGAGCAGACGGTAGTGCAGGTAAGTGAAGATGAAGATAATGAGTAGTGCAGATGGTGATAAATAGTTATACTGTCCTTTGTGGTTTTGCAGGAGTGATGAACGATGATGTGGTGAGGAGATGGCTGACGAGGTTGACTGGAGACACTCACACACAAACTGGAACAACACAAGGAGACTTGGAGACGAAGGAGACAGGTAGGTATCTTCAAAGGAGTCCAAGAGGTAAGCATATAGCATTGTATGTGCAAACGAGACCGGACAGTGAGTGAATGTGTGTGAGTGTGTTTTATGCTGGTGGTGATGAGTGAGAAGATGAGGTGCAGGTGCAGATGATTAGTACTCCGGGGATTGAGTGCGCTGTGATTGGGTGATGCTGGAACCTGGCGTGTCTGTGACAGTACCCCCCCCTCCACGGCCCGCTCCTGAGGGCCGAGGACCCCGACGTCGTGGTGGTCGACCTCTTCCACGGGGGGCTGGTCTGTCAGGGTGGTTTGAATGGAAGGTTTGAAGGAGGTTGGGGTCCAAGATGTCATCCCTGGGGACCCATGAGCGTTCTTCTGGGCCGTAGCCTTCCCAGTCGACCAGATATTCCAAGATACCACCACGGCGTCGGGAGTCCAAGATCTCGTGAACCTCGTATGCGGCGCCGTCGTCCAGGATAAGTGGAAGGGGGGGTTCGGAGGCTGCCACGCCAGGTCCTGTGGAGAGAGGAACAGAAGGGTGGTGAGGTTTGAGTAGTGAAACATGGAATGTGGGGTGAATTCTGTAGTGAGGAGGTAGCTGGAGTTGGTACGTGACTGGGTTGATCTGCTTGGTGATGGTAAATGGACCAATGAACCTGGGACTCAGCTTCCGGCAGGGCAGACGCAGGCGGATGTCCCTGGTTGACAGCCAGACCTTCTGACCGGGCTGGTAGGAGGGAGCTTCGGACCGGCGAAGGTCTGCTGTCATCCTGCGTCTGCGCAGGGCTCGCTGCAGTTGATGATGTGCTGAGTCCCAGACCCTCTCGCTCTCTCGGAACCAGTAATCCACAGATGGTACATCAGAGGGTTCCCCAGACCAGGGGAACAGTGGGGGTTGGTAGCCGAGTACGCATTGGAATGGTGTGAGGCCGGTGGAAGGCTGACGGAGAGAGTTCTGGGCGTACTCGGCCCAACCCAGGTACTGGTTCCAAGAGTCCTGGTGGTCATGACAGAAGGTACGGAGGAAGCGACCGATCTCTTGGATCTTCCGTTCCGTCTGCCCGTTCGACTGTGGATGGTATCCAGAAGTCAGGCTGACGGTCACACCTAGGAGCGAGAAGAAGGCCCTCCATACCTTAGAGATGAATTGCGGACCCCTATCGGAGACGATATCTTCTGGGATACCGAAGTATCGGAAAACATGGTTGAATAGAGCCTCAGCCGTCTCCATAGCAGTGGGTAGGCCTCTTAGGGGTATAAGGCGGCAGGACTTCGAGAACCGGTCCACAACTACTAGGATACAAGTGTTGTTATTAGAGGCAGGCAGGTCGGTGATAAAGTCGACTCCTAGGTGTGACCAGGGTCGGTTGGGAACGGGCAGAGGTAGGAGCTTGCCGGATGGTAAATGGCGTGGGCTCTTAGAGATGGCGCATTCCTTACAGCCCTGCACGTACCTTCTGACATCAGCTGCCATGTTGGGCCACCAGAAGCGTTCCCTCAGCAACGAGAGGGTTTCATTGGCCCCCGGGTGACCAGTGCCAAGTGACGTGTGGGCTGAGTGGATGAGAGGAGTGCGTCGTGATCTTGGGAGGTAGCACAAGCCTGGTGGACAACCCGGCGGAGCGTTGGTGGAGGCATTGGAGGAGGGTACGGATTCCTCGGACCAGGAGATGGGGCTGATGATGAGTTCCTTGGGTATGATGGGTTCTGGATCTTCTGGAGTTTCCTCTGGAGCATGGAGTCGGGAGAGAGCATCTGCTTTAATATTTTTTGGGCCGGGACGGTAGGAAATGGTAAAATTAAATCTGGTGAAGAATAAGGCCCAGCGGGCTTGTCTGGGGTTGAGTCTCTTTGCAGATCGTAAGTATTCAAGGTTTTTATGGTCTGTGAAGACTTGAAAGGGGTGTTTGGCTCCCTCCAGCCAATGCCTCCACTCTTCCAGGGCGAGCTTAACAGCTAGGAGTTCACGGTTGCCGATGTCGTAGTTTCTCTCCGCCGGGTTGAGCTTGCGGGAGAAGAAGGCACATGGATGGAGTCGGCTGGGATTCCCCTGCTGCTGGGACAACACCGCTCCTACTCCTGTGGTGGAGGCATCCACCTCGACAACGAAGGGCAGCTCTGGGTTGGGGTGGATGAGGAGAGGAGCGGTGGTGAAGGCTGTCTTGAGCTGGTCGAATGCCTTCGTGGCCTCTGGAGTCCAGGACAGAGACTTGGGCTTGTGTCTGAGCAGGTTGGTGAGTGGACTGGCAAGGGAGCTGTAATTGTGGATGAAGCGGCGGTAGAAGTTTGAGAATCCGAGAAATCTTTGCAGTTCCTTGATGGATGAGGGAGTTGGCCAGTTCTTGATTGCTTCCACCTTCCCCTCGTCCATCCGGATGCCACTGCTGTCAATGATGTAACCGAGGAAATGTACTGAAGACTGATGAAATGAACATTTTTCTGCCTTGAGGAATAGATGGAACTTGCGGAGTTGTTGGAGGACCTCCGCAACGTGGTGGCGATGTTCGGCCAGGCTCCGGGAGTAGATCAAGATGTCATCTATGTAGACCAGGACAAACCGATGGAGATACTCCCGGAGCACCTCATGAATGAAATCCTGGAATACGGAGGGGGCGTTGACCAGGCCATACGGCATAACCAGATATTCGTAGTGGCCGGTAGGTGTCACGAAGGCGGTCTTCCACTCGTCCCCCTCGCGTATCCGGATGAGGTTGTACGCGCTGCGGAGGTCCAGTTTTGTGAAGACAGTGGCACCACGGAGATGTTCTAGGGCTGAAGGGACGAGAGGAAGGGGATAACGGAATTTAACTGTGATATTATTTAAGGCGCGGTAGTCAATGCAGGGCCTCAAGCCTCCGTCCTTCTTGGCCACGAAGAAGAAGCTTGAAGCAGCAGGGGAAGTGGATGGTCGGATGTAACCTTGTGAGAGAGCCTCCTTTATATACTCCTCCATGGCCTTCTCCTCCGGGATGGATAGAGGGTATATCCTTCCCCTAGGCACTGGTTCACCCGGAAGCAGATCGATGGCACAGTCCCATGGCCGGTGTGGAGGCAGCTTGGAGGCTCGTTGAGGGCAGAATACGTCGCTGAAGGGGGCGTAACACTCTGGGATGTCGATAGAGCGTTGGTCTACCGGGCTTTCGATGGTCGTGGCACAGACAGGAAGAGCTTCAGAGCGTGGAGTACGTGGGATTGGAAGCCCGGGGAAGCAGTCATGGAAACAGGTTTCGCCCCACTTCAGGACCTCGCCAGTTCTCCAGGAGAGTGTTGGATTGTGCTGCTCCAACCAGGGGCGCCCTAGGATCACGTCAGCGGTGGATCCCTCCAGAACCAGCAGATGGAGGTGTTCGACGTGAAGCAGGCCGACTTGTATCTGGATGGCTTCGGTGCAGCGACGAATGTGTTTACGGCTTAAAGATTCTCCAGTCACTGATCGTATCTGGTAGGTGGTCGGCGTGGCCGTGGTCTTGATGTTGAGCTGACGACAGAGGGTCCCGGAGATGAAGTTACCGGCTGACCCAGAATCGAGGAGGGCAACAACTGGAAGGGAAGTATCAGAAGCAGTAAGTGTTACAGTTGTGGTGAGTGGTTTCATCTTCTTGTTAGATGGTATGATGGCACTCACCATGGGTCGTGGAGGACGAATTGGGCATGTGGAGAGGATATGCCCAGGAGATCCGCAATATAAACAAAGATTCTGGGTCAGCCGCCTCTGTCGTTCAGCTGGGGAGAGCCGAGTGCCTTCCAATAACATGGGTTCGTTGGCTGGTTCTGGGGGGCTGACGGATTCTGGTCGGCGGGCTGAGATGGAGAACAGCGGCTGGTCCTGGTGTTCTTCAAGACACGACTGCATACGAGTGGCGAAACGAATGGAGAGTTGAATGAATCGTTCCAGGCCGATGGAATCCTCGTATGCAGCGAGATGCAACCGCACGCGAGGATCTAGTCCTTGACGATATGTTGTAATCAAAGCCTGCTCATTCCAGCCGCTGGATGCTGCGAGAGTCCGAAACTGCAAGGCATAGTCATTAACAGAAAGAGATCCTTGTTTTAAATTGTAGAGTTTCTCACCAACAGAAGAATCTGAGATGGGCTTCCCGAACACTTCGCGGAAGTGAGCCACAAAACCGGAGTATGATTGAGTGATGGGATGGTTTTGAGACCAGATTGAATCAGCCCAACGGAGCGCCTTGCCTTGCAGTTGGGAGATGATGAACGCCACTTTCGAAGTTTCGGTGGGGAAATTGTGCGGTTGCATCTCCAGGACCAGCGAGCACTGCAGAAGGAATCCGCTGCAGTCCTCCGCCGAACCAGAGTAGGGCGCCGGTTTAGCCATGGGACTGGCGTGCACAGGTGGTGAAGGAGAGGTAGCGGTGTTTGCGGAAGTGATCGCTGGAATGGGTGATGCTGGAGTGGTGGAAAGAGCTCGCCGAAGGACATCGACGAGCTCTTGAATGGGATCCGGTTGGCTCATGCTGTGTGTGAAGACGATGTTTTCAGGTCCGGTCTTCTGTTACAATACAGACTGGGCAGAGGCAGAGGTAACGGTTAACAGACTTTATTTATCACACACAGCAGAGCAGACGGTAGTGCAGGTAAGTGAAGATGAAGATAATGAGTAGTGCAGATGGTGATAAATAGTTATACTGTCCTTTGTGGTTTTGCAGGAGTGATGAACGATGATGTGGTGAGGAGATGGCTGACGAGGTTGACTGGAGACACTCACACACAAACTGGAACAACACGAGGAGACTTGGAGACGAAGGAGACAGGTAGGTATCTTCAAAGGAGTCCAAGAGGTAAGCATATAGCATTGTATGTGCAAACGAGACCGGACAGTGAGTGAATGTGTGTGAGTGTGTTTTATGCTGGTGGTGATGAGTGAGAAGATGAGGTGCAGGTGCAGATGATTAGTACTCCGGGGATTGAGTGCGCTGTGATTGGGTGATGCTGGAACCTGGCGTGTCTGTGACAATAAATTAGTCTGAGACCAAATTGTTAATCCATATGATTTGTGAAAATATCATTGAGTTTAAAAACAACAAAGCATGATTAAAAGTTAAACAATTTCTTATCATAAAGCTAATAAGATTGACCTTGATTGTTTTACATATCTTTTTAACATGGCTATTAAAATTTAACTGAGAATCGAAATCTTGTATTTTTACAATAAATCGTACATATAATTTATAATATCTCTGCAAGCCCATTAAAGATTTGGGCTAGACATTGTTTTACAAGATAAATGTATGTGTTGACACGACTAAAATGAAAGATTAAAAACCATTATTTTTAACAACCATACATACTACTGTTAAGCAATAGATTTCTATTGATTCATGATTTATAAATGAATCAGTATCATATATAGGTCTACATGAAGAAATGTATGTAATGCAACATGAAGCACATTTATAGCTTTTTAAGACAGACAAAGTTGAGTTTCTCCTCACAATTTTTGGGTGTCCAAATATTATTTTCTCTATCCAGAGCTCCACAGCGCAGATTTCTGGCAGGACACTGGAGCTCCCCCTCCACAGACCAGGCTTTATATTGAAGATGATCTCCACTGACCCAGAACCAATGACCAGCCATGAAGCGCAGGCCGGTCCACACATAAGCTGTCTGTGATGATGTAGCGTTATTTATCGCCTTTGCCATAATCATCCCAGATCTTAGACTCAGCAGGTCAATGTAGTTCTGTCTGCAGTAGTCCAGGGCTTCATCCCACGTCTTGTTCTGATGCACCAGAATGGGCTCAAAGACCTCCATACAGTAAAATGGTAGAGTCCGCGAGCACGGAGCATTGTGCACTTTATAATTATATTTTTTTACAACGCAACACTCTTCATTTTTATTGTTTGGTTCCCCAATGTCCCAGTTGTCAATTATTTCATCCTCACCTCCCAAATCCATTTTTCTGGGTTGTTAGGACTTATGTGCAGTCCAATCCAAAAAAAATCATTATGGACTTCTGGATTTCTAGAGAGCAGTTGTGCCTCTTCTGCACTGATGGTGGACAGGTCATCATGGTGTTCTCTGCAGTACGTCTGTGCATCTTTCCAGGTCATTATTTTATCCACAAAAAAGTGTTTTCTGTGGAGACTGAAGCTCAGTCCAAAGAGACTCAAAAACAGGAGCAGAGTGACGACAGCCTTCATTTCTAAACAGATGATCTACTCAGCGCAGTTTGTGTGATCTCAGTGATGAAGGGGCATTTTTTATTTCTGTGAGAGACAATAAAAAAACTGGAAGGCACTGACCAATCAGATGGTCAGACTCTTTAAGTATTTGTGTAGCAAATATCCAAACCAAATGTGCTGGAACACACACACACACACACACACACACACACACAAGCAGAGATACTAGTGTTTTTGTAGATTTTGAAGAAACACTTTCATTTTGTCTCTTCAGTCCTCTAAATTTTTTTATTTTACCAGACTTTTTACATGGAATGCAAGAACAATAGGGGAAAAAACTACAGAAATATAATAAAAAATATAAATATGAAACATAATTTTCAAACATTTTCTGTAATATAATAAGAACAAATAATCAAACTACAAGCAATAGCACAAATAAACACAATAGAACAAAGATACAAATTAAATAAACAGCTTTTCAGGTATAACATTAGTTAGATACAAATTAGGTACAGAAATTGAGGCTTTTAGTATTTGAGTAGCAAATGTTCTGTCACGCATGCAGGCCAATCTGATGATCCATTCAAGCAAATACAAGACTAACAAACTGTGTGACATCCTGATACAACCTGATTTAAATCTGGGTTAGGAAGCCCAAATTTAAACAAAACCTATGATCTGCCCTGAAACAGACTGGTTCAACCATGGTCAGATTCAGAGAAGAAGAGTGTGAAATATATATTCAAATCAATAATATTGAATCAGTAATCAAAATTCAGTTTCAGTGTTGTGTGTTATGTTTTGATTTTGTTGGGCAGAATATTGATCTACTGCATCTGCGGCAGACATCGCTGTCCAATAAAGCCACAGGAGCTGAGAAGATTCAAGAAGAGGGAAAAAGTCAAACATTAATAAAGTAAAGTGAAGAAAACAGCTTTATTTAGATCTCACTAACCTCGCTGTTTTTTATTTTAGACACAATTCTTAAAGACTTGCAAAATGCCAAGTCAGTTCTTTTGTCTGCAATGCGGCAGTCCTGAGCTGAAGAATGATGAGACCTGGACCTCATTTATAAAACGTTGATCTTAGAGTGTGTACACGCTAAAAGCTATGCCAACTTTCATATATATACAAAAAAAATAAATAAATAAAAATAAATCATGAAAAAAAGTTTTTTTTTTTTTCCTACTGGAAGTCAATGGGTGCCATCAACTTTCTAGTTACCAACATTGTTTAAAATATCTTCTTTTGTGTTCAACAGAAGAAAGAAACTCGTACAGGTTTGGAACCACTTGAGGATGATTAAGTAATGACAAAATGTTCATTTTTGGGTTAACTATCCCTTTAATGACATTAGTGGGCGTGTATGAGGCGGAGATCTGAAACCACTCAGCTGCGCACAAGATTATCGATTTCACATCTGGAAAACATTTTTTTTATGCATACGTTCGTTCTCTGAATTACAGGAAGGATGTACTGGAAATATTTGAGAAACGATCATACACTGTAAAAAAAAATTGTTGTTTCAACGTAAAAAAAAGTATTCACACTGCCATAAAATTTTAAGTGTGGTCAACGTGAAATGTAAAGTTGTACTAAGTGACAACTTGATTATTTGAGTTGACTAAACGTAACATTTTAAGGCAGCATGAACACTAACTTTTTTAAGTTTAAAACTATTTTTTTTTTTTTTTTTTTACATTGAAAGATCAAATGTAGGACAGTTTCTATGCAACATTTTATAAATGATGCTTCAAACCCCTGAACAAGTAGAAGAAAGTAACCTTAAATGTAAAGTAAATGTTTCTGTCTACAATGAGTCATTAGCTGCATTTATCATTAATGATTTGTTAATTTATTAGCGAAGAAGAAAAATCAATGTATTGATCAATGTGTATCAATGTTTAGATGTTTTCCAACCACAAGATTGCCCCCCTTTCACAGCAACAAAACCACACAGTCTGCCAAGCAGTATTCTCATGAGACACATCTCTTTCTTAACAAACTCCCTCCTTCTTCTCAACAGACTGTCACTGAAATGGAATTCTGCTTCATAAACAGCGTAGAATTGTGTGATAAGGACTAATAGATGTGCTTGCACACATCTGTATTAACAACATTAAATGTGCACATTAACTCTAATAAAAGAATGTTAACATAAATCAGGGCTTGTCAGCTGGCGGCCCGCCAATCATCTTCATCACTCCAACCTTCCTCCTCCTCTTTTCCTGGCGGTGCGGCTAAATTTGGTTAGATATCGTGGCCGCAGTGGCGCCTGCAGCTGTACGGCTATATACGCACTGTTCGCACCATTCACGCTCCTCCGACTGACCTGAGAAACGTTTTCCGTGCGAATATTTCAGCAGTTATTATGTGTGTCCCGTATTTCTGTCGACGGAACCAGCGATTCCAATCATTCGTGAATTAATGATTCTTTTGTCTCGATTCTTTCTTTTCCATGAATTGGCCAAACACGCTTGCACTGAATCATCTTAAGTTGTTTCTCGGTCAGTAACATAGACTGTAAAAAAATATGGAGGACGCACCTTCACTCTCTTCCACTGTAGTAACTGAAGCCGCCAGTGTGTCTCTATAGCGCTGACATCTTGAGTCTCGAGTCTGCGCATAGTGAACTTGAAACCCGAGTCTGCGCAGTAGTGAGCACGAAGTGGAGCCGCGATATCAAGGTCCCGCCCAAACTCAGAACAACTCATTATTTCGGTGTGAAATAAACAGTTATGGAAATGTAGAAATTAAAGTTAAAGCTCCAATCTCCTCCTGAAGATCCAGAAAAAAGTCAGTTGGTGCTTCAGTGACTACTTCACTCAGAGAAGCTGTCAATCTCAGCTGTCAATCATGACGTCTCACCCCCCATTTTTATAGCATCAAATAATTAACTAAAACCAAACTTATTTAAAGAACGAACACTTAAACTAACACCAGCATGATAAAAACTGCCTAATATGACAGAAATTGTCTTTGGAAAAAAAATATTTGAAGTGTAATTTAATTGTATAGTTTGTCTCTCGCCCCACTGGAATACATGGAGAGGGCGGGGTTTATGACCTGTAGAAGCGTTTCGATTCGACACACCTCTCGGTTACAAACTACAAATCACTCGATGATTAAACTAGTTTTAAATCGGATGAAACAGCCTCGACATTCCCAACAAGACTGATGAGGAAAACAGGAGAAACGTGCCATGAATGAAGTTAGAAGACTTTTAAATCCCAAAATCACCACCCTTACAAACATTTACCATGAATGAACTGTAGTAAATTACCATGGAAATGTGGAATATTCTTATAAAATATTCCACATTTGGTTAGATTTTTCTTCTTCGCTTGTGGAAATGTGGAATATTTATTGTGAAAACTATGTTATAGCCATTTATATGGCAATATATTTATTAGGTGGGTAGGGGTATATATAATTCATGTCTTTGTTAAGGTGTAGTTTTTACCTGTTTAGGTGTTTTTTAAAGGCCTATATAACATATCATAATATAATATCATTTGACAGTGGTAGTGAGTAGCCATGTATGGTTTTACCTGTGGTTACCAAGTCTCACTGTGAGAATATTTTCATTTAAGCCTAATAATTAATAAAATAAGTAAAGTAAAGAACATCTCAAGAGTCAAATACATCAATCTAGTGGATGTTCACGTTGACGCAACATTGCATATAAATCGCAACTTTCTTTTTGTCAGGCCTCTACTTTCTGTCCAAACGTGCCAAATGAAGAAATATAAAAGTAATAAGTGAGATCTGTTTGGTCTTATAGCTGGTCTCTCAGTTTTGTCAGGCTGGTCTATAGGCTGATTTTAGAGGGGCTTTCGGAGACTAGTTAAGAAATATATTTCTTCATAGTCGTTTCTCTCACCATCATTATGTACATGCAGTTAGATGTATCTTCCTCTAGAGGGCGGTCAGGTCGGTGAGGCTGTAGAGGTGTGCAGTGACGCGCTGTCTGAGGTGCTGATCATTCACACAGTGACGTGTGTGTGGAATGTTCAGAGTTCTTGAGATGCCTTTTATTTGGAGAAGGAGAAACTGGGGAAGTGACTTTAATGAATCAGACCTGTGTCACTTTGCTCACAGCTGATTGGTCCAGTTTCGGTTTAAGATGTCTTACCCAGAACACAACCTGCCCTGATGGTGATGAACACCACTAAAAGCCCCAAGTAGGAATAGCTGCAGACCGAAGATCTTCAAAATGGGGTGTGAACTCCAAAAGTGGGCAGAGTTACGTATGGCCCGGCTTATTAACCTTATAACTGCTTATTAACTGCTTAGCATGCTATTCAGCACAAATCCCTTCCTCCCATTTCACTGGTTAAGGTTGGAGTGTAGGATAGGTTTAGCATTGTGTAGGAAATCAGCACTGTGATTGACATGACCAATGAAATCTTTAGAATTGGTAGAGAGTGAAAGAGGGAGATTCAGTCACTCTGACATGTAAAAGCAGCTGCTCTCTGACTGAACAAACAACATTCATCTGGTACAGAAACACACAGAGATTCACTGAAGGAATTGTGAAAGTGAATCAGCTTCATCTGCAGTCAGTCAGTCGTTCTGATGAAGGAAACTACAGATGTGCTGTAAGAGGACATGATCATCTGATCTCTCCACCTGTTTATCTTAATGTTGAATGTGAGTACAAACTGACTCATTAACATTAGTAAAATAACAGAACAGAAAACTAAAAGAACAATCACAGATTATTCAGAATAAATTATAGTTCAGATTTGTTTCAAAATGTCAGACTGCATGATTAAACATAATTTATTCTTACTAAAGTAATATGTAAAATGAATGGATGAATCAAGAGTCTGTGTTTAAAGATTCTTCATGAATCCAAGGTTGATACAACAGTAAATATAAAAGTCAAAACATAATACAGAAAACAATACATAATGGTTTACAAAGAATGATTACAAAAATATATTAATGAATAAAGACAAAGAAAAGTAACAGTAAACAGGTAGAGCAGCTAGAGGAACACCTGTTCAAAATGACAATGGAGAACATTAAATACAAGATTACTTAAAAGCCAATGAGAGAGAGAACGCCATTGATGCCATTGACGCCAATTTATCAGAAATCCCTGAATCACTGCCCCCATGGATTGGGGATCCTCTCTCACGGCCACCTAAAGACTCAAAATAAATATTACACAGATGCACGTAACAGACACTCTTTCAGGTTCATCTGTCTCACGTGTGAAATGATCTTCATGATCATCTTGTTTCAGGGGTTCAGAGAGCTGCTCTGCACACAGTTTCTGGGATCGTGGCGGGATGTGGAGGATTGATCTTCATCGTCATCATCATCATCGTCATCATCATCATCATCATCGTGTTCATAAAGTGAGTGAATGTTGAGCAAGTCCTACATTAAATTATTTTCAAAAATTAACATGAATGAAGAATTTGTTGAACTTTGCATGATCAAAAATTTTAAATATAACATTTTTCTGACATTTTTAGTACTTTCTAACAAAAAATTTTTTTTCTACCCACGAGCGGGCTCGAGGAAGGCTGGAGCGGCTGGTTCCGCCCAAAAATCAATGATCGAATTCCTCCACATACTTCTCCAGCGGGTGGCCGTCCTGCTTTGAAGACCAGATGCGGTCCTCCACTGAGAGTTTGAGCTGGCGGTTACTTGAGGGCACGGGAACGAGGAAGATACCAATAATTCAGTTTGTGGAAGTCCTGCGGTATAGGTCTGTTCTTCTGTTACGGTGTATGGTTGTAGCAGAGATGAGGCGTATATGGAGATCCACAAATCAGGGTATTTATTACACGAAGGAGCAGAACATAACCAAAACACACATAGCTTAACAGTAGAACAGACAAGGAGTGCTAGGAGTGAGTCCAACTTAAAGGGAGTGCTAATGACAATAAACAGGTGCAGGGAATCCAGGAGAAGCGGGAAGGCTGATGAGGGAAGTGAGTTCAGGTGTGCAAACAGGAGGATCATGGGAAATGGAGTCCGGGAATGAAGGGAACTGTGACAGGGGCTTTCCCCACCAGAAATTTGCTCTACCCTCAGTGTAACTTTCATTAAAAATAATAAAGTCATTAAAAACCTAAAAAACAAACAATGGTCTTTAAACAATGGTTTTTAATGGGGGAGTCAACTGCACGCTCAGGTACGGCACGCAGGAATAGCTATTATATTAAGCTCCTCATCAATACTGATCGTACTGGTTTGAAAAACAGAATTTAGAGAATCTTCCTTGTATTCCATCTTCATCTCACTCCAGCACAGTGGGTGGTTGCATGAGAATACCTGGACTTATTTGTAATATTATATGAATTGTTTGTATTAAGTACCAGTGTCTGATCTTGTTAGTTGTGTTTTATGCAATCAGGGTAAAACTGAGTTTCATTTTCACCTCCAGTATTTTAAACTTTAAGAGCAAAATGACCACATTTAAAACATTTTATCATAATTTACTCACCTTCCAAAGCATTGTGGTGATATGATTCTGAAGTGTGACATGATATCATATTTAATGTCATTTTATATCATTTTTAATGTCATTTTAATATCATTTTTATATCATTTTTAATTTATATCATTTTATATCATATTTTAATGTGTTTTAGCTTATTGTGTAAGATTTGCTGTCTTAAGCCTCCTTCATACTGAAATCATCCAATACATTTTATAATAAATAGATCAAATAAACAAATTTTACAGTCAGTTGGTTTTAAGTTTAAATAAAATATTTGTTTTGTTCTTGCTTCCCATTTTGCTTTGGCCTCAAAAGTGGACGTAGATGCATTTGGTGGGTGTTAATCTCCCATCCTGACTGTATAACGCTTGATTCATGTGCATTTTAAATACATTATCTTTATAATTCATATATGACGCCCTCATTATCTTCTATTTACATGATTGGTTTATAAACACATAGTGAACAATACAGAAAAAAACTTTGGTAACCTTTATTGCTTCTAAAATCAACATGTACAAGAATCAGATGAAAAAGCAGCTGCTGTATTGGGGCAGTAATGTGCACTACATCTTTTTGGCCACTAGATGACAGTAAAGTCAATGGAAGTGCAGGAAAGAGTACTGCTCACAGCAGAGCCATGGGTGGAGCATGAAGTCCAGCTCCTCCTCTCTGAATGTAATTTGGGTGTAATGGGTGGAGCTAGAAGGTCCAACCACACCCTAACCCGACCCATAACTCCATCCCTCCACCCATTAGATCCACAGAGCTGGAGATGGAGGTCATTTGGCTCTCCAGTGAGCACCACTTGTCCTTTTTTGGGAGTTATTTAATAGATCCTGTAGTGATGTATTAATGTTTTTGAAGACTATTTTTCCTGTATGTGTTTTTGGTCTGGTTTCTGAGTGCTTGTGTTTTCTGTCAGAAACTGGCACTGACCCACTTAAACACAATGTTGCTGATGGTACATGTGGTACATGTGTGTGTGTCGTCAGCCGCTTCATGTGTTAAACACAGAGTTTGTGTCAGAAAGAGGAAGTGAAACTAAGAGCTGTAAAGATGCTGCTCAGACGCTCCTGCAGACATGATGAACATCTTTAACTGTTCTTTCTCAAAGCAAACATCTTTCACATATTCTCTCACAAAAATTTAACAATAGTGAGATCTACAGAGATAAAGATTGTGTTTGACATCTGGAGACATTAACTCTCTTCTTGAGTTGTTCTTGTGTAGTTGAGATGATGGTCACACATCACCAGGAAGAGGAAGACCAACATTTTTAGCTTCACAAGTGTGAAAACTGCAGCCGTTTGACGGCTTAAACAGATGATGTTTTTGTCATTTGGGTGTCGACACTGACACACTGACACTGCAGAGCGGTAAGAACATTTTTACCATTATTGTTTATGAGTTAAAATAATTCAGTAGGGCTACGACTGATATTTATAAAACTGTTTTCGGTGAATGTTGATTTGATGAAGTTGAACTCCAGAAGCTCAATATCTGTTGTAGATTCATGTGTAAATATTGTGTGAAGCTCTTTAGACACACGAGGCCTGACATGAGAAACATCATCAGTTCACGTCAAGCCTTCAATGAGCCGTGAATTATTCTGAAATCATCATGTGCTTTATCTATCAAATAGAGTTTGTGATGTTGTATAGAGATGATGCTCATAATTTCATTTCATTTCATTTATTTTATTTATAAAGCACATTTAAAAACAACGCAAGGTTGACCAAAGTGCTGCACAGATCATAATACTCAAAGATAAAAAGAAATTACAATATATAAAACAGCAGACATTTAAATACCAACCCTAAGAAGATGTTTTTTAAGTTTAGATTTAAAAGAGGAGAGCGATGGTGCCATTCGGATCAATACCGGAAGGCTGTTCCAGAGTTTAGGGCCGACTACCTCAGATGCTCGGTCTCCACGATGTTTTAACCTAGATCTACAAACAGAAAGCAATCCAAGGTTGCTAGATTGACCTGGATGGATTATGAGATAGGTTCGTTGGTGCTAGGCCATGTAGTGCTTTAAAAATTAAAACAAAATTTTGAATTCAACTCTCAGTTTGACTGGTAGCCAGTGCAGAGAGATCAAAATTGGGGTGATGTGATTGAATTTGTGACTACCAGTCAACAGCCTGGCTGCAGCGTTTTGAACCATTTGAAGACGCCCAATAGATGTTTGGTTTGCCCCATAGTAGAGTGAACTGCAGAAAACTAGGCGTGAAGTGATAAATGCATGAATAACTGTTTCAAAATTATTTATAGAGAGAAAAGATTTAACTTTTGCTAAAGGTCGTAAATGAAAGAAACATGATTTAACAACAGAATTAATTTGTTTATCAAACTTAAGACCTGAGTCAAATAACACACCAAGATTTTTCACACAGGGATTATCATAGGAACTTCAGTCGCCAAAGTCCAGATCGCCAAAGTCGTAAGAGTCACTAGGACCAAACAATACTACTTCAGTTTTATTCTCATTTAAGGCCAAAAAATTTTGTCAAAGCCATAATTTCACTTCCTGTAAACACACTAGCAGGACCTCTATGGAGCTAGAATCATTATGTTTAAATGGGAGATGTTCATAATGTCATAATTGTCATTTTTCTGATTGCAGAAGTCACTATGGTGTCGTCTCTCATAAAGTCTCTTCCTCTGATCGTAGTGATCATGACTGCGGGTGAGTCTTCAGTTTCACTATACAGATATTTGAACAAAAGATGATTGAGCTCTTCACACTTAGAAACTGACATCAGTGTTTTACTGTCAGCTAAAAATGGTATAAAGTGAAGATATTTTTTGTACATCGCTTCAAAACACCGGAAAGCCTTTTTATTTCTCATTTCTGTGTTTCAGCGGTTGATGGTCTGCAGGATTGGGGAGTGAATTACAGCCCTTCATATGTTTGTGCATTAAAGAGATCAACAGTGAAAATATCCTGTACTTTAAAATATCCTCATGGTCATGTGATCAAAACAGTCTTCTGGACCAAATCTGCTAAAAAACTAGATGACCTGAAAAATGACCCAGGAAAAAGAAGAAGAGTTCAGTATCACAGTGAAGATAAAGACACTTACAGCATCACTTTGACGGATGTGACAGAAGCTGATCAACACGTCTACTACTGCAGATTTACTTCAAACATTGATGGTGGAAAATGGACGGGGATTCCTGGAGTTCAGCTTGACGTCACAGGTAAAACTAGTGAACTCTCAGAAATAGACCACAGAAACACACAAACACTTTCTTATGTTACTGAATCTGACGAATGACCTTCTTTATTTGTTGGAACACAAAAGGAGATATTTTATAAAATGTCCTGATCGCTCTTGTTCATATAATGACAGCAGGCTCCTTCTTCAAGCTTTAAAAAAAGGTGCAGAATTGTCTTAAAATCATTTTAGTTTTGGGACTGTGTCAGAGCATCTCCAAAACTGCAGGTCTTGTGGGGTGTTCCCGGTCTGCAGTGGTCAGTATCTATCAAAAGTGGTCCAAGGAAGGAACAGTGGTGAACCGGCGACAGGGTCACGGGCGGCCGAGGCTCATTGATGCACGTGGGGAGCGAAGGCTGGACCGTGTGGCCCGATACATAGAAAGAAGTCCGATAGAAGAGCTACTGTAGCTCAAATTGCTCAAGAAGTTAATGCTGGTTCTGATAGAAAGGTGTCACACAGTGCATCACAGTTTGTTGCGTATGGGGCTGTATATCCACAGACCAGTCAGGGTGCCCATGCTGACCCCTGTCCACCGCTGAAAGAGCCAACAGTGGACACGAGAGCATCAGAACTGGACCATGGAGCAATGGAAGAAGGTGGCCTGGTCTGATGAATCACGTTTTCTTTTACATCACGTGGATGGCCGGGTGCGTGAGTCACTTACCTGGGGAACACATGGCACCAGGATGCACTATGGGAAGAAGACAAGCCGGCGGAGGCAGTGTGATGCTTTGGGCAATGTTCTGCTGGGAAACCTTGGGTCCTGCCATCTATGTGGATGTTACTTTGACACGTACCACCTACCTAAGTATTGTTGCAGACCATGTACACCCTTTCATGATAACGGTGTTCTCTGGTGGCTGTGGCCTCTTTCAGCAGGATAATGCGCCCTAGATTTCCGGTTCATTAGGGCCCAATAACATTGTATCATTGAAACATTCATTTGAAGTTTGAAACAATGGCTATGTTCACATTCTCAGTTTTGGGAATGACAACTGCATTTACTTACAGCTGTGAGTCTCGCAATGTCCCGTTCACACAGCAATATATTAGCAGCGTCTCGAATATTGTCTGTATGAATGAGAATCAAGCCCATATTCTCTTACCAGTAACCATAGCGACAGTGACCGAAGTAATGTCAAAGTTGGTGATGTCCATAAAACTGAATTTGGTTATAGAATGTGATTATCACTCCTGTAAATAACCATACTGTGTGTGAACATAACTGTATTAAGGATTTAAATACAAGATTGACAGCCGTATTCTGTTGTTGTTTGAAGGTGGCCTACATGAACTGTGAAAAGCGCTATACATGAGAGAATTATAAAACATGAATTTAACTGAACAAACATGAACAGGATGTTTTATTTCCTCCTTTGGTGTCCTGGAAAAGAAAGTCATGCTGCCTTACATCAAAACCATAAATAATGGCTGGATTTTTATTATTGGGTGAACTCTCACTTTAAGATGATGCTGAATCAGTTGTTGTTGTTGTTCTGTCAGACCTGCAGGTGGAGACACAGCAGAGAGTGAAAGAGGGAGATTCAGTCACTCTGACATGTAAAAGCAGCTGCTCTCTGACTGAACAAACAACATTCATCTGGTACAGAAACAGAGAGAGATTCACTAAAGGAATTGTGAAAGTGAATCAGCTTCATCTGTGGTCAGTCAGTCATTCTGATGCAGGAAACTATCAGTGTGAAATAAGAGGAAATAATGATCATCTGATCTCTCCTGCTGTTCATCTTAATGTTGAATGTGAGTACAAACTGATTCATTAATATTAATGAAATATTTTACTATTTTTTTAATTTTTAAAACACAACAAGTTATGATAACTCATATTAATTTAGGAAGCCGATTGCCTCGATCCATTTAAGTAATCATTAATTATGAGTACTGTGAACATTTCATTTGAGTTCACTATGAAAAGTATTTTTCCTAATATACAGTTAATCTCCATTCAAATACTTTCATTAGCTGAAATGTATACGTGCTACTGCTAAAAATGTGCATAAAAAACATATGCGCTCAACTAAGTCGGATAAATTTTTATGCGACACGAAAACATGCGCATAAACTACGATGGAAACACTTTTACCGAATAAATTCCTTGATGCGCATCAAAAAAAGACACGTAACTTTGAGATGGGACGACATAACTGGACCAACCAGCCGACTGATCTCGTTTCACAGCATCTGAAATGTTGTTTTGGTCATTCTGTAATGCCTGAGCAAAGTCTGTAGCTAAAATGGTTTGGTTTAATTCCCTCCCAAAAATTCCTCACATGATTGCGTTCACAACACCAGGCATCTGAATGCAAGATAACATGACAGCGTTTATTGTGTTTCATCTGCGCGGCGCAAATAATTTATTATATACAAAAAATATTATATACAGTGGCTTCTACTGCAGCAACTTCCATTTTTCTTAGTGATATTTCGCGGCAGTTTATCAGGAAGTGACGATTTTGTTCTCTTCGGCTCACTAGATGGAAACGCTGCTTTATTCGCAAATGTTTTATGAGATATTCCAAATTTGCGTGTGAGAAGGAACAGCGACTGTAGAAAACAAAAGCCAAATCCCGGACATTTTGGGCGATTTGGAAATCCTGGCCGGATGTGTTTTTTTAGGTCCAAAAAGAGGACATGTCCAGGGAAAAAGAGGACGTGTGGTCTCCCTATTAACCCCCCAAAACTCAGACATACCAGAAACCCTTTTAAATCCCAACACAACTATCAGATCTGCCCCTAGATTAATCTTGTGCAAAACACATAAAATAACAAATCATTTTAACATTTACTCTCCTTTCAGAGGCTGAAGCAAAGCATGCTGGGAACTAGAAATATACAACTCATTCAGTTTGAGTTCTGCACACCCGTACTAGACACAGACTGAAATCTCTGATAGTGTGTTATAAAAAGCGCAGAAGAAAATGAGAGATTTCGGTTTTTGTTGCTGAAAGTCTCTTTAATTATTTTCCTCATTTCTGTGTTTCAGCGGTTGATGGTCTGTGGGATCAGGGAGTGAATTACAGCCCTTCATATGTTTGTGCTTTAAAGGGATCAACAGTGAAAATATCCTGTACTTTAACACATCCTCAGAGTTATAAGATCAAAACAGTCACATGGACCAAAACTGCTGTAACTGATGGAGAAGCACCTGATCTGTGTTCAGATCCAGAGAAGAGAAGAAGAGTTCAGTGTCACAGTGAATATGAACACACTTACAGCATCACTTTGATGGATGTAACAGAAGCTGATCAACACGTCTACTACTGCAGATTTACAGATGATCAGAATAATAGATGGACAGTGATTCCTGGAGCTCGTCTTGATGTCACAGGTACAGTGAACTCGCAGAAATAGAAACATTTTTATTATCTTTTGAATAAACTATCATCTGCGCCACAGAAACATAAAGCTTTATATTATATAACTGCTGTCTGAAGTTTAGTGTTTTAATATTATTATTTTAGTATTATCACAGTGAATCAGATGTTGTTGTTGTTGTTCTGTCAGACCTGCAGGTGGAGACACAGCAGAGAGTGAAAGAGGGAGATTCAGTCACTCTGACATGTAAAAGCAGCTGCTCTCTGACTGAACAAACAACATTCATCTGGTACAGAAACAGAGAGAGATTCGTTGATCGAACAGTGAATCAGCTTCATCTGTGGTCAGTCAAACGTTCTGATGAAGGAAAATATCAGTGTGAAATAAGAGGAAATAATGATCATCTGATCTCTCCTGCTGTTTATCTTGATGTTGAATGTGAGTACAAACTGATTCATTAATATTCAGTGGTGGACAGTAACGACCCAGCTAACAGAATTTTGTTATAAGAACGTTCTCTAAATATTCAATATTGGTTCTGGGAACGTAAAAAATGTCCAGTTTTCTTGATGTTAGAGGAACATTTTTTTAAAAGGTATATTAAGTTGAAAGAACTCAAACGTTCTTTGAATTTAATTTCGATTTAAAATTCAACATTGTAGGAACGTTGATTTGTAACATTCCAAGAACATAAAAATTTTCAGTTTTCTTAATGTTAGTAGAATGTTATTTAAAGGTTAGTATGATGTTCCTGAAACATTCTTTCAATCATTCAAACACCTGCTGTGAACAAGCACTGAAAGAAAGAGAAAGAGAAACTTATTTTGAAATGAAGAAATCATCACATGCTCTGAGAAGCAAAAGCAGTGTCCAATTTATGAACGAACTGATTCTTTTCAATGAACATGATAAATCAGTTCGCAATTCGCACCAAACAATTCATTCGCGCTTTGAACTGATCCGCAGATGTTCTCGAGTCAACAACTCATTGATGCAAATCATCCGTTCAGAGCGAGTCTCCAGTTAACTGAATTCACAAGACAAGTCTGTCAGAACCTAGAACTAGTGCTGGCTTTATTTTATATTTATGGCTATATTTACTACAATTTATAATGTTTCATGGGTAGTGGACCCCCTTAAGGACTGTGTATTTTTTTTCTGTGAATCAAAAGTTGAATGTGTCTAGAATAATTATCCAGGTTTTAAGTGACAATGACATGAATTATAAAATTATAAACCAAGTATGAAAAATGCCCAGAGTTTTCATGTTATTAGATTTTTAACAAAAAATACATTTGTACAGGGGGTGGGGGGTGGTGTTTCCCACAGGTGGAGTAAAACGCCCCACTCTGACAAAGCCATTTGCTTTATACATTTAAACAGTTAAGCTTAAAATGAAAAAGACAAGCCAAAATAACAGTAGATAAATATGAATGTTTATTTATAACCATACCAGTCAATATTGATAGTTGATGCTAACTGTCTAGCTAACTAGCTAGCTTTTGGCATTTTACCTCACAGACTAGGTTTGGGTAAAAATGTCATTATGAAAATATAATTATATTTTCTTTAAATAACATGTACTTCCTAACTACAGGCCTTATTCTCATATCATATATAACTGTGATGTTCTGTAAAACAACAAGCTTTAAAACACTTTTTTCCCTTAGATCACTTTAGATCACTTGACGTGAAATCAGTTTTCTCTCAGGTACATCGCCAGTTTAAGCTTCATAGTGAATACTTCTGCATCACACTTGTCAACGTAGTCCATAGCAACAACAAAAATGTGTCTTGATTCCATATAGTGGTTATTTTGGGAAAAACCCAGGTATTTTGAGTAGTAGGATTATATAAAATATATAATATAAAATTATTTAGCATATTTATTATTATAATATAATTATTAAGTAAATTATATAGTAATATTAAAAAGTAAATTATTATATAAATTATTAAGAAGCCTATTTAAAAATCACTAAATAAACATTCATCAATCAGTACTTTTTAGTACATTAAAAATCAAGTACTTTTGTACTTTCACTCAAGTAAAATTGAGAAGGAGTACTTCATACTTTTACTGGAGTAATATTTTATTATACCTATCTGTACTTTTACTCAAGTACTTGATTTGTGTAATTTTTCCACCACTGTTCATTTTAGTGAAGTAGTTCAGATTATTCAGAATTTAGTCCAGATTTATTTGATAATTTCATACAGACTGCATGACATTTTTGTTTATTAGACATGATTTATTCTTATTAACTTATTAATATGTTAAATTAAATTAAAGCATGAATTTTGGGTTGATAAATCTGTAAATATAATATTGTTTTATTGACTTCCAGACATGTTGGTCTGGTTTATCAATGCAGAAAGTTTTTCTGGAAACACCCACAATTGCTGATAAAGAAGCAACTCAACAGAGGTCAAGGGTCAAGAGCTCAACTAAAGCAAACACTGATCTCCAAACTAAACATTTTCAATAAGACATCAACATCTAAACTTCTGTTAATTCTCAATAAGAACTTCTGTAGATGTGTGACAGAAATAAAGTCAGTCTGGTTAGTAATAAGTGAAGCTGGTAATGCTGTTTGTGGAGTTGTTTAATCAGATCTTCAGAGATTTAATGTCTTTTATCTTCAGTTCATCTAAGGCTGTGGCTGAAGAAAGTCGTAGTTTGTGTTCTTATTTTTCTTTCTTTCAGTGCTTATTCACAGCAGGTGTTTGAATGATTGAAAGAATGTTTCAGGAACATCATACTAACCTTTAAATAACATTCTACTAACATTAAGAAAACTGAACATTTTGATGTTCTTGGAATGTTACAAATCAACGTTCCTACAATGTTGAATTTTAGATCAAAATTAAGTTGAAAGAACGTTTGAGGAACATTATACCTTATAAAAACGTTCCTCTAACGTCAAGAAAACTGGACATTTTTTACGTTCCCAGAACCAACACTGAATATTTAGAGAACGTTCTTAAAATCAAAGTCTGTTAGCTGTGTCGACACCAGTTCAGATGTAGATTTGCTCTTTTTTCATCGCTGTTTTATATATATTTCATGTAGATCCTCCAAAGAGCGTCTCAGTGTCCATCAGTCCGTCTGGTGAAATAGTGTCAGGAGATTCAGTGACTCTGAACTGCAGCAGTGATTCAAACCCTCCTGCTCTGAACTTCAGCTGGTTTAAAGGAGAAACATTTGTAAAATCTGGAAGAATCTTCAGCATCTCAAAGATCAGCTCTGATCACAGTGGAGAATACAAGTGCAGATCCAGAAATAAACATGGAGAGGAAGACTCTGATGCTGTGATGGTGAATGTCATGTGTGAGTGAACGCTTCTTCAGAAACTGACAATAATTCAATAATAATCTACTTCCAGTGAGTTTTGTTATTGTTGATGAGACTTTTTTTTTTTCTACTTCAGATCATCCAAAGAGCGTCTCAGTGTCCATCAGTCCGTCTGGTGAAATAGTGTCAGGAGATTCAGTGACTCTGAACTGCAGCAGTGATTCAAACCCTCCTGCTCTGAACTTCAGCTGGTTTAAGGAGGATGAAACCTCAGCTGTTGGATCTGGACAGAGTTTCAGCATCTCCAGCTTTAACTCCAGTTTCAGTGGACGCTTCTACTGTGAGGCTCAGAATAAATATGGATCTCAGAGATCAGCGTCTGTTTCTCTCACTGTTAAAGGTATTTTCTATAAACAGACACTCTTTCAGGTTCATCTGTCTCACGTGTGAAATGATCTTCATGATCATCTTGTTTCAGGGGTTCAGAGAGCTGCTCTGCACACAGTTTCTGGGATCGTGGCGGGATGTGGAGGATTGATCTTCATCATCATCATCATCATCATTGTGTTCATAAAGTGAGTGAAGTTTATCTGCACACTAAATCTAAGTCAATTCACTAAAAAATCTACAAAAATCAATCTCACATCTAAAGTAAATGGACTCTATTTCAAGCCTTTTCTTTTTTAATATATTTTAATACATTTTTAATAGTTTTGTCTGTTTTCAGGAGGAAGAAGAGGAGAGAAGGTGGAACTGAAGACGTGAATCAAAAGCAGGCGAGTCGACAAACACACTCTTCCATCTACAACTGAAACACAGTGTGATTGTATTGTTGTATTGAACTATGAATACAATAGTGAATATGAAGCAATATAAGTGTAGAAATCTCTCTCTATAGACGGCTGACGCGAGTGACGATACATACACAGCTCTGGATCCAGCGTCCAGAACATCTGCTGACATTTACAGCACAATCACAGTCAGTAAATGTCTCCAACACTTTTTACAGTCAGATTCAGCAGATCCACACATAAACAGGCTGTTTGTTGATCTGTCTCTCACCGTCTGTTCAGTCCAGAGCTCCTGATGACATCTACACGGCTCTTGAGCTTCAGTCCAGATCTTCTGAATATGAGACTCTAGCAGTGACTTCAGCAGATCCACATTAAACTCTCCTCACTGTATTACTGCTAATATGAAACAACTGAAGCTCCTCAGAAACTGCCCATCATTATCAGCTCATCAACATCATTTCATTATCAATAACATTCTGATTTATTAAACTGTGTATATTGTAATTGAGCTTAAGAGTTTGCAGAATAATTTTTTACCATTAGTCTTGTAAATCTATATTTTAGCCTGAATGTCACATTTTATGTTTGTGCTTCATAAGCAAATGCATTTTAGGAGAAAACTTGGACAATTCAAATATTTAAAGTAACATCTTAATAACTTGTAGTCATACTTTAGTTTCTGCTTCACTGGAGTATTATAAATTGAATTTATGTATGTTAATTGCACAGTTAAGCAGTATTTTCATGTTAAACTCAGTTCAATCTGTATCTGATTATATTAAAGTCTCCAGTTTCTCTGTCATGTCTGACGCTCTGTTGACTGGATTTTATTCTACTGTATCTTTACTGGAGGAACCTAATAATTTTTGTAGTGTTTAAAAGACAGAGATCTCAAATAAACATTTCTCTCATAGCTGCTGTGTATTTTATCATTATAACTGACATTATAACTGATATTTCATGTGTCCAGACTGACATGTAGAGGATATTAATCATACTAATAAACGTATCGGTTTTATTAAGTAAAAGTAATAAAAGGCCAGCAAACTCTGCTCCTGGAGGGACATGTCCTGCAGAGTTTAGCTCCAACCAGCTCCAACTCACCTGCCTGGAAGTTTGTAGTAATCCTGAAGAGCTTGATTTGCTGGATCAGGTGTGTTTAATCAGGGTTGGAGCTGAACTCTACAGGACTGTTGCCCTCCAGGAACTGAGTTTGAGACCATTGCCAGAAGTAAAGTAGTGATGAATTAGAATACTAAGATTGGACAAAATATAAATACTCAAACACAGTGATCCAGAACAGTTCATATTTAAAAATAGGTTAAGGGTTAGCAATTTAATGAATTCTATTTTTTTTTTTTTTTTTAATTGTATAACAGTACAAAAATAACCAGGCACTGAGTACCACTTGGAAAATTTGAGTTGTCGCCACATATAATCTTCACATACAAGCTCCAGAAAAACCAATCAAAGGAAAGAACTGAGTCATTTTCATTGTTTGTTTGTATTAATGCTTCGTTCCAGGCGGTTCGGAATTCTGATTTTTCCCACCTAGTTCTTGAAAATAATGTATGGAACGCCACTCAAAGTTGGACATTCGACCTGTGAACTCGATCAACCCCAACCTCAGAGAGGCACGTCATTTGACGTCACGTTTAAGATGTCGTTAAGTCCTTCTTCCAATGTATGGCGGGTACTCTGTGCCAAAGTCAAGCGTCTGTGTGGTGAGTACTCTGTGCCGAACTATGATGAGTGGAATGTGCCACTTCTAAGGCTACCCTGGAGAGGGAGATGGAGGAGGAGCAGATTGATAGGAACTGCTGATGACAGACTATCGACTTCACGGCGAGTCCAAGGTAGGAACATAATCAAGCTACTGTCACAACAAAACAACAGAAAATAAAAGCAAACATGAACAATCTATGAAAATTACAGGAAAATTCAGCTGCATAATTTATACATGCAGCAGTGCATGATGGGAACTGTGGATGAGTTTTGATTGGTGGCTCTCATCATGCACTGAACACCTCTGAAAGAAACTAACCCTGAAACACGAGCTGCTCCAGAGCAGGTTTTGTTCAGAGAGTAAGTTGCTATGGTTACTTACATACCCTGAAAGTGACCTTTTTGGAACTGAAAGTTGAGGTTATCCGTTTACTCTGAGTAAACTTACCCGGATATGTTGCATAACCTGCTTTCTGGAATACTGCCCTGATGTTGTGATGATGATGATGATGATGACAGTCAGTCAGTTGTTGTTGTTGTTGTTGTTCTGTCAGACCTGCAGGTGGAGACACAGCAGAGAGTGAAAGAGGGAGATTCAGTCACTCTGACATGTAAAAGCAGCTGCTCTCTGCCTGAACAAACAACATTCATCTGGTACAGAAACACACAGAGATTCACTGAAGGAATTGTAAAAGTGAATCGTCTTCATCTGCAGTCAGTCAGTCGTTCTGATGAAGGAAACTATCAGTGTGAAATAAGAGGAAATAATGATCATCTGATCTCTCCTGCTGTTTATCTTGATGTTGAATGTGAGTACAAACTGATTCATTAATATTAGTGAAATATTTCACAGATTATTCAGAATTTAGTTCAGATTTGTCTGATAAATTCAGGCCCAATCATACAGACTGCATGACATTTTTGTTTATTAGACATGATTTATTCTTATTAATTTATTAATATGCAAAATTAATGCAAAGCATGAATCTGTTTAGTGATTCTTTTTATGAATTCTGGGTTGAAAAATATAATATTGTTTTATTGACTGCACCAGTTCAGTCGATTTGCACCTTTTTCATCACTTTTGTTTTCTACTTACAGATACACTTCAGTAATTGTTAATAATGATTATGGAAGGTCATGGCATTAATAAAATAATTATTTTCATGTTTTACATATATTTCATGTAGATCCTCCAAAGAGCGTCTCAGTGTCCATCAGTCCGTCTGGTGAAATAGTGTCAGGAGATTCAGTGACTCTGAACTGCAGCAGTGATTCAAACCCTCCTGCTCTGAACTTCAGCTGGTTTAAGGAGAATGAAACCTCAGCTGTTGGATCTGGACAGAGTTTCAGCATCTCCAGCTTTAACTCCAGTTTCAGTGGACGCTTCTACTGTGAGGCTCAGAATAAATATGGATCTCAGAGATCAGCGTCTGTTTCTCTCACTGTTAAAGGTATTTTCTATAAACAGACACTCTTTCAGGTTCATCTGTCTCACGTGTGAAATGATCTTCATGATCATCTTGTTTCAGGGGTTCAGAGAGCTGCTCTGCACACAGTTTCTGGGATCGTGGCGGGATGTGGAGGATTGATCTTCATCATCATCATCGTGTTCATAAAGTGAGTGAATGTTGAGCAGCTCCTGCATTAAATTCTTTTGCAAAATTTGTTGAACTTAAACCACTATCAATGAAACTTTTCAGTACTTTCTAACAAAAACGTTTTTTTCTCCAGGAAGAAGAGGAGAGACGGTGGAGCTGAAGTTATCAGACAAAATCAGGCAAGTTTAGTGATTCATGCCTCAATCTACAATGACATGGATATTATATTTAACTAGAAAATACAAAACTGAGAAGATCATGTACTGCTGCTTGACAAATATTTGACATGAAGATAATTGGGAAAACAATGTTAATGTAACTCACAGTCATATGCATTTCTGAATGATTGATCTGTTGTTATATTTCTGTGATATTTTATTGGATGAAACTGCAGGAGGATCGCTCTGACAGATCAGCAGAAACGGCTCTGACCAATGACACTGCACTGTATTCACTCGTATCAGCCAATCAGAGAGATGATCTGTATGCCAACATTAAAGCAAAGAAACCCGAACGCTCCGGGAGAAAACAAACAGAAACAGACTCTGCAGATGTTGAAGAGGTTCAGTATGCCAGTGTCCATCACTTCAAGAACAAAGACATGAAGAAGACTGAAGAGAACGACTGTCAGACCATTGAGACGCATCATCCATCTGAAGCCAACAGGTGAGAAACCATTCATCTGAACCCAAATAAAACATGTTCAATGCTGAATCAGAGCTCTCGTTTTTGTGTTTTTGAGATTGTTGGATTGTCATCTGCTGGTGGGACTTTCTGAAATGCCACATTAACATATTTGTATAATTTCTCACCAGATCTGAGGATGTGATCTACAGCTCAGTTTATTGATGCTGATGGGAGAACTGGATTTGAGTCCAGCACAGGTCATGTTCCCATTTCCCTCTCCTCTTGATTTCACTTACACATTTATGGAATTGTTTTTCTGTTTGGATATGGATAGATTTAGATTTATAATCAGCTCTTTTATTATGATCAGAAATGATTGTCAGTATCACACACTCACTCTAGACATGAACACACTGATACCTGTAATAGTCTTTTAGCTCTCGCTTTGTACAGTCAGTGCAGAACAGATGTTTCCTCTCGTCTCGTCAAACTGTGTGATTTTATTGATAAATACATTAAATCTGAACATTGTCAGAAAGTCTCATGATGACATCATTGTCATGACAATGTAGCACATTTTACACTCAACTCTCATTACTGTAATGTGCCGGGTTTTGTATTTTTCATGTTTTTCATTTCTGTAATACAGTAAAAAAATACTTTAAGACTCTTTGTTCACTACGTACATATTCTTTGTACAAATTTAAAAATTTAAATAATGAGTAATACATTGTAAAACCATCTTCCAAACCGTGTTTTTGCCTTAAATCATTATGGTCTGTAATAATTATTTATATTTTAGAGCTGTCAGGACAAGGTTCACAAAACATGTTGATAATGCCAATCTTTACACCAGTTACTACTTTGTCTATAAATAGGCTAGCCAAGTTATAATGATTTCCAGTTACCTGTCAGATACCTGCTCACATTTATCAGATCCATATTTATTTTCTTGTTGAGAGTTTTGATGTCATTAGTGACATTCGCAGGCGATCACCTGTAACCATGAACACATCGGTAATTACCAAAATAATGTTTCTCTGCACAGTGTTGCCAACTGTTTTCAATGGAAAGCAGCTAAAGCCAGCTCAAAAAGTCACTAAATGCCGCTAGTGTCAGCATTATGTTCTGTTCAGTGTTTTTTCCTGTCAAAATAAATTGACCTAGTTTCCAAGTCTGTGTCAGTTTCATTTTGTTCACCTGGTGTTCATTAATTAGCTCATTAGTTCCCTCATTTAGTGTGGTTTATATTCTCTCTGTTTTGTTCAGTTCTTTGTCCTGTCTTGTCAATGTTAAGTGGTTGTGTTTTCCCATTCTCCTGTGATTCCCCTGCCTGGATTTAATAAAGACTGTTTGTGTTTAGATATTCTCCTGTCGTGTTTATATCCAGCCACACGTGACAGCTACCCTGTCATGCTCTCTTTACGTGGGTTTTATTCATAAAGCATGAGAGGAGAGCACCGTGAATGTCAGTCGTCTTTTAATGCCGCACACAAACACACACAGGCAGGATGTAACAACTTGCCTCCTTAAACTTTGTAACACTGCCCTCTAGTGGGACGTTTATGTAATAACATCAATAATCACAGACATAGTTACTTTAAAGGGATAATTCACCCAAAAATGAAAATTCTGTCATTTACTCACCCTCAAGTAGTTCCAAACCTGTATAAATTTCTTTGTTCTGCTGAACATAAAGGAAGATATTCTGAAGAAAGTTTGTAATCAGGCCACTTTGGGGCACCATTGACTTCCATAGTAGGGAAAAAAATACTATGGAAGTCAATGGTGCCCCAGAACTGTTCAGTTTCCCACATTCTTCAAAATATCTTTTTTTTATGTTCATCAGAAGAAAGAAATGTATGCAGGTTTGGAACAATTTGAGGGTGAGTAAATGATGACAGAATTTTCATTTTTGGGTGAACTGTCCCTTTAATAGCCTACATGCACCCGCATATACTACAACCCAGCTAACAGGGAACATTCACATAACTTTGACTAACAAACGTTCTTCCAGTAACATTAATAGAGTGTTTGTTCATCATTATCTGTTCTTCAATAATGTTCTCAAAAGGTTATCACAAAAACATTATTTATACATTGTTTGTAGAAGGTTTTTTTTTTAAATGTCCTCATAATGTTGGGAGAAAACGTTCTCAGAACAACATTCTTCAATTGTTATTGCAGCATGAAGCATGTCACCATTGTTGAGATTCATATGCTGATTCTTGATGTCTGTGGGTGTCTAAAAAAACCTACAGTTTATAAATCAAAATTCAGAATGTCTGATCTGTTGAAAGAAAGTATTGTTGGTGAATATAATCTATTAATAACAAATAACCACTTTTGGTCAGGGATAAGATTAGTGAATTATTCTATTTTAGGATGCTGAAAATTATATCACCTGATCATCTTTGGTTCTGGGTTTTTGGCACTGTTACAAAGACCACAACCTCATAAAAAGCCAAGAGTCAAACTGCCCAACGAAATGAAACATTGATCACCATAATTTTGACCAAACATTTTCAATAAAACAACATCTAAACCTCTGTTGATTCTCAAATAGAAGATTTGGCCTGTTATTAAAAAGAGCGCAGCATTTCCTTATGTCCTTTATATCCTTTGCTGGGAATTATGGGAAATGTAGTTTTTTTGGTTAACATATGGGTTTGGATTGTTTGTTCATTTAAATGTCTTCTTGTAAAGTTTATTTTTGTTTATTTTCATCATTGCTTTATGGTGAATGTAATTTCATGTTTATGGAGTTGATTTGTATATATTATATATTTTTCGAGGTTTGATTTACTGAATGGAGACCCCCTGTAATTATAAAGGGTTGAATTTTCTGTGGCTGGGTTAGTTCTGGAGAAACATCTGAGTCAATTATTATCTAGTTTTCTTTCTTTTCTTATGTTTTCCCCTCTTCTTTTGTACCTGTGTGACCAGTACATGAGTATTGCAGTAAATAAAATGAGAATTTTGAAGCTTCTATGAATGCCTCCTGAAAACTTTATGGAAGAACACTTACACCTTGAAAACTGAAAAAGTATTGCTTGAAATGTGCTTGAAAGGAATTTCATTTTACAATATCTGTATGAACCCTGTAAGGAGATTCATGATAATTTTGCTTAACATTTCAATATTATTTTACGCAAAATTAGTAAGTTGCCATTATGTATCATCAGCAAATGTTTCCCAAGCTATGAACAAGAGTAAAATATTTTTTTCCTCACTTCTCTTAGTCATGTTGAGACAGATGTAATGATTTTTTTTTTTTTACTATCATGCAAGATGTGTATAAAAAGAACATTGTTAGGATGATTTTTGATTGTGTGTTCATTGTTTTTTTGTTTTGCACAGTGAAATATTTTTTCTAAAAAATTCTAAAAAGTGTGCAAAAAGTGGTGGTTCAAAACCCAACAACAGAGTATAAGCTGCTGGGTAGTGAGAATACAATCCTGATATCCAAAGCAGTCAACCTGACCTGTCCACACACAGTACATGCAAATATGGGAATAGTGTACACAAAAGCTGACCAAAACATGCCTATTTTAAGTGGAGGAACATTTGTGGTGAGGTAAACACAACATGCAAGTGAGCAATTCCTGTTATAGTCCATCAAATTGTATTGTTTTTTTATTTCCATTTATTTGGAAAGGGACAGATACAATAAACATTGATAAAACTGAGACAACAGCCATCCAATGCAAGTATCATAGTGCTTTTAGCTAAAGCTAATTTGCAACATAGAAAGGGCTTTTATTGTCTACAATTACAACAACAATAAAAAAATAAAATAAATGAATAAACATGAATGCAAGTTTGTTAGTAAAACTTGCAGCAGATTTTAAATGATCAGGGAGCGAATTCCAACTTTTTGCACCTTTCACTGAGACTGAACAAAAGATGTTTTACAGAATAAAATTTTACAATTGCTGCCAGAAGCCGCTCTGGTGAATCTGCACCACTGCAATCTCTTGAAAAATTACAGAACGGCTGAGGGGCAAAACCATTAAAACATTTGAATACAAGATTTACATACTGAAAATAAACAGAATGAGCAGAACTTCTTATTTTACAATGATAATATCTAATTTGCTTCCTATCCAAAATGTTCAAGGCACGATTATAAAGACATTCAATCTGATAAATTATAAATATCTCTGCAAGCCCATTAAAGATTTGGGCTAGACATTGTTTTACAAGATAAATGTATATGTTGACACGACTAAAATGAAAGATTAAAAACCATTATTTTTAACAACCATACATACTACTGTTAAGCAATAGATTTCTATTGATTCATGATTTATAAATGAATCAGTATCATATATAGGCCTACATGAAGAAATGTATGTAATGCAACATGAAGCACATTTATAGCTTTTTAAGACAGAAAAAGTTGAGTTTATCCTCACAATTTTTGGGTGTCCAAATATTATTTTCTCTATCCAGAGCTCCACAGCGCAGATTTCTGGCAGGACACTGGAGCTCCCCCTCCACAGACCAGGCTTTATATTGAAGATGATCTCCACTGACCCAGAACCAATGACCAGCCATGAAGCGCAGGCCGGTCCACACATAAGCTGTCTGTGATGATGTAGCGTTATTTATCGCCTCTGCCATAATCATCCCAGATCTTAGACTCAGCAGGTCAATGTAGTTCTGTCTGCAGTAGTCCAGGGCTTCATCCCACGTCTTGTTCTGATGCACCAGAATGGGCTCAAAGACCTCCATACAGTAAAATGGTAGAGTCCGTGAGCACGGAGCATTGTGCACTTTATAATTATATTTTTTTACAACGCAACACTCTTCATTGTTCTCGTTTGGTTCCCCACTGTCCCAGTTGTCAATTATTTCATCCTCACCTCCAGACCAAATCCATTTTTCTGGGTTGTTAGGACTTATGTGCAGTCCAATCCAAAAATATTCATTATGGACTTCTGGATTTCTAGAGAGCAGTTGTGCCTCTTCTGCACTGATGGTGGACAGGTCATCATGGTGTTCTCTGCAGTACGTCTGTGCATCTTTCCAGGTCATTATTTTATCCAAAAAAAGTGTTTTCTGTGGAGACTGAAGCTCAGTCCAAAGAGACTCAAAAACAGGAGCAGAGTGACGACAGCCTTCATTTCTAAACAGATGATCTACTCAGTGCAGTTTGTGTGATCTCAGTGATGAAGGGGCATTTTTTATTTCTGTGAGAGACAATAAAAAACTGGAAGGCACTGACCAATCAGATGGTCAGTCTCTTTAAGTATTTGTGTAGCAAATATCCAAACCAAATGTGCTGGAACACACACACACACACACACACACACACAACACACACACACACGCACACACACACAAGCAGAGATACTAGTGTTTTTGTAGATTTTGAAGAAACACTTTCATTTTGTCTCTTCAGTCCTCTAAATTTTTTTATTTTACTCGCCAGACTTTTTACATGGAACGCAAGAACAATAGGGGAAAAAACTACAGAAATATAATAAATATAATATTTATGAAACATAATTTTCAAACATTTTCTGTAATTTAATAAGAACAAATAATCAAAGTACAAGCAATAGCACAAATAAACACAATAGAACAAAGATACAAATTAAATAAACAGCTTTTCAGGTATAACATTAGTTAGATACAAATTAGGTACAGAAATTGAGGCTTTTAGTATTTGAGTAGCAAATGTTCTGTCACGCATGCAGGCCAATCTGATGATCCATTCAAGCAAATACAAGACTAACAAACTGTGTGACATCCTGATACAACCTGATTTAAATCTGGGTTAGGAAGCCCAAATTTAAACAAAACCTATGATCTGCCCTGAAACAGACTGGTTCAACCATGGTCCGATTCAGAGAAGAAGAGTGTGAAATATGTATTCAAATCAATAATATTGAATCAGTAATCAAAATTCAGTTTCAGTGTTGTGTATTATGTTTTGATTTTGTTGGGCAGAATATTGATCTACTGCATCTGCGGCAGACATCGCTGTCCAATAAAGCCACAGGAGCTGAGAAGATTCAAGAAGAGGGAAAAAGTCAAACATTAATAAAGTAAAGTGAAGAAAACAGCTTTATTTAGATCTCACTAACCTCGCTATTTTTTATTTTAGACACAATTCTTAAAGTCCTTTTGTCTGCAATGCGGCAGTCCTGAGCTGAAGAATGATGAGACCTGGACCTCATTTATAAAACGCTGATCTTAGAGTGTGTACACGCTAAAATCCATGCCAACTTTCATATATATACAAAAAAAAAAAAAAATTGTAAAAAAGTGCTGTATGTCACACAACCTGGGGTTTGTTAGTCTTGTTTATGCTTGAATGCATCAGCAGATATGCCTGCATGGGGAAATGTGACAGATCTGTAAACATTTGTTACTCAAGTACTAAAAGCCTCACACCATATCAGGTTCTAAGCAGACGAACGCATTTTTCCTTGCGGCAGAGAGTCGGAGTACGGCCAACTGCAGGTATTTGGAATACCATTCTCAAGTAGCCTAAAGGATGTTGACTGGTGCTCTTTTATATGTTAAAGGGATAGTTCAACCAAAAATGAAAATTTTGACATCATTTACTCACCTTCATGTTGTTCCTGTATGAGTTTCTTTCTTCTGCTGAACACAAAAGAAGATATTTTAAAGAATGTCGGTTAGACAGTTGACGGTGTCCATTGACGTCCATAGTATTTTTTTTTTTCCTACTGGAAGTCAGTGGGTGCCATGAACTTTCTAGTTACCAACATTCTTTAAAATATCTTCTTTTGTGTTCAACAGAAGAAAGAAACTCGCACAGGTTTGGAACCACTTGAGGATGATTAAGTAATGACAAAATGTTCATTTTTGGGTTAACTATCCCTTTAATGACATTAGTGGGCGTTTATGAGGCGGAGATCTGAAACCACTCAGCTGCGCACAAGATTATCGATTTCACATCTGGAAAACATTTTTTTATGCATACGTTCGTTCTCTGAATTACAGGAAGGATGTACTGGAAATATTTGAGAAACGATCATACACTGTAAAAAAAATAATAAATAAATAAAAAAATAAAAAAAAAGTATTCACACTGCCATAAAATTTTAAGTGTGGTCAACGTGAAATGTAAAGTTGTACTAAGTGACAACTTGGTTATTTGAGTTGACTAAACGTAACATTTTAAGGCAGCATGAACACTAACTTTTTTAAGTTTAAAACTATTTTTTTTTTTTTTTTTTTTTTTACAGTGAAAGATCAAATGTAGGACAGTTTCTATGCAACATTTTATAAATGATGCTTCAAACCCCTGAACAAGTAGAAGAAAGTAACCTTAAATGTAAAGTAAATGTTTCTGTCTACAATGAGTCATTAGCTGCATTTATCATTAATGATTTGTTAATTTATTAGCGAAGAAGAAAAATCAATGTATTGATCAATGTGTATCAATGTTTAGATGTTTTCCAACCACAAGATTGCCCCCCTTTCACAGCAGCAAAACCACACAGTCTGCCAAGCAGTATTCTCATGAGACACATCTCTTTCTTAACAAACTCCCTCCTTCTTCTCAACAGACTGTCACTGTAATGGAAATAGCAGAATTCTGCTTCATAAACAGCGTAGAATTGTGTGATAAGGACTAATAGATGTGCTTGCACACATCTGTATTAACAACATTAAATGTGCACATTAACTCTAATAAAAGAATGTTAACATAAATCAGGGCTTGTCAGCTGGCGGCCCGCCAATCATCTTCATCACTCCAACCTTCCTCCTCCTCTTTTCCTGGCGGTGCGGCTAAATTTGGTTAGATATCGTGGCCGCAGTGGCGCCTGCAGCTGTACGGCTATATACGCACTGTTCGCACCATTCACGCTCCTCCGACTGACCTGAGAAACGTTTTCCGTGCGAATATTTCAGCAGTTATTATGTGTGTCCCGTATTTCTGTCGACGGAACCAGCGATTCCAATCATTCGTGAATTAATGATTCTTTTGTCTCGATTCTTTCTTTTCCGTGAATTGGCCAAACACGCTTGCACTGAATCATCTTAAGTTGTTTCTCGGTCAGTAACACAGACTGTAAAAAAATATGGAGGACGCACCTTCACTCTCTTCCACTGTAGTAACTGAAGCCGCCAGTGTGTCTATATAGCGCTGACATCTTGAGTCTCGAGTCTGCGCACAGTGAACTTGAAACCCGAGTCTGTGCAGTAGTGAGCACGAAGTGGAGCCGCGATATCAAGGTCCCGCCCAAACTCAGAACAACTCATTATTTCGGTGTGAAATAAACAGTTATGGAAATGTAGAAATTAAAGTTAAAGCTCCAATCTCCTCCTGAAGATCCAGAAAAAAGTCAGTTGGTGCTTCAGTGACTACTTCACTCAGAGAAGCTGTCAATCTCAGCTGTCAATCATGACGTCTCACCCCCCATTTTTATAGCATCAAATAATTAACTAAAACCAAACTTATTTAAAGAACGAACACTTAAACTAACACCAGCATGATAAAAACTGCCTAATATGACAGAAATTGTCTTTGGAAAAAAAATATTTGAAGTGTAATTTAATTGTATAGTTTGTCTCTCGCCCCACTGGAATACATGGAGAGGGCGGGGTTTATGACCTGTAGAAGCGTTTCGATTCGACACACCTCTCGGTTACAAACTACAAATCACTCGATGATTAAACTAGTTTTAAATCGGATGAAACAGCCTCGACATTCCCAACAAGACTGATGAGGAAAACAGGAGAAACGTGCCATGAATGAAGTTAGAAGACTTTTAAATCCCAAAATCACCACCCTTACAAACATTTACCATGAATGAACTGTAGTAAATTACCATGGAAATGTGGAATATTCTTATAAAATATTCCACATTTGGTTAGATTTTTCTTCTTCGCTTGTGGAAATGTGGAATATTTATTGTGAAAACTATGTTATAGCCATTTATATGGCAATATATTTATTAGGTGGGTAGGGGTATATATAATTCATGTCTTTGTTAAGGTGTAGTTTTTACCTGTTTAGGTGTTTTTTAAAGGCCTATATAACATATCATAATATAATATCATTTGACAGTGGTAGTGAGTAGCCATGTATGGTTTTACCTGTGGTTACCAAGTCTCACTGTGAGAATATTTTCATTTAAGCCTAATAATTAATAAAATAAGTAAAGTAAAGAACATCTCAAGAGTCAAATACATCAATCTAGTGGATGTTCACGTTGACGCAACATTGCATATAAATCGCAACTTTCTTTTTGTCAGGCCTCTACTTTCTGTCCAAACGTGCCAAATGAAGAAATATAAAAGTAATAAGTGAGATCTGTTTGGTCTTATAGCTGGTGTCTCAGTTTTGTCAGGCTGGTCTATAGGCTGATTTTAGAGGGGCTTTCGGAGACTAGTTAAGAAATATATTTCTTCATAGTCGTTTCTCTCACCATCATTATGTACATGCAGTTAGATGTATCTTCCTCTAGAGGGCGGTCAGGTCGGTGAGGCTGTAGAGGTGTGCAGTGACGCGCTGTCTGAGGTGCTGATCATTCACACAGTGACGTGTGTGTGGAATGTTCAGAGTTCTTGAGATGCCTTTTATTTGGAGAAGGAGAAACTGGGGAAGTGACTTTAATGAATCAGACCTGTGTCACTTTGCTCACAGCTGATTGGTCCAGTTTCGGTTTAAGATGTCTTACCCAGAACACAACCTGCCCTGATGGTGATGAACACCACTAAAAGCCCCAAGTAGGAATAGCTGCAGACCGAAGATCTTCAAAATGGGGTGTGAACTCCAAAAGTGGGCAGAGTTACGTATGGCCCGGCTTATTAACCTTATAACTGCTTATTAACTGCTTAGCATGCTATTCAGCACAAATCCCTTCCTCCCATTTCACTGGATAAGGTTGGAGTGTAGGATAGGTTTAGCATTGTGTAGGAAATCAGCACTGTGATTGACATGACCAATGAAATCTTTAGAATTGGTAGAGAGTGAAAGAGGGAGATTCAGTCACTCTGACATGTAAAAGCAGCTGCTCTCTGACTGAACAAACAACATTCATCTGGTACAGAAACACACAGAGATTCACTGAAGGAATTGTGAAAGTGAATCAGCTTCATCTGCAGTCAGTCAGTCGTTCTGATGAAGGAAACTACAGATGTGCTGTAAGAGGACATGATCATCTGATCTCTCCACCTGTTTATCTTAATGTTGAATGTGAGTACAAACTGATTCATTAACATTAGTAAAATAACAGAACAGAAAACTAAAAGAACAATCACAGATTATTCAGAATAAATTATAGTTCAGATTTGTTTCAAAATGTCAGACTGCATGATTAAACATAATTTATTCTTACTAAAGTAATATGTAAAATGAATGGATGAATCAAGAGTCTGTGTTTAAAGATTCTTCATGAATCCAAGGTTGATACAACAGTAAATATAAAAGTCAAAACATAATACAGAAAACAATACATAATGGTTTACAAAGAATGATTACAAAAATATATTAATGAATAAACACAAAGAAAAGTAACAGTAAACAGGTAGAGCAGCTAGAGGAACACCTGTTCAAAATGACAATGGAGAACATTAAATACAAGATTACTTAAAAGCCAATGCGAGAGAACGCCATTGATGCCATTGACGCCAATTTATCAGAAATCCCTGATTCCCTGAATCACTGCCCCCATGGATTGGGGATCCTCTCTCACGGCCACCTAAAGACTCAAAATAAATATTACACAGATGCACGTAACAGACACTCTTTCAGGTTCATCTGTCTCACGTGTGAAATGATCTTCATGATCATCTTGTTTCAGGGGTTCAGAGAGCTGCTCTGCACACAGTTTCTGGGATCGTGGCGGGATGTGGAGGATTGATCTTCATCGTCATCATCATCATCGTCATCATCATCATCGTGTTCATAAAGTGAGTGAATGTTGAGCAAGTCCTACATTAAATTATTTTCAAAAATTAACATGAATGAAGAATTTGTTGAACTTTGCATGATCAAAAATTTTAAATATAACATTTTTCTGACATTTTTAGTACTTTCTAACAAAAAATTTTTTTTCTACCCACGAGCGGGCTCGGGGGCCGCTGGAGCGGCTGGTTCCGCCCAAAAATCAATGATCGAATTCCTCCACATACTTCTCCAGCTGGTGGCCGTCCTGCTTTGAAGACCAGATGCGGTCCTCCACTGAGAGTTTGAGCTGGCGGTTACTTGAGGGCACGGGAACGAGGAAGATACCAATAATTCAGTTTGTGGAAGTCCTGCGGTATAGGTCTGTTCTTCTGTTACGGTGTATGGTTGTAGCAGAGATGAGGCGTATATGGAGATCCACAAATCAGGGTATTTATTACACGAAGGAGCAGAACATAACCAAAACACACATAGCTTAACAGTAGAACAGACAAGGAGTGCTAGGAGTGAGTCCAACTTAAAGGGAGTGCTAATGACAATAAACAGGTGCAGGGAATCCAGGAGAAGCGGGAAGGCTGATGAGGGAAGTGAGTTCAGGTGTGCAAACAGGAGGATCATGGGAAATGGAGTCCGGGAACGAAGGGAACTGTGACAGGGGCTTTCCCCACCAGAAATTTGCTCTACCCTCAGTGTAACTTTCATTAAAAATAATAAAGTCATTAAAAACCTAAAAAACAAACAATGGTCTTTAAACAATGGTTTTTAATGGGGGAGTCAACTGCACGCTCAGGTACGGCACGCAGGAATAGCTATTATATTAAGCTCCTCATCAATAGTGATCGTACTGGTTTGAAAAACAGAATTTAGAGAATCTTCCTTGTATTCCATCTTCATCTCACTCCAGCACAGTGGGTGGTTGCATGAGAATACCTGGACTTATTTGTAATATTATATGAATTGTTTGTATTAAGTACCAGTGTCTGATCTTGTTAGTTGTGTTTTATGCAATCAGGGTAAAACTGAGTTTCATTTTCACCTCCAGTATTTTAAACTTTAAGAGCAAAATGACCACATTTAAAACATTTTATCATAATTTACTCACCTTCCAAAGCATTGTGGTGATATGATTCTGAATTGTGACATGATATCATATTTAATGTCATTTTATATCATTTTTAATGTCATTTTAATATCATTTTTATATCATTTTTAATTTATATCATTTTATATCATATTTTAATGTGTTTTAGCTTATTGTGTAAGATTTGCTGTCTTAAGCCTCCTTCATACTGAAATCATCCAATACATTTTATAATAAATAGATCAAATAAACAAATTTTACAGTCAGTTGGTTTTAAGTTTAAATAAAATATTTGTTTTGTTCTTGCTTCCCATTTTGCTTTGGCCTCAAAAGTGGACGTAGATGCATTTGGTGGGTGTTAATCTCCCATCCTGACTGTATAACGCTTGATTCATGTGCATTTTAAATACATTATCTTTATAATTCATATATGACGCCCACATTATCTTCTATTTACATGATTGGTTTATAAACACATAGTGAACAATACAGAAAAAAACTTTGGTAACCTTTATTGCTTCTAAAATCAACATGTACAAGAATCAGATGAAAAAGCAGCTGCTGTATTGGGGCAGTAATGTGCACTACATCTTTTTGGCCACTAGATGGCAGTAAAGTCAATGGAAGTGCAGAAAAGAGTACTGCTCACAGCAGAGCCATGGGTGGAGCATGAAGTCCAGCTCCTCCTCTCTGAATGTAATTTGGGTGTAATGGGTGGAGCTAGAAGGTCCAACCACACCCTAACCCGACCCATAACTCCATCCCTCCACCCATTAGATCCACAGAGCTGGAGATGGAGGTCATTTGGCTCTCCAGTGAGCACCACTTGTCCTTTTTTGGGAGTTATTAAATAGATCCTTTAGTGATGTATTAATGTTTTTGAAGACTATTTTTCCTGTATGTGTTTTCGGTCTGGTTTCTGAGTGCTTGTGTTTTTTGTCAGAAACTGGCACTGACCCACTTAAACACAACGTTGCTGATGTTATGACTGTGGTACATGTGTGTGAGTCATCAACCGCTTCATGTGTTAAACACAGAGTTTGTGTCAGAAAGAGGAAGTGAAACTAAGAGTGGTAAAGCTTGACCTCTGATGCTGCTCAGACTCTCCTGCAGACATGATGAACATCTTTAACTGTTCTTTCTCAAAGCAAACCTCTTTCACATATTCTCTCACAGAGATTTAACAATAGTGAGATCTACAGAGATAAAGATTGTGTTTGACATCTGGAGACATTAACTCTCTTCTTGAGTTGTTCTTGTGTAGTTGAGATGATGGTCACACATAACCAGGAAGAAGAAGACCAACATTTTTAGCTTCACAAGTGTGAAAACTGCAGGCGTTTGACGGCTTAAACTGATGATGATTTTGTCATTTGTGCGTCGACACTGACACACTGACACTGCAGAGCGGTAAGAACATTTTTACCATTATTGTTTATGAGTTAAAATAATTCAGTAGGGCTACGACTGATATTTATAAAACTGTTTTCGGTGAATGTTGATTTGATGAAGTTGAACTCCAGAAGCTCAATATCTGTTGTAGATTCATGTGTAAATATTGTGTGAAGCTCTTTAGACACACGAGGCCTGACATGAGAAACATCATCAGTTCACGTCAAGCCTTCAACAGAGTGTGTTGCTCATTCACAAGCTGCTCACACAATCTGAGCTGAACAGCTGCTTCATCACAGACACAAACAACAGAAGACATTTATGAGTTTTAAGCAGGCTCTTAAAGAGCATTATTGCTAAACTTACCACACCAAACAGATAGTAGTGGCCAAAATTGATGTGCGAAGGGTTTTTTAATGACATAACAATTTTGCTCAAACCATCAAAATATGAGGAAAATATTTATATTTGTTATGTTTATATTATTTAAATGTTTAAAAATATGAAGGAAGAGTAAAACACTAAACTAAGCAAAGTATTTATCTGACAACATTTTTGGCAAAAAGCCAAACTACAGCTACAGGTTTCAGAAAAACAAAAAAGCTAAAAAATAAATAAATAAATAAAAAAATAAAAAAATAAAATATTAAAAATATTAAAAATATTTGAACCAAGCATGAATATATCAATCTTCCTAGGCCGGACATCACTTTTGGCCGCTTCTCTATGGCAGTTCATTGACTTCCCAACTGACCATCAAACCATGTGGTAAAAGCAAGCCACTTTTATGTTGACTGTGGGCTTCTCTGGAGTTGTTGGAGCCGTTGATGAACTCATGACACATCATTGCTCCAACTGTAGATGAGGAGAAATAAATCAATAGAAAAAAATTCCACACCATCTATACTAATTCATGATAATTTTGCACAATGCAAAGCTATTTTTAAAAATCAATTTAAATATTAAAATGTGTCAGTGTCTTTTTAAATGATTTTTTTTATAATTAAATAAATGATTGTGCTGCTGTGACTTCAACCTTGCAGGCTCACTATTGGCTGATTCAGAGGTTGAGAGCGGCCATTTTGAGTTGACATCATTTTAGTCTTTAGTTCACAACACTTAAGAATCAGTCTTAGACTTTACTAAAAGTTGCTTTTAGCTTCTTTATAAAAGTCTCCTACTCTTAGAAAAGTCCTTGTAACTAAGACATTTTTAGCACTTAAGTCAAAGCTAAAGACAACTCTCAAGAGCATTTCTGAGAAGATTTATACATACGAGCCCAGATGTAAAAGCAGATGCAGTGATGGGCAGTAAAGTGCACTTCATCTTTTTGGCCACTAGATGACAGTTAAGTCAATGGAAGTGCAGAAAAGATTTGAGTAATGAGTTCAACCCCCCCACACCCTTTTTGGGTTATTAAATAGATGATGTATTAGTGTTTTTTTGGACCGTCAATACTATTTTTCCTGTATGTGTTTTCGGTCTGGTGTCTGAGTGCTTGTGTTTTCTGTCAGAAACTGGCACTGACCCACTTAAACACAATGTAGTTGCTGATGGTTAAGACTGTGATACTTGTGTGTGTGTCGTCCACCACTTCATGTGTTAAACACAGAGTTTGTGTCAGAAAGAGGAAGTAACACTAAGAGCTGTAAAGATGCTGCTCAGACGCTCCTGCAGACATGATGAACATCTTTAACTGTTCTTTCTCAAAGCAAACATCTTTCACATATTCTCTCACAGAGATTTAACAATAGTGAGATCTACAAAGATAAAGATTGTGTTTGACATCTGGAGACATTAACTTTCTTCTTGAGTTGTTCTTGTGTAGTTGAGATGATGGTCACACATCACCAGGAAGAGGAAGACCAACATTTAGCTGCACTTTTTAAAGTGTGAAAACTGCAGCCGTTTGAGGGCATAAACTGATGACGTTTTTTTCATTTGTGCGTCGACACTGACACACTGACACTGCAGAGCGGTAAGAACATTTTTACCATTATTTTTATGAGTTAAAATAATTCAGTAGGGCTACGACTGATATTTATAAAACTGTTTTCGGTGAATGTTGATTTGATGAAGTGATTTGAACTCCAGAAGCTCAATATCTGTTGTAGATTCATGTGTAAATATTGTGTGAAGCTCTTTAGACACACGAGGCCTGACATGAGAAACATCATCAGTTCACGTCAAGCCTTCAATGAGCCGTGAATTATTCTGAAATCATCATGTGCTTTATCTATCAAATAGAGTTTGTGATGTTGTATAGAGATGATGCTCATAATGTCATAATTGTCATTTTTCTGATTGCAGAAGTCACTATGGTGTCGTCTCTCATAAAGTCTCTTCCTCTGATCGTAGTGATCATGACTGCGGGTGAGTCTTCAGTTTCACTATACAGATGTTTGAACAAAAGATGATTGAGCTCTTCACACTTAGAAACTGACATCAGTGTTTTACTGTCAGCTGACATAAAAATAGTCAGAAGTGAAAAGAATTTTTTGTACGTTTCTTCAAAACACCTGGGCCCGTATGTATAAAGCCGCTCAGAGTAAAATTTAGTCTTAAGTGTGTCACAATTCTAAGAATGACGTAATTTTACTCTTATTCTTAGACTTAAGAATAAATATGATTCAGGGGCGTTTCCTCCGAGGAGGCAAGGGAGGCAGTGCCTCCTCAAAAAAACTAGATGAGAAAATAAGCGATATTACAAAAATAAAACAACGCAAATGTTACAAAATTTGACATTAAAGGTACAATATGTAATATTTTTGCAGTAAAATATCCAAAAACCACTAGGCCAGTGTTATATATTTTGTTTACTTGAGTACTTACAATATGCCAAATGTTTCCAACTATTTGTAAATCGTGAGAAAATTGCAATTTTACCCAAGGCTCCGGGACGTGTGAGGAGTCGCCTGTCAATTGCGTCATACCCGCGTTAACCCTCGGTCTGCCTCGGTTTCCGGTTTTATTTTGTAGAAACCATGGAAACACCAAAGATGCTTTAATATAATACACGTTTTAATAGACAAGGGAACAACTGTTTTGATATATTGATAGACTATTAGAAAACTAATTGTTGTTATATAGCTCAACACCTTCTCGATTTTTTGCGAGTACCTTTACCATGCCTCAGAGAAAAACACTATTTTGTGAAGTAGCTAACATAGCATAATCAGATGCAGCTTTATTTTCAGTAACAGTAATATAGCATTTTCTCCATCATACAATATGTTTTAAAATGAATTCCATGCCATTTATCAAAACAAGCCATCCAACATTTAATATTATATTCTAAAATCAATCTATCTTACTGCAGTGTGTCTCACAGCAGCCGTCGAGCGAACGCACAGAGTAACGTTATAACATCATTTTCAACACACACTTAAATGTATCTAATTAATAAACAGAGCTGCGTTACCTCATACTCATGACCGGAAAAGCGGAAGCGGCACCGACGACTGTCATAATAAAAGTTCCGCTGCTCGTCAGGCGTGTGTTGCGCAATCGCTCCAGCGGCCTCGTTCAGCTCCCACAACACTCGGTCCTGCTCTGCTTCATACTACAGTAACGTTAATAATCGCATCCATGAACATGATTGCTTCCCGAGTCCTATCCCTATTCTTTTGCACCGTCTGTTGAGGTGGAGACCACATGTCCCAAGATTCCGCTCTCAAAACTTTTTTGCCTTTGTTTTGAATAGGCTTCTAGCGACCTCTAACGGACAAAATTATTACATATTGTACCTTTAAAAAGTGTAAAAGTCGCTCGTTTTTCTAAAGAAACACTGTCAAACAGCGACACCCGCAGGTGAAGTTACAGCGGGGAGTCCGCGTGTCTTGTGCCTCCCTTCAGCTCATAGAAATAAAGCAGAGCCTCTATAGCGTGCGGTGGGTTTAGTGGGGGGTAATTGAGAATGAATGGGGGAAAGTCACGTGAGAGGAGGCAATGCCTCAATTGCGCTGTGATTGGATATGATCGGTTATGATTGGACATGATTGGTTCGTGGGATAAATCCCGCCTCTTGTTTTCGTGCGCGTTCTAGTCGAATCGGCCTGAATGAAGACAGTGATGGCGTTAATGGGAAGACTAATTAAAAAGTAAGTAAGGCGGCCATTTTGAGTTGACATCATTGTAGTCCTTAGTTCACAACACTTAAATCAGCACTTAAGAATCAGTCTTAGACTTCACTAAAAGTTGCTTTTAGCTTGTTTATAAAAGTCTCCTACTCTTAGAAAAGTCCTTAGAAAAGGATTTTTATTCTTAAGAGCATTTCTGAGAAGTTTTATACATACGGGTCCTGAAAGCATTTCTCATTTCTGTGTTTCAGGGGTTGATGGTCAGCAGGATTGGGGAGTGAATTACAGCCCTTCATATGTTTGTGCATTAAAGAGATCAACAGTGAAAATATCCTGTACTTTAAAATATCCTCATGGTCATGTGATCAAAACAGCCTTCTGGACCAAACATGTTGTAACTGTTGGAGAATCACCTGATCTGTGTTCAGACCCAGGAAAAAGAGGAGGGATTCAGTGTCAGAGTGAAGATAAAAACACTTCCAGCATCATTTTGACGGCTGTAACAGAAGCTGATCAACACGTCTACTACTGCAGATTTACTACAAACATTGATGGTGGAAAATTTGTTCAGCTTGACATCACAGGTAAAACTAGTGAACTCTCAGAAATAGACCACAGAAACACACAAACACTTTCTTATGTTACTGAATCTGACGAATGACCTTCTTTATTTGTTGGAACACAAAAGGAGATATTTTATAAAATGTCCTGATCGCTCTTGTTCATATAATGACAGCAGGCTCCTTCTTCAAGCTTTTTTATAAAAGGTGCAGAATTGTCTTAAAATCATGTGACTTTTGACTGATATTCAAGTGTTGTGAAGGTGTGCATTAGAGTTCATCAAGACACAAAGTAACAAACCACAATATAATATCTTATTTAGCACAAATCTTCACGTCGGTCAGGGTGAACTGCTGTTCTCAAACACTCTCATACATGAAAGATCAAGTTTTGTACTCAGTAATATACTGCACTGGTTTCTTTCTCATCAAAGCTTGTCGTTTGCCTTCAGAACACTTGAATATACGAGTTTCATACGAGTGTTTTGATGCTTTTGTATTCTTATTAAATCTTGAGGAAGGTCATCATTCAGATCTCATTTTGCTGTTTAACTGAACAAGTGACTTGTATTATCTTAGAGCCATCCAATCTAACTGTCTCCATTGACTTTGTATTGCGTGAGGCTGCCTCCTTGTCATTTCTGACTTATAACAAAAAACAAAACAATGTCTAAAAGCTGCTATTTGACAAGGTGTGCAGCAAACAAGCTAAAAAACCCAGAACTAAGTTTTTATAAGCTACTGAACCGTAAAAGCGAGCACTTAAGGAGAAAAAAGTGGATATAGGCAATAAGAAGTGAAGCATCAGGAAGAATGGGTCAGTTTTGGGAGTTTTTGGACACTCAGTATGCCTCAATAAGCCTGCGTGTGCAGTAAACATTTAGTCACTGATAAGTCAAATATCCAAATGTCAGTTTTATATATTATATTTCCTGTCACTGATTATGTTCCCCTCCAGTAGGCGTAGTTCTCAGTGTAATATAACATGTCACGCTCTGTCACAACTGCCTGCATCCACTTTTGTGTCCTTAAGCGCTCGTTTTTTGGGTTGACAGCTTATAAAACTTCTGGGTTTTTGGTTCTGGGTTTTTTAGCTTGTTTGCTGCACACTTTGTCAAATAGCAGCTTTTAGACATTGTTCTGTTTTTTGTTATAAGTCAGAAATGACAAGGAGGCAGCCTCACGCAATACAAAGTCAATGGAGACGGTTGGATTGTTTTCCCCCCGGTGGGCGTGGTTTTCAGATTATGATGCATTGTGCTCTGTCTCTATTCCCCAATAATGGCCGTCGTCAATGGCAACACTGTAATAGTAGACCTACGGTAATATTGTTGAAGTGATTTTCTTGTTGCTAGAATGATTGTTTGTTCACTGTAATGGATTATAAGATAATAATCAGTTATGATTTTAAAACAGTTTCTTCTCAAATCAATATTTCATGTCTCCATCATTATTAATGTGGTGTAAAACTGTGTAATAAGTGATATGACTGTACATTATCTTTAAATGTCCATCTTGTTTGAACTTGTTTGTTGGTTTCGGCTCAAAGCCGATCGCTAGGAAGTTTTTCTTCACAGAAGCTTTGTGTTTAATGAAGTAATGAAATATTTCAACTTAAATCAATATTTTGTGTCTAATTATTTACTTATGTGGCAAGTATCTGTGTAATAAGTGGGATAATGTAGATCCAGCCGGTTGTTATCCCAGAATAATCCCTGACTGTCACACGTCCTGATCACCCTGATGAAGTTTATTTTGCAAAAACAACCGGCTGGATGTACGAGCAGGATGTTGTTTTTCTTTCAGTTTTTTTCCTTTTGTGTTCTGAAAAAGAAAGTTTTGCAGAAACATAAATAATGATAAAAATGACTGATTTTAATTTGTGAAGTCTCTAAGCTGACAGTGAATCAGTTGTTGTTGTTGTTGTTCTGTCAGACCTGCAGGTGGAGACACAGCAGAGAGTGAAAGAGGGAGATTCAGTCACTCTGACATGTAAAAGCAGCTGCTCTCTGACTGAACAAACAACATTCATCTGGTACAGATATTCACAGATATTCACTAAAGGAATTGTGAAAGTGAATCAGCTTCATCTGTGGTCAGTCAGTCGTTCTGATGCAGGAAACTATCAGTGTGCTGTAAGAGGAAATGATCATCTGATCTCTCCTGCTGTTCATCTTGATGTTGAATGTGAGTACAAACTGATTCATTAACATTAAATATTTCACACTGTATATTTGCAAGAGAACACAAAAGAATTGAAATTTTCCTCCCATCTCATATTTTTTTCCATCACCATGTCCCTTTAGGCACTCCGTAGAATATGTCATTTCCTTTCTGAACATTTTTTATTTATTTATTTATTTTTATTGAACATCAAGAACAAAACAAACAAAATATACACCTACAATGGCATTAACAAAAATAGTTAAATGAGAATCAAGCAAGGCAAGTATCAGTTAAATAAATATTAATAAAAGAAAATTACATATATTTAAATAATAATAATAATAATAATAAAATAAGATGGGGTCTCTTCATTCCTCTTCTAAGAGATCAAGGTCTCTTATTATTCCAGCAAATTTCTGGGCCTTTTTCATTTTCATACATTCCAATCATGGAAAGTAAATAAAGTCTCTTTTGAATACAGAAAAATAAGGTTTCGTCTTCATACATTTGCATTTATGAATGAAAAATTTTCCCAGAATCAACATTATATTAATAAAAAATTCATTTTTTTATCATCCAACAGCATTTCAAACATGTTTCCTAACAAAAGTGGGCAGTGAATGAATCTTTGTCTCCAACCAATAAGACATATTTTCCCAGAAAATATTTGAAAACACATAAGAAAAAAAAAAGATGATCAGTTGTCTCTATATCAACTCGACAGAAAATACAGGCATTTTCTTCCAAATTAAACCGTTGTCTTAAAAATTCACTTGATGGATATATACCACTGAATATTTTAAATGAGTTTTCTTAGCTTTAGGAGCCACTGGAAAGCTAATTTACTTTGTTCGCAATTTTTTTTACAGATGATTTATCATAAACTTGCAAAACACCGTTATGGTACAGAAGTGTCGGATATAATATGGTGTAGCAAATTAGCTCAAAAGAAATATTAATAATTAATCATAACTAGTTATAATTAATTATAAATATTTGGATCAGTTAATAAAATTAACTTAATGTAATAAAATTAATATTACAATCAATTAACCTGTTGTCCAATGAACACACAGTGTTATTTGTTTATTAATTCTAAGAAATGTTCATTTCCAGGTTATGGGAAATAACAATCTTATGTACAGTACTACTCAGAGCATGTAGTCAGGATCTGCATGAATAGGGACTCCAGTATGAGCATGAAACACGGACAACTTTATGTGTGACATGAACAAGACTTTATTAACTAGACTAAACACTTAACTACTCTAACATTCACAAACATACATGCATACAGTTTACCAAGAGAAAGAGAGAGCTGAAGCAGAATACAGGAATGCAAGAAGTTACAGCATTGTTTGAAATTCAGCAGATCAACAGCCTTGAGCAAACCATCAGTTTAGTTCTAACACGCCCTTCTTTAAAAGGGGTAAGGATACTTAATGTATCGAATAATGAGACTAGGTTTGATACTTGCATGTCTCGTCCATTTGAATTAAACTGTCCTGATGCAATTTGTGGAGGCTCCCATTGAATCTTTGCTGATATTGTCATGATGAAAGAGAACCAGTTGGATTCAGAGGATCTTTGGTGAATGGAAGGTCTAGGCCGAAGCCTGGCACAAGCTTGGGGTTCCTTAGAAGCTTCTAGCTTCTTGGCATCATCTTCACATCAGCATTTCTCAGTAAAAGAGAAGAAGAAAAGCTTGATCTTGTGATCAGTGATTTTAAGGGGCGAAGATGTCACACCCACTTGAGGTGTCTGAGCCAATAAGGAGTTGTCCCCTCAGAGGGAACTTTATGAGTCTTTGTGCCTTTGGCAAGATATTAGCATAAGACACTGGATTGGATGAATGAGAGAAGAACCTTCTAGATTCTTATAATACTAATGTATCACAGAGTTAGTAACATGTAACATGTTGGAGTCCGTAGATACCAAACATGCTACCCATGTGATTTCAGTTAAATTCGCTCAACTCTGGAACATTAATACCAAAATAGTTCAAAAGAGAGAATTAATACATAGAATAAAGCCTATAAAAGGAAAGTCATGAGATGGGAAAATTGGATACATGTTTATACAATTCCCAAGTGGTTATATAGAGAATATATTGGATTAAGAGGGTTTATTTGTCCTTCTCAGAAAGAATGAAGTCAGAGTCAATAGTCTCTGCAAAATTCTTTCTGATCATAAAAGTTATTATCAGTTTTCTTGTGTCCTGTAACAGGACACCTTGTTCTTCCTGTGTGTTAGCTATGTTTGGGATGCTAGATGCAGTTTTAGGGGGATGGGTTCACAGAACTTTGATAGAGTGAGTTTATGGGTAATTCATTAAATATAATGAATAATTGTGTGTCTGATTGGTCCAGACGCTACAATGGAAGTAAAACAAGAGCGAATAAGTTTGTTGGGAAGCATTGCCCTGAGGTCATTACCATTGAAAAAAAGGGATGGGAGTTCACAAAGTCCATCAGGCATGTTGACAAAAGTGTTATGTACCAACTTTATAAAACTTCTTGGAATGGCATTTAAAACACGCTCAAATAGTTTGCGTTCACACTGCAAATGATATTTAAAACAAAAATCTTTAAAAGATAACAATCTTCCATTTTCAACCATTAAATGAAGAACTGACCAAATACCTTTTTCAAGCCAATCAAGAATGCATAGAGATAAAATAAATCTATTGTTCCATATGGGGATTCTATGTGGAGTAAAGCTGTGGTTATATAGTAACTTCCAATATAACAAAATCTGCTGGTGAAAGGACAATAATTTGATTGGTAGTTTGGAAACAGTGAAATCACATCTCAGTAGGAAATCAATTCCACCCAGTTTTTTAAATATACCTCTGGGAATACTAAACCAGAAACTAATTTCATTTGTTATAAAAGTTTTAAGCCATTTGACCTTCAACATTCCATTTATACAATAGAAGTCAAAGGCTTGTAAACCACCATTTTCATAATCTTGTAAAAGTTGTGCTCTCTTTATGTAGTGCACGCGTTTTCTGGGTGAAGTACCTGTTGGTAGGGCAACTGAGCTATTGGTATTTGTATAAAATAATTGAATAATATTACAGAAATTTTCACCAAACCCATACATTTTTAAACATTTAAAAATAAAATCATGTTCTAACATATCAAAGGCTTTATAGAAATCTAAAAATAAAATAACCCCATCATCCTCTATTTCTTGATTATACTCCAGCAAGTCCAGAACCAATCGAATATTATTATGTATAAATCGGGCTTTAATGAATCCAGTTTGTGTCTCCCCAATAATTTTGGATAAGCTGTTTCAAGTGGTTATTATATATGTGGGTTAGTAATTTATAGTCGTTGTTTAGTAAAGTTATAGGTCGTAAATTGTCAAACAATCTACAATCTTTTCCTGGTTTGGGAATGAGTGTGATAAGGCCTTGTCTCACTGAACTAGGCAAAACCAAAGTTTTAATCATTTCCTGAAAAGCTGCAAAAAGAAATTCTCTTAATAAGACCCAAAAATGGTGATAAAAACAAACACATAACAGCAGAATCAAGTTCTTCAATTGTTAATTCTGCATCACATATCATTTTAAATTGTTCATCTATATGAGGGACAAATTGTCCAGTTTTTTCAAAGAGAGAATTAGGGTCTAATATTGAAGAGGATGACGAATATAAAACCTGATAAAAGTTGGCGACTTCTTTAGCAATTTATTGTGTATTAGAACACTCTGCCCCATTAATAATTAAAGTTTCTTTCTTGACACTTTTTTTCCAGTCTGCAGAAATAAGCTGAGTTTTTCTCCCATTTTTCCATCCATTTAGCTCTTGATCTAATATATGCCCCCTTAGCTTTTCTCATATAGATTTCATCCAACTGTGATTGCAAAAGTAACAATCTTAATCTATCATCCTCCGTCAAACTCAATTTGTTAGAATATTCATTTATTTCTTTAATAATAGGTCTCTTTTAAAATATAAGATTTGTTTAGCTGTTTACTATACGAAATAGATAACTGGCGAAGTTTGTATTTAAAGAATTCCCATTTATTTATCCAGGAAACCAGGCTATTATCATTAATAATATTTGAAATAATATCTTTGACCAATTTCACATAACCTTCATTTCTGAGAAGGTTAAACTTCCAATAACCCTTGTTACGGAAAGGTTTATTTTTATGATTTATCATCAATTCAGTTGAACAGTGATCTGTTAGTGGAGCTGCCAATATATTAGATATAGTTTGATGAGGCAAAAAACTATGAGAAATTAACCAAAAGTCAATTCGGGACTTGCTAGATGCATCAGGTTTAAACCAAGAAAACCATCTTAGACGGGGGTTTGATTCACGCCAGAGATCTATTAAACCTTGATTATTACAAAAGTGTAATAATAGTGAATTGTAATGATTCTCATTATATTTAGTTGGTGATCTATCTAACCACTCATCATACACCATATTAAAGTCACCACCCAATACAATAAAATCAGTGGCATATTTTGTTTTCATTTCCTCTAATATCAGTGATATTTCTGAAATTAAAAGTTTGTTTTGGGACAAATTATTATAACCATACACATTTCCTAAGACAATGTAACACTGTTCAATTTTTTTAATGCAAAATAACCAATATCCTTCCAAACTAGATCTTGATTCAACAAATTTCCCAGGGAAGTTGTTAAAAAGAAAAGCAACACCTCCTGATCGATTTGTGCCATGAGCAAATAAAATTGGTTCACTCCACTGATTAGGCCAAACAGTACAATCACTACCACTTGAATGAGTTTCCTGCAAAAGAACCTTGAGCTTTTTTTCCCTTACAAAACAAAAATGTAGCTTTTCTTTTCGTACTGTCTCTTAGACCCCTAACATTTAGTGAAAGAAAAGAAATACAACTGTTAGGTTTAAACATAGAACAAGAATAACCGTATTAACAAAACAATAAACAATCTCTTTAGGGGAATAACGCTGGATATTAGGATTTAACGGAAATCAAAATATAATATGAACTGATACTCCGGCAGATGAGTTTCATATTTAGTTCTCACAAGCCACAGCCTCTTCATTGTTTCATGGCAGATTTTAGCCCATGTTCTGATTTGTAATTGAGATTAGACGGCCGTCGATGTACCCCAAAGGACCACGATAATACGCCTTCTTACCGGCGCTTCTGGCTTCCTGGATGAGCGGCCAAAGAGCTGCACGAGCACTCCGGTCCTCAGCTGACAGATCCTCCGCGAACCTGATTCCACGTTCAGTGCACAGCTGGGAGTTCCCTTTCGATACTTCACTCGTACTGCGTATGGGGAAAAACTCCTTTTTTCCTCGATGCTGAAGCCTTTTTCAATAACGCAGTGTAACTGCATGGCCATTGGTTCAAACTGGAAAACTTTTTGAACCAATGACGGCGCGGCATAGCTGCGCGAGCCTATGGCAATGCGGCGCGCCGAAGCCCGCCAAGATGGGCGGGGTGACGGGCTATATAAGCGAGCGTTTCGCCATAGGATTTCAGTTCTCTCTCCTTCAGCGACGACAACGCATCTCTTCGCTGGATCGTCGAGCTGAACGCCTTCGCCTGCTGGAACGAGCTCTCCGCCGTTGAAGAGGCACTGCAGCGGACCAGCTGAGATCGCCGAACGCAACGCCGGCGCCCTCGCAGACTGCTGCCCTCGAGCGCTCTCTCGAGCCGCCTTCTCAGCGCGTCTCCTGCCGCCATCCGGCGCGCCTAAAAAGAGCACTTTCCGCGGTTCTACCGCCCGCTAAAAGAGCCTTCCAGCGGTTCTCGCCGCTCTAAAAGAGCCCCACAATCGCCGTTTTCACGGCGGCGGCGTTGCTGCAAATGCCGCGCCACAACTGTGGCACATGCAGAGCCCCTCTGCATGACGATGACGGGCACGGTGAGTGCGTCTTTTGCCTGGGCAAGTCCCACGCTGAGGCGGCGCTCACTGAGACTTCATGCTCTCACTGCGAGAGTATGAGTCTCGCCTCTCTGCGCTCGCGGATCGCTTTCTTCAATGAAAGCGGTCCCGCCCCTCGCGCCCGCCCGTCTTCTTCTCGCGAACCCGCGAAGAAGAGACAGCGGGGCAGAGAGGCTCAGCGCCCGGAGTCGTGTGAGCTCACGCCGGCTCAGCTCCCACGTGCCTCACCCTCTCCCACGAGAGAACCGTCCCCCGTCTTGTTCTCCCGCCCTGAGCTGCGTCCCTCGGCTGAAGCGAGCGACCTCGTCTCTTTTGGCGGATCAGAGGACGAGCCGCTTGATGACTCCATGTCACTGGCGGCTTCCGAAACGGAGGAATGGGTCGGCGATCTTGAAGACCCCGCCCACCTGCCGTCACTGGAGCCCATCGATGCCAGAGCTGGGATGGACGCCGAGTTATTCCGTGTCCTCTCTAAGGCCGTAGAGGAGCTCGACCTCGAGTGGGCTCCACCTGAAGAGCCAACGCGCAGCAGACTGGACGAGTGGTTCCTGCCAGGTCCTCGTCAGGGCCCCCCGCCAGCACTCTGCGCCGTTCTTCCCTGAAGTTCACGACGAGCTGACCAAGTCGTGGCGCGCTCCCTACTCAGCCCGCCTACGCACTTCCTCTTCCACAGCTCTCACTTCAGTCGATGGCTCTCAAGAGAAGGGTTACGAGCACATGCCGCCCCTGGACGAAGCCGTGGCCGCTCATCTCTGTCCCCCTGCGGCCGTGGGGTGGAAGAACAAGAGAGCCCTTCCTTCTAAGCCCTGCAGAACAACCTCTGCCTTGGCTGGCAGAGCTTATTCTTCTGCGGGTCAAGCTGCTTCGGCGCTTCACACCATGGCCATTCTCCAGGTGTTTCAGGCCAAGCTCCTCCGTTCCCTGGACGAGTCTGGAGCCGACGCACCTGCCTTTCGCGACCTCCGCAGCGCTACAGATTTAGCCCTGCGTGCCACGAAAGCCACAGCCCAGGCCATTGGACGTTCCATGGCCAACCTGGTCGTGCTAGAGCGCCACCTCTGGCTCAACTTGACCGAGATCAAAGAGAGCGACAAGGTGGCCTTTCTCGACGCCCCAGTCTCTCCAGCCGGTCTCTTCGGGCCAGCCATAGAAGGATTTACTGAGCGCTTCACCGCGGCGCAGAAGTCGTCTCAGGCCATGCGACACTTCCTGCCCAAGCGCTCCAGCTCAGCCTCTGCCTCGAGTCGCCCCAGGACTGCGCCGACTCAGCACCAGAGCAAGCCTGCTCCTTCTACCTCCCAAGCAGCGCCCCCTAAGGAGCAGCGTCAGCGAGCTCGTCCCGCTAAGCGCCCTTCCTTCCCGAGACGCCAGGGCCCACGACCTAAGATTGTGTTGGACCCGACACCTCCAAAGTCTTCCTGATCACACGGGAAGAAAGAGGAAGGGGCTAAGTCCCGCTGCGGCCGGACCGCCCCGAAAGCTCTCACGACTACATCCCCCACCACCCCGTTCAGTTCCGGGTGTCGGGGAAAAAGTGTTTGTTCTGCGCCCTGGGCCCACTGCTGTTGTGCCCGCGCAAAACGCCGTTGTTATGGCGAACACGATAAAAAATTTACATTCTCAAAAAGAGAGCACTTTTCCTCTTCCAAATTCGTCGGTGCACAGGCCCCTACACAGCGGTTTGTCATCCGACGCCATTCAACCCCTTGTCACGCGGGCCGAGGCCTGGCAGGCCATCCCCGGGGTGTCAACATGGGTTCTGGGGTTAATAAACCACGGTTATTCGCTGCAGTTCGCTCGAAGACCCCTGCGTTTCAGCGGGGTGATTCCCACTTTGGTGAATTCGGACGACGCTCATGTCCTCCGTGCCGAAGTGATGACTCTGTTAGGAAAGGGAGCCATAGAAATAGTTCCCCCCTCAGAGAGCGAATCGGGGTTCTACAGCCGTTATTTCCTTGTCCCCAAGAAAGATGGCGGTCTCAGGCCCATCTTAGATCTCAGACTCCTGAACCTCTCCCTCATGAGACGGAAGTTCAAGATGTTAACGTTGAAACAGATCCTCACGCAGATTTGCCTCGAGGACTGGTTCTTCTCGCTGGATCTGAAAGATGCTTACTTTCACATCCAGATAGCCCCCCATCACAGACGATTCTTGAGATTCGCATTCGAGGGCGTGGCTTACCAGTATACAGTCCTTCCCTTCGGGCTGTCCCTAGCTCCTCGCACATTTACAAAGTGCATGGACGCGGCGCTTTCCCCTCTAAGACAGATGGGAATCCGGGTTCTGAATTACCTCGACGACTGGCTCATTCTGGCCCAGTCACGTACCGAGCTAGATCATCACAGATCCGTGCTCCTCAGCCACTTGGAGTGTCTGGGACTCAGGGTCAACTTTGCCAAGAGCTCACTGCTCCCCAGCCAACGGATTACGTTCCTGGGTGCAGTTTTCGACTCAGTCAAAATGAGGGCTATAGTCTCTCCAGAGCGCGCCCTCACGATTCAGCAGCTCGTGGCTTCCGTCAGGAACAAAGCCTGTCTCCCTCTGAAGTTTTTCCAGAGGATGTTAGGGCTGATGGCTTCCGCCTCCCCGGTTTTGCAGCTCGGCCTTCTACGGATGCGGCCCCTGCAACACTGGCTGAAATTCCGGGTCCCACCTCACGCTTGGCGGCATGGCCGCTTTCGTGTCAGGGTCAATCGGGCCTGTTTAACAGCCCTGAAGCCTTGGACGAACCCTATTTGGTTCAGCCGAGGGGTACCCCTAGAGGCAGTCTCCAGAAGGACAGTGCTTTCGACAGATGCGTCCAACTGGGGTTGGGGCGCTCTGTGCGAGGGCAGACCAGCCTTCGGCTCGTGGTCTCACGAGGAGAGCCATCTCCACATAAATTGCCTCGAGATGCTGGCAGTATGTCGAGCCCTTCACTTCTTCCAGGCCATCCAAGGGGCGCCACGTCTTAGTCCAATCAGACAGCATGACAGTGGTGTCCTACATAAATCACCAAGGCGGCCTTTCGTCCAGCCGCCTCTGCGCACTGGCAAAGTCCCTCTTGGAATGGGCATTACCCAGGCTGCGGTCGCTCAAAGCGACACACATACCAGGCAGAACGAATCTGGGAGCAGATATGCTATCTCGGAGCAATGTCCCCTCGGACGAGTGGATGCTTCACCCCCAGACGGTTCTCTTAATCTGGGAAATCTTCGGGAAGGCACAAGTCGACCTCTTTGCCTCAGAAGACAATTCTCACTGCCCAACCTATTTTTCGAAGGAAATAGATGCGCTGGCCCACAACTGGCCCAGCCTCCTCCTTTATGCTTTCCCCCCGATCGCTCTGATCCCTCAAGTCATCAGACGAATCAGGGAAGACAAGCACAGAGTCCTCTTGGTGGCCCCACTCTGGAGGAGCCAAGTTTGGTCCTCGGAGCTATTCAGGCTTTCCACAAAAGCCCCATGGCCGATCCCCCTGAGACGGGACCTCCTCTCTCAGGCGAACAGGACAATCTGGCATCCACAGCCGGAACTGTGGGCGCTACACCTATGGTCCCTCGATGGGAGCCGTTAAACCTCCCCGGAGACGTGCTAAACACCATTTCTCAGGCGAGAGCCCCTTCTACGAGACGCCTCTATGCCCAGAAATGGTCGGTCTTCGTTGATTGGTGCTCCGCACGAAACGAGGATCCTGTTGAGTGTGACGTGTCTCCGATACTGTCATTTCTCCAGGAGCGTCTGGATAAGGGCCTCACCCCTTCCACGCTCAAAGTATATGTAGCAGCCATTGCAGCATTCCACGCTCCGATTGCTGGCCAATCAGTGGGTCGACACAGCCTCATTGTGCGTTTCCTGAGAGGTGCTAGGCGGTTAAACCCCCCACGCCCTCTCACTGTCCCCACCTGGGACCTTTCTTTGGTCCTCAGAGCACTCAAAGGGCCCCCCTTTGAGCCACTGCGGTCAGCTGACCTTCGGCCATTAACACTCAAAACCGCTCTGCTACTTGCTCTAGCATCGGTCAAACGTGTTGGCGACCTGCAGGCCCTCTCCGTGAGCCCTGTTTGCCTTGAATTTGGGCCCAACGACTCGAAAGTCATTTTAAAGCCCAGACATGGCTATGTTCCCAAAGTGCTCTCGACCCCGTTCAGAGCACAAGTCATTTCCCTCTCAGCACTGCCTCCCTCGTCGGACGAGCAAGAGTTGGAATTACTCTGCCCGGTAAGGGCATTGAGAATCTACATTGAGCGGTCTCAGCCGTTTCGGCTATCTGACCAGCTTTTTGTCTGCTTTGGTGGCCGCACCAAAGGGTCCCTGGTCTCAAAGCAACGACTCTCCCACTGGATAGTCGATGCTATCGCTCTGTGCTACTCCTCTATGGGCCTCCATTGCCCCATAGGAGTAAGAGCCCACTCCACTAGAGGGATGGCCTCCTCGTGGGCCTGGTCTAGTGGTGTCTCCATCAAAGACATCTGTGAGGCAGCCGGCTGGTCCTCGCCGTCCACGTTTGTCAGATTTTATAACTTGGACATTCCGACCTTGCATGCTCGGGTCCTTTCAGTATGATACGACGGCCTCAGTCGAGCTCCGTCATCATGCTATTCTAGGGGGCCACCTCCCCCCTAGCTAGTGTAACTTAGGGTTCTAGGCTTCGGCCTCTTCACTTGTCCCCTGGACCCCTCCGGTGTCCAAGATAAGTCAGTCGTTCCCTTCCTTGGCACGGCGCGGTTGAATTCGTTCCCCATACGCAGTACGAGTGAAGTATCGAAAGGGAACGTACTCGGTTACGAACGTAACCTCGGTTCCCTGAGATACGGAACGAGTACTGCGTTCTATGCCGTGCCACGCGGCTGCGGCTTCAGTGTCGTCGCTTCAGACCTGAAATCCTATGGCGAAACGCTTGCTTATATAGCCCGTCGCCCCGCCCATTTTGGTCATTGGTTCAAAAAGTTTTCCAGTTTGAACCAATGGCCGTGCAGTTACACTGCGTTATTGAAAAAGGCTTCAGCATCGAGGAAAAAAGGAGTTTTTCCCCATACGCAGTACTCGTTCCGTATCTCAGGGAACCGAGGTTATGTTCGTAACCGAGTACGTTCTTTGTAATCTTCCAGAATTCGTCCCTGTATCAACGCATGGCAAACTGAACAATCATTTGACGGTGTCTTCCACTCTCCTTTTTTCCAATCCGGTGAACAGAGTCGACAACATCTTCCAGCTTCTTTGCCAGATGTGGAGCTATGCTACTCAAAAGTTCAATCACCTCTTTCCGTGCATCCTCGTCAGCATGCTCTTTCATCCCTTTAATCCGAAGATTCCATCTCCGTTTATATCGTTCGAGCTCTGACGTCTTCAACCTTAACTCCTCATTGGATTTCACAAGAACTGCTGTTTGCTTTTCCAAGATGACATATTTTTGCTTGTACTCCTTAATCTCTGCAGCATTAAACTCCACCGATTTGGAGATTGTCGCAATCATGATGCTGTTTTGTCTTATTTTTGTCTGCGATGTCCTCAACTTTCTATTTTGAGAATCAAATCTCGCCGTTAGAGAATTAATTGCCTGCAGCAAGGCTGCATTGGAGATGTCACTGTCGTCTGATTTCACCTTTTTTTTGCAGAGTTTTGGTTGGAGTAATGTGTGAAGCGTCCCGTCTTCTTTCCTTGGTGTTCTCTCGGCCGTAAATATGATCCATTTCCATGGGTACACTTTGGGCTCTGTTTGCTAACTGTGTCATGTTCGCGTAAAGAGTTAACTCGTTCAATGAGCTGATCTCAATCTTATCAAAAGAAACAACTGAACGCAAAAAAGCGTATTTAAAATGTCACTTGAATTTCTGAGGCTGGTTTATGAAAAGGCGTCAATAAAACATACAAATTGAAATAATTTTGCCAGAGCTCAGCAAAACATGTGCGCCTAGCTCGCCATCTTGCCGAAGTCCCTATTTCCTTTCTGAACATATATTCGGCTTCAGGCACATCCGTTCTAGACACCAACTGAAATCTCTGATAGTGTGTTATTAAAAGTGTAGAAGAAAATGAAAGATTTCTGTGTTTGTTGCTGAAAGTCTCTTTAATTATTTTCCTCATTTCTGTGTTTCAGCGGTTGATGGTCTGCAGGATTGGGGAGTGAATTACAGCTCTTCATATGTTTGTGCATTAAAGGGATCAACAGTGAAAATATCCTGTACTTTAACATATACTCGGTATTATGAGCTCACAAAACCTTTCTGGACCAAAACTGTTGGAGAATCACCTGATCTGTGTTCAGATCCAGAGAAGAGAGGAAGAGTTCAGTGTCACAGTGAATATAAACACACTTCCAGCATCACTTTGTCGAATGTAACAGAAGCTGATAAACACGTCTACTACTGCAGAGTTACAGATTATTATCAGAATAATAGACGAACAGTGATTCCTGGAGCTTGGCTTGATGTCACAGGTAAAGTGAACTCTAAGAAATTGACCACAGAAACATTTTTATTATCTTTTGAATAAACTATCATCTGTGCCTCAGAAACATCAAGCTGTTTATTATAACTGCTGTCTGAAGTGCTTGAGTTTAGTGTTTTAATGTTATTATTTTAGTATTATCACATGATGCTGGGGTATTCCAGAAAGCAAGTTTAACTTATCGTCACATAAACCCTGAACTCTCGGTTGATGAACAAACCTTGATACTCGAGGTCTGGAGTAAGTTCAGCCAACCCGCACTGAAAAAATGTTTTCATTCATCCAAATAAAAAAATTATGTTAATTTTCACATCTATATTTTATAACTTGAGCCAATGAAAAATAAATTCATATTATTTCTTAAATTAAAATTTTTGTTTAGATTAAATCTATATCTTTTTGTTTAGATCAAAAATAGAATTTAAATTAATTGACTTTCTTCAACAAGAAAATTATACTTTGTGCCAGGTTTAATAAAATAGTTTTCATAGACAGAAAATATTGTTTAGAGCAAGTTATTTATTTTTAAGTTATTTAGTTATAAAATATAGATGTGAACCATTAACCTAATTTTTTTAATTGGATGAATGAAAACATTTTTTCAGTATGAAACTCAGAGTTAACGGTGACCAAATCCAGGAGTCGCCATGGAAACGGATGCTAAGAAGAAGAAGACTTTCTTCTTTTGTTTAATGGCAATTTACATTCTTAGTGCATATCGCCACCTACTGGATCTTTTTTAATCTTATCTTTTAATCTTTCATTAATCAGTTTTTGCTGTGAACAAGAATTATATTGTTTGTTTGATGCTAAATATATAAATTAAAAAAATAGATGAATTGACCTAAAAACAGTCTGTGCTTTCAAAGGTAATATGGCTGTATAAGTTTTTATGAATGCACATCTATGATGCGTGAGAAGAGAATAAAAAACAACCCTGTTGCTTTATGTTATGTTATAATATATAACTATATGATATATTATTGTGTGAAATCTGTTCTGCTCACTGGAGCCTCATCATGCGCTGAACACCTCTGAAAGAAACTAACCCTGAAACACGAGCTGCTCCAGAGCAGGTTTTGTTCAGAGAGTAAGTTGCTATGGTTACTTACATACCCTGAAAGTGACCTTTTTGGAACTGAAAGTTGAGGTTATCCGTTTACTCTGAGTAAACTTACCCGGATATGTTGCATAACCTGCTTTCTGGAATACTGCCCTGATGTTGTGATGATGATGATGACAGTCAATCAGTTGTTGTTGTTGTTGTTCTGTCAGACCTGCAGGTGGAGACACAGCAGAGAGTGAAAGAGGGAGATTCAGTCACTCTGACATGTAAAAGCAGCTGCTCTCTGACTGAACAAACAACATTCATCTGGTACAGAAACACACAGAGATTCACTGAAGGAATTGTGAAAGTGAATCAGCTTCATCTGCAGTCAGTCAGTCGTTCTGATGAAGGAAACTATCAGTGTGAAATAAGAGGAAATAATGATCATCTGATCTCTCCTGCTGTTTATCTTGATGTTGAATGTGAGTACAAACTGATTCATTAATATTAGTGAAATATTTCACAGATTATTCAGAATTTAGTTCAGATTTGTTTGATAAATTCAGGCCCAATCATACAGACTGCATGACATTTTTGTTTATTAGACATGATTTATTCTTATTAATTTATTAATATGCAAAATTAATGCAAAGCATGAATCTGTTTAGTGATTCTTTTTATGAATCCTGGGTTGAACAATATAATATTGTTTTATTGACTGCACCAGTTCAGATGTAGATTTGCACCTTTTTCATCGCTTTTGATTTCTACTTACAGATACACTTCAGTAATCGTTAATAATGATTATGGAAGGTCATGGCATTAATAAAATAATTATTTTCATGTTTTACATATATTTCATGTAGATCCTCCAAAGAGCGTCTCAGTGTCCATCAGTCCGTCTGGTGAAATAGTGTCAGGAGATTCAGTGACTCTGAACTGCAGCAGTGATTCAAACCCTCCTGCTCTGAACTTCAGCTGGTTTAAGGAGAATGAAACCTCAGCTGTTGGATCTGGACAGAGTTTCAGCATCTCCAGCTTTAACTCCAGTTTCAGTGGACGCTTCTACTGTGAGGCTCAGAATAAATATGGATCTCAGAGATCAGCGTCTGTTTCTCTCACTGTTAAAGGTATTTTCTATAAACAGACACTCTTTCAGGTTCATCTGTCTCACGTGTGAAATGATCTTCATGATCATCTTGTTTCAGGGGTTCAGAGAGCTGCTCTGCACACAGTTTCTGGGATCGTGGCGGGATGTGGAGGATTGATCTTCATCATCATCATCATCATCATCATTATTGTGTTCATAAAGTGAGTGAAGTTTATCTGCTCACTAAATCTAAGTCAATTCACTAAAAAATCTACAAAAATCAATCTCACATCTAAAGTAAATGGACTCTATTTCAAGCCTTTTCTTTTTTAATATATTTTAATACATTTTTAATCGTTTTCTGTCTGTTTTCAGGAGGAAGAAGAGGAGAGAAGGTGGAACTGAAGACGTGAATCAAAAGCAGGCGAGTCGACAAACACACTCCTCCATCTACAACTGAAACACAGTGTGATTGTATTGTTGTATTGAACTATGAATACAATAGTGAATATGAAGCAATATAAGTGTAGAAATCTCTCTCTATAGACGGCTGACGCGAGTGACGATACATACACAGCTCTGGATCCAGCGTCCAGAACATCTGCTGACATTTACAGCACAATCACAGTCAGTAAATGTCTCCAACACTTTTTACAGTCAGATTCAGCAGATCCACACATAAACAGGCTGTTTGTTGATCTGTCTCTCACCGTCTGTTCAGTCCAGAGCTCCTGATGACATCTACACGGCTCTTGAGCTTCAGTCCAGATCTTCTGAATATGAGACTCTAGCAGTGACTTCAGCAGATCCACATTAAACTCTCCTCACTGTATTACTGCTAATATGAAACAACTGAAGCTCCTCAGAAACTGCCCATCATTATCAGCTCATCAACATCATTTCATTATCAATAACATTCTGATTTATTAAACTGTGTATATTGTAATTGAGCAGAATTATTATTTTTTGTATTAGTCTTGTAAATCTATATTTTAGCCTGCATGTCACGTTTTATGTTTGTGCTTCATAAGCAAATGCATTTTAGGAGAAAACTTGGACAATTCAAATATTTAAAGTAACATCTTAATAACTTGTAGTCATACTTTAGTTTCTGCTTCACTGGAGTATTATAAATTGAATTTATGTATGTTAATTGCACAGTTAAGCAGTATTTTCATGTTAAACTCAGTTCAGTCTGTATCTGATTATATTAAAGTCTCCAGTTTCTCTGTCATGTCTGACGCTCTGTTGACTGGATTTTATTCTACTGTATCTTTACTGGAGGAATCTAATAATTTTTGTAGTGTTTAAAAGACCGAGATCTCAAATAAACATTTCTCTCATAGCTGCTGTGTATTTTATCATTATAACTGATATTTCATGTGTCCAGACTGACATGTAGAGGATATTAGTCACACTAATAAACGTATCGGTTTTATTAAGTAAAAGTAATAAAAGGCCAGCAAACTCTGCTCCTGGAGGGACATGTCCTGCAGAGTTTAGCTCCAACCAGCTCCAACTCACCTGCCTGGAAGTTTGTAGTAATCCTGAAGAGCTTGATTTGCTGGATCAGGTGTGTTTAATCAGGGTTGGAGCTGAACTCTACAGGACTGTTGCCCTCCAGGAACTGAGTTTGAGACCATTGCCAGAAGTAAAGTAGTGATGAATTAGAATACTAAGATTGGACAAAATATAAATACTCAAACACAGTGATCCAGAATAGTTCATATTTAAAAATAGGTTAAGGGTTAGCAATTTAATGAATTCTATTATTTGTTTTTTTTTAATTGTATAACAGTACAAAAATAACCAGACACTGAGTACCACTTGGAAAATTTGAGTTGTCTCCACATATAATCTTCACATACAAGCTCCAGAAAAACCAATCAAAGGAAAGAACTGAGTCATTTTCATTGTTTGTTTGTATTAATGCTGCGTTCCAGGCAGTTCGGAATTCAGATTTTTCCACCTAGTTCTTGAAAATAATGTATGGAACGCCACTCAAAGTTGGACATTCGACCTGTGAACTCGATCAACCCCAACCTCAGAGAGGCACGTCATTTGACGTCACGTTTAAGATGTCGGTAAGTCCTTCTTCCAATGTATGGCGGGTACTCTGTGCCAAAGTCAAGCGTCTGTGTGGTGAGTACTCTGTGCCAAACTATGATGAGTGGAATGTGCCACTTCTAAGGCTACCCTGGAGAGGGAGATGGAGGAGGAGCAGATTGATAGGAACTGCTGATGACAGACTATCGACTTCACGGCGAGTCCAAGGTAGGAACATATACCCAGCAGCATATATCGAAATTCATAAAAATATTACGTATACTAATGCTGCATTCCAGACAGATCAGAATTTGGATTTTTCCCACCTGTTTCTAAGAATAACATCTGGAACGCCACTCAAAGTTGGACATTCAGCGTGTGAACTCTGGGTACATCGATCAACCCTGACCTCAGCGAGACGCGTCATTTGACTGCATATACGTAAAAACAAATTTTAACATTAGACATTAAGTTTATGTAACGATACCTTCGTTTCTGCTTTTTGTCAGTGGTTTTCAAAGCTATTTGATGTTATTTTTATTCTGGTTTTGCCATAATTGACACAAAAACACAATATGCTCTCATTGTGTCAACTTGTAAACATGACGTGTGATTGACTGGAACTCACTAAGGTCTGAATGGGATGTTTAATTTGGGATATTCCCAGGTCCATCCTCTTCTGGAACGCAGTACGTCACCTTACAAGAACTTTAAAATTTGCATTAGTAGGCTAGATGTATTTTTATAGGCTATTGCTTTTTTAGTTATTTCATAAACAGGTGGCAATAGTGCATAATAATTGAAAGTTTGTTAAATGTTTGAAAACTTCTGTGTTTAGATGTTACTTTGGAGTTGAAGTCAAGGCCTTTTTTTTTAATTTACAAAAAGAGAAGTCAGCATTGCCCTGTTATAAAATCAGACTATGAGTTACATATGTCAATTATTTCACAAAATATTAAGCTGTATCTCATGACATTAAAGAACAATTCAAGATAATATTTTAAACTGTTTCACCTCAATATCCTTATTTGACTTTCAGTTCTGCATATCACTCTGTGTCTCGACATCAAATGAGGGAAACTTCACTGATTTTTGAGGCTTAAATGACAGAATGAAAAAATTGAAAAAGAAAATTCACAACTTCAGACAAACGTACAGGTTTTATGCACAATTTGGCCCAATAATTAGAAATATCCAAACTGAAACCTGAAAATGGTGTTATAAAGTGGAGACCTGGTGTAAGCATTTTCTTGCCTTCATTTCAAATATCTGTAAATGATAGCATATTTCAATTCAAAATGGAGAGATTTAAATAATAATAATAATAATAATAAAACAGTAGTTGCATCATTGGATATTACTATTACTATTATTATTATATGAAGAACAGAGATTCATATGCCAAACTTTTATTCTTGGCTTTTAATACTATTATTCAACAAACTCTGGTGAATAAGTTGGCAATGTTTGGTTTGAATCCATCTCTATGTAATTGGATACTGGATTTTCTAACAAACAGGCCACAGTGTGTTCGAGTTCACAACCTCTCATCCTCCACCATCAGTCTTAATAGCGGCGCCCCCCAGGGCTGTGTCTTGAGCCCCCTGCTGTTCTCTCTATTGACCTACGATTGCACAGTCATGCACTCGAGCACTCGTATTGTTAAATTTGCAGACAATACTGTAGTGGTGGTTTAATTTCCAACAATGAGTCAAAGTACAGACAGGAGGAGGAACGAATGGAGGTTTGGGGCAGAGCAAATAACCTCTGCATTAATGTGAAGAAAACACAAGAAATGATTGTGGACTTTAGGAAAGGTGGCAACATCCCTCCTCCTCTAGACATTGGAGGAGTAGCTGTTGAGGTGGTCTCCAGCTTAAAATACTTGGGAGTGCATATTAGTAACAAGATCAGCTGGAGTAACAATACGGCCAGCCTGATAAAGAAGGCCCATCAACGCCTATATTTCTTGAGGAAATTGAAGCATGCTGGCCTTGGCATTTCAGTCCTCACATCCTTCTACAGAAGTATGGTGGAGAACCTCCTGTCAGAACCACCAGACTAAGAAAGCAGTAAGACTGATGAACTCTACATCATAGTGCTGCATTAAATTGTACTCTACTGTGTGATGACTGTATTACTAATACATGTTATCTGTACATTGTTACATTGATTGATTTTAGTTATTTTAGCATTTGGTGTGTAAGTGGAGAGTGTTACTTATATACACAGCAAAACTCCAGTGTTAAATGAACTCTCCTGGGAGTATATGTGAGACCATACTGAAGAGTGTTAAAGTGTTAAAATAAGAGTGTTAAATGAACACTGAAGCAGTGTTTAAGTTAATTAGATAATTAAGTGATTAATTGACCCTTGACTTTTTAATATTAGATTTTGTTTGGGCTGTTGTGACTGAGTTATAACAGTCAGACAAGCAAAGAGAATACTTTTTGTGCACAAAAAAAAAAACAAAAAACATTTAACCATTTCTTCTCTACACAGTCACTCACCTATGCAGTTTACGTTGAGGACACATTGCAGTGTTCTACATCAGAACACAGACTCAGTATTGGCCGGCTCCGGCGTCAGCATCACACGCATGTGCTGCGCTGCTCATGTGAACAATGTCGGCCAATAATGAGCCGGGTATGGGATCAAATTCCCGCCAATAGTATTGCGGTCACGGATCAAAAAATAATAAGCGTGAATCAAAAATTTAAAAACACATAAAAATAAATAAATAAATAAATGCAAATGCAAAAAAAATAAATGCAAAAAAAAAATAATGCAAAATGATCAGAATGGCAAAGAACGTGGTCACAGATCAAAATATAATAAGCGTGAATCGAAAAATTAAAAGCGCATTTGAAAAAATAACAAGCATGAATCAAAACTTTAAACACATTAAAAATAATATTGCACAAATCTTAAAATTGTGTTTATGTGTTCTTAAAAGTTGTTTTCCTTGCTTTTATCTGTTCTTTCTGCTTTCTTACATTTTCTGCTCATATTTTACTCTTTTGTGTGCTTGTGCTGTTTTTCTCTTTGCTGTTCTTTCTACATTCTGCTCTTGCATTTCCAAATGTTGCAGTTCGAGTTTCATGTAAATTAAGCCGGGCTTAAGCGTCACCATTGGTCCACTAATTTTAGATTGACAGCTCCTCCTCCGCCAATCAATCGAAGAGAGGGAGATGACATCACTTCAATGCGACTCCTGGCTACTGATGCTCACACTCATACAGGGAAGATCACAGTTTAATTTGAAAATTTACAAGGACTTTCAAGCTGTAAAGTTATCTGAACTATGGACAAATAATTCCTCTTTTTGAGATACTCTTTTTTTTGTGCAGTCTTGTTATGATTGTTAATCTTTATGTTCATAATATATGGTATTTGGTGTTAAAATATTACTTGGCTCATGATGCTAGTATGCTAAGGCTACTGTAGCTAATATACTTCTTAATTGTTGTTAAACGATCAAAGGTAACCTGGTAAATTAATTCTAAAACTGAATGTATCATCTCTGCATTGACTACGATAGTGTTACAGAGGAGATAATTACAGAAACAGGTGGATTTGATATGCAATGATTTTATTCACACATTTATTGTTTTTATTTACATAACTACATAATAGCACAATACTATAAGATTAATGTTTTAAATATAGCTTTTATCCAACCCCGATAAAATAAATAAATAAATAAAAAAACCTCACCTGTCTATAGTGTTAATAATTCTGAAGAGCTGGTTAAGGTGTGTTTGATTAGGGTTGAAGCTCAACTCTGCACTCCAGGACCGACATTGCCCATCCATGTTATAGAAATATGAATTTAAATGGCCAGTAGGTGGCGGAAAGTTAGTCTCGTTCTAATTGGGAATTCATTGATGAAACACTGCTGTGTTGCTCACAGAGGAGTGTCGCTGTTCTGCTGTGGCTTTGTTTGATACTCCTTTCATCAAAATAGTGCAAAAACACACTCAAAATTAACTTGTGAAGGCTATTGCTAACTTTATAATTTTATAATCTCAGTGTTAAAATGTGATACAATTTATAAACCAACACCCTTGTCAATGACATACTGTACATGGAAGACAAAATCTGTTTACAGGAAAACAATACATGACAAAATATGCAGACAGTTTACAATTACGAGCAATAGGGGCAGAACCTAACACTTTTTGACTTTCTCAGTTTGTGTAAATCTACTTAAGGTTCAGGGAATTTCTTTTGTTCCACATTAATTTCACTCGTGTCTGGTACAAATATGTGGCTTTGTTTCATTAATACAGTGTATACTTTTTTCTGTATTTACCCTGAAAGAAGGGAAATGTGACAACATGCCCCATAGGTGGGGCACATTGTAACATGTGATGGGGCACGTTGTAACATGACCATATGACAGCTAAAAATTGTATCTGACTTAATTAAAAAATATATACATGACAAACTAAAATATTTTGTCAATAAATGACAATAATTATTTTTTCATTTAAAATAATAGCATTTTTTTTATAAATTCAAATTTAAATAATTTTGTAGTTTGACAATGAACACTCTGCAAAACACAGCTATCCAGCAAAACAATACACCCAAACAGATGAAGAAACATATCCAGACATTCAGAAAAACACAGAGCTGAACAAAAACACTCCCTCCCTCTCTCACACTCACAGCTCTCACAGAACACGAGATAAATAGACGAGTCAGTACAAATGCTGAACATTTCTTGAAATAATATTTTCTGAATGTTCAGGTTCTTCCTCTCAGTCTTTATTCGCCTTTTTCCCCCATAGTTTATCAACAGAAATTCATAAAACCTAATTATGCCAGTTGTATCGTAACTGTATAGAATAGTGTAGTTCTAATAGCGGGGCACATTGTAACGCAGTGTTACAACGAACCCTATCTGCGCAACTGGAATTTAAACCTGGTTAGTGTCTTCTGCTAGTGAACTACCCAAACTGCTAAACAAGAGATTGGAGCATAAAATAATAACAGATCTCATTTTAAATAAAAACAAAAAAATATAGATGAAAAATAAGCTTAAGTAAGAAATTTACTTTTGCTATTGTTAAATAAATGTTCAGTGATATCTCACAAAGATTTTTGAATTTTGGCGCAATTTTTTCTCTATATACTGTCGATATGGCAACTAGTAAATAAGTTTCTTCATGCTAGCGTGTGTGGAAGTATTTAAACCATGTGTTACAACTAACCCCGCGTTAGTTTGTGCCCCGCGCTCCCCTATACAATGATCTAAACCAGTGGTTCCCAAACTTTTTAGAGTGGAGTACCCCCCGAGGCATTTACCATCCTTCTGTACCCCCTCTCTTCCACTTAGATTGTAAATTTTCCCTTAAGGGACAATATTTGCCCCCTAAATTGACTTTATAGTACATTTTTTAATCTTATAAATATCTTTACAACATTAATAATGTTTTAAATAAAAAAAATGTTCAATAGAGAAATATGCAATGCTAAAAACGTGAAAAGTGATTATTTTAAATACTGAAACCGGCAGTAGATGGCGGTAAGTCACTGTCTTAATGCGTGAGTCATCGAGTCGTTCATTCAAAGAAGCAAGTGGCTGTATTTATGAATAAATCAGTGAATCATGACTTTCACGAACGATTCGTTCAAAGTTGCAGATTCGTTCTCGAAACACCGCTGTGTTGTAATCCTCCTGCTGTTGCTTTCGTTGCAAAATAGAGCAAATGCTGACAGTACTGTGAAGAATAACACTTAATATTACCCTTTTGTTTGTTGAACTGTTGTGTGGATATTTGGATTTGCATTCTTGCTCATATAATATTACCAACATTAAAAACAAGAACTCACAAAAGGTAGGCTATGTTTTGTATCAAGAGTTAAACTGATATCTTAAATTGATCTTAAATTGATATTTATGCACATATTTATATTGATTTATATCATTTATATGATATTTATGAAACAATTCAACAGTCCCCATTGACTTTGTATTGCGTGAGGCTGCCTCCTTGTCATTTCTGGCTTATAACAAAAAATAGAAAAATGCCTAAAAGCTGCTGTGTGACATGGTGTACAGCAAAAAACCCAGAACTAAGTTTTTATAAGCTGTCGACCCCAAAAAACGAATGTTTAAGGACACAAAAGTGGATACAGGCAGTGAGACAGAGCACTTTTGTGTCCTTAAACATTCGTTTTTTTTTGGGTCGACAGCTTATAAAAACTTATTTCTGTTTTTTTTTTAGCTTGTTAGCTGTACACCTTGTCACACAGCAGCTTTTAGGCATTGTTCTTGTTTTTTGTAATAAGTCAGAAATGACAACGAGGCAGCCTCAGGCAATGCAAAGTCAATGAAGACGGTTGGATTGTTTTTCCCTCCGGTGGGCGTGGTTTTCAGATTATAATAAATGCGCTCTGTCTCTATGGTGACGCTTAAGCCCGGCCTAATTTACATGAAACTCGAACTGCAACATTTGGACGTAAGAGCAGAACGTAGAAAGAAGAGCAAAGAGAAAAACAGCACAAGCACACAAAAAAGTAAAATATGAGCAGAAAATGTAAGAAAGCAGAAAGAAAAGAGTAATAAAAGCAAGGAAAACAACTTTCAAGAACACAAACACAAGTTTAAGATTTGTGCAATATCATTTTTAATGTGTTTAAAGTTTTGATTCATGCTTGTTATTTTTTTTAAAATGCGCTTTTAATTTTTCGATTCATGCTTATTATATTTTGATCCATGACCACGTTCTTTGCCATTCTGATCATTTTGCATTATTTTTTTTTAAGTTTGTGCTATATATTTTTACATGTGTTTTTAAATTTTTGATTCACGTTTATTATTTTTTGATCTGTGACCTCAATACTCAATACAGGAATTGAATCCCATACCGGCGTTCTGATGTAGAACCTGGAAGCGCTGCAGTCTATACAACGTAAACAGCGTAGGAGAATTTGTTGAATAAATTCATTATTTTTGTTTTGTTTTTGTGCACAAAAAGTATTCTTGTTGCTTCATAACTTAAAGGTTGAACCACTGTAGTCACATGAACTGTTTTAAATACATCTTAACTACTTCTCTGGACTTTGAATGATGGTACTAATTACATTGCTTTCTATGAGAGATAAAAAAAAAAACCCTCTTGGATTTCAACAAAAATATCTTAATTGTTATTTAGCTCCTCTACTCCTTCGATGGCAAAGTCATCCCTTCCACCCCAAAAAAAAACAAACACAGTTTTCATGAACAGCTCCCTACATAAAACGAGTCCAAGTAACTAATATATTACAAATGTGACAAGATTAAGGGGTTATTGTGATCTCTAAAAGAGGAACCAAAAGAAGAATACATATTAAGAGTATATGTTTAGGAGCCAATGCTTGAAACTGGCGGTGGAGGAGGTTTAGATGTTCCAGGCTTATAATAATAATAATGATGCAAATGTACAAACGAGCAAAGATGACACATGAGTATATTCAAATAAAAGACAGAATATCCTCCCCCATCATGAGTGGACACACCCCTTACTGCTGATTGGTTCACTCTCTCTCCTCCCCCATCATGAGTGGACACACCCCTTACTGCTGATTGGTTCACTCTCTCTCCTCCCCCATCATGAGTGGACACACCCCTTACTGCTGATTGGTTCACTCTCTCTCCTCCCCCATCATTAGTGGACACACCCCTTACTGCTGATTGGTTCACTCTCTCTCCTCCCCCATCATGAGTGGACACACCCCTTACTGCTGATTGGTTCACTCTCTCTCCTCCCCCATCATGAGTGGACACACCCCCTACTGCTGACGTGCGTTTCATTTTTTTGACCACCAGATGGCACTAAAGTCAATGGAAAAGCAGAAAATATTTGAGTAATGAATTAAACTCCTCTATTTTCGGGAGTTATTAAATTAGGGTGATCATACGTCCTCCTAAGCATGTGCGAATATAGCAGCATTAACATCCAGTGAGCCGAAAAGATCAAAATCATCACTGGCGCTGTATCAATCCATTTTCTAAACCGTGTTTTTGTCTTATCCTGAATCATTACGGTACACCTATAAGAAGTGTTTATATTGGGAATATTTTAGACTGGTTCGAGTCGGCACTGCTGCGGAGTACAGTACAGTACAGCACAGTACGAAGATGCCTGCAATTTTGTTTCTTTACCGCTAGAGCTCCAAAAGTTATGGACTGCAGCTTTCATATGTAATTAAAAAGCATGTCACTGAAAGCCAAATAACAGATTTGATTTGACTGAACAGTGGCAGCCCTTAATTTGTGCCGGAACAAGCCGGATCCGGTACCTCCAAAATCTGATCCGGCACCTCATTTGGGGGATCCCCCTCTCATATAACACCAAAATTGGTCCATTCCATGTTTTGTGTTTTCCGACACATAAGCAACATATAAAGCAGTGGATGTCAAACTTTTTTTTTTTTTTTTAATTGACACGACCAAACCAAGTCAAGCCAAGCATAAGAGTAGGCCTACTAAAATATATAATATACATATACAGAACAAGAATAAAAACTTATAAGTAGCTGTAAACAAGCCTAAACGAATTCATTTGAAGCGAAACTGAAAGTAAAAAACAGTGTTCTCAAGCAGCCTCTCGTTTGGCACGAATTCAAATGTATCCATATTAGCAATGTATTTGGATCCTTAACTATTATTTATTATGTAAACTAGGATTTCTACTTCACTCCCGTTTCAATTAAAAAAAAAAAAAAAAATCCTCTTCACATGAGCAAAAATGTGCTTGGCAGGACCAGTTTCAGCGGTGGTCACGCTGAATGGCACATATAGGATTCTACGGAGTATTTAAAATGAGCAGTGCAATTTTTTATATGTTTGGCTGACTGTATTTTATTTTGATAATGAACAGATGGCGATGTCAAGTTTGCAATGCTAAAATATGTTGTGTGCGCACGCGAGGCGCCGGCGCGATCACTTCAACTGATTCCAACCAGCAGAAACAACTTAAATACTCCGTAATTTACAAATACTTTATACACTCACACTAAAAACAGAACATTGTGCTTTTGTAAAATAAAGAAAACAGGATGCGCTTTTTGCCATCTCAGTTTCCTTTCCTTGAACTTGGAGCGCCGCGCCTCACAAAAATGAACCAAACTCAGCACCATAGGCTATTTGTCACAGTTTTTTTCTTTCGCTTTGTTAATCAATTAAGTCAAATATATTTTGTTTATTAATTCATTTTAGACTATGCTTTTATGAAAACAAATTTTGTTTTTGTTTTTAACATAGGCTAACTCTCACAAACTATATGATTCCTGTCATCCCATTTTTTTAAGTCTTGTGACACAGGGTTTGAAAACCTGTGATATAATAATGTTTTATATAAACTTTAGACATAAACTTCGATGACGATGTTTTCTGAAACTTAAGCGTGCAAGTCGCATGCTTCGTCATGTTAAATGTTTGATTATTCATGTTAAATGTAAAAATGCTAAATAAAATAGAACAATAAATTAATAAATAGTAGGCCTATATTAAAAATAAATAGACATATGAAGCTGTTTATTCACATTTAAAACATAGTTTAATAAAGCCAGCATTTAAAAACAATTTGACAGGTTTTTTTTTTTTTTTTTAATCCATTTGAAAATATAGTTAAAATATGCTATTATAAACTCGTAGGGGCAACAAATCATCTTCCAACTCTCTCCCGTGCCACTCAAAGTAGATATAAGATGGGCTGTCATTGAACAGTAAAAACGACCGTGAGATACAGTAATGTTTGTACTTTTATCACGCATTTAGGAGAGTATTGCAAGAAGCTGCTTACATTAATCTTACTTTCGAAAAAACAACAACAAATACAATCATGATTTTTCATTAAAAATTGTTATAATTATATAGTCCTAAATACCTTGGTATCAGCTTGTTTTCATCGATGGTATAATTAATTCAATTCAAATTTATTTGGTTTGTCATAATTAATTTGTGTTCATAATCAATAAAATAAAATAAATCTTCTAACAAGAATAAACACATATGAACAATTAGATTAAATTATCTTGAAACTATCCAAGCAGCGTTTCGCGCTCAGATGTGACGGCGGAATTAATATATTACCTAAATGTGCTTACAGAATATATTTAAATTATTCATCAAATTGTCACTTTCTGCTTACAGTCTTGCGAGTTAACAATAATGCCTGACCAGTAAATTACTTGGTGAACAAAGAAAACATTTTGGCATTAGGCATTGGCATTAGTTAATGCCTAAAAATGTAAAAGTTTTACCTTATAAATAGAATTTAGTTTCATTAATTTTAAAATTCGTCACCGGAGTGAATGAAAATATTTGAAAATATAAGTGGTTCTGTCAAAAAGTCAATACTTTTTTTTAATGGTTTGTCAACTTTCCATTCCTCCACTGCGTGGTTCTAGTAAGCACTGGATTGTTGTCAGCGAGAAACACATTTTTCAGCACGTGAATTCTTGTCAGCGCTTTTTGCTTCCAACGCCCCCAGATGTTCTCTGAACGTCCCAGTTGAGAAACACTAGGCTATTTGATTCCATATGCGATTTGACGCCATTCACCACCACCCAGGTTATATTAATCGCCTTCTTGCAGACGTGGCAATAAGCCTCGCGGCTGTTGCCAACTACTGGCCTAAGCCAGTCTTTAAATCTTGAGTCCTCCAGCCAGAGAACTTGCATTTCCCCATGTTTTAATTACTGAATGGAAGCGAGCTCGCTTACATGTTTGGCAGCAAGCCAGCCGGGTACCCAGTTTGTTTCAGCGCGCGCGCGCGAACGAACACCACCTCACATGATATCGCTCAGGTCCTACTCTCAACATATAAATAAATCCACGCAAATTTTAGAAGAAAGGCCTGCACTTAACACAAATTGAAAATTTATCTAAAAAAAAATTGGGCTCGAAAATTTAATACCTCGTCAGATGACGTTTATTACTTTTTAATACTTTTTAATGCCCTTAATTTTGGCTAATTTCATTTACTACCTTTTACAACCCCGCGGACACCCTGTTATGGCCATGAATAGAAATGGTGTCATGTAAAAGGTGTTAAAAGCTAAACTAATTAACTAATTTTTTTTTATTGTTCTATCATTATTCTATTGTTGAATGAAAAGGATGTTACTTTATAAATAAAATTACTTTATGTATTAAAGTTCGATATCATAGTTGCATGGTTGTGAACACATTTGTCAAGTATTTAGGTGTACCCCCCCCTCTTTTTTGAAAACTATGGTCATATATATACCATCGGTCTGGTTTCTGAGTGCTTGTGTTTTCTGTCAGAAACTGGCACTGACCCACTTAAACACAATGTAGTTGCTGATGGTTAAGACTGTGGTACATGTGTGTGTGTCGGCCATCGCTTCATGTGTTAAACACAGAATTTGTGTCAGAAAGAGGAAGTGAAACTAAGAGTGGTAAAGCTTGACCTCTGATGCTGCTCAGACGCTCCTGCAGACATGATGAACATCTTTAACTGTTCTTTCTCAAAGCAAACATCTTTCACATATTCTCTCACAAAAATTTAACAATAATGAGATCTACAGAGATAAAGATTGTGTTTGACATCTGGAGACATTAACTCTCTTCTTGAGTTGTTCTTGTGTAGTTGAGATGATGGTCACACATCACCAGGAAGAGGAAGACCAACATTTTTAACCACACTTTAAAAAGTATGAACACTGACACTGCAGAGCGGTAAGAACATTTTTACCATTATTGTTTATGAGTTAAAATAATTCAGTAGGGCTACGACTGATATTTATAAAACTGTTTTCGGTGAATGTTGATTTGATGAAGTGATTTGAACTCCAGAAGCTCAATATCTGTTGTAGATTCATGTGTAAATATTGTGTGAAGCTCTTTAGACACACGAGGCCTGACATGAGAAACATCATCAGTTCACGTCAAGCCTTCAATGAGCCGTGAATTATTCTGAAATCATCATGTGCTTTATCTATCAAATAGAGTTTGTGATGTTGTATAGAGATGATGCTCATAATGTCATAATTGTCAGTTTTCTGATTGCAGAAGTCACTATGGTGTCGTCTCTCATAAAGTCTCTTCCTCTGATCGTAGTGATCATGACTGCGGGTGAGTCTTCAGTTTCACTATACAGATATTTGAACAAAAGATGATTGAGCTCTTCACACTTAGAAACTGACATCAGTGTTTTACTGTCAGCTAACATAAATATTCAGAAGTTAAAATATATTTGTTGTACATTTGAAACACCTGAAAGCCTCTTCATTTCTCATTTCTGTGTTTCAGGGGTTGATGGTCAGCAGGATTGGGGAGTGAATTACAGCCCTTCATATGTTTGTGCATTAAAGGGATCAACAGTGAAAATATCCTGTACTTTAATATATCCTCGTGGTCATGTGATCAAAACAGCCTTCTGGACCAAAACGTTTAGAGAATCACCTGATCTGTGTTCAGACCCAGGAAAAAGAGGAGGGATTCAGTGTTTAAGTGAAGATAAAGACACTTCCAGCATCACTTTGACGAATGTGACAGAAGCTGATCAACACGTCTACTGCTGCAGATTTACTACAAACATTGATGGTGGAAAATGGATGGAGATTCCTGGAGTTCAGCTTGACGTCACAGGTAAAACTAGTGAACTCTCAGAAATAGACCACAGAAACACACAAACACTTTCTTATGTTACTGAATCTGACGAATGACCTTCTTTATTTGTTGGAACACAAAAGGAGATATTTTATAAAATGTCCTGATCGCTCTTGTTCATATAATGACAGCAGGCTCCTTCTTCAAGCTTTTTTTAAAAAAGGTGCAGAATGTCTTAAAATCATGTGACTTTTGACTGATATTCAAGTGTTGTGAAGGTGTGCATTAGAGTTCATCAAGAAACAAAGCAACAAACTACAATGTAATATCTTATTTAGCACAAATCTTCACGTCGGTCAGGGTGAACTGCTGTTCTCAAACACTCTCACACATGAAAGATCAAGTTTTGTACTCAATAATAAACTGCACTGGTTTCTTTCTCATCAAAGCTTGTCGTTTGCCTTCAGAACACTTGAATATACGAGTTTCATACGAGTGTTTTGATGCTTTTGAATTCTTATTAAATCTTGAGGAAGGTCATCATTCAGATCTCATTCTGCTGTTTAACTGAACAAGTGACTTGTATTATCTTAAAGCCATATATTATTGTTATTTATTAGACTCTGAAATGCTTAATTCTGATTGGTCAGTTGCAACATTGTCAGTTATAGAGAGTATGCATTGACGTCACTTTCCCGCGGGAACACGCTCCCTCAGCTGGACTGAGTGGCAAAAGAGCTGCTGCATGACTGGATTTAATAGGGGAAACTGCAAAAATGCAAATAAAACAAACGATTACACTAAAGGTTGGGCTAGAAAGTGTTTCTTATAACATGTCAAAGAAACCTAATCCATGGATATTGACATGCAGCCAGGAATCGTGTTTCGTGACATTTATATGTGCCTGATTTTGACGCCGGGGAAATACATAAAGCAAATCTGCCTGTGAACACTTTATATAAATACAATATAGGTAGGTTTAAATTGGAGTGATCACTTATATTAATGTTATATCGTCATTTTGTCTAGCCCTAAAACTTGTATAGTTTTTGTCAGCGTTTATTTAAAAACACCCAATTATGCAGAATATAAGATGGTAAATATTTAATTGATGAGTTGTCAACACAATATAGAACAATTCAATATATAGGGTATGATTTTACCCCAAAATCCAACATTCTGACACAAAATGATAACTGCAAAACATGTTTCTCTGCCTGGAGTCCAGTTTTTTCTGTGAATTGCAGCGATCTGTTTGCTTCTTTTTTCTCTAGCTTTCAGCAGTCTGTAAAAATATACCTCAGATTTTGTGTCAAATCTTTTTGTACAGTCGAAACCATAGTGCCACTCAGCCTTTTTGCCACTCAATGGGTGTAACCACAGTCATAATGGCCGACGGTGATGTCACGTGCACACCCTCTATAGAGACAGAGCGCATTTAGGCCACGCCCACGCCGGGGGGAAAACAATCCAACCGTCTCCGTTGACTTTGTATTGCGTGAGGCTGCTTCCTTGTCATTTCTGACTTATAATAAAAAACAGATCAATGTCTAAAAGCTGCTGTGTGACAAGGTGTGCAGCAAACAAGCTAGCGGAAGCGAGTTAGCATTTTAGGTTATAACTGGTGTGTTTTATGTCATAGATCAAAATGTGAAAATATTTAGAGGCTTTGTTAACCACAGTTACCACAAATGTCAGTTTTATATATTATATTTCCTGTCACTGATTACGTTCCCCTCCAGTAGGCGTAGTTCTCAGTGTAATATAACATGTCGCACTCTGTCTCAATTGCCTGCATCCACTTTTGTGGTCTTAAGCACTCATTTTTTGGGTCGACAGCTTATAAAACTTCTGGGTTTTTAGCTTGTTTGCTGCACACCTTGTCACATAACAGCTTTTAGACATTGATCAGTTTTTTTTGTTACAAATTATAAGATAATAATCAGTTATGATTTTAAAACAGTTTTTCCTCAAATCAATATTTCATGTCTCCATCATTATTAATGTGGTGTAAAGCTGTGTAATAAGTGATATGACTGTACATTATCTTTAAATGTCCATCTTGTTTGAACTTGTTTGTTGGTTTCGGCTCAAAGCCGATCGCTAGGAAGTTTTTCTTCACAGAAGCTTTGTGTTAAATGAAGTAATAAAATATTTCAACTTAAATCAGTATTTTGTGTCTAATTATTTACTTATGTGGCAAGTATCTGTGTAATAAGTGGGATAATGTAGATCCAGCTGGTTGTTATCCCAGAATAATCCCTGACTGTCACACGTCCTGATCACCCTGATGAAGTTTATTTTGCAAAAACAACCGGCTGGATGTACGAGCAGGATGTTGTTTTTCTTTCAGGTTTCTCCTTTTGTGTTCTGAAAAAGAACGTTTTGCAGCTTAGAAAAAAAAAAACATAATGATAAAAATGACTAATTTTAATTTGTGAACTCTCTAAGCTGACAGTCAATCAGTTGTTGTTGTTGTTCTGTCAGACCTGCAGGTGGAGACACAGCAGAGAGTGAAAGAGGGAGATTCAGTCACTCTGACATGTAAAAGCAGCTGCTCTCTGACTGAACAAACAACATTCATCTGGTACAGAAACTCACAGAGATTCACTAAAGGAATTGTGAAAGTGAATCAGCTTCATCTGTGGTCAGTCAGTCATTCTGATGCAGGATACTATCAGTGTGAAATAAGAGGAAATGATCATCTGATCTCTCCTGCTGTTTATCTTGATGTTGAATGTGAGTACAAACTGATTAATTAACATTAAATATTTCACACTATATAATTGCGAGAGAACACAAAAGCATTGAAATATATTTTTTCATTCCTTTAGACGCTCCGTAGAATATGTAATTTCCTTTCTGAACATAGTACTTGGCTTCAGGCACATCTGTTCTAGACACCAACTGAAATCTCTGATAGTGTGTTATAAAAAAAGTGTAGAAGAAAATTGAAGATTTCTGTTTGTTGCTGAAAGTCTCTTTAATTATTTTCCTCATTTCTGTGTTTCAGTGGTTAATGGTCTGTGGGAATGGGGAGTGAATTACAGCTCTTCATATGCTTGTGCATTAAAGGGATCAACAGTGAAAATATCCTGTACTTTAACACATCCTCAAAGTTATGAGCTCATAAAAGCTTTCTGGACCAAACCTGTTGGACGACCACATGATCTGTGTTCAGATCCAGAGAAGAGAGGAGGGATTCAGTGTCACAGTGAAGATGAACACACTTTCAGCATCACTTTGACGAATGTAACAGAAGCTGATAAACACGTCTACTACTGCAGAGTTAAAAATGATCAGAATAAAATATGGACAGTGATTCCTGGAGCTTGGCTTGATGTCACAGGTAAAGTGAACTCCAAGAAATTGACCACAGAAACATTTTTATTATCTTTTGAATAAACTATCATCTGTGCCTCAGAAACATCAAGCTGTTTATTATAACTGCTGTCTGAAGTGCTTGAGTTTAGTGTTTTAATGTTATTATTTTAGTATTATCACATGATGCTGGGGTATTCCAGAAAGCAAGTTTAACTTATCGTCACATAAACCCTGAACTCTCGGTTGATGAACAAACCTTGATACTCGAGGTCTGGAGTAAGTTCAGCCAACCCGCACTGAAAAAATGTTTTCATTCATCCAAATAAAAATTTAGGTTAATGGTTCATATCTATATTTTATAACTTGAGCCAATGAAAAATAAATTCATATTATTTCTTAAATGATAATTTTTGTTTAGATTAAATCTATATATTTTTGTTTAGATCAAAAATAGAATTTAAATTAATTGACTTTCTTCAAAAAGAAAATTATACAAAGCAAAATCCCCAGTGTTAAATTAACACCCCAAAGTAAACATAAGTCCATCTTACCGGGTGTTAAAAGTAACACTGAAGCAGTGTTAAAGTTAATGAGATAATTGATTGAGTGATGATTGACAATTAGTGGTGACACCTCATGTTAATAAGCAGAATCATTGAAGGAAAGAGAGAGAAAAAAGGTGTTAATTAATGTTTTATGGAATGTTTCATTTCAAGTCACCATGATAGAGGTCAGTGTTTGCTTTAGTTGGGCTCTTGACTTTTTACTTTTTAATATTAGTTTTGCTTTGGCTACTCCAACTTTGTGTTTGTAAAGCACATTTGTTATGGCCAGAGAAAATGTGATCTGGTCACAATATGTTTTGATGATGACGTTATCATCATGTCTAAATCTCTGACCATATGTTTGATGTGTAACTTTAGTATTGGTGATTGTAGTCCTGTGATTTTACAGCTTGAGATCCAACAGCAATATGAACAATTAAAAAAGTAAAAAACACTTTGCACAGAAACTTCTGTGTTTAGACACACACAGACATCAAGAATCAGGATATGATTCTCAAGAACGGTGACAATAAATAAATACAAAATACTGACAAACAGATCAACTCTGAACATCACAAATCAAGCTACTGTCACAACAAAACAACAGCAAAATAAAAGCAAACATGAAGAATCTATGAAAATTACAGCTGCATAATTTATTCATGCAGCAGTGCATGATGGGAGCTGTGGATGAGTTTTGATTGGTGGCTCTCATCATGCACTGAACACCTCTGAAAGAAACTAACCCTGAAACACGAGCTGCTCCAGAGCAGGTTTTGTTCAGAGAGTAAGTTGCTATGGTTACTTACATACCCTGAAAGTGACCTTTTTGGAACTGAAAGTTGAGGTTATCCGTTTACTCTGAGTAAACTTACCCGGATATGTTGCATAACCTGCTTTCTGGAATACTGCCCTGATGTTGTGATGATGATGATGAGTCAATCAGTTGTTGTTGTTGTTGTTCTGTCAGACCTGCAGGTGGAGACACAGCAGAGAGTGAAAGAGGGAGATTCAGTCACTCTGACATGTAAAAGCAGCTGCTCTCTGACTGAACAAACAACATTCATCTGGTACAGAAACACACAGAGATTCACTAAAGGAATTGTGAAAGTGAATCAGCTTCATCTGCAGTCAGTCAGTCGTTCTGATGAAGGAAACTATCAGTGTGAAATAAAAGGAAATAATGATCATCTGATCTCTCCTGCTGTTTATCTTCATGTTGAATGTGAGTACAAACTGATTCATTAATATTAGTGAAATATTTCACAGATTATTCAGAATTTAGTTCAGATTTGTTTGATAAATTCAGGCCCAATCATACAGATTGCATGACATTTTTGTTTATTGGACATGATTTATTCTTATTAATTTATTAATATGCAAAATTAATGCAAAGCATGAATTTGTTTAGTGATTCTTTTTATGAATCCTGGGTTGAACAATATAATATTGTTTTATTGACTGCACCAGTTCAGATGTAGATTTGCACCTTTTTCATCACTTTTGATTTCTACTTACAGATACACTTCAGTAATCGTTAATAATGATTATGGAAGGTCATGGCATTAATAAAATAAATATTTCTTTATTTTACATATATTTCATGTAGATCCTCCAAAGAGCGTCTCAGTGTCCATCAGTCCGTCTGGTGAAATAGTGTCAGGAGATTCAGTGACTCTGAACTGCAGCAGTGATTCAAACCCTCCTGCTCTGAACTTCAGCTGGTTTAAGGAGGATGAAACCTCAGCTGTTGGATCTGGACAGAGTTTCAGCATCTCCAGCTTTAACTCCAGTTTCAGTGGACGCTTCTACTGTGAGGCTCAGAATAAATATGGATCTCAGAGATCAGCGTCTGTTTCTCTCACTGTTAAAGGTATTTTCTATAAACAGACACTCTTTCAGGTTCATCTGTCTCACGTGTGAAATGATCTTCATGATCATCTTGTTTCAGGGGTTCAGAGAGCTGCTCTGCACACAGTTTCTGGGATCGTGGCGGGATGTGGAGGATTGATCTTCTTCATCATCATCATCATCATTGTGTTCATAAAGTGAGTGAAGTTTATCTGCACACTAAATCTAAGTCAATTCACTAAAAACATCTCACATCTAAAGTAAATGGACTCTATTTCAAGCCTTCTCTTTTTTAATATATTTTAATACATTTTTAATCGTTTTCTGTCTGTTTTCAGGAGGAAGAAGAGGAGAGAAGGTGGAACTGAAGACGTGAATCAAAAGCAGGCGAGTCGACAAACACACTCCTCCATCTACAACTGAAACACAGTGTGATTGTATTGTTGTATTGAACTATGAATACAATAGTGAATATGAAGCAATATAAGTGTAGAAATCTCTCTCTATAGACGGCTGACGCGAGTGACGATACATACACAGCTCTGGATCCAGCGTCCAGAACATCTGCTGACATTTACAGCACAATCACAGTCAGTAAATGTCTCCAACACTTTTTACAGTCAGATTCAGCAGATCCACACATAAACAGGCTGTTTGTTGATCTGTCTCTCACCGTCTGTTCAGTCCAGAGCTCCTGATGACATCTACACGGCTCTTGAGCTTCAGTCCAGATCTTCTGAATATGAGACTCTAGCAGTGACTTCAGCAGATCCACATTAAACTCTCCTCACTGTATTACTGCTAATATGAAACAACTGAAGCTCCTCAGAAACTGTCCATCATTATCAGCTCATCAACATCATTTCATTATCAATAACATTCTGATTTATTAAACTGTGTATATTGTAATTGAGCGAATGTCACATTTTATGTTTGTGCTTCATATGCAAATGCATTTTAGGAGAAAACTTGTGCAATTCAAATATTTAAAGTAACATCACAGTAACATATAGTCAATACTTTAGTTTCTGCTTCACTGGAGTATTATAAATTGAATTTATGTATTTTATTATGTAATTGAATTTAATTGCACAGTTAAGCAGTATTTTCATGTTAAACTCAGTTCAGTCTGTATCTGATTATATTAGTCTCCAGTTTCTCTGTCATGTCTGACGCTCTGTTGACTGGATTTTATTCTACTGTATCTTTACTGGAGGAACTAAATCATTTTTGTAGTGTTTAAAAGACCGAGATCTCAAATAAACATTTCTCTCATAGCTGCTGTGTATTTTATCATTATAACTGACATTATAACTGATATTTCATGTGTGTCCAGACTGCCATCTAGAGGATATTAGTCACACTAATAAACACATCCAATAGGTATGGGCACCAATAGCATTAAAATGATCACGACTTATCCATCTTCAGGATAATTTTAATGCTATTGGTGTCAGTACTGCAGTTACACAAGATTGGTGGCTATAAATGGCAAATATAAACACAAAATTAAAAACAAAACATTAGATGCTCATTTTGTGATGATATTGTTATTATCAACAAGGAGCTGATAACATCTGATCCTGCTTTATCTTGGCCACATCAAATGTATTTTACGAACACAGTTAATTCTCAGTAAGAGCTTCTGTAGACGTCTGTCAGAAATAGCCAATAACCAATATTAGGAAGGTGGTCATAATGTTATGCCTGATCGCTATGTGACTTTCAACCAGCATAACAAAAAATGTTTCTGGAACACATCGCCTAACAAAATTAATCACTTGGATTTCATGCAGACTCCAAAGGTGATTATCTCGCTAATATAATGCGCATGCAGTTACATGTACCTTCCTCCAGTGGGAGCGCTGCCGCTGTAGAGGTGCAGAGTGACGATCTAAACTTGAGAGAGGTCAGTAAAGGAGCACCAAACATGTCGACTTCATAAAAAGTAGTTATTTCATGAAAGAGATGTCAAAGCAGAGTTGGAGTTTGTGGTGAAGTGATGCTGGACGGCAGTGACGTAGGTTTGTGTCATCGAGTTGATTGACAAAATTAGGCCTAAACAAGCTCCTTTCTTATTAATTCCATGTAAAATGAATGATCAGGATTTTAACTTCCATTTCTCCGTAAACAACTTCTGTTAAGTCTTCTTAGTTTTTCTTCTTAGCCTATCATTTGTTTACATTGTAATGCCGTCTTCAACTTAATCTAATATCTGCACAAAAGAAAAGTGCAAAGGGACAGTAAATCGTGAAATAAACAAAATTCGCCATAATTGATTTTTGTGTGTGTTGATGAATATTTACTCAAGAAGTCAAAACTTATTCACAATGTTTCAACACGTTCACGAAAGCAGCATGAAAAAAGATGACAAACTGACGCAAATAAGTGTTTTTCACGGGGTGTTACATCATCTTTGGTTTCAGTTGTATTTCAATATTCTCTCAATAGAAACAATATGTTGTGTATTTTTGTGTGTGCGCGTCTGAACTGGCTGTACACACAGTGTTTTTGAAAAGTTGAACTTCATTTACCTTGTCACGGCGTCTTAAAAACAAGGTGCGTCAATTCCGTAGCGCACGATCACATGGGGATCACATATATTGCCATAGGGAAGGATTTTCCACTCACACTGAGGAAATGAAGAAAGACAGGAAGTGTGTTAACATGTTTGAAACCAAGTTCTCCACCCTCCAAACTAATCAACTCTCATTTTAATACATGAACCCTACAGTGAAGCGAGGTAAGACAGTTCTCTAATTATTTACAATTTCAGTACAGACTGATGATAATAAGCAATATGTATAAAGTGAAACCATGCAAATTATTTTAATAATCTGCTTAATGTCTTCCAGAATGCTTTGTCGTTTCTCTCTGATTTCTCTGCTCGTGATACCAGGTGAGTCTTGACTTAAAATTTGTTTTTTGAAAGTTATTGTGACCAAACAAAATGTCCACTCTGCCGAACTCATATGTTGATCTTGTTTTATTTAGTCCTTGACCGTTTATTATAAGCTGAATATGGTACGGCATTTTAAAATCTGTATTTTGTTGTTTTATATTTTTCTTAGATTTGCAGTCAGAAATGGGAGGTTCAGTACTAATGTGTCCTAAAGAGTTCAACAACACATTTCTCAGGCACTTATAACCCAGATCATCTCACTGTGACAGACACATTTTGGACCTTAAATCCAGTTAAAGGGAACCCCTGGTGTTAAGACTTGTATGGCGTAATATAACGTAAATGATGTCTCTTACTGAAATATGTAGTAGAAAACCCATGAAAGATTTACGTTATTTAAAAAATCCATGACATATTTGGACAATGGGCGGCGCCATTTTGTTTGCGTTCTGTGTCGGTGACGTCAAATGGTTGCACTCACTGCTCTACTGACGCTGTCCTATTGCTATTTTTAACGCAACACAACACTGAATATAATATACAATGCCACATTGTGCAGATTTTGGTTGTAATTTTCAGTTGATGAGCCACAAGAGAAGCGATGTAAGTCTTTACTGCTTTACTAGCGATAAGAGGAGAAAAGAATGGGAAGTTGTGCAGAATGTGGACGAATAAAACTTCCTAAAGATCCGCGTTTTTGTTCTCTTCACAAGCCCTGGTGCCTTTGATATGGTGGCCGAGAGAGCTCAACACGCTGCAAATGAAGAAAACACATGCAAATAGAAAAAACACCAGCAAATAAAGAAAACATCTTCATCAGTTTGACAACACATGTGCTGCAAAAGTCCACAACACATACAAATAGACAAACGCGCTGCAAATAGCACATACCAGGCCCAGCGATCTCAAGCCCTTCTGCGATGATCTGAATGATGATGATGATGATGATGATTAAGCTACTTTTAGAATTAAATTAATATTTTAATTTGCCTCGCAATAATTTATAGCGCATCACGCATAACCGACGCGCTGTAATAAGATTAGCTCCTCATTTAAAAAAAAAAAAACTTGTAACACCTACATCTCTTCTCATTTTTTTCAATACGTATGGGCCACAAGAGAAATATTAAGAAAATAAATTAAGGTTAAATAGTGTTATCAGAACATGTTGAAGTAGAGCTCTCTTCGCTTTTGTTTTTAGTTTCACTTTCTGCAGTGAATAATTGACTGGGATTTGAGACATAAAATCAAGTAAATTATTAAAAAAAAAAGATATTATTTATTATTAATAATTTATTAATAATATTTTTTTACGCAAAATAATACTCCCCAAATCATTTGTCCTGGCGCCGGGACTGGCACAGACCACAACGAAAATGTTATAGGGAACACATTGACGTACCTGTCTGGGATTGTTCAATGTTTACTCGTGGTGTGCACCTGAAAGGTGAGGTTTTTTTTTTTTTTTGTTTATACTATTGTTTGTTAACATTTTGATCGTATATGCATTATGAGCAGGCCTATTTGCAGCGCGTTTGTCTGTTTGTATGTGTTGTGGACTTCTGCAGCGCATGTGTTGTCAAACTGATGAGGATGTTTTCTTTATTTGCTGGTGTTTTTTCTATTTGCATGTGTTTTCTTCATTTGCAGCGTGTTGAGCTCTCTCGGCCACCGTACTTTGAGGCTTTTAGAAGACCACAACTGAAAGAGCTTCCAGTTGCTGATGGATATAAGTGTATGCTTTAACCAAATGCCACGCCTGTCGTGGAGACTGACGAAGGTTAACCTATAACACATCTCGATTGAGACCGACTGCCTCAAAGCTCGCGTGCGCTGTGATGCACAAGATATCTGTGATCGCATAAACAGTAGCATCTTCTCAGCACGTTTAACTGTGTGCAGTGCATTCAGGTGATCAGACGATTTTTACACGTCAATCATGCAACAGTAGTTCGAATAGCCACAGAGACATTGCACAGCTTCGATGTTTTCATCCTCACTAATTTTGCGCTCTGGCTCAAATTGAAAAGGCGATCATGTTTTAAAAGGAACCCCGCGGATATTAAGACCTGTATGCGTTACTAGATTACCGTTGCACCAAAAAATACAGATAAAAAGCCTCAGTCATTAGGGCTAAAGTGAAGAGAACAAAGACGCAGTTAGGAAGTTTTATTTGTCCACATTCTGCACAACTTCCCATTCTTTTCTCCTCTTATCGCTAGTAAAGCAGTAAAGACATAAATCTCTTCTCTTGTGGGTCATCAACTGAAAATTACAACCAAAAGCTGCACAATGTGGCATTGTATATTATATTCAGTGTTGTGTTGCGTTAAAAATAGCAATAGGACAGTGTCAGTAGAGCAGTGAGTGCAACCATTTGACGTCACCGACACAGAACACAAACAAAATGGCGCCGCCCATTGTCCAAATCGGTCCAAATATGTCATGGATTTTTCAAATAACGTGAATCTTTCATGGGTTTTCTACTACATATTTCAGTAAGAGACATCATTTACATTATATTAAGCCATACAAGTCTTAACACCAGGGGTTTCCTTTAAAGGCAGATGTACCACACACTGGTTTAAGGAGGATGAAACCTCAGCTGTTGGATCTGGACAGAGTTGCAGCATCTCCAGCTTTAACTCCAGTTTCAGTGGACACGAGAATGAACCTCATTGGTTACGCAGCATGTTTGAGTTTCCGGAAGAGGTTTGTTCTTGTGCATCATTCAGGTTAGGTTGAGCTTCTGCTTATGTTCGCTGATCAATGTTTATGTAAAAGTAAAAACCTAAATTAAATCTGTTCATCATACCAAGCGATCGATTCTCTTCAGAAAATTTGGACTAAACCCCATCGATTCATATGGATTAGTTTTCCGATCTCTTTATGAAGTTTTTGAAGCATCAAAGTTTCAGTTACAAAGACAGCCAATGGAAGGAAATCTGACAGCATTCTGTCATCAAAAATATCTTAATTTTTGTTCTGAAGATGAACGAAAGTCTTACGGGTGTGGAACGACATGAGGGTGAGTAATTAATGACAATAATTTCATTTTGGGGTGAACTAACCCTTTAAGAATCAGTCTTAGACTTTACTAAAAGTTGCTTTTAGCTTCTTTATAAAAGTCTCCTACTCTTAGAAAAGTCCTACTTGTAACTAAGAAATTTTTAACACAGTCAAAGCTAAAGACAACTCTCAAGAGCATTTATGAGAAGTTTTATACATACGAGCCCAGATGTAAAAGCAGCTGCGGTAATGGGCAGTAAAGTGCACTTCATCTTTTTGGCCTCTAGATGACAGTTAAGCCAATGGAAGTGCAGAAAGGTGTTAAATAGATGATGTATTAGTGTTTTTTTGGACCGTCAATACTATTTTTCCTGTATCTGTCGTCAGTCTGGTGTCTGAGTGCTTGTGTTTTCTGTCAGAAACTGGCACTGACCCACTTAAACACAATGTTGCTGATGGTTATGACTGTGATACGTGTGTGTCGTCCACCTCTTGAGTTTGTGTCAGAAAGAGGAAGTGAAACTAAGAGTGGTAAAGCTTGACCTCTGATGCTGCTCAGACGCTCCTGCAGACATGATGAACATCTTTAACTGTTCTTTCTCAAAGCAAACATCTTTCACATATTCTCTCACAGAGATTTAACAATAGTGAGATCTACAGAGATAAAGATTGTGTTTGACATCTGGAGACATTAACTCTCTTCTTGAGTTGTTCTTGTGTAGGTGAGATGATGGTCACACATCAACAGGAAGAGGAAGACCAACATTTAGCTGCACTTTATAGAGTGTGAAAACTGCAGCCGTATGATGGCATAAACTGCTTCATATTTTTTTCATTTGTGCGTCGACACTGACACACTGACACTGCAGAGCGGTAAGAACATTTTTACCATTATTGTTTATGAGTTAAAATAATTCAGTAGGGCTACGACTGATATTTATAAAACTGTTTTCGGTGAATGTTGATTTGATGAAGTGATTTGAACTCCAGAAGCTCAATATCTGTTGTAGATTCATGTGTAAATATTGTGTGAAGCTCTTTAGACACACGAGGCCTGACATGAGAAACATCATCAGTTCACGTCAAGCCTTCAATGAGCCGTGAATTATTCTGAAATCATCATGTGCTTTATCTATCAAATAGAGTTTGTGATGTTGTATAGAGATGATGCTCATAATGTCATAATTGTCATTTTTCTGATTGCAGAAGTCACTATGGTGTCGTCTCTCATAAAGTCTCTTCCTCTGATCGTAGTGATCATGACTGCGGGTGAGTCTTCAGTTTCACTATACAGATATTTGAACAAAAGATGATTGAGCTCTTCACACTTAGAAACTGACATCAGTGTTTTACTGTCAGCTAACATAAAAATATTCAGAAGTTAAAATATATTTGTTGTACATTTGAAACACCTGAAAGCCTCTTCATTTCTCATTTCTGTGTTTCAGGGGTTGATGGTCAGCAGGATTGGGGAGTGAATTACAGCCCTTCATATGTTTGTGCATTAAAGGGATCAACAGTGAAAATATCCTGTACTTTAAAATATCCTCGTGGTCATGTGATCAGAACAGCCTTCTGGACCAAACATGTAACTGTTGGAGAATCACCTGATCTGTGTTCAGACCCAGGAAAAAGAGGAGGGATTCAGTGTTTAAGTGAAGATAAAAACACTTCCAGCATCATTTTGACGGCTGTAACAGAAGCTGATCAACACGTCTACTACTGCAGATTTACTACAAACATTGATGGTGGAAAATGGACGGGGATTCCTGGAGTTCAGCTTGACGTCACAGGTAAAACTAGTGAACTCTCAGAAATAGACCACAGAAACACACAAACACTTTCTTATGTTACTGAATCTGACGAATGACCTTCTTTATTTGTTGGAACACAAAAGGAGATATTTTATAAAATGTCCTGATCGCTCTTGTTCATATAATGACAGCAGGCTCCTTCTTCAAGCTTTTTTAAAAAATTGCAGAATGTCTTAAAATCATGTGACTTTTGACTGATATTCAAGTGTTGTGAAGGTGTGCATTAGAGTTCATCAAGAAACAAAGTAACAAACTACAATGTAATATCTTATTTAGCACAAATCTTCACGTCGGTCAGGGTGAACTGCTGTTCTCAAACACTCTCATACATGAAAGATCAAGTTTTGTACTCAATAATAAACTGCACTGGTTTCTTTCTCATCAAAGCTTGTCGTTTGCCTTCAGAACACTTGAATATACGCACGAGTTTCATACGAGTGTTTTGAAGCTTTTGAATTCTTTTTAAAGCTTGATCATTCAGATCTCATTCTGCTGTTTAACTGAACAAGTGACTTGTATTATCTTAGAGCCATATATTATTGTTATTTATTAGACTCTGAAATGCTTAATTCTGATTGGTCAGTTGCAACATTGTCAGTTATAGAGAGTATGCATTGACGTCACTTTCCCGCGGGAACACGCTCCCTCAGCTGGACTGAGTGGCAAAAGAGCTGCTGCATGACTGGATTTAATAGGGGAAACTGCAAAAATGCGAGTAAAACAAACGATTACACTAAAGGTTGGGCTAGAAAGTGTTTCTTATAACATGTCAAAGAAACCTAATTCATGGATATTGACATGCAGCCATGAATCGTGTTTCGTGACATTTATATGTGCCTGATTTTGACGCCGGGGAAATACATAAAGCAAATCTGCCTGTGAACACTTTATATAAATACTATATAGGTAGGTTTAAATCAGAGTGATCACTTATCCATATTGTTATATATCGTTACCTTAAAATCCAACATTCTGACACAAAATGATAACTGAAAAACATGTTTCTCTGCCTGGAGTCCAGCTGTTTCTGTGAATTGCAGCGATCCATTTGCTTCTTTTTTCTGTAGCTTTCAGCAGTCTGTAAAAATATACCTCAGATTTTGTGTTAAATCTATTTGTACAGTCCATCGCAAAGCTCTTTCCCGGTTTGGATGTGTTTTGTGTGTTTGTCATGGCATTCACGCTGGAAACCATAGCGCCACTCAGTGGGCGTAACCGCAGTCATAACGGTCAACGGTGACGTCACGTCACCCTCTATTCCCTGATAATGTCCGTCATCAATAGAGTGGTGCAGGTATGACGTCACTTTGTAGGCCAATCGGCAGTTCGCATCACACTGGTTCCCTCGACAAAAACCCAGTAGGATTTTTAGCTTTTGGATTATCGCAAAAAACAAACTCTGTGATCAACAAAGGTTTATGATACTTACACGTTTTGTCCATCAAGATAATTTTCACAGATGAACATAACTTTTATGAATTTTGAAGCCTAAATGCAGTCGCCAGAAGTAAAAAGCTAAAGGTAGGCTATAAACGAACTACACGATTTCAACGTCACCATCACTAGCTAACTCTTTCGTTTTTTATCTAAAAACATTTTCCCAGTATGTTTGAGTTAGAATAGTTTATAAGAGTACAATTATGAGCATAACGAGGCTGTAAAAGCAGACTGAGCTTACCTTTTCAGCGTGATGACGTTTAATATCCCCGACTGCCTGTGTAGTCCCATTTAGCTACTTGTTAGAAACCGTCTTTTTCAAGACACATAACTGCTTAAATAAAAAAAAAAAAATTAAAAAAAATCACAAGTGGGGTAATACTGATGTATTTTATGTTGTAGAATAAAACATGAAACTGTCTTAAGCTTGGGTTCACCACAGACCTTATTTCAGCCATTTAACCGAAATCCCATTAAAAAAACAAAACAAAAAAAAACATCGACTTCGGGGCGATGGAACCGGAAGTGCTAAAATGCTAACTCACTTCCGCGTTTTGACTACAAAGTTGTTACATTAGTGTTGCTGTAGAGACGAGGCGAATACGGAAATCCACAAACATACGGGCTTTATTAAATCCAAGGGAAGAACGCAGAGCTTAACACATTTAGATGAACATTAAGAACAGACAAGGAGTGAAGGGAAAGTGTCCATTATAAAGGGAGTGCAGAAGATGAGGTCCAGGTGCAGGTGATCGGTGATGATGGGGAGATGACGAGGAAGTGAGTGCAGGTGTGGAAACAGGAGGATGATGGGAAATGGAGTCCGGGAAACACGGGAACTGTGACAAAAGTGATGTCATACCTGCACCACTCTATAGCAACACTGTAATAGTAGACCTACAGTAATATTGTTGAAGTGATTTTCTTGTTGCTAGAAGATAAGATAAGATAATAATCAGTTATGATTTTAAAACAGTTTCTTCTCAAATCAATATTTCATGTCTCCATCATTATTAATGTGGTGTAAAGCTGTGTAATAAGTGATATGACTGTACATTATCTTTAAATGTCCATCTTGTTTGAACTTGTTTGTTGGTTTCGGCTCAAAGCTGATGCTAGGAAGTTTTTCTCACAGAAGCTTTGTGTTTAATGAAGTAATAAAATATTTCAACTTAAATCAATATTTTGTGTCTAATTATTTACTTATGTGGCAAGTATCTGTGTAATAAGTGGGATAATGTAGATCCAGCCGGTTGTTATCCCAGAATAATCCCTGACTGTCACACGTCCTGATCACCCTGATGAAGTTTATTTTGCAAAAACAACCGGCTGGATGTACGAGCAGGATGTTGGTTTTTTTTCTTTTCAATTTTCTCCTTTTGTGTTCTGAAAAAGAAAGTTTTGCAGCTTAGAAAAAACAAAACAAATAATGATAAAAATTACTGATTTTAATTTGTGAACTCTCTAAGCTGACAGTGAATCAGTTGTTGTTGTTGTTCTGTCAGACCTGCAGGTGGAGACACAGCAGAGAGTGAAAGTGGGAGATTCAGTCACTCTGACATGTAAAAGCAGCTGCTCTCTGACTGAACAAACAACATTCATCTGGTACAGAAACACACAGAGATTCACTGAAGGAATTGTGAAAGTGAATCAGCTTCATCTGTGGTCAGTCAGTCGTTCTGATGAAGGAAACTATCAGTGTGAAATAAGAGGAAATGATCATCTGATCTCTCCTGCTGTTTATCTTGATGTTGAATGTGAGTACAAACTGATTCATTAACATTAAATATTTCACACTATATAATTGTGAGAGAACACGAAAGCATTGAAATATATTTTTTCCTCCCATCTCATATTTTTTTCCATCACCATGTCCCTTTAGGCACTCCGTAGAATATGTCATTTCCTTTCTGAACATTTTTTATTTATTTATTTATTTTTATTGAACATCAAGAACAAAACAAACAAAATATACACCTACAATGGCATTAACAAAAATAGTTAAATGAGTATCAAGCAAGGCACATATCAGTTAAATAAATATTAATAAAAGAAAATTACATATATTTAAAAATAAGTAAATAAATAATAATAATAATAATAAAATAAGATGGGGTCTCTTCATTCCTCTTCTAAGAGATCAAGGTCTCTTATTATTCCAGCAAATTTCTGGGCCTTTTTCATTTTCATACATTCCAATGATGGAAAGTAAATAAAGTCTCTTTTGAATACAGAAAATAAGATTTTGTCTTCATACATTTGCATTTATGAATGAGAAATTTTCCCAGAATCAACATTACATTAATAAAAAATTCATTTTTTTTATCATCCAACAGCATTCCAAACATAATATGTTTCCTAACAAAAGTGGGCAGTGAATGAATCTTTGTCTCCAACCAATAAGACATATTTTCCCAGAAAATATTTGAAAACACACAGGAAAAAAAAAAGATGATCAGTTGTCTCTATATCTATATAAAATACAGGCATTTTCTTCAAAATTAAACCGTTGTCTTAAAAATTCACTTGATGGATGTATACCACTGAATATTTTAAATGAGTTTCCTTAGCTTTAGGAGCTTTAGCTAATTTACTGTGTTCGCAATTTTTTTACAGATGATTTATCATAAACTTGCAAAACACTGTTATGGTACAGAAATGTCGGATATAATATGGAATTAAAACAAGAGCGAATAAGTTTGTTGGGAAGCATTGCCCTGAGGTCATTACCATTGAAAAAAAGGGATGGGAGTTCACAAAGACCATCAGGCATGTTGGCAAAAGTGTTATGTACCAAATTTATAAAACTTTTTGGAATGGCATTTAAAACACGCTCAAATAGTTTGCGTTCACACTGTAAATGATATTTAAAACAAAAATCTTTAAAAGATAACAATCTTCCATTTTCAACCATTAAATGAAGAACTGACCAAATACCTTTTTCAAGCCAATCAAGAATGCATAGAGATAAAATAAATCTATTGTTCCATATGGGGATTCTATGTGGAGTAAAGCTGTGGTTATATAGTAACTTCCAATATAACAAAATCTGCTGGTGAAAGGACGATAATTTGATTGGTAGTTTGGAAACAGTGAAATCACATCTCAGTAGGAAATCAGTTCCACCCAGTTTTTTAAATATACCTCTGGGAATACTAAACCAGAAACTAGTTTCATTTGTTATCAAATTTTTAAGCCATTTGACCTTCAACATTCCATTTATACAATAGAAGTCAAAGGCTTGTAAACCACCATTTTCATAATCTTGTAAAAGTTGTGCTCTCTTTATGTAGTGCACGCGTTTTCTGGGTGAAGTACCTGTTGGTAGGGCAACTGAGCTATTGGTATTTGTATAAAATAATTGAATAATATTACAGAAATTTTCACCAAACCCATACATTTCTAAACATTTAAAAATAAAAGAATGTTCTAACATATCAAAGGCTTTATAGAAATCTAAAAATAAAATAACCCCATCATCCTCTATTTCTTGATTATACTCCAGCAAGTCCAGAACCAATCGAATATTATTATGTATAAATCGGCCTTTAATGAATCCAGTTTGTTCATCTATATGAGGGACAAATTGTCCAATTTTTTCAAAGAGAGAATTAGGGTCTAATATTGAAGAGGATGACGAATATAAAACCTGATAAAAGTTGGCGACTTCTTTAGCAGTTAATTGTGTATTAGAACACTCTGCCCCATTAATAATTAAAGTTTTAATAGAGTTTCTTTCTTGACACTTTTTTTTCCAGTCTGCAGAAATAAGCTGAGTTTTTCATCCAACTGTGATTGCAAAAGTAACAATCTTAATCTATCATCCTCCGTCAAACTCAATTTGTTAGAATATTCATTTATTTCTTTAATAATAGGTCTCTTTTAAAATATAAGATTTGTTTAGCTGTTTACTATACGAAATAGATAACTGGCGAAGTTTGTATTTAAAGAATTCCCATTTATTTATCCAGGAAACCAGGCTATTATCATTAATAACATTTGAAATAATATCTTTGACCAATTTCACATAACCTTCATTTCTGAGAAGGTTAAACTTCCAATAACCCTTGTTAGGGAAAGGTTTATTTTTATGATTTATCATCAATTCAGTTGAACAGTGATCTGTTAGTGGAGCTGCCGATATTTTAGATATAGTTTGATAAGGCAAAAAATTATGAGAAATTAACCAAAAGTCAATTCGGGACTTGCTAGATGCATCAGGTTTAAACCAAGAAAACTGTCTTAGACGGGGGTTTGATTCACACCAGGGATCTATTAAACCTTGATTATTACAAAAGTGTAATAATAGTGAATTGTAATGATTCTCATTATATTTAGTTGGTGATCTATCTAACCACTCATCATACACCATATTAAAGTCACCACCCAATACAATAAAATCAGTAGCATATTTTGTTTTCATTTCCTCTAATATCAGTGATATTTCTGAAATTAAAAGTTTGTTTTGGGACAAATTATTATAACCATACACATTTCCTAAGACAATGTAACAATGTTCAATTTTTTGAATGCAAAATAACCAATGTCCATCCAAACTAGATCTTGATTCAACAAATTTCCCAGGGAAGTTGTTAAAAAGAAAAGCAACACCTCCTGATCGATTTGTGCCATGAGCAAATAAAATTGGTTCACTCCACTGATTAGGCCAAACAGTACAATCACTGCCACTTGAATGAGTTTCCTGCAAAAGAACACATTGAGCTTTTTTTCCTTACAAAACAAAAATGTAGCTTTTCTTTTCGTACTGTCTCTTAGACCCCTAACATTTAGTGAAAGAAAGGAAATACAACTGTTAGGTTTAAATATAGAACAAGAATAACCGTATTAACAAAACAATAAACGATCTCTTTAGGGGAATAACGCTGGATATTAGGATTTAACGGAAATCAAAATATAATATGAACTGATACTCCGGCAGATGAGTTTCATATTTAGTTCTCACAAGCCACAGCCTCTTCATTGTTTCATGGCAGATTTTAGCCCATGTTCTGATTTGTAATTGAGATTAGACGGCCGTCGATGTACCCCAAAGGACCACGATAATACGCCTTCTTACCGGCGCTTCTGGCTTCCTGGATGAGCGACCAAAGAGCTGCACGAGCACTCCGGTCCTCAGCTGACAGATCCTCCGCGAACCTGATTCCACGTTCAGTGCACAGCTGGGAGTTCTTTGTAATCTTCCAGAATTCGTCCCTGTATCAACGCATGGCAAACTGAACAATCATTTGACGGTGTCTTCCACTCTCCTTTTTTCCAATCCGGTGAACAGAGTCGACGACATCTTCCAGCTTCTTTGCCAGATGTGGAGCTATGCTACTCAAAAGTTCAATCACCTCTTTCCGTGCATCCTCGTCAGCATGCTCTTTCATCCCTTTAATCCGAAGATTCCATCTCCGTTTATATCGTTCGAGCTCTGACGTCTTCAACCTTAACTCCTCATTGGATTTCACAAGAACTGCTGTTTGCTTTTCCAAGATGACATATTTTTGCTTGTACTCCTTAATCTGTGCATCATTAAACTCCACCGATTTGGAGATTGTCGCAATCATGATGCTGTTTTGTCTTATTTTGTCTGCGATGTCCTCCAACTTTCTATCTTGAGAATCAAATCTCGCCGTTAGAGAATTAATTGCCTGCAGCAAGGCTGCATTGGAGATGTCACTGTCGTCTGATTTCACCTTTTTTTGCATTGTTTTGGTTGGAGTAATGTGTGAAGCGTCCCGTCTTCTTTCCTTGGTGTTCTCTCGGCCGTAAATATGATCCATTTCCATGGGTACACTTTGGGCTCTGTTTCAGTAGCATCTGCCTGCACAACCGGGGGCTGCATTTTCAGGACCGCAATCCTAGGACTGCCTTTCTAGGACCCTACATTTTAGTGACAACGCCACCTACCGAATTACAGGACCAGTGACCGCATGTTTTTCTGGAAGATGGACGATATTCAGAATGTGAGTATCAAATGTGATTCAATTTTTATTTGTTTAACATTAAAAACAATTGTGATGCATTTAATTGAGAAGTGAAGCGATCGTGAGTTGCTAAATAGTCTTGAATGCACTTTATAGCCATCATATATTAGCTTCTAATGCTGTAAAACGAATTTGTTAGCATATTAGTTTAACAAAACTGTAGCACGACTGGCAAGCTTGTGTTGATTTAGTGACTATGGTATGATTAATCCTAGCCAGTACAATAACCTGTAGCACTTCGTTGTAAAATGTTGTTAGTTACTCATTGTTTTTCCATTTTAAACGAGTTAAAATAATATTAATGTTTTAACTGTCATGTGCGTGCTCACTGTCAGCCTGCCCATGTCAAAAAATACTATAGTATACTATAGTGTTTTTGAACCAATGAATTTCCCAGAGCAAATTCTAGTAGCCTATATTGTATAAATTATAGTATTTACAACACTTTGTTAATGAATCATACAGCATACTGTTGTATTAACTACAGTGAACTGACAAACTGTAAGTGATTTCAGTGCAGGCAATATATAACAAAAGAATTATAAATAAATTGGTCAAGTGCTTAGGCCTTATTTATGTCTATTTATTTATATGAAATGAACTTAAAATATTTTATTTGACCAGTTGGACTCTCTCTTTTCAAGAAACACATAACAATCCAAGAAGGAAGATCCTTTCCTTGACTATAGAGATGCACCACATGCTGCAAGGAGTTCCTCTGCCCGTTCTGCAGTTCTGCTTTGTTTCACCCAACAAAGTTGAGTAAAGTGAAAGCCCATTTGGAGAGGCATTTCAAACGCGCAGTTCTCCATGAAGGTAACATTTTCAAACATTCTTTTGGGAAAAGCAATGTAATGATTAATTTAATTTGACCTCAATTCCTAGATCTGTGTATATTTCAATGAACAATTTTCTTTTGATAGACCATCATATATGGCCTGGCTGGGCTGCAGAATTTCTCTGCAGGATGTTGAGAAGGACTTCTTCTCTGGTCCGGATTATCATCACAGGTAAGAGTAGGAAATGTAATTTTTTTACACAGTGTCTAATGTATCATTTTTCAAGCATTAACAGTATTTCTGTTAACCCAGCAATGATTATGTTCTCCATTTACTATTTTAGTGAAGTGTAAGAATCTAATAGAGTGATAGAGAAACAATTGAGAAAAGAGGAGAGAACATCCATTGGTAGGTAGTGCTGCTGCATACAGATTGTGATTCCATGCTTTAAATATTCAAAGGTCAGGAAAAGTCATGTCAATAACATGTTATTTCTATTCAGATTTCTTGCATTTCTCTCTTATTTATTAATTTTTTTCTCAGTTCAGATGGGCTTTATTGACATGAAAGTTTTATTTTCTTGAGAACCTTTGTTCCCACAGCATCAAAATAACATTTTTCCAAATCTTTGAACAGTATGCAATAACAGTAATATGAACATTAATTGGTATGAGGATTGATATAATTATTTTTGTATCGTATATAATGTGTGCTCTGTGGTCACGAAGATCTTTTAAATATGAAATTTAAAATGAGAGAGTTGAACATGTTCAACTAAATGTTCCTTATTTCATTCACTTCTCTCTCTCTCTCTCTCTGTCTCTCTTAGGAGTCAGTGAAGACATTGTCGCTGAAGTTCTTTCTGTGTGGTTCACGTCACAAACAAATTTGTTTTTGTGTGTTCAATTGTTGTAATATATTATTTTATAAAATATACACAATCTTCAATCTACCCCCAGAGTCGTCCTTGTGTTTTCCCTCTGTACTTGAAAATGTGGTGGATCTAACTGAAAAGGCTATACCATGATTCCTTGTTTATTTTACTTGATGAGTTATTATATTATGCTAGTTAGTCACAATAATTACTCAACATTCAGCTCTTAGCAACCAGGTTTAGTCGCAAGAATGAAAGTAGTATTTGGGTGTTATAAACCTTTAAAAAACTCTTAATTAGTTAGAATTGGGTGGAAAAAACGGTCCTAGAACTACGGTCCTGAAAGTGCAGCCTCCGGTATTGCAGACGGATAATATTGCTCTGTTTGCTAACTGCGTCATGTTCGCGTAAAGAGTTAACTCGTTCAATGAGCTGATCTCAATCTTATCAAAAGAAACAATGGAACGCAAAAAAGCGTATTTAAAATGTCACTTGAATTTCTGAGGCTGGTTTATGAAAAGGCGTCAATAAAACATACAAATTGAAATAATTTTGCCAGAGCTCAGCAAAACATGTGCGCCTAGCTCGCCATCTTGCCGAAGTCCCTATTTCCTTTCTGAACATATATTCGGCTTCAGGCACATCCGTTCTAGACACCAACTGAAATCTCTGATAGTGTGTTATAAAAAGTGTAGAAGAAAATTGAAGATTTCTGTGTTTGTTGCTGAAAGTCTCTTTAATTATTTTCCTCTTTCCGTGTTTCAGGGGTTAATGGTCTGCTGGATCAGGGAGTGAATTACAGCCCTTCATATGTTTGTGCATTAAAGGGATCAACAGTGAAAATATCCTGTACTGTAACATATACTCAGAGTTATGAACTCATAAAACCTTTCTGGACCAAAACTGTTGGAGAATCACCTGATCTGTGTTCAGATCCAGAGAAGAGAGGAAGAGTTCAGTGTCACAGTGAATATGAACACACTTCCAGCATCACTTTGACGAATGTAACAGAAGCTGATAAACACGTCTATTACTGCAGAGTTAAAAATTATCAGAATAAAAGACGAACAGTGATTCCTGGAGCTTGGCTTGATGTCACAGGTAAAGTGAACTCCAAGAAATTGACCACAGAAACATTTTTATTATCTTTTGAATAAACTATCATCTGTGCCTCAGAAACATCAAGCTGTTTATTATAACTGCTGTCTGAAGTGCTTGAGTTTAGTGTTTTAATGTTATTATTTTAGTATTATCACATGATGCTGGGGTATTCCAGAAAGCAAGTTTAACTTATCGTCACATAAACCCTGAACTCTCGGTTGATGAACAAACCTTGATACTCGAGGTCTGGAGTAAGTTCAGCCAACCCGCACTGAAAAAATGTTTTCATTCATCCAAATAAAAAATTTAGGTTAATGGTTCACATCTATATTTTATAACTTGAGCCAATGAAAAATAAATTCATATTATTTCTTAAATTATAATTGTTTTGATTAAATCTATATCTTTTTGTTTAGATCAAAAATAGAATTTAAATTAATTGACTTTCTTCAACAAGAAAATTATACTTTGAGCCAGGTTTAATAAAATAGTTTTCATAGACATAGAAAATATTGTTTAGAGCAAGTTATTTATTTTTCATTTGCTCAAGTTATAAAATATAGATGTGAACCATTAACCTAATTTTTTTTAATTGGATTAATGAAAACATTTTTTCAGTGCAGAGTATGAAACTCAGAGTTAATGGTGACCAAATCCAGGAGTCGCCATGGAAACGGATGCTGAGAAGAAGAAGACTTTAGTGCATATCGCCACCTACTGGATCTTTTTTAATCTTATCTTTTAATCTTTCATTAATCAGTTTTTGTTGTGAACAAGAATTATATTGTTTGTTTGATGCTAAATATATAAATTTAAAAAATAGATGAATTGACCTAAAAACAGTCTGTGCTTTCAAAGGTAATATGGCTGTATAAGTTTTTATGAATGCACATCTATGATGCGTGAGAAGAGAATAAAAAACAACCTAGTTTCTTTGTTATGTTATAATATATAACTATATGATATATTATTGTGTGAAATCTGTTCTGCTCACTGGAGCCTCATCATGCGCTGAACACCTCTGAAAGAAACTAACCCTGAAACACGAGCTGCTCCAGAGCAGGTTTTGTTCAGAGAGTAAGTTGCTATGGTTACTTACATACCCTGAAAGTGACCTTTTTGGAACTGAAAGTTGAGGTTATCCGTTTACTCTGAGTAAACTTACCTGGATATGTTGCATAACCTGCTTTCTGGAATACTGCCCTGATGTTGTGATGATGATGATGATGATGACAGTCAATCAGTTGTTGTTGTTCTGTCAGACCTGCAGGTGGAGACACAGCAGAGAGTGAAAGAGGGAGATTCAGTCACTCTGACATGTAAAAGCAGCTGCTCTCTGACTGAACAAACAACATTCATCTGGTACAGAAACACACAGAGATTCACTGAAGGAATTGTGAAAGTGAATCAGCTTCATCTGCAGTCAGTCAGTCGTTCTGATGAAGGAAACTATCAGTGTGAAATAAGAGGAAATAATGATCATCTGATCTCTCCTGCTGTTTATCTTGATGTTGAATGTGAGTACAAACTGATTCATTAATATTAGTGAAATATTTCACAGATTATTCAGAATTTAGTTCAGATTTGTCTGATAAATTCAGGCCCAATCATACAGACTGCATGACATTTTTGTTTGACATGATTTATTCTTATTAATTTATTAATATGCAAAATTAATGCAAAGCATGAATCTGTTTAGTGATTCTTGTTATGAATTCTGGGTTGAAAAATATAATATTGTTTTATTGACTGCACCAGTTCAGTCGATTTGCACCTTTTTCATCACTTTTGTTTTCTACTTACAGATACACTTCAGTAATTGTTAATAATGATTATGGAAGGTCATGGCATTAATAAAATAATTATTTTCATGTTTTACATATATTTCATGTAGATCCTCCAAAGAGCGTCTCAGTGTCCATCAGTCCGTCTGGTGAAATAGTGTCAGGAGATTCAGTGACTCTGAACTGCATCAGTGATTCAAACCCTCCTGCTCTGAACTTCAGCTGGTTTAAGGAGAATGAAACCTCAGCTGTTGGATCTGGACAGAGTTTCAGCATCTCCAGCTTTAGCTCCAGTTTCAGTGGACGCTTCTACTGTGAGGCTCAGAATAAATATGGATCTCAGAGATCAGCGTCTGTTTCTCTCACTGTTAAAGGTATTTTCTATAAACAGACACTCTTTCAGGTTCATCTGTCTCACGTGTGAAATGATCTTCATGATCATCTTGTTTCAGGGGTTCAGAGAGCTGCTCTGCACACAGTTTCTGGGATCGTGGCGGGATGTGGAGGATTGATCTTCTTCATCATCATCATCATCATTGTGTTCATAAAGTGAGTGAAGTTTATCTGCACACTAAATCTAAGTCAATTCACTAAAAAATCTACAAAAATCAATCTCACATCTAAAGTAAATGGACTCTATTTCAAGCCTTCTCTTTTTTAATATATTTTAATACATTTTTAATCGTTTTCTGTCTGTTTTCAGGAGGAAGAAGAGGAGAGAAGGTGGAACTGAAGACGTGAATCAAAAGCAGGCGAGTCGACAAACACACTCCTCCATCTACAACTGAAACACAGTGTGATTGTATTGTTGTATTGAACTATGAATACAATAGTGAATATGAAGCAATATAAGTGTAGAAATCTCTCTCTATAGACGGCTGACGCGAGTGACGATACATACACAGCTCTGGATCCAGCGTCCAGAACATCTGCTGACATTTACAGCACGATCACAGTCAGTAAATGTCTCCAACACTTTTTACAGTCAGATTCAGCAGATCCACACATAAACAGGCTGTTTGTTGATCTGTCTCTCACCGTCTGTTCAGTCCAGAGCTCCTGATGACATCTACACGGCTCTTGAGCTTCAGTCCAGATCTTCTGAATATGAGACTCTAGCAGTGACTTCAGCAGATCCACATTAAACTCTCCTCACTGTATTACTGCTAATATGAAACAGCTGAAGCTCCTCAGAAACTGTCCATCATTATCAGCTCATCAACATCATTTCATTATCAATAACATTCTGATTTATTAAACTGTGTATATTGTAATTGAGCGAATGTCACATTTTATGTTTGTGCTTCATATGCAAATGCATTTTAGGAGAAAACTTGTGCAATTCAAATATTTAAAGTAACATCACAGTAACATATAGTCATACTTTAGTTTCTGCTTCACTGGAGTATTATAAATTGAATTTATGTATTTTATTATGTAATTGAATTTAATTGCACAGTTAAGCAGTATTTTCATGTTAAACTCAGTTCAGTCTGTATCTGATTATATTAGTCTCCAGTTTCTCTGTCATGTCTGACGCTCTGTTGACTGGATTTTATTCTACTGTATCTTTACTGGAGGAACCTAATAATTTTTGTAGTGTTTAAAAGACCGAGATCTCAAATAAACATTTCTCTCATAGCTGCTGTGTATTTTATCATTATAACTGACATTATAACTGATATTTTATGTGTGTCCAGACTGCCATCTAGAGGATATTAGTCACACTAATAAACACATCCAATAGGTATGGGCACCAATAGCATTAAAATGATCACGACTTATCCATCTTCAGGATAGTTTTAATGCTATTGGTGTCAGTACTGCAGTTACACAAGATTGGTGGCTATAAATGGCAAATATAAACACAAAATTAAAAACAAAACATTAGATGCTCATTTTGTGATGATATTGTTATTATCAACAAGGAGCTGATAACATCTGATCCGATCTAAACTTGAGAGGTCAGTAAAGGAGCACCAAACATGTCGACTTCATAAAAAGTAGTTATTTCATGAAAGAGATGTCAAAGCAGAGTTGGAGTTTGTGGTGAAGTGATGCTGGACGGCAGTGACGTAGGTTTGTGTCATCGAGTTGATTGACAAAATTAGGCCTAAACAAGCTCCTTTCTTATTAATTCCATGTAAAATGAATGATCAAGATTTTAACTTCCATTTCTCCGTAAACAACTTCTGTTAAGTCTTCTTAGTTTTTCTTCTTAGCCTATCATTTGTTTACATTGTAATGCCGTCTTCAACTTAATCTAATATCTGCACAAAAGAAAAGTGCAAAGGGACAGTAAATCGTGAAATAAACAAAATTCGCCATAATTGATTTTTGTGTGTGTGTGTGTGTTGATGAATATTTACTCAAGAAGTCAAAACTTATTCACAATGTTTCAACACGTTCACGAAAGCAGCATGAAAAAAGATGGCAAACTGACGCAAATAAGTGTTTTTCACGGGGTGTTACATCATCTTTGGTTTCAGTTGTATTTCAATATTCTCTCAATAGAAACAATATGTTGTGTATTTTTGTGTGTGCGCGTCTGAACTGGCTGTACACACAGTGTTTTTGAAAAGTTGAACTTCATTTACCTTGTCACGGCGTCTTAAAAACAAGGTGCGTCAATTCCGTAGCGCACGATCACATGGGGATCACATATATTGCCATTGGGAAGGATTTTCCACTCACACTGAGGAAATGAAGAAAGACAGGAAGTGTGTTAACATGTTTGAAACCAAGTTCTCCACCCTCCAAACTAATCAACTCTCATTTTAATACATGAACCCTACAGTGAAGCGAGGTAAGACAGTTTTCTAATTATTTACAATTTCAGTGCAGACTGATGATAATAAGCAATATGTATAAAGTGAAACCATGCAAATTATTTTAATAATCTGCTTAATGTCTTCCAGAATGCTTTGTCGTTTCTCTCTGATTTCTCTGCTCGTGATATCAGGTGAGTCTTGACCTAAAATTTGTTTTTTGAAAGTTATTGTGACCAAACAAAATTTTCACTCTGCCAAACTCATATGTTGATCTTGTTTTATTTAGTCGTTGACCGTTTATTATAAGTTGAATATGGTACGGCATTTTAAAATCTGTATTTTGTTGTTTTATATTTTTCCGAGATTTGCAGTCAGAAATGGGAGGTTCAGTACTAATGTGTCCTAAAGAGTTCAACAACACATTTCTCAGGCACTTATAACCCAGATCATCTCACTGTGACAGACACATTTTGGACCTTAAACCCAGTTAAAGGGAACCCCTGGTGTTAAGACTTTTTAAAAAATTTTTACATTTATGCATTTGGCAGACGCTTTTATCCAAAGCGACTTACATTGCATTATATTATACATTTCTATCTGAGTATGTGCAATTCCTGGGATCGAACCCATGACCTTGACATTGCTAGTGCCATGCTCTAACCACTGAGCTACAGGAAAGACTTGTATGGCGTAATATAACGTAAATGATGTCTCTTACTGAAATATGTAGTAGAAAACCCATGAAAGATTTACGTTATTTAAAAAATCCATGACATATTTGGACAATGGGCAGCGCCATTTTGTTTGCGTTCTGTGTCGGTGACGTCAAATGGTTGCACTCACTGCTCTACTGACGCTGTCCTATTGCTATTTTTAACGCAACACAACACTGAATATAATATACAATGCCACATTGTGCAGCTTTTGGTTGTAATTTTCAGTTGATGAGCCACAAGAGTCTTTACTGCTTTACTAGCGATAAGAGGAGAAAAGAATGGGAAGTTGTGCAAAATGTGGACGAATAAAACTTCCTAAAGATCCGCGTTTTTGTTCTCTTCACAAGCCCTGGTGCCTTTGATACGGTGGCCGAGAGAGCTCAACACGCTGCAAATGAAGAAAACACATGCAAATAGAAAAAACACCAGCAAATAAAGAAAACATCTTCATCAGTTTGACAACACATGCGCTGCAGAAGTCCACAATACATACAAATAGACAAACGCGCTGCAAATAGCACATACCAGGCCCGGAGATCTCAAGCCCTTCTGCGATGATCTGAATGATGATGATGATGATGATGATGATTAAGCTACTTTTAGAATTAAATTAATATTTTAATTTGCCCCTCAATAATTTATAGCGCATCACGCATAACCAATGCGCTGTAATAAGATTAGCTCCTCATTTAAAAAAAAAAAACTTGTAACACCTACATCTCTTCTCATTTTTTTCAATACATATGGGCCACAAGAGAAATATTAAGAAAATAAATTAAGGTTAAATAGTGTTATCAGAACATGTTGAAGTAGAGCTCTCTTCGCTTTTGTTTTTAGTTTCACTTTCTGCAGTGAATAATTGACTGGGATTTGAGACATAAAATCAAGTAAATTATTAAAAAAAAAAGATATTATTTATTATTAATAATTTATTAATAATATTTTTTTACGCAAAATAATACCCCTCAAATCATTTGTCCTGGCGCCGGGACTGGCACAGACCACAATGAAAATGTTATAGGGAACACATTGACGTACCTGTCTGGGATTGTTCAATGTTTACTCGTGGTGTGCACCTGAAAGGTGAGTTTTTTTTTTTTTTGTTTATACTATTGTTTGTTAACATTTTACACGTCAATCATACAACAGTAGTTCGAATAGCCACAGAGACATTGCACAGCTTCGATGTTTTCATCCTCACTAATTTTGCGCTCTGGCTCAAATTGAAAAGGCGATCATATTAAGACCTGTATGCGTTACTAGATTACCGTTGCACCAAAAAATACAGATAAAAAGCCTCAGTCATTAGGGCTAAAGTGAAGAGAACAAAGACGCAGTTAGGAAGTTTTATTTGTCCACATTCTGCACAACTTCCTATTATTTTCTCCTCTTATCGCTAGTAAAGCAGTAAAGACTTACATCTCTTCTCTTGTAGCTTATCAACTGAAAATTACAACCAAAAGCTGCACAATGTGGCATTGTATATTATATTCAGTGTTGTGTTGCGTTAAAAATAGCAATAGGACAGAGTCAGTAGAGCAGTGAGTGCAACCATTTGACGTCACCGACACAGAACACAAACAAAATGGCGCCGCCCATTGTCCAAATATGTTATGGATTTTTTAAATAACGTAAATCTTTCATGGGTTTTCTACTACATATTTCAGTAAGAGACATCATATACATTATATTACGCCATACAAGTCTTAACAGCAGGGGTTCCCTTTAAAGGCAGATGTACCACACACTGGTTTAAGGAGGATGAAACCTCAGCTGTTGGATCTGGACAGAGTTGCAGCATCTCCAGCTTTAACTCCAGTTTCAGTGGACACGAGAATGAACCTCATTGGTTACGCAGCACGTTTGAGTTTCCGGAAGAGGTTTGTTCTTGTGCATCATTCAGGTTAGGTTGAGCTTCTGCTTATGTTCGCTGATCAATGTTTATGTAAAAGTAAAAACCTAAATTAAATCTGTTCATCATACCAAGCGATCGATTCTCTTCAGAAAATTTGGACTAAACCCCATCGATTCATATGGATTAGTTTTCCGATCTCTTTATGAAGTTTTTGAAGCATCAAAGTTTCAGTTACAAAGGCAGCCAATGGAAGGAAATCTGACAGCATTCTGTCATCAAAAATATCTTAATTTTTGTTCTGAAGATGAACGAAAGTCTTACGGGTGTGGAACGACATGAGGGTGAGTAATTAATGACAATAATTTCATTTTGGGGTGAACTAACCCTTTAAGAATCAGTCTTAGACTTTACTAAAAGTTGCTTTTAGCTTCTTTATAAAAGTCTCCTACTCTTAGAAAAGTCCTACTTGTAACTAAGAAATTTTTAACACAGTCAAAGCTAAAGACAACTCTCAAGAGCATTTATGAGAAGTTTTATACATACGAGCCCAGATGTAAAAGCAGCTGCGTTAATGGGCAGTAATGTGCACTTCATCTTTTTGGCCTCTAGATGACAGTTAAGTCAATGGAAGTGCAGAAATGTGTTAAATAGATGATGTATTAGTGTGTTTTTGGACCGTCAATACTATTTTTCCTGTTTCTGTCATCAGTCTGGTGTCTGAGATCTTGTGTTTTCTGTCAGAAACTGGCACTGACCCACTTAAACACAATGTTGCTGATGGTTATGACTGTGATACGTGTGTGTCGTCCACCTCTTGAGTTTGTGTCAGAAAGAGGAAGTGAAACTAAGAGTGGTAAAGCTTGACCTCTGATGCTGCTCAGACGCTCCTGCAGACATGATGAACATCTTTAACTGTTCTTTCTCAAAGCAAACATCTTTCACATATTCTCTCACAGAGATTTAACAATAGTGAGATCTACAGAGATAAAGATTGTGTTTGACATCTGGAGACATTAACTCTCTTCTCGAGTTATTCTTGTGTAGGTGAGATGATGGTCACACATCAACAGGAAGAGGAAGACCAACATTTAGCTGCACTTTATAAAGTGTGAAAACTGCAGCCGTATGATGGCATAAACTGCTTCATATTTTTTTCATTTGTGCGTCGACACTGACACACTGACACTGCAGAGCGGTAAGAACATTTTTACCATTATTGTTTATGAGTTAAAATAATTCAGTAGGGCTACGACTGATATTTATAAAACTGTTTTCGGTGAATGTTGATTTGATGAAGTGATTTGAACTCCAGAAGCTCAATATCTGTTGTAGATTCATGTGTAAATATTGTGTGAAGCTCTTTAGACACACGAGGCCTGACATGAGAAACATCATCAGTTCACGTCAAGCCTTCAATGAGCCGTGAATTATTCTGAAATCATCATGTGCTTTATCTATCAAATAGAGTTTGTGATGTTGTATAGAGATGATGCTCATAATGTCATAATTGTCAGTTTTCTGATTGCAGAAGTCACTATGGTGTCGTCTCTCATAAAGTCTCTTCCTCTGATCGTAGTGATCATGACTGCGGGTGAGTCTTCAGTTTCACTATACAGATATTTGAACAAAAGATGATTGAGCTCTTCACACTTAGAAACTGACATCAGTGTTTTACTGTCAGCTAACATAAAAATATTCAGAAGTTAAAATATATTTGTTGTACATTTGAAACACCTGAAAGCCTCTTCATTTCTCATTTCTGTGTTTCAGGGGTTGATGGTCAGCAGGATTGGGGAGTGAATTACAGCCCTTCATATGTTTGTGCATTAAAGAGATCAACAGTGAAAATATCCTGTACTTTAAAATATCCTCGTGGTCATGTGATCAGAACAGCCTTCTGGACCAAACCTGTAACTGTTGGAGAATCACCTGATCTGTGTTCAGACCCAGGAAAAAGAGGAGGGATTCAGTGTTTGAGTGAAAATAAAAACACTTCCAGCATCACTTTGACGGATGTGACAGAAGCTGATCAACACGTCTACTACTGCAGATTTACTACAAACATTGATGGTGGAAAATGGACGGGGATTCCTGGAGTTCAGCTTGACGTCACAGGTAAAACTAGTGAACTCTCAGAAATAGACCACAGAAACACACAAACACTTTCTTATGTTACTGAATCTGACGAATGACCTTCTTTATTTGTTGGAACACAAAAGGAGATATTTTATAAAATGTCCTGATCGCTCTTGTTCATATAATGACAGCAGGCTCCTTCTTCAAGCTTTTTTAAAAAATTGCAGAATGTCTTAAAATCATGTGACTTTTGACTGATATTCAAGTGTTGTGAAGGTGTGCATTAGAGTTCATCAAGACACAAAGTAACAAACTACAATGTAATATCTTATTTAGCACAAATCTTCACGTCGGTCAGGGTGAACTGCTGTTCTCAAACACTCTCATACATGAAAGATCAAGTTTTGTACTCAATAATAAACTGCACTGGTTTCTTTCTCATCAAAGCTTGTCGTTTGCCTTCAGAACACTTGAATATACGCACGAGTTTCATACGAGTGTTTTGAAGCTTTTGAATTCTTTTTAAAGCTTGATCATTCAGATCTCATTCTGCTGTTTAACTGAACAAGTGACTTGTATTATCTTAGAGCCATATATTATTGTTATTTATTAGACTCTGAAATGCTTAATTCTGATTGGTCAGTTGCAGCATTGTCAGTATGCATTGACGTCACTTTCCCGCGGGAACACGCTCCCTCAGCTGGACTGAGTGGCAAAAGAGCTGCTGCATGACTGGATTTAATAGGGGAAACTACAAAAATTCGAGTAAAACAAACGATTACACTAAAGGTTGGGCTAGAAAGTGTTTCTTATAACATGTCAAAGAAACCTAATTCATGGATATTGACATGCAGCCAGGAATCGTGTTTCGTGACATTTATATGTGCCTGATTTTGACGCCGGGGAAATACATAAAGCAAATCTGCCTGTGAACACTTTATATAAATACTATATAGGTAGGTTTAAATCAGAGTGATCACTTATCCATATTGTTATATATCGTTACCTTAAAACCCAACATTCTGACACAAAATGATAACTGAAAAACATGTTTCTCTGCCTGGAGTCCAGCTGTTTCTGTGAATTGCAGCGATCCATTTGCTTCTTTTTTCTGTAGCTTTCAGCAGTCTGTAAAAATATACCTCAGATTGTGTTAAATCTATTTGTACAGTCCATCGCAAAGCTCTTTCCCGGTTTGGATGTGTTTTGTGTGTTTGAAGTAAAATGTGTTTGTGCCAGAAGTAAAAAGCTAAAGGTAGGCTATAAACGAACTACACGATTTCAACGTCACCATCACTAGCTTCTGACAACTCTTTCGGTTTTTATCTAAAAACATTTTCCCAGTATGTTTGAGTTAGAATAGTTTATAAGAATACAATTATGAGCATAACGAGGCTGTAAAAGCAGACTGAGCTTACCTTTTCAGTGTGATGACGTTTAATATCCCCGACTGCCTGTGTAGTCCCATTTAGCCACTTGTTAGAAACCGTCTTTTTCAAGACACATAACTGCTTAAATAAAAAAAAAAAAAAAAAAAAAAAATCACAAGTGGGGTAATACTGATGTATTTTATGTTGTAGAATAAAACATGAAACGGTCTTAAGCTTGCGTTCACCACAGACCTTATTTCAGCCATTTAACCGAAATCCCATTTAAAAAAAAAAAAAAAAAAAAACGACTTCGGGGCGATGGAACCGGAAGTGCTAAAATGCTAACTCACTTCCGCGTTTTGACTACAAAGTTGTTACATTAGTGTTGCTGTAGAGACGAGGCGAATATGGAAATCCACAAACATACGGGCTTTATTAAATCCAAGGGAAGAACGCAGAGCTTAACACATTTAGATGAACATTAAGAACAGACAAGGAGTGAAGGGAAAGTGTCCATTATAAAGGGAGTGCAGAAGATGAGGTCCAGGTGCAGGTGATCGGTGATGATGGGGAGATGACGAGGAAGTGAGTGCAGGTGTGGAAACAGGAGGATGATGGGAAATGGAGTCCGGGAAACACGGGAACTGTGACAAAAGTGATGTCATACCTGCACCACTCTATAGCAACACTGTAATAGTAGACCTACAGTAATATTGTTGAAGTGATTTTCTTGTTGCTAGAATGATTGTTTGTTCACTGTAATGGATGATAAGATAATAATCAGTTATGATTTTAAAACAGTTTCTCCTCATATCAATATTTCATGTCTCCATCATTATTAATGTGGTGTAAAGCTGTGTAATAAGTGATATGACTGTACATTATCTTTAAATGTCCATCTTGTTTGAACTTGTTTGTTGGTTTCGGCTCAAAGCCGATCGCTAGGAAGTTTTTCTTCACAGAAGCTTTGTGTTTAATGAAGTAATAAAATATTTCAACTTAAATCAATATTTTGTGTCTAATTATTTACTTATGTGGCAAGTATCTGTGTAATAAATGGGATAATGCAGATCCAACCGGTTGTTATCCCAGAATAATCCCTGACTGTCACACGTCCTGATCACCCTGATGAAGTTTATTTTGCAAAAACAACCGGCTGGATGTATGAGCAGGATGTTGTTTTCTTTCTTTCAATTTTCTCCTTTTGTGTTCTGAAAAAGAAAGTTTTGCAGCTTAGAAAAAAAAAATCATAATGATAAAAATGACTGATTTTAATTTGTGAATTCTCTAAGCTGACAGTGAATCAGTTGTTGTTGTTGTTGTTGTTCTGTCAGACCTGCAGGTGGAGACACAGCAGAGAGTGAAAATGGGAGATTCAGTCACTCTGACATGTAAAAGCAGCTGCTCTCTGACTGAACAAACAACATTCATCTGGTACAGAAACTCACAGATATTCACTAAAGGAATTGTGAAAGTGAATCAGCTTCATCTGCAGTCAGTCAGTCGTTCTGATGAAGGAAACTATCAGTGTGCTGAAAGAGGACAAGATCATCTCATCTCTCCTGCTGTTTATCTTGATGTTGAATGTGAGTACAAACTGATTCATTAACATTAAATATTTCACACTATATAATTGCGAGAGAACACAAAAGCATTGAAATATATTTTTTCCTCCCATCTCATATTTTTTTTCCATCACCATGTCCCTTTAGGCACTCCGCAGAATATGTAATTTCCTTTCTGAACATTTTTTTATTTTTTTTTTTATTTTTTTATTGAACATCAAGAACAAAACAAACAAAATATACACCTACAATGGCATTAACAAAAATAGTTAAATGAGTATCAAGCAAGGCACATATCAGTAAAAAAATATTAATAAAAGAAAATTACATATATTTAAAAAAAAAATATATATAATAATAATTATAAAATAAAATAAGATGGGGTCTCTTCATTCCTCTTCTAAGAGATCAAGGTCTCTTATTATTCCAGCAAATTTCTGGGCCTTTTTCATTTTCATACATTCCAATGATGGAAAGTAATTACAAATAAAGTCTCTTTTGAATACAGAAAATTTTTGTCTTCATACATTTGCATTTATGAATGAAACATTTTCCCAGAATCAACATTACATTAATAAAAAATTCATTTTTTTATCATCCAACAGCATTCCAAACATAATATGTTTCCTAACAAAAGTGGGCAGTGAATGAATCTTTGTCTCCAACCAATAAGACATATTTTCCCAGAAAATATTTGAAAACACACAAGAAAAATAAAAAGATGATCAGTTGTCTCTATATCTATATAAAATACAGGCATTTTCTTCCAAATTAAACCGTTGTCTTAAAAATTCACTTGATGGATATATACCACTGAATATTTTAAAATGAGTTTCCTTAGCTTTAGGAGCCACTGGAAAGCTAATTTACTGTGTTCGCAATTTTTTTTTTTTTACAGATGATTTATCATAAACTTGCAAAACACCGTTATGGTACAGAAGTGTCGGATATAATATGGAATTAAAACAAGAGCGAATAAGTTTGTTGGGAAGCATTGCCCTGAGGTCATTACCATTGAAAAAAAAGGGATGGGAGTTCACAAAGTCCATCAGGCATGTGGACAAAAGTGTTATGTACCAAATTTATAAAACTTCTTGGAATGGCATTTAAAACATGCTCAAATTGTTTGTGTTCACACTGCAAATGACATTTAAAACAAAAATCTTTAAAAGATAACAATCTTCCATTTTCAACCATTAAATGAAGAACTGACCAAATACCTTTTTCAAGCCAATCAAGAATGCATAGAGATAAAATAAATCTATTGTTCCATATGGGGATTCTATGTGGAGTAAAGCTGTGGTTATATAGTAACTTCCAATATAACAAAATCTGCTGGTGAAAGGACGATAATTTGATTGGTAGTTTGGAAACAGTGAAATCACATCTCAGTAGGAAATCAATTCCACCCAGTTTTTTAAATATACCTCTGGGAATACTAAACCAGAAACTAGTTTCATTTGTTATCAAATTTTTAAGCCATTTAACCTTCAACATTCCATTTATACAATAGAAGTCAAAGGCTTGTAAACCACCATTTTCATAATCTTGTAAAAGTTGTGCTCTCTTTATGTAGTGCACGCGTTTTCTGGGTGAAGTACCTGTTGGTAGGGCAACTGAGCTATTGGTATTTGTATAAAATAATTGAATAATATTACAGAAATTTTCACCAAACCCATACATTTCTAAACATTTAAAAATAAAATAATATTCTAACACATCAAAGGCTTTATAGAAATCTAAAAATAAAATAACCCCATCATCCTCTATTTCTTGATTATACTCCAGCAAGTCCAGAACCAATCGAATATTATTATGTATAAATCGGCCTTTAATGAATCCAGTTTGTGTCTCCCCAATAATTTTGGATAAGCTGTTTCAAGCGGTTATTATATATGTGGCTTAGTAATTTATAGTCGTTGTTTAGTAAAGTTATAGGTCGTAAATTGTCCAACAATCTACAATCTTTTCCTGGTTTGGGAATGAGTGTGATAAGGCCTTGTCTCATTGAACTAGGCAAAACCAAAGTTTTAATCATTTCCTGAAAAGCTGCAAAAAGAAATTCTCTTAATAAGACCCAAAAATGGCGATTAAAAACAAACACATAACAGCAGAATCAAGTTCTTCAATTGTTAATTCTGCATCACATATAATTTTAAATTGTTCATCTATATGAGGGACAAATTGTCCAATTTTTTCAAAGAGAGAATTAGGGTCTAATATTGAAGAGGATGACGAATATAAAACCTGATAAAAGTTGGCGACTTCTTTAGCAATTAATTGTGTATTAGAACACTCTGCCCCATTAATAATTAAAGTTTTAATAGAGTTTCTTTCTTTCTTGACACTTTTTTTCCAGTCTGCAGAAATAAGCTGAGTTTTTCTCCCATTTTTCCATCCATTTAGCTCTTGATCTAATATATGCCCCCTTAGCTTTTCTCATATAGATTTCATCCAACTGTGATTGCAAAAGTAACAATCTTAATCTATCATCCTCCGTCAAACTCAATTTGTTAGAATATTCATTTATTTCTTCAATAATAGAGGTCTTTTTTAAAATATAAGATTTGTTTAGCTGTTTACTATACGAAATAGATAACTGGCGAAGTTTCTATTTAAAGAATTCCCATTTATCCAGGAAACCAGGTTATTATCATTAATAACATTTGAAATAATATCTTTGACCAATTTCACATAACCTTCATTTCTGAGAAGGTTAAACTTCCAATAACCCTTGTTACGGAAAGGTTTATTTTTATGATTTATCATCAATTCAGTTGAACAGTGATCTGTTAGTGGAGCTGCCGATATATTAGATATAGTTTGATAAGGCAAAAAACTATGAGAAATTAACCAAAAGTCAATTCGGGACTTGCTAGATGCATCAGGTTTAAACCAAGAAAACTGTCTTAGACGGGGGTTTGATTCACACCAGGGATCTATTAAACCTTGATTATTACAAAAGTGTAATAATAGTGAATTGTAATGATTCTCATTATATTTAGTTGGTGATCTATCTAACCACTCATCATACACCATATTAAAGTCACCACCCAATACAATAAAATCAGTAGCATATTTTGTTTTCATTTCCTCTAATATCAGTGATATTTCTGAAATTAAAAGTTTGTTTTGGGACAAATTATTATAACCATACACATTTCCTAAGACAATGTAACAATATTCAATTTTTTGAATGCAAAATAACCAATGTCCATCCAAACTAGATCTTGATTCAACAAATTTCCCAGGGAAGTTGTTAAAAAGAAAAGCAACACCTCCTGATCGATTTGTGCCATGAGCAAATAAAATTGGTTCACTCCACTGATTAGGCCAAACAGTACAATCACTGCCACTTGAATGAGTTTCCTGCAAAAGAACATTGAGCTTTTTTTCCCTTACAAAACAAAAATGTAGCTTTTCTTTTCGTACTGTCTCTTAGACCCCTAACATTTAGTGAAAGAAAAGAAATACAACTGTTAGGTTTAAACATGGAACAAGAATAACCGTATTAACAAAACAATAAACAATCCCTTTAGGAGAATAACGCTGGATATTAGGATTTAACAGAAATCAAAATATAATATGAACTGATACTCCGGCAGATGAGTTTCATATTTAGTTCTCACAAGCCACAGCCTCTTCATTGTTTCATGGCAGATTTTAGCCCATGTTCTGATTTGTAATTGAGATTAGACGGCCGTCGATGTACCCCAAAGGACCACGATAATACGCCTTCTTACCGGCGCTTCTGGCTTCCTGGATGAGCGGCCAAAGAGCTGCACGAGCACTCCGGTCCTCAGCTGACAGATCCTCCGCGAACCTGATTCCACGTTCAGTGCACAGCTGGGAGTTCTTTGTAATCTTCCAGAATTCGTCCCTGTATCAACGCATGGCAAACTGAACAATCATTTGACGGTGTCTTCCACTCTCCTTTTTTCCAATCCGGTGAACAGAGTCGACGACATCTTCCAGCTTCTTTGCCAGATGTGGAGCTATGCTACTCAAAAGTTCAATCACCTCTTTCCGTGCATCCTCGTCAGCATGCTCTTTCATCCCTTTAATCCGAAGATTCCATCTCCGTTTATATCGTTCGAGCTCTGACGTCTTCAACCTTAACTCCTCATTGGATTTCACAAGAACTGCTGTTTGCTTTTCCAAGATGACATATTTTTGCTTGTACTCCTTAATCTCTGCAGCATTAAACTCCACCGATTTGGAGATTGTCGCAATCATGATGCTGTTTTGTCTTATTTTGTACATCTTGAGAATCAAATCTCGCCGTTAGAGAATTAATTGCCTGCAGCAAGGCTGCATTGGAGATGTCACTGTCGTCTGATTTCACCTTTTTTGCAGAGTTTTGGTTGGAGTAATGTGTGAAGCGTCCCGTCTTCTTTCCTTGGTGTTCTCTCGGCCGTAAATATGATCCATTTCCATGGGTACACTTTGGGCTCTGTTTGCTAACTGCGTCATGTTCGCGTAAAGAGTTAACTCGTTCAATGAGCTGATCTCAATCTTATCAAAAGAAACAACTGAACGCAAAAAAGCGTATTTAAAATGTCACTTGAATTTCTGAGGCTGGTTTATGAAAAGGCGTCAATAAAACATACAAATTAAAATAATTTTGCCAGAGCTCAGCAAAACGTGCGTCTAGCTCGCCATCTTGCCGAAGTCCCTATTTCCTTTCTGAACATATATTCGGCTTCAGGCACATCCGTTCTAGACACCAACTGAAATCTCTGATAGTGTGTTATAAAAAGTGTAGAAGAAAATTAAAGATTTCTGTGTTTGTTGCTGAAAGTCTCTTTAATTATTTTCCTCATTTCTGTGTTTCAGCGGTTGATGGTCTGCTGGATTGGGGAGTGAATTACAGCCCTTCATATGTTTGTGCATTAAAGGGATCATCAGTGAAAATATCCTGTACTGTAACATATACTCAGTATTATGAGCTCATAAAAGCTTTCTGGACCAAAACTGTTGGAGAATCACCTGATCTGTGTTCAGATCCAGAGAAGAGAGGAAGAGTTCAGTGTCACAGTGAATATGAACACACTTCCAGCATCACTTTGACGAATGTAACAGAAGCTGATAAACACGTCTACTACTGCAGAGTTACAGATTATCAGAATAAAAGACGAACAGTGATTCCTGGAGCTTGGCTTGATGTCACAGGTAAAGTGAACTCCAAGAAATTGATCACAGAAACATTTTTATTATCTTTTGAATAAACTATCATCTGTGCCTCAGAAACATCAAGCTGTTTATTATAACTGCTGTCTGAAGTGCTTGAGTTTAGTGTTTTAATGTTATTATTTTAGTATTATCACATGATGCTGGGGTATTCCAGAAAGCAAGTTTAACTTATCGTCACATAAACCCTGAACTCTCGGTTGATGAACAAACCTTGATACTCGAGGTCTGGAGTAAGTTCAGCCAACCCGCACTGAAAAAATGTTTTCATTCATCCAAATAAAAAAATTATGTAAATGGTTCACATCTATATTTTATAACTTGAGCCAATGAAAAATAAATTCATATTATTTCTTAAATGATATTTTTTGTTTTGATTAAATCTATATCTTTTTGTTTAGATCAAAAATAGAATTTAAAATAATTGACTTTCTTCAACAAGAAAATTATACATTGAGCCAGATTTAATAAAATACTTTTCATAGACATAAATAACTTGCTCTAAACAATATTTTCTATTTTTCATTAGCTCAAGTTATAAAATATAGATGTGAACCATTAACCTAAATTTTTTTTTAATTGGATGGATGAAAACATTTTTTCAGTGCAGAGTATGAAACTCAGAGTTAATGGTGACCAAATCCAGGAGTCACCATGGAAACGGACGCTAAGAAGAAGTGTTCCATAGAACTTCTTTCTTCTTTTGTTTAATGGCAATTTACATTCTTAGTGCATATCGCCACCTACTGGATCTTTTTTAATCTTATCTTTTAATCTTTCATTAATCAGTTTTTGTTGTGAACAAGAATTATATCGTTTGTTTGACGCTAAATATATAAATTAAAAAATAGATGAATTGACCTAAAAACAGTCTGTGCTTTCAAAGGTAATCTGGCTGTATAAGTTTTTATGAATGCACATCTATGATGCGTGAGAAGAGAATAAAAAACAACCCTGTTGCTTTATGTTATGTTATAATATATAACTATATAATATATTATTGTGTGAAATCTGTTCTGCTCACTGGAGCCTCATCATGCGCTGAACACCTCTGAAAGAAACTAACCCTGAAACACGAGCTGCTCCAGAGCAGGTTTTGTTCAGAGAGTAAGTTGCTATGGTTACTTACATACCCTGAAAGTGACCTTTTTGGAACTGAAAGTTGAGGTTATCCATTTACTCTGAGTAAACTTACCCGGATATGTTGCATAACCTGCTTTCTGGAATACTGCCCTGATGTTGTGATGATGATGATGATGATGACAGTCAATCAGTTGTTGTTGTTGTTCTGTCAGACCTGCAGGTGGAGACACAGCAGAGAGTGAAAGAGGGAGATTCAGTCACTCTGACATGTAAAAGCAGCTGCTCTCTGACTGAACAAACAACATTCATCTGGTACAGAAACACACAGAGATTCACTAAAGGAATTGTGAAAGTGAATCAGCTTCATCTGCAGTCAGTCAGTCGTTCTGATGAAGGAAACTATCAGTGTGAAATAAGAGGAAATAATGATCATCTGATCTCTCCTGCTGTTTATCTTGATGTTGAATGTGAGTACAAACTGATTCATTAATATTAGTGAAATATTTCACAGATTATTCAGAATTTAGTTCAGATTTGTCTGATAAATTCAGGCCCAATCATACAAACTGCATGACATTTTTGTTTATTAGACATGATTTATTCTTATTAATTTATTAATATGCAAAATTAATGCAAAGCATGAATCTGTTTAGTGATTCTTTTTATGAATCCTGGGTTGAAAAATATAATATTGTTTTATTGACTGCACCAGTTCAGATGTAGATTTGCACCTTTTTCATCACTTTTGATTTCTACTTACAGATACACTTCAGTAATTGTTAATAATGATTATAGAAGGTCATGGCATTAATAAAATAATTATTTTTCTGTTTTATGTATATTTCATGTAGATCCTCCAAAGAGCGTCTCAGTGTCCATCAGTCCGTCTGGTGAAATAGTGTCAGGAGATTCAGTGACTCTGAACTGCAGCAGTGATTCAAACCCTCCTGCTCTGAACTTCAGCTGGTTTAAGGAGGATGAAACCTCAGCTGTTGGATCTGGACAGAGTTTCAGCATCTCCAGCTTTAGCTCCAGTTTCAGTGGACGCTTCTACTGTGAGGCTCAGAATAAATATGGATCTCAGAGATCAGCGTCTGTTTCTCTCACTGTTAAAGGTATTTTCTATAAACAGACACTCTTTCAGGTTCATCTGTCTCACGTGTGAAATGATCTTCATGATCATCTTGTTTCAGGGGTTCAGAGAGCTGCTCTGCACACAGTTTCTGGGATCGTGGCGGGATGTGGAGGATTGATCTTCATCATCATCATCATTGTGTTCGTAAAGTGAGTGAATGTTGAGCAGCTCCTGCATTAAATTCTTTTGCAAAATTTGTTAAACTTAAACCACTATCAATAAAACTTTTCAGTACTTTCTAACAAAAACATTTTTTTCTCCAGGAAGAAGAGGAGAGACGGTGGAGCTGAAGTTATCAGACAAAATCAGGCAAGTTTAGTGATTCATGCCTGAATCTACAATGACATGGATATTATATTTAACTAGAAAATACAAAACTGACAAGATCATGTACTGCTGCTTGACAAATATTTGACATGAAGAGAATCTGGAAAACAATGTTAATGTAACTCACAGTCACATGCGTTTCTGAATGATTGATCTGTTGTTATATTTCTGTGATATTTTATTGGATGAAACTGCAGGAGGATCGCTCTGACAGATCAGCAGAAACGGCTCTGACCAATGACACTGCACTGTATTCACTCGTATCAGCCAATCAGAGAGATGATCTGTATGCCAACATTAAAGCAAAGAAACCCGAACGCTCCAGGAGAAAACAAACAGAAACAGACTTTGCAGATGTTGGAGAAGTTCAGTATGCCAGTGTCCATCACTTCAAGAACAAAGACATGAAGAAGACTGAAGAGAACGACTGTCAGACCATTGAGACGCATCATCCATCTGAAGCCAACAGGTGAGAAACCATTCATCTGAACCCAAATAAAACATGTTCAATGCTGAATCAGAGCTCTCGTTTTTGTGTTGTTGAGATTGTTGGATTGTCATCTGCTGGTGGGACTTTCTGAAATGCCACATTAATATATTTGTATAATTTCTCACCAGATCTGAGGATGTGATCTACAGCTCAGTTTATTGATGCTGATGGGAGAACTGGATTTGAGTCCAGCACAGGTCATGTTCCCATTTCCCTCTCCTCTTGATTTCACTTACACATTTATGGAATTGTTTTTCTGTTTGGATATGGATAGATTTAGATTTATAATCAGCTCTTATGATCTGAAATGATTGTCAGTATCACACACACTCACTCTAGACATGAACACACTGATACCTGTAATAGTCTTTTAGCTCTCGCTTTGTACAGTCAGTGCAGAACAGATGTTTCCTCTCGTCTCGTCAAACTGTGTGATTTTATTGATAAATACATTAAATCTGAACATTGTGTTTTTGCCTTAAATCATTATGGTCTGTAATAATTATTTATATTTTAGAGCTGTCAGAACAAGGTTCACAAAACATGTTGATAATGCCAATCTTTACACCAGTTACTACTTCGTCTATAAATAGGCTAGCCAAGTTATAGTAATTTCCAGTTACCTGTCAGATACCTGCTCACATTTATCAGATCCATATTTATTTTCTTGTTGAGAGTTTTGATGTCATTAGTGACATTCGCAGGCGATCACCTGTAACCATGAACACATCTGTAATTACCAAAATAATGTTCCTCTGCACAGTGTTGCCAACTATTTTCAATGGAAAGCAGCTAAAGCCAGCTCAAAAAGTCACTAAATGCCGCTAGTGTCAGCATTATGTTCTGTTCAGTGTTTTTTCCTGTCAAAATAAATTGACCTAGTTTCCAAGTCTGTGTCATTTTCATTTTGTTCACCTGGTGTTCATTAATTAGCTCATTAGTTCCCTCATTTAGTGTGGTTTATATTCTGTTTTGTTCAGTTCTTTGTCCTGTCTTGTCAATGTTAAGTGGTTGTGTTTTCCCATTCTCCTGTGATTCCCCTGCCTGGATTTAATAAAGACTGTTTGTGTTTCGATATTCTCCTGTGGTGTTTATATCCAGCCACACGTGACAGCTACCCTGTCATGCTCTCTTTACGTGGGTTTTATTCATAAAGCATGAGAGGAGAGCACCGTGACTGTCAGTCGTCTTTTAATGCCGCACACAAACACACACAGGCAGGATGTCACAACTTGCCTCCTTAAACTTTGTAACACTGCCCTCTAGTGGGACATTTATGTAATAACATCAATAATCACAGACATAGTTACTTTAAAGGGATAGTTCACCCAAAAATGAAAATTCTGTCATCATTTACTCACCCTCAAGTAGTTCCAAACCTCTATAAATTTCTTTGTTCTGCTGAACATAAAGGAAGATATTTTGAAGAAAGTTTGTAACCAGGCCACTTTGGGGCACCATTGACTTCCATAGTAGGGAAAAAAATACTATGGAAGTCAATGGTGCCCCAGAACTGTTCAGTTTCCCACATTCTTCAAAAAATCTTTTTTTTATGTTCATCAGAAGAAAGAAATGTATGCAGGTTTGGAACAACTTGAGGGTGAGTAAATGATGACAGAATTTTCATTTTTGGGTGAACTATCCCTTTAATAGCCTACATGCACCCGCATATACTACAACCCAGCTAACAGGGAACATTAACATAACTTTGACTAACAAACGTTCTTCCAGTAACATTAATAGAGTGTTTGTTCATCGTTATCTGTTTTTCAATAATGTTCTCAAAAGGTTATCACAAAAACATTATTTATACATTGTTTGTAGAAGGTTTTTTTTTTTAAATGTCCTCATAATGTCAGGAGAAAACGTTCTCAGAACAACATTCTTCAATTGTTATTGCAGCATGAAGCATGTCACCATTGTTGAGATTCATATGCTGATTCTTGATGTCTGTGGGTGTCTAAAAAAACCTACAGTTTATTTATAAATCAAAATTCAGAATGTCTGATCTGTTGAAAGAAAGTATTGTTGGTGAATATAATCAGAAAGTAAAAGTCCTGCCATATATTTATTCCACCCACTGAAGCAGAGTTAAAGTTAATAAGATAATTAAGTGATTAATTGAGTGTTGATTGGCCATTATTGAAGATACCTGATGTTAACAAGCAGAATCACCAAAGGAGAAAAATCACAATTTTTAAGTCATCATCATGGAGATCAGGGTTTGCTTTAGTTGGGCTCTTGACCCTTGACTTTTTAATATTAGATTTTGTTTGGCTGTTGTAATTGAGTTATCAGACAAACAAAGAGAAAAGATGGTCAGGTGGTGTTGGTTGTTTTCACACTATCATTATTTGATCTGAATCTCTGAACTCATTTAGAGACCAATCTCTGAGTTAGATACACATTATTGATTACAGCAGAAGATCAGCTTTGTCAATATAATCGAAAAGATTTCTCAAAAGTTGTTCTGATCAAAGAAAAAAAAAAAAAAAAAACTTTCATTTATGCACACACAGACATCAAGAATCAGTGTATGAATCTCAACAACGGTGACAAGCAACATATTCTGATAAATAAATCAACTCTGAACATTAGAAAACAAGCTACTAAAAAGTCACATTACAACAGCAAAAAATAAAATACTGAGAATAAAGGAAATTACTAAGACAATTCATCTCATAATTTATTCATCTCATAATTTATTCATGCAGCAATGCATGATGGGAGCCATGGATTAATTTTGATTGGTGGCACCCAGAATGCACTGCAACATGCTTTATTATTCTCACCACTGTTGAGATTTACAGGCTGATTCTTGATGTCTGTGTGTTCCTAAAAGAAAGGTTTCTTTTTTTTTTTTTTTTTTTGACCAGAACAACTTTTAAGAAATCCTTTGGATTATATTGAAAAAGCTGATCTTCTGTTGTAGAATCACAGTGCTGCTGAAATCAATAATGCAAATCTAGCTCAGTGATTCAGGTCAAATAATGATTATGTGAAAACATAACCAACACCACCTGATCATCTTTTCTCTTTGTTTGTCTGGCTGTTATAACTCAGTTACAAAAGCCCAAACAGAATCTAATATTAAAAAAATAGAGGGTCAAGAGCCCAACTAAAGCACACTCTGATCTCCATGATGGTGACTTAAAAATTGTAATTTTTTCTCCTTTGGTGATTCTGCTTGTTGACATCAGGTATCTTCAATAATGGTCAATCAACACTCAATTAATCACTTAATTATCTCATTAACTTTAACTCTGCTTCAGTGGGTGGAATAAATATATGGCAGGACTTTTACTTTCTGACCCCTGGACTTTCCACCTCTGGTGATGATGTCACACTGCCCCCATGGATTGGGGATCCTCTCTCACGGCCACCTAAAGACTCAAAATAAATATTACACAGATGCACGTAACAGACACTCTTTCAGGTTCATCTGTCTCACGTGTGAAATGATCTTCATGATCATCTTGTTTCAGGGGTTCAGAGAGCTGCTCTGCACACAGTTTCTGGGATCGTGGCGGGATGTGGAGGATTGATCTTCATCATCATCATCATCATCATCATCGTGTTCATAAAGTGAGTGAATGTTGAGCAGCTCCTGAATTACATTCTTTTCAAAAATTGACATGAATGAAGAATTTGTTGAACTTTGCATGATCAAAAATTTTAAATATAACATTTTTCTGACATTTTTAGTATTTTCTAACAAAAAAAAATTTTTCTACCCACGAGCGGGCTCGGGGGCCGCTGGAGCGGCTGGTTCCGCCCAAAAATCAATGATCGAATTCCTCCACATACTTCTCCAGCGGGTGGCCGTCCTGCTTTGAAGACCAGATGCGGTCCTCCACTGAGAGTTTGAGCTGGCGGTTACTTGAGGGCACGGGAACAAGGAAAATACCCATAATTCAGTTTGTGGAAGTCCTGCGGTATAGGTCTGTTCTTCTGTTACGGTGTATGGTTGTAGCAGAGATGAGGCGCATACGGAGATCCACAAAACAGGGTATTTATTACACGAAGGAGCAGAACATAACCAAAACACACATAGCTTAACAGTAGAACAGAAAAGGAGTGCTAGGAGTGAGTCCAACTTAAAGGGAGTGCTAATGACAATAAACAGGTGCAGGGAATCCAGGAGAAGCGGGAAGGCTGATGAGGGAAGTGAGTTCAGGTGTGCAAACAGGAGGATCATGGGAAATGGAGTCCGGGAATGAAGGGAACTGTGACAGGGGCTTTCCCCACCAGAAATTTGCTCTACTCTCAGTGTAACTTTCATTAAAAATAATAAAGTCATTAAAAACCTAAAAAACAAACAATGGTCTTTAAACAATGGTTTTTAATGGGGGAGTCAACTGCACGCTCAGGTACGGCACGCAGGAATAGCTATTATATTAAGCTCCTCATCAATAGTGATCGTACTGGTTTGAAAAACAGAATTTAGAGAATCTTCCTTGTATTCCATCTTCATCTCACTCCAGCACAGTGGGTGGTTGCATGAGAATACCTGGACTTATTTGTAATATTATATGAATTGTTTGTATTAAGTACCAGTGTCTGATCTTGTTAGTTGTGTTTTATGCAATCAGGGTAAAACTGAGTTTCATTTTCACCTCCAGTATTTTAAACTTTAAGAGCAAAATGACCACATTTAAAACATTTTATCATAATTTACTCACCTTCCAAAGCATTGTGGTGATATGATTCTGAAGTGTGACACGATATCATTTTTTATATGAATATGTAACAGTTAAATGTGTTTTAGCTTATTGTGTAAGATTTGCTGTCTTAAGCCTCCTTCATACTGAAATCATCCAATAAATTTTATAATAAATAGATCAAATAAACAAATTTTACAGTCAGTTGGTTTTAAGTTTAAATAAAATATTTGTTTTGTTCTTGCTTCCCATTTTGCTTTGGCCTCAAAAGTGGACGTAAATGCATTTGGTGGGTGTTAATCTCCCATCCTGACTGTATAACGCTTGATTCATGTGCATTTTAAATACATAATCTTTATAATTCATATATGACGCCCACATTATCTTCTATTTACATGATTGGTTTATAAACACATAGTGAACAATACAGAAAAAAATACAACTTTGGTAACCTTTATTGCTTCTAAAATCAACATGTACAAGAATCAGATGAAAAAGCAGCTGCTGTATTGGGGCAGTAATGTGCACTACATCTTTTTGGCCACTAGATGGCAGTAAAGTCAATGGAAGTGCAGAAAAGAGTACTGCTCACAGCAGAGCCATGGGTGGAGCATGAAGTCCAGCTCCTCCTCTCTGAATGTAATTTGGGTGTAATGGGTGGAGCTAGAAGGTCCAACCACACCCTAACCCGACCCATAACTCCATCCCTCCACCCATTAGATCCACAGAGCTGGAGATGGAGGTCATTTGGCTCTCCAGTGAGCACCACTTGTCCTTTTTTAGTTATTTAATAGATCCTGTAGTGATGCATTAATGTTTTTGAAGACTATTTTTCCTGTATGTGTTTTCGGTCTGGTTTCTGAGTGCTTGTGTTTTCTGTCAGAAACTGGCACTGACCCACTTAAACACAATGTTGCTGATGGTTAAGACTGTGATACGTGTGTGTGTGTCGTCAGCCGCTTCATGTGTTAAACACAGAGTTTGTGTCAGAAAGAGGAAGTGAAACTAAGAGTTGTAAAGATGCTGATCAGACTCTCCTGCAGACATGATGAACATCTTTAACTGTTCTTTCTCAAAGCAAACATCTTTCACATATTCTCTCACAAAAATTTAACAATAGTGAGATCTACAGAGATAAAGATTGTGTTTGACATCTGGAGACATTAACTCTCTTCTCGAGTTATTCTTGTGTAGGTGAGATGATGGTCACACATCAACAGGAAGAGGAAGACCAACATTTTTAGCTTCACAAGTGTGAAAACTGCAGCCGTTTGACGGCATAAACTGATGATGTTTTTCTCATTTGGGCGTCGACACTGACACACTGACACTGCAGAGCGGTAAGAACATTTTTACCATTATTGTTTATGAGTTAAAATAATTCAGTAGGGCTACGACTGATATTTATAAAACTGTTTCAGATGAATGTTGATTTGATGAAGTTGAACTCCAGAAGCTCAATATCTGTTGTAGATTCATGTGTAAATATTGTGTGAAGCTCTTTAGACACACGAGGCCTGACATGAGAAACATCATCAGTTCACGTCAAGCCTTCAATGAGCCGTGAATTATTCTGAAATCATCATGTGCTTTATCTATCAAATAGAGTTTGTGATGTTGTATAGAGATGATGCTCATAATTTCATTTCATTTATTTTATTTATAAAGCACATTTAAAAACAATGCAAGGTTGACCAAAGTGCTGTACAGATCATAATACTCAAAGATAAAAAGAAATTACAATATATAAAACAGAAGACATTTAAATACCAACCCTAAGAAGATGTTTTTTAAGTTTAGATTTAAAAGAGGAGAGCGATGGTGCCATTCGGATCAATACCGGAAGGCTGTTCCAGAGTTTAGGGCCGACTACCTCAGATGCTCGGTCTCCACGATGTTTTAACCTAGATCTACAACAGAAAGCAATCCAAGGTTGCTAGATTGACCTGGATGGATTATGAGATAGGTACGTTGGTGCTAGGCCATGTAGTGCTTTAAAAACGAAAACAAAATTTTGAATTCAGCTCTCAGTTTGACTGGTATCCAGTGCAGAGAGATCAAAATTGGGGTGATGTGATTGAATTTGTGACTACCAGTCAACAGCCTGGCTGCAGCGTTTTGAACCATTTGAAGACGCCCAATAGATGTTTGGTTTGCCCCATAGTAGAGTGAACTGCAGAAAACTAGGCATGAAGTGATAAATGCATGAATAACTGTTTCAAAATTATTTATAGAGAGAAAAGATTTAACTTTTGCTAGACGTTGTAAATGAAAGAAACATGATTTAACAACAGAATTAATTTGTTTATCAAACTTAAGACCTGAGTCAAATAACACACCAAGATTTTTCACACAGGGATTAGCACAGGAACTTCAGTCGCCAAAGTCCAGATCGCCAAAGTCGTAAGAGTCACTAGGACCAAACAATACTACTTCAGTTTTATTCTCATTTAAGGCCAAAAAATTTTGTGAAAGCCATAATTTCACTTCCTGTAAACACACTAGCAGGACCTCTATGGAGCTAGAATCATTATGTTTAAATGGGAGATGTTCATAATGTCATAATTGTCAGTTTTCTGATTGCAGAAGTCACTATGGTGTCATCTCTCATAAAGTCTCTTCCTCTGATCGTAGTGATCATGACTGCGGGTGAGTCTTCAGTTTCACTATACAGATATTTGAACAAAAGATGATTGAGCTCTTCACACTTAGAAACTGACATCAGTGTTTTACTGTCAGCTAACATAAAAATGGTATAAAGTGAAGATATTTTTTGTACATCGCTTCAAAACACCGGAAAGCCTTTTTATTTCTCATTTCTGTGTTTCAGGGGTTGATGGTCAGCAGTATTGGGGAGTGAATTACAGCCCTTCATATGTTTGTGCATTAAAGGGATCAACAGTGAAAATATCCTGTACTTTAAAATATCCTCATGGTCATGTGATCAAAACAGTCTTCTGGACCAAATCTGCTGAAAAACTAGATGACCTGAAAAATGACCCAGGAAAAAGAGGAAGAGTTCAGTATCACAGTGAATATAAAGACACTTACAGCATCACTTTGACGGCTGTAACAGAAGCTGATCAACACGTCTACTACTGCAGATTTACTACAAACTTTGAGAGCGGAAGATGGACGTGGATTCCTGGAGTTCAGCTTGACGTCACAGGTAAAACTAGTGAACTCTCAGAAATAGACCACAGAAACACACAAACACTTTCTTATGTTACTGAATCTGACGAATGACCTTCTTTATTTGTTGGAACACAAAAGGAGATATTTTATAAAATGTCCTGATCGCTCTTGTTCATATAATGACAGCAGGCTCCTTCTTCAAGCTTTAAAAAAAGGTGCAGAATTGTCTTAAAATCATTTTAGTTTTGGGACTGTGTCAGAGCATCTCCAAAACTGCAGCTCTTGTGGGGTGTTCCCGGTCTGCAGTGGTCAGTATCTATCAAAAGTGGTCCAAGGAAGGAACAGTGGTGAACCGGCGACAGGGTCACGGGCGGCCGAGGCTCATTGATGCACGTGGGGAGCGAAGGCTGGACCGTGTGGTCCGATACATAGAAAGAAGTCAGATAGAAGAGCTACTGTAGCTCAAATTGCTCAAGAAGTTAATGCTGGTTCTGATAGAAAGGTGTCACACAGTGCATCACAGTTTGTTGCGTATGGGGCTGTATATCCGCAGACCAGTCAGGGTGCCCATGCTGACCCCTGTCCACCGCTGAAAGAGCCAACAGTGGACACGAGAGCATCAGAACTGATGAATCACATTTTCTTTTACATCACGTGGATGGCCGGTGCGTGAGTCACTTACCTGGGGAACACATGGCACCAGGATGGCACTATGGGAAGAAGACAAGCCGGCGGAGGCAGTGCGATGCTTTGGGCAATGTTCTGCTGGGAAACCTTGGGTCCTGCCATCCATGTGGATGTTACTTTGACACGTACCACCTTCCTAAGTATTGTTGCAGACCATGTACACCCTTTCATGATAACGGTGTTCTCTGGTGTCTGTGGCCTCTTTCAGCAGGATAATGTGCCCTAGATTTCCGGTTCATTAGGGCCCAATAACATTGTATCATTGAAACATGCATTTGCCGTTTGAAACAATGGCTACGTTCACACTCTCAGTTTTGGGAATGACAACTGCATTTACTTACAGCTGTGAGTCTCGCAATGTCCCGTTCACACAGTAGCGTACAGCAGCGTCTCGAATACTGTCTGTATGAATGAGAATCAAGCCCATATTCTCTTACCAGTAACCATAGCGACAGTGACCGAAGTAATGTCAAAGTTGGTGATGTCCATAAAACTGAATTTGGTTATAGAATGTGATTATCACTCCCGTAAATAACCATACTGTGTGTGAACATAACTGTATTAAGGATTTAAATACAAGATTGACAGTCGTATTCTGTTGTTGTGTGAAGGTGGCCTACATACATGACGCTATACATGAGAGAATTATAAAACATGAATTTAACTGAACAAACATGAACAGGATTTTTTTTTTTCTCCTTTGGTGTCCTGGAAAAGAAAGTCATGCTGCCTTACATCAAAACCATAAATAATGACTGGATTTTTATTATTGGGTGAACTCTCACTTTAAGATGATGCTGAATCAGTTGTTGTTGTTGTTGTTCTGTCAGACCTGCAGGTGGAGACACAGCAGAGAGTGAAAGAGGGAGATTCAGTCACTCTGACATGTAAAAGCAGCTGCTCTCTGACTGAACAAACAACATTCATCTGGTACAGAAACACACAGAGATTCACTAAAGGAATTGTGAAAGTGAATCAGCTTCATCTGTGGTCAGTCAGTTGCTCTGATGCAGGAAACTATCAGTGTGAAATAAGAGGAAATGAACATCTGATCTCTCCTGATGTTTATCTTAATGTTGAATGTGAGTACAAACTGATTCATTAATATTAGTGAAATATATTACAAACTTGGCATTTTATTTGGGTTAATATGTAAAGGTACAAAAATCTTTGGTATGTGTTGAAAATACTACAGAAGAAAATTAAAGATTTCTGTTTGTTGCTGAAACTGTCTTTAATTATTTTCCTCATTTCTGTGTTTCAGGGGTTGATGGTCTGTGGGATCAGGGAGTGAATTACAGCTCTTCATATGTTTGTGCATTAAAGGGATCAACAGTGAAAATATCCTGTACTTTAACATATACTCAGAGTTATGAACTCATAAAAGCTTTCTGGACCAAACCTGTTGGAGAATCACCTGATCTGTGTTCAGATCCAGAGAAGAGAGGAAGAGTTCAGTGTCACAGTGAATATGAACACACTTCCAGCATCACTTTGATGGATGTAACAGAAGCTGATAAACACGTCTACTACTGCAGATTTACAGATTATTATCAGAATAAAAGATGGACAGTGATTCCTGGAGCTTGGCTTGATGTCACAGGTACAGTGAACTCATGGCTTATTTCATTTATTATACAGAGTAGTGCATAGGTAAAGCTCTTAAACATAATTTAGCAGGTGTGAACCCATCTAATCTTTCAATGAACTGCCGGAGCATATAAGCAGTCGCTCACCTTGCTCTGGCATCAGCTGTTTTGGCATCCCTTTACCTCTCCAGCTGCATCAACATAATTTAGGCATCTTGCTACAGACTCATCTTCCAAGCATTAGTAATCCCACTCATGAAATGACAGGAAAGTACAGTGAGAGACAGGAAGGAATGAGATGAGGACATGATCCAGGACACAACGGCTCTTTATATCAGCTGTGATTGTCAGGAGTGATGAAACTGACAAGCATTATATTGTGTCACTGCTGTCTGAAGTGCCTCAATGTTGAGGTTTAGTGTCATCATTATTGTCATTTTAGCATTATCACCATGTAATGTAGATGTGGTGACAGAATTTCATTAAAACAACAAGATTAAAGTCAGTTGTTGTTGTTCTGTCAGACCTGCAGGTGGAGACACAGCAGAGAGTGAAAGAGGGAGATTCAGTCACTCTGACATGTAAAAGCAGCTGCTCTCTGACTGAACAAACAACATTCATCTGGTACAGAAACACACAGAGATTCACTAAAGGAATTGTGAAAGTGAATCAGCTTCATCTGTGGTCAGTCAGTCGTTCTGATGAAGGAAACTACAGATGTGCTGTAAGAGGAAATGAACATCTTCGCTCTCCACCTGTTCATCTTGATGTTGAATGTGAGTACAAACTGATTCATTAACATTAAATATTTCAAACTATATAATTGCGAGAGAACACAAAAGCATTAAAATATATTTTTTCCTCCCATCTCATATTTTTTTTCCATCACCATGTCCCTTTAGGCGCTCCGTAGAATATGTCATTTCCTTTCTGAACATTTTTTATTTATTTATTTATTTTTATTGAACATCAAGAACAAAACAAACAAAATATACACCTACAATGGCATTAACAAAAATAGTTAAATGAGTATCAAGCAAGGCACATATCAGTTAAATAAATATTAATAAAAGAAAATTACATATATTTAAAAAATAATAGTAATAATAAAATAAGATGGGGTCTCTTCATTCCTCTTCTAAGAGATCAAGGTCTCTTATTATTCCAGCAAATTTCTGGGCATTTTTCATTTTCATACATTCCAATGATGGAAAGTAACTAAAGTCTCTTTTGAATACAGAAAAATAAGGTTTTGTCTTCATACATTTGCATTTATGAATGAAAATTTTTCCCAGAATCAACATTACATTAATAAAAAAATCATTTTTTTATCATCCAACTGTTATGTTAGGGTGGTGTAAACAACACACGACGAGGAAGAGTCCGTTTAGAAAGTCTTTACTTGATAATCCACAAGGAGAAACACCGAATCCAGAGCAGAATATACACCAAACCATTACAGACACGAACGAGACCAGACAAAGACACACTGAAAGAACAGAACTGATATACACACACACTAATGAACTCAAATGATGAACAGCTGAGGTGATGATTAATGTCCATGGAAACAGATAGTGGCGGGAACCAGGAACAAAGGAACACGTGACAAAGGAAAACAAACAAACTGACAGTTCATAAAGTGTGTGGATGTGACACCAACAGCATTCCAAACATAATATGTTTCCTAACAAAAGTGGGCAGTGAATGAATCTTTGTCTCCAACCAATAAGACATATTTTCCCAGAAAATATTTGAAAACACACAGGAAAAAAAAAAGATGATCAGTTGTCTCTATATCTATATAAAATACAGGCATTTTCTTCCAAATTAAACCGTTGTCTTAAAAATTCACTTGATGGATATATACCACTGAATATTTTAAAATGAGTTTCCTTAGCTTTAGGAGCCACTGGAAAGCTAATTTACTGTGTTCGCAATTTTTTTACAGATGATTTATCATAAACTTGCAAAACACTGTTATGGTACAGAAGTGTCGGATATAATATGGAATTAAAACAAGAGCGAATAAGTTTGTTGGGAAGCATTGCCCTGAGGTCATTACCATTGGAAAAAAGGGATGGGAGTTCACAAAGTCCATCAGGCATGTGGACAAAAGTGTTATGTACCAAATTTATAAAACTTTTTGGAATGGCATTTAAAACACGCTCAAATAGTTTGCGTTCACACTGCAAATGACATTTAAAACAAAAATCTTTAAAAGATAACAATCTTCCATTTTCAACCATTAAATGAAGAACTGACCAAATACCTTTTTCAAGCCAATCAAGAATGCATAGAGATAAAATAAATCTATTGTTCCATATGGGGATTCTATGTGGAGTAAAGCTGTGGTTATATAGTAACTTCCAATATAACAAAATCTGCTGGTGAAAGGACGATAATTTGATTGGTAGTTTGGAAACAGTGAAATCACATCTCAGTAGGAAATCAATTCCACCCAGTTTTTTAAATATACCTCTGGGAATACTAAACCAGAAACTAATTTCATTTGTTATAAAAGTTTTAAGCCATTTGACCTTCAACATTCCATTTATACAATAGAAGTCAAAGGCTTGTAAACCACCATTTTCATAATCTTGTATAAGTTGTGCTCTCTTTATGTAGTGCACGCGTTTTCTGGGTGAAGTACCTGTTGGTAGGGCAACTGAGCTATTGGTATGTGTATAAAATAATTGAATAATATTACAGAAATTTTCACCAAACCCATACATTTCTAAACATATAAAAATAAAATCATGTTCTAACATATCAAAGGCTTTATAGAAATCTAAAAATAAAATAACCCCATCATCCTCTATTTCTTGATTATACTCCAGCAAGTCCAGAACCAATCGAATATTATTATGTATAAATCGGCCTTTAATGAATCCAGTTTGTGTCTCCCCAATAATTTTGGATAAGCTGTGTTTCAAGCAGTTATTATATATGTGGCTTAGAAATTTATAGTCGTTGTTTATTAAAGTTATAGATCCAACAAAATTAAGTTTAAATTTTCCAACAATCTACAATCTTTTCCTGGTTTGGGAATAAGTGTGATAAGGCCTTGTCTCACTGAACTAGGCAAAACCAAAGTTTTAATCATTTCCTGAAAAGCTGCAAAAAGAAATTCTCTTAATAAGACCCAAAAATGGCGATAAAAATTAGACGTAATACCGTCTGGGCCAGGTGATTTATCTAATGACAAACACATAACAGCAGAATCAAGTTCTTCAATTGTTAATTCTGCATCACATATCATTTTAAATTGTTCATCTATATGAGGGACAAATTGTCCAATTTTTTCAAAGAGAGAATTAGGGTCTAATATTGAAGAGGATGACGAATATAAAACCTGATAAAAGTTGGCGACTTCTTTAGCAATTAATTGTGTATTAGAACACTCTGCCACATTAATAATTAAAGTTTCTTTCTTGACACTTTTTTTTCCAGTCTGCAGAAATAAGCTGAGTTTTTCTCCCATTTTTCCATCCATTTAGCTCTTGATCTAATATATGCCCCCTTAGCTTTTCTCATATAGATTTCATCCAACTGTGATTGCAAAAGTAACAATCTTAATCTATCATCCTCCGTCAAACTCAATTTGTTAGAATATTCATTTATTTCTTCAATAATAGAGGTCTCTTTTAAAATATAAGATTTGTTTAGCTGTTTACTATACGAAATACATAACTGGCAAAGTTTGTATTTAAAGAATTCCCATTTATTTATCCAGGAAACCAGGCTATTATCATTGATAACATTTGAAGTAATATCTTTGACCAATTTCACATAACCTTCATTTCTGAGAAGGTTAAACTTCCAATAACCCTTGTTAGGGAAAGGTTTATTTTTATGATTTATCATCAATTCAGTTGAACAGTGATCTGTTAGTGGAGCTGCCGATATATTAGATATAGTTTGATAAGGCAAAAAACTATGAGAAATTAACCAAAAGTCAATTCGGGACTTGCTAGATGCATCAGGTTTAAACCAAGAAAACTGTCTTAGACGGGGGTTTGATTCACACCAGGGATCTATTAAACCTTGATTATTACAAAAGTGTAATAATAGTGAATTGTAATGATTCTCATTATATTTAGTTGGTGATCTATCTAACCACTCATCATACACCATATTAAAGTCACCACCCAATACAATAAAATCAGTAGCATATTTTGTTTTTTTTGTCAATATTTCTGAAATTAAAAGTTTGTTTTGGGACAAATTATTATAACCATACACATTTCCTAAGACAATGTAACAATGTTCAATTTTTTGAATGCAAAATAACCAATGTCCATCCAAACTAGATCTTGATTCAACAAATTTCCCAGGGAAGTTGTTAAAAAGAAAAGCAACACCTCCTGATCGATTTGTGCCATGAGCAAATAAAATTGGTTCACTCCACTGATTAGGCCAAACAGTACAATCACTGCCACTTGAATGAGTTTCCTGCAAAAGAACATTGAGCTTTTTTTCCCTTACAAAACAAAAATGTAGCTTTTCTTTTCGTACTGTCTCTTAGACCCCTAACATTTAGTGAAAGAAAAGAAATACACCTGTTAGGTTTAAACATGGAACGAATAACCGTATTAACAAAACAATAAACAATCCCTTTAGGGGAATAACGCTGGATATTAGGATTTAACGGAAATCAAAATATAATATGAACTGATACTCCGGCAGATGAGTTTCATATTTAGTTTTCACAAGCCACAGCCTCTTCATTGTTTCATGGCAGATTTTAGCCCATGTTCTGATTTGTAATTGAGATTAGACGGCCGTCGATGTACCCCAAAGGACCACGATAATACGCCTTCTTACCGGCGCTTCTGGCTTCCTGGATGAGCGGCCAAAGAGCTGCACGAGCACTCCGGTCCTCAGCTGACAGATCCTCCGCGAACCTGATTCCACGTTCAGTGCACAGCTGGGAGTTTTTTGTAATCTTCCAGAATTCGTCCCTGTATCAACGCATGGCAAACTGAACAATCATTTGACGGTGTCTTCCACTCTCCTTTTTTCCAATCCGGTGAACAGAGTCGACGACATCTTCCAGCTTCTTTGCCAGATGTGGAGCTATGCTACTCAAAAGTTCAATCGCCTCTTTCCGTGCATCCTCGTCAGCATGCTCTTTCATCCCTTTAATCCGAAGATTCCATCTCCGTTTATATCGTTCGAGCTCTGACGTCTTCAACCTTAACTCCTCATTGGATTTCACAAGAACTGCTGTTTGCTTTTCCAAGATGACATATTTTTGCTTGTACTCCTTAATCTCTGCATCATTAAACTCCACCGATTTAGAGATTGTCGCAATCATGATGCTGTTTTGTCTTATTTTGTCTGCGATGTCCTCCAACTTTCTATCTTGAGAATCAAATCTCGCCGTTAGAGAATGAATTGCCTGCAGCAAGGCTGCATTGGAGATGTCACTGTCGTCTGATTTCACCTTTTTTTGCAGAGTTTTGGTTGGAGTAATGTGTGAAGCGTCCCGTCTTCTTTCCTTGGTGTTCTCTCGGCCGTAAATATGATCCATTTCCATGGGTACACTTTGGGCTCTGTTTGCTAACTGCGTCATGTTCGCGTAAAGAGTTAACTCGTTCAATGAGCTGATCTCAATCTTATCAAAAGAAACAACTGAACGCAAAAAAAGCGTATTTAAAATGTCACTTGAATTTCTGAGGCTGGTTTATGAAAAGGCGTCAATAAAACATACAAATTGAAATAATTTTGCCAGAGCTCAGCAAAACATGTGCGTCTAGCTCGCCATCTTGCCGAAGTTCTTATTTCCTTTCTGAACATATATTCGGCTTCAGGCACATCCGTTCTAGACACCAACTGAAATCTCTGATAGTGTGTTATAAAAAGTGTAGAAGAAAATTAAAGATTTCTGTGTTTGTTGCTGAAATTCTCTTTAATTATTTTCCTCATTTCTGTGTTTCAGCGGTTGATGGTCTGCTGGATTGGGGAGTGAATTACAGCCCTTCATATGTTTGTGCATTAAAGGGATCAACAGTGAAAATATCCTGTACTGTAACACATACTCAGTATTATGAGCTCACAAAACCTTTCTGGACCAAAACTGTTGGAGAATCACCTGATCTGTGTTCAGATCCAGAGAAGAGAGGAAGAGTTCAGTGTCACAGTGAATATGAACACACTTCCAGCATCACTTTGACGAATGTAACAGAAGCTGATAAACACGTCTACTACTGCAGAGTTACAGATTATTATTGGAATAATAGACGAACAGTGATTCCTGGAGCTTGGCTTGATGTCACAGGTAAAGTGAACTCCAAGAAATTGACCACAGAAACATTTTTATTATCTTTTGAATAAACTATCATCTGTGCCTCAGAAACATCAAGCTGTTTATTATAACTGCTGTCTGAAGTGCTTGAGTTTAGTGTTTTAATGTTATTATTTTAGTATTATCACATGATGCTGGGGTATTCCAGAAAGCAAGTTTAACTTATCGTCACATAAACCCTGAACTCTCGGTTGATGAACAAACCTTGATACTCGAGGTCTGGAGTAAGTTCAGCCAACCCGCACTGAAAAAATGTTTTCATTCATCCAAATAAAAAAATTATGTAAATGGTTCACATCTATATTTTATAACTTGAGCCAATGAAAAATAAATTCATATTATTTCTTAAATGATATTTTTTGTTTTGATTAAATCTATATCTTTTTGTTTAGATCAAAAATAGAATTTAAAATAATTGACTTTCTTCAACAAGAAAATTATACATTGAGCCAGGTTTAATAAAATACTTTTCATAGACATAAATAACTTGCTCTAAACAATATTTTCTATTTTTCATTAGCTCAAGTTATAAAATATAGATGTGAACCATTAACCTAAATTTTTTTTTAATTGGATGAATGAAAACATTTTTTCAGTGCAGAGTATGAAACTCAGAGTTAACGGTGACCAAATCCAGAAGTCACCATGGAAACGGATGCTAAGAAGAAGTGTTCCATAGAACTTCTTTCTTCTTTTGTTTAATGGCAATTTACATTCTTAGTGCATATCGCCACCTACTGGATCTTTTTTAATCTTATCTTTTAATCTTTCATTAATCAGTTTTTGTTGTGAACAAGAATTATATCGTTTGTTTGATGCTAAATATATCAGTTAAAAAAATAGATGAATTGACCTAAAAACAGTCTGTGCTTTCAAAGGTAATATGGCTGTATACATTTTTATGAATGCAAATTCATGATGCGTGAGAAGAGAATAAAAAACAACCTAGTTTCTTTATGTTATGTTATGTTATAATATATAACTATATAATATATTATTGTGTGAAATCTGTTCTGCTCACTGGAGCCTCATCATGCGCTGAACGCCTCTGAAAGAAACTAACCCTGAAACACGAGCTGCTCCAGAGCAGGTTTTGTTCAGAGAGTAAGTTGCTATGGTTACTTACATACCCTGAAAGTGACCTTTTTGGAACTGAAATTTGAGGTTATCCGTTTACTCTGAGTAAACTTACCTGGATATGTTGCATAACCTGCTTTCTGGAATACTGCCCTGATGTTGTGATGATGATGATGATGATGACAGTCAATCAGTTGTTGTTGTTGTTGTTCTGTCAGACCTGCAGGTGGAGACACAGCAGAGAGTGAAAGAGGGAGATTCAGTCACTCTGACATGTAAAAGCAGCTGCTCTCTGACTGAACAAACAACATTCATCTGGTACAGAAACACACAGAGATTCACTGAAGGAATTGTGAAAGTGAATCAGCTTCATCTGCAGTCAGTCAATCGTTCTGATGAAGGAAACTATCAGTGTGAAATAAGAGGAAATAATGATCATCTGATCTCTCCTGCTGTTTATCTTCATGTTGAATGTGAGTACAAACTGATTCATTAATATTAGTGAAATATTTCACAGATTATTCAGAATTTAGTTCAGATTTGTTTGATAAATTCAGGCCCAATCATACAGACTGCATGACATTTTTGTTTATTAGACATGATTTATTCTTATTAATTTATTAATATGCAAAATTAATGCAAAGCATGAATCTGTTTAGTGATTCTTTTTATGAATTCTGGGTTGAAAAATATGATATTGTTTTATTGACTGCACCAGTTCAGATGTAGATTTGCACCTTTTTCATCGCTTTTGATTTCTACTTACAGATACACTTCAGTAATTGTTAATAATGATTATGGAAGGTCATGGCATTAATAAAATAATTATTTTTATTTTCATGTTTTACATATATTTCATGTAGATCCTCCAAAGAGCGTCTCAGTGTCCATCAGTCCGTCTGGTGAAATAGTGTCAGGAGATTCAGTGACTCTGAACTGCAGCAGTGATTCAAACCCTCCTGCTCTGAACTTCAGCTGGTTTAAGGAGGATGAAACCTCAGCTGTTGGATCTGGACAGAGTTTCAGCATCTCCAGCTTTAGCTCCAGTTTCAGTGGACGCTTCTACTGTGAGGCTCAGAATAAATATGGATCTCAGAGATCAGCGTCTGTTTCTCTCACTGTTAAAGGTATTTTCTATAAACAGACACTCTTTCAGGTTCATCTGTCTCACGTGTGAAATGATCTTCATGATCATCTTGTTTCAGGGGTTCAGAGAGCTGCTCTGCACACAGTTTCTGGGATCGTGGCGGGATGTGGAGGATTGATCTTCATCATCATCATCATCATCATTGTCTTCATAAAGTGAGTGAATGTTGAGCAGCTCCTGAATTAAATTCTTTTGCAAAGTTGGTTGACCTTAAACTACTATCAGTTATATTAAATGTTTTTTACAATAAATGAAACTTTTCAGTACTTTCTAACAAAAACATGTTTTCTCCAGGAAGAAGAGGAGAGACGGTGGAGCTGAAGTTATCAGACAAAATCAGGCAAGTTTAGTGATTCATGCCTGAATCTACAATGACATGGATATTATATTTAACTAGAAAATACAAATATTGACAAAATATTTGACATGAAGACAATCTGGAAAACAACATAGAAGTAACTCACAGTCACATGCATTTCTGAATGATTGATCTGTTGTTATATTTCTGTGATATTTTATTGGATGAAACTGCAGGAGGATCGCTCTAACAGATCAGCAGAAACGGCTCTGACCAATGACACTGCACTGTATTCACTCGTATCAGCCAATCAGAGAGATGATCTGTATGCCAACATTAAAGCAAAGAAACCCGAACGCTCCAGGAGAAAACAAACAGAAACAGACTCTGCAGATGTTGGAGAAGTTCAGTATGTCAGTGTCCATCACTTCAAGAACAAAGACATGAAGAAGACTGAAGAGAACGACTGTCAGACCATTGAGACGCATCATCCATCTGAAGCCAACAGGTGAGAAACCATTCATCTGAACCCAAATAAAACATGTTCAGTGCTGAATCAGAGCTCTCGTTTTTGTGTTGTTGAGATGTTGGATTGTCATCTGCTGGTGGGACTTTCTGAAATGCCACATTAATATATTTATATAATTTCTCCCCAGATCTGAGGATGTGATCTACAGCTCAGTTTATTGATGCTGATGGGAGAACTGGATTTGAGTCCAGCACAGGTCATGTTCCCATTTCCCTCTCCTCTTGATTTCACTTACACATTTATGGAATTGTTTTTCTGTTTGGATATGGATAGATTTAGATTTATAATCAGCTCTTTTATTACGATCTGAAATGATTGTCAGTATCACACACTCACTCTAGACATGAACACACTGATACCTGTAATAGTCTTTTAGCTCTCGCTTTGTACAGTCAGTGCAGAACAGATATTTCCTCTCGTCTCGTCAAACTGTGTGATTTTATTGATAAATACATTAAATCTGAACATTGTCAGAAAGTCTCATGATGACATCATTGTCATGACAATGTAGCACATTTTACACTCAACTCTCATTACTGTAATGTGCCGGGTTTTGTATTTTTCATGTTTTTCATTTCTGTAATACAGTAAAAAATACTTTAAAACTCTTTGTTCACTATGTACATATTCTTTGTACAAATTTAACAAAAATTAAATAATGAGGAATACATTGTAAAACCATCTTCCAAACCGTGTTTTTGCCTTAAATCATTATGGTCTGTAATAATTATTTATATTTTAGAGCTGTCAGGACAAGGTTCACAAAACATGTTGATAATGCCAATCTTTACACCAGTTACTACTTTGTCTATAAATAGGCTAGCCAAGTTATAGTAATTTCCAGTTACCTGTCAGATACCTGCTCACATTTATCAGATCCATATTTATTTTCTTGTTGAGAGTTTTGATGTCATTAGTGACATTCGCAGGCGATCACCTGTAACCATGAACACATCGGTAATTACCAAAATAATGTTCCTCTGCACAGTGTTGCCAACTATTTTCAATGGAAAGCAGCTAAAGCCAGCTCAAAAAGTCACTAAATGCCGCTAGTGTCAGCATTATGTTCTGTTCAGTGTTTTTTCCTGTCAAAATAAATTGACCTAGTTTCCAAGTCTGTGTCAGTTTCATTTTGTTCACCTGGTGTTCATTAATTAGCTCATTAGTTCCCTCATTTAGTGTGGTTTATATTCTCTCTGTTTTGTTCAGTTCTTTGTCCTGTCTTGTCAATGTTAAGTGGTTGTGTTTTCCCATTCTCCTGTGATTCCCCTGCCTGGATTTAATAAAGTCTGTTTGTGTTTAGATATTCTCCTGTCGTGTTTATATCCAGCCACACGTGACAGCTACCCTGTCATGCTCTCTTTACGTGGGTTTTATTCATAAAGCATGAGAGGAGAGCACCGTGATTGTTAGTCGTCTTTTAATGCCGCACACAAACACACACAGGCAGGATGTAACAACTTGCCTCCTTAAACTTTGTAACACTGCCCTCTAGTGGGACGTTTATGTAATAACATCAATAATCACAGACATAGTTACTTTAAAGGGATAATTCACCCAAAAATGAAAATTCTGTCATCATTTACTCACCCTCAAGTAGTTCCAAACCTGTATAAATTTCTTTGTTCTGCTGAACATAAAGGAAGATATTTTGAAGAAAGTTTGTAACCAGGCCACTTTGGGGCACCATTGACTTCCATAGTAGGGAAAAAAATACTATGGAAGTCAGTGGTGCCCCAGAACTGTTCAGTTTCCCACATTCTTCAAAATATCTTTTTTTTATGTTCATCAGAAGAAAGAAATGTATGCAGGTTTGGAACAACTTGAGGGTGAGTAAATGATGACAGAATTTTCATTTTTGGGTGAACTGTCCCTTTAATAGCATACATGCACCCGCATATACTACAACCCAGCTAACAGGGAACATTCACATAACTTTGACTAACAAACGTTCTTCCAGTAACATTAATAGAGTGTTTGTTCATCATTATCTGTTCTTCAATAATGTTCTCAAAAGGTTATCACAAAAACATTATTTATACATTGTTTGTAGAAGGTTTTTTTTTTAAATGTCCTCATAATGTTGGGAGAAAACGTTCTCAGAACAACATTCTTCAATTGTTATTGCAGCATGAAGCATGTCATCATTGTTGAGATTCATATGCTGATTCTTGATGTCTGTGGGTGTCTAAAAAAACCTACAATTTATTTATAAATCAAAATTCAGAATATCTGATCTGTTGAAAGAAAGTATTGTTGGTGAATATAATCTATTAATAACAAATAACCACTTTTGGTCAGGGATAAGATTAGTGAATTATTCTATTTTAGGATGCTGAAAATTATATCACCTGATCATCTTTGGTTCTGGGTTTTTGGCACTGTTACAAAGACCACAACCTCATAAAAAGCCAAGAGTCAAACTGCCCAACGAAATGAAACACTGATCACAATAATGATGACCAAAACATTTTCAATAAAACAACATCTAAACCTCTGTTGATTCTCAAATAGAAGATTTGGCCTGTTATTAAAAAGAGCGCAGCATTTCCTTATGTCCTTTATATCCTTTGCTGGGAATTATGGGAAATGTAGTTTTTTTGGTTACCATATGGGTTTGGATTGTTTGTTCATTTAAATGTCTTCTTGTAAAGTTTATTTTTGTTTTATTTTCATCATTGCTTTATGGTGAATGTAATTTCATGTTTATGGAGTTTATTTGTATATATTATATATTTTTCGAGGTTTGATTTACTGAATGGAGACCCCCTGTAATTATAAAGTGGTTTAGTCTGTCTTGTTAAAAGCGTTGAATTTTCTGTGGCTGGGTTAGTTCTGGAGAAACATCTGAGGCGCAGAACTCAGTGTGCTGAGAAGTCAATTATTATCTAGTTTTCTTTCTTTTCTTATGTTTTCCCCTCTTCTTTTGTGCCTGTGTGACCAGTACATGAGTATTGCAGTAAATAAAATGAGAATTTTGAAGCTTCTATGAATGCCTCCTGAAAACTTTATGGAAGAACACTTACACCTTGAAAACTGAAAAAGTATTGCTTGAAATGTGCTTGAAAGGAATTTCATTTTACAATATCTGTATGAACCCTGTAAGGAGATTCATGATAATTTTGCTTAACATTTCAATATTATTTTACGCAAAATTAGTAAGTTGCCATTATGTATCATCAGCAAATGTTTCCTAAGCTATGAACAAGAGTAAAATATTTTTTTCCTCACTTCTCTTAGTCATGTTGAGACAGATGTAATGATTTTTTTTTTACTATCATGCAAGATGTGTATAAAAAGAACATTGTTAGGATGATCTTTGATTGTGTGTTCATTGCTTTTTTGTTTTGCACAGTGAAATATTTATGTAAAAATTCTAAAAAGTGGTGGTTCAAAACCCAACAACAGAGTATAAGCTGCTGGGTAGTGAGAATACAATCCTGATATCCAAAGCAGTCAACCTGACCTGTCCACACACAGTACATGCAAATATGGGAATAGTGTACACAAAAGCTGACCAAAACATGCCTATTTTAAGTGGAGGAACATTTGTGGTGAGGTAAACACAACTTGCAAGTGAGCAATTCCTGTTATAGTCCATCAAATTGTATTGTTTTTTTATTTCCATTTATTTGGAAAGGGACAGATACAATAAACATTGATAAAACTGAGACAACAGCCATCCAATGCAAGTATCATAGTGCTTTTAGCTAAAGCTAATTTGCAAAATTCATCCGTAGAAAGGGCTTTTATTGACTACAATTACAACAACAATAAAAAAATAAAATAAATGAATAAGCATGAATGCAAGTTTGTTATTAAAACTCGCAGGAGATTTTAAATGATCAGGAAGCGAATTCCAACTTTTTGCACCTTTCACTGAGACTGAACAAAAGATGTTTTACAGAATAAAATTTTACAATTGCTGCCAGAAGCCGCTCTGGTGAATCTGCACCACTGCAATCTCTTGAAAAATTACAGAACGGCTGAGGGGCAAAACCATTAAAACATTTGAATTCAAGATTTACATACTGAAAATAAACAGAATGAGCAGAACTTCTTATTTTACAATGATAATATCTTATTTGCTTCCTATCCAAAATTTTCAAGGCACGATTATAAAGACATTCAATCTGATAAATTAGTCTGAGACCAAATTGTTAATCCATATGATTTGTGAAAATATCATTGAGTTTAAAAACAACAAAGCATGATCAAAAGTTAAACAATTTCTTTTCATAAAGCTAATAAGATTGACCTTGATTGTTTTACATATCTTTTTAACATGGCTATTAAAATTTAACTGAGAATCGAAATCTTGTAGTTTTACAATAAATCTTACATATAATTTATAATATCTCTGCAAGCCCATTAAAGATTTGGGCTAGACATTGTTTTACAAGATAAATGTATGTGTTGACACGACTAAAATGAAAGATTAAAAACCATTATTTTTAACAACCATACATACTACTGTTAAGCAATAGATTTCTATTGATTCATGATTTATAAATGAATCAGTATCATATATAGGCCTACATGAAGAAATGTATGTAATGCAACATGAAGCACACACACACACACACACACACACACACACACACACAAAAGTAGAGATACTAGTGTTTTTGTAGATTTTCAAGAAACACTTTCATTTTGTCTCTTCAGTCCTCTAAATTTTTTTATTTTACTCGCCAGAATTTTTACATGGAACGCAAGAACAATAGGGGAAAAAACTACAGAAATATAATAAAAAATATATTTATGAAACATAATTTTCAAACATTTTCTGTAATTTAATAAGAACAAATAATCAAACTACAAGCAATAGCACAAAAAAACACAATAGAACAAAGATACAAATTAAATAAACAGCTTTTCAGGTATAACATTAGTTAGATACAAATTAGGTACAGAAATTGAGGCTTTTAGTATTTGAGTAGCAAATGTTCTGTCACGCATGCAGGCCAATCTGATGATCCATTCAAGCAAATACAAGACTAACAAACTGTGTGACATCCTGATACAACCTGATTTAAATCTGGGTTAGGAAGCCCAAATTTAAACAAAACCTATGATCTGCCCTGAAACAGACTGGTTCAACCATGGTCCGATTCAGAGAAGAAGAGTGTGAAATATATATTCAAATCAATAATATTGAATCAGTAATCAAAATTCAGTTTCAGTGTTGTGTATTATGTTTTGATTTTGTTGGGCGTTGGGCCTCACACCATATCAGATAATTTTAATTTTTTTAATGTAGTATTGTATACTTCCCCGCTTGTCTTCACATGTATAAAGATAGTAAAACATAGTTTTAAAACGTGGGGGACGTGGGGGGTCGATTGTTCTCCCGACCACCGCGATGCGACCGGCCGCAAAGGGCACTTTCACTTTCGCGATCAAAGGGGCAGGGGCTCAAGCCCCCCCTCCCTTGTGCACGCCACTGCATGTTGGACATGCTAACGGTATGGCTATAGTATAATCTCCTATTTTGATAATTAAGAACCAACTCCGAAGTCTCTGCTCAGAGTAGAGACTCTCAGACCTTCTCCTCATAGCCATAGAGAGGGACATTTATTGTGTGTTAGTGTGTGGGGGCGGGGGGTGCCCTTTTTCAGTTTCAGCACATGCCCCTCAAAAGGTCTGTGCACGGCCCTGGCGCCTGCAGCTGTACGGCTATATACGCACTGTTCGTACCACGCACGCTCCTCCGACTGACCTGAGAAACGTTTTCCGTGCGAATATTTCAGCAGTTATTATGTGTGTCCTGAATTTCTGTCGACGGAACCAGCGATACCTGTCATTCGTGAATTAATCATTCTTTTGTCTCGATTCTTTCTTTCCGTGAATTGGCCAAACGCGCTTGCACTGAATCATCTTAAGTTGTTTCTCGGTCAGTAACATAGACTGTAAAAAAATATGGAGGACGCACCTTCACTCTCTTCCACTGTAGTGTTTGCAGTTTAGTTTTATATTAAAAAAATATTCTTTTTCAGTGGATGCAAATGAAATAACAGTGCTAACCAGTACTTCAAACTGTTTGAAGCAATCGGTTTTCCAAATGAAATGAGTTAACTTCTATTGTATTATTACAGTAACATACTGTAAAAAGTGAAAGCTGTAAATTAACAGTGCATTACTGGCAACCCTTCTGCCAGTAGATTACTGTTATTTTACAGCACATTAATTTACAGTGAATTAATTCTTTCATCATTGTGTGTCGTCAGGTCGAGTCTCCTGAGGACATGACCCTTGACCCCAAGTCCAGATGTTCTGAATACGACACACTGGATGTGAGTTCCTCTGCTGTTGTTGTGAAGGTGTTACATGAGATCTTATTTGTGATGCAAATGTTCACTTCTTCTCTAGAATATGAAGAGATCATGTGACACAGACGACCCTGAAGATCAGGATTATACATATTATAACATTATAACATATAACATTATATCTTATATTAATTTAATTTGACAGTCCATTTCACATTCATTTTTAATGTTGTTCTGCTAAAAAAGAGAGAACATCTCAAGAGTCAAATACATCAATCTAGTGGATGTTCACGTTGACGCAACATTGCATATAAATCGCAACTTTCTTTTTGTCAGGCCTCTACTTTCTGACCAAACGTGCCAAATGAAGAAATATAAAAGTAATAAGTGAGATCTGTTTGGTCTTATAGCTGGTCTCTCAGTTTTGTCAGGCTGGTCTATAGGCTGATTTTAGAGGGGCTTTCGGAGACTAGTTAAGAAATATATTTCTTCATAGTCGTTTCTCTCACCATCATTATGTACATGCAGTTACATGTATCTTCCTCTAGAGGGCGGTCAGGTCGGTGAGGCTGTAGAGGTGTGCAGTGACGCGCTGTCTGAGGTGCTGATCATTCACACAGTGACGTGTGTGTGGAATGATCAGAGTTCTTGAGATGCCCAGTTGGCCTATAAGAGTAAACAATAAAAACAGATCTGTTCTAAATATCTATGCTTCTAATAACGTACTGGTTCTATGACTGACGGACGCGGATAATCTTCAGGAACACTGACATTTCTCTGTTCTTGCTCAGCTTCATCCGCCAGTTTATGCCTCGCTCTTCTTAGCTCTGCTGCCGCCATGTTTCCAACACCTGGCCCCGCCTTGACGCAATGATTGACAGGGCGGGGCGGAGACGTGATCGGCTCAGAATGCATTTTCAAATCCACATTGAATTTTGCTACATTCATTGCGGGTCATTTAATGAAAAAGCCATCGCAAGTGTCTTAACTGTGAGTGCAAATTGCAATTAAAAAAATAACATTTAAATGGTCATTTTGCTACAATGTTTGCTTGAACATTTTAAACATATATAAACATTCATTTTAATTTTGCAACTTATAAAGCGTTAAAATATATGTTTAAATTATATGTTAAAACAAGTGTAGGAAATAGCAAATGTAAATTATATTATTGAATTTGAATGATCATTTTGCTCCAAACATTGCACATATAGTATGGAAAATGTAAATTTAAATACAGAAATGCATTGCCATTTTGCATATTACATTTTAAATTGAATATTGCTACACGTGTGCTTCCATACTGAAAGTCTCTTTAATTGTTTTCCTCATTTCTGTGTTTCAGGGGTTGATGGTCAGCAGGATTGGGGAGTGAATTACAGCCCTTCATATGTTTGTGCATTAAAGAGATCATCAGTGAATATGTCCTGTACTTTAAAATATCCTCATGGTCATGTGATCAGAACAGCCTTCTGGACTAAACCTGCTGTAACTGATGGAGAACTACCTGACCTGAAAAATGACCCAGGAAAAAGAGAAAGAGTTCAGTGTCACAGTGAAGATAAAGACACTTCCAGCATCACTTTGACGGCTGTAACAGAAGCTGATCAACACGTCTACTACTGCAGATTTACTACAAACATTGATGGTGGAAAATGGACGGGGATTCCTGGAGTTCAGCTTGACGTCACAGGTAAAACTAGTGAACTCTCAGAAATAGACCACACACACAAACACACACACACACACACACACACACACACACACACACACACACACACTATGAGATAATTTGTTATGTAACTGCCTCGTTCACACTGTCAGTTTTTGGGAATGACGACGGCGTTTACTTACAGGTGTGAGTAAGAGTCAAGCCCGTATACAGTGCTGTGTAGTAACTGATGTGATCATGTGATCTGGATCACATCATCTGATTTCAAAAATTAAGTACTTGTAATTAGTTTAAATTACATTTTAAAATACTTGTAGTCAGACTACTCTGCTACTTTTTATCTTGTTGTGGTTTTATCCGTTCAGAAGGTCTTCCAGGTTTGTGGAATTGCACTAGTCATGTGACTATCACTGAAAACTGAGAGCCACACAACATTTGATCACTGGATTTACAGAAATCAGTTCACTTTTAAGAAATTATTTCTCAACATTGCAACATTGCATATCTAATCAGCTCCTGACGAACACATGAATTATTATTTGAATCATCACTCAATGAGTCGTTTAATCATGAATTACTGTCTTGGAAGGCTTTTGTTTTTCAAACAGATTAAAATGTAATTCACATTATTTCATATTTACATGCAATGGGATTCCCCAAACGTTTTTTCAGTTGAACCTCTTTACTTGAAGTAAGCCTGGAGATTTTAAGTAAATAATTTAGGTCAATAAAATTGAGTTAAAAATAATAATAAAGAAAAGAAAAATTAACTTAAGTTTATGGTTCTCTGATGTTAGTTAATGGTCATGTGACATGCAGTTAAACAAATAATAAATGTATTCTTTTTTTATTAAGTGTTTTATTTTGAATTTTGAAATTACTTTATTTTTACTTCTTCTTCTTCTTTTTTTTTTTATGATTTAAATAATAACTGTTCATTAAACTCATAAACCCCCTGCAGTTCCATCAGAACCCCAGTCTGGGAAACACTGAAGTAATGTAATATTTAATGCACTTCATGTTGTTGATAAAGAATGGAATATATATATATATATATATATATATATATATATATATATATATATATTTTTTTTTTTTACCTTTTATTTGGAGAAGGAGAAACTGGGGAAGTGACTTCAGTGAATCAGACATGTGTCACTTTGCTCACAGCTGTTTCGGTTTAAGATGTCTTACCCAGAACACAACCTGCCCTGATGGTGATGAACATCACTAAAAGCCCCAAGTAGGAATAGCTGCAGACCGAAGATCTTCAAAATGGGGTGTGAACTCCAAAAGTGGGCAGAGTTACGTATGGCCCGGCTTATTAACCTTATAACTGCTTATTAACTGCTTAGCATGCTATTCAGCACAAATCCCTTCCTCCCATTTCACTGGTTAAGGTTGGAGTGTAGGATAGGTTTAGCATTGTGTAGGAAATCAGCACTGTGATTGACATGACCAATGAAATCTTTAGAATTGGCAGAGAGTGAAAGAGGGAGATTCAGTCACTCTGACATGTAAAAGCAGCTGCTCTCTGACTGAACAAACAACATTCATCTGGTACAGAAACACACAGAGATTCAGTGAAGGAATTGTGAAAGTGAATCAGCTTCATCTGCAGTCAGTCAGTCGTTCTGATGAAGGAAACTACAGATTTGCTGTAAGAGGACATGATCATCTGATCTCTCCACCTGTTCATCTCAAAGTAGAATGTGAGTAGAAATGCATTAACATTAGTAAAATAACAAAGAACAATCACAGATTATTCAGAATAAATTATAGTTCAGATCTGTTTCAAAATGTCAGACTGCATGATTAAACATAATTTATTCTTACTAAAGTAATACGTAAAATGAATGGATGAATCAAGAGTCTGTGTTTAAAGATTCTTCATGAATCCAAGGTTGATACAACAGTAAATATAAAAGTCAAAACATAATACAGAAAATACATAATGGTTTACAAAGAATGATTACAAAAATATATTAATGAATAAAGACAAAGAAAAGTAACAGTAAACAGGTAGAGCAGCTAGAGGAACACCTGTTCAAAATGACAATGGAGAACATTAAATACAAGATTGCTTAAAATCCAATGAGAGAGAACGACACTGATGCCATTGATGCCATTGACGCCAATTTATCAGAAATCCCTGATGATCAGAGGTGGAAAGTCCAGGGATCAGAAAGTAAAAGTCCTGCCATATATTTATTCCACCCACTGAAGCAGAGTTAAAGTTAATGAGATAATTAAGTGATTAATTGAGTGTTGATTGACCATTATTGAAGACACCTGATGTTAACAAGCAGAATCACCAAAGGAGAAAAATCACAATTTAAGTCATCATCATGGAGATCAGGGTTTGCTTTAGTTGGGCTCTTGACCCTTGACTTTTTAATATTAGATTTTGTTTGGCTGTTGTAATTGAGTTATCAGACAAACAAAGAGAAAAGATGGTCAGGTGCTGTTGGTAATGTTTTCACACTATCATTACTTGATCTGAATCTCTGAACTCATTTAGAGACCAATCTCTGAGTTAGATACACATTATTGATTACAGCAGAAAATCAGCTTTGTCAATATAATCGAAAATATTTCTCAAAAGTTGTTCTGATCAAAGAAAAAAAGAACTTTCATTTATGCACACACAGACATCAAGAATCAGTGTACGAATCTCAACAACGGTGACAAGCATCATATTCTGGTAAATAAATCAACTCTGAACATTAGAAAACAAGCTACTAAGAAGTCACATTACAACAGCAAAAAATAAAATACTGAGAATAAAGGAAATTACTAAGACAATTCAGCTCATAATTTATTCATCTCATAATTTATTCATGCAGCAATGCATGATGGGAGCCATGGATTAATTTTGATTGGTGGCACCCAGAATGCACTGCAACATGCTTTATTATTCTCACCACTGTTGAGATTTACAGGCTGATTCTTGATGTCTGTGTGTTCCTAAAAGAAAGGTTTTTTTTTTTTTTTTGACCAGAACAACTTTTAAGAAATCCTTTGGATTATATTGAAAAAGCTGATCTTCTGTTGTAGAATCACAGTGCTGCTGAAATCAATAATGTAAATCTAACTCAGAGATTCAGGTCAAATAATGATTACGTGAAAACATAACCAACAGCACCTGATAATCTTTTCTCTTTGTTTGTCTGGCTGTTATAACCCAGTTACAAAAACCCAAACAGAATCTAATATTAAAAAAATAGAGGGTCAAGAGCCCAACTAAAGCACACTCTGATCTCCATGATGGTGACTTAAAAATTGTAATTTTTTTTCCTTTGGTGATTCTGCTTGTTCACATCAGGTATCTTCAATAATGGTCAATCAACACTCAATTAATCACTTAATTATCTCATTAACTTTAACTCTGCTTCAGTGGGTGGAATAAATATATGGCAGGACTTTTACTTTCTGACCCCTGGACTTTCCACCTCTGGTGATGATGTCACACTGCCCCCATGGATTGGGGATCCTCTCTCACGGCCACCTAAAGACTCAAAATAAATATTACACAGATGCACGTAACAGACACTCTTTCAGGTTCATCTGTCTCACGTGTGAAATGATCTTCATGATCATCTTGTTTCAGGGGTTCAGAGAGCTGCTCTGCACACAGTTTCTGGGATCGTGGCGGGATGTGGAGGATTGATCTTCATCATCATCATCATCATCATCATCATCATCATCATCATCATCGTGTTCATAAAGTGAGTGAATGTTGAGCAGCTCCTGAATTACATTCTTTTCAAAAATTGACATGAATGAAGAATTTGTTGAACTTTGCATGATCAAAAATTTTAAATATAACATTTTTCTGACATTTTTAGTATTTTCTAACAAAAAAAAATTTTTCTACCCACGAGCGGGCTCGGGGGCCGCTGGAGCGGCTGGTTCCGCCCAAAAATCAATGATCGAATTCCTCCACATACTTCTCCAGCTGGTGGCCGTCCTGCTTTGAAGACCAGATGCGGTCCTCCACTGAGAGTTTGAGCTGGCGGTTACTTGAGGGCACGGGAACAAGGAAAATACCCATAATTCAGTTTGTGGAAGTCCTGCGGTATAGGTCTGTTCTTCTGTTACGGTGTATGGTTGTAGCAGAGATGAGGCGTATATGGAGATCCACAAAACAGGGTATTTATTACACGAAGGAGCAGAACATAACCAAAACACACATAACTTAACAGTAGAACAGACAAGGAGTGCTAGGAGTGAGTCCAACTTAAAGGGAGTGCTAATGACAATAAACAGGTGCAGGGAATCCAGGAGAAGCGGGAAGGCTGATGAGGGAAGTGAGTTCAGGTGTGCAAACAGGAGGATCATGGGAAATGGAGTCCGGGAATGAAGGGAACTGTGACAGGGGCTTTCCCCACCAGAAATTTGCTCTACTCTCAGTGTAACTTTCATTAAAAATAATAAAGTCATTAAAAACCTAAAAAACAAACAATGGTCTTTAAACAATGGTTTTTAATGGGGGAGTCAACTGCACGCTCAGGTACGGCACACAGGAATAGCTATTATATTAAGCTCCTCATCAATAGTGATCGTACTGGTTTGAAAAACAGAATTTAGAGAATCTTCCTTGTATTCCATCTTCATCTCACTCCAGCACAGTGGGTGGTTGCATGAGAATACCTGGACTTATTTGTAATATTATATGAATTGTTTGTATTAAGTACCAGTGTCTGATCTTGTTAGTTGTGTTTTATGCAATCAGGGTAAAACTGAGTTTCATTTTCACCTCCAGTATTTTAAACTTTAAGAGCAAAATGACCACATTTAAAACATTTTATCATAATTTACTCACCTTCCAAAGCATTGTGGTGATATGATTCTGAAGTGTGACATGATATCATATTTTATATGAATATGTAACAGTTAAATGTGTTTTAGCTTATTGTGTAAGATTTGCTGTCTTAAGCCTCCTTCATACTGAAATCATCCAATAAATTTTATAATAAATAGATCAAATAAACAAATTTTACAGTCAGTTGGTTTTAAGTTTAAATAAAATATTTGTTTTGTTCTTGCTTCCCATTTTGCTTTGGCCTCAAAAGTGGACGTAGATGCATTTGGTGGGTGTTAATCTCCCATCCTGACTGTATAGCGCTTGATTCATGTGCATTTTAAATACATAATCTTTATAATTCATATATGACGCCCACATTATCTTCTATTTACATGATTGGTTTATAAACACACATTATAAAGTGAACAATACAGAAAAAAATACAACTTTGGTAACCTTTATTGCTTCTAAAATCAACATTACAAGAATCAGATGAAAAAGCAGCTGCTGTATTGGGGCAGTAATGTGCACTACATCTTTTTGGCCACTAGATGGCAGTAAAGTCAATGGTAGTGCAGAAAAGAGTACTGCTCACAGCAGAGCCATGGGTGGAGCATGAAGTCCAGCTCCTCCTCTCTGAATGTAATTTGGGTGTAATGGGTGGAGCTAGAAGGTCCAACCACACCCTAACCCGACCCATAACTCCATCCCTCCACCCATTAGATCCACAGAGCGGGAGATGGAGGTCATTTGGCTCTCCAGTGAGCACCACTTGTCCTTTTTTAGTTATTTAATAGATCCTGTAGTGATGCATTAATGTTTTTGAAGACTATTTTTCCTGTATGTGTTTTCGGTCTGGTGTCTGAGTGCTTGTGTTTTCTGTCAGAAACTGGCGCTGACCCACTTAAACACAATGTTGCTGATGGTTAAGACTGTGATACATGTGTGTGTGTCGTCAGCCGCTTCATGTGTTAAACACAGAGTTTGTGTCAGAAAGAGGAAGTGAAACTAAGAGTTGTAAAGATGCTGATCAGACTCTCCTGCAGACATGATGAACATCTTTAACTGTTCTTTCTCAAAGCAAACATCTTTCACATATTCTCTCACAAAAATTTAACAATAGTGAGATCTACAGAGATAAAGATTGTGTTTGACATCTGGAGACATTAACTCTCTTCTCGAGTTATTCTTGTGTAGGTGAGATGATGGTCACACATCAACAGGAAGAGGAAGACCAACATTTTTAGCTTCACAAGTGTGAAAACTGCAGGCGTTTGACGGCATAAACTGATGATGTTTTTCTCATTTGGGCGTCGACACTGACACACTGACACTGCAGAGCGGTAAGAACATTTTTACCATTATTGTTTATGAGTTAAAATAATTCAGTAGGGCTACGACTGATATTTATAAAACTGTTTCAGATGAATGTTGATTTGATGAAGTTGAACTCCAGAAGCTCAATATCTGTTGTAGATTCATGTGTAAATATTGTGTGAAGCTCTTTAGACACACGAGGCCTGACATGAGAAACATCATCAGTTCACGTCAAGCCTTCAATGAGCCGTGAATTATTCTGAAATCATCATGTGCTTTATCTATCAAATAGAGTTTGTGATGTTGTATAGAGATGATGCTCATAATGTCATTTCATTTATTTTATTTATAAAGCACATTTAAAAACAATGCAAGGTTGACCAAAGTGCTGTACAGATCATAATACTCAAAGATAAAAAGAAATTACAATATATAAAACAGCAGACATTTAAATACCAACCCTAAGAAGATGTTTTTTAAGTTTAGATTTAAAAGAGGAGAGCGATGGTGCCATTCGGATCAATACCGGAAGGCTGTTCCAGAGTTTAGGGCCGACTACCTCAGATGCTCGGTCTCCACGATGTTTTAACCTAGATCTACAACAGAAAGCAATCCAAGGTTGCTAGATTGACCTGGATGGATTATGAGATAGGTACGTTGGTGCTAGGCCATGTAGTGCTTTAAAAACGAAAACAAAATTTTGAATTCAGCTCTCAGTTTGACTGTGAAAAAATTTTGTGAAAGCCATAATTTCACTTCCTGTAAACACACTAACAGGACCTCTATGGAGCTAGAATCATTATGTTTAAATGGGAGATGTTCATAATGTCATAATTGTCAGTTTTCTGATTGCAGAAGTCACTATGGTGTCGTCTCTCATAAAGTCTCTTCCTCTGATCGTAGTGATCATGACTGCGGGTGAGTCTTCAGTTTCACTATACAGATATTTGAACAAAAGATGGTTGAGCTTTTCACACTTAGAAACTGACATCAGTGTTTTACTTTCAGCTGACATAAAAATGGTATAAAGTGAAGATATTTTTTGTACATCGCTTCAAAACACCGGAAAGCCTTTTTATTTCTCATTTCTGTGTTTCAGGGGTTGATGGTCAGCAGGATTGGGGAGTGAATTACAGCCATTCATATGTTTGTGCATTAAAGGGATCAACAGTGAAAATATCCTGTACTTTAAAATATCCTCATGGTCATGTGATCAAAATGAAGATAAAGTGAAGATAAAGATCACAGTGAAGATAAAGACACTTACAGCATCACTTTGACGAATGTAAGAGAAGCTGATCAACACGTCTACTGCTGCAGATTTACTACAAACTTTGAGAGCGGAAGATGGACGTGGATTCCTGGAGTTCAGCTTGACGTCACAGGTAAAACTAGTGAACTCTCAGAAATAGACCACAGAAACACACAAACACTTTCTTATGTTACTGAATCTGACGAATTACCTTCTTTATTTGTTGGAACACAAAAGGAGATATTTTATAAAATGTCCTGATCGCTCTTGTTCATATAATGACAGCAGGCTCCTTCTTCAAGCTTTAAAAAAAGGTGCAGAATTGTCTTAAAATCATTTTAGTTTTGGGACTGTGTCAGAGCATCTCCAAAACTGCAGCTCTTGTGGGGTGTTCCCGGTCTGCAGTGGTCAGTATCTATCAAAAGTGGTCCAAGGAAGGAACAGTGGTGAACCGGTGACAGGGTCATGGGCGGCCGAGGCTCATTGATGCACATGGGGAGCGAAGGCTGGACCGTGTGGTCCGATACATAGAAAGAAGTCTGATAAAAGAGCTACTGTAGCTCAAATTGCTCAAGAAGTTAATGCTGGTTCTGATAGAAAGGTGTCACACAGTGCATCACAGTTTGTTGCGTATGGGGCTGTATATCCACAGACCAGTCAGGGTGCCCATGCTGACCCCTGTCCACCGCTGAAAGAGCCAACAGTGGACACGAGAGCATCAGAACTGATGAATCACGTTTTCTTTTACATCACGTGGATGGCACTATGGGAAGAAGGCAAGCCGGCGGAGGCAGTGTGATGCTTTGGGCAATGTTCTGCTGGGAAACCTTGGGTCCTGCCATCCATGTGGATGTTACTTTGACATGTACCACCTTCCTAAGCATTGTTGCAGACCATGTACACCCTTTCATGATAACGGTGTTCTCTGGTGTCTTTGGCCTCTTTCAGCAGGATAATGTGCCCTAGATTTCCGGTTCATTAGGGCCCAATAACATTGTATCATTGAAACATGCATTTGCCGTTTGAAACAATGGCTACGTTCACACTCTCAGTTTTGGGAATGACAACTGCATTTACTTACAGCTGTGAGTCTCGTAATGTCCCGTTCACACAGCAACGTACAGCAGCGTCTCGAATACTGTCTGTATGAATGAGAATCAAGCCCATATTCTCTTACCAGTAACCATAGCGACACTGACCGAAGTAATGTCAAAGTTGGTGATGTCCATAAAACTGAATTTGGTTATAGAATGTGATTATCACTCCTGTAAATAACCATACTGTGTGTGAACATAACTGTATTAAGGATTTAAATACAAGATTGACAGCTGTATTCTGTTGTTGTGTGAAGGTGGACTACATACATGACGCTATACATGAGAGAATTATAAAACATGAATTTAACTGAACAACCATGAACAGGATGTTTTTTTTTTCTCCTTTGGTGTCCTGGAAAAGAAAGTCATGCTGCCTTACATCAAAACCATAAATAATGACTGGATTTTTATTATTGGGTGAACTCTCACATTAAGATGATGCTGAATCAGTTGTTGTTGTTGTTCTGTCAGACCTGCAGGTGGAGACACAGCAGAGAGTGAAAGAGGGAGATTCAGTCACTCTGACATGTAAAAGCAGCTGCTCTCTGACTGAACAAACAACATTCATCTGGTACAGAAACACACAGAGATTCACTAAAGGAATTGTGAAAGTGAATCAGCTTCATCTGCAGTCAGTCAGTCGTTCTGATGAAGGAAACTATCAGTGTGAAATAAGAGGAAATAATGATCATCTGATCTCTCCTGCTGTTCATCTTAATGTTGAATGTGAGTACAAACTGATTCATTAATGTTAGTGAAATATATTACAAACTTGGCATTTTATTTGGGTTAATATGTAAAGGTACAAAAATCTTTGGTATGTGTTGAAAATACTACAGAAGAAAATTAAAGATTTCTGTTTGTTGCTGAAACTGTCTTTAATTATTTTCCTCATTTCTGTGTTTCAGGGGTTGATGGTCTGCAGGATTGGGGAGTGAATTACAGCTCTTCATATGTTTGTGCATTAAAGGGATCAACAGTGAAAATATCCTGTACTTTAACATATACTCAGAGTTATAAACTCATAAAAGCTTTCTGGACTAAACCTGTTGGAGAATCACCTGATCTGTGTTCAGATCCAGAGAAGAGAGGAAGAGTTCAGTGTCACAGTGAATATGAACACACTTCCAGCATCACTTTGATGAATGTAACAGAAGCTGATAAACACGTCTACTACTGCAGATTTACAGATTATTATCAGAATAAAAGACGTACAGTGATTCCTGGAGCTTGGCTTGATGTCACAGGTACAGTGAACTCATGGCTTATTTCATTTATTATACAGAGTAGTGCATAGGTAAAGCTCTTAAACATAATTTAACAGGTGTGAACCCATCTAATCTTTCAATGAACTGCCGGAGCATATAAGCAGTCGCTCACCTTGCTCTGGCATCAGCTGTTTTGGCATCCCTTTACCTCTCCAGCTGCATCAACATAATTTAGGCATCTTGCTACAGACTCATCTTCCAAGCATTAGTAATCCCACTCATGAAATGACAGGAAAGTACAGTGAGAGACAGGAAGGAATGAGACGAGGACATGATCCAGGACACAACGGCTCTTTATATCAGCTGTGATTGTCAGGAGTGATGAAACTGACAAGCATTATATTGTGTCACTGCTGTCTGAAGTGCCTCAATGTTGAGGTTTAGTGTCATCATTATTGTCATTTTAGCATTATCACCATGTAATGTAGATGTGGTGACAGAATTTCATTAAGACAACAAGATTAAAGTCAGTTGTTGTTGTTCTGTCAGACCTGCAGGTGGAGACACAGCAGAGAGTGAAAGAGGGAGATTCAGTCACTCTGACATGTAAAAGCAGCTGCTCTCTGCCTGAACAAACAACATTCATCTGGTACAGAAAGAGAGAGAGATTCACTAAAGGAATTGTGAAAGTGAATCAGCTTCATCTGTGGTCAGTCAGTCGTTCTGATGAAGGAAACTACAGATGTGCTGTAAGAGGAAATGAACATCTTCGCTCTCCACCTGTTCATCTTGATGTTGAATGTGAGTACAAACTGATTCATTAACATTAAATATTTCAAACTATATAATTGCGAGAGAACACAAAAGCATTAAAATATATTTTTTCCTCCCATCTCATATTTTTTTTCCATCACCATGTCCCTTTAGGCGCTCCGTAGAATATGTCATTTCCTTTCTGAACATTTTTTATTTATTTATTTATTTTTATTGAACATCAAGAACAAAACAAACAAAATATACACCTACAATGGCATTAACAAAAATAGTTAAATGAGTATCAAGCAAGGCACATATCAGTTAAATAAGTATTAATAAAAGAAAATTACATATATTTAAAAAATAATAGTAATAATAAAATAAGATGGGGTCTCTTCATTCCTCTTCTAAGAGATCAAGGTCTCTTATTATTCCAGCAAATTTCTGGGCATTTTTCATTTTCATACATTCCAATGATGGAAAGTAACTAAAGTCTCTTTTGAATACAGAAAAATAAGGTTTTGTCTTCATACATTTGCATTTATGAATGAAAATTTTTCCCAGAATCAACATTACATTAATAAAAAAATCATTTTTTTATCATCCAACTGTTACGTTAGGGTGGTGTAAACAACACACGACGAGGAAGAGTCCGTTTAGAAAGTCTTTACTTGATAATCCACAAGGAGAAACACCGAATCCAGAGCAGAATATACACCAAACCATTACAGACACGAACGAGACCCGACAAAGACACACTGAAAGAACAGAACTGATATACACACACACTAATGAACACAAATGATGAACAGCTGAGGTGATGATTAATGTCCATGGAAACAGATAGTGGCGGGAACCAGGAACAAAGGAACACGTGACAAAGGAAAACAAACAAACTGACAGTTCATAAAGTGTGTGGATGTGACACCAACAGCATTCCAAACATAATATGTTTCCTAACAAAAGTGGGCAGTGAATGAATCTTTGTCTCCAACCAATAAGACATATTTTCCCAGAAAATATTTGAAAACACACAGGAAAAAAAAAAGATGATCAGTTGTCTCTATATCAACTCAACAGAAAATACAGGCATTTTCTTCAAAATTAAACCGTTGTCTTAAAAATTCACTTGATGGATATATACCACTGAATATTTTAAAATGAGTTTCCTTAGCTTTAGGAGCCACTGGAAAGCTAATTTACTGTGTTCGCAATTTTTTTTTTTTTACAGATGATTTATCATAAACTTGCAAAACACCGTTATGGTACAGAAGTGTCGGATATAATATGGAATTAAAACAAGAGCGAATAAGTTTGTTGGGAAGCATTGCCCTGAGGTCATTACCATTGAAAAAAAGGGATGGGAGTTCACAAAGTCCATCAGGCATGTTGACAAAACTGTTATGTACCAAATTTATAAAACTTTTTGGAATGGCATTTAAAACACGCTCAAATAGTTTGCGTTCACACTGCAAATGACATTTAAAACAAAAATCTTTAAAAGATAACAATCTTCCATTTTCAACCATTAAATGAAGAACTGACCAAATACCTTTTTCAAGCCAATCAAGAATGCATAGAGATAAAATAAATCTATTGTTCCATATGGGGATTCTATGTGGAGTAAAGCTGTGGTTATATAGTAACTTCCAATATAACAAAATCTGCTGGTGAAAGGACGATAATTTGATTGGTAGTTTGGAAACAGTGAAATCACATCTCAGTAGGAAATCAATTCCACCCAGTTTTTTAAATATACCTCTGGGAATACTAAACCAGAAACTAATTTCATTTGTTATAAAAGTTTTAAGCCATTTGACCTTCAACATTCCATTTATACAATAGAAGTCAAAGGCTTGTAAACCACCATTTTCATAATCTTGTAAAAGTTGTGCTCTCTTTATGTAGTGCACGCGTTTTCTGGGTGAAGTACCTGTTGGTAGGGCAACTGAGCTATTGGTATTTGTATAAAATAATTGAATAATATTACAGAAATTTTCACCAAACCCATACATTTCTAAACATTTAAAATTAAAAGAATGTTCTAACATATCAAAGGCTTTATAGAAATCTAAAAATAAAATAACCCCATCATCCTCTATTTCTTGATTATACTCCAGCAAGTCCAGAACCAATCGAATATTATTATGTATAAATCGGCCTTTAATGAATCCAGTTTGTGTCTCCCCAATAATTTTGGATAAGCTGTTTCAAGTGGTTATTATATATGTGGGTTAGTAATTTATAGTCGTTGTTTATTAAAGTTATAGATCGTAAATTGTCCAACAATCTACAATCTTTTCCTGGTTTGGGAATGAGTGTGATAAGGCCTTGTCTCACTGAACTAGGCAAAACCAAAGTTTTAATCATTTCCTGAAAAGCTGCAAAAAGAAATTCTCTTAATAAGACCCAAAAATGGCGATAAAATTAGACGTAATACCGTCTGGGCCAGGTGATTTATCTAATGACAAACACATAACAGCAGAATCAAGTTCTTCAATTGTTAATTCTGCATCACATATCATTTTAAATTGTTCATCTATATGAGGGACAAATTGTCCATTTTTTTTCAAAGAGAGAATTAGGGTCTAATATTGAAGAGGATGACGAATATAAAACCTGATAAAAGTTGGCGACTTCTTTAGCAATTAATTGTGTATTAGAACACTCTGCCCCATTAATAATTAAAGTTTCTTTCTTGACACTTTTTTTCCAGTCTGCAGAAATAAGCTGAGTTTTTCTCCCATTTTTCCATCCATTTAGCTCTTGATCTAATATATGCCCCCTTAGCTTTTCTCATATAGATTTCATCCAACTGTGATTGCAAAAGTAACAATCTTAATCTATCATCCTCCGTCAAACTCAATTTGTTAGAATATTCATTTATTTCTTTAATAATAGAGGTCTCTTTTAAAATATAAGATTTGTTTAGCTGTTTACTATACGAAATACATAACTGGCAAAGTTTGTATTTAAAGAATTCCCATTTATTTATCCAGGAAACCAGGCTATTATCATTGATAACATTTGAAGTAATATCTTTGACCAATTTCACATAACCTTCATTTCTGAGAAGGTTAAACTTCCAATAACCCTTGTTAGGGAAAGGTTTATTTTTATGATTTATCATCAATTCAGTTGAACAGTGATCTGTTAGTGGAGCTGCCGATATATTAGATATAGTTTGATAAGGCAAAAAACTATGAGAAATTAACCAAAAGTCAATTCGGGACTTGCTAGATGCATCAGGTTTAAACCAAGAAAACTGTCTTAGACGGGGGTTTGATTCACACCAGGGATCTATTAAACCTTGATTATTACAAAAGTGTAATAATAGTGAATTGTAATGATTCTCATTATATTTAGTTGGTGATCTATCTAACCACTCATCATACACCATATTAAAGTCACCACCCAATACAATAAAATCAGTAGCATATTTTGTTTTTTTTGTCAATATTTCTGAAATTAAAAGTTTGTTTTGGGACAAATTATTATAACCATACACATTTCCTAAGACAATGTAACAATGTTCAATTTTTTGAATGCAAAATAACCAATGTCCATCCAAACTAGATCTTGATTCAACAAATTTCCCAGGGAAGTTGTTAAAAAGAAAAGCAACACTCCACTGATTAGGCCAAACAGTACAATCACTGCCACTTGAATGAGTTTCCTGCAAAAGAACATTGAGCTTTTTTTCCCTTACAAAACAAAAATGTAGCTTTTCTTTTCGTACTGTCTCTTAGACCCCTAACATTTAGTGAAAGAAAAGAAATACAACTGTTAGGTTTAAACATGGAACGAATAACCGTATTAACAAAACAATAAACAATCCCTTTAGGGGAATAACGCTGGATATTAGGATTTAACGGAAATCAAAATATAATATGAACTGATACTCCGGCAGATGAGTTTCATATTTAGTTCTCACAAGCCACAGCCTCTTCATTGTTTCATGGCAGATTTTAGCCCATGTTCTGATTTGTAATTGAGATTAGACGGCCGTCGATGTACCCCAAAGGACCACGATAATACGCCTTCTTACCGGCGCTTCTGGCTTCCTGGATGAGCGGCCAAAGAGCTGCACGAGCACTCCGGTCCTCAGCTGACAGATCCTCCGCGAACCTGATTCCACGTTCAGTGCACAGCTGGGAGTTCTTTGTAATCTTCCAGAATTCGTCCCTGTATCAACGCATGGCAAACTGAACAATCATTTGACGGTGTCTTCCACTCTCCTTTTTTCCAATCCGGTGAACAGAGTCGACGACATCTTCCAGCTTCTTTGCCAGATGTGGAGCTATGCTACTCAAAAGTTCAATCACCTCTTTCCGTGCATCCTCGTCAGCATGCTCTTTCATCCCTTTAATCCGAAGATTCCATCTCCGTTTATATCGTTCGAGCTCTGACGTCTTCAACCTTAACTCCTCTTTGGATTTCACAAGAACTGCTGTTTGCTTTTCCAAGATGACATATTTTTGCTTGTACTCCTTAATCTGTGCATCATTAAACTCCACCGATTTGGAGATTGTCGCAATCATGATGCTGTTTTGTCTTATTTTGTCTGCGATGTCCTCCAACTTTCTATCTTGAGAATCAAATCTCGCCGTTAGAGAATTAATTGCCTGCAGCAAGGCTGCATTGGAGATGTCACTGTCGTCTGATTTCACCTTTTTTTTTTTGCAGAGTTTTGGTTGGAGTAATGTGTGAAGCGTCCCGTCTTCTTTCCTTGGTGTTCTCTCGGCCGTAAATATGATCCATTTCCATGGGTACACTTTGGGCTCTGTTTGCTAACTGCGTCATGTTCGCGTAAAGAGTTAACTCGTTCAATGAGCTGATCTCAATCTTATCAAAAGAAACAACTGAATGCAAAAAAGCGTATTTAAAATGTCACTTGAATTTCTGAGGCTGGTTTATGAAAAGGCGTCAATAAAACATACAAATTGAAATAATTTTGCCAGAGCTCAGCAAAACGTGCGCCTAGCTCGCCATCTTGCCGAAGTCCCTATTTCCTTTCTGAACATATATTCGGCTTCAGGCACATCCGTTCTAGACACCAACTGAAATCTCTGATAGTGTGTTATAAAAAGTGTAGAACAAAATTAAAGATTTCTGTGTTTGTTGCTGAAAGTCTCTTTAATTATTTTCCTCATTTCTGTGTTTCAGTGGTTGATGGTCTGCTGGATTGGGGAGTGAATTGCAGCCCTTCATATGTTTGTGCATTAAAGGGATCAACAGTAAAAATATCCTGTACTGTAACATATACTCAGTATTATAAGCTCATAAAAGGTTTCTGGACCAAACCTGTTGGAGAATCACCTGATCTGTGTTCAGATCCAGAGAAGAGAGGAAGAGTTCAGTGTCACAGTGAATATGAACACACTTCCAGCATCACTTTGACGAATGTAACAGAATCTGATAAACACGTCTACTACTGCAGAGTTACAGATTATCAGAATAAAATATGGATAGTGATTCCTGGAGCTTGGCTTGATGTCACAGGTAAAGTGAAAATATTGTTTAGAGCAAGTTATTTATTTTTCATTGGCTCAAGTTATAAAATATAGATGTGAACCATTAACCTATTTTTTTTTAATTGGATGAATGAAAACATTTTTTCAGTGCAGAGTATGAAACTCAGAGTTAATGGTGACCAAATCCAGAAGTCACCATGGAAACGGATGCTGAGAAGAAGAAAACTTTCTTCTTCTTTTGTTTAATGGCAATTTACATTCTTAGTGCATATCGCCACCTACTGGATCTTTTTTAATCTTATCTTTTAATCTTTCATTAATCAGTTATTGTTGTGAACAAGAATTATATTGTTTGTTTGATGCTAAATATATAAATTAAAAAATAGATGAATTGACCTAAAAACAGTCTGTGCTTTCAAAGGTAATATGGCTGTATAAGTTTTTACATTTACATTTACATTTATTCATTTGGCAGACGCTTTTATCCAAAGCGACTTACAATATATAATATATTATTGTGTGAAATCTGTTCTGCTCACTGGAGCCTCATCATGCGCTGAACACCTCTGAAAGAAACTAACCCTGAAACACGAGCTGCTCCAGAGCAGGTTTTGTTCAGAGAGTAAGTTGCTATGGTTACTTACATACCCTGAAAGTGACCTTTTTGGAACTGAAAGTTGAGGTTATCCGTTTACTCTGAGTAAACTTACCCGGATATGTTGCATAACCTGCTTTCTGGAATACTGCCCTGATGTTGTGATGATGATGATGATGATGACAGTCAATCAGTTGTTGTTGTTGTTGTTGTTCTGTCAGACCTGCAGGTGGAGACACAGCAGAGAGTGAAAGAGGGAGATTCAGTCACTCTGACATGTAAAAGCAGCTGCTCTCTGACTGAACAAACAACATTCATCTGGTACAGAAACTCACAGAGATTCGCTGATCAAACAGAGAATCAGCTTCATCTGCAGTCAGTCAGTCATTCTGATGAAGGAAACTATCAGTGTGAAATAAGAGGAAATAATGATCATCTGATCTCTCCTGATGTTTATCTTGATGTTGAATGTGAGTACAAACTGATTCATTAATATTAGTGAAATATTTCACAGATTATTCAGAATTTAGTTCAGATTTGTCTGATAAATTCAGGCCCAATCATACAGACTTCATGACATTTTTGTTTATTAGACATGATTTATTCTTATTAATTTATTAATATGCAAAATTAATGCAAAGCATGAATCTGTTTAATGATTCTTTTTATGAATTCTGGGTTGAAAAATATAATATTGTTTTATTGACTGCACCAATTCAGATGTAGATTTGCACTTTTTTGATTTCTACTTACAGATACACTTCAGTAATTGTTAATAATGATTTTGGAAGGTCATGGCATTAATAAAATAATTATTTTTCTGTTTTACATATATTTCATGTAGATCCTCCAAAGAGCGTCTCAGTGTCCATCAGTCCGTCTGGTGAAATAGTGTCAGGAGATTCAGTGACTCTGAACTGCAGCAGTGATTCAAACCCTCCTGCTCTGAACTTCAACTGGTTTAAAGGAGAAACATTTCTGGGATCTGGAAGAATCTTCAGCATCTCAAACATCAGCTCTGATCACAGTGGAGAATACAAGTGCAGATCCAGAAATAAACATGGAGAGAAATACTCTGATACTGTGATGGTGAATGTCATGTGTGAGTGAACGCTTCTTTAGAAACTGACAATAATTTAATAATAATCTACTTCCAGTGAGTTTTGTTATTGTTGATGAGACATTTTTTTTTTCTATTTCAGATCCTCCAAAGAGCGTCTCAGTGTCCATCAGTCCGTCTGGTGAAATAGTGTCAGGAGATTCAGTGACTCTGAACTGCATCAGTGATTCAAACCCTCCTGCTCTGAACTTCAGCTGGTTTAAAGGAGAAACATTTCTGGGATCTGGCGACACCTACAGCATCAGTAGTATCAAGTCTGAGGCCAGTGGAAACTATTATTGCTCTGCTAGAAATAAACATGGATCTCAGTCCTCTGCTGCTGTGACTGTGAATGTCATGTGTAAGTCTGCCTTTAATATTTTGATCAGTTCTGTTTGATTGTTTTCCTCAATTACTGCATGTCATTTGACACTTTTTGTCTTTTCAGATCCTCCAAAGAGCGTCTCAGTGTCCATCAGTCCGTCTGGTGAAATAGTGTCAGGAGATTCAGTGACTCTGAACTGCAGCAGTGATTCAAACCCTCCTGCTCTGAACTTCAGCTGGTTTAAGGAGGATGAAACCTCAGCTGTTGGATCTGGACAGAGTTTCAGCATCTCCAGCTTTAACTCCAGTTTCAGTGGACGCTTCTACTGTGAGGCTCAGAATAAATATGGATCTCAGAGATCAGCGTCTGTTTCTCTCACTGTTAAAGGTATTTTCTATAAACAGACACTCTTTCAGGTTCATCTGTCTCACGTGTGAAATGATCTTCATGATCATCTTGTTTCAGGGGTTCAGAGAGCTGCTCTGCACACAGTTTCTGGGATCGTGGCGGGATGTGGAGGATTGATCTTCATCATCATCATCATCATCATCATCATCATCATTGTGTTCATAAAGTGAGTGAATGTTGAGCAGCTCCTGCATTAAATTCTTTTGCAAAGTTGGTTGAACTTAAACTACTATCAGTTATATTAAATATTTTTTACAATAAATGAAACTTTTCAGTACTTTCTAACAAAAACATTTTTTCTCCAGGAAGAAGAGGAGAGACGGTGGAGCTGAAGTTATCAGACAAAATCAGGCAAGTTTAGTGATTCATGCCTCAATCTACAATGACATGGATATTATATTTAACTAGAAAATACAAATATTGACAAAATATTTGACATGAAGACAGTCTGGAAAACAACATACAAGTAACTCACATTCACATGCATTTCTGAATGATTGATCTGTTGTTATATTTCTGTGATATTTTATTGGATGAAACTGCAGGAGGATCGCTCTGACAGATCAGCAGAAACGGCTCTGACCAATGACACTGCACTGTATTCACTCGTATCAGCCAATCAGAGAGATGATCTGTATGCCAACATTAAAGCAAAGAAACCCGAACGCTCCGGGAGAAAACAAACAGAAACAGACTCTGCAGATGTTGGAGAAGTTCAGTATGCCAGTGTCCATCACTTCAAGAACAAAGACATGAAGAAGACTGAAGAGAACGACTGTCAGACCATTGAGACGCATCATCCATCTGAAGCCAACAGGTGAGAAACCATTCATCTGAACCCAAATAAAACATGTTCAATGCTGAATCAGAGCTCTCGTTTTTGTGTTGTTGAGATGTTGGATTGTCATCTGCTGGTGGGACTTTCTGAAATGCCACATTAACATATTTGTATAATTTCTCCCCAGATCTGAGGATGTGATCTACAGCTCAGTTTATTGATGCTGATGGGAGAACTGGATTTGAGTCCAGCACATTTTCCCATTTCCCTCTCCTCTTGATTTCACTTACACATTTATGGAATTGTTTTTCTGTTTGGATATGGATGGATTTAGATTTATAATCAGCTCTTTTATTATGATCTGAAATGATTGTCAGTATCACACACTCACTCTAGACATGAACACACTGATACCTGTAATAGTCTTTTAGCTCTCGCTTTGTACAGTCAGTGCAGAACAGATGTTTCCTCTCGTCTCGTCAAACTGTGTGATTTTATTGATAAATACATTAAATCTGAACATTGTCAGAAAGTCTCATGATGACATCATTGTCATGACAATGTAGCACATTTTACACTCAACTCTCATTACTGTAATGTGCCGGGTTTTGTATTTTTCATGTTTTTCATTTCTGTAATACAGTAAAAAAGACTCTTTGTTCACTATGTACATATTTTTTTTTACAAATTTAACAAAAATTAAATAATGAGGAATACATTGTAAAACCATCTTCCAAACCGTGTTTTTGCCTTAAATCATTATGGTCTGTAATAATTATTTATATTTTAGAGCTGTCAGGACAAGGTTCACAAAACATGTTGATAATGCCAATCTTTACACCAGTTACTACTTTGTCTATAAATAGGCTAGCCAAGTTATAGTAATTTCCAGTTACCTGTCAGATACCTGCTCACATTTATCAGATCCATATTTATTTTCTTGTTGAGAGTTTTGATGTCATTAGTGACATTCGCAGGCGATCACCTGTAACCATGAACACATCAGTAATTACCAAAATAATGTTTCTCTGCACAGTGTTGCCAACTGTTTTCAATGGAAAGCAGCTAAAGCCAGCTCAAAAAGTCACTAAATGCCGCTAGTGTCAGCATTATGTTCTGTTCAGTGTTTTTTCCTGTCAAAATAAATTGACCTAGTTTCCAAGTCTGTGTCAGTTTCATTTTGTTCACCTGGTGTTCATTAATTAGCTCATTAGTTCCCTCATTTAGTGTGGTTTATATTCTCTCTGTTTTGTTCAGTTCTTTGTCCTGTCTTGTCAATGTTAAGTGGTTGTGTTTTCCCATTCTCCTGTGATTTAATAAAGACTGTTTGTGTTTAGATATTCTCCTGTCGTGTTTATATCCAGCCACACGTGACAGCTACCCTGTCATGCTCTCTTTACGTGGGTTTTATTCATAAAGCATGAGAGGAGAGCACCGTGAATGTCAGTCGTCTTTTAATGCCGCACACAAACACACACAGGCAGGATGTAACAACTTGCCTCCTTAAACTTTGTAACACTGCCCTCTAGTGGGACGTTTATGTAATAACATCAATAATCACAGACATAGTTACTTTAAAGGGATAATTCACCCAAAAATGAAAATTCTGTCATTTACTCACCCTCAAGTAGTTCCAAACCTGTATAAATTTCTTTGTTCTGCTGAACATAAAGGAAGATATTCTGAAGAAAGTTTGTAATCAGGCCACTTTGGGGCACCATTGACTTCAATAGTAGGGAAAAAAATACTATGGAAGTCAATGGTGCCCCAGAACTGTTCAGTTTCCCACATTCTTCAAAATATCTTTTTTTTATGTTCATCAGAAGAAAGAAATGTATGTAGGTTTGGAACAATTTGAGGGTGAGTAAATGATGACAGAATTTTCATTTTTGGGTGAACTGTCCCTTTAATAGCCTACATACACCCGCATATACTACAACCCAGCTAACAGGGAACATTCACATAACTTTGACTAACAAACGTTCTTCCAGTAACATTAATAGAGTGTTTGTTCATCATTATCTGTTCTTCAATAATGTTCTCAAAAGGTTATCACAAAAACATTATTTATACATTGTTTGTAGAAGGTTTTTTTTTTAAATGTCCTCATAATGTTGGGAGAAAACGTTCTCAGAACAACATTCTTCAATTGTTATTGCAGCATGAAGCATGTCATCATTGTTGAGATTCATATGCTGATTCTTGATGTCTGTGGGTGTCTAAAAAAACCTACAGTTTATAAATCAAAATTCAGAATGTCTGATCTGTTGAAAGAAAGTATTGTTGGTGAATATAATCTATTAATAACAAATAACCACTTTTGGTCAGGGATAAGATTAGTGAATTATTCTATTTTAGGATGCTGAAAATTATATCACCTGATCATCTTTGGTTCTGGGTTTTTGGCACTGTTACAAAGACCACAACCTCATAAAAAGCCAAGAGTCAAACTGCCCAACGAAATGAAACATTGATCACCATAATTTTGACCAAACATTTTCAATAAAACAACATCTAAACCTCTGTTGATTCTCAAATAGAAGATTTAGCCTGTTATTAAAAAGAGCGCAGCATTTCCTTATGTCCTTTATATCCTTTGCTGGGAATTATGGGAAATGTAGTTTTTTTGGTTAACATATGGGTTTGGATTGTTTGTTCATTTAAATGTCTTCTTGTAAAGTTTATTTTTGTTTATTTTCATCATTGCTTTATGGTGAATGTAATTTCATGTTTATGGAGTTGATTTGTATATATTATATATTTTTCGAGGTTTGATTTACTGAATGGAGACCCCCTGTAATTATAAAGGGTTGAATTTTCTGTGGCTGGGTTAGTTCTGGAGAAACATCTGAGTCAATTATTATCTAGTTTTCTTTCTTTTCTTATGTTTTCCCCTCTTCTTTTGTACCTGTGTGACCAGTACATGAGTATTGCAGTAAATAAAATGAGAATTTTGAAGCTTCTATGAATGCCTCCTGAAAACTTTATGGAAGAACACTTACACCTTGAAAACTGAAAAAGTATTGCTTGAAATGTGCTTGAAAGGAGTTTCATTTTACAATATCTGTATGAACCCTGTAAGGAGATTCATGTTAATTTTGCTTAACATTTCAATATTATTTTACGCAAAATTAGTAAGTTGCCGTTATATATCATCAGCAAATGTTTCCCAAGCTATGAACAAGAGTAAAATTTTTTTACTATCATGCAAGATGTGTATAAAAAGAACATTGTTAGGATGATCTTTGATAGTGTGTTCATTGTTTTTTTGTTTTGCACAGTGAAATATTTATGTAAAAATTCTAAAAAGTCGTGGTTCAAAACCCAACAACAGAGTATAAGCTGCTGGGTAGTGAGAATACAATCCTGATATCCAAAGCAGTCAACCTGACCTGTCCACACACAGTACATGCAAATATGGGAATAGTGTACACAAAAGCTGACCAAAACATGCCTATTTTAAGTGGAGGAACATTTGTGGTGAGGTAAACACAACATGCAAGTGAGCAATTCCTGTTATAGTCCATCAAATTGTATTGTTTTTTTATTTCCATTTATTTGGAAAGGGACAGATACAATAAACATTGATAAAACTGAGACAACAGCCATCCAATGCAAGTATCATAGTGCTTTTAGCTAAAGCTAATTTGCAAAATTCATCCGTAGAAAGGGCTTTTATTGACTACAATTACAACAACAATAAAAAAATAAAATAAATGAATAAACATGAAAGCAAGTTTGTTATTAAAACTTGCAGGAGATTTTAAATGATCAGGGAGCGAATTCCAACTTTTTGCACCTTTCACTGAGACTGAACAAAAGATGTTTTACAGAATAAAATTTTACAATTGCTGCCAGAAGCCGCTCTGGTGAATCTGCACCACTGCAATCTCTTGAAAAATTACATAACAGCTGAGGGGCAAAACCATTAAAACATTTGAATACAAGATTTACATACTGAAAATAAACAGAATGAGCAGAACTTCTTATTTTACAATGATAATATCTTATTTGCTTCCTATCCAAAATGTTCAAGGCACGATTATAAAGACATTCAATCTGATAAATTAGTCTGAGACCAAATTGTTAATCCATATGATTTGTGAAAATATCATTGAGTTTAAAAACAACAAAGCATGATCAAAAGTTAAACAATTTCTTATCATAAAGCTAATAAGATTGACCTTGATTGTTTTACATATCTTTTTAACATGGCTATTAAAATGTAACTGAGAATCGAAATCTTGTATTTTTACAATAAATCTTACATATAATTTATAATATCTCTGCAAGCCCATTAAAGATTTGGGCTAGACATTGTTTTACAAGACAAATGTATATGTTGACACGACTAAAATGAAAGATTAAAAACCATTATTTTTAACAACCATACATACTACTGTTAAGCAATAGATTTCTATTGATTCATGATTTATAAATGAATCAGTATCATATATAGGCCTACATGAAGAAATGTATGTAATGCAACATGAAGCACATTTATAGCTTTTTAAGACAGAAAAAGTTGAGTTTCTCCTCACAATTTTTGGGTGTCCAAATATTATTTTCTCTATCCAGAGCTCCACAGCGCAGATTTCTGGCAGGACACTGGAGCTCCCCCTCCACAGACCAGGCTTTATATTGAAGATGATCTCCACTGACCCAGAACCAATGACCAGCCATGAAGCGCAGGCCGGTCCACACATAAGCTGTCTGTGATGATGTAGCGTTATTTATCTCCTCTGCCATAATCATCCCAGATCTTAGACTCAGCAGGTCAATGTAGTTCTGTCTGCAGTAGTCCAGGGCTTCATCCCACGTCTTGTTCTGATGCACCAGAATGGGCTCAAAGACCTCCATACAGTAAAATGGTAGAGTCCGCGAGCACGGAGCATTGTGCACTTTATAATTATATTTTTTTACAACGCAACACTCTTCATTTTTATTGTTTGGTTCCCCACTGTCCCAGTTGTCAATTATTTCATCCTCACCTCCAGACCAAATCCATTTTTCTGGGTTGTCAGGACTTATGTGCAGTCCAATCCAAAAAAAATCATTATGGACTTCTGGATTTCTAGAGAGCAGTTGTGCCTCTTCTGCACTGATGGTGGACAGGTCATCATGGTGTTCTCTGCAGTACGTCTGTGCATCTTTCCAGGTCTTTATTTTATCCACAAAAAAGTGTTTTCTGTGGAGACTGAAGCTCAGTCCAAAGAGACTCAAAAACAGGAGCAGAGTGACGACAGCCTTCATTTCTAAACAGATGATCTACTCAGCGCAGTTTGTGTGATCTCAGTGATGAAGGGGCATTTTTTATTTCTGTGAGAGACAATAAAAAAACTGGAAGGCACTGACCAATCAGATGGTCAGACTCTTCAAGTATTTGTGTAGCAAATATCCAAACCAAATGTGCTGGAACACACACACACACACACACACACAAACACACACACACACACACACACACACACACACACACACACAAGCAGAGATACTAGTGTTTTTGTAGATTTTGAAGAAACACTTTCATTTTGTCTCTTCAGTCCTCTAAATTTTTTTATTTTACTCGCCAGAATTTTTACATGGAACGCAAGAACAATAGGGGAAAAAACTACAGAAATATAATAAAAAATATATTTATGAAACATAATTTTCAAACATTTTCTGTAATTTAATAAGAACAAATAATCAAAGTACAAGCAATAGCACAAATAAACACAATAGAACAAAGATACAAATTAAATAAACAGCTTTTCAGGTATAACATTAGTTAGATACAAATTAGGTACAGAAATTGAGGCTTTTAGTATTTGAGTAGCAAATGTTCTGTCACGCATGCAGGCCAATCTGATGATCCATTCAAGCAAATACAAGACTAACAAACTGTGTGACATCCTGATACAACCTGATTTAAATCTGGGTTAGGAAGCCCAAATTTAAACAAAACCTATGATCTGCCCTGAAACAGACTGGTTCAACCATGGTCAGATTCAGAGAAGAAGAGTGTGAAATATATATTCAAATCAATAATATTGAATCAGTAATCAAAATTCAGTTTCAGTGTTGTGTATTATGTTTTGATTTTGTTGGGCAGAATATTGATCTACTGCATCTGCGGCAGACATCACTGTCCAATAAAGTCACATTTATTGTGTGTTAGTGTGTGGGGGTGGGGGGTGCCCTTTTTCAGTTTCAGCACATGCCCCTCAAAAGGTCTGTGCACGGCCCTGGCGCCTGCAGCTGTACGGCTATATACGCACTGTTCGTACCACGCACGCTCCTCCGACTGACCTGAGAAACGTTTTCCGTGCGAATATTTCAGCAGTTATTATGTGTGTCCCGAATTTCTGTCGACGGAACCAGCGATACCAATCATTCGTGAATTAATCATTCTTTTGTCTCGATTCTTTCTTTCCGTGAATTGGCCAAACGCGCTTGCACTGAATCATCTTAAGTTGTTTCTCGGTCAGTAACATAGACTGTAAAAAAATATGGAGGACGCACCTTCACTCTCTTCCACTGTAGTGTTTGCAGTTTAGTTTTATATTAAAAAATAATCTTTTTCAGTGGATGCAAATGAAATAACAGTGCTAACCAGTAGTTCAAACTGTTTGAAGCAATCGGTTTTCCAAATGAAATGAGTTAACTTCTATTGTATTATTACAGTAACATACTGTAAAAAGGTAAAGCTGTAAATTAACAGTGCATTACTGGCAACCCTTCTGCCAGTAGATTACTGTTATTTTACAGCACATTAATTTACAGTGAATTAATTCTTTCATCATTGTGTGTCGTCAGGTCGAGTCTCCTGAGGACATGACCCTTGACCCCAAATCCAGATGTTCTGAATACGACACACTGGATGTGAGTTCTTCTGCTGTTGTTGTGAAGGTGTTACATGAGATCTTATTTGTGATGCAAATGTTCACTTTTTCTCTAGAATATGAAGAGATCATGTGACACAGACGACCCTGAAGATCAGGATTATACATATTATAACATTATAACATATAACATTATATCTTATATTAATTTAATTTGACAGTCCATTTCACATTCATTTTTAATGTTGTTCTGCTAAAAAAGAGAGAACATCTCAAGAGTCAAATACATCAATCTAGTGGATGTTCACGTTGACGCAATATTGCATATACATATATTTGCGGATTGCAAAGGCTGATTCCAAATCATCAGTTCTCATTCTGCTCGATCTATCTGCTGCCTTTGACACGGTGAATCATCAGATCCTCCTGTCCACCCTCTCATCACTGGGCATCACAGGTACTCCGCTTCAATGGTTTGAATCCTATCTCACAGGAAGGTCTTTCAGGGTTGCCTGGAGAGGGGAGGTATCCGAAGCTCATCAACTGACCACGGGGGTTCCTCAGGGTTCAGTTCTTGGACCCCTCCTCTTCTCCATTTACACTACATCACTTGGTCCCATCATACAGGCACATGGTTTCTCCTACCATTGTTATGCTGATGACACACAACTCTTCCTTTCATTCCAACCAGATGATCCCACAGTACCTACACGAATCTCAAGCTGTCTGGCGGACATCTCGGCATGGATGAAAGAACATCATCTGCAGCTCAACCTGGCTAAGACTGAGCTTCTCGTCTTCCCTGCCAATTCGACTCTAAATCATGATTTCAGCATCCAGCTAGGTACATCCTCAATTACCCCATCAAATTCGGCCAGAAATCTTGGAGTAATCCTTGATGACCAACTGACCTTCAAAGACCACATTGCAAAGACAGCTCGGTCATGCAGATTTGCACTATACAACATCAGGAAAATCAGGCCCTTTCTAACAGAACATGCAACACAACTCCTTGTCCAGGCCCTGGTCATTTCTAGGCTTGATTACTGCAATGCTCTTCTGGCTGGACTGCCATCATGCACAATCAAGCCTCTTCAAATGATTCAGAACGCTGCAGCACGTCTCGTCTTTAACGAGCCCAAAAGAGCCCACGTCACGCCTCTCTTCATCTCTCTGCACTGGCTACCACTTGCTGCTCGCATCAAATTCAAGGCGTTGACGCTTGCTTACAGATCTACCACAGGCTCAGCACCCTCCTACTTCCACTCACTCTTACGAGTCTACACTCCGACCAGAAGCCTACGCTCACTAAAGGAGCGAAGGCTCGTGGTACCATCACAGCGAGGCACGAAATCACTCTCCAGGACATTCTCGTTCACTGTCCCTCGCTGGTGGAATGATCTTCCTGCCTTCATCCGCAATGCAGAATCCCTGGCAATATTCAAAAGACAGCTGAAAACTCATCTCTTTCGTGAGCACTTATCCTCATCTTAAAAAAAAAAAAAAAAAAAAAAAATCTATACCTTTCTATCCTACCTTTCTTTGCTTCCTTCACCTCCTTTAATCTCTCTCTATTGTAGCTTATGATACTCTGAGCACTGCCTAAAACTTGTATTGTGAGCACTTCTTGTCCCTATTTGCCTTGTCATGACGACTCGCTTACTGTATTCCTCACTTGTAAGTCGCTTTGGATAAAAGCGTCTGCCAAATGAATAAATGTAAATGTAATGTAAATGTACTTTCTGTCCAAACGTGCCAAATGAAGAAATATAAAAGTAATAAGTGAGATCTGTTTGGTCTTATAGCTGGTCTCTCAGTTTTGTCAGGCTGGTCTATAGGCTGATTTTAGAGGGGCTTTCGGAGACTAGTTAAGAAATATATTTCTTCATAGTCGTTTCTCTCACAATCATTATGTACATGCAGTTACATGTATCTTCCTCTAGAGGGCGGTCAGGTCGGTGAGGCTGTAGAGGTGTGCAGTGACGCGCTGTCTGAGGTGCTGATCATTCACACAGTGACGTGTGTGTGGAATGTTCAGAGTTCTTGAGATGCCCAGTTGGCCTATAAGAGTAAACAATAAAAACAGATCTGTTCTAAATATCTATGCTTCTAATAACGTACTGGTTCTATGACTGACGGACGCGGATAATCTTCAGGAACACTGACATTTCTCTGTTCTTGCTCAGCTTCATCCGCCAGTTTATGCCTCGCTCTTCTTAGCTCTGCTGCCGCCATGTTTCCAACACCTAGCCCCACCTTGACGCAATGATTGACAGGGCGGGGCGGAGACGTGATCGGCTCAGAATGCATTTTCAAATCCACATTGAATTTTGCTACATTCATTGCGGGTCATTTAATGAAAAAGCCATCGCAAGTGTCTTAACTGTGAGTGCAAATTGCAATTAAAAAAATAACATTTAAATGGTCATTTTGCTACAATTTTTGCTTGAACATTTTAAACATATATAAACATTCATTTTAATTTTGCAACTTATAAAGCGTTAAAATATGTGTTTAAATTATATGTTAAAACTAGTGTAGGAAATAGCAAATGTAAATTATATTATTGAATTTGAATGATCATTTTGCTCCAAACATTGCACATATAGTATGGAAAATGTAAATTTAAATACAGAAATGCATTGCCATTTTGCATATTACATTTTAAATTGAATATTGCTACACGTGTGCTTCCATACTGAAAGTCTCTTTAATTGTTTTCCTCATTTCTGTGTTTCAGGGGTTGATGGTCAGCAGGATTGGGGAGTGAATTACAGCCCTTCATATGTTTGTGCATTAAAGGGATCAACAGTAAAAATATCCTGTACTTTAAAATATCCTCATGGTCATGTGATCAGAACAGATCTACAGAATTTGGATTTACAGAAATCGGTTCACTTTTAAGAAATTATTTCTCAACATTGCATATCTAATCAGCTCCTGACGAACACATGAATTATTATTTGAATCATCACTCAATGAGTCATTTAATCATGAATTACTGTCTTGGAAGGCTTTTGTTTTTCAAACAGATTAAAATGTAATTCACATTATTTCATATTTACATGCAATGGGATTCCCCAAACGTTTTTTCAGTTGAACCTCTTTACTTGAAGTAAGCCTGGAGATTTTAAGTAAATAATTTAGGTCAATAAAATTGAGTAAAAAATAATAATAAAGAAAAGAAAAATTAAATTAAGTTTATGGTTCTCTGATGTTAGTTAATGGTCATGTGACATGCAGTTAAACAAATAATAAATGTATTCTTTTTTTATTAAGTGTTTTATTTTGAATTTTGAAATTACTTTATTTTTACTTCTTCTTTTTTTTTTATGATTTAAATAATAACTGTTCATTAAACTCATAAACCCCCTGCAGTTCCATCAGAACCCCAGTCTGGGAAACACTGAAGTAATGTAATATTTAATGCACTTCATGTTGTTGATAAAGAATGGAATATATATATATATATATATTTTTTTTTTTTTTTTTTTTTTTTTACCTTTTATTTGGAGAAGGAGAAACTGGGGAAGTGACTTCAGTGAATCAGACATGTGTCACTTTGCTCACAGCTGATTGGTCCAGTTTCGGTTTAAGATGTCTTACCCAGAACACAACCTGCCCTGATGGTGATGAACACCACTAAAAGCCCCAAGTAGGAATAGCTGCAGACCGAAGATCTTCAAAATGGGGTGTGAACTCCAAAAGTGGGCAGAGTTACGTATGGCCCGGCTTATTAACCTTATAACTGCTTAGCATGCTATTCAGCACAAATCCCTTCCTCCCATTTCACTGGTTAAGGTTGGAGTGTAGGATAGGTTTAGCATTGTGTAGGAAATCAGCATTGTGATTGACATGACCAATGAAATCTTTAGAATTGGCTGAGAGTGAAAGAGGGAGATTCAGTCACTCTGACATGTAAAAGCAGCTGCTCTCTGACTGAATAAACATTCATCTGGTACAGAAACAGAGAGAGATTCACTGAAGGAATTGTGAAAGTGAATCAGCTTCATCTGCAGTCAGTCAGTCGTTCTGATGAAGGAAACTACAGATGTGCTGTAAGAGGACATGATCATCTGATCTCTCCACCTGTTCATCTCAAAGTAGAATGTGAGTAGAAATGCATTAACATTAGTAAAATAACAAAGAACAATCACAGATTATTCAGAATAAATTATAGTTCAGATCTGTTTCAAAATGTCAGACTGCATGATTAAACATAATTTATTCTTACTAAAGTAATATGTAAAATGAATGGATGAATCAAGAGTCTGTGTTTAAAGATTCTTCATGAATCCAAGGTTGATACAACAGTAAATATAAAAGTCAAAACATAATACAGAAAACAATACATAATGGTTTACAAAGAATGATTACAAAAATATATTAATGAATAAAGACAAAGAAAAGTAACAGTAAACAGGTAGAGCAGCTAGAGGAACACCTGTTCAAAATGACAATGAAGAACATTAAATACAAGATTACTTAAAATCCAATGAGAGAGAGAACGACATTGATGCCAATTTATCAGAAGTCCCTGATGATGTCACACTGCCCCCATGGATTGGGGATCCTCTCTCACGGCCACCTAAAGACTCAAAATAAATATTACACAGATGCACGTAACAGACACTCTTTCAGGTTCATCTGTCTCACGTGTGAAATGATCTTCATGATCATCTTGTTTCAGGGGTTCAGAGAGCTGCTCTGCACACAGTTTCTGGGATCGTGGCGGGATGTGGAGGATTGATCTTCATCATCATCATCATCATCATCATCATCATTGTGTTCATAAAGTGAGTGAATGTTGAGCAAGTCCTAGATTAAATTAATTTCAAAAATTAACATGAATGAAGAATTTGTTGAACTTTGCATGATCACAAATTTTAAATATAACATTTTTCTGACATTTTTAGTACTTTCTAACAAAATTTTTTTTTCTACCCACGAGCGGGCTCGGGGGCTGCTGGAGCGGCTGGTTCCGCCCAAAAATCAATGATCGAATTCCTCCACATACTTCTCCAGCGGGTGGCCGTCCTGCTTTGAAGACCAGATGCGGTCCTCCACTGAGAGTTTGAGCTGGCGGTTACTTGAGGGCACGGGAACAAGGAAGATACCCATAATTCAGTTTGTGGAAGTCCTGCGGTATATGTCTGTTCTTCTGTTACGGTGTATGGTTGTAGCAGAGATGAGGCGCATACAGAGATCCACAAAACAGGGTATTTATTACACGAAGGAGCAGAACATAACCAAAACACACATAGCTTAACAGTAGAACAGACAACGAGTGCTAGGAGTGAGTTCAACTTAAAGGGAGTGCTAATGACAATAAACAGGTGCAGGGAATCCAGGAGAAGCGGGAAGGCTGATGAGGGAAGTGAGTTCAGGTGTGCAAACAGGAGGATCATGGGAAATGGAGTCCGGGAATGAAGGGAACTGTGACAGGGGCTTTCCCCACCAGAAATTTGCTCTACTCTCAGTGTAACTTTCATTAAAAATAATAAAGTCATTAAAAACCTAAAAAACAAACAATGGGCTTTAAACAATGGTTTTTAATGGGGGAGTCAACTGCACGCTCAGGTACGGCACGCAGGAATAGCTATTATATTAAGCTCCTCATCAATAGTGATCGTACTGGTTTGAAAAACAGAATTTAGAGAATCTTCCTTGTATTCCATCTTCATCTCACTCCAGCACAGTGGGTGGTTGCATGAGAATACCTGGACTTATTTGTAATATTATATGAATTGTTTGTATTAAGTACCAGTGTCTGATCTTGTTAGTTGTGTTTTATGCAATCAGGGTAAAACTGAGTTTCATTTTCACCTCCAGTATTTTAAACTTTAAGAGCAAAATGACCACATTTAAAACATTTTATCATAATTTACTCACCTTCCAAAGCATTGTGGTGATATGATTCTGAAGTGTGACATAATATCATATTTTATATGAATATATAACAGTTAAATGTGTTTTAGCTTATTGTGTAAGATTTGCTGTCTTAAGCCTCCTTCATACTGAAATCATCCAATAAATTTTATAATAAATAGATCAAATTTTACAGTCAGTTGGTTTTAAGTCTAAATAAAATATTTGTTTTGTTCTTGCTTCCCATTTTGCTTCGGCCTCAAAAGTGGACGTAGATGCATTTGGTGGGTGTTAATCTCCCATTCTGACTGTATAGCGCTTGATTCATGTGCATTTTAAATACATAATCTTTATAATTCATATATGACGCCCTCATTATCTTTTTTTTTTACATGATTGGTTTATAAACACATAGTGAACAATACAGAAAAAAATACAACTTTGGTAACCTTTATTGCTTCTAAAATCAACATGTACAAGAATCAGATGAAAAAGCAGCTGCTGTATTGGGGCAGTAATGTGCACTACATCTTTTTGGCCACTAGATGGCAGTAAAGTCAATGGAAGTGCAGGAAAGAGTACTGCTCACAGCAGAGCCATGGGTGGAGCATGAAGTCCAGCTCCTCCTCTCTGAATGTAATTTGGGTGTAATGGGTGGAGCTAGAAGGTCCAACCACACCCTAACCCGACCCATAACTCCATCCCTCCACCCATTAGATCCACAGAGCTGGAGATGGAGGTCATTTGGCTCTCCAGTGAGCACCACTTGTCCTTTTTTGGGAGTTAATAAATAGATCCATTAGTGATGTATTAATGTTTTTGAAGACTATTTTTCCTGTATGTGTTTTCGGTCTGGTTTCTGAGTGCTTGTGTTTTCTGTCAGAAACTGGCACTGACCCACTTAAACACAATGTTGCTGATGGTACATGTGGTACATGTGTGTGTGTCGTCAGCCGCTTCATGTGTTAAACACAGAGTTTGTGTCAGAAAGAGGAAGTGAAACTAAGAGCTGTAAAGATGCTGCTCAGACTCTCCTGCAGACATGATGAACATCTTTAACTCTTCTTTCTCAAAGCAAACATCTTTCACATATTCTCTCACAAAGATTTAACAATAATGAGATCTACAGAGATAAAGATTGTGTTTGACATCTGGAGACATTAACTCTCTCCTTGAGTTGTTCTTGTGTAGTTGAGATGATGGTCACACATCACCAGGAAGAAGAAGACCAACATTTTTAGCTTCACAAGTGTGAAAACTGCAGCCGTTTGACGTTTTAAACTGATGATGTTTTTCTCATTTGGGCATCGACACTGACACACTGACACTGCAGAGCGGTAAGAACATTTTTACCATTATTGTTTATGAGTTAAAATAATTCAGTAGGGCTACGACTGATATTTATAAAACTGTTTTTGGTGAATGTTGATTTGATGAAGTTGAACTCCAGAAGCTCAATATCTGTTGTAGATTCATGTGTAAATATTGTGTGAAGCTCTTTAGACACACGAGGCCTGACATGAGAAACATCATCAGTTCACGTCAAGCCTTCAATGAGCCGTGAATTATTCTGAAATCATCATGTGCTTTATCTATCAAATAGAGTTTGTGATGTTGTATAGAGATGATGCTCATAATGTCATAATTGTCAGTTTTCTGATTGCAGAAGTCACTATGGTGTCGTCTCTCATAAAGTCTCTTCCTCTGATCGTAGTGATCATGACTGCGGGTGAGTCTTCAGTTTCACTATACAGATATTTGAACAAAAGATGATTGAGCTCTTCACACTTAGAAACTGACATCAGTGTTTTACTGTCAGCTAACATAAAAATAGTCAGAAGTTAAAAGTTATTTGTTGTACATTTGAAACACCTGAAAGCCTCTTCATTTCTCATTTCTGTGTTTCAGGGGTTGATGGTCAGCAGGATTGGGGAGTGAATTACAGCCCTTCATATGTTTGTGCATTAAAGAGATCAACAGTGAAAATATCCTGTACTTTAACATATCCCCGTGGTCATGTGATCAGAACAGCCTTCTGGACCAAACATGTTGTAACTGATGGAGAATCACCTGATCTGTGTTCAGACCCAGAAAAAAGAGGAGGGATTCAGTGTTTGAGTGAAGATAAAGACTTTGATGTCACTTTGACGAATGTAACAGAAGCTGATAAACACGTCTACTACTGCAGATTTACTACAAACATTGATGGTGGAAAATGGACGGGGATTCCTGGAGTTCTGCTTGATGTCACAGGTAAAACTAGTGAACTCTCAGAAATAGACCACAGAATTTGAATTCACAGTGATCTAAAAGTGTAACCTCACAACACTGCTCATATTACGGTCACAATGTGAGGTCACCCCAGCTAGAAATTTTATTGTACTGAGAATGTTCTGAGAACATTACAGGTGCATCTCAATAAATTAGAATGTCGTGGAAAAGTTAATTTATTTCAGTAATTCAACTCGAATTGTGGAACTCGTGTATTAAATAAATTCAATGCACACACTGAAGTACTTTAAGTCTTTGATTTTGGCTCACATTTAACAAAAACCCACCAATTCAATTCTCAATAAATTAGAATACTTCATAAGATCAATAAAAAAAAAAGATATTTTAAACAGAAATGTCAGGCTTCTGAAAAGTATGTTCATTTCTATGCACTCAATACTTGGTTGGGCCTCCTTTTGCATGAATTACTGCATCAATGCGGCGTGAGATGGAGGCAATCAGCCTGTGGCACTGCTCAGGTATAATGGAAGCCCAGGTTGCTTTTATAGCGACCTTCAGCTCATCTGCATTGTTGGGTCTGGTGTCTCTCATCTTCCTCTTGACAATACCCCTAGATTCTCTATGGGGTTCAGGTCAGGCGAGTTTGCTGGCCAATCAAGCACAGTAACACCATGGTCATTGAACCAGCTTTTGGTACCTTTGGCAGTGTGGGCAGGTGCCAAGTCCTGCTGGAAAATGAAATCAGCATCTCCATTAAGCTTGTCAGCAGAAGGAAGCATGAAGTGCTAAAATGTCCTGGTAGATGGCTGCGTTGACTGTGGACTTCAGAAAACACAGTGGACCAACACCAGCAGATGACATGGCAGCCCAAATCATCACTGACTGTGGAAACTTCACACTGGACTTCAAGTAACATGGTTTCTGTGCCTCTCCACTCTTCCTCCAGACTCTGGGACCTTGATTTCCAAATGAAATGCAAAACTTTGGACCACTAAGCAACAGTCCAGTTCTTTTTCTCCTTAGCCCCCAGGTAAGACGCTTCTGACGTTGTCTTTGGTTCAGAAGTGGCTTGGTACGTGGAATGTGACAGTTGTAGCCCATTTCCTGAAGACGTCTGTGTGTGGTGGCTCTTGATGCACTGACTCCAGCTTCAGTCCACTCCTTTTGAAGCTCTCCTAAGTTCTTAAATCGGCTTCGCCTGACAATCTTCTCAAGCCTGCGGTCATTCCTTTCACTTATACACCTTTTCCTACCACACTTTTTCCTTCCAGTCAACTTTCCATGAATATGCTTTGGTACAGCACTCTGTGAACAGCTCTTTCAGCAATGACCCTCTGTGGCTTACCCTCATTGTAGAGGGCCTTGATGATCGTCTTCTGGACAACTGTCAAGTCAGCAGACGTCCCCATGACTGCTGTTGGGTTTACTGACCTAAACCCAGTATTTATACCCTGAGAATGGTGATATAATAGAACTTGAAATTAAATATTCGAATAATTTGAGATACTGATTTTTTGATTTTGATGAGCAGCAAGCTGTAATCATCAAAATGAAAATAAAAAAGAAATATTTTACTTTGTCTAATAAATCTAGAATATATTTAAGTTTTACTTTTTGAATTAAATTACAGAAAAAAAAACTTTTTCATGATATTCTAATTTATTGAGATGCACCAGTATGTTATGCTCTTGTACTGTTTTCAACAGCTAGATTTATTTTTTTTACCCGAATGTTCTCCTAAAAGGTCGAAAAACATTCCCTAAAAACCTTCAAAACATGTTTAGTGATAACATTGATAGAACATTATCCCCTAACATTCTTATAAAGTTTTAGTGGGAAGTTTGTACAGATTTGTACAGTAGTTCTTACTGACATTAAAGATTTAGATGTTTAGATGTTAAAGTTTGTTTGAAAGCAATAGTTTGGTTTGCTTTAGTTGGGCTCTTTGGTCTTGACTTTTTAATGTTAGTTTTTCTGATGTAACTGTTTGTTATTGCAAGAACAGCAAGAGAAAATGTGATCAAGTATGTTGGCTACTCTGGAAGATTCAATAAAAAATCTGAGCACAGTAAGTTTTAAACGACTTCACCGAGACAAACACAAACGTCAAGAATCAGTGTTTGAATCTCAATAACAGAGGCATTCTTCATGCCGCAATGCATTCTGGGTGCATCATACAAAACTCATCAGTGGCTCCCAGAATGCATTATGGCATGAAGCATGACATCACTGTTGAGATTCATACGCTGGATCTTGATGTTTTAGTGTGTCTAATTGAATCAGTAGTTCAAAATGTTTAGTGTGTTTTTAAAATCATACAGTCACTGTTGGATCTCATGCTGCAGAAACGTGACTATAATCAATAATATGAAATGAACAATATATAATGATCTAGATGAGATCAGCTGATCAGAACACTGCAAGATTATTATATTTGTATCATCATCATCATCATCATCAAGTAGCTAATATCATCTGATCACATTTTCTTTTTTTGTTCTTGCTATTACTAACAGTTATAGTAGCCAGAGAAAAACTAACATTAAAACATCAAACTGCCCAAATAAAGCAAACACTGATAACCATAATGGTGACGTCAAACCAAACTATTATTTTCAATAAATCATCAAAACCTCTGTTAATCTCAATAAGAACCTTTGTATACATATAACAGAAATAAAGTCAGTCTGGTTTATAATAAGTAAAGCTGGTAATGCTGTTTGTGGAGTTGTTTAATGACGCTGGAGCCTGACGTCAAACAAATGTCTTTTCAACCAAAATGTGACGTTTGAGCGATGCTGGAGTCCTCGTCTAATAAAATTTCTAGCTGGGGTGACCTCACATTGTGACCATAGTATGAGCACAGGGTGAATGCGCTGTGAGGTTACACTTTTAGATCACTGTGAAACAAACTGTTGACTATAGCACTTTCTGCCGTATGACCTTCTTTCTCCTTCGAAACACAAAAGGAGGAATTAGAAAATGTCCTGATCACTGTTGTTCATATAATGTCACCAAATAGTGAGTTGAAAAACAGGTTAAAATTATTATTATACAAATATTTTTATTGATTTTCCTTGTTATGCAACAATAAATACACCACAGAGACACATGCAAAATTAATTCCAGACCTAAATACATATTCCACATCCCGACACATACACAGCAGAAACAACAAACCCCTACAACACAAGGAAAAGGGTGAAGGGCTAGCGTTACATTATATGATCACGCTCTTATTCATGCAAATGCTTTTAAACCATTCAAGCATCACAAGTCACACGAGAACGTGCTGTCTGTGAATGTATGTGACACACATGACGCACAGAAAGACGGGCGCCAGTCTCGTGACGTACACACAGACAGTGCGCCAGAATCAAGTTCTCTTTCACTCTTGAACAAACAATAACACACAATTATGCCAAAATGCCCGTTTTGTCAAGTATCGTCATAAGAGCAGTCTTAAAAGAGTTAAATAGCATTTTAAATGAACTTAAAAAGTTGTGAGAAAATGAGATACGTGTCAGATTCACGTCATGTTCGGCAGCGGCAGCTCTTAAAGTCACAGCAGCCTAATAAACCAGAATAAACTGGCCTTCATTCATTAAAAGATGCTATTAAACAAATATATAAAATATGACGTGACTGCAGTGGTTCAACCTTAATGTTATGAAGCGATGAGAATACTTCTTTGCACAAAAACAAAACAAAAATAGCGACTTTATTCAACAATATCTTCTCTTCTTTGTCATTCTCCAATGCTGTTTATGTTGTATAGACATTGCAGCGCTTCCAGGTTCTACATCTGAACGCCGGCTCATTATTGGCCGGCTCCTGCGTCAGCATCACACGCATGTGTCGTGCTGCTCACATGAACAGTGTCGGCCGATAAAATAAGAGCAATATAAATGGAATTTGAAGTTGCTCATGAGGAGCTCGACAGCTCTACGTCTTTACATGGCGCCGCTCCAACCAGAAGTCTGAAAAACAGGTTCAAATTATGTGACTTCTGACTTATATTCCCCAAAGATTCAACACAAAATGCACTAATGGGCAAAAAAGCTCAATGAGGGTGCTCAGCCACAAAAAATAAATAAAATTGTAAAAAAGAAAGGAAAAGATGTTTTCTTGTTGTCGGTCAGAATGACAGTTCTCAGTCTGAACTGCTGTTCTCAAAAACTCTCATATATGCAAAGTCAAGATTTCCACTCAGTAATAAACTGCACTTTGGTCACTTTCTCATCAAACCCTGTCGTATGCCTTGTGAACTCTTGAATTGTGTGGTACAAGTTGTGTGGGAATGTTTTTTGATGCCTAAAGAACATCACCATTCACATTTCATTTTATGTTCAGTTTAACTGCTATTAAACAGTTGCAAGCAGGGTTTTTTTTTTTTTTTTTTTTCTCCTTTGTATTCTGAAAAAAAGGAGGTCATGTGGCTTTAGAACAACACAAGGGTGACTGATTGTTATTGGGTGAACTCTCACTTTATGCTGACAGTGAATCAGTTGTTGTTGTTGTTGTTCTGTCAGACCTGCAGGTGGAGACACAGCAGAGAGTGAAAGAGGGAGATTCAGTCACTCTGACATGTAAAAGCAGCTGCTCTCTGACTGAACAAACAACATTCATCTGGTACAGAAACAGAGAGAGATTCACTGATCGAACAGAGAATCAGCTTCATCTGTGGTCATCTGTGGAAACTACAGATGTGCTGTAAGAGGACATGAACTTCTTCGCTCTCCACCTGTTTATCTCAAAGTAGAATGTGAGTACAAACTGATTCAGAAATGATTAGAAATATTAATGAATTAATGTAGAATATTTCACAAACTTGGAATTTCTAAATTCCATTTGTTGAATATGTAAATCTATTGTAGGCCCACAGAAATGAAAAAAATAATATTTGGTGGTGTGTTGCAAAAAGTGCAGAAGAAATATTCTGTGTTTGTTGCTGAAACTGTCTTTAATTATTTTCCTCATTTCTGTGTTTCAGGGGTTGATGGTCAGCAGGATTGGGGAGTGAATTACAGCCCTTCATATGTTTGTGCATTAAAGAGATCAACAGTGAAAATATCCTGTACTTTAAAATATCCTCGTGGTCATGAGATCAAAACAGTCTTCTGGACTAAACCTGCTGTAACTGATGGAGAACTACCTGACCTGAAAAATGACCCAGGAAAAAGAGGAAGAGTTCAGTATCACAGTGAAGATAAAGACAATTACAGCATCACTTTGACGAATGTAACAGAAGCTGATCAACACGTCTACTACTGCAGATTTACTACAAATATTGATGGTGGAAAATGGACGGGGATTCCTGGAGTTCAGCTTGACGTCACAGGTAAAACTAGTGAACTCTCAGAAATAGACCACACACACACACACACACACACACTATGAGATAATTTGTTATGTAACTGCCACTTGATTCATTCTTTATCACACTGAAGTGAGGCTGCGTTCACACTGTCAGTTTTTGGGAATGATGACTGCGTTTACTTAAAGGTGTGAGTCTGGAAATGTCCTGTTCTCACAGCAGCTTACAGTAGCGTCTCAAATACTGTCTGTATGAACGAGAGTCAAGCCCGTATACAGTGCTGTGTAGTAACTGATTACATGTGATCTGGATTACATCATCAGATTTCAAATTAAGTAGTACTTGTAATTAGTTTAAATTACAGTTTAAAAATACTCATAATCAGACTACAGTTAGTTTTTAATTGATTACATAATTACATGTTATTCTCACAATGGCAGTAAATTATTCATAATTCATTTATTCTCTCTGCTACTTTTTATCTTGTTAAATTTTTCTTTCTAAAAATTCGACTCCTTTTATCCGTTCAGAAGGTCTTCCAGGTTTGTGGAATTGCACTAGTTATGTGACTAATCTAATCTAATCAGCTCCTGACAAACACATGAATTATTATTTGAATCATCACTCAATGAGTCATTTAACCAAGTATTAGTGTCTTTGGAAGGCTTTTGTCTTTCAAACAGATTAAAATGTAATTCACATCAATGTAATTCCCCCTGCAGTTCCATCAGAACCCCAGTCTGGGAAATCCTGAAGTAATGTAATGTTTAATGCACTTCATGTTGTTGATAAAGAATGGAATATATATATTATATATATATATATATATATATATATATATATATATATATATATATATATATATTTTTTTTTTTTTTACCTTTAATTTGGAGAAGGAGAAACTGAAGTGACTTTAGTGAATCAGACATGTGTCACTTTGCTCACAGCTGATTCGGTTTAAGATGTCTTACCCAGAACACAACCTGCCCTGATGGTGATGAACATCACTAAAAGCCCCAAGTAGGAATAGCTGCAGACCGAAGATCTTCAAAATGGGGTGTGAACTCCAAAAGTGGGCAGAGTTACGTATGGCCCGGCTTATTAACCTTATAACTGCTTATTAACTGCTTAGCATGCTATTCAGCACAAATCCCTTCCTCCCATTTCACTGGTTAAGGTTGGAGTGTAGGGTAGGTTTAGCATTGTGTAGGAAATCAGCACTGTGATTGACATGACCAATGAAATCTTGAGAATTGGCTGCAGGGTGGAGTTTTCGCTGAACTGGATTGTGGAAAAAAAGTCACACATGCGTGTCATGTGCCTGTCTGCCAATTGGAGGAAGCCACGCCCTATTTTGGAGCTCCAACAAACATTTCTCAACAAATCTCCAGGTGGCAACGATACCCTTCTAAAAAACAGGCTACTTTCATGGTGCCTAAAAACAGGGTTGGCAGAAACTAAACTGAATACCTGGCTAGCCCTGGTTTAAATTATAACTTTAAGTTGTTATTCTAAATGAGAGTTGTTGTTGTTCTGTCAGACCTGCAGGTGGAGACACAGCAGAGAGTGAAAGAGGGAGATTCAGTCACTCTGACATGTAAAAGCAGCTGCTCTCTGCCTGAACAAACAACATTCATCTGGTACAGAAACAGAGAGAGATTCGCTAAAGGAATTGTGAAAGTGAATCAGCTTCATCTGCAGTCAGTCAGTTGTTCTGATACTGGAAACTATCAGTGTGCTGTAAGAGGACAAGATCATCTGATCTCTCCTGCTGTTTATCTTAATGTTGAATGTGAGTACAAACTGATGCATTAATTTTTTTTAGTGAAATATCAGAGAATCACAGATTATTCAGAATAAATTTTAAGTTCAGATTTGTTTCAAAATGTCAGACTGCATGATTAAACATAATTTATTCTTACTAAAGTAATATGTAAAATGAATGGATGAATCAAGAGTTTGTGTTTAAAGACTCTTCATGAATCTAAAGTTGATACTTCAGTAAATATAAAATTGTTTATTGTGCATCAGTTCAGATTTTCACCTTTCAGATCTCATCTCTCAAATAAAATCTCTTGATTTCTACTTACAGATCCACTTCAGTAATTGTTAGTAAATAAATGGCATAAATAAATTAAATATTTCTTTATTTTACATATATTTCATGTAGATCCTCCAAAGAGCGTCTCAGTGTCCATCAGTCCGTCTGGTGAAATAGTGTCAGGAGATTCAGTGACTCTGAACTGCAGCAGTGATTCAAACCCTCCTGCTCTGAACTTCAGCTGGTTTAAGGAGAATGAAACCTCAGCTGTTGGATCTGGACAGAGTTTCAGCATCTCCAGCTTTAGCTCCAGTTTCAGTGGACGCTTCTACTGTGAGGCTCAGAATAAATATGGATCTCAGAGATCAGCGTCTGTTTCTCTCACTGTTAAAGGTATTTTCTATAAACAGACACTCTGCTCTGCACACAGTTTCTGGGATCGTGGCGGGATGTGGAGGATTGATCTTCATCATCATCATCATCATTGTGTTCATAAGGTGAGTTAATGTTGAGCAACTCCTGCATTAAAGGTACAACATGAAATATTTTTGCAGTAAAATATCCAAAAACCACTAGGCCAGTGTTATATATTTTGTTTACTTGAGTACTTACAATATCCCAAATGTTTCCAACTATTTGTAAATCGTGAGAAAATTGCAATTTTAACCAAGGCTCCGGGATGTGTGAGGAGTCGCCTGTCAGTTGCGTCATACCCGCGTTAACCCTCGGTTTCCGGTTTTATTTTGTAGAAACCATGGAAACACCAAAGATGGTTTAACACGTTTTAATAGACAAGGGAACAACTGTTTTGATATATTGATAGACAGAAAACTATTTGTTGTTATATAGCTCAACACCTTGATTTTTTGCGAGTACCTTTACCATGCCTCAGAGAAAAACATTATTCTGTGAAGTAGCTAACATAGCATAATCAGATGCAGCTTTAAAAGTAATACAGAATTTTCTCCATCATACAATATGTTTTAAAATTAATTCCATGCCATTCATCAACACAAGCCATCCAGTAGGCTATTTAATATGATATTCTAAAATCGATCTATCTTACTGCAGTGTGCAACAGTGTCTCACAGCAGCCGTCGAGCGAACGCACAGAGTAACGTTATAACATCATTTTCAACACACTCAAATGTATCTAATATAATAAACAGAGCTGTGTTACCTCATACTCATGACCGGAAAAACGGAAGCGGCACCGGCGACTGTGACATAATAAAACTTCCGCTGCTCGTGAGGCGTGTGTTGCACAATCGCTCCAGCGGCCTCGTTCAGCTCCCACAACACTCGGTCCTGCTCTGCTTCATACTACAGTAACGTTAATAATCGCACCCATGAACATGATTGCTTCCCGAGTCCAATCCCTATTCTTTTGCACTGTCCGTTGAGGTGGAGACCACATGTCCCAAGATTCCGCTCTCAAAACTTGGCGCCATCAAGCTACGCCTTTGTTTTGAATAGGCTTCTAGCGACCTCTAGCGGACAAAATTATCACATATTGTACCTTTAAAATGTCTTTACAAAAATAAACATGGATGAAGAATTTGTTTAACGTTCCACCATCAAAAATATTAAATATAACATTTTTCTTACAGTAAATTGCTCTTTAGTACTTTCTAACAAAATATTTTTTTTATCCAGGAAGAAGAGGAGAGACGGTGGAGCTGAAATTATCCGACAAAATCAGGTAATTTTGATAATAGCTATATATCTGAATCTACAATGACATATTGGATATTATATTTATATTATATTAAACTAGACAATACAAGACTGAGAAGATCATGTACTGCTGCTTGAAAATTATTTGACATGAAGACGATCTGGAAAACAATGTGCATGTAACTCACATTCACATGCGTTTCTGAATGATTGATCTGTTGTTATATTTCTGTGATATTTTATTGGATGAAACTGCAGGAGGATCGCTCTGACAGATCAGCAGAAACGGCTCTGACCAATGACACTGCACTGTATTCACTCGTATCAGCCAATCAGAGAGATGATCTGTATGCCAACATTAAAGCAAAGAAACCCGAACGCTCCAGGAGAAAACAAACAGAAACAGACTCTGCAGATGTTGGAGAAGTTCAGTATGCCAGTGTCCATCACTTCAAGAACAAAGACATGAAGAAGACTGAAGAGAACGACTGTCAGACCATTGAGACGCATCATCCATCTGAAGCCAACAGGTGAGAAACCATTCATCTGAACCCAAATAAAACATGTTCAATGCTGAATCAGAGCTCTCGTTTTTGTGTTGTTGAGATGTTGGATTGTCATCTGCTGGTGGGACTTTCTGAAATGCCACATTAACATATTTGTATAATTTCTCCCCAGATCTGAGGACATTATTTACAGCTCAGTCAAATAAAGAGCATGTGATCAGAGGATGAGGATACATTTCAGTTTAAAATAAGCTTGTTTATTACAATCTTAATTGATATCACAAACACACACAGCCTTCATTGTACACTCACACACTGTAAAAAAAATTTATTCACTCAACTTAATTTTTTGAGTTATTAATTTCCACTGACTCAGTTAAGTTGTATTTACTTACAATATTAAAGGGGTCATGAACTGAAAAATCAAAAATCTCTTGATCTTTTGACATATAAGAGGTCATTGTAAAAACATCCTGTAAGTTTCAGAACTCAAAACTTTATGACATAATAGTGTGTCTAAACACCGCCTCCACAGAAGAAGATCAACGCCTGCTTCTACATCACTGCCTGTTTAGCCCCGCCCACCGATTCACACATGTAGTAGGTAAATAACGAGAGAGGCAAACGCAGGTCAACACAGAAACCAAACGATAAAGATGCTCCGAAGACAACAAGACGCTGTGCAGTGCCAAGTTGTGGATACATGTAGTTCCAAACGTAGGATCGGGAGGAGCCTAAACATTCAGTCCTGTCAATCATCATTACGAGTGTATATAAGGATTTTAGGATAGATTTTAAAGTCCTACTCATCGTGTACAAAGCCCGTAATATACAAGGACATAACTATATTGCTAGATCTCTCATTAATTATATTCCACCAAGAACTTTAAGATCGTCTAATGCAGGTTTACTGGAGGTCCAGAACTATAAACGAAAGAAAATTGGTAATGCGGCCTTTGCTAATTATGCCCCCAAACTATGGAATATCAAGCTGAAAATGCAATAATCTGAGCTGAACAGCTGCTTCATCACAGACACATGAACAACAGAAGACATCTGCAAGTTTTGTTTCATATTGTGGACTGAATGTAAATATCACTTCATGCAGGACTGTTTTTTTGTTTTCTGTGTAATAAAGTATGCCGATATAATATGAAAAACTGCTTCAGTGCATGAGTGAACTGTCTGAATGAATCAAACTGAATCGCCAACAGTTTCAGGCATTTTTTTCCCAAAGATCAATAAGATCAATAGCAATTCATTCACAAATGACATGTTCTGATTCTAAACAGATGACAGAAAACACACATTATATGATTGCTGAAAAACGGGGGAAAAAAACCAAAGGCAAACTAAATCAAACACTGATCACCATAATGGTGATGTTAAACGAAACATTCAATCATCAACATCTAAACCTCTGTTAACTCTCAATAAGAACTTCTGTAGACGTCTGACAGAAATAAAGTCAGTCTGGTTAGTAATAAGTGAAGATGGTAATGTTGTCCACATCCAGCGCCCACTGGGAAACTTCCCACTAAAAACTATAAGAATGTTAGGGAATAATGTTCTAACAGTGTTATCACTGAACATTATTAGACTGTTTTTAGAGAATGTTTCATACCTTTTAGGAGAATGTTCAAGGAACAAAAACAAATCTTGCTACTAAAAAAACCAATTACTAGAACAAAAACATTTCTAGTTGGGTTGGCGGGATCTTAAAAGACTGTATTTATTTTAAAGTAATTTATATTTTTTACATTTTACAGCGTGTGTTGTGCTGTAGTTCTGTGAATAAAACCAACATCTAAATGTTCTTCTAGAAACCAGAAACACATTGAGATGGAAGACTACGTAATGTTTAACTCATTTATTACCAAGTTTGAATTTAATTCAATGGTGTGTATCCTGAATTACATGAGAGAGTAAAACTTGCATGTAAATGTTGTTCTATAACAAGACACACACTTTGAAAGTTGACATGTCAAACCAGTGGCAGCACTAGGCCGGGGCTTTCCCCACCAGAAATTTGCTCTACTCTCAGTGTAACTTTCATTAAAAATAATAAAGTCATTAAAAACCTAAAAACAAACAAACAATGGTCTTTAAACAATGGTTTTTAATGGGGGAGTCAACTGCACGCTCAGGTACGGCACGCAGGAATAGTTATTATATTAAGCTCCTCATCAATAGTGATCGTACTGGTTTGAAAAACAGAATTTAGAGAATCTTCCTTGTATTCCATCTTCATCTCACTCCAGCACAGTGGGTGGTTGCATGAGAATACCTGGACTTATTTGTAATATTATATGAATTGTTTGTATTAAGTACCAGTGTCTGATCTTGTTAGTTGTGTTTTATGCAATCAGGGTAAAACTGAGTTTCATTTTCACCTCCAGTATTTTAAACTTTAAGAGCAAAATGACTACATTTAAAACATTTTATCATAATTTACTCACCTTCCAAAGCATTGTGGTGATATGATTCTGAATTGTGACACGATATCATATTTTATATGAATATGTAACAGTTAAATGTGTTTTAGCTTATTGTGTAAGATTTGCTGTCTTAAGCCTCCTTCATACTGAAATCATCCAATAAATTTTATAATAAATAGATCAAATAAACAAATTTTACAGTCAGTTGGTTTTAAGTTTAAATAAAATATTTGTTTTGTTCTTGCTTCCCATTTTGCTTTGGCCTCAAAAGTGGACGTAGATGCATTTGGTGGGTGTTAATCTCCCATCCTGACTGTATAGCGCTTGATTCATGTGCATTTTAAATACATTATCTTCATAATTCATATATGACGCCCACATTATCTTCTATTTACATGATTGGTTTATAAACACATAGTGAACAATACAGAAAAAAATACAACTTTGGTAACCTTTATTGCTTCTAAAATCAACCTGTACAAGAATCAGATGAAAAAGCAGCTGCTGTATTGGGGCAGTAATGTGCACTACATCTTTTTGGCCACTAGATGGCAGTAAAGTCAATGGAAGTGCAGAAAAGAGTACTGCTCACAGCAGAGCCATGGGTGGAGCATGAAGTCCAGCTCCTCCTCTCTGAATGTAATTTGGGTGTAATGGGTGGAGCTAGAAGGTCCAACCACACCCTAACCCGACCCATAACTCCATCCCTCCACCCATTAGATCCACAGAGCTGGAGATGGAGGTCATTTGGCTCTCCAGTGAGCACCACTTATCCTTTTTTGGGAGTTATTTAATAGATCCTGTAGTGATGTATTAATGTTTTTGAAGACTATTTTTCCTGTATGTGTTTTCGGTCTGGTTTCTGAGTGCTTGTGTTTTCTGTCAGAAACTGGCACTGACCCACTTAAACACAACGTTGCTGATGGTTAAGACTGTGGTACATGTGTGTGTGTCGTCAAACGCTTCATGTGTTAAACACAGAGTTTGTGTCAGAAAGAGGAAGTGAAACTAAGAGCTGTAAAGATGCTGCTCAGACGCTCCTGCAGACATGATGAACATCTTTAACTGTTCTTTCTCAAAGCAAACATCTTTCACATATTCTCTCACAAAAATTTAACAATAGTGAGATCTACAGAGATAAAGATTGTGTTTGCATCTGGAGACATTAACTCTCTTCTTGAGTTGTTCTTGTGTAGTTGAGATGATGGTCACACATCAACAGGAAGAGGAAGACCAACATTTTTAGCTTCACAAGTGTGAAAACTGCAGCCGTTTGACGGCTTAAACTGATGATGTTTTTGTCATTTGGGCGTCGACACTGACACACTGACACTGCAGAGCGGTAAGAACATTTTTACCATTATTGTTTATGAGTTAAAATAATTCAGTAGGGCTACGACTGATATTTATAAAACTGTTTTCGGTGAATGTTGATTTGATGAAGTGATTTGAACTCCAGAAGCTCAATATTTGTTGTAGATTCATGTGTAAATATTGTGTGAAGCTCTTTAGACACACGAGGCCTGACATGAGAAACATCATCACTTCACGTCAAGCCTTCAATGAGCCGTGAATTATTCTGAAATCATCATGTGCTTTATCTATCAAATAGAGTTTGTGATGTTTTTTAAGTTTAGATTTAAAAGAGGAGAGCGATGGTGCCATTCGGATCAATACCGGAAGGCTGTTCCAGAGTTTAGGGCCGACTACCTCAGATGCTCGGTCTCCACGATGTTTTAACCTAGATCTACAAACAGAAAGCAATCCAAGGTTGCTAGATTGACCTGGATGGATTATGAGATAGGTACGTTGGTGCTAGGCCATGTAGTGCTTTAAAAACGAAAACAAAATTTTGAATTCAGCTCTCAGTTTGACTGGTAGCCAGTGCAGAGAGATCAAAATTGGGGTGATGTGATTGAATTTGTGACTACCAGTCAACAGCCTGGCTGCAGCGTTTTGAACCATTTGAAGACGCCCAATAGATGTTTGGTTTGCCCCATAGTAGAGTGAACTGCAGAAAACTAGGCGTGAAGTGATAAATGCATGAATAACTGTTTCAAAATTATTTATAGAGAGAAAAGATTTAACTTTTGCTAGACGTCGTAAATTAAAGAAACATGATTTAACAACAGAATTAATTTGTTTATCAAACTTAAGACCTGAGTCAAATAACACACCAAGATTTTTCACACAGGGATTATCACAGGAACTTCAGTCGCCAAAGTCCAGATCGCCAAAGTCGTAAGAGTCACTAGGACCAAACAATACTACTTCAGTTTTATTCTCATTTAAGGCCAAACAATTTTGTGAAAGCCATAATTTCACTTCCTGTAAACACACTAGCAGGACCTCTATGGAGCTAGAATCATTATGTTTAAATGGGAGATGTTCATAATGTCATAATTGTCATTTTTCTGAATGCAGAAGTCAATATGGTGTCGTCTCTCATAAAGTCTCTTCCTCTGATCGTAGTGATCATGACTGCGGGTGAGTCTTCAGTTTCACTATACAGATATTTGAACAAAAGATGATTGAGCTCTTCACACTTAGAAACTGACATCAGTGTTTTACTGTCAGCTAACATAAAAATGGTATAAAGTGAAGATATTTTTTGTACATCGCTTCAAAACACCGGAAAGCCTTTTTATTTCTCATTTCTGTGTTTCAGCGGTTGATGGTCAGCAGGATTGGGGAGTGAATTACAGCCCTTCATATGTTTGTGCATTAAAGAGATCAACAGTGAAAATATCCTGTACTTTAAAATATCCTCATGGTCATGTGATCAAAACAGTCTTCTGGACCAAATCTGCTAAAAAACTAGATGACCTGAAAAATGACCCAGGAAAAAGAAGAAGAGTTCAGAATCACAGTGAAGATAAAGACACTTACAGCATCACTTTGACGGATGTGACAGAAGCTGATAAACACGTCTACTACTGCAGATTTACTACAAACTTTGATGGTGGAAAATGGACGGGGATTCCTGGAGTTCAGCTTGTCGTCACAGGTAAAACTAGTGAACTCTCAGAAATAGACCACAGAAACACACAAACACTTTCTTATGTTACTGAATCTGACGAATGACCTTCTTTATTTGTTGGAACACAAAAGGAGATATTTTATAAAATGTCCTGATCGCTCTTGTTCATATAATGACAGCAGGCTCCTTCTTCAAGCTTTAAAAAAAGGTGCAGAATTGTCTTAAAATCATTTTAGTTTTGGGACTGTGTCAGAGCATCTCCAAAACTGCAGCTCTTGTGGGGTGTTCCCGGTCTGCAGTGGTCAGTATCTATCAAAAGTGGTCCAAGGAAGGAACAGTGGTGAACCGGCGACAGGGTCACGGGCGGCCGAGGCTCATTGATGCACGTGGGGAGCGAAGGCTGGACCGTGTGGTCTGATACATAGAAAGAAGTCCGATAGAAGAGCTACTGTAGCTCAAATTTCTCAAGAAGTTAATGCTGGTTCTGATAGAAAGGTGTCACACAGTGCATCACAGTTTGTTGCGTATGGGGCTGTATATCCACAGACCAGTCAGGGTGCCCATGCTGACCCCTGTCCACCGCTGAAAGAGCCAACAGTGGACACGAGAGCATCAGAACTGGACCACGGAGCAATGGAAGAAGGTGGCCTGTTCTGATGAATCACGTTTTCTTTTACATCACGTGGATGGCCGGGTGCGTGAGTCACTTACCTGGGGAACATGGCACCAGGATGCACTATGGGAAGAAGACAAGCCGGCGGAGGCAGTGTGATGCTTTGGGCAATGTTCTGCTGGGAAACCTTGGGTCCTGCCATCTATGTGGATGTTACTTTGACACGTACCACCTTCCTAAGTATTGTTGCAGACCATGTACACCCTTTCATGATAACGGTGTTCTCTGGTGGCTGTGGCCTCTTTCAGCAGGATAATGCGCCCTAGATTTCCGGTTCATTAGGGCCCAATAACATTGTATCATTGAAACATGCATTTGCCGTTTGAAACAATGGCTATGTTCACACTCTCAGTTTTGGGAATGACAACTGCATTTACTTACAGCTGTGAGTTTCACAATGTCCCGTTCACACAGCAACGTACAGCAGCGTCTCGAATACTGTCTGTATGAATGAGAATCAAGCCCATATTCTCTTACCAGTAACCATAGCGACACTGACCGAAGTAATGTCAAAGTTGGTGATGTCCATAAAACTGAATTTGGTTATAGAATGTGATTATCACTCCTGTAAATAACCATACTGTGTGTGAACATAACTGTATTAAGGATTTAAATACAAGATTGACAGCCGTATTCTGTTGTTGTGTGAAGGTGGCCTACATACATGACGCTATACATGAGAGAATTATAAAACATGAATTTAACTGAACAAACATGAACAGGATGTTTTTTTTCCTCCTTTGGTGTCCTGGAAAAGAAAGTCATGCTGCCTTACATCAAAACCATAAATAATGACTGGATTTTTATTATTGGGTGAACTCTCACTTTAAGATGATGCTGAATCAGTTGTTGTTGTTGTTCTGTCAGACCTGCAGGTGGAGACACAGCAGAGAGTGAAAGAGGGAGATTCAGTCACTCTGACATGTAAAAGCAGCTGCTCTCTGACTGAACAAACAACATTCATCTGGTACAGAAACACACAGAGATTCACTAAAGGAATTGTGAAAGTGAATCAGCTTCATCTGCAGTCAGTCAGTCGTTCTGATGAAGGAAACTATAAGTGTGCTGTAAGAGGAAATGATCATCTGATCTCTCCTGCTGTTCATCTTGATGTTGAACGTGAGTACAAACTTTGCATTTTATTTGGGTGAATATGTAAAGGTACAAAAATCTTCGTTGTGTGTTGAAAATACTACAGAAGAAAATGAAAGATTTCTGTTTGTTGCTGAAAGTCTCTTTAATTATTTTCCTCATTTCTGTGTTTCAGCGGTTTATGGTCTGCAGGATTGGGGAGTGAATTACAGCCCTTCATATGTTTGTGCATTAAAGAGATCAACAGTGAAAATATCCTGTACTTTAAAATATCCTCAGAGTTATGAACTCATAAAAGCTTTCTGGACTAAACCTGTTGGAGAATCACCTGATCTGTGTTCAGATCCAGAGAAGAGAGGAAGAGTTCAGTGTCACAGTGAAGATAAACACACTTCCAGCATCACTTTGACGAATGTAACAGAAGCTGATAAACACGTCTACTACTGCAGAGTTACAGATTATCAGAAGAAAATATGGACAGTGATTCCTGGATCTTGGCTTGATGTCACAGGTACAGTGAACTCATGGCTTATTTCATTTATTATACAGAGTAGTGCATAGGTAAAGCTCTTAAACATAATTTAGCAGGTGTGAACCCATCTAATCTTTCAATGAACTGCCGGAGCATATAAGCAGTCGCTCACCTTGTTCTGGCATCAGCTGTTTTGGCATCCCTTTACCTCTCCAGCTGCATCAACATAATTTAGGCATCTTGCTACAGACTCATCTTCCAAGCATTAGTAATCCCACTCATGAAATGACAGGAAAGTACAGTGAGAGACAGGAAGGAATGAGACGAGGACATGATCCAGGACACAACGGCTCTTTATATCAGCTGTGATTGTCAGGAATGATGAAACTGACAAGCATTATATTGTGTCACTGCTGTCTGAAGTGCCTCAATGTTGAGGTTTAGTGTCATCATTATTGTCATTTTAGCATTATCACCATGTAATGTAGATGTGGTGACAGAATTTCATTAAAACAACAAGATTAAAGTCAGTTGTTGTTGTTGTTGTTCTGTCAGACCTGCAGGTGGAGACACAGCAGAGAGTGAAAGAGGGAGATTCAGTCACTCTGACATGTAAAAGCAGCTGCTCTCTGACTGAACAAACAACATTCATCTGGTACAGAAACACACAGAGATTCACTAAAGGAATTGTGAAAGTGAATCAGCTTCATCTGTGGTCAGTCAGTCGTTACGATGCAGGAAACTACAGATGTGCTGTAAGAGGAAATGAACATCTTCGCTCTCCACCTGTTTATCTTTATGTTGAATGTGAGTACAAACTGATTCATTAACATTAAATATTTCAAACTATATAATTGCGAGAGAACACAAAAGCATTAAAATATATTTTTTCCTCCCATCTCATATTTTTTTTCCATCACCATGTACCTTTAGGCGCTCCGTAGAATATGTCATTTCCTTTCTGAACATTTTTTATTTATTTATTTATTTTTATTGAACATCAAGAACAAAACAAACAAAATATACACCTACAATGGCATTAACAAAAATAGTTAAATGAGTATCAAGCAAGGCACATATCAGTTAAAAAAATATTAATAAAAGAAAATTACATATATTTAAAAAATAATAGTAATAATAAAATAAGATGGGGTCTCTTCATTCCTCTTCTAAGAGATCAAGGTCTCTTATTATTCCAGCAAATTTCTGGGCATTTTTCATTTTCATACATTCCAATGATGGAAAGTAACTAAAGTCTCTTTTGAATACAGAAAAATAAGGTTTTGTCTTCATACATTTGCATTTATGAATGAAAATTTTTCCCAGAATCAACATTACATTAATAAAAAAATCATTTTTTTATCATCCAACTGTTACGTTAGGGTGGTGTAAACAACACACGACGAGGAAGAGTACGTTTAGAAAGTCTTTACTTGATAATCCACAAGGAGAAACACCGAATCCAGAGCAGAATATACACCAAACCATTACAGACACGAACGAGACCCGACAAAGACACACTGAAAGAACAGAACTGATATACACACACACTAATGAACTCAAATGATGAACAGCTGAGGTGATGATTAATGTCCATGGAAACAGATAGTGGCGGGAACCAGGAACAAAGGAACACGTGACAAAGGAAAACAAACAAACTGACAGTTCATAAAGTGTGTGGATGTGACACCAACAGCATTCCAAACATAATATGTTTCCTAACAAAAGTGGGCAGTGAATGAATCTTTGTCTCCAACCAATAAGACATATTTTCCCAGAAAATATTTCAAAACACACAGGAAAAAAAAAAGATGATCAGTTGTCTCTATATCAACTCAACAGAAAATACAGGCATTTTCTTCAAAATTAAACCGTTGTCTTAAAAATTCACTTGATGGATATATACCACTGAATATTTTAAAATGAGTTTCCTTAGCTTTAGGAGCCACTGGAAAGCTAATTTACTGTGTTCGCAATTTTTTTTACAGATGATTTATCATAAACTTGCAAAACACCGTTATGGTACAGAAGTGTCGGATATAATATGGAATTAAAACAAGAGCGAATAAGTTTGTTGGGAAGCATTGCCCTGAGGTCATTACCATTGGAAAAAAGGGATGGGAGTTCACAAAGTCCATCAGGCATGTGGACAAAAGTGTTATGTACCAAATTTATAAAACTTTTTGGAATGGCATTTAAAACACGCTCAAATAGTTTGCGTTCACACTGCAAATGATATTTAAAACAAAAATCTTTAAAAGATAACAATCTTCCATTTTCAACCATTAAATGAAGAACTGACCAAATACCTTTTTCAAGCCAATCAAGAATGCATAGAGATAAAATAAATCTATTGTTCCATATGGGGATTCTATGTGGAGTAAAGCTGTGGTTATATAGTAACTTCCAATATAACAAAATCTGCTGGTGAAAGGACGATAATTTGATTGGTAGTTTGGAAACAGTGAAATCACATCTCAGTAGGAAATCAATTCCACCCAGTTTTTTAAATATACCTCTGGGAATACTAAACCAGAAACTAGTTTCATTTGTTATAAAAGTTTTAAGCCATTTGACCTTCAACATTCCATTTATACAATAGAAGTCAAAGGCTTGTAAACCACCATTTTCATAATCTTGTAAAAGTTGTGCTCTCTTTATGTAGTGCACGCGTTTTCTGGGTGAAGTACCTGTTGGTAGGGCAACTGAGCTATTGGTATTTGTATAAAATAATTGAATAATATTACAGAAATTTTCACCAAACCCATACATTTCTAAACATATAAAAATAAAAGAATGTTCTAACATATCAAAGGCTTTATAGAAATCTAAAAATAAAATAACCCCATCATCCTCTATTTCTTGATTATACTCCAGCAAGTCCAGAACCAATCGAATATTATTATGTATAAATCGGCCTTTAATGAATCCAGTTTGTGTCTCCCCAATAATTTTGGATAAGCTGTGTTTCAAGCGGTTATTATATATGTGGCTTAGTAATTTATAGTCGTTGTTTATTAAAGTTATAGATCCAACAAAATTATGTTTAAATTGTCCAACAATCTACAATCTTTTCCTGGTTTGGGAATGAGTGTGATAAGGCCTTGTCTCACTGAACTAGGCAAAACCAAATCATTAATCATTTCCTGAAAAGCTGCAAAAAGAAATTCTCTTAATAAGACCCAAAAATGGCGATAAAAATTAGACGTAATACCGTCTGGGCCAGGTGATTTATCTAATGACAAACACATAACAGCAGAATCAAGTTCTTCAATTGTTAATTCTGCATCACATATCATTTTAAATTGTTCATCTATATGAGGGACAAATTGTCCAATTTTTTCAAAGAGAGAATTAGGGTCTAATATTGAAGAGGATGACGAATATAAAACCTGATAAAAGTTGGCGACTTCTTTAGCAATTAATTGTGTATTAGAACACTCTGCCCCATTAATAATTAAAGTTTCTTTCTTGACACTTTTTTTCCAGTCTGCAGAAATAAGCTGAGTTTTTCTCCCATTTTTCCATCCATTTAGCTCTTGATCTAATATATGCCCCCTTAGCTTTTCTCATATAGATTTCATCCAACTGTGATTGCAAAAGTAACAATCTTAATCTATCATCCTCCGTCAAACTCAATTTGTTAGAATATTCATTTATTTCTTTAATAATAGAGGTCTCTTTTAAAATATAAGATTTGTTTAGCTGTTTACTATACGAAATAGATAACTGGCGAAGTTTGTATTTAAAGAATTCCCATTTATTTATCCAGGAAACCAGGCTATTATCATTAATAATATTTGAAATAATATCTTTGACCAATTTCACATAACCTTCATTTCCGAGAAGGTTAAACTTCCAATAACCCTTGTTAGGGAAAGGTTTATTTTTATGATTTATCATCAATTCAGTTGAACAGTGATCTGTTAGTGGAGCTGCCGATATATTAGATATAGTTTGATAAGGCAAAAAACTATGAGAAATTAACCAAAAGTCAATTCGGGACTTGCTAGATGCATCAGGTTTAAACCAAGAAAACTGTCTTAGACGGGGGTTTGATTCACGCCAGAGATCTATTAAACCTTGATTATTACAAAAGTGTAATAATAGTGAATTGTAATGATTCTCATTATATTTAGTTGGTGATCTATCTAACCACTCATCATACACCATATTAAAGTCACCACCCAATACAATAAAATCAGTAGCATATTTTGTTTACATTTCCTCTAATATCAGTGATATTTCTAAAATTAAAAGTTTGTTTTGGGACAAATTATTATAACCATACACATTTCCTAAGACAATGTAACAATGTTCAATTTTTTGAATGCAAAATAACCAATGTCCATCCAAACTAGATCTTGATTCAACAAATTTCCCAGGGAAGTTGTTAAAAAGAAAAGCAACACCTCCTGATCGATTTGTGCCATGAGCAAATAAAATTGGTTCACTCCACTGATTAGGCCAAACAGTACAATCACTGCCACTTGAATGAGTTTCCTGCAAAAGAACATTGAGCTTTTTTTCCTTACAAAACAAAAATGTAGCTTTTCTTTTCGTACTGTCTCTTAGACCCCTAACATTTAGTGAAAGAAAAGAAATACAACTGTTAGGTTTAAACATAGAACAAGAATAACCGTATTAACAAAACAATAAACAATCCCTTTAGGGGAATAACGCTGGATATTAGGATTTAACGGAAATCAAAATATAATATGAACTGATACTCCGGCAGATGAGTTTCATATTTAGTTCTCACAAGCCACAGCCTCTTCATTGTTTCATGGCAGATTTTAGCCCATGTTCTGATTTGTAATTGAGATTAGACGGCCGTCGATGTACCCCAAAGGACCACGATAATACGCCTTCTTACCGGCGCTTCTGGCTTCCTGGATGAGCGGCCAAAGAGCTGCACGAGCACTCCGGTCCTCAGCTGACAGATCCTCCGCGAACCTGATTCCACGTTCAGTGCACAGCTGGGAGTTCTTTGTAATCTTCCAGAATTCGTCCCTGTATCAACGCATGGCAAACTGAACAATCATTTGACGGTGTCTTCCACTCTCCTTTTTTCCAATCCGGTGAACAGAGTCGACGACATCTTCCAGCTTCTTTGCCAGATGTGGAGCTATGCTACTCAAAAGTTCAATCACCTCTTTCCGTGCATCCTCGTCAGCATGCTCTTTCATCCCTTTAATCCGAAGATTCCATCTCCGTTTATATCGTTCGAGCTCTGACGTCTTCAACCTTAACTCCTCATTGGATTTCACAAGAACTGCTGTTTGCTTTTCCAAGATGACATATTTTTGCTTGTACTCCTTAATCTCTGCAGCATTAAACTCCACCGATTTGGAGATTGTCGCAATCATGATGCTGTTTTGTCTTATTTTGTCTGCGATGTCCTCCAACTTTCTATCTTGAGAATCAAATCTCGCCGTTAGAGAATTAATTGCCTGCAGCAAGGCTGCATTGGAGATGTCACTGTCGTCTGATTTCACCTTTTTTTGCAGAGTTTTGGTTGGAGTAATGTGTGAAGCGTCCCGTCTTCTTTCCTTGGTGTTCTCTCGGCCGTAAATATGATCCATTTCCATGGGTACACTTTGGGCTCTGTTTGCTAACTGCGTCATGTTCGCGTAAAGAGTTAACTCGTTCAATGAGCTGATCTCAATCTTATCAAAAGAAACAACTGAACGCAAAAAAAGCGTATTTAAAATGTCACTTGAATTTCTGAGGCTGGTTTATGAAAAGGCGTCAATAAAACATACAAATTGAAATAATTTTGCCAGAGCTCAGCAAAACGTGCGCCTAGCTCGCCATCTTGCCGAAGTCCCTATTTCCTTTCTGAACATATATTCGGCTTCAGGCACATCCGTTCTAGACACCAACTGAAATCTCTGATAGTGTGTTATAAAAAGTGTAGAAGAAAATTAAAGATTTCTGTGTTTGTTGCTGAAAGTCTCTCTAATTATTTTCCTCATTTCTGTGTTTCAGCGGTTTATGGTCTGCTGGATTGGGGAGTGAATTACAGCCCTTCATATGTTTGTGCATTAAAGGGATCAACAGTGAAAATATCCTGTACTTTAACATATACTCTGTATTATGAGCTCATAAAAGCTTTCTGGACCAAAACTGTTGGAGAATCACCTGATCTGTGTTCAGATCCAGAGAAGAGAGGAAGAGTTAAGTGTCACAGTGAATATGAACACACTTCCAGCATCACTTTGACGAATGTAACAGAAGCTGATAAACACGTCTACTACTGCAGAATTAAAAATGATCAGAATAATAGATGGACAGTGATTCCTGGAGCTTGGCTTGATGTCACAGGTAAAGTGAACTCCAAGAAATTGACCACAGAAACATTTTTATTATCTTTTGAATAAACTATCATCTGTGCCTCAGAAACATCAAGCGGTTTATTATAACTGCTGTCTGAAGTGCTTGAGTTTAGTGTTTTAATGTTATTATTTTAGTATTATCACATGATGCTGGGGTATTCCAGAAAGCAAGTTTAACTTATCGTCACATAAACCCTGAACTCTCGGTTGATGAACAAACCTTGATACTCGAGGTCTGGAGTAAGTTCAGCCAACCCGCACTGAAAAAATGTTTTCATTCATCCAAATAAAAAATTTAGGTTAATGGTTCACATCTATATTTTATAACTTGAGCCAATAAAAAATAAATTCATATTATTTCTTAAATTATAATTTTTGTTTAGATTAAATCTATATCTTTTTGTTTAGATCAAAAATAGAATTTAAATTAATTGACTTTCTTCAACAAGAAAATTATACTTTGAGCCAGGTTTAATAAAATAGTTTTCATAGACATAGAAAATATTGTTTAGAGCAAGTTATTTATTTTTCATTTGCTCAAGTTATAAAATATAGATGTGAACCATTAACCTATTTTTTTTTAATTGGATTAATGAAAACATTTTTTCAGTGCAGAGTATGAAACTCAGAGTTAACGGTGACCAAATCCAGGAGTCACCATGGAAACGGATGCTAAGAAGAAGAAGAAGACTTTAACTTTTTGTTTAATGGCAATTTACATTCTTAGTGCATATCGCCACCTACTGGATCTTTTTTAATCTTATCTTTTAATCTTTCATTAATCAGTTTTTGTTGTGAACAAGAATTATATTGTTTGTTTCATGCTAAATATATAAATTAAAAAAATAGATGAATTGACCTAAAAACAGTCTGTGCTTTCAAAGGTAATATGGCTGTATAAGTTTTTATGAATGCACATCTATGATGCGTGAGAAGAGAATAAAAAACAACTCTGTTGCTTTATGTTATGTTATAATATATAACTATATAATATATTATTGTGTGAAATCTGTTCTGCTCACTGGAGCCTCATCATGCGCTGAACACCTCTGAAAGAAACTAACCCTGAAACACGAGCTGCTCCAGAGCAGGTTTTGTTCAGAGAGTAAGTTGCTATGGTTACTTACATACCCTGAAAGTGACCTTTTTGGAACTGAAAGTTGAGGTTATCCGTTTACTCTGAGTAAACTTACCCGGATATGTTGCATAACCTGCTTTCTGGAATACTGCCCTGATGTTGTGATGATGATGATGACAGTCAGTTGTTGTTGTTGTTGTTGTTGTTGTTCTGTCAGACCTGCAGGTGGAGACACAGCAGAGAGTGAAAGAGGGAGATTCAGTCACTCTGACATGTAAAAGCAGCTGCTCTCTGCCTGAACAAACAACATTCATCTGGTACAGAAACAGAGAGAGATTCACTGATCAAACAGAGAATCATCTTCATCTGCAGTCAGTCAGTCATTCTGATGAAGGAAACTATCAGTGTGAAATAAAAGGAAATAATGATCATCTGATCTCTCCTGCTGTTTATCTCGATGTTGAATGTGAGTACAAACTGATTCATTAATATTAGTGAAATATTTCACAGATTATTCAGAATTTAGTTCAGATTTGTCTGATAAATTCAGGCCCAGTCATACAGATGTTACAGTTGCTGGATATCAAAGCATGACTAAGATGAAGATGAGGATACGAGTAATACTTTAATTATACACAGGAGATTCCGACAGGGTAGTGACAGCAAATAAACGTAAAAGAGAACGGACAAGGAGTGAAGGAGAACACAGGGTATATATACACAGGACTAACAAAGGGAACTAAACAAGGTGATGAGTTAATTAACTAGACACAGGTGGATGAAATAAACTAATCAGACTGGGGAAAACTAGGTCATGGGGAGAACAGAAACACAAGACATGTGACATATCGCCCCCTCCCGGGAAGGCGCGTCCTCGCGGCGTATAGAGTCCAACTGAGGAGGGGGGGTGGAGGCTCTGGAGGAGGGTGAAGGGCGGAGGAGCAAAACAAAAGTCCACAGAAAACAAAAATAGTCCAAGGGGGAGTGGAGGGTGGGAGGAGCCAAGGGGAAGCCTGGAGCAGGAGGAGCCGAATGTTGGTCCAGAGACCAACCATGATGAGGCCCCAGGGTGGAGTCGAGAACGGGAGACGCCATAGCGGAGAGTTGAGAGGCGCCACCCTGGGGACGGCCGATGGAGACGCCACTGAAGATGGTGATCCAGGTGGAGCTGGCATGCCGGAGAGCCCAACCGACACTGCTGGATCTGGAGACCGAGATGGAGCCGGGACAACGAGCATCTGAGGTGGAATCCGGGAACCTGAGGACTGAGACGGAGGCGGTGCGACAGAGGATGAAGGAGGAGACGGGGGAAGGAGGAGCCAGGAGAAACCGAAGGTCGACAGGCCACGGTGGAGTGTTGGGTTCGGAGGCTGGAGGCGGAGCCAGGAGATCCTCTGGCCTAGGTGGAACTGGTGGCCTGAAGCTTCGAGTCGGGTCCATACACTTGAGTGATGGAGCTGAAGAGGGGCTGAAGGGTACCAGAGGAGGCAGAAATGAGCAGGTAGTTTGAGGAGGCGGGAGAGGGAGGCTGGGAGGGAAAACAGGAGACACAGGGCTGGACGGAACCAGCGGGGAGACGGGCAGGTCAGGGCTGGACGGAACCAGCGGGGAAAGGAGAGGTAGGGAATTAACCTCCTCAAACACATCCAATAACTCAAAAAATGTTCCAGTGGTAATAGCGATCCCATCCACCGCGGTGAGGTTGTGGGCAGGGCTCTCCTCCCAGCCCTCGAACTCCACTAACACTCCCTCGGCAGCACACAATGTAACAGGCTCACGCACCTGGTCAGACACACCTTGGGTCCTCTCCTCAGGTTCGGTCTCGTTCATCCCGGCAGGTTGAACTCCACGGTCGGCGGTGGGCTCTCGTCTCTCCATCGGGCAAGTAGTTGGTGGCGGATGGTTGGTCTCTGGATGTGGAGCGGTGCTGGTGTCATCCTCAGCAGGGCAGATGGTGAACGGAGAGTTGTTGTTCACCAGCACCCACTCCACGTATGCGGCGAAGTCCTCCGTTGGACCGCCCGCTGGAATGCGTGCCTTGGACCGCTCGCTCAGGCCGGTGTGATAATATACACAGAGCGAGCGGTCCGGGAAGTTGGTCTGGCACGCAAGCTGGAGAAAGTCACTGGTGTGTTGTTCCAGCGAGCGGTCTCCCTGCTCCAGGCAGAGAAGCTGGACAGCGGGAAAAGCCATGAGGGAAAAAAGGAACTAAAAACTGAGAAAAAACGCCGCACAAAAAAAAACACTGTTTCGGTCCGTTCTTCTGTTACAGTTGCTGGATATCAAAGCACGACTAAGATGAAGATGAGGATACGAGTAATACTTTAATTATACACAGGAGATTCCGACAGGGTAGTGACAGCAAATAAACGTAAAAGAGAACGGACAAGGAGTGAAGGAGAACACAGGGTATATATACACAGGACTAACAAAGGGAACTAAACAAGGTGATGAGTTAATTAACTAGACACAGGTGGATGAAATAAACTAATCAGACTGGGGAAAACTAGGTCATGGGGAGAACAGAAACACAAGACATGTGACAACAGACTGCATGACATTTTTGTTTATTAGACATGATTTATTCTTATTTATTAATATGCAAAATTAATGCAAAGCATGAATCTGTTTAGTGATTCTTTTTATGAATTCTGGGTTGAAAAATATAATATTGTTTTATTGACTGCACCAGTTCAGATGTAGATTTGCACCTTTTTCATCACTTTTGATTTCTACTTACAGATACACTTCAGTAATTGTTAATAATGATTATGGAAGGTCATGGCATTAATAAAATAATTATTTTTCTGTTTTACATATATTTCATGTAGATCCTCCAAAGAGCGTCTCAGTGTCCATCAGTCCGTCTGGTGAAATAGTGTCAGGAGATTTAGTGACTCTGAACTGCAGCAGTGATTCAAACCCTCCTGCTCTGAACTTCAGCTGGTTTAAAGGAGAAACATTTCTGGGATCTGGCGACACCTACAGCATCACTAATATCAAGTCTGAGGCCAGTGGAAACTATTATTGCTCTGCTAGAAATAAACATGGATCTCAGATCTCTGCTGCTGTGACTGTGAATGTCATGTGTAAGTCTGTCTTTAATGGCGATCAGTTGATTGATTCTTTGCTCAATTACTGCATGTCATTTGACACTTTTTGTCTTTTCAGATCCTCCAAAGAGCGTCTCAGTGTCCATCAGTCCGTCTGGTAAAATAGTGTCAGGAGATTCAGTGACTCTGAACTGCAGCAGTGATTCAAACCCTCCTGCTCTGAACTTCAGCTGGTTTAAGGAGAATGAAACCTCAGCTGTTGGATCTGGACAGAGTTTCAGCATCTCCAGCTTTAACTCCAGTTTCAGTGGACGCTTCTACTGTGAGGCTCAGAATAAATATGGATCTCAGAGATCAGCGTCTGTTTCTCTCACTGTTAAAGGTATTTTCTATAAACAGACACTCTTTCAGGTTCATCTGTCTCACGTGTGAAATGATCTTCATGATCATCTTGTTTCAGGGGTTCAGAGAGCTGCTCTGCACACAGTTTCTGGGATCGTGGCGGGATGTGGAGGATTGATCTTCATCATCATCATCATCATCATTGTGTTGATAAAGTGAGTGAATGTTGAGCAGCTCCTGAATTAAATTCTTTTGCAAAGTTGGTTGAACTTAAACCACTATCAGTTATATTAAATATTTTTTACAATAAATGAAACTTTTCAGTACTTTCTAACAAAAAAATTTTTTCTCCAGGAAGAAGAGGAGAGACGGTGGAGCTGAAGTTATCAGACAAAATCAGGCAAGTTTAGTGATTCATACCTGAATCTACAATGACATGGATATTATATTTAACTAGAAAATACAAATATTGACAAAATATTTGACATGAAGACGATCTGGAAAACAACATACAAGTAACTCACATTCACATGCATTTCTGAATGATTGATCTGTTGTTATATTTCTGTGATATTTTATTTGATGAAACTGCAGGAGGATCGCTCTGACAGATCAGCAGAAACGGCTCTGACCAATGACACTGCACTGTATTCACTCGTATCAGCCAATCAGAGGGATGATCTGTATGCCAACATTAAAGCAAAGAAACCCGAACGCTCCAGGAGAAAACAAGCAGAAACAGACTCTGCAGATGTTGGAGAAGTTCAGTATGCCAGTGTCCATCACTTCAAGAACAAAGACATGAAGAAGACTGAAGAGAACGACTGTCAGACCATTGAGACGCATCATCCATCTGAAGCCAACAGGTGAGAAACCATTCATCTGAACCCAAATAAAACATGTTCAGTGCTGAATCAGAGCTCTCGTTTTTGTGTTGTTGAGATTGTTGGATTGTCATCTGCTGGTGGGACTTTCTGAAATGCCACATTAACATATTTGTATAATTTTTCCCCAGATCTGAGGATGTGATCTACAGCTCAGTTTATTGATGCTGATGGGAGAACTGGATTTGAGTCCAGCACATTTTCCCATTTCCCTCTCCTCTTGATTTCACTTACACATTTATGGAACTGTTTTTCTGTTTGGATATGGATGGATTTAGATTAATAATCAGCTCTTTTATTACGATCTGAAATGATTGTCAGTATCACACACTCACTCTAGACATGAACACACTGATACCTGTAATAGTCTTTTAGCTCTCGCTTTGTACAGTCAGTGCAGAACAGATATTTCCTCTCGTCTCGTCAAACTGTGTGATTTTATTGATAAATACATTAAATCTGAACATTGTCAGAAAGTCTCATGATGACATCATTGTCATGACAATGTAGCACATTTTACACTCAACTCTCATTACTGTAATGTGCCGGGTTTTGTATTTTTCATGTTTTTCATTTCTGTAATACAGTAAAAAATACTTTAAAACTCTTTGTTCACTATGTACATATTCTTTGTACAAATTTAAACATTTAAATAATGAGGAATCCATTGTAAAACCATCTTCCAAACCGTGTTTTTGCCTTAAATCATTATGGTCTGAAATAATTATTTATATTTTAGAGCTGTCAGGACAAGGTTCACAAAACATGTTGATAATGCCAATCTTTACACCAGTTACTACTTCGTCTATAAATAGGCTAGCCAAGTTATAGTAATTTCCAGTTACCTGTCAGATACCTGCTCACATTTATCAGATCCATATTTATTTTCTTGTTGAGAGTTTTGATGTCATTAGTGACATTCACAGGCGATCACCTGTAACCATGAACACATCGGTAATTACCAAAATAATGTTCCTCTGCACAGTGTTGCCAACTGTTTTCAATGGAAAGCAGCTAAAGCCAGCTCAAAATGTCACTAAATGCCGCTAGTGTCAGCATTATGTTCTGTTCAGTGTTTTTTCCTGTCAAAATAAATTGACCTAGTTTCCAAGTCTGTGTCATTTTCATTTTGTTCACCAGGTGTTCATTAATTAGCTCATTAGTTCCCTCATTTAGTGTGGTTTATATTCTGTTTTGTTCAGTTCTTTGTCCTGTCTTGTCAATGTTAAGTGGTTGTGTTTTCCCATTCTCCTGTGATTCCCCTGCCTGGATTTAATAAAGACTGTTTGTGTTTAGATATTCTCCTGTCGTGTTTATATCCAGCCACACGTGACAGCTACCCTGTCATGCTCTCTTTACGTGGGTTTTATTCATAAAGCATGAGAGGAGAGCACCGTGACTGTCAGTCGTCTTTTAATGCCGCACACAAACACACACAGGCAGGATGTAACAACTTGCCTCCTTAAACTTTGTAACACTGCCCTCTAGTGGGACATTTATGTAATAACATCAATAATCACAGACATAGTTACTTTAAAGGGATAGTTCACCCAAAAATGAAAATTCTGTCATTTACTCACCCTCAAGTTGTTCCAAACCTCTATAAATTTCTTTGTTCTGCTGAACATAAAGGAAGATATTTTGAAGAAAGTTTGTAACCAGGCCACTTTGGGGCACCATTGACTTCCATAGTAGGGAAATAAAATACTATGGAAGTCAATGGTGCCCCAGAACTGTTCAGTTTCCCACATTCTTCAAAATATCTTTTTTTATGTTCATAACATCTAAACCTCTGGTAATTCTCAATAACAACTTTTGTAGATGTATGTCGGAAATAAAGTCAATCTGGTTAGTAATAAGTGAAGCTGGTAATGCTGTTTGTGGAGATGTTTAATCAGATCTTCAGAGATTTAATGTCTTTTATCTTCAGTTGATTTCATCTAAGGCTGTGGCTGAAGTCGTAGTTCTTGTTGTTTCTCTGTCCTTCGGTGATTTTGCTCGTTATCACCTAATTATCTCATTAACGGCAGCATGTTTCTGTGTTATATTTAACAGCCTGTAGTGTGCACACTAAGCAGTGTTCATTTCATCTGGGCTAACCCATGTGGGGCCTATATGGAAACTGTGGACAAAACCGGCTGGGCCCCAGTTAGACAGCCCAGGTGACACCCATCTGGGCCCCACATAGCTGTGCTGGCTGGGTAGGCTGATTTTAGAGGGGCTTTCGGAGACTAGTTAAGAAATACATTTCTTCATAGTCGTTTCTCTCACCATCATTATGTACATGCAGTTACATGTATCTTCCTCTAGAGGGCGGTCAGGTCGGTGAGGCTGTAGAGGTGTGCAGTGACGCGCTGTCCGAGGTGCTGATCATTCACACAGTGACGTGTGTGTGGAATGTTCAGAGCTCTTGAGATGCCTTTTATTTGGAGAAGGAGAAACTGGGGAAGTGACTTTAATGAATCAGACCTGTGTCACTTTGCTCACAGCTGATTGGTCCAGTTTCGGTTCAAGATGTCTTACCCAGAACACAACCTGCCCTGATGGTGATGAACACCACTAAAAGCCCCAAGTAGGAATAGCTGCAGACCAAAGATCTTCAAAACGGGGTGTGAACTCCAAAAGTGGGCAGAGTTACGTATGGCCCGGCTTATTAACCTTATAACTGCTTATTAACTGCTTAGCATGCTATTCAGCACAAATCCCTTCCTCCCATTACACTGGTTAAGGTTGGAGTGTAGGGTAGGTTTAGCATTGGCTGTGGCATAACATTGTGTAGGAAATCAGCACTGTGATTGACATGACCAATGAAATCTTTAGAATTGGCTGAGAGTGAAAGAGGGAGATTCAGTCATTCTGACATGTAAAAGCAGCTGCTCTCTGACTGAACAAACAACATTCATCTGGTACAGAAACACACAGAGATTCACTGAAGGAATTGTGAAAGTGAATCAGCTTCATCTGCAGTCAGTCAGTCGTTCTGATGAAGGAAACTACAGATTTGCTGTAAGAGGAAATGATCATCTGATCTCTCCACCTGTTCATCTCAAAGTAGAATGTGAGTAGAAATGCATTAACATTAGTAAAATAACAAAGAACAATCACAGATTATTCAGAATAAATTATAGTTCAGATCTGTTTCAAAATGTCAGACTGCATGATTAAACATAATTTATTCTTACTAAAGTAATATGTAAAATGAATGGATGAATCAAGAGTCTGTGTTTAAAGATTCTTCATGAATTCAAGGTTGATACAACAGTAAATATAAAAGTCAAAACATAATACAGAAAACAATACATAATGGTTCACAAAGAATGATTACAAAAATATATTAATGAATAAACACAAAGAAAAGTAACAGTAAACAGGTAGAGCAGCTAGAGGAACACCTGTTCAAAATGACAATGGAGAACATTAAATACAAGATTACTTAAAATCCAATGAGAGAGAACGACATTGATGCCATTGACGCCAATTTATCAGAAATCCCTGATGATCAGAGGTGGAAAGTCCAGGGATCAGAAAGTAAAAGTCCTGCCATATATTTATTCCACCCACTGAAGCAGAGTTAAAGTTAATAAGATAATTAAGTGATTAATTGAGTGTTGATTGACCATTATTGAAGATACCTGATGTTAACAAGCAGAATCACCAAAGGAGAAAAATCACAATTTAAGTCACCATCATGGAGATCAGGGTGTGCTTTAGTTGGGCTCTTGACCCTCTATTTTTTTAATATTAGATTCTGTTTGGAGAAGCGGGAAGGCTGATGAGGGAAGTGAGTTCAGGTGTGCAAACAGGAGGATCATGGGAAATGGAGTCCGGGAATGAAGGGAACTGTGACAGGGGCTTTCCCCACCAGAAATTTGCTCTACTCTCAGTGTAACTTTCATTAAAAATAATAAAGTCATTAAAAACCTAAAAAACAAACAATGGTCTTTAAACAATGGTTTTTAATGGGGGAGTCAACTGCACGCTCAGGTACGGCACACAGGAATAGCTATTATATTAAGCTCCTCATCAATAGTGATCGTACTGGTTTGAAAAACAGAATTTAGAGAATCTTCCTTGTATTCCATCTTCATCTCACTCCAGCACAGTGGGTGGTTGCATGAGAATACCTGGACTTATTTGTAATATTATATGAATTGTTTGTATTAAGTACCAGTGTCTGATCTTGTTAGTTGTGTTTTATGCAATCAGGGTAAAACTGAGTTTCATTTTCACCTCCAGTATTTTAAACTTTAAGAGCAAAATGACCACATTTAAAACATTTTATCATAATTTACTCACCTTCCCAAGCGTTGTGGTGATATGATTCTGAAGTGTGACACGATATCATATTTGATATGAATATGTAACAGTTAAATGTGTTTTAGCTTATTGTGTAAGATTTGCTGTCTTAAGCCTCCTTCATACTGAAATCATCCAATAAATTTTATAAAAAATAGATCAAATAAACAAATTTTACAGTCAGTTGGTTTTAAGTTTAAATAAAATATTTGTTTTGTTCTTGCTTCCCATTTTGCTTTGGCCTCAAAAGTGGACGTAGATGCATTTGGTGGGTGTTAATCTCCCATCCTGACTGTATAGCGCTTGATTCATGTGCATTTTAAATACATAATCTTTATAATTCATATATGACGCCCACATTATCTTCTATTTACATGATTGGTTTATAAACACATAGTGAACAATACAGAAAAAAATACAACTTTGGTAACCTTTATTGCTTCTAAAATCAACATGTACAAGAATCAGATGAAAAAGCAGCTGCTGTATTGGGGCAGTAATGTGCACTACATCTTTTTGGCCACTAGATGGCAGTAAAGTCAATGGAAGTGCAGAAAAGAGTACTGCTCACAGCAGAGCCATGGGTGGAGCATGAAGTCCAGCTCCTCCTCTCTGAATGTAATTTGGGTGTAATGGGTGGAGCTAGAAGGTCCAACCACACCCTAACCCGACCCATAACTCCATCACTCCACCCATTAGATCCACAGAGCTGGAGATGGAGGTCATTTGGCTCTCCAGTGAGCACCACTTGTCCTTTTTTGGGAGTTATTTAATAGATCCTGTAGTGATGTATTAATGTTTTTGAAGACTATTTTTCCTGTATGTGTTTTCGGTCTGGTTTCTGAGTGCTTGTGTTTTCTGTCAGAAACTGGCACTGACCCACTTAAACACAATGTTAAACATGAAGTCATCAACTGCTTCATGTGTTAAACACAGAGTTTGTGTCAGAAAGAGGAAGTGAAACTAAGAGCTGTAAAGATGCTGCTCAGACGCTCCTGCAGACATGATGAACATCTTTAACTGCTCTTTCTCAAAGCAAACATCTTTCACATATTCTCTCAGAGATTTAACAATAGTGAGATCTACAGAGATAAAGATTGTGTTTGACATCTGGAGACATTAACTCTCTTCTTGAGTTGTTCTTGTGTAGATGAGATGATGGTCACACATCAACAGGAAGAGGAAGACCAACATTTTTAGCTTCACAAGTGTGAAAACTGCAGGCGTTTGACGGCATAAACTGATGATGATTTTTTTCATTTGGTCGTCGACACTGACACACTGACACTGCAGAGCGGTAAGAACATTTTTACCATTATTGTTTTTGAGTTAAAATAATTCAGTAGGGCTACGACTGATATTTATAAAACTGTTTTCGGTGAATGTTGATTTGATGAAGTTGAACTCCAGAAGCTCAATATCTGTTGTAGATTCATGTGTAAATATTGTGTGAAGCTCTTTAGACACACGAGGCCTGACATGAGAAACATCATCAGTTCACGTCAAGCCTTCAATGAGCCGTGAATTATTCTGAAATCATCATGTGCTTTATCTATCAAATAGAGTTTGTGATGTTGTATAGAGATGATGCTCATAATGTCATAATTGTCATTTTTCTGATTGCAGAAGTCACTATGGTGTCGTCTCTCATAAAGTCTCTTCCTCTGATCGTAGTGATCATGACTGCGGGTGAGTCTTCAGTTTCACTATACAGATATTTGAACAAAAGATGATTGAGCTCTTCACACTTAGAAACTGACATGAGTGTTTTACTGTCAGCTGACATAAAAATAGTCAGAAGTGAAAATAATTTTTTGTACATTTCTTCAAAACACCTGGGCCCGTATGTATAAAGCCGCTCAGAGTAAAATTTAGTCTTAAGTGTGTCAAAATTCCAAGAATGACGTAATTTTACTCTTATTCTTAGACTTAAGAATAAATATGATTCAGGGGCGTTTCCTCCGAGGAGGCAAGGGAGGCAGTACCTCCTCAAAAAAACTGGATGAGAAAATAAGCGATATTACAAAAATAAAACAATGCAAATGTTACAAAATTTGACATTAAAGGTACAACATTTTCAACACACACTTAAATGTTTCTAATTAATAAACAGAGCTGCGTTACCTCATACTCATGAACGGAAAAGCGGAAGCGGCGCCGGCAACTGTGTCATAATAAAAGTTCTGCTGCTCGTGAGGCGTGTGTTGCTCCAGCGGCCTCGTTCAGCTCCCACAACACTCGGTCCTGCTCTGCTTCATACTACAGTAACGTTAATAATCGCACCCATGAACATGATTGCTTCCCGAGTCCAATCCCTATTCTTTTGCACCGTCCGTTGAGGTGGAGACCACATGTCCCAAGATTCCGCTCTCAAAACTTTTTTGCCTTTGTTTTGAATAGGCTTCTAGCGACCTCTAACGGACAAAATTATTACATATTGTACCTTTAAAAAGTGTAAAAGTCACTCGTTTTTCTAAAGAAACACTGTGAAACAGCGACACCCGCAGGTGAAGTTACAGCGGGGAGTCCGCGTGTCTTGTGCCTCCCTTCAGCTCAGAGAAATAAAGCAGAGCCTCTATAGCGTGCGGTGGGTTTAGTGGGGGGTAATTGAGAATGAATGGGGGAAAGTCACGTGAGAGGAGGCAATGCCTCAATTGCGCTATGATTGGATATGATCGGTTATGATTGGACATGATTGGTTCGTGCGATAAATCCCGCCTCTTGTTTTTGTGCGGGTTCTAGTCGAATCGGCCTGAATGAAGACAGTGATGGCATTAATGGGAAGACTAATTAAAAAGTAAGTAAACAACTGTCACTTACATATCACCGCTTTGTGTCATGTCAAAATCAAACTCGAAATGGCCTGAAAACATGATGACTGTGGGGGTTTTTTAGTGAGCAATCAGCGTGGTGAAATTAAAGGTACATCTTCGTGTCTGTGACCACTGACTAGTGTGTATGTACAAGCTTGATGACTGCTGAAAATAAATTGACTATTAAAAAGAAAAGCTGAATATTAGTTAATAATAATATAAATAATATATATTGTTTAAATTGTTACTGCCTTTAGTTATTATTTTGGAATAAATGTAAAAATGAGTAAAAACACTAACTTGATGAAATTTATACTTGGTTTTAATAAATAGAACATTACATAGTGTAAAAATAACAAAATAGAATTGTATTTGGTCTGTCTTTTTACGTAATGTGTAACAGGGACATAAATGAGGACTTTGCCTCCTCATTTTAAAACACCACTGGTATGATTCATAAAGGTTCCCAAGTGTCAAGACTAGGTCTCAGCTCCTGAATTATTTAGGAGAGCTGGAGAGGTCTCTTAACCTAGTTAGGAGTAACAAGATGGCAGCAGAGAAGAGGAGACACACGCTTCCCAATGAAGATATGGTGTATTGGAGTTGACATGGAATTGATAAAATGATATGAACTTGATTGTCAATTATTTTTGTAACTGTTCTAATAAGAAATGTAATAACTTTAATAAATATTACTTAAACAATAATTTATATGTTTAATGCATTTTAATACATTTAAAGGTGCTGTATGCAATTTCTCAAATTCGTTGTTGGACATTGTTGATATTTGAAATCAGCCCAAACAAACACACCCCCCTCTTCATTGCTCCGCCTCCAAAACTCACACTCCAATACTAATCACCCTGCTCCGAATCGGTCTCGAACCCCGGACCAATCACAGCTGGCATGCGAAGCGAATGCACTACCAATGACGCTAAACACCTCGTTCTCTAGAGGGCGTCAGTGTGCAGTAGTTTACCTGCTCAGCTCTCACAATCTGGCCGCTGTTACACACGCAATGCGAGTGGATGTGTGTTTATCACAGCTGATGCGCAACAAAATGCTTCACGAAAAATAAAGCGCAGTTGATGAACAAACGACAAGGAAGCACAAAAATTAACGTACAGTACACAAGAGTTTCTTGTTAATCGCCAACAGAGCAGCAGCTCCAGACAATCAAAACCCAGTGTACTCACATGACAAGGAATCAGAGAATTCCTGCTTAGCTCTCTCCAGCGCTGGAAAGCTTTTCTAATATTAACGCAGGTCCTAAAGCGCTTGCCCAGTCATAAACCTTCATTGCAGTGATATTCTTTTGAGCTCTTTTGTATTGTGTAAACTTACCACACCAAGCATAGTGGCCAAAATTGATGTGCAAAGGTTTTTTTTTTTTAATGACCCTACAATTTTGCTTAAACCATCAAAATATGATATGAAATATGAAAGAAGATATTTTTATTTTTATGTTTATATTATTTAAATGTTTTAAAATATGACATTGACTACAACATAATCAGTTTTTAATATTTCATTGGTTCTCTCTTGTTTTTGCATGTGTTCATAATTTATTTGCATGACAGCCTGGCCAAAAATAGTTTGAAATAATTTGAAATTTCATTTCATTATCACACATGAAACAATTGACTCCAAGCACAGCTACACGATATGCTTACATCTTTTAACACATTTTTAAAAATATTTGAATTAAGGTTGAAGATGTCAATTTTCATATGGCTGGACATCACATTTGGCCGCTTCTCTATGGCAGTTCATTGACTTTCCAACTGACCATCAAACCATGTGGTAAAAGCAAGCCACTTTTGTGTTGACTGTGGGCTTCTCTGGAGTTGGTGGAGCCGTTGATGAACTCATGACACATCATTGCTCTAACTGTAAATGAGGAGAAATAAATCAATAGAAAAAGATTCCACACCATCAATACTAATTTGTGATAATTTTGCAAAATGCAAAGCTATTGATTTTAAATAAATTTAAATATTAAAACGTTTGTGTTTTTTTATTGTAATTGTTTTTATAATAATATTAAATGATTGGTATTGTGCTGCTGTGACTTCACCCTTGCAGGCTCGCTATTGGCTGATTCAGAGGTTGAGGGCGGCCATTTTGGGTTGACATCATTGTAGTCCTTAGTTCACAACACCTAAATCAGCCTTAGACTTTACTAAAAGTTGATTTTAGCTTCTTTATAAAAGTCTCCTACTCTTAGAAAAGTCCTTAGAAAAGGATTTTTATTCTTAAGAGCATTTCTGAGAAGTTTTATACATACGGGGCCTGAAAGCATTTCTCATTTCTGTGTTTCAGGGGTTGATGGTCAGCAGGATTGGGGAGTGAATTACAGCCCTTCATATGTTTGTGCATTAAAGAGATCAACAGTGAAAATATCCTGTACTTTAAAATATCCTCGTGGTCATGTGATCAGAACAGCCTTCTGGACCAAACATGTTGTAACTGTTGGAGAATCACCTGATCTGTGTTCAGACCCAGAAAAAAGAGGAGGGATTCAGTGTCAGAGTGAAGATAAAAACACTTCCAGCATCACTTTGACGAATGTAACAGAAGCTGATCAACACGTCTACTGCTGCAGATTTACTACAAACATTGATGGTGGAAAATGGACGGGGATTCCTGGAGTTCAGCTTGACGTCACAGGTAAAACTAGTGAACTCTCAGAAATAGACCACAGAAACACACAAACATTTTCTTATGTTACTGAATCTGACGAATGACCTTCTTTATTTGTTGGAACACAAAAGGAGGTATTTTATAAAATGTCCTGATCGCTCTTGTTCATATAATGACAGCAGGCTCCTTCTTCAAGCTTTTTTAAAAAAGGTGCAGAATTGTCTTAAAATCATGTGACTTTTGACTGATATTCAAGTGTTGTGAAGGTGTGCATTAGAGTTCATCAAGAAACAAAGTAACAAACCACAATGTAATATCTTATTTAGCACAAATCTTCACGTCGGTCAGGGTGAACTGCTGTTCTCAAACACTCTCATACATGAAAGATCAAGATTTGTACTCAATAATAAACTGCACTGGTTTCTTTCTCATCAAAGCTTGTCGTTTGCCTTCAGAACACTTGAATATACGCACGAGTTTCATACGAGTGTTTTGATGCTTTTGAATTCTTATTAAATCTTGAGGAAGGTCATCATTCAGATCTCATTTTGCTGTTTAACTGAACAAGTGACTTGTATTATCTTAGAGCCATATATTATTGTTATTTAATAGACTCTGAAATGCTTAATTCTGATTGGTCAGTTGCAACATTGTCAGTTATAGAGAGTATGCATTGACGTCACTTTCCCGCGGGAACACGCTCCCTCAGCTGGACTGAGTGGCAAAAGAGCTGCTGCATGACTGGATTTAATAAGGGAAACTGCAAAAATGTGAGTAAAACAAACGATTACACTAAAGGTTGGGCTAGAAAGTGTTTCTTATAACATGTCAAAGAAACCTAATTCATGGATATTGACATGCAGCCAGGAATCGTGTTTCGTGACATTTATATGTGTCTGATTTCGATGCCGGAAAAATACATAAACCAAATCTGCCTGTGATCACTTATATCAATGTTATATCGTCATATTGTCCAGCCCTAAAACTTGTATAGTTTTTGTCAGTGTTTGTCAGTTTGTTTGGTGTTTTTTCGCAGCATTCACGCTGGAAACCATAGTGCCACTCAGCCTTTTTGCCACTCAATGGGTGTAACCGCAGTCATAATGGCCGACGGTGACGTCACGTGCACACCCTCTATAGAGACAGAGCGCATTTAGGCCACGCCCACGCCGGGGGGAAAACAATCCAACCGTCTCCATTGACGGTTAAAAGCTGCTATGTGTCGCGCTCTGTCTCAATTGCCTGCATCCATTTTTGTGTCCTTAAGCACTCATTTTTTGAGTCGACAGCTTATAAAAACTTAGTTCTGGGTTTTTTAGCTTGTTTGCTGCACACTTTGTCACATAGCAGCTTTTAGACATTGTTCTGTTTTTTGTTATAAGTCAGAAATGACAAGGAGGCAGCCTCACGCAATACAAAGTCAATGGAGACATGTATTTGAGAGCGTTACCTGATTTGCCCACGTCAGAGTGTGGGTAGGGTTTAGGGGATCATTTTCATTGCATGATGTATAAACACCCACTAGTTTGAAAACTTTTGTTCCACAGAGAACTCACACTCAATGGAGACGGTTGGATTGTTTTCCCCCTGGTGGGCGTGGTTTTCAGATTATGACGCGTTGCGCTCTGTCTCTCAGGGATGACGTGTTTTTGTAGGCAAAACCCAGAAGCGAGTTAGCATTTTATGACATCCGGTTCCATCGCCCTGAAGTCAATGAGTTTTTTGAATGGGTTTTTGCTAAATCACCTGAAATAAGGTCTGTGGTTAACAAAGCCTCTAAATATTTTCACGTTTTGATCTATGACATAAAACACACCAGTTATAACCCGCTTGTGATGTTTTTAAACCTTTATTGTGTCTTAAAAATGGCGGTTGCTAACAAATTGCTAAAATGGACTACTTCCTTTGGCGGGGACTTTAGACGTCATCATGACAAACAGGACATTTGGACAGCATTTCTCATGAAAAAGAGGATAAGTATTCATACACAGCGCAGATCATAATCAGCGAACATGTTTTTAAATAAAGTTGTTTTCTAAATAAAGTTTGAGGAAGGTGGTGATGTTGATCCGTGACCATGATGCGCTGTAGTCCGTTTATAGCCTACTGTTAGCTCTTTATATCTGACGACTTTATTTAGGCTTCAAAATGTATAAATGTTGTGTTAACTTGTAAAGATTATCTTGATAGACAAAACGTGTAAGTGTCATAACCCTTTGCTAAACACAGAGCTTATTTTTTGCGATTTTCCAAAAGTCTATGGGAAAAATGCATTGGCTTTCGATCGAGGGAACCCGTGCGCCGCTAACTTCCGGGTTGGCCTACAAAAACACGTCATCCCTGAGGTACTCTATTCCCTGATAATGGCCGTCGTCCATAGCAACACTGTAATAGTAGACCTACGGTAATATTGTTGAAGTGATTTTCTTGTTGCTAGAATGATTGTTTGTTCACTGTAATGGATTATAAGATAATAATCAGTTATGATTTTAAAACAGTTTCTTCTCAAATCAATATTTCATGTCTCCATCATTATTAATGTGGTGTAAAGCTGTGTAATAAGTGATATGACTGTACATTATCTTTAAATGTCCATCTTGTTTGAACTTGTTTGTTGGTTTCGGCTCAAAGCCGATCGCTAGGAAGTTTTTCTTCACAGAAGCTTTGTGTTTAATGAAGTAATAAAATATTTCAACTTAAATCAATATTTTGTGTCTAATTATTTACTTATGTGGCAAGTATCTGTGTAATAAGTGGGATAATGTAGATCCAGCCGGTTGTTATCCCAGAATAATCCCTGACTGTCACACGTCCTGATCACCCTGATGAAGTTTATTTTGCAAAAACAACCGGCTGGATGTACGAGCAGGATGTTGTTTTTCTTTCAGGTTTCTCCTTTTGTGTTCTGAAAAAGAACGTTTTGCAGCTTAGAAAAAAAAAAACATAATGATAAAAATGACTAATTTTAATTTGTGAACTCTCTAAGCTGACAGTGAATCAATTGTTGTTGTTGTTGTTCTGTCAGACCTGCAGGTGGAGACACAGCAGAGAGTGAAAGAGGGAGATTCAGTCACTCTGACATGTAAAAGCAGCTGCTCTCTGACTGAACAAACAACATTCATCTGGTACAGAAACACACAGAGATTCACTAAAGGAATTGTGAAAGTGAATCAGCTTCATCTGCAGTCAGTCAGTCGTAACGATGCAGGAAACTATCAGTGTGAAATAAGAGGAAATAATGATCATCTGATCTCTCCTGCTGTTCATCTTTATGTTGAATGTGAGTACAAACTGATTCATTAACATTAAATATTTCACACTATATAATTGCGAGACAACACAAAAGCATTGAAATATATTTTTTCCTCCCATCTCATATTTTTTTTCCATCACCATGTCCCTTTAGGCGCTCCGTAGAATATGTAATTTCCTTTCTGAACATTTTTTATTTATTTATTTTTATTGAACATCAAGAACAAAACAAACAAAATATACACCTACAATGGCATTAACAAAAATAGTATCAAGCAAGGCACATATCAGTTAAATAAATATTAATAAAAGAAAATTACATATATTTAAAAAATAATAATAATAATAAAATAAGATGGGGTCTCTTCATTCCTCTTCTAAGAGATCAAGGTCTCTTATTATTCCAGCAAATTTCTGGGCCTTTTTTATTTTCATACATTCCAATCATGGAAAGTAAATAAAGTCTCTTTTGAATACAGAAAAATAATGTTTTGTCTTCATACATTTGCATTTATGAGTGAAAAAGTTTCCCAGAATCAACATTACATTAATAAAAAAATCTTTTTTTTTTTATCATCCAACAGCATTTCAAACATAATATGTTTCCTAACAAAAGTGGGCAGTGAATGAATCTTTGTCTCCAACCAATAAGACATATTTTCCCAGAAAATATTTGAAAACACACAAGAAAAAAAAAAGATGATCAGTTGTCTCTATATCAACTTGACAGAAAATACAGGCATTTTCTTCCAAATTAAACCGTTGTCTTAAAAATTCACTTGATGGATATATACCGCTGAATAATAATAGAGGTCTCTTTTAAAATATAAGATTTGTTTAGCTGTTTACTATACGAAATAGATAACTGGCGAAGTTTGTATTTAAAGAATTCCCATTTATTTATCCAGGAAACCAGGCTATTATCATTAATAATATTTGAAATAATATCTTTGACCAATTTCACATAACCTTCATTTCTGAGAAGGTTAAACTTCCAATAACCCTTGTTACGGAAAGGTTTATTTTTATGATTTATCATCAATTCAGTTGAACAGTGATCTGTTAGTGGAGCTGCCGATATATTAGATATAGTTTGATAAGGCAAAAAACTATGAGAAATTAACCAAAAGTCAATTCGGGACTTGCTAGATGCATCAGGTTTAAACCAAGAAAACTGTCTTAGACGGGGGTTTGATTCACACCAGAGATCTATTAAACCTTGATTATTACAAAAGTGTAATAATAGTGAATTGTAATGATTCTCATTATATTTAGTTGGTGATCTATCTAACCACTCATCATACACCATATTAAAGTCACCACCCAATACAATAAAATCAGTAGCATATTTTGTTTATTATATTTGGGACAAATTATTATAACCATACACATTTCCAATGTAACAATATTCAATTTTTTGAATGCAAAATAACCAATGTCCATCCAAACTAGATCTTGATTCAACAAATTTCCCAGGGAAGTTGTTAAAAAGAAAAGCAACACCTCCTGATCGATTTGTGCCATGAGCAAATAAAATTGGTTCACTCCACTGATTAGGCCAAACAGTACAATCACTGCCACTTGAATGAGTTTCCTGCAAAAGAACACATTGAGCTTTTTTCCCTTACAAAACAAAAATGTAGCTTTTCTTTTCGTACTGTCTCTTAGACCCCTAACATTTAGTGAAAGAAAGGAAATACAACTGTTAGGCTTAAACACAGAACAAGAATAACCGTATTAACAAAACAATAAACAATCCCTTTAGGGGAATAACGCTGGATATTAGGATTTAACGGAAATCAAAATATAATATGAACTGATACTCCGGCAGATGAGTTTCATATTTAGTTCTCACAAGCCACAGCCTCTTCATTGTTTCATGGCAGATTTTAGCCCATGTTCTGATTTGTAATTGAGATTAGACGGCCGTCGATGTACCCCAAAGGACCACGATAATACGCCTTCTTACCGGCGCTTCTGGCTTCCTGGATGAGCGGCCAAAGAGCTGCACGAGCACTCCGGTCCTCAGCTGACAGATCCTCCGCGAACCTGATTCCACGTTCAGTGCACAGCTGGGAGTTCTTTGTAATCTTCCAGAATTCGTCCCTGTATCAACGCATGGCAAACTGAACAATCATTTGACGGTGTCTTCCACTCTCCTTTTTTCCAATCCGGTGAACAGAGTCGACGACATCTTCCAGCTTCTTTGCCAGATGTGGAGCTATGCTACTCAAAAGTTCAATCACCTCTTTCCGTGCATCCTCGTCAGCATGCTCTTTCATCCCTTTAATCCGAAGATTCCATCTCCGTTTATATCGTTCGAGCTCTGACGTCTTCAACCTTAACTCCTCATTGGATTTCACAAGAACTGCTGTTTGCTTTTCCAAGATGACATATTTTTGCTTGTACTCCTTAATCTCTGCATCATTAAACTCCACCGATTTGGAGATTGTCGCAATCATGATGCTGTTTTGTCTTATTTTGTCTGCGATGTCCTCCAACTTTCTATCTTGAGAATCAAATCTCGCCGTTAGAGAATGAATTGCCTGCAGCAAGGCTGCATTGGAGATGTCACTGTCATCTGATTTCACCTTTTTTTGCAGAGTTTTGGTTGGAGTAATGTGTGAAGCGTCCCGTCTTCTTTCCTTGGTGTTCTCTCGGCCGTAAATATGATCCATTTCCATGGGTACACTTTGGGCTCTGTTTGCTAACTGCGTCATGTTCGCGTAAAGAGTTAACTCGTTCAATGAGCTGATCTCAATCTTATCAAAAGAAACAACTGAATGCAAAAAAGCGTATTTAAAATGTCACTTAAATTTCTGAGGCTGGTTTATGAAAAGGCGTCAATAAAACATACAAATTGAAATAATTTTGCCAGAGCTCAGCAAAACGTGCGTCTAGCTCGCCATCTTGCCGAAGTCCCTATTTCCTTTCTGAACATATATTCGGCTTCAGGCACATCCGTTCTAGACACCAACTGAAATCTCTGATAGTGTGTTATAAAAAGTGTAGAAGAAAATTGAAGATTTCTGTGTTTGTTGCTGAAAGTCTCTTTAATTATTTTCCTCATTTCTGTGTTTCAGCGGTTGATGGTCTGTGGGATTGGGGAGTGAATTACAGCCCTTCATATGTTTGTGCATTAAAGGGATCAACAGTGAAAATATCCTGTACTTTAAGATATACTCAGAATTATAAGCTCATAAAAGCTTTCTGGACCAAAACTGTTGGAGAATCACCTGATCTGTGTTCAGATCCAGAGAAGAGAGGAAGAGTTCAGTGTCACAGTGAATATGAACACACTTCCAGCATCACTTTGACGAATGTAACAGAAGCTGATAAACACGTCTACTACTGCAGAGTTAAAAATTATCGGAATAATAGACGAACAGTGATTCCTGGAGCTTGGCTTGATGTCACAGGTAAAGTGAACTCCAAGAAATTGACCACAGAAACATTTTTATTATCTTTTGAATAAACTATCATCTGTGCCTCAGAAACATCAAGCTGTTTATTATAACTGCTGTCTGAAGTGCTTGAGTTTAGTGTTTTAATGTTATTATTTTAGTATTATCACATGATGCTGGGGTATTCCAGAAAGCAAGTTTAACTTATCGTCACATAAACCCTGAACTCTCGGTTGATGAACAAACCTTGATACTCGAGGTCTGGAGTAAGTTCAGCCAACCCGCACTGAAAAAATGTTTTCATTCATCCAAATAAAAAATTTAGGTTAATGTTAGGTAAATCTCTGACAATTAGTGGTGACACCTCATGTTAATAAGCAGAATCATTGAAGGAAAGAGAGAGAAAAAAGGTGTTAATTAATGTTTTATGGAATGTTTCATTTCAAGTCACCATGATAGAGGTCAGTGTTTGCTTTAGTTGGGCTCTTGACTTTTTACTTTTTAATATTAGTTTTGCTTTGGCTACTCCAACTTTGTGTTTGTAAAGCACATTTGTTATGGCCAGAGAAAATGTGATCTGGTCACAATATGTTTTGATGATGACGTTATCATCATGTCTAAATCTCTGACCATATGTTTGATGTGTAACTTTAGTATTGGTGATTGTAGTCCTGTGATTTTACAGTTTGAGTTTAACAGCAATATGAACAATTAAAAAAGTAAAAAACACTTTGCACAGAAACTTCTGTGTTTAGACACACACAGACATCAAGAATCAGCATATGATTCTCAAGAACGGTGACAATAAATAAATACAAAATACTGACAAACAGATCAACTCTGAACATCACAAAACAAGCTACTGTCACAACAAAACAACAGAAAATAAAAGTAAACAAACAATCTATGAAAATTACAGAAAAATTCAGCTGCATAATTTATTCATGCAGCAGTGCATGATGGGAGCTGTGGATGAGTTTTGATTGGTGGCTCTCATCATGCACTGAACACCTCTGAAAGAAACTAACCCTGAAACACGAGCTGCTCCAGAGCAGGTTTTGTTCAGAGAGTAAGTTGCTATGGTTACTTACATACCCTGAAAGTGACCTTTTTGGAACTGAAAGTTGAGGTTATCCGTTTACTCTGAGTAAACTTACCCGGATATGTTGCATAACCTGCTTTCTGGAATACTGCCCTGATGTTGTGATGATGATGATGATGACAGTCAATCAGTTGTTGTTGTTGTTGTTCTGTCAGACCTGCAGGTGGAGACACAGCAGAGAGTGAAAGAGGGAGATTCAGTCACTCTGACATGTAAAAGCAGCTGCTCTCTGACTGAACAAACAACATTCATCTGGTACAGAAACACACAGAGATTCACTGAAGGAATTGTGAAAGTGAATCAGCTTCATCTGCAGTCAGTCAGTCGTTCTGATGAAGGAAACTATCAGTGTGAAATAAGAGGAAATAATGATCATCTGATCTCTCCTGCTGTTTATCTTGATGTTGAATGTGAGTACAAACTGATTCATTAATATTAGTGAAATATTTCACAGATTATTCAGAATTTAGTTCAGATTTGTTTGATAAATTCAGGCCCAATCATACAGACTGCATGACATTTTTGTTTATTAGACATGATTTATTCTTATTAATTTATTAATATGCAAAATTAATGCAAAGCATGAATCCGTTTATTGATTCTTTTTATGAATCCTGGGTTGAAAAACATAATATTGTTTTATTGATTGCACCAGTTCAGATGTAGATTTGCACCTTTTTCATTGCTTTTCTACTTACAGATACACTTCAGTAATTGTTTATAATGATTATGGAAGGTCATGGCATTAATAAAATAATTATTTTTCTGTTTTACATATATTTCATGTAGATCCTCCAAAGAGCGTCTCAGTGTCCATCAGTCCGTCTGGTGAAATAGTGTCTGGAGATTCAGTGACTCTGAACTGCATCAGTGATTCAAACCCTCCTGCTCTGAACTTCAGCTGGTTTAAGGAGAATGAAACCTCAGCTGTTGGATCTGGACAGAGTTTCAGCATCTCCAGCTTTAACTCCAGTTTCAGTGGACGCTTCTACTGTGAGGCTCAGAATAAATATGGATCTCAGAGATCAGCGTCTGTTTCTCTCACTGTTAAAGGTATTTTCTATAAACAGACACTCTTTCAGGTTCATCTGTCTCACGTGTGAAATGATCTTCATGATCATCTTGTTTCAGGGGTTCAGAGAGCTGCTCTGCACACAGTTTCTGGGATCGTGGCGGGATGTGGAGGATTGATCTTCATCATCATCATCATCATCATTGTGTTCATAAAGTGAGTGAAGTTTATCTGCACATTAAAACTATTCACTATGAAATCTACATAAAATCAATCTCACATCTAAAATAAATGGACTCTATTCAAGCCTTTTCTTTTTTAATGTAATTTAATTCATTTTTAATAGTTTTCTGTCTGTTTTCAGGAGGAAGAAGAGGAGAGAAGGTGGAACTGAAGACGTGAATCAAAAGCAGGCGAGTCGACAAACACACTCCTCCATCTACAACTGAAACACAGTGTGATTGTATTGTTGTATTGAACTATGAATACAATAGTGAATATGAAGCAATATAAGTGTAGAAATCTCTCTCTATAGACGGCTGACGCGAGTGACGATACATACACAGCTCTGGATCCAGCGTCCAGAACATCTGCTGACATTTACAGCACAATCACAGTCAGTAAATGTCTCCAACACTTTTTACAGTCAGATTCAGCAGATCCACACATAAACAGGCTGTTTGTTGATCTGTCTCTCACCGTCTGTTCAGTCCAGAGCTCCTGATGACATCTACACGGCTCTTGAGCTTCAGTCCAGATCTTCTGAATATGAGACTCTAGCAGTGACTTCAGCAGATCCACATTAAACTCTCCTCACTGTATTACTGCTAATATGAAACAACTGAAGCTCCTCAGAAACTGCCCATCATTATCAGCTCATCAACATCATTTCATTATCAATAACATTATGATTTATTACACTGTGTATACTGTAATTGAGCTTAAGAGTTTGCAGAATAATTTTTTACCATTAGTCTTGTAAATCTATATTTTAGCCTGAATGTCACATTTTATGTTTGTGCTTCATAAGCAAATGCATTTTAGGAGAAAACTTGGACAATTCAAATATTTAAAGTAACATCTTAATAACTTGTAGTCATACTTTAGTTTCTGCTTCACTGGAGTATTATAAATTGAATTTATGTATGTTAATTGCGCAGCTAAGCAGTATTTTCATGTTAAACTCAGTTCAATCTGTATCTGATTATATTAAAGTCTCCAGTTTCTCTGTCATGTCTGACGCTCTGTTGACTGGATTTTATTCTACTGTATCTTTACTGGAGGAACCTAATAATTTTTGTAGTGTTTAAAAGACAGAGATCTCAAATAAACATTTCTCTCATAGCTGCTGTGTATTTTATCATTATAACTGACATTATAACTGATATTTCATGTGTCCAGACTGACATGTAGAGGATATTAGGCACACTAATAAACGTATCGGTTTTATTAAGTAAAAGTAATAAAAGGCCAGCAAACTCTGCTCCTGGAGGGACATGTCCTGCAGAGTTTAGCTCCAACCAGCTCCAACTCACCTGCCTGGAAGTTTGTAGTAATCCTGAAGAGCTTGATTTGCTGGATCAGGTGTGTTTAATCAGGGTTGGAGCTGAACTCTACAGGACTGTTGCCCTCCAGGAACTGAGTTTGAGACCATTGCCAGAAGTAAAGTAGTGATGAATTAGAATACTAAGATTGGACAAAATATAAATACTCAAACACAGTGATCCAGAATAGTTCATATTTAAAAATAGGTTAAGGGTTAGCAATTTAATGAATTCTATTTTTTTTTTTTTTTTTAATTGTATAACAGTACAAAAATAACCAGACACTGAGTACCACTTGGAAAATTTGAGTCGTCTCCACATATAATCTTCACATACAAGCTCCAGAAAAACCAATCAAAGGAAAGAACTGAGTCATTTTCATTGTTTGTTTGTATTAATGCTGCGTTCCAGGCGGTTCGGAATTCTGATTTTTCCCACCTAGTTCTTGAAAATAATGTATGGAACGCCACTCAAAGTTGGACATTCGACCTGTGAACTCGATCAACCCCAACCTCAGAGAGGCACGTCATTTGACGTCACGTTTAAGATGTCGTTAAGTCCTTCTTCCAATGTATGGTGGGTACTCTGTGCCAAAGTCAAGCGTCTGTGTGGTGAGTACTCTGTGCCGAACTATGATGAGTGGAATGTGCCACTTCTAAGGCTACCCTGGAGAGGGAGATGGAGGAGGAGCAGATTGATAGGAACTGCTGATGACAGACTATCGACTTCACGGCGAGTCCAAGGTAGGAACATAATCAAGCTACTGTCACAACAAAACAACAGAAAATAAAAGCAAACATGAACAATCTATGAAAATTACAGGAAAATTCAGCTGCATAATTTATACATGCAGCAGTGCATGATGGGAGCTGTGGATGAGTTTTGATTGGTGGCTCTCATCATGCACTGAACACCTCTGAAAGAAACTAACCCTGAAACACGAGCTGCTCCAGAGCAGGTTTTGTTCAGAGAGTAAGTTGCTATGGTTACTTACATACCCTGAAAGTGACCTTTTTGGAACTGAAAGTTGAGGTTATCTATTTACTCTGAGTAAACTTACCCGGATATGTTGCATAACCTGCTTTCTGGAATACTGCCCTGATGTTGTGATGATGATGATGACAGTCAATCAGTTGTTGTTGTTGTTGTTCTGTCAGACCTGCAGGTGGAGACACAGCAGAGAGTGAAAGAGGGAGATTCAGTCACTCTGACATGTAAAAGCAGCTGCTCTCTGACTGAACAAACAACATTCATCTGGTACAGAAACACACAGAGATTCACTGAAGGAATTGTAAAAGTGAATCAGCTTCATCTGCAGTCAGTCAGTCGTTCTGATGAAGGAAACTATCAGTGTGAAATAAGAGGAAATAATGATCATCTGATCTCTCCTGCTGTTTATCTTGATGTTGAATGTGAGTACAAACTGATTCATTAATATTAGTGAAATATTTCACAGATTATTCAGAATTTAGTTCAGATTTGTCTGATAAATTCAGGCCCAATCATACAGACTGCATGACATTTTTGTTTATTAGACATGATTTATTCTTATTAATTTATTAATATGCAAAATTAATGCAAAGCATGAATCTGTTTAGTGATTCTTTTTATGAATTCTGGGTTGAAAAATATAATATTGTTTTATTGACTGCACCAGTTCAGTCGATTTGCACCTTTTTCATCACTTTTGTTTTCTACTTACAGATACACTTCAGTAATTGTTAATAATGATTATGGAAGGTCATGGCATTAATAAAATAATTATTTTCATGTTTTACATATATTTCATGTAGATCCTCCAAAGAACGTCTCAGTGTCCATCAGTCCGTCTGGTGAAATAGTGTCAGGAGATTCAGTGACTCTGAACTGCATCAGTGATTCAAACCCTCCTGCAGAAATCAGCTGGTTTAAAGGAGAAACATTAGTAAAATCTGGAAGAATCTTCAGCATCTCAAACATCAGCTCTGATCACAGTGGAGAATACAAGTGCAGATCCAGAAATAAACATGGAGAGAAAGACTCTGATACTGTGATGATGAATGTCATGTGTGAGTGAACGCTTCTGCAGATACTGACAATAATTCAATAATAATCTACTTCCAGTGAGTTTTGTTATTGTTGATGAGATTTTTTTTTTCAGATCCTCCAAAGAGCGTCTCAGTGTCCATCAGTCCGTCTGGTGAAATAGTGTCAGGAGATTCAGTGACTCTGAACTGCAGCAGTGATTCAAACCCTCCTGCTCTGAACTTCAGCTGGTTTAAGGAGAATGAAACCTCAGCTGTTGGATCTGGACAGAGTTTCAGCATCTCCAGCTTTAGCTCCAGTTTCAGTGGACGCTTCTACTGTGAGGCTCAGAATAAATATGGATCTCAGAGATCAGCGTCTGTTTCTCTCACTGTTAAAGGTATTTTCTATAAACAGACACTCTTTCAGGTTCATCTGTCTCACGTGTGAAATGATCTTCATGATCATCTTGTTTCAGGGGTTCAGAGAGCTGCTCTGCACACAGTTTCTGGGATCGTGGCGGGATGTGGAGGATTGATCTTCATCATCTTCATCATCATCATCATTGTGTTCGTAAAGTGAGTGAATGTTGAGCAGCTCCTGCATTAAATTCTTTTGCAAAATTTGTTGAACTTAAACCACTATCAGTGAAACTTTTCAGTACTTTCTAACAAAAAAAAAAATTTCTCCAGGAAGAAGAGGAGAGACGGTGGAGCTGAAGTTATCAGACAAAATCAGGCAAGTTTAGTGATTCATGCCTGAATCTACAATGACATGGATATTATATTCAACTAGAAAATACAAAACTGACAAGATCATGTACTGCTGCTTGACAAATATTTGACATGAAGAGAATCTGGAAAACAATGTTAATGTAACTCACATTCACATGCGTTTCTGAATGATTGATCTGTTGTTATATTTCTGTGATATTTTATTGGATGAAACTGCAGGAGGATCGCTCTGACAGATCAGCAGAAACGGCTCTGACCAATGACACTGCACTGTATTCACTCGTATCAGCCAATCAGAGAGATGATCTGTATGCCAACATTAAAGCAAAGAAACCCGAACGCTCCGGGAGAAAACAAACAGAAACAGACTCTGCAGATGTTGAAGAGGTTCAGTATGCCAGTGTCCATCACTTCAAGAACAAAGACATGAAGAAGACTGAAGAGAACGACTGTCAGACCATTGAGACGCATCATCCATCTGAAGCCAACAGGTGAGAAACCATTCATCTGAACCCAAATAAAACATGTTCAATGCTGAATCAGAGCTCTCGTTTTTGTGTTGTTGAGATTGTTGGATTGTCATCTGCTGGTGGGACTTTCTGAAATGCCACATTAATATATTTGTATAATTTCTCACCAGATCTGAGGATGTGATCTACAGCTCAGTTTATTGATGCTGATGGGAGAACTGGATTTGAGTCCAGCACAGGTCATGTTCCCATTTCCCTCTCCTCTTGATTTCACTTACACATTTATGGAATTGTTTTTCTGTTTGGATATGGATAGATTTAGATTTATAATCAGCTCTTTTATTATGATCTGAAATGATTGTCAGTATCACACACTCACTCTAGACATGAACACACTGATACCTGTAATAGTCTTTTAGCTCTCGCTTTGTACAGTCAGTGCAGAACAGATGTTTCCTCTCGTCTCGTCAAACTGTGTGATTTTATTGATAAATACATTAAATCTGAACATTGTCAGAAAGTCTCATGATGACATCATTGTCATGACAATGTAGCACATTTTACACTCAACTCTCATTACTGTAATGTGCCGGGTTTTGTATTTTTCATGTTTTTCATTTCTGTAATACAGTAAAAAATACTTTAAGACTCTTTGTTCACTATGTACATATTCTTTGTACAAATTTAACAAAAATTTAAATAATGAGTAATACATTGTAAAACCATCTTCCAAACCGTGTTTTTGTCTTAAATCATTATGGTCTGTAATAATTATTTATATTTTAGACCTGTCAGGACAAGGTTCACAAAACATGTTGATAATGCCAATCTTTACACCAGTTACTACTTTGTCTATAAATAGGCTAGCCAAGTTATAGTAATTTCCAGTTACCTGTCAGATACCTGCTCACATTTATCAGATCCATATTTATTTTCTTGTTGAGAGTTTTGATGTCATTAGTGACATTCGCAGGCGATCACCTGTAACCATGAACACATCGGTAATTACCAAAATAATGTTCCTCTGCACAGTGTTGCCAACTATTTTCAATGGAAAGCAGCTAAAGCCAGCTCAAAAAGTCACTAAATGCCGCTCTAGTGTCAGCATTATGTTCTGTTCAGTGTTTTTTCCTGTCAAAATAAATTGACCTAGTTTCCAAGTCTGTGTCATTTTCATTTTGTTCACCTGGTGTTCATTAATTAGCTCATTAGTTCCCTCATTTAGTGTGGTTTATATTCTTTCTGTTTTGTTCAGTTCTTTGTCCTGTCTTGTCAATGTTAAGTGGTTGTGTTTTCCCATTCTCCTGTGATTCCCCCGCCTGGATTTAATAAAGACTGTTTGTGTTTAGATATTCTCCTGTCGTGTTTATATCCAGCCACACGTGACAGCTACCCTGTCATGCTCTCTTTACGTGGGTTTTATTCATAAAGCATGAGAGGAGAGCACCGTGACTGTCAGTCGTCTTTTAATGCCGCACACAAACACACACAGGCAGGATGTAACAACTTGCCTCCTTAAACTTTGTAACACTGCCCTCTAGTGGGACGTTTATGTAATAACATCAATAATCACAGACATAGTTACTTTAAAGGGATAATTCACCCAAAAATGAAAATTCTGTCATCATTTACTCACCCTCAAGTTGTTCCAAACCTGTATAAATTTCTTTGTTCTGCTGAACATAAAGGAAGATATTTTGAAGAAAGTTTGTAACCAGGCCACTTTGGGGCACCATTGACTTCCATAGTAGGGAAAAAAATACTATGGAAGTCAATGGTGCCCCAGAACTGTTCAGTTTCCCACATTCTTCAAAATATCTTTTTTTTTAATGTTCATCAGAAGAAAGAAATGTATGCAGGTTTGGAACAACTTGAGGGTGAGTAAATGATGACAGAATTTTCATTTTTGGGTGAACTGTCCCTTTAATAGCCTACATACACCCGCATATACTACAACCCAGCTAACAGGGAACATTCACATAACTTTGACTAACAAACGTTCTTCCAGTAACATTAATAGAGTGTTTGTTCATCGTTATCTGTTCTTCAATAATGTTCTCAAAAGGTTATCACAAAAACATTATTTATACATTGTTTGTAGAAGGTTTTTTTTTTAAAAATGTCCTCATAATGTCAGGAGAAAACGTTCTCAGAACAACATTCTTCAATTGTTATTGCAGCATGAAGCATGTCACCATTGTTGAGATTCATATGCTGATTCTTGATGTCTGTGGGTGTTCAAAAAAAAAAAAACCTACAATTTATTTATAAATCAAAATTCAGAATGTCTGATCTGTTGAAAGAAAGTATTGTTGGTGAATATAATCTATTAATAACAAATAACCACTTTTGGTCAGGGATAAGATTAGTGAATTATTCTATTTTAGGATGCTGAAAATTATATCACCTGATCATCTTTGGTTCTGGGTTTTTGGCACTGTTACAAAGACCACAACCTCACATAAAAAGCCAAGAGTCAAACTGCCCAACGCAATGAAACATTGATCACCGTAATGATGACCAAAACATTTTCAATAAAACAACATCTAAACCTCTGTTGATTCTCAAATAGAAGATTTGGCCTGTTATTAAAAAGAGCACAGCATTTCCTTATGTCCTTTATATCCTTTGCTGGGAATTATGGGAAATGTAGTTTTTTTGGTTACCATATGGGTTTGGATTGTTTGTTCATTTAAATGTCTTCTTGTAAAGTTTATTTTTGTTTATTTTCATCATTGCTTTATGGTGAATGTAATTTCATGTTTATGGAGTTTATTTGTATATATTATATATTTTTCGAGGTTTGATTTACTGAATGGAGACCCCCTGTAATTATAAAGTGGTTTAGTCTGTCTTGTTAAAAGGGTTGAATTTTCTGTGGCTGGGTTAGTTCTGGAGAAACATCTGAGGCGCAAAACTCAGTGTGCTGAGAAGTCAATTATTATCTAGTTTTCTTTCTTTTCTTATGTTTTCCCCTCTTCTTTTGTACCTGTGTGACCAGTACATGAGTATTGCAGTAAATAAAATGAGAATTTTGAAGCTTCTATGAATGCCTCCTGAAAACTTTATGGAAGAACACTTACACCTTGAAAACTGAAAAAGTATTGCTTGAAATGTGCTTGAAAGGAATTTCATTTTACAATATCTGTATGAACCCTGTAAGGAGATTCATGTTAATTTTGCTTAACATTTCAATATTATTTTACGCAAAATTAGTAAGTTGCCATTATGTATCATCAGCAAATGTTTCCCAAGCTATGAACAAGAGTAAAATATTTTTTTCCTCACTTCTCTTAGTCATGTTGAGACAGATGTAATGTTCTAAGATAAGGATTTTTTTTTTTACTATCATGCAAGATGTGTATAAAAAGAACATTGTTAGGATGATCTTTGATTGTGTGTTCATTGCTTTTTTGTTTTGCACAGTGAAATATTTATGTAAAAATTCTAAAAAGTGGTGGTTCAAAACCCAACAACAGAGTATAAGCTGCTGGGTAGTGAGAATACAATCCTGATATCTAAAGCAGTCAACCTGACCTGTCCACACACAGTACATGCAAATATGGGAATAGTGTACACAAAAGCTGACCAAAACATGCCTATTTTAAGTGGAGGAACATTTGTGGTGAGGTAAACACAACATGCAAGTGAGCAATTCCTGTTATAGTCCATCAAATTGTATTGTTTTTTTATTTCCATTTATTTGGAAAGGGACAGATACAATAAACATTGATAAAACTGAGACAACAGCCATCCAATGCAAGTATCATAGTGCTTTTAGCTAAAGCTAATTTGCAAAATTCATCCGTAGAAAGGGCTTTTATTGACTACAATTACAACAACAATAAATAAAATAAAATAAATGAATAAACATGAATGCAAGTTTGTTATTAAAACTTGCGGCAGATTTTAAATGATCAGGGAGCGAATTCCAACTTTTTGCACCTTTCACTGAGACTGAACAAAAGATGTTTTACAGAATAAAATTTTACAATTGCTGCCAGAAGCCGCTCTGGTGAATCTGCACCACTGCAATCTCTTGAAAAATTACAGAACGGCTGAGGGGCAAAACCATTAAAACATTTGAATACAAGATTTACATACTGAAAATAAACAGAATGAGCAGAACTTCAATCTTATTTTACAATGATAATATCTTATTTGCTTCCTATCCAAAATGTTCAAGGCACGATTATAAAGACATTCAATCTGATAAATTAGTCTGAGACCAAATTGTTAATCCATATGATTTGTGAAAATATCATTGAGTTTAAAAACAACAAAGCATGATTAAAAGTTAAACAATTTCTTATCATAAAGCTAATAAGATTGACCTTGATTGTTTTACATATCTTTTTAACATGGCTATTAAAATTTAACTGAGAATCGAAATCTTGTATTTTTACAATAAATCTTACATATAATTTATAATATCTCTGCAAGCCCATTAAAGATTTGGGCTAGACATTGTTTTACAAGACAAATGTATATGTTGACACGACTAAAATGAAAGATTAAAAACCATTATTTTTAACAACCATACATACTACTGTTAAGCAATAGATTTCTATTGATTCATGATTTATAAATGAATCAGTATCATATATAGGCCTACATGAAGAAATGTATGTAATGCAACATGAAGCACATTTATAGCTTTTTAAGACAGAAAAAGTTGAGTTTATCCTCACAATTTTTGGGTGTCCAAATATTATTTTCTCTATCCAGAGCTCCACAGCGCAGATTTCTGGCAGGACACTGGAGCTCCCCCTCCACAGACCAGGCTTTATATTGAAGATGATCTCCACTGACCCAGAACCAATGACCAGCCATGAAGCGCAGGCCGGTCCACACATAAGCTGTCTGTGATGATGTAGCGTTATTTATCTCCTCTGCCATAATCATCCCAGATCTTAGACTCAGCAGGTCAATGTAGTTCTGTCTGCAGTAGTCCAGGGCTTCATCCCACGTCTTGTTCTGATGCACCAGAATGGGCTCAAAGACCTCCATACAGTAAAATGGTAGAGTCCGCGAGCACGGAGCATTGTGCACTTTATAATTATTTTTTTTTACAACGCAACACTCTTCATTGTTCTCGTTTGGTTCCCCACTATCCCAGTTGTCAATTTTTTCATCCTCACCTCCAGACCAAATCCATTTTTCTGGGTTGTCAGGACTTATGTGCAGTCTAATCCAAAAAAAATCATTGTGGACTTCTGGATTTCTAGAGAGCAGTTGTGCCTCTTCTGCACTGATGGTGGACAGGTCATCATGGTGTTCTCTGCAGTACGTCTGTGCATCTTTCCAGGTCTTTATTTTATCCACAAAAAAGTGTTTTCTGTGGAGACTGAAGCTCAGTCCAAAGAGACTCAAAAACAGGAGCAGAGTGACGACAGCCTTCATTTCTAAACAGATGATCTACTCAGCGCAGTTTGTGTGATCTCAGTGATGAAGGGGCATTTTTTATTTCTGTGAGAGACAATAAAAAAACTGGAAGGCACTGACCAATCAGATGGTCAGACTCTTCAAGTATTTGTATAGCAAATATCCAAACCAAATGTGCTGGAACACACACACACACAACACACACAAAAACACACACACACACACACACACACACACACACACACACACACACACACACAAAAGTAGAGATACTAGTGTTTTTGTAGATTTTCAAGAAACACTTTCATTTTGTCTCTTCAGTCCTCTAAATTTTTTTATTTTACTCGCCAGAATTTTTACATGGAACGCAAGAACAATAGGGGAAAAAACTACAGAAATATAATAAAAAATATATTTATGAAACATAATTTTCAAACATTTTCTGTAATTTAATAAGAACAAATAATCAAACTACAAGCAATAGCACAAAAAAACACAATAGAACAAAGATACAAATTAAATAAACAGCTTTTCAGGTATAACATTAGTTAGATACAAATTAGGAACAGAAATTGAGGCTTTTAGTATTTGAGTAGCAAATGTTCTGTCACGCATGCAGGCCAATCTGATGATCCATTCAAGCAAATACAAGACTAACAAACTGTGTGACATCCTGATACAACCTGATTTAAATCTGGGTTAGGAAGCCCAAATTTAAACAAAACCTATGATCTGCCCTGAAACAGACTGGTTCAACCATGGTCAGATTCAGAGAAGAAGAGTGTGAAATATGTATTCAAATCAATAATATTGAATCAGTAATCAAAATTCAGTTTCAGTGTTGTGTGTTATGTTTTGATTTTGTTGGGCGTTGGGCCTCACACCATATCAGATAATTTTTTTAATGTAGTATTGTATACTTCCCCGCTTGTCTTCACATGTATAAAGATAGTAAAACATAGTTTTAAAACGTGGGGGACGTGGGGGGTCAATTGTGCGATGCGACCGGCCGCAAAGGGCACTTTCACTTTCGCGATCAAAGGGGCAGGGGCTCAAGCCCCCCCTCCCTTGTGCACGCCACTGCATGTTGGGCATGCTAACGGTATGGCTATAGTATAATCTCCTATTTTGATAATTAAGAACCAACTCCGAAGTCTCTGCTCAGAGTAGAGACTCTCAGACCTTCTCCTCATAGCCATAGAGAGGGACATTTATTGTGTGTTAGTGTGTGGGGGCGGGGGGTGCCCTTTTTCAGTTTCAGCACATGCCCCTCAAAAGGTCTGTGCACGGCCCTGGCGCCTGCAGCTGTACGGCTATATACGCACTGTTCGTACCACGCACGCTCCTCCGACTGACCTGAGAAACGTTTTCCGTGCGAATATTTCAGCAGTTATTATGTGTGTCCCGAATTTCTGTCGACGGAACCAGCGATACCAATCATTCGTGAATTAATCATTCTTTTGTCTCGATTCTTTCTTTCCGTGAATTGGCCAAACGCGCTTGCACTGAATCATCTTAAGTTGTTTCTCGGTCAGTAACATAGACTGTAAAAAAATATGGAGGACGCACCTTCACTCTCTTCCACTGTAGTGTTTGCAGTTTAGTTATATTTAAAAAAAATATTCTTTTTCAGTGGATGCAAATGAAATAACAGTGCTAACCAGTACTTCAAACTGTTTGAAGCAATCGGTTTTCCAAATGAAATGAGTTAACTTCTATTGTATTATTACAGTAACATACTGTAAAAAGTGAAAGCTGTAAATTAACAGTACATTACTGGCAACCCTTCTGCCAGTAGATTACTGTTATTTTACAGCACATTAATTTACAGTGAATTAATTCTTTCATCATTGTGTGTCGTCAGGTCGAGTCTCCTGAGGACATGACCCTTGACCCCAAGTCCAGATGTTCTGAATACGACACACTGGATGTGAGTTCTTCTGCTGTTGTTGTGAAGGTGTTACATGAGATCTTATTTGTGATGCAAATGTTCACTTTTTCTCTAGAATATGAAGAGATCATGTGACACAGACGACCCTGAAGATCAGGATTATACATATTATAACATTATAACATATAACATTATATCTTATATTAATTTAATTTGACAGTCCATTTCACATTCATTTTTAATGTTGTTCTGCTAAAAAAGAGAGAACATCTCAAGAGTCAAATACATCAATCTAGTGGATGTTCACGTTGACGCAACATTGCATATAAATCGCAACTTTCTTTTTGTCAGGCCTCTACTTTCTGACCAAACGTGCCAAATGAAGAAATATAAAAGTAATAAGTGAGATCTGTTTGGTCTTATAGCTGGTCTCTCAGTTTTGTCAGGCTGGTCTATAGGCTGATTTTAGAGGGGCTTTCGGAGACTAGTTAAGAAATATATTTCTTCATAGTCGTTTCTCTCACCATCATTATGTACATGCAGTTACATGTATCTTCCTCTAGAGGGCGGTCAGGTCGGTGAGGCTGTAGAGGTGTGCAGTGACGCGCTGTCCGAGGTGCTGATCATTCACACAGTGACGTGTGTGTGGAATGATCAGAGCTCTTGAGATGCCCAGTTGGCCTATAAGAGTAAACAATAAAAACAGATCTGTTCTAAATATCTATGCTTCTAATAACGTACTGGTTCTATGACTGACGGACGCGGATAATCTTCAGGAACACTGACATTTCTCTGTTCTTGCTCAGCTTCATCTGCCAGTTTATGCCTCGCTCTTCTTAGCTCTGCTGCCGCCATGTTTCCAACACCTGGCCCCGCCTTGACGCAATGATTGACAGGGCGGGGTGGAGACGTGATCGGCTCAGAATGCATTTTCAAATCCACATTGAATTTTGCTACATTCATTGCGGGTCATTTAATGAAAAAGCCATCGCAAGTGTCTTAACTGTGAGTGCAAATTGCAATTAAAAAAATTACATTTAAATGGTCATTTTGCTACAATTTTTGCTTGAACATTTTAAACATATATAAACATTCATTTTAATTTTGCAACTTATAAAGCGTTAAAATATGTGTTTAAATTATATGTTAAAACTAGTGTAGGAAATAGCAAATGTAAATTATATTATTGAATTTGAATGATCATTTTGCTCCAAACATTGCACATATAGTATGGAAAATGTAAATGTAAATACAGAAATGCATTGCCATTTTGCATATTACATTTTAAATTGAATATTGCTACACGTGTGCTTCCATACTGAAAGTCTCTTTAATTGTTTTCCTCATTTCTGTGTTTCAGCGGTTGATGGTCAGCAGGATTGGGGAGTGAATTACAGCCCTTCATATGTTTGTGCATTAAAGAGATCAACAGTAAAAATATCCTGTACTTTAAAATATCCTCATGGTCATGTGATCAGAACAGATCTACAGAATTTGGATTTACAGAAATCGGTTCACTTTTAAGAAATTATTTCTCAACATTGCATATCTAATCAGCTCCTGACGAACACATGAATTATTATTTGAATCATCACTCAATGAGTCATTTAATCATGAATTACTGTCTTGGAAGGCTTTTGTTTTTCAAACAGATTAAAATGTAATTCACATTATTTCATATTTACATGCAGTGGGATTCCCCAAACGTTTTTTCAGTTGAACCTCTTTACTTGAAGTAAGCCTGGAGATTTTAAGTAAATAATTTAGGTCAATAAAATTGAGTAAAAAATAATAATAAAGAAAAGAAAAATTAAATTAAGTTTATGGTTCTCTGATGTTAGTTAATGGTCATGTGACATGCAGTTAAACAAATAATAAATGTATTCTTTTTTTATTAAGTGTTTTATTTTGAATTTTGAAATTACTTTATTTTTACTTCTTCTTCTTTTTTTTTTATGATTTAAATAATAACTGTTCATTAAACTCATAAACCCCCTGCAGTTCCATCAGAACCCCAGTCTGGGAAACACTGAAGTAATGTAATATTTAATGCACTTCATGTTGTTGATAAAGAATGGAATATATATATATATATATATATATTTTTTTTTTTTTTTTTTTACCTTTTATTTGGAGAAGGAGAAACTGGGGAAGTGACTTCAGTGAATCAGACATGTGTCACTTTGCTCACAGCTGATTGGTCCAGTTTCGGTTTAAGATGTCTTACCCAGAACACAACCTGCCCTGATGGTGATGAACACCACTAAAAGCCCCAAGTAGGAATAGCTGCAGACCGAAGATCTTCAAAATGGGGTGTGAACTCCAAAAGTGGGCAGAGTTACATATGGCCCGGCTTATTAACCTTATAACTGCTTAGCATGCTATTCAGCACAAATCCCTTCCTCCCATTTCACTGGTTAAGGTTGGAGTGTAGGATAGGTTTAGCATTGTGTAGGAAATCAGCACTGTGATTGACATGACCAATGAAATCTTTAGAATTGGCTGAGAGTGAAAGAGGGAGATTCAGTCACTCTGACATGTAAAAGCAGCTGCTCTCTGACTGAACAAACAACATTCATCTGGTACAGAAACAGAGAGAGATTCACTGAAGGAATTGTGAAAGTGAATCAGCTTCATCTGCAGTCAGTCAGTCGTTCTGATGAAGGAAACTACAGATTTGCTGTAAGAGGACATGATCATCTGATCTCTCCACCTGTTTATCTCAAAGTAGAATGTGAGTAGAAATGCATTAACATTAGTAAAATAACAAAGAACAATCACAGATTATTCAGAATAAATTATAGTTCAGATCTGTTTCAAAATGTCAGACTGCATGATTAAACATAATTTATTCTTACTAAAGTAATATGTAAAATGAATGGATGAATCAAGAGTCTGTGTTTAAAGATTCTTCATGAATCCAAGGTTGATACAACAGTAAATATAAAAGTCAAAACATAATACAGAAAACAATACATAATGGTTTACAAAGAATGATTCCAAAAATATATTAATGAATAAAGACAAAGAAAAGTAACAGTAAACAGGTAGAGCAGCTAGAGGAACACCTGTTCAAAATGACAATGGAGAACATTAAATACAAGATTACTTAAAAGCCAATGAGAGAGAACGCCATTGATGCCATTGATGCCAATTTATCAGAAGTCCCTGATGATGTCACACTGCCCCCATGGATTGGGGATCCTCTCTCACGGCCACCTAAAGACTCAAAATAAATATTACACAGATGCACGTAACAGACACTCTTTCAGGTTCATCTGTCTCACGTGTGAAATGATCTTCATGATCATCTTGTTTCAGGGGTTCAGAGAGCTGCTCTGCACACAGTTTCTGGGATCGTGGCGGGATGTGGAGGATTGATCTTCATCATCATCATCATCATCATCATCGTGTTCATAAAGTGAGTGAATGTTGAGCAAGTCCTACATTAAATTAATTTCAAAAATTAACATGAATGAAGAATTTGTTGAACTTTGCATGATCACAAATTTTAAATATAACATTTTTCTGACATTTTTAGTACTTTCTAACAAAATTTTTTTTTCTACCCACGAGCGGGCTCGGGGGCTGCTGGAGCGGCTGGTTCCGCCCAAAAATCAATGATCGAATTCCTCCACATACTTCTCCAGTGGGTGGCCGTCCTGCTTTGAAGTCCAGATGCGGTCCTCCACTGAGAGTTTGAGCTGGCGGTTACTTGAGGGCACGGGAACAAGGAAGATACCCATAATTCAGTTTGTGGAAGTCCTGCGGTATAAGTCTGTTCTTCTGTTACGGTGTATGGTTGTAGCAGAGATGAGGCGCATACAGAGATCCACAAAACAGGGTATTTATTACACGAAGGAGCAGAACATAACCAAAACACACATAGCTTAACAGTAGAACAGACAACGAGTGCTAGGAGTGAGTCCAACTTAAAGGGAGTGCTAATGACAATAAACAGGTGCAGGGAATCCAGGAGAAGCGGGAAGGCTGATGAGGGAAGTGAGTTCAGGTGTGCAAACAGGAGGATCATGGGAAATGGAGTCCGGGAATGAAGGGAACTGTGACAGGGGCTTTCCCCACCAGAAATTTGCTCTACTCTCAGTGTAACTTTCATTAAAAATAATAAAGTCATTAAAAACCTAAAAAACAAACAATGGTCTTTAAACAATGGTTTTTAATGGGGGAGTCAACTGCACGCTCAGGTACGGCACGCAGGAATAGCTATTATATTAAGCTCCTCATCAATAGTGATCGTACTGGTTTGAAAAACAGAATTTAGAGAATCTTCCTTGTATTCCATCTTCATCTCACTCCAGCACAGTGGGTGGTTGCATGAGAATACCTGGACTTATTTGTAATATTATATTAATTGTTTGTATTAAGTACCAGTGTCTGATCTTGTTAGTTGTGTTTTATGCAATCAGGGTAAAACTGAGTTTCATTTTCACCTCCAGTATTTTAAACTTTAAGAGCAAAATGACCACATTTAAAACATTTTATCATAATTTACTCACCTTCCAAAGCATTGTGGTGATATGATTCTGAAGTGTGACATAATATCATATTTTATATGAATATATAACAGTTAAATGTGTTTTAGCTTATTGTGTAAGATTTGCTGTCTTAAGCCTCCTTCATACTGAAATCATCCAATAAATTTTAAAATAAATAGATCAAATTTTACAGTCAGTTGGTTTTAAGTCTAAATAAAATATTTGTTTTGTTCTTGCTTCCCATTTTGCTTCGGCCTCAAAAGTGGACGTAGATGCATTTGGTGGGTGTTAATCTCCCATCCTGACTGTATAGCGCTTGATTCATGTGCATTTTAAATACATAATCTTTATAATTCATATATGACGCCCTCATTATCTTTTTTTTTTACATGATTGGTTTATAAACACATAGTGAACAATACAGAAAAAAATACAACTTTGGTAACCTTTATTGCTTCTAAAATCAACATGTACAAGAATCAGATGAAAAAGCAGCTGCTGTATTGGGGCAGTAATGTGCACTACATCTTTTTGGCCACTAGATGGCAGTAAAGTCAATGGAAGTGCAGGAAAGAGTACTGCTCACAGCAGAGCCATGGGTGGAGCATGAAGTCCAGCTCCTCCTCTCTGAATGTAATTTGGGTGTAATGGGTGGAGCTAGAAGGTCCAACCACACCCTAACCCGACCCATAACTCCATCCCTCCACCCATTAGATCCACAGAGCTGGAGATGGAGGTCATTTGGCTCTCCAGTGAGCACCACTTGTCCTTTTTTGGGAGTTAATAAATAGATCCATTAGTGATGTATTAATGTTTTTGAAGACTATTTTTCCTGTATGTGTTTTCGGTCTGGTGTCTGAGTGCTTGTGTTTTCTGTCAGAAACTGGCACTGACCCACTTAAACACAATGTTGCTGATGGTACATGTGGTACATGTGTGTGTGTCGTCAGCCGCTTCATGTGTTAAACACAGAGTTTGTGTCAGAAAGAGGAAGTGAAACTAAGAGCTGTAAAGATGCTGCTCAGACGCTCCTGCAGACATGATGAACATCTTTAACTCTTCTTTCTCAAAGCAAACATCTTTTACATGTTCTCTCACAAAGATTTAACAATAATGAGATCTACAGAGATAAAGATTGTGTTTGACATCTGGAGACATTAACTCTCTCCTTGAGTTGTTCTTGTGTAGTTGAGATGATGGTCACACATCACCAGGAAGAAGAAGACCAACATTTTTAGCTTCACAAGTGTGAAAACTGCAGCCGTTTGACGGCTTAAACTGATGATGTTTTTCTCATTTGGTCGTCGACACTGACACACTGACACTGCAGAGCGGTAAGAACATTTTTACCATTATTGTTTATGAGTTAAAATAATTCAGTAGGGCTACGACTGATATTTATAAAACTGTTTTTGGTGAATGTTGATTTGATGAAGTTGAACTCCAGAAGCTCAATATCTGTTGTAGATTCATGTGTAAATATTGTGTGAAGCTCTTTAGACACACGAGGCCTGACATGAGAAACATCATCAGTTCACGTCAAGCCTTCAATGAGCCGTGAATTATTCTGAAATCATCATGTGCTTTATCTATCAAATAGAGTTTGTGATGTTGTATAGAGATGATGCTCATAATGTCATAATTGTCAGTTTTCTGATTGCAGAAGTCACTATGGTGTCGCCTCTCATAAAGTCTCTTCCTCTGATCGTAGTGATCATGACTGCGGGTGAGTCTTCAGTTTCACTATACAGATATTTGAACAAAAGATGATTGAGCTCTTCACACTTAGAAACTGACATGAGTGTTTTACTGTCAGCTAACATAAAAATAGTCAGAAGTTAAAAGTTATTTGTTGTACATTTGAAACACCTGAAAGCCTCTTCATTTCTCATTTCTGTGTTTCAGGGGTTGATGGTCTACAGGATTGGGGAGTGAATTACAGCCCTTCATATGTTTGTGCATTAAAGGGATCAACAGTGAAAATATCCTGTACTTTAACATATCCCCGTGGTCATGTGATCAGAACAGCCTTCTGGACCAAACATGTTGTAACTGATGGAGAATCACCTGATCTGTGTTCAGACCCAGAAAAAAGAGGAGGGATTCAGTGTTTGAGTGAAGATAAAGACTTTGATGTCACTTTGACGAATGTAAGAGAAGCTGATAAACACGTCTACTACTGCAGATTTACTACAAACATTGATGGTGGAAAATGGACGGGGATTCCTGGAGTTCTGCTTGATGTCACAGGTAAAACTAGTGAACTCTCAGAAATAGACCACAGAATTTGAATTCACAGTGATCTAAAAGTGTAACCTCACAACACTGCTCATATTACGGTCACAATGTGAGGTCACCCCAGCTAGAAATTTTATTGTACTGAGAATGTTCTGAGAACATTACAGGTGCATCTCAATAAATTAGAATGTCGTGGAAAAGTTAATTTATTTCAGTAATTCAACTCGAATTGTGGAACTCGTGTATTAAATAAATTCAATGCACACACTGAAGTACTTTAAGTCTTTGATTTTGGCTCACATTTAACAAAAACCCACCAATTCAATTCTCAATAAATTAGAATACTTCATAAGATCAATAAAAAAAAAAGATATTTTAAACAGAAATGTCAGGCTTCTGAAAAGTATGTTCATTTCTATGCACTCAATACTTGGTTGGGCCTCCTTTTGCATGAATTACTGCATCAATGCGGCGTGAGATGGAGGCAATCAGCCTGTGGCACTGCTCAGGTATAATGGAAGCCCAGGTTGCTTTTATAGCGACCTTCAGCTCATCTGCATTGTTGGGTCTGGTGTCTCTCATCTTCCTCTTGACAATACCCCTAGATTCTCTATGGGGTTCAGGTCAGGCGAGTTTGCTGGCCAATCAAGCACAGTAACACCATGGTCATTGAACCAGCTTTTGGTACCTTTGGCAGTGTGGGCAGGTGCCAAGTCCTGCTGGAAAATGAAATCAGCATCTCCATTAAGCTTGTCAGCAGAAGGAAGCATGAAGTGCTAAAATGTCCTGGTAGATGGCTGCGTTGACTGTGGACTTCAGAAAACACAGTGGACCAACACCAGCAGATGACATGGCAGCCCAAATCATCACTGACTGTGGAAACTTCACACTGGACTTCAAGTAACATGGTTTCTGTGCCTCTCCACTCTTCCTCCAGACTCTGGGACCTTGATTTCCAAATGAAATGCAAAACTTTGGACCACTAAGCGACAGTCCAGTTCTTTTTCTCCTTAGCCCCCAGGTAAGACGCTTCTGACGTTGTCTTTGGTTCAGAAGTGGCTTGGTACGTGGAATGTGACAGTTGTAGCCCATTTCCTGAAGACGTCTGTGTGTGGTGGCTCTTGATGCACTGACTCCAGCTTCAGTCCACTCCTTTTGAAGCTCTCCTAAGTTCTTAAATCGGCTTCGCCTGACAATCTTCTCAAGCCTGCGGTCATTCCTTTCACTTATACACCTTTTCCTACCACACTTTTTCCTTCCAGTCAACTTTCCATGAATATGCTTTGGTACAGCACTCTGTGAACAGCTCTTTCAGCAATGACCCTCCGTGGCTTACCCTCATTGTAGAGGGCCTTGATGATCGTCTTCTGGACAACTGTCAAGTCAGCAGACGTTCCCATGACTGCTGTTGGGTTTACTGACCTAAACCCAGTATTTATACCCTGAGAATGGTGATATAATAGAACTTGAAATTAAATATTCGAATAATTTGAGATACTGATTTTTTGATTTTGATGAGCAGCAAGCTGTAATCATCAAAATGAAAATAAAAAAGAAATATTTTACTTTGTCTAATAAATCTAGAATATATTTAAGTTTTACTTTTTGAATTAAATTACAGAAAAAAAAAAACTTTTTCATGATATTCTAATTTATTGAGATGCACCTGTATGTTATGCTCTTGTACTGTTTTCAACAGCTAGATTTATTTTTTTTACCCGAATGTTCTCCTAAAAGGTCGAAAAACATTCCCTAAAAACCTTCAAAACATGTTTAGTGATAACATTGATAGAACATTATCCCCTAACATTCTTATAAAGTTTTAGTGGGAAGTTTGTACAGATTTGTACAGTAGTTCTTACTGACATTAAAGATTTAGATGTTTAGATGTTAAAGTTTGTTTGAAAGCAATAGTTTGGTTTGCTTTAGTTGGGCTCTTTGGTCTTGACTTTTTAATGTTAGTTTTTCTGATGTAACTGTTTGTTATTGCAAGAACAGCAAGAGAAAATGTGATCAAGTATGTTGGCTACTCTGGAAGATTCAATAAAAAATCTGAGCACAGTAAGTTTTAAACGACTTCACCGAGACAAACACAAACGTCAAGAATCAGTGTTTGAATCTCAATAACAGAGGCATTCTTCATGCCGCAATGCATTCTGGGTGCATCATACAAAACTCATCAGTGGCTCCCAGAATGCATTATGGCATGAAGCATGACATCACTGTTGAGATTCATACGCTGGATCTTGATGTTTTAGTGTGTCTAATTGAATCCGTAGTTCAAAATGTTTAGTGTGTTTTTAAAATCATACAGTCACTGTTGGATCTCATGCTGCAGAAACGTGACTATAATCAATAATATGAAATGAACAATATATAATGATCTAGATGAGATCAGCTGATCAGAACACTGCAAGATTATTATATTTGTATCATCATCATCATCATCATCATCAAGTAGCTAATATCATCTGATCACATTTTCTTTTTTTGTTCTTGCTATTACTAACAGTTATAGTAGCCAGAGAAAAACTAACATTAAAACATCAAACTGCCCAAATAAAGCAAACACTGATAACCATAATGGTGACGTCAAACCAAACTATTATTTTCAATAAATCATCAAAACCTCTGTTAATCTCAATAAGAACCTTTGTATACATATAACAGAAATAAAGTCAGTCTGGTTTATAATAAGTAAAGCTGGTAATGCTGTTTTTGTAGTTGTTTAATGACGCTGGAGCCTGACGTCAAACAAATGTCTTTTCAACCAAAATGTGACGTTTGAGCGATGCTGGAGTCCTCGTCTAATAAAATTTCTAGCTGGGGTGACCTCACTTTGTGACCATAGTATGAGCACAGGGTGAATGCGCTGTGAGGTTACACTTTTAGATCACTGTGAAACAAACTGTTGACTATAGCACTTTCTGCCGTATGACCTTCTTTCTCCTTCGAAACACAAAAGGAGGAATTAGAAAATGTCCTGATCACTGTTGTTCATATAATGTCACCAAATAGTGAGTTGAAAAACAGGTTAAAATTATTATTATACAAATATTTTTATTGATTTTCCTTGTTATGCAACAATAAATACACCACAGAGACACATGCAAAATTAATTCCAGACCTAAATACATATTCCACATCCCGACACATACACAGCAGAAACAACAAACCCCTACAACACAAGGAAAAGGGTGAAGGGCTAGCGTTACATTATATGATCACGCTCTTATTCATGCAAATGCTTTTAAACCATTCAAGCATCACAAGTCACACGAGAACGTGCTGTCTGTGAATGTATGTGACACACATGACGCACAGAAAGACGGGCGCCAGTCTCGTGACGTACACACAGACAGTGCGCCAGAATCAAGTTCTCTTTCACTCTTGAACAAACAATAACACACAATTATGCCAAAATGCCCGTTTTGTCAAGTATCGTCATAAAAGCAGTCTTAAAAGAGTTAAATAACATTTTAAATGAACTTAAAAAGTTGTGAGAAAATGAGATACATGTCAGATTCGCGTCATGTTCGGCAGCGGCAGCTCTTAAAGTCACAGCAGCCTAATAAACCAGAATAAACTGGCCTTCATTCATTAAAAGATGCTATTAAACAAATATTTAAAATATGACGTGACTGCAGTGGTTCAACCTTAATGTTATGAAGCGATGAGAATACTTCTTTGCACAAAAACAAAACAAAAATAGCGACTTTATTCAACAATATCTTCTCTTCTTTGTCATTCTCCAATGCTGTTTATGTTGTATAGACATTGCAGCGCTTCCAGGTTCTACATCTGAACGCCGGCTCATTATTGGCCGGCTCCTGCGTCAGCATCACACGCATGTGTCGTGCTGCTCACATGAACAGTGTCGGCCGATAAAATAAGAGCAATATAAACGGAATTTGAAGTTGCTCATGAGGAGCTCGACAGCTCTACGTCTTTACATGGCGCCGCTCCAACCAGAAGTCTGAAAAACAGGTTCAAATTATGTGACTTCTGACTTATATTCCACAAAGATTCAACACAAAATGCACTAATGGGCAAAAAAGCTCAATGAGGGTGCTCAGCCACAAAAAATAAATAAAATTGTAAAAAAGAAAGGAAAAGATGTTTTCTTGTTGTCGGTCAGAATGACAGTTCTCAGTCTGAACTGCTGTTCTCAAAAACTCTCATATATGCAAAGTCAAGATTTCCACTCAGTAATAAACTGCACTTTGGTCACTTTCTCATCAAACCCTGTCGTATGCCTTGTGAACTCTTGAATTGTGTGGTACAAGTTGTGTGGGAATGTTTTTTGATGCCTAAAGAACATCACCATTCACATTTCATTTTATGTTCAGTTTAACTGCTATTAAACAGTTGCAAGCAGGGTTTTTTTTTTTTTTTTTCTCCTTTGTATTCTGAAAAAAAGGAGGTCATGTGGCTTTAGAACAACACAAGGGTGACTGATTGTTATTGGGTGAACTCTCACTTTATGCTGACAGTGAATCAGTTGTTGTTGTTGTTGTTCTGTCAGACCTGCAGGTGGAGACACAGCAGAGAGTGAAAGAGGGAGATTCAGTCACTCTGACATGTAAAAGCAGCTGCTCTCTGACTGAACAAACAACATTCATCTGGTACAGAAACAGAGAGAGATTCACTGATCGAACAGAGAATCAGCTTCATCTGCAGTCAGTCAGTCGTTCTGATGCTGGAAACTACAGATGTGCTGTAAGAGGACATGAACTTCTTCGCTCTCCACCTGTTTATCTCAAAGTAGAATGTGAGTATAAACTGATTCATTAATATTAGAAATATTAATGAATTAATGTAGAATATTTCACACACTTGGAATTTCTAAATTCCATTTGTTGAATATGTAAATCTATTGTAGGCCCACAGAAATGAGAAAAATAATATTTGTTGCAAAAAGTGCAGAAGAAATATTCTGTGTTTGTTGCTGAAACTGTCTTTAATTATTTTCCTCATTTCTGTGTTTCAGGGGTTGATGGTCAGCAGGATTGGGGAGTGAATTACAGCCCTTCATATGTTTGTGCATTAAAGAGATCAACAGTGAAAATATCCTGTACTTTAACATATCCTCATGGTCATGTGATCAGAACAGCCTTCTGGACTAAACCTGCTATAACTGATGGAGAACTACCTGACCTGAAAAATGACCCAGGAAAAATAGGAAGAGTTCAGTATCACAGTGAAGATAAAGACAATTACAGCATCACTTTGACGAATGTAACAGAAGCTGATCAACACGTCTACTACTGCAGATTTACTACAAACTTTAATGGTGGAAAATGGACGGGAGTTCCTGGAGTTCAGCTTGACATCACAGGTAAAACTAGTGAACTCTCAGAAATAGACCACACACACACACACACACACACACACACACACACACACACACACACACACACTATGAGATAATTTGTTATGTAACTGCCACTTGATTCATTCTTTATCACACTGAAGTGAGGCTGCGTTCACACTGTCAGTTTTTGGGAATGACGACTGCGTTTACTTAAAGGTGTGAGTCTGGAAATGTCCTGTTCTCACAGCAGCTTACAGTAGCGTCTCAAATACTGTCTGTATGAACGAGAGTCAAGCCCGTATACAGTGCTGTGTAGTAACTGATTACATGTGATCTGGATTACATCATCAGATTTCAAATTAAGTAGTACTTGTAATTAGTTTAAATTACAGTTTAAAAATACTCATAATCAGACTACAGTTAGTTTTTAATTGATTACATAATTACATGTTATTCTCACAATGGCAGTAAATTATTCATAATTCATTGATTCTCTCTGCTACTTTTTATCTTGTTAAATTTTTCTTTCTAAAAATTCTACTCCTTTTATCCGTTTAGAAGGTCTTCCAGGTTTGTGGAATTGCACTAGTTATGTGACTAATCTAATCTAATCAGCTCCTGACAAACACATGAATTATTATTTGAATCATCACTCAATGAGTCATTTAACCAAGTATTAGTGTCTTTGGAAGGCTTTTGTCTTTCAAACAGATTAAAATGTAATTCACATCATTTCATATTTACATGCAATGCAGGGATTTTTTTTTTATTAAACCCCCTGCAGTTCCATCAGAACCCCAGTCTGGGAAATCCTGAAGTAATGTAATATTTAATGCACTTCATGTTGTTGATAAAGAATGGAATATATATATATATATATATATATATATATATATATATATATATATATTTACCTTTCATTTGGAGAAGGAGAAACTGAAGTGACTTTAGTGAATCAGACATGTGTCACTTTGCTCACAGCTGTTTCGGTTTAAGATGTCTTACCCAGAACACAACCTGCCCTGATGGTGATGAACATCACTAAAAGCCCCAAGTAGGAATAGCTGCAGACCGAAGATCTTCAAAATGGGGTGTGAACTCCAAAAGTGGGCAGAGTTACGTATGGCCCGGCTTATTAACCTTATAACTGCTTATTAACTGCTTAGCATGCTATTCAGCACAAATCCCTTCCTCCCATTTCACTGGTTAAGGTTGGAGTGTAGGACAGGTTTAGCATTGTGTAGGAAATCAGCACTGTAATTGACATGACCAATGAAATCTTGAGAATTGGCTGCAGGGTGGAGTTTTCGCTGAACTGGATTGTGGAAAAAAAATCACACATGCGTGTCATGTGCCTGTCTGCCAATTGGAGGAAGCCACGCCCTATTTTGGAGCTCCAACAAACATTTAGAAATCTCCAGGCGGCAACGATACCCTTCTAAAAACAGGCTACTTTCATGGTGCCTAAAAACAGGGTTGGCAGAAACTAAACTGAATACCTGGCTAGCCCTGGTTTAAATGATAACTTTAAGTTGTTATTCTAAATGAGAGTTGTTGTTGTTGTTGTTCTGTCAGACCTGCAGGTGGAGACACAGCAGAGAGTGAAAGAGGGAGATTCAGTCACTCTGACATGTAAAAGCAGCTGCTCTCTGACTGAACAAACAACATTCATCTGGTACAGAAACACACAGAGATTCACTGAAGGAATTGTGAAAGTGAATCAGCTTCATCTGCAGTCAGTCAGTCGTTCTGATACTGGAAACTATCAGTGTGCTGTAAGAGGACAAGATCATCTGATCTCTCCTGCTGTTTATCTTAATGTTGAATGTGAGTACAAACTGATGCATTAATTTTAGTGAAATATCAGAGAATCACAGATTATTCAGAATAAATTTTAAGTTCAGATTTGTTTCAAAATGTCAGACTGCATGATTAAACATAATTTATTCTTACTAAAGTAATATGTAAAATGAATAGATGAATCAAGAGTTTGTGTTTAAAGACTCTTCATGAATCTAAAGTTGATACTTCAGTAAATATAAAATTGTTTATTGTGCATCAGTTCAGATTTTCACCTTTCAGATCTCATCTCTCAAATAAAATCTCTTGATTTCTACTTACAGATCCACTTCAGTAATTGTTAGTAACAATAAATAAATGGCATAAATAAATTAAATATTTCTTTATTTTACATATATTTCATGTAGATCCTCCAAAGAGCGTCTCAGTGTCCATCAGTCCGTCTGGTGAAATAGTGTCAGGAGATTCAGTGACTCTGAACTGCATCAGTGATTCAAACCCTCCTGCTCTGAACTTCAGCTGGTTTAAGGAGGATGAAACCTCAGCTGTTGGATCTGGACAGAGTTTCAGCATCTCCAGCTTTAGCTCCAGTTTCAGTGGACGCTTCTACTGTGAGGCTCAGAATAAATATGGATCTCAGAGATCAGCGTCTGTTTCTCTCACTGTTAAAGGTATTTTCTATAAACAGACACTCTTTCAGGTTCATCTGTCTCACGTGTGAAATGATCTTCATGATCATCTTGTTTCAGGGGTTCAGAGAGCTGCTCTGCACACAGTTTCTGGGATCGTGGCGGGATGTGGAGGATTGATCTTCATCATCATCATCATCATCATTGTGTTCATAAGGTGAGTTAATGTTGAGCAACTCCTGCATTAAAGGTACAACATGAAATATTTTTGCAGTAAAATATCCAAAAACCACTAGGCCAGTGTTATATATTTTGTTTACTTGAGTACTTACAATATCCCAAATGTTTCCAACTATTTGTAAATCGTGAGAAAATTGCAATTTTAACCAAGGCTCCGGGATGTGTGAGGAGTCGCCTGTCAGTTGCGTCATACCCGCGTTAACCCTCGGTTTCCGGTTTTATTTTGTAGAAACCATGGAAACACCAAAGATGGTTTAACACGTTTTAATAGACAAGGGAACAACTGTTTTGATATATTGATAGACAGAAAACTATTTGTTGTTATATAGCTCAACACCTTGATTTTTTGCGAGTACCTTTACCATGCCTCAGAGAAAAACATTATTCTGTGAAGTAGCTAACATAGCATAATCAGATGCAGCTTTAAAAGTAATACAGAATTTTCTCCATCATACAATATGTTTTAAAATTAATTCCATGCCATTCATCAACACAAGCCATCCAGTAGGCTATTTAATATGATATTCTAAAATCGATCTATCTTACTGCAGTGTGCAACAGTGTCTCACAGCAGCCGTCGAGCGAACGCACAGAGTAACGTTATAACATCATTTTCAACACACTCAAATGTATCTAATATAATAAACAGAGCTGTGTTACCTCATACTCATGACCGGAAGAGCGGCAGCGGCGCCGGCGACTGTGACATAATAAAACTTCCGCTGCTCGTGAGGCGTGTTGCGCAATCGCTCCAGCGGCCTCGTTCAGCTCCCACAACACTCGGTCCTGCTCTGCTTCATACTACAGTAACGTTAATAATCTCATCCATGAACATGATTTCTTTCCGAGTCCAATCCCTATTCTTTTGCACTGTCCGTTGAGGTGGAGACCACATGTCCCAAGATTCCGCTCTCAAAACTTGGCGTCATCAAGCTACGCCTTTGTTTTGAATAGGCTTCTAGCGACCTCTAGCGGACAAAATTATCACATATTGTACCTTTAAAATGTCTTTACAAAAATAAACATGGATGAAGAATTTGTTTAACGTTCCACCATCAAAAATATTAAATATAACATTTTTCTTACAGTAAATTGCTCTTTAGTACTTTCTAACAAAATATTTTTTTTATCCAGGAAGAAGAGGAGAGACGGTGGAGCTGAAATTATCAGACAAAATCAGGTAATTTTGATAATAGCTATATATCTGAATCTACAATGACATATTGGATATTATATTTATATTACATTAAACTAGACAATACAAGACTGAGAAGATCATGTACTGCTGCTTGAAAATTATTTGACATGAAGACGATCTGGAAAACAATGTGCATGTAACTCACATTCACATGCGTTTCTGAATGATTGATCTGTTGTTATATTTCTGTGATATTTTATTGGATGAAACTGCAGGAGGATCGCTCTGACAGATCAGCAGAAACGGCTCTGACCAATGACACTGCACTGTATTCACTCGTATCAGCCAATCAGAGAGATGATCTGTATGCCAACGTTAAAGCAAAGAAACCCGAACGCTCCAGGAGAAAACAAACAGAAACAGACTCTGCAGATGTTGGAGAAGTTCAGTATGCCAGTGTTCATCACTTCAAGAACAAAGACATGAAGAAGACTGAAGAGAACGACTGTCAGACCATTGAGATGCATCATCCATCTGAAGCCAACAGGTGAGAAACCATTCATCTGAACCCAAATAAAACATGTTCAATGCTGAATCAGAGCTCTCGTTTTTGTGTTGTTGAGATTGTTGGATTGTCATCTGCTGGTGGGACTTTCTGAAATGCCACATTAACATATTTGTATAATTTCTCCCCAGATCTGAGGACATTTACAGCTCAGTCAAATAAAGAGCATGTGATCAGAGGATGAGGATACATTTCAGTTTAAAATAAGCTTGTTTATTACAATCTTAATTGATATCACAAACACACACAGCCTTCATTGTACACTCACACACTGTAAAAAAAATTTATTCACTCAACTTAATTTTTTGAGTTATTAATTTCCACTGACTCAGTTAAGTTGTATTTACTTACAATATTAAAGGGGTCATGAACTGAAAAATCAAAAATCTCTTGATCTTTTGACATATAAGAGGTCATTGTAAAAACATCCTGTAAGTTTCAGGACTCAAAACTTTATGACATAATAGTGTGTCTAAACACCGCCTCCACAGAAGAAGATCAACGCCTGCTTCTACATCACTGCCTGTTTAGCCCCGCCCACCGATTCACACATGTAGTAGGTAAATAACGAGAGAGGCAAACGCAGGTCAACACAGAAACCAAACGATAAAGATGGCTCCGAAGACAACAAGACGCTGTGCAGTGCCAAGTTGTGGATACATGTAGTTCCAAACGTAGGATCGGGAGGAGCCTAAACATTCAGTCCTGTCAATCATCATTACGAGTGTATATAAGGATTTTAGGATAGATTTTAAAGTCCTACTCATCGTGTACAAAGCCCGTAATATACAAGGACATAACTATATTGCTAGATCTCACATTAATTATATTCCACCAAGAACTTTAAGATCGTCTAATGCAGGTTTACTGGAGGTCCAGAACTATAAACGAAAGAAAATTGGTAATGCGGCCTTTGCTAATTATGCCCCCAAACTATGGAATATCAAGCTGAAAATGCAATAATCTGAGCTGAACAGCTGCTTCATCACAGACACATGAACAACAGAGCAAGTTGCATCTGCAAGTTTTGTTTCATATTGTGGACTGAATGTAAATATCACTTCATGCAGGACTGTTTTTTTGTTTTCTGTGTAATAAAGTATGCCGATATAATATGAAAAACTGCTTCAGTGCATGAGTGAACTGTCTGAATGAATCAAACTGAATCGCCAACAGTTTCAGGCATTTTTTTCCCAAAGATCAATAAGATCAATAGCAATTCATTCACAAATGACATGTTCTGATTCTAAACAGATGACAGAAAACACACATTATATGATTGCTGAAAAACGGGGGAAAAAAAACAAAGGCAAACTAAATCAAACACTGATCACCATAATGGTGATGTTAAACGAAACATTAAATCATCAACATCTAAACCTCTGTTAACTCTCAATAAGAACTTCTGTAGACGTCTGACAGAAATAAAGTCAGTCTGGTTAGTAATAAGTGAAGATGGTAATGTTGTCCACATCCAGCGCCCACTGGGAAACTTCCCACTAAAAACTATAAGAATGTTAGGGAATAATGTTCTAACAGTGTTATCACTGAACATTATTAGACTGTTTTTAGAGAATGTTTCATACCTTTTAGGAGAATGTTCAAGGAACAAAAACAAATCTTGCTACTAAAAAAACCAATTACTAGAACAAAAACATTTCTAGTTGGGTTGGCAGGATCTTAAAAGACTGTATTTATTTTAAAGTAATTTATATTTTTTACATTTCAATAGCGTGTGTTGTGCTGTAGTTCTGTGAATAAAACCAACATCTAAATGTTCTTCTAGAAACCAGAAACACATTGAGATGGAAGACTACGTAATGTTTAACTCATTTATTACCAAGTTTGAATTTAATTCAATGGTGTGTATCCTGAATTACATGAGAGAGTAAAACTTGCATGTAAATGTTGTTCTATAACAAGACACACTCTTTGAAAGTTGACATGTCAAACCAGTGGCGGCACTAGGCCGGGGCTTTCCCCACCAGAAATTTGCTCTACTCTCAGTGTAACTTTCATTAAAAATAATAAAGTCATTAAAAACCTAAAAAACAAACAATGGTCTTTAAACAATGGTTTTTAATGGGGGAGTCAACTGCACGCTCAGGTACGGCACGCAGGAATAGCTATTATATTAAGCTCCTCATCAATAGTGATCGTACTGGTTTGAAAAACAGAATTTAGAGAATCTTCCTTGTATTCCATCTTCATCTCACTCCAGCACAGTGGGTGGTTGCATGAGAATACCTGGACTTATTTGTAATATTATATGAATTGTTTGTATTAAGTACCAGTGTCTGATCTTGTTAGTTGTGTTTTATGCAATCAGGGTAAAACTGAGTTTCATTTTCACCTCCAGTATTTTAAACTTTAAGAGCAAAATGACCACATTTAAAACATTTTATCATAATTTACTCACCTTCCAAAGCATTGTGGTGATATGATTCTGAATTGTGACACGATATCATATTTTATATATATAATATGTAACAGTTAAATGTGTTTTAGCTTATTGTGTAAGATTTGCTGTCTTAAGCCTCCTTCATACTGAAATCATCCAATAAATTTTATAATAAATAGATCAAATAAACAAATTTTACAGTCAGTTGGTTTTAAGTTTAAATAAAATATTTGTTTTGTTCTTGCTTCCCATTTTGCTTTGGCCTCAAAAGTGGACGTAGATGCATTTGGTGGGTGTTAATCTCCCATTCTGACTGTATAACGCTTGATTCATGTGCATTTTAAATACATAATCTTTACAATTCATATATGACGCCCACATTATCTTCTATTTACATGATTGGTTTATAAACACATAGTGAACAATACAGAAAAAAATACAACTTTGGTAACCTTTATTGCTTCTAAAATCAACATGTACAAGAATCAGATGAAAAAGCAGCTGCTGTATTGGGCAGTAATGTGCACTACATCTTTTTGGCCACTAGATGGCAGTAAAGTCAATGGAAGTACAGAAAAAAGTACTGCTCACAGCAGAGCCATGGGTGGAGCATGAAGTCCAGCTCCTCCTCTCTGAATGTAATTTGGGTGTAATGGGTGAAGCTAGAAGGTCCAACCACACCCTAACCCGACCCATAACTCCATCCCTCCACCCATTAGATCCACAGAGCTGGAGATGGAGGTCATTTGGCTCTCCAGTGAGCACCACTTGTCCTTTTTTGGGAGTTATTTAATAGATCCTGTAGTGATGTATTAATGTTTTTGAAGACTATTTTTCCTGTATGTGTTTTCGGTCTGGTTTCTGAGTGCTTGTGTTTTCTGTCAGAAACTGGCGCTGACCCACTTAAACACAATGTTAAACATGAAGTCGTCAACCGCTTCATGTGTTAAACACAGAGTTTGTGTCAGAAAGAGGAAGTGAAACTAAGAGCTGTAAAGATGCTGCTCAGACGCTCCTGCAGACATGATGAACATCTTTAACTCTTCTTTCTCAAAGCAAACATCTTTTACATGTTCTCTCACAAAAATTTAACAATAGTGAGATTTACAGAGATAAAGATTGTGTTTGACATCTGGAGACATTAACTCTCTGCTCGAGTTATTCTTGTGTAGTTGAGATGATGGTCACACATCAACAGGAAGACCAACATTTTTAGCTTCACAAGTGTGAAAACTGCAGGCGTTTGACGGCTTAAACTGATGATGTTTTTGTCATTTGGGCGTCGACACTGACACACTGACACTGCAGAGCGGTAAGAACATTTTTACCATTATTGTTTATGAGTTAAAATAATTCCGTAGGGCTACGACTGATATTTATAAAACTGTTTTCGGTGAATGTTGATTTGATGAAGTGATTTGAACTCCAGAAGCTCAATATCTGTTGTAGATTCATGTGTAAATATTGTGTGAAGCTCTTTAGACACACGAGGCCTGACATGAGAAACATCATCAGTTCACGTCAAGCCTTCAATGAGCCGTGAATTATTCTGAAATCATCATGTGCTTTATCTATCAAATAGAGTTTGTGATGTTGTATAGAGATGATGCTCATAATGTCATTTCATTTCATTTTTTTTTATTTATAAAGCACATTTAAAAACAACACAACGTTGACCAAAGTGCTGCACAGATCATAATACTCAAAGATAAACAAGAAATTACAATATATAAAACAGCAGACATTTAAATACCAACCCTAAGAAGATGTTTTTTAAGTTTAGATTTAAAAGAGGAGAGCGATGGTGCCATTCGGATCAATACCGGAAGGCTGTTCCAGAGTTTAGGGCCGACTACCTCAGATGCTCGGTCTCCACGATGTTTTAACCTAGATCTACAAACAGAAAGCAATCCAAGGTTGCTAGATTGACCTGGATGGATTATGAGATAGGTACGTTGGTGCTAGGCCATGTAGTGCTTTAAAAAAGAAAACAAAATTTTGAATTCAGCTCTCAGTTTGACTGGTATCCAGTGCAGAGAGATCAAAATTGGGGTGATGTGATTGAATTTGTGACTACCAGTCAACAGCCTGGCTGCAGCGTTTTGAACCATTTGAAGACGCCCAATAGATGTTTGGTTTGCCCCATAGTAGAGTGAACTGCAGAAAACTAGGCGTGAAGTGATAAATGCATGAATAACTGTTTCAAAATTATTTATAGAGAGAAAAGATTTAACTTTTGCTAGACGTCGTAAATGAAAGAAACATGATTTAACAACAGAATTAATTTGTTTATCAAACTTAAGACCTGAGTCAAATAACACACCAAGATTTTTCACACAGGGATTATCACAGGAACTTCAGTCGCCAAAGTCCAGATCGCCAAAGTCGTAAGAGTCACTAGGACCAAACAATACTACTTCAGTTTTATTCTCATTTAAGGCCAAAAAATTTTGTCAAAGCCATAATTTCACTTCCTGTAAACACACTAGCAGGACCTCTATGGAGCTAGAATCATTATGTTTAAATGGGAGATGTTCATAATGTCATAATTGTCATTTTTCTGATTGCAGAAGTCACTATGGTGTCGTCTCTCATAAAGTCTCTTCCTCTGATCGTAGTGATCATGACTGCGGGTGAGTCTTCAGTTTCACTATACAGATATTTGAACAAAAGATGATTGAGCTCTTCACACTTAGAAACTGACATCAGTGTTTTACTGTCAGCTAACATAAAAATGGTATAAAGTGAAGATATTTTTTGTACATCGCTTCAAAACACCGGAAAGCCTTTTTATTTCTCATTTCTGTGTTTCAGGGGTTGATGGTCAGCAGTATTGGGGAGTGAATTACAGCCCTTCAAAAGTTTGTGCATTAAAGAGATCAACAGTGAAAATATCCTGTACTTTAAAATATCCTCGTGGTTATGTGATCAAAACAGTCTTCTGGACCAAATCTGCTAAAAAACTAGATGACCTGAAAAATGACCCAGGAAAAATAGGAAGAGTTCAGTATCACAGTGAATATAAAGACACTTCCAGCATCACTTTGACGGATGTGACAGAAGCTGATCAACACGTCTACTACTGCAGATTTACTACAAACATTGAGAGCGGAAAATGGACGGGGATTCCTGGAGTTCAGCTTGACGTCACAGGTAAAACTAGTGAACTCTCAGAAATAGACCACAGAAACACACAAACACTTTCTTATGTTACTGAATCTGACGAATGACCTTCTTTATTTGTTGGAACACAAAAGGAGATATTTTATAAAATGTCCTGATCGCTCTTGTTCATATAATGACAGCAGGCTCCTTCTTCAAGCTTTAAAAAAAGGTGCAGAATTGTCTTAAAATCATTTTAGTTTTGGGACTGTGTCAGAGCATCTCCAAAACTGCAGCTCTTGTGGGGTGTTCCCGGTCTGCAGTGGTCAGCATCTATCAAAAGTGGTCCAAGGAAGGAACAGTGGTGAACCGGCGACAGGGTCATGGGCGGCCGAGGCTCATTGATGCACGTGGGGAGCGAAGGCTGGACCGTGTGGCCCGATACATAGAAAGAAGTCTGATAGAAGAGCTACTGTAGCTCAAATTGCTCAAGAAGTTAATGCTGGTTCTGATAGAAAGGTGTCACACAGTGCATCACAGTTTGTTGCGTATGGGGCTGTATATCCACAGACCAGTCAGGGTGCCCATGCTGACCCCTGTCCACCGCTGAAAGAGCCAACAGTGGACACGAGAGCATCAGAACTGGACCATGGAGCAATGGAAGAAGGTGGCCTGTTCTGATGAATCACGTTTTCTTTTACATCACGTGGATGGCCGGGTGCGTGAGTCACTTACCTGGGGAACACATGGCACCAGGATGCACTATGGGAAGAAGGCAAGCCGGCGGAGGCAGTGTGATGCTGTGGGCAATGTTCTGCTGGGAAACCTTGGGTCCTGCCATCCATGTGGATGTTACTTTGACACGTACCACCTTCCTAAGTATTGTTGCAGACCATGTACACCCTTTCATGATAACGGTGTTCTCTGGTGTCTGTGGCCTCTTTCAGCAGGATAATGTGCCCTAGATTTCCGGTTCATTAGGGCCCAATAACATTGTATCATTGAAACATTCATTTGAAGTTTGAAACAATGGCTACGTTCACACTCTCAGTTTTGGGAATGACAACTGCATTTACTTACAGCTGTGAGTCTCTCAATGTCCCGTTCACACAGCAAGGTACAGCAGCGTCTCGAATACTGTCTGTATGAATGAGAATCAAGCCCATATTCTCTTACCAGTAACCATAGCGACAGTGACCGAAGTAATGTCAAAGTTGGTGATGTCCATAAAACTGAATTTGGTTATAGAATGTGATTATCACTCCTGTAAATAACCATACTGTGTGTGAACATAACTGTATTAAGGATTTAAATACAAGATTGACAGCCGTATTCTGTTGTTGTGTGAAGGTGGCCTACATGAACTGTGAAAAGCGCTATACATGAGAGAATTATAAAACATGAATTTAACTGAACAAACATGAACAGGATGTTTTATTTCCTCCTTTGGTGTCCTGGAAAAGAAAGTCATGCTGCCTTACATCAAAACCATAAATAATGGCTGGATTTTTATTATTGGGTGAACTCTCACTTTAAGATGATGCTGAATCAGTTGTTGTTGTTGTTCTTCTGTCAGACCTGCAGGTGGAGACACAGCAGAGAGTGAAAGAGGGAGATTCAGTCACTCTGACATGTAAAAGCAGCTGCTCTCTGACTGAACAAACAACATTCATCTGGTATATAAGCACATACAGATTAACTGAAGGAACTGTGGAAGTGAATCAGCTTCATCTGCAGTCAGTCAGTCGTTCTGATGAAGGAAACTATCAGTGTGCTGTAAGAGGAAATGATCATCTGATCTCTCCTGCTGTTTATCTTGATGTTGAATGTGAGTACAAACTGATTCATTCACATTAATGAAATATTTTACTATTTTTTTAATTTTTAAAACACAACAAGTTATGATAACTCATATTAATTTAGGAAGCCGATTGCCTCGATCCATTTAAGTAATCATTAATTATGAGTACTGTGAACATTTCATTTGAGTTCACTATGAAAAGTATTTTTCCTAATATACAGTTAATCTCCATTCAAATACTTTCATTAGCTGAAATGTATACGTGCTACTGCTAAAAATGTGCATAAAAAACATATGCGCTCAACTAAGTCGGATAAATGTTTATGCGACACGAAGACATGCACATAAACTACGATGGAAACACTTTTACCGAATAAATTCCTTGATGCACATCAAAAAAAGACACTTAACTTTGCGATGGACGACATAACTGGACCAACCAGCCGACTGATCTCGTTTCACAGCATCTGAAATGTTGTTTTGGTCATTCTGTAATGCCTGAGCAAAGTCTGTAGCTAAAATGGTTTGGTTTAATTCCCTCCCAAAAATTCCTCACATGATTGCGTTCACAACACCAGGCATCTGAATGCAAGATAACATGACAGTGTTTATTGTGTTTCATCTGCGTGGCGCAAATAATTTATTATATACAAAAAATATTATATACAGTGGCTTCTACTGCAGCAACTTCCATTTTTCTTAGTGATATTTCGCGCCAGTTTATCAGGAAGTGACGATTTTGTTCTCTTCGGCTCACTAGATGGAAACGCTGCTTTATTCGCAAATGTTTTATGAGATATTCCAAATTTGCGTGTGAGAAGGAACAGCGACTGTAGAAAACAAAAGCCAAATCCCGGACATTTTGGGCGATTTGGAAATCCTGGCCGGATGTGTTTTTTTAGGTCCAAAAAGAGGACATGTCCAGGGAAAAAGAGGACGTGTGGTCTCCCTATTAACCCCCCAAAACTCAGACATACCAGAAACCCTTTTAAATCCCAACACAACTATCAGATCTGCCTCTAGATTAATCTTGTGCAAAACACATAAAATAACAAATCATTTTAAAATTTACTCTCCTTTCAGAGGCTGAAGCAAAGCATGCTGGGAACTAGAAATATACAACTCATTCAGTTTGAGTTCTGCACACCCGTACTAGACACAAACTGAAACCTCTGATAGTGTGTTATAAAAAGCGCAGAAGAAAATGAGAGATTTCGGTTTTTGTTGCTGAAAGTCTCTTTAATTATTTTCCTCATTTCTGTGTTTCAGCGGTTGATGGTCTGTGGGATCAGGGAGTGAATTACAGCCCTTCATATGTTTGTGCTTTAAAGGGATCAACAGTGAAAATATCCTGTACTTTAAAATATCCTCAGGGTTATGAGATCAAAACAGTCACATGGACCAAAACTGCTGTAACTGATGGAGAAGCACCTGATCTGTGTTCAGATCCAGAGAAGAGAAGAAGAGTTCAGTGTCACAGTGAAGATAAACACACTTACAGCATCACTTTGATGGATGTAACAGAAGCTGATAAACACGTCTACTACTGCAGATTTACAGATTATTGGAATAATAGATGGACAGTGATTCCTGGAGCTCGTCTTGATGTCACAGGTACAGTGAACTCGCAGAAATAGAAACATTTTTATTATCTTTTGAATAAACTATCATCTGCACCACAGAAACATAAAGCTTTATATTATATAACTGCTGTCTAAAGTTTAGTGTTTTAATATTATTATTTTAGTATTATCACAGTGAATCAGACGTTGTTGTTGTTGTTCTGTCAGACCTGCAGGTGGAGACACAGCAGAGAGTGAAAGAGGGAGATTCAGTCACTCTGACATGTAAAAGCAGCTGCTCTCTGACTGAACAAACAACATTCATCTGGTACAGAAACACACAGAGATACGTTGATCGAACAGTGAATCAGCTTCATCTGCAGTCAGTCAAACGTTCTGATGAAGGAAAATATCAGTGTGAAATAAGAGTAAATAATGATCATCTGATCTATCCTGCTGTTTATCTTAATGTTGAATGTGAGTACAAACTGATTCATTAATATTCAGCGGTGGACAGTAACGACCCAGCTAACAGAATTTTGTTATAAGAACATTCTCTAAATATTCAATATTGGTTCTGAGAATGTAAAATTGTCCAGTTTTCTTGATGTTAGAGGAACATTTTTTTAAAAGGTATATTAAGTTGAAAGAACTCAAACATTCTTTTAATTTAATTTCGATCTAAAATTCAACATTGTAGGAACGTTGATTTGTAACATTCCAAGAACATGAAAATGTTCAGTTTCCTTAATGTTAGTAGAATGTTATTTAAAGGTTAGTATGATGTTCCTGAAACATTCTTTCAATCATTCAAACACCTGCTGTGAACAAGCACTGAAAGAAAGAGAAAGAGTACCTAATTTTGAAATGAAGAAATCATCACATGCTCCGAGAAGCAAAAGCAGTGTCCAAATTATGAATGAACTGATTCTTTTCAATGAACATGATAAATCAGTTCGCAATTCACACCAAACAATTCATTCGTGCTTTGAACTGATCCGCAGATGTTCTCGAGTCAACAACTCATTGATGCAAATCATCCGTTCAGAGCGAGTCTCCAGTTAACTGAATTCACAAGACAAGTCTGTCAGAACCTAGAACTAGTGCTGGCTTTATTTTATATTTATGGCTATATTTACTACAATTTATAATATTTCATGGGTAGTGGACCCCCTTAAGGACTGTGTATTTTTCCTGTGAATCAAAAGTTGAATGTGTCTAGAATAATTATCCAGGTTTTAAGTGACAATGACATGAATTATAAAATTATAAACCAAGTATGAAAAATGCCCAGAGTTTTCATGTTATTAGATTTTTAACAAAAAATACATTTGTACAGGGGGTGGGGGGTGGTGTTTCCCACAGGTGGAGTAAAACGCCCCACTCTGACAAAGCCATTTGCTTTATACATTTAAACAGTTTTAGCTTAAAATGAAAAAGACAAGCCAAAATAACAGTAGATAAATATGAATGTTTATTTATAACCATACCAGTCAATATTGATAGTTGATGCTAACTAGCTAGCTTTTGGCATTTTACCCCACAGACTAGGTTTGGGGAAAAAATGTCATTATGAAAATATAATTATATTTTCTTTAAATAACATGTACTCCCTAACTACAGGCCTTATTCTCATATCATATATAACTGTGATGTTCTGTAAAACAACAAGCTTTAAAACACTTTTTTCCCTGAGATCACTTTAGATCACTTGACGTGAAATCAGTTTTCTCTCAGGTACATCGCCAGTTTAAGCTTCATAGTGAATACTTCTGCATCACACTTGTCAACGTAGTCCATAGCAACAACAAAAATGTGTCTTGATTCCATATAGTGGTTATTTTGGGAAAAAAACAGGTATTTTGAGTAGTAGGATTATATAAAATATATAAAATTATTTATGTAGCCTATTTATTATTATAATATAATTATTAAGTAAATTATATAGTAATATTAAAAAGTAAATTATTTATTATATAAATTATTAAGAAGCCTATTTAAAAATCACTAAATAAACATTCATCAATCAGTACTTTTTAGTACATTAAAAATCAAGTACTTTTGTACTTTCACTCAAGTAAAATTGAAAAGGAGTTCTTCATACTTTTACTGGAGTAATATTTTATTATACCTATCTGTACTTTTACTCAAGTACTTGATTTGTGTAATTTGTCCACCACTGTTAATTTTAGTGAAGTAGTTCACAGATTATTCAGAATTTAGTCCAGATTTATTTGATAATTTCATATAGACTGCATGACATTTTTGTTTATTAGACATGATTTATTCTTATTAACTTATTAATATGTTAAATTAATTTAAAGCATGAATCTTGGGTTGATAAATCTGTAAATATAATATTGTTTTATTGACTTCCAGAAATGTTGGTCTGGTTTATCAATGCAGAAATGTTTTCTGGAAACACCCGCAATTGTTGATAAAGAAGCAACTCAGCAGAGGTCAAGGGTCAAGAGCTCAACTAAAGCAGATACTGATCTCCATGATGGTGACCTCAAACTAAACATTTTCAATAAGACATCAACATCTAAACTTCTGTTAATTCTCAATAAGAACTTCTGTAGACATGTTACAGAAATAAAGTCAGTCTGGTTAGTAATAAGTGAAGCTGGTAATGCTGTTTGTGGAGTTATTTAATCAGATCTTCAGAGATTTAATGTCTTTTATCTTCAGTTCATCTAAGGCTGTGGCTGAAGAAAGTTGTAGTTTGTGTTCTTATTTCTCTTTCTTTCAGTGCTTGTTCACAGCAGGTGTTTGAATGATTGAAAGAATGTTTCAGGAACATCATACTAACCTTTAAATAACATTCTACTAACATTAAGGAAACTGAACATTTTCATGTTCTTGGAATGTTACAAATCAACGTTCCTAGAATGTTGAATTTTAGATCAAAATTAAGTTGAAAGAACGTTTGAGGAACATTATACCTTATAAAAACGTTCCTCTAACGTCAAGAAAACTGGACGTTTTTTACGTTCCCAGAACCAACACTGAATATTTAGAGAACGTTCTGAAAATCAAAGTCTGTTAGCTGTGTCGACACCAGTTCAGATGTAGATTTGCTCTTTTTTCATCGCTGTTTTATATATATTTCATGTAGATCCTCCAAAGAGCGTCTCAGTGTCCATCAGTCCGTCTGGTGAAATAGTGTCAGGAGATTCAGTGACTCTGATCTGCAGCAGTGATTCAAACCCTCCTGCTCTGAACTTCAGCTGGTTTAAAGGAGAAACATTTGTAAAATCTGGAAGAATCTTCAGCATCTCAAACATCAGCTCTGATCACAGTGGAGAATACAAGTGCAGATCCAGAAATAAACATGGAGAGAAAGACTCTGATGCTGTGATGGTGAATGTCATGTGTGAGTGAACGCTTCTGCAAAAACTGACAATAATTTAATAATAATCTACTTCCAGTGAGTTTTGTTATTGTTGATGAAACATTTTTTTTTCTATTTCAGATCCTCCAAAGAGCGTCTCAGTGTCCATCAGTCCGTCTGGTGAAATAGTGTCAGGAGATTCAGTGACTCTGAACTGCAGCAGTGATTCAAACCCTCCTGCTCTGAACTTCAGCTGGTTTAAGGAGAATGAAACCTCAGCTGTTGGATCTGGACAGAGTTTCAGCATCTCCAGCTTTAGCTCCAGTTTCAGTGGACGCTTCTACTGTGAGGCTCAGAATAAATATGGATCTCAGAGATCAGCGTCTGTTTCTCTCACTGTTAAAGGTATTTTCTATAAACAGACACTCTTTCAGGTTCATCTGTCTCACGTGTGAAATGATCTTCATGATCATCTTGTTTCAGGGGTTCAGAGAACTGCTCTGCACACAGTTTCTGGGATCGTGGCGGGATGTGGAGGATTGATCTTCATCATCTTCATCATCATCATCATTGTGTTCATAAAGTGAGTGAATGTTGAGCAGCTCCTGAATTAAATTCTTTTGCAAAGTTTGTTGAACTTAAACCACTATCAGTTATATTAAATATTTTTTACAATAAATGAAACTTTTCAGTACTTTCTAACAAAAACATTTTTTTCTCCAGGAAGAAGAGGAGAGACGGTGGAGCTGAAGTTATCAGACAAAATCAGGCAAGTTTAGTGATTCATACCTGAATCTACAATGACATGGATATTATATTTAACTAGAAAATACAAATATTGACAAAATATTTGACATGAAGACAATCTGGAAAACAACATACAAGTAACTCACATTCACATGCGTTTCTGAATGATTGATCTGTTGTTATATTTCTGTGATATTTTATTTGATGAAACTGCAGGAGGATCGCTCTGACAGATCAGCAGAAACGGCTCTGACCAATGACACTGCACTGTATTCACTCGTATCAGCCAATCAGAGAGATGATCTGTATGCCAACATTAAAGCAAAGAAACCCGAACGCTCCAGGAGAAAACAAACAGAAACAGACAATGCAGATGTTGGAGAAGTTCAGTATGCCAGTGTCCATCACTTCAAGAACAAAGACATGAAGAAGACTGAAGAGAACGACTGTCAGACCATTGAGACGCATCATCCATCTGAAGCCAACAGGTGAGAAACCATTCATCTGAACCCAAATAAAACATGTTCAATGCTGAATCAGAGCTCTCGTTTTTGTGTTGTTGAGATTGTTGGATTGTCATCTGCTGGTGGGACTTTAATATATTTGTATAATTTCTCACCAGATCTGAGGATGTGATCTACAGCTCAGTTTATTGATGCTGATGGGAGAACTGGATTTGAGTCCAGCACAGGTCATGTTCCCATCTCCCTTGATTTCATCTGTGTACACATTTATGGGACTGTTTTGCTGTTTAGTTATGGATGGATTTTGATTAATAATCAGCTCTTTTATTACGATCTGAAATGATTGTCAGTATCACACACGCTCACTCTAGACATGAACACACTGATACCTGTAATAGTCAAAGGTCTTTTAGCTCTCGCTTTGTACAGTCAGTGCAGAACAGATGTTTCCTCTCTGTGTGATTTTATTGCTAAACACATTAAATCTTAACATTTTCAGAAAGTCTTTAGTTTTATTATGACATCATTGTCATGACAATTTAGCGCATTACTATAATGTGCCAGGTATTGTTTTTTTCATAATGTTTTACATTGCTATAAAAAACATTTTCAATTATATTATTAAATTTAAAGCCACAGTATGTTCACTATGTATTTTTTTTCTTCTTCAAATTTAACAAAATTGAAATGTGACCCTGGACCATAAAACCAGTCATAAGTTGCATGGGTATAATTGTAGCAATAGCCAACAATATGGGTCAAAATGATTGATTTTTCTTTTATGCCAAAAATAATTAGGATATTAAGTAAAGATCATGTTCCATGAAGATATTTTCTACCGTAAATATATGAAAAATTTATTTTTGTTAGTAATACGCGTTGCTAAGGACTCCGTTTGTGTGTCTCGCTTTAAGAGCCAATAGTAACTGCAACCAAGTATAAACCGGAGTGTAGCGCTCACCGGCGCCACGAAAAAATTAATAATCACATTTTTCAAAACTACTGCCTTGAATAGGTGTTAAAATAGGTGTCATTTGAAAGCTTAGAGTCTGAACTTTACAATGCATGTACAATGCATGCAATTTGATTAACTCCTACGTAGTGCTGAGTTATTTTCTGATAAATAGAAAAAAATGTTTTCATAATTTATTTAACTAAAAAGAAATATGTAGATTTCAAGTGGCATTTTTACTCATAACTTCATGAAACATGCACAGCATTATTTAAAGCAGATTCTTGTGATTAAAATGAGTCAAAATCAGCATAATCCCTTGCGTCAATCACGAGATATTCCTCATGGAAGAACGATTTTAAAAATGTCCATTATGGGGCGTCCAGGACTAAACATAAAGGCTACATTGGTTCCAAATGCTGTAACTTTTGATTACTTTATGCTATCACCAAAATATTTGATCCAGATACAGCTCACATATAGGAGAACTTCATCAAAAAAAGAATTTTCCTCATATCTTATTGCCTTCCTGAATTATTCCAAGTCAAATAAGAAAGATATGTAAAATTATAATAAAAATTATATATATTTGTTTGTTTTTATCAGCAGTTTCTCAGCATAAGAATGTCCAATTGTAATGTATTTTGTAATTTATATTTTCTAAAATTTTAAAAAGTGTTCTGTCAAACGATACCTACCTTTTGACTTTCCTTGCTAAAGTTTTTGAGTTATCAGTCTTTACTTTTGTGTGTCACTCTGAGGCACCCTCAAGATTCCAGAATAGCTGTATCTTGACCAAATATTGTCCTATCCTAACGAACCATACACCAATGGAAAGCTTTTTTCAGAAATCTCAATTTCAGAAAATTGACCCTTATGACTGGCTTTGTGGTCCAGGGTCATAAATAATTAACATAATAATAATGATACATTGTACAACCATCTTCCAAACTGTGTTTTTTGCCTTGCTTTAAATCATTATGGTCTGTAATAATTATTTATATTTCAGAGCTTTCAGGACCAGGTTCACAAAACCTAGCCAATCTTTAAACCAGTTACTTTGGTCTATTTGCCCCCCTCCTTCCTTCCCCCCCCTCCTTCAAACTCAATTCCTGGAGGGCCACAGCTCTGCACAGTTTTGCCCCAAACCTAATCAAACACACCCGATCCAGCTAATCAAGGTCTTCAGGATTACTAGAAACTTTCAAACAGGTGTGAGTTGGAGCTAAACTGTGCAGAGCTGTGGCCCTTCAGGAATTGAGTTTGAGACCACTGTCCTAAGCAGTGATGGGCGAGTGTATTAAAAACACTCACACACCACTGTGTGTATGCATTTCTTAGTCTTAGAGTCATCTTTGAGCAGTGGATGTTATGTATTTATTATTTCTGAATTGGCTTCTAATTGTGTAATTGGCATGATACATTTTTACCTGACAAATAAAATGATATATTTGATTCATTTTGGACTCTCCAGAAATCATTATGACCAGTAGATCATGGGAGGCTAATGCTACCGCAAATCTGTGTTCAGGATAGGTCAAACTAAAAGCTCATGAATGAATGGAGCAGTAGGCACATCATCTGAAGTCCTTTTGATTTCTGTCTATCACTGATTTAGCAAGTTGTATGGAAGTGGCTAAATAAACTACACTTTTTGTACGAGTGAGCGGTAGGCAACCGACTAAAAGGTACTGGCTAACCCCTACACCCTCTGACGCAGATCACACTGACGAGTTTGTGTCCGTGAGATCACCGCAAACCCGGGGTGTGTGACTCTGTGCGGCATCGGTCCCTAATGAACGAATAATTGAAAGTACAGGATACCCAGAATATTCAAAGATCTAATTTAATAAATAACCAATAGTTATGATTAATTCCTACTTAGAAACAAAAACTAAATTTAATAATAATTTGAAATTGGAGTAAGATTAAGCGCGCAGCTAAAGTAAAATTTAAACTACATTCTAAAAATTAAATGAACTTCACAGGAGCGTTGAAAAGACACGCATTATATCTTCGTCCAGACTGTTGGATTCCGTTCGTTGGGCCGACGGCTGGTCCTTACAAGTTCTTGTTTTGTTATTGAGAGTTTTGTAACATCGGTAATTAATAATTACCAAAACAATGTTCCTCTGCACAGTATGCCAACTATTTCAATGGAAAATGGCTAAAGTCAGCTCAAAAAGTCTTGAAATGTTGTAATGCACCAACTGTTGGCACTTTACATCTGTTTTCTCTCCTAATCTGTGCTCACATACTTAATATAATAAATAGCCTGATGTTCAATAAAGCTGTTCTCATTTATATATTTTCTGTCAGACAATGAAACGAGTATAATATAGTGACTGACTACATGTTAACCAGCTGTCCAAAAAGTCACTAGATTTCTTTTTTGGAAAAAAAAAAATTGCTAAGGGAGTCTGAAAAGTCCCTATTCTAGTGCTAAATTGGCAACACTGCCCCCAAAAGTTACTTGTAGTTTTATGCTTTAACCGCTAGGTGGCCAAAATTTACATAAATCAATTTTTAAGCAATTAATTAACTTTAAATTGATTAAAGCTTTAAAAATGTTTCTAGTTTCCTTTCTTGCATATTAAGAAACATTGCACACTTGTCATTTAGAATCAGGGTTAGCATCGCTTTCTACCTAGGGCTAGGAAACCCTGATGTACGCCATTGTGGTGCCAAACTTGTAGTGTAAAACGATGTGGTGTTAGAATGTTACAGCTAGATGCTTAGCAACCGACAGCCAACCGTGTGCCTCATATTCACATGCTTTGGACAGTCACGGAAAGAAAATGCGTTATATAACAGTTGTTGCAGCATTTGATGATGTCAGCAGCAATGGAAAATGCACCAATTGGAGCGAATAAGAGACTATTTCATTCTTACCTTTATATCCTGAAAAGAAAAAAACAAAACTTTACAGTACTTTTGGCAGTGTAGGAGCATTCATGCCATTTCATAATTACTGTAATTATGATTTCAACTTGTAAAAAGCGCTCACGTCCTCATACAGCTCGTAATTACAACTTGTAAGCTGGAATTTTCTGAGAGCTTCTACTTGTACATGTGACCACTGTACCACCTGACCTCTGCAGATTTATTCAGGTGTTGATAGTGTTGCCACATAAACGCATTATTCCCAGTCGACACGAACGGCTCCAAGTACAGCGCCACTTGTTGTCATCTCGAAATTACAGTAATTGTGCATGGTGTGAACGCAGCATGTGTAACATGAGGACGCACAATGCTAGAGCTGGTCATGTGCAGCATTCTGACACTGCAAATATGCAAAAAAAAAAAAAAAAAAAAAAAGAGAACATGACTCAAGGTTGACATTGATTTTCCTGTGTCTGAGCCAGAGAAAGCAGGTAAACCACACAGTATTGTTTTTTCTGTTACAAATATCCAAATTATCACTGAAGTACTTAATAAAAGTAAATAGTTTGGATATAAACACGGAAGTCTACGTTAGCAATCAAAACAGAGCAAATCACCTTTTAAAACTAACTTGGCACTTCAAATAGTGATTGTGTCAAGTACATTATTACGCCACTAGGTGGCGACAAGTGACAGTTAAAAATGTATTTGATATTGAAAGATTCATTCAAAAAATTTGTTCAAAAATATTGATTCATACAGTAATAGAGTGGTGCAGGTATGACATCACTGTAGGCCAAAACAGGGAAACAAATTAGCTGCATTTAGGCTTCAAAATTCATAAAAGTTGTGAAAATTTTCTCGATGGACAAAACATGCAAGTATCATAAACTTTTGTTGATCACAGAGCTTTTTTTTTTTTTTTTTTTGCGATAATCCAAAAGCTTAAATTAAATATTTTTTAAATAGACTGCTGCAACTAAAATTTGGTCCTCAAGTAAATAATTATTTTGTTTAGTTGTCTGTTCAGAATCATGATCTCTATTTGAAAAAAAAGAGAAAAAATAAACTTCTCATTTTATCCAGAATCGTGCAGCTCTAACACAAAATAGTGTACTTCGTTCACCACTGCCCTATTGTGTGTACAAGGTTTTTTTTAATCTCATGAAACTTGAGACGTATTTGCACTGACACAGGAAATGTGATCATTTATAACCCCCACTTAATACGCCTGTTCAGTCTTCAAACTCACCATTTGCACTTTGAGTACTAGTGAAGAAAGCTACTGCGAACAAGGTATGAGAGTTTTTACATATTACTTTATGAGTTTGTAAAATGTAGGGGTGTGAAAGAGAACATATTAATAGATTTTGGGGCATTTATTTTTCTTTCTTTACCCACGTTATACCAAACAGGACCTTACTGGACCCTTATATCACAGAGGACGCTGCACTTTAAGCTTGGCAAGTAAGTGCAGGAGACAACATGATGCAAACGTAGATATGTAATATTATGATGAATATGATTTGGTGGCAGGGCAGCTGCAGTGTAAGAAGCTGTAAAGCCCTCATTCATTGTTAGTGTTAAAATCCTGACTTTTACACTGTTTCTACACCAGACACGAGCAGCACAACGCAACAAAAGCCAATAAAACCCATAATAACCAGTGATGCTGTCTACACTGTCTGTATGACAGTAAACTGATGTCCTGTTATATTTCTACGCGTTAATTCTGACATGAAGGACAAATGGTTTTGGCAATGGTCGCGTCCAGTGTAGACAGTCTCAAACTGGTGTAGACAGGATTTCTGCAAAAAAAAGACAAAAGGGTAGTCTAGAGCAAAAGGCTTAAGCTTGATTGAGACTAATTCTTAGCATGCATGAGCAATGACCAGCTCAGCAGTGCAACGCCTCCACTCCACTGATCTTATCAGTCGTTTGGTGTTGGCGAGTCACTAAAACTGTTTCTGAGCAGCACTTTTTTTGTTCTTTTTATACTAAACAAAAACAAAAGCAAACCACTTTAAGAAGCTTTATTGCGAGTTTTGCAGTGTATGAAGTGGATGTGTTTATTTATATGTTTGTTTATAGAGCTGTGATGGTTCCCGTGGTGATGAGCGCCAGAATGATTCTTCTTTCTCTAATCTTTCTGCTCTTGACTTCTGGTGAGTCACAATTGTTATAGAGCTGTAAGCTTGTTTTGTGTTTTTTTTTAAAGCATGCATTAACTATCTATTCTACAGTCCGCCTATCAGAAAGACTCTCTGCCTGTCAATCATTTTTGCTGACTTTGGGTTGGTTGGCAAGAGAGGACATGTGGTTACGCTGACAAAATCGCTTAAAGCGCCTTTAAACCGTTGATGTGTTCGCTTTTCACAGTTCTGTGTCAGCGTGAACAATTATGCTTTTCTGCAACACCCTTCAGCGGGACTTTTTACACTTCTCACACTGTACCATCTCTCCAGCAACAAGTGATTGATATTATTTAGCTGCATTTACACATAACTCATAGTTGACCATTTATCTTCTATGTTTTGTGTGTATCAGGAGCTTCTGGAGAAAACTGGAATGTGACTTATGAAACTAAATCAATATGTGCTCTCAAAGGATCCACAGTAAACATGTCATGCACATACAGATACCCTCAGCAGTATCCACTGACAGATACCTTTTGGATCAAGAAACCAGATGTAGACATCAAAAGTTTAAAAGAATATCAGGAGTATAAAGACAGGGTTGAATACTTTGAAGACAGACAAAGCAAAACTGCTGTTCTCAGACTGCACAACGTCACTGAAAATGATGAGAAAGAGTATTGTTTCAGATTAGTAACTGCAACTGAAGGGCAAAGATGGTTTGGTAAACCAGGAATTCAACTTACAGTCTCTGGTAATCCACTTCTGTCCTTCATTTCCATTATTTATTTAACAAAAAGTTAGTAGTTTTAGGACATGGTTAGAAGGATTTGTGTCCTCCAGCTCTTCAGGTTCAGGCTCCACAGCAGGTGCTTGAGAAAGAAACGGTCAATCTGACATGTAGAACTACCTGCAATCTGACAGACAGATTCATCTGGTACAAAAATGGACGGGCTTTAAACTTCCACAGCGACATCCTGCAGCTTCAGTCAGTCCGCAGTGATTCTGGCAGTTACAGCTGTGCCGTCAGAGGACATGAACATCTGCCCTCTCCTGCTGTCAGCCTCAGCGTCATGTGTGAGTAGATCTAGGTCTGTAAACAACAGCAGTAAAGTGTTAGAAGAGTGGCCTGCATGTCTTTAACCTGAAAACCCAGCCAATCAGAGAGCAGTTTGGCTGTTTAGCTTTGTCTCGTCTGCCCCCTGCTGGTGGAAGCTGTAACTACACAAAGAAAAGACACTTGTCCATTCATTAACCATGTATTCTAACTTAAACATAGATACCGCAAATATTTTATTATAGTATAGATGTTTTTCCAGAGTCCAATTCTGTTTGTAAAGCTCATGAAAGTGGATGTATAGCTTTCTTCAGGTCCTGGTGTGAATCAGGGCATGTGGTTGAAGTTAGCAAAATGGCTAAAATGGCTTTAATCCTTTTAAATCAAATAAATCTTTTAGCTTTGTAATTGTATATAGGTACAGTTTTGAGAGTTATAATTAACATTTACAATGAATTACAAAATAATTAAAATATACTCAATGTGGAGGAAAACATCCCCACCTTGCGGTGAACATGTGAACTCAATACGAATAAACAGTTAGTCAGTTAAACACATTAAAACAACAAATTCCACAACATACCTGCACAATGGAGACGCATAAAGTGGAAATAAGGAGTTTGTAGCACAAGGAATAAATCAATCCTACATAAAACACAAAATAACACACAAAGAAATTACGATCAGGCCTCGTTACACAAGGTCGAAATAACTCAACGTAAAATAACACATTCGACGCCAAACATGTATCAACAGATCCCTAACATGTTCACTGCAAGGTAAATTTACAATAAAACAGATATTTATGTGTTTTGAACACTTTTTAACTGATTCCCGGCCCGTGCAACTTGTCTCATTAACTCTGCTGTTGGCGGTCCCTATTCAATTTCATTCCACTCACTAAATGCCATCATTTACCCCATAGATGGCGCTGTCACCATGCAATAATTAAACAATACATTTACACTCGTTACACTTACAATAGCTTTTAATATCTAAATCTAAACTCTGTTGTTTTGTGGCTGAAACGCAATCATTAGCTGTTGCAATACCAGATGAATAAAAACATTTATGACATTTTTTTCTTCAAGTTCAATTTTGGGAAAGTGAATCAGTGCAGTATACAAATTTATCAGTTTTTGCCCAACAAACAAAGATGATACAGGTATGAATAATAATAATAAAAGAATGTTGTTTTACCTCTAGATTCCCCCCGAAATACATCAGTGTCCATCAGTCCGTCTGGTGAAATAGTGTCAGGAGATTCAGTGACTCTGAACTGCAGCAGTGATTCAAACCCTCCTGCTCTGAACTTCAGCTGGTTTAAGGAGAATGAAACCTCAGCTGTTGGATCTGGACAGAGTTTCAGCATCTCCAGCTTTAGCTCCAGTTTCAGTGGACGCTTCTACTGTGAGGCTCAGAATAAATATGGATCTCAGAGATCAGCGTCTGTTTCTCTCACTGTTAAAGGTAGAGCAGCTCATACTTTCATTACTCTTTCTGAAGTGAAGCAGATTCATCTTTTTGGAAGTTTTAAAAATATATTTTTTTCAGTTGTAGGACATCTGGGGATATTATACACATTCATTGGAGTGATTTGTGGAGCTGCAGTAATCATCATGCTGTTGCTGATTTGGTAAGATGTGTGTGTGGTGTTTGATATGTAATTAACTGCATTTATAACATATGTATTTATTTTTCAATGTGCAGTAGGAAAACTAACTTCAGTTAGTTCCACAAGTCTGACACCTGCAGAAATATAAAATATTGTGCAGACAAACTATACAGACTTGAGTCAAATAATGTTAACATATTCATTGTTTTTAGGAGAAGCAGGCGGATGAAAAAGAGAAACGATACAATGGAGTCTCAGGTGAGAAAAAGGATTTTTATTATTTATTATTATTAGTTGAACAAGTAACTTCAAAATTCATGATTAATGCCGTTTTTAGACATTAGTTATTTGTTATCTCTCCATTCTGTTTTTTTAATGGCGAAGATGAATCGTTCCAGCCCTCGTCATGACAGATGTAAAGCTTGTGATGTTGAGTTGAGTGAACCGGTGTATGAGAATGTAAAGGTAAGTGTTCCTCGTTCATAAAAGATAAACTCTCCTCACCTTCAGCCAGAAGTCATTAATGCTCTTCAGTGTCAGTGTGAAAATATCAGACTAAATATGGAAATTCAAATAAGTACAAGCTTTTTGAAAGGTTTTCAGATTTAAACAGAATTTAATTGACTGTTTTTATACCACATATTACACCTAGCAGAAATTTGAAGTAAATTATTTATCAATATATTAATTCACATATTTCTTTCTTTTTTTTTTTCTTTCAGAATGACAGGAAGAAGCTGTAGAATATGAGCTTAATGGTTGTACAGAATAATACTTTGTATCTTAAAGGCCCAAAAGCTTCTTTGAACCAATGTGTGTTGTGAAAAGGGCCTTACAAATAAAATGGTTTAAAAGAAAGCACTTCAAAGGCTCCTTCATGCACTTCGAAAACCTGGCCTTCAAAGTGTGCAGACTTCACATTGGGATGCACCTAGTGTGTGGTAAAAGAAGGCGGGGCTTAAGAAAAGGGGTGTGTGGTTAAAGTTCAACTGAAGCAAAACAGTTGAGATTTATAAATTAGATTATGATTCTCTTGCCTTCTTTGATCATAGTGGGGTCTTAGTTTGATTTCATATTTTGGCTTTCATGTTGATGTGCCTCTTGTTTTACATTTCTGTGTCATAATGATCATTTCTGCTTTTCTGCAACACCCTTCATAGTCATCTGCAGGACTTTTTAAAACACTTCTCACTCACTTCACAAACACTGATTGATATTATTTAGCTATTTGCAAAAACACAAGTTTTGTCACTTTTTTCTTTTTTGTGTGTGTATTACAGGCATGTGCAGAGGGGAGGGTTTTGGTGGCTCGAGCCCCTGCCCTTTTTCAAAATTAATCAATATTTTTTTTTTTTTTTTTTTATAGAAAGCTTGGTTACTTAGACTAATAAGAGACTATTAACTATAACTCTTCCTTTTTATTATACAAATGTGTCATTAAATGTCTTCAATTTTGTAATATTGATCTGAGATCAAGTAAAAACACAGACACTTGTTCATGGATTTACAAAGATCATCGCCCCCTAGTGGTGAACCATTGCAATACTGAAATCAAGTGACTGGCCACTTTTTCGAAACACTGGATAAAAATGTCTTTTATCTTCAATTGATTTCATCGAAGGCTGTGACTGAAGTCAGCTGTTTCTCTTTCCTTCAGCGATTCTGCTTGCTAACAGCAGGTGTTCATCATTAATGTTCAATCATCACTTAATTATCTCATTAACTCTGACACTGCTTCAATGGTACTTCAACTCAGTAGTGCGCACACACATGAACACTAAGCAGTGTTATATAACCCGGGCATTTTTCTGCATACTATTACATAAATCTTACCTATTTCATTTACATATGACTTACAAATATGGATCACATTAAGTTTATTAGTTTGTTTATGTAAAAACTATGTAATCCAAATGGATGGAAAATTTGAATGTAATTCAATTACATAAAACTTAAGTTTAGACTGAAATATTTTTTTGAGTGTATGAGGAGGAGAGTGGGAAATGTAGTAATAGGTGAGAGAGTGTGACACTCAGTTTAACCAAACAGAAATGAGCCATAGGGGGAAATTATCACGTGACCAGCACCCTATTGACATGACAGAAGTTATGTCTGTTTGTTGCTTTCTACTTATTAAAAAGCCTTTAATCATTGACCCAGCCATTCCCATGTTAAATTCTTACACATCAATGGGTGAGTTTAGGGAGAACACTTGTTGAGTTAATTCTGACACATTCATTGTGTGATGATTTTAATACGGTAAATGTGTCAGGAAGGTGATCTGTTAACAAGCGGAATCACAAAAGGAAAAAATCATAATTTTAAGTCACCATCATGGAGATTAGGGTTTGCTTTAGTTGGGCCCTTGACTTTTTAATATTAGATTTTGTTTGGCTGTTGTAACTGAGTTATAACATCTAGACAAGCAAAGAGAAAAGATGATCAGGTGATGTTGGTTATGTTTTCACATAATCATTATTTGACCTGAGTCACTGAACTCATTTAGAGCCCAATCTCTGAGTTAGATTTACATTATTGATTACAGCAGCACTGTGATTCTACAGCAGAAGATCAGCTCTTTCAATATAATCTGAAGGATTTCTCAAAAGTTGTTCTGATTAAAAAAAAAAAAAAAAAAAACAATTTCAGTTAGAGACACAGACATCAAGAATCAGCCTGTAAATCTAAACAGTGGTGACAATAATAAAGCAGGTTGCAGTGCATTTTGGGTGCCACCAATTCATCCATGGCTCCCATCATGCATTGCTGCATGAATAAATTATGAGCTGAATTGTCTTAGTAATTTCCTTTATTCTCACTATTTTATTTTTTGCTGTTGTTATGTGACTTTTTAGCAGCTTGTTTTCTAATGTTCAGAGTTGATCTGTTTATCAGAATATGTTGCTTGTCACCGTTGTTGAGATGCCTAAAAGAAAGTTTTTTTTTTTTTTTTTTTTTTTTTTTAAATCAGAACAGCTTTTAAGAAATTCTTTGAATTATATTGAAAAGGCTGAGCTTCTGCTGTAGAATCACAGTGCTGCTGTAATCAATAATGTAAATCTAACTCAGAGATTGGGCTCTAAATGAGTTCAAATATTGATTATGTGAAAACATAACCAACACCACCTGATCATCTTTTCTCTTTGCTTGTTTGTTATAACTCAGTTACAACAGCCAAACAAAATCTAATAGTAAAAAAGTCAAGGGTCAAGAGCACAACTAAAGCAAACCCTGATCTCCATGATGGTGACTTAAAAATTGTGATTTTAACAGCAGGTGCTGATCATTAATGTTCAATAGTCGCACAATTAATTAATTCTTGATTGAATGGTCTTGGTTTTGGAGGTCCTCTGAAATGAACACAAAGATGTGTAAATGTGTAATATTAACACATTACAGGTGTTCTTGGCTGCACAGATTGTGTTGATGCTGTGAACAAATACACAGGTTGTGTTAATTTTAAAACTACACATAACGTGTAAAACAATTGAATTCTTCCAACACATTTTTATGCAATATTGACACAAAATGTGTAAACTAGAGTGTTACACATAATATGTGTCATTTTTTTTACACATTTCTTCTTAGAGTGCACTTGTCTTCCAATAAGCTTTTCGAACCTTTACAGTCTGGGTTTAGAAAGAGACACAGTACAGAGACAGCCTTGGTTCGAGTTATGAATGACCTGCTTGTCTCAGCTGACTCTGGAGTCTTTACCGTCTTGGTCTTATTAGATCTTACTGCAGCATTTGACACAGTGTGCCATTCTATCCTGCTAAATAGGCTGGAGATATGGCTTGGTATCACTGGTACTGTGCTTAACTGGTTTAAATCTTACCTCAGGTCTGACATGGTGTTCCTCAAGGATCTGTCCTGGGTCCCATATTGTTTAGCGTTTATATGTGTCCTTTGGGGTAAATCATTATGAAATATGGTTTGGGGTATCACTTTTATGCTGATGATACCCAAATTTACATCAGCTCCATGTCTGATCCTACTGTCACAATTCTCTGAGAGTGTGTGCAGGAAATAAAAATTTGGATTACCATCACTTTTTAAAACTGAATTGTTCTGATAAGGTTCTACTCATTGGCACACCAGCGGCTATTCACAAAGGTAGCAATTTTAATTTGATTATGGATGATAGTGTCGTATTTCCATCTGCTCAAGCTCGTAACCTTGGTGTGATTTCTGACACTCATCTGACACTAGACTCACATTAAGAGTATTACAAAATCTGTATTCAATCATCTCAGAAACACTGCAAGAATTAGGCCTTTCCTCACTCCACCTGACACTGAAAGGCTTATTCATGCATGTGTTACTTCCAGGATTGACTATTGTAATACACTATTTGTTGGTTTACCTGCTAAATCAATTAAACAGCTGCAGTATATCCAGAATTCAGCAGCACGTGTTCTTACATATACTTCATCTCGTCAGCACATCACGGCCGTGCTTTATAGTTTGCATTGGCTTCCTGTTCAGTTGCGTATTGTTTTTAAAACTTGCACACTAACATACAAAGCTATGCATGGAATAGCCCCTTCTTATATCTGTGACTAGTCACTCCATCTTCTCGTTCCCTTCGGTGGAGTAGTAGTCTTTATTTGAACACTGATTTACTCTCAGTTCTACTTCTCATTGTTATTCTGTCTGTCTGTAACCTTTTAACTGTTTCTTGCAACATTGAACAACACTTTGATATTGTTAACCCTATCACACAAACATCAAACCTCCTCCACACTACATATCCCATCACCCTCCTTGGCTCCCACCTGCACGTCTTTCTCAATCACCCGCACCTGCCAGCTATCACTCTCATCAGCAGCACCATATAAACACTCAACTCGTCTCCCCTCATTGTAGGGTCTTGTTCAGACCTTGTGGATTACTCCTACGTTATTCTCCAATGCCTTCCTCTCCTGTGTCCGCCTGACCTGCTCACTCACCGCTGTCACAATGAGGTTATCAGTTCCCTGCATTCGCCATTCACTTGTTTTACTCACTGCTGTAAGTAAATCACTCCATTCACGTCATCCCTGTTTGTCTGAGTCTACTTTACGTAACAGAAGACCAGACCATAACTGACTGACAGCATGAGCATTGCACTCCATCCCCTGGACCAGTTGTACACCCTTTCACAAAATGGCCACCCCTTGCAGCCTACGCTGAGGAGTTCTTGGAGCTATCTTCAGCTGTTTTTTTGGATGATGCGGAGCTGATAAAACTCATGTTTGCCTGTAATATCCAGCAACTGCACGCTAGAACAATATGTTCTATATGCGCTCCTGCTGAGCCGGTCCACTCCAGAAAAACCACTCATTCTTCCTGTGAGATCCGAGTCCATTCCAGTGTGTGAATTCTCAGAGTCCGTTCCAGGCTGTGAAATCTCCAAGTGCGTTATGAAGCGCTGACTATTATGGCCACAGCCATATTGTGTGTGTGGGCTGCATACACATAGTCTCCAGCCCCTGAGCCCTTGGCCAAGATGGCCGCCACGCCTGAGTCTCCTGCCCCTGTCCAGAGTTCAGAGATGACTCCAGCCCCTGACCAGAGTCCATTGTTGAGTCCAATCCCTGAGTACAGCCTAGTGAAGGCTCCAACCCTGAATACAGCCCAGTGTCGGCTCCAGCCCTTGAATCTGCCCCAGAGCCAATCCCAAAGCCCGCTTAAGCTCCAGAACTCAGCTCAGAGCGCGCTTCAGCCCCAGAGCTTGTCCCTGTAAAATCTTGTTTGCAATGAACATTCTGTCTTAGTTTAAATGGGCTTAGAGAGTCTGTTTATGCACACATTTTCCTATTTAGGATAATAATTCAGAGTTCAAAGAACAGCAAAAACCAATTAACCAATTGTAACAGGGCTGAACCTTGATCACATGTAATTATTGAAACATTAATCTCTCAAATCCCGAACACATTGTCAATGATCTGACTTTTAACATGAATAACCACTTGATGGCCACTTCTGAATGTCATTCATGTTTGGAAAGACAAAAGAGTGAGTAAATGATGACAGAATTTTCATTTTGGGGTGAACCTTCACTTTAATGTATCATTTGACAACATGTTTTGAAAGAAAGAACTTCGGATTAGAAAAATACTACTGTGTTTCATCTCACTACTTCACATGTTGTATCACAGATGCAAATCCACCGCAGTAAATGGGGCTGTTGAGCCCATGAAGATTAAACATTATTATTATTATTATTTTTATTTTTTACCATTTATTTGTTAAACAAATTTGTTCCACGGGGTAAAATAAATAATCAAAAAAACAACAAAAAAAGAAAGAAACGATGTGATTTTTTTTTTAGACATGATTAGAAGAGATTTTAATATATCATATCTTGTGAATAGATTAACATGTTTACTTGTGATATCATCATATGTCTGTTATAATAAGTCTAAAACCTATACCAATCATTATTCATATTTACGAGAAACTCAATAATGCTGAAAAAAAAAAATGAAACAGGAGGCATTAAAAAAAATAAAAGGCAATTAAAAGAAAAGCAATAATAACTTGAGGGGTCTCAAGTATAATAAATCACAGACTGGCCTAAAAGAATAAAGCAAGAGAGAAAAAAAAAAAAAAGATGATTAAGTAAAAGAAAGCTAAAAGAGAAAAATTAATGACAGCTATAAAATGAGACTTGTATAATTTTAGGCTAATAGCTAATATTTACAGACAGTATCTGAGATTGACATGTAATATCTGAAAGCACTGATTATGTTGTGGTGATAATTCACTGTATAACAAAGGCGCTTCACTCATTTTCCATGCTGTAGTCCTCAGTGTTGTTTGAGTCCACATCAAAGACATCTGAAGAACTTCTTGTACTGCTGTCTGACCTGGACAAGAATGAGATGAGAGGAGCTGAGTGACTTCTTGACATCAATTTAACCTCTTAATGAACCACAAAGGATTTTTTTTTATAATAAAGAGGTAAGATTTGAGTCTAGATTTGCATTTTCAGAAATAAATACTGATGCTTTACTTTTCTTCTCTTCCATATTGTCACGTAACATGATGTATATAAACTCGCAAGATCAGGAATTCATCAAGGAGACAGGCTTTAATAACAAATACTCAGGAAACAGGATTAACTCAGTAGAAATACACATATACCTAGACTCTAACATTAACGAGAACAGACGAAGACTGAGCGAGAACACGGACTAAATACAGACCATACGTGTAACACATTAACCCCCAGTTTCACAGACAAGACTTAAGCTAGTCCTAGACTAACCCAGCTAACAGAATTCTGTTATAAGAACATTCTCTAAATATTCAGTGTTGGTTCTGGGAACGTAAAAAACTTCCAGTTTTCTTGACGTTAGAGGAACGTTTTTATAAGGTATAATGTTCCTCAAACGTTCTTTCAACTTAATTTTGATTTAAAATTCAACATTCTAGGAACGTTGATTTGTAACATTCCAAGAACATAAAAATGTCAAGTTTTCTTAATGTTAGTAGAATGTTATTTAAAGGTTAGTATGATGTTCCTGAAACATTCTTTCAATCATTCAAACACCTGCTGTGAACAAGCACTGAAAGAAAGAGAAATAAGAACACAAACTACAACTTTCTTCAGCCACAGCCTTAGATGAACTGAAGATAAAAGACATTAAATCTCTGAAGATCTGATTAAACAACTCCACAAACAGCATTACCAGCTTCACTTATTACTAACCAGACTGACTTTATTTCTGTCACACGTCTACAGAAGTTCTTATTGAGAATTAACAGAAGTTTAGATGTTTCGTTTGAGGTCACCATCATGGAGGTTGGTGGTTGCTTTAGTTGAGCTCTTGACCCTTGACTCTAATAGAGTTGGTTCTTTATCAGCAATTGTAGGTGTTTTTAGAAAACATTTCTGCATTGATAGACAGACAAACAACTGCATTAAAGTGGTTTAATCAACTGCTTTTTTAGTATTTTTTTTTTACTTTTGGTATTGATCTAAAAATGTGTCAGTGCCATTGTTTTGTCTCAAGATTCAAACCAGTAATGTTTTTTCTAGGGCATGTTTATAAAAGAAATTTAAATACCCTAATTGAAATAAGGCCTAATCCTGGTTTAGCCTAAGCCCTGTCTGTGAAGAGAGTGAAAAACAAACTTTTATAAGCTTTACAAGCTGGGTGTTTTAAATGATTAATGCCATGCAATCAGACAGACAGTAGATCAAGGGGATTCTGTGTCATTTTGAATTTTAAAATTTCTGACAGTTGGAGTTTGATTGAATAGTTTTGGCCCATTTGAACATTCTGTCACATGAAAAAAATGGAAGAATAGTAACAGATTAAGAAACCACCTCTGACATTTCTCTATAAAAGACATGGATTGCCAAAATAAAACAGGACCTGCATGAAAACAACTGTAATAGTCTTTCATATTCTGATTTCTCATGGATTATGGTGATAAATTGAGTGATGTCTGACCTCATTATTGAGGACACAATAGACCAGGAAGATGAAGGTTCCCTGCTGGGAGTTCAAGATCAGGAAGAGGATCTCCAGCTCCTTACTGTCATTAGTGAAGAAACCCAGAATCCAGGAGCAACCAAGAACCACAAACTGAGCCAGTGTTTTAAATACCATAATCCTGTAGAGAAACAAAGAGAATTAATGTGTCTTTACTATATATATTTTTTCTATGGAGTGATCAAATCATAATGTTTGTTACTTGGTTTGTTTCATCTGTGAAACTTCAGCGTTCAGATTTTTGAGAGTTGAGTTCAGAATGATGAAGATGTTGATGAAGAGAATCATGTTCAACTGGAAAGTAGAAAATGAATAATTAATCACCTTGTTTTCCCTTTAATATAAACTAAAATAATGAGAAATAAGAAATGTGCTTACTGCTAGTATGACACAAACAGGACCCAGAAAACTCCAGATGAAACCTTTATCCCTTTTAATCCAGCAGCTGTTTAGAGGAACACACAATATAAGAACTAGATGAATTTATCAAAAATACTATTTCTGGTGTTGATTTGAAATATTATCTTGAACGTGACTTTGATATAACGTGTCAAAAAAACAATTTTATCAGATAGTAGAAATGTCACACAAACCCAGAGCTGCTTCATTTTCTTCAAATCAAATTAACTTACAAAAAAAACATCAACTCACTGTTCGCTGCCGTAGCCTTCAGGAAGCAGCCCGACAGACACGACCACCACAACCAGAGCAACCGTATATCCAATCACACACAGGAATCTAGTGCTAAGCACCTCCCTCTTTTTGGAGCTGATCTGTGATAGGTTCTTCACACAGATGAAGAGCAGCACAGCTTCAATGAACATCCACACAAAGCCGGAGAGAAAGAGGAAGTGCAGCACACCTGATATCGCGGTACACAACACCTGGAGACCAAGAGAGACGGTTATGATGATTCTCAGTGAGGCTGTGCTGAGCTGTAGGACTCCTTCATCATTCTCACCTGCAGAGGGCGTATGAGGCTCAGGAACTGTTGTGTGAGCAGGAACAGAAGGTGAGCCAGCAGAAGACTGATGCAGAGGTTGATTCGAGCCACATTATTCACTCCAGGACTCCACTGACAAAGGGCAAAGGTCAACAGGGCCAAACTGAAGAACACCAGCCCCACGATCACACACACCAAATTCAACAGCTCCAGCAGTGAGTCGCTCTGAGAAAACATGTCAGAGTACATGAGTGCCAAATCTGTGCTGTTCTTCAATGGTCACTATAAATGTTCTCGTACCACTGGTGGTCTGCTGGTTTGCATGATGAGAGCGAATGTTGACAGATGAACACAGGAACACACAGTGTAGCTGCTGTTGGTCTTTAAAACAGAACAACCATCTACAATCCACTTGCTGATGCTCCAGTACACACAGGACAGAGAACCGCTGGGGTCGAACTTCTGCAGAAAGAAGAAAGAACATGCAGAAAATATTACAAGACTGAATATTAGATGTTTTCAGATGCTCATCAGTTCTCAGGTTGATCAAAAACACATTTCAGTCTCTCACTCTGATGTGTTTGAGGGTGAAGTTGACTGGTTTGGTGAGTTTAGTGTTGGTGGTTTTGGGAAGAGTAGCTGAGATCACAGTGGACATCATGGTTTTAATCGTGTCACTTGATGTGTTGAAGAAGTCGGGCTTCAGTAGATTCTCCATTGTGTTGTAGCTCATGAAAGCCACAGCAGCTGATCCTGACAGAAATAGAAATGCAAAACTATGTAAAGACAACACCTACAAGCGTAGTTTAGTGGTATGATGGCTCTTTCTTTTCTTATTAAATCAAACTAAATCATCTTACATACTTGTTTCATTGTTGTTCTTGGCGATCCCAATGAGATCAATGTCTACAGAAGAATTTGTCGTGTCAAGTCGAGGGATTTTATCTAAGGTGACCTGTGGTCCAACCATGAAGACTTGTCCCTCTAAAAATAAACATTCTGTTATGTGCTATATTTATTTTAGGTTAGATCTTACAGTACACTGTATACTCAAGTGCTTCAGTTTCCAATTGGCTTTGCTTCCAAATCCAAATGTCTAAAATGTCCTTAAAATCAAACATTTTTCAGTTTTTCAGGATGTGTTTTTTAGGACACAACCTTTCCATCTGGTGTGTGTCTAATTTTACGAGCTTCTACCAAATGATGAATGAATTGGCACCAAAATACAGACCTTTGACATCAACAACAAAAGACACGAAAAGTGTTTTCTGCTCTCTTTTAAAACACTCTTTTAACTCTTCACAATTACATACAGTAGTTACTGTAGCTGCATTAATTATTGTTGCCGTCGGTCACCTGTGATCCTCTGCTGCTCTCTAGAGTATAAAAACTCCCTGACATCATATATAATCTTTCATCATCAATAATAATTGTCTCCACTTACCTACAGCGGCAAGAGTAAAACTGACATTGTCACTTGTGTCTGTTGGCTTCACCAATGTAGAGATGAGTTTCTCACAGATTTTTAACACACTGTTTCCATGGGCGGCAAGTTTAGCTGGGCTGAATGATGATGATGATGACAATGACGACTCTAAAATCATCTCTAAAGTCTTGAAGGCCATAGTCAAAATGTTCGTCACAGTCTAGTTTATTGATCAGATAAATACAGTCACAGTAAATGTCGTCAGAAAGAATAAGACAACGCTGTTTTGTCAATCATCAATTATCTACAGTATGCAACTGACAAACATTTGATTATTTTCTCTTGAACACTTACAGTCACTGAGAGCACTTGAGATGTAGAGATGTTCTCGATCTGCTCAAGTAGATTTTGGAAACAGTTCTGACTCTGAAATCACAATTGTGAAAGCAGTATTTCTTGATTTTGATCATGTTTTTCAATATTAACAGGGAACCAAACATGTATTGTTATTGTACTGAAGAACACTGTGAAGATCCTTCAGTGATGTTAGTACAAACACACAACACAAATCTATCAAAAATAAATAGAAAAGAACATTCATATTTCTCATAACAATAATCTACATTTCACATTCAATTGCACTACTCTTTGGACTAATTACCCAGCTAACAGAATTTTGTTTTAAGAACGTTCTCTAAATATTCAGTGTTGGTTCTGGGAACGTAAAAAACGTCTAGTTTTCTTGACGTTAGAGGAACATTTTTATAAGGTATAATGTTCCTCAAACGTTCTTTCAACTTAATTTTGATCTAAAATTCAACATTCTAGGAACGTTGATTTGTAACATTCCAAGAACATGAAAATGTTCAGTTTCCTTAATGTTAGTAGAATGTTATTTAAAGGTTAGTATGATGTTCCTGAAACATTCTTTCAATCATTCAAACACCTGCTGTGAACAAGCACTGAAAGAAAGAGAAATAAGAACACAAACTACAACTTTCTTCAGCCACAGCCTTAGATGAACTGAAGATAAAAGACATTGAATCTCTGAACAACTCCACAAACAGCATTACCAGCTTCACTTATTACTAACCAGACTGACTTTATTTCTGTCACACGTCTACAGAAGCTCTTATTGAGAATTAACAGAGGTTTATTGAAAATGTTTAGTTTGAAGTCACCATCATGGAGATCAGTGTTTGCTTTAGTTGAGCTCTTGGCCCTTGACTACTGTTGAGTTGTTTCTTTATCAATAATTGCAGATGTTTTCAAAAAACTTGTTTGCACTGATAAAGCAGATCAACATGTTTGTTTTAAAAACAGACAATTGAGAGCATTCAAGCGGGTTAAATAATTGTTTTTTTATAGTTTTGCTCATTTTTGGAATTGAAATAAAAAAAAATAATAAGCTCAAAAGATGTGATAAAAACCGTTTGTAATACTGAAGTGATTTGTGTAATATTGTCCAAAACTGTTTGAAAATTAAAAACGACACACTTCTACATCAACACTCATCATACAAACCTCAACAACGGTGACAATCAAAAAAAAAAAAAATTCAACTGCATAATTTATTCATGCTGCAATGCATGCTGGGAACCATGAATGTGTTTTGCATGCTGACATGAAGCATGTCACCATTGTTGTGTTTCATATGCCAAATGTTGATGTCTGTGAATGTATAAATGATTCAAAACAATGTTTTAAACAGAAAGTTAACAATGACAGCATTATTTATAAACTCACATCAATATTCAGCATCTGAAATATAACAGTGGTGTTACAAGTGTTTTTTTTTTTTTCACATTGATTGAGTTTCATATTTTTCAATAACATTTTTTTTTAAATCAGCAATTAGAGAAAAAAAGTATTTTAAACCCTTTTAAACAGTCTGTCTAAGACTGTGGCTGAAGAAAGTTGTAGTTTGTGTTCTTATTTCTCTTTCTTTCAGTGCTTGTTCACAGCAGGTGTTTGGATGATTGAAAGAATGTTTCAGGAACATCATACTAACATTAAGGAAACTGAACATTTTCATGTTCTTGGAATGTTACAAATCAACGTTCCTAGAATGTTGAATTTTAGATCAAAATTAAGTTGAAAGAACGTTTGAGGAACATTATACCTTATAAAAACGTTCCTCTAATGTCAAGAAAACTGGATGTTTTTTACGTTCCCAGAACCAACACTGAATATTTAGAGAATGTTCTTATAACAAAATTCTGTTAGCTGGGTAGCGGTCTCCAATCCAGAGTTGTGAATTCAACTTGAGCAAAAAATAAAATATTGTATAACATATTGCCATTTCCATTCCATGTTCAAGAGAACAAAATCTCCACCTCCTGACTGGTGCAAAACATCGATAATAAAAATGGAAGCTGCTGCAACCAGAGAAGCCTATGGCTCTTTTTCGTACATAATAAATTACTTGCTACTCTAAGTGCAGATGAAACACAATAATAAACGCTGTCATGTCATCTTTTGTTCGGATGCCTGATGTTTATGATTGTGTGTAACAGTCTGGGAGGTAATTATACCAAATCATTCTGATGACAGACATTTCAGAATGACTAAAACCAAATTTTATATGGTGTGTGATGAAACTGATTAGTTCAGTAATCACATAATCTTATGCAATATCCCAAAATTTGCATAAAATACATGGATGGAATCATGGCTATTGATAGGAGCTGTGAGTTCAACTCTAAAACTTCAATTTCAGAAACTCAACTTACGGTGCATCCATCCTGCATTGTTATATTTATACCTGCAATGACAGAAATCAACATGAAGACAATCTGCGAATAAAGATTCAGCAGGGTCAGACAAAACTTTGTAAAATAATCTCAAAGTCCTCAAATCCATTTGTAGTATTTTATTATTTTGAACTTAGCCCAGAGTGAAAGTCAGCGTCTCACTTTAAGGCCGTTATGATGATGCTCCATTAAGAGCAGAACTCATGTTACCAGCCCATAAAACTATCAGTAAGAAATCACTGTGTTAAACAATATTAATAGATTGCAGCAGTCAGAATTCACATTATAAAAAAATTGTATGCAATGATCTGCAACTACATATTTCACACTTTTTTATCCCTTGTCTTTACCTAGAAACACAAACACAAACGCACGCGCACACACACACACCTGTTTAATTCTACAGATCCACAAATATTCAGCCAAAACACAATCCAACAAAGGAAACATCAGACTACATTACCAGCTGAGGTCGTCTGTGGTGTGACTGTTGTATCGGTGCTGCTGATGTTAGTAACAGCTGAAAAAAAAAAAAAAAGACTGATGACTATGAATCAACAAACACACAGTAAAAAGAGCTCATGTAAATATAATTACCTGCACAGTATGCTGAATCATAGAGAGTTGGTCTAACCAGCTCATAGACATAATAATTGCCTGGACAGGCTTTGACTTTAATGGGAAAAGACCTGTAATAGCAGCAGTAATTGTTCCAGTGACCGCAGACATCTCGAGTGACGACTCCATCCCCAACTGTTGGGTGTCCTCCACGTATCCACAGTGGGACAACAGTGCCACAGCTATACTTCTCAACACACGTGTCTGAGACCTTTGCATTCTGACCCTGAATGAAGAGACGATACCAGCTGCTCCAGGTGACAGACTGGTCACACTTATAGGAGTTTTGTTGCTGACTGATGTTGGCTCTCCATGGATTGTCCAGCACAGTATAGTTGTAGCAGGGGTCAACAGAGAGATTAACTGTAATGAATATTTATATATATATATATAAATTATGTTGCATGAAAAATGTAATACTTTTTCTTAAAATGAATTCTACTTTGCTGTTGTTAGGGTTTTCCATTACAGTGTTTTTTCTGTGTAAGTTTCACATTACACAGACCTAAGTTATCTAACAGAATCAAACATTACTGTAAAATGACAAGCTACAGGTTACAGTAAGTGTTGGGGAAAGTTACTTTGAAAAGTACTGCATTACAACAGGTCTTGAACCCAGCTCCTGGAGACTCACTGTCCTGCAAAATTCATTTCCAACCAGCTTCAACACATGTTCAAAGATCTTCCAACAGTCCTGAACACCTTGTTTAGCTGGTTCAGGTGAGTTTTTGTCAAACTCTGGAGGACAGTGGATCTCCAGGAGCAGGTTTGAAGTCCAGGACAGTAAAGCATTCAACAACAGCTGGGGCACTTCTCATTTCTTATTTGTGCATCCTCGTTTCCTTTCCTCACTTCCTGTCCTTGCATCTTATCTCCGCCCCCTTAGGATGCGAAGGAAGGATTCACCTGTGTATCCTCACTCATGACTCCTCAGGAAGCTTCCTCGCTCCTCATTCCTCACCTCCTTGGGGTGCAATTAGAGAATTGGTTTCTGGGTCACGGGCTGGACGATGGAGGAGCGAGGAAACAAGGAAGCATCAGTTTGAGGATTGAGAAGCACCCCTGTAACGTTCCCGGTTTTGTTTTGTGTTCCCTGTGATTTTGTCTATGGACTTTTAGTTTTTATTGTCGTCATGTTTCTGTTTTATGTTTCAGTCTCACAGTTACTTTGTAGTTTTTTTGTTTGTTTTGTTCCTGATTGTTCAAAGCTGTGTCTTGGTAATCAGTTAGCTCTTGTGTATATAAGCCCCAGTGTTTCCTGTGTTCTTTGTCGGGTCTTGTCTTTCCATGGTTGTGTCGTTAAGGATTAGTTCCCATAGTTTTGTGACCCCTAGAGCTATGTATGACATACTCTTAACATCTTAACAATATCTCTTAACATTACCTACTCTTTTTATTTAAAGATGAAAATAATACGTTTTGTTATTTAAAATTGTACTTTTACTTATGTAAAAAACTCATCTGATATGATAAAAAGTCATTTGTAACACTAAAGTGATTTGTGTAAGATTGTTCAAAACTATTTAAAAATTAAATACGACACACTTAGACATCAGCACTCCTCATACAAACCTCAACAATGGTGACAATAAATAAATAATTTATTCACGCTACAACACATGCTGAATGTTAACGTCTGTGAGTATATAAATAACACTATCATTATTAATTTTCTGTTACAAATGATTTTTTATCATATCATATGAGTTTTTTTTATTTTTTTAAACATTTCAATTCCAAAAGAAAATTGCTGATAAAGAAGCAACTTCATAAAAGTCAAGAGCTCAACTAAAGCAAACACTGATCTCCATGATGGTGACCTCAAATGAAACATTTTCAATAAGACATCAACATCTAAACCTCTGTTAATTCTCAATGAGAACTTCTGTATATGTGTGACAGAACCAACATTGAATATTTAGAGAACGTTCTTATAACAAAATTCTATTAGCTGGGTAATTGACGTCCCTGGGTGGGCTGACTTAGATTAAAATGAGCCTTCTGTTTTATCAACACAAGTCTATACACTGGAAGATAACAAAAGAAGTAACTTGGGCAGGAAACAAAGTCTTTCACTGAGTCAGACACTGTTGTAAGATATATAGTTTATGTATAGTTTAGTTTAATTACGGTTATAACTTATGTTAAAAGCATCTTGCTTTTATGACATGCTATTGCATTTGTGTTACATACTGTATTGCAATAACATGGCCTCACCCCTTTGTTGCATGTTTTTGGGGGCAGGGTTTATGTAAATTTTAGGGTTAGTGATGTCACCAACCCAGGAAGAAGCTTGTTGTAGTCCCGACCAGCCGTTTGTAGTCCTTAAACAGAGAATTCTTTAAAGGAAAATATCTCCTTTTGCATTGAACTTTGAGCATCTTAACTTTGCAGATGTTGTTTATGCTCTAACAGCAACTTTACACACTAACTAAAGTTAAAAAAGTGAAATCATAATGAACCACCTCTTTAACTTTTTTTTAACTCTTTAACAAACCCTCTTTAGTGGCCAAGAAAGGAATGGCAGCATTTTAGTTGTGCTGTGGCTAGATTCTATGGTGTTGTTAATTTACAGTATATTTGCTTCTTAAATTTTAGTTGTGCACTGCTGAGTCACCGTTCATTCATCAAACCAGAAAATAAGCCAGTGTGTTACATTACCAGGTGAGATGGTCACTGTAGAGCTGGTGTTAATGCTGCCAGTGTCTGAAAGTTTAGATGAATAGTGATTACTGAACAGAAACACAAATATCATGAATGTGTAAAAAGAGCTCATATACATACATAACTACCTGCACAGTATCCTGAACAGTAAACAGCTGGACTAACCAGCTCATAGACATAGTAATTGCCTGGACAGGCTTTGACTCTAATGGGAAAAGACCCGAAAAAGCAGCAGTAGTTGTCCCAGTGACCGCAGACATCTCGAGTGACGACTCCATCCTCAACTGTTGGGTGTCCACCAGGTATCCACAGTGTGGTAGCAGTGCCACAGTACCACTTTGCAATGCACGTTTGTGGAATATGAGCACTTTTGTTGTTAATGAAGAGACGATACCAGCCGCTGGTGAAAGATGTGTCACAGTCGTAGTATGAATCTTTATAAGTGATGGATCTCCGTGGATTGTCCAGCACAGTGTACTTATAGCAGGGGTCAGATAGATTATCTGTCAATGAAAATATTTTTAAAAATTAACATTCTTTTTATGTGTTATTCTAAAATCTACCTAGAAGTGCAGTTGAAGACATTTACATCTCTATTTATTATTAGAAAAATATTACACCGTGAATTGGAAGCAGAGCTGCCATTCCTGAGTTTTACAGTACGAATGAGCATTACTAGCTGCCGTTCATTTACAATATCCTTTAAAAATATAGACAATATTACTACAATCACCAGAAACAATGTTTATTTCCCAAGATTTATTTTTATAATTCTTGTCTTGTTTTCCTGTTTTGTGTTTTAGGACTCTTATGTTGAATGTTTTATTTCTGTTTTTCACTTCATTCCACTTCCACTATTCTTGTTTTTCATTTCCTGTGTTTGCCCTTTTCCCTAGCTCCTTGGTTTGTTGTTATTCTGATTAATTACCATCACCTGTCCCTTGTTATCTTGTTTATTTAAAACCTAGTGTTTGTCTGGGGGTATTTCAGAAAGCAAGGTTGACTTACTGTCACATATACCCTGAACTCCTGGTTGATTAACCCAAACCTTGCTTACTCATATGTTTGGTTAGAGAGAAGCATGGCCTCCTTTTGTGCTAACCTTGTGTTTAGAGTCTGGGTTGGAAAACTGCTGTTTTAAGTTCATCCAAGTAAGTGATAAAACACATTTTGTGTTGTTAACATTGTATATACACTCTTAAAACAGATGTGTTAAAAACAACACAACCTGTGTTATATCTTAACACACCCATGTGTCTAGTTCAGGACAACACATTTTGTGTTACTTTTAACTCAACCAGTGTGATATTCTTCTTAACACAGGCAATGTGTTAAAATATTTAACACACTAATGTCATAAATCACACAATTTGTGTCATAGATGTGCAATTTTTGGCCAGTTAAAATGAATGCAATACACACTCTTAGAAAGGATGTGACTCAAAATGTGTTAAATTCTTACACATCAGTGTGTGAGTTTAGGGACAACACTTGTGTTATCTTTGACACATTCACTGAGTCAATGATTTTAACACAGTGAATGTGTCAGGAAGGTGATCTGATGTTAACAAGCAGAATCAAAGGAGAAAATCACAATTTTTAAGTCACCATCATGGAGATCAGGGTTTGCTTTAGTTGGGCTCTTGACCCTTGACTTTTTAATAGAAGATTTTGTTTGGCTGTTGTAACTGAGTTATAACAGCCAGACAAACAAAGAAAAAGATGATCAGGTGGTGTTGGTTATGTTTTCAAATAATCATTTTTTGATCTGAATCACTGAACTCATTTAGAGCCCAATTTCTGAGTTAGATTTACATTATTGTTTACAGCAGCACTGTGATTCTACAGCACAAGATCCAGCTTTTTCAATATAATCCGAAGGATTTCTCAAAAGTTGTTCTCATTGCTTCATAACTTTAAGGTTGAACCACTGTAGTCACATGAACTGTTTTAAATACGTCTTTAGTAGCTTTCTGGACATCTGAAAATGTTAACTATCTTGCTGGCAATGGAGGCCTCACTGAACAATCGGATTTTATCAAAAATATCTTAATTTGCGTTCTGAAGATGAATGAAGCTCTTACGGGTGTGGAACGATATGAGGGTGAGTAATTAATGACAGAAATTTCATTTTTGGGTGATCACCTAAAGTTTAATGGATGTATTGTGTGGTTTGCTTTTGGTTTAGTTTTTTCCCCAATGTTTGGATTTACTTTGTTTTGTCTGTTTCCCTGTGCTTGGATTTACTTTTGTTTTTTATGTTAATAAAATTACATTACTGCATTTAGGTCCTACTTGTTGTCTTCTCTGAAACATCACACCTTACATTTACTTTATATTCTAATATGGATCCAACTTTAATTCTCTGAAGACATGAAAGATGCAACGCTACTGACCTGTATATCCAGGCAAAAAGCCAAAAGCTCAATTCAAAGAACAATACATTACCAACTGTAGTTGTCTCTGGAGTGACAGCTGAAATGTCCAAATGAAGTCTCAAGACATCTGAAAATTATAATTATACAAATGAATTAACAAATGACAAAAGGCACAATGAAATAATAATAATAAAAAAATGAAGACCAAACACTTTCAAATGCTTTAACAAACATGTAACACAAACAGCATAATTTATATTACATATGCAGCATTCTCTCCTTCTGTGTCAACATACAAAAGTGAAGTGTAACCGGTCAGTGTGAAGCCACAAAAGCGAAAACTCTAAGTATAGTATATAAATATACTATATAACACTATATAAACTAGTTTACTTACACAGCATAACAAAGATGATAGTCCCTGCTCTTAGAAAACCTGTGATGAAATATGAAGAATTTGTTTATATATATATATATATATATATATATATATATATAAACAATGTATTGGATTGTACTGCATCTTTGAGTTTAAGAAAACTAAAGGATTTTTGGGCAGCATGAATTAGTCTTAATCATGACAAGAAAAATCACCTTTATGAAGGGAGGAAGCCATTGACAATGTTGACAGTCCGATCTTTTTCTCTTTATCCAAAAGCCAGAACAGAGGATGAATTTCCTTTACAGTTCAGAGGAAAAAACAAATGAGCTTTGGCACTGATGCATGATTTCTGTTTGTTTCTCCTTTGTTTTAAACACACATGGAAATTTCCACTGAATTTATAAATGTACATGTTGAAAGAGTTATAAGTGAGGATAGTTTTAAACATTTATAGTTTTAAAAGAATGAAAAGTTGCTATTGAGGATTTTTGTTTCATGGTAGGCAATTATAATTGCCTACATATTTTTAATTGCATACATAAATACTGAATGAAAATTTCCAGAAACATAGTAAGCCTAAACAGATCGCAGAAATGTCATCTCAAAACTGAAATCCTTAAAAAATTGTAGATTTATGAGTGCACTGAAAAAAAAAAAAAAACTTTTGAATTTGCCAGTGAAGTTCATAAATAATTACAAAGAATCAAGTAACACACTGAATTAAAGTAAATTTTGAAGACTAGTAAGACTAGTGAACTGGTATTTTCTTGTAAAACACACTCCAATGATCTCTTTATTTTAACAACTTTTAAATTTTTTACAGTGTGCTTAATAACATAAGTGTCCTGATATTAAAAAAAAAACACACTGTAAACTGAGTATTAATATTCATATTTATGCATTTCAGTTTCAACCAGTCATCAAAATTTGTAAATTTCTAAAGGCATTATGGGTTTAAGAGCCCTGACCTTGTCAGACCATGAATTACTCGACTAAAATCAGTCCATGATCACACATCAACACATGCTGCAGTGTGTTTGATTTAAAGAGACTGATGAAGATCATGAGGAGAAAGATCCTACCTGATATAAGCTGATATACAGTGATCCTCACCCGACACGACTGCCTGACAAGATATGTCTGTGTGTTTATATAAAATTCTCTCTCCATCATTCCCATAAGTCCACTGTTACCTCATCATATTCAAATTTAAATACAAAAATATACATAACAACAGCTCACGTCTTTACAGCGTTTTCATTGACCATCTGCAGCATCATATGTGTAATTCAATAACAGGTTATCTTCAGTTTTAACTAAGGACTCCAAGTGGACTGTGATGTTGCTGAATTGGCAGCTGCTGGTAATTGATTCTGAGTAATGTACAGTTGGTTTGATACCTTTAGGTTAAAATGAACACTGTTCAGAGTGCACACTACAGGCTGTTAAATTTAACACTGAATCAGTGTTGGAGTTAATAAGATAATTAAGTAATTAATTAAGTGATGATTGAGTATTATTGAAGATAGCTGCTGTTAACAAGCAGAATTAACGAAGGAAAGAGAAACAACAATATTCAAATATTTGAATGTTTGAGCAGCAAGCTCATTGGCCGCTGATGCAACAGCAACCAATCAGCTGTGCTGTGTAGATAATTATACCAAGTGAGTTGAAGACCCATCAGCCTGCGTCGTCAGAGTTTCAAGACAGAACTAGGTAATTATGATTTCAACTCATAAAAAGCATTCACATCCTCATACAGCTCGTTATTACAACTTGTAAGCTGGAATTTTCTGATAGCTCCTACTTATACCATATAACCATGTACCACCTGATCTCTGCAGATTCATTCAGGCGTTGGTAGTGTTGCCACAGAAATGCATTATTCCCAGTCGACATGAACAGCTCCAAGTAGAACGATGTTCGTGTTGTCATCTTGAAATTACGGTAATTGTGACATGGCAGCATGTGTAAAATAAGGACGCACAATGCTATAGCTGGTTACATGCAGCATTTTTTGCATATTTGCCTGACACCGCAAATATGCAAAAAAGAACATAACCCAAGGCTGATATCCATTTTCCTGTGTCTGAGCCAGAGAAAGCAGGTAAACCACACAGTATTGATAAACAAACAAACATTTAACTTACCCATGTTTAAACACAAAACATTTGAGAAAAACAACATAGGACAGGCAAATCATGTGGTCTTGCGAGTCCTGTCGCTGGCACCGGCTAGAGGACGGAACAAAACCTCACCAGAGCTTTTGGAGAAAACTGGGATGTGACTTATGAAACTAAATCAATATGTGCTCTCAAAGGATCCACAGTAAACATGTCATGCACATACAGATACCCTCAGCAGTATAATCTGACAGATACCTTTTGGATCAAGAAACCAGATGAAAAGATCAAAAGTTTAAAAGAATATCAGGAGTATAAAGACAGGGTTGAATACATTGAAGACAGACAAAACAAAACTGCTGTTCTCAGACTGCACAACGTCACTGAAAATGATGAGAAAGAGTATTGTTTCAGATTAGTAACTGCAACTGAAGGACAAAGATGGTTTGGTCATCCAGGAATTCAACTTAAAGTTTCTAGTAATCCACTTTATTTAACAAAAAGTTAGTAGTTTTAGGACATGGTTAGAAGGATTTGTGTCCTCCAGCTCTTCAGGTTCAGGCTCCACAGCAGGTGCTGGAGAAAGAAGCGGTCAATCTGACATTGCGATCCTGCGATCTGACAGACAGATTCATTTGGTACAAAAATGGACAGGCTTTAAACTTCCACAGCGACATCCTGCAGCTTCATTCAGTCCGCAGTGATTCTGGCAGTTACAGCTGTGCCGTCAGAGGACATGAACATCTGCCCTCTCCTGCTGTCAGCCTCAGCGTCATGTGTGAGTAGATCTAGGTCTGTAAACAACAGCAGTAAAGTGTTAGAAGAGTGGCCTGCATGTCTTTAACCTGAAAACCAGCCAATCAGAGAGCAGTTTGGCTGTTTAGCTTTGTCTCGTCTGCCCCCTGCTGGAGGAAGCTGTAACTACACAAAGAAAAGACACTTGTCCATTCATTAACCATGTATTCTAACTTAAACATAGATACTGCAAATATTTTATTATACTATAGATGTTTTACCATAGTCGAACTCTTTTTGTAAAGCTCATGAAAGTGGATGTATAGCTTTCTTCAGGTCCTGGTGTGAATCAGGGCATGTGGTTGAAAAATGGTTTTAATCCTTTTAAATCACTTAAATCTTTTAGCTTTGTAATTGTATAGAGGTACAGTTTTGAGAGTTATAATTAACATTTTCAATTAATTACAAAAGAATTAAAATATACTCAATGTGGAGAAAAACATCCCCACCTAGCGGTGAACATGTGAACTCAATACGAATAAACAGTTAGTCAGTTAAACACATTAAAAAAACAAATTCCACAACATACCTGCACAATGGAGACGCATAAAGTGGAAATAAGGAGTTTGTAGCACAAGGAATAAATCAATCCTACATAAAACACAAAATAACACACAAAGAAATTACGATCAGGCCTCGTTACACAAAGTAAAATAACACATTTGACGCCAAACATGTATCAACAGATCCCTGACATGTTCACTGCAAGGTAAATTTACATCATTTACCCCATAGATGGCGCTGTCACCATTTTTTGCAATAATTTAACAATATATTTACACTCGTTACACTTACAATAGCTTTTAAAATTAAATCTAAACTGTGTTGTTTTGTGGCTGAAATGCAATCATCAGTTGTTGCAATACCAGATGAATAAAACATTTATGACCTTTTTTTTTTTTCAAGTTCAATTTTGGGAAAGGGAATCAGTGCAGTATACAAATTTATCAGTTTTTTGCCCAACAAACAAAGATGATATATGAATCATAAAAGAATGTTGTTTTACCTCTAGATTCCCCCCGAAATACATCAGTGTCCATCAGTCCGTCTGGTGAAATAGTGTCAGGAGATTCAGTGACTCTGAACTGCAGCAGTGATTCAAACCCTCCTGCTCTGAACTTCAGCTGGTTTAAGGAGGATGAAACCTCAGCTGTTGGATCTGGACAGAGTTTCAGCATCTCCAGCTTTAACTCCAGTTTCAGTGGACGCTTCTACTGTGAGGCTCAGAATAAATATGGATCTCAGAGAGAGAAGATCATTGTGATTTTCTGCCTGTTAACATCAGATCACCTTCCTGACACATTTACTCTGTTAAAATCATCACACAATGAATGTGTCAAAATTAACACAACAAGTGTTGTCCCTAAACTCACACACTGATGTGTAAGAATTTAGCCATTTTGAGTCTTTTTTAACAAATGCTTTTTGAGACATTCTGAATGTCTGTGTTTGACACAGTGAATATGTCAAAATTAAAGTGTTGTTCCAAAACACAAGCACTGATGTGTAATATTTTTTTTTTGACTGGACTTGACAAAGAGATCATTGCAAGTTTGCTCTTCATGTTCAGAAATAACACAGGTGTTTTATTTGTTATTTGTTTTATCTGTCTGTTAACAGCAGGTGTTCATCACTAGTGCTTGATTAATGACTTAATTATCTCATTAACTTCCCTCTTGAATGGTCTTGATCTCGGTCTTGGAGGGTCTGACCGAGATCAACCTTCCTGACACATTCACTGTGTTAAAATCATTGACTCAGTGAATGTGTCAGAATTAACTCAACAAGTGTTGTCCCTAAACTCACCTGCTGATCTGTAAGAATTTAACACATTTTGAGTCAGTTTTAACACATCCTTTCTAAGAGTGTATGCCGTTAAAACACCAACCAAGCAAAACTTCGTTCAACAAGAACATTACATAATGATTATGTTCTTATCATCAAACAGCTGACAGTAGTTCTGGTGCCTGTAGTACAACAGTTGTTATACAAATGGAAGTAAACCACTAAAAAACATGGTTTTATTACTTCATTTTATTTTGTTACTTTTCGTGAGGGCAGCTTTACAAATAAAAAGGACACATACAAAGATCTTGTTCACATACCTCAGTTAGATGTGGAAAAACCATAAGCACAGACGTATGTGACCCTCTCCTGCGTATGTAAAATCATCAGGGGAAAAATGATCGCTGCAGACCCTCAAAAAGTGTTGAAGTGACATTCACATTATGAATTGTCAGTTTTTGAATATGGAGAAGTGTTTTATCTCCGTTAAGTTACATACAAAAACATTTGCATAGAAACTGGAAGTTATTATAACCATAATATAAATTAATCAGAGTAACTTGTCTAACATGTTCTGTCTCCAAACATTTCTCTTTGTGTACTAGAGATGAAAGCTACTATGACAAGGTATGAGAGTTTTTACATATTATTTAATGAAGAGTTTGTTAAATTCACGTGACTTTGGCGCTCCGATCCGCTGATTCATTATGCTCCGAAGCTTCCCGAAGAAGTGTTTTGAAATCAGCCATCACTATATAAATCGTTTTGTTTTTTTGGCGCACCAAAAATATTCTCGTCGCTTTATAATATTAATATTGAACCGCTGTATTCACACAAACTGATTTAAATATGTTTTTAGTACCGTTATGGATCTTGAGAGAGGAAATGTCATTGCTTCCTATGCAGGCCTCACAGAACCATCGGATTTCAACAAAAATATTTTAACTTGTATTCCGAAGATTAACGAAGCTCTTACGGGTGTGGAACGGCATGAGGGTGAGTAATAAATGACAGAATTTTCATTTTTGGGTGAACTAACCCCTTAATGTTGTAATGAATATAATTGGTAGCTGATCTTCATAAGAAGCTGAACTGTTTCATTGTTTTGAAGTTTATGGACTTATTTCTTTTAATTTAGACTAACTTAATTCTGAAACTGGGCTGGGATTTCTATTTCCCAGCATGCTTTGCCCATGGCACTCGAAAAGGAGAGTACATGCTAAAATTAAGTGTTATATAATTTTTTTTTTTGTGCAAGATTAATGTTAAGTGGGAGATTTAGTAGTGATTAATGTTTTGTTATGCTAATTTAGAAGAATGTAATGTGGTTTTTGGAGAGTTACCATCATGGTGACAGTGCTGCATGCGGCTTGGCTTGAGAGCAAACGTTTTATATTGTTGAATACAATCAGCAAGTGTTATAAAATATTATTGTTAACTTGTTGAAAAATTAGTCTTTTTCTATTAGTTCTTAGTTGAGACGATAACTAAATTTACGTTACTAAAAATGTTTATTTTGAGGTTGCCTGATAATTTTAAGTTAAATGTATGAGTGTACTCAAACATTTCAAGTTAACATGAGCTTCTGTTTGCTGGACAACAAATGAATTGCGACACATATATGAGTTGAGTTATCTTATATTATTATAATACTAATGTGGATAACAATACTAACACAGCCAGTGATTGTTATCTACTGTAACATTTGTTAAGGTATCGTCTGTGAAGTTTGCTGTGGTGGTGAAGGTCAGAATGGCTCTTGTTCTTCTTCTCATCTTCCTGCTCATGAATTCTGGTAAGTCCCTGATTACATCACTTTAAAATGTGTTTTATTTATTTATTTATTCACTCTAAAAAATGCTGGGTTAAATATGGACAAACCCAGGGATTGGGTTGTTTTCAACCAATTTTGGATTTATTTTTTTAGCCAGCAATATATTAATATTGTAAAAGGCATGTTTTTGCTCACCCCCAAATAGGGGCAAATTTGTGGGGTATTTTAAGCTGAAACCTGACCAGACCAGAGACTTATATTACATCTTGTGAAAGAGGGCATAATAGGTGCCCTTTAACCCAACCTGCTGGGTTTGTCCATATTTAACCCAACTTGGGTTGTTTTTAACCCAGCATTTTTTAGAGTGTTTTTGCAAAAGCACACATAAAATATCCCTTATTCAAGTTGCTCACTTAGGTAGCTTGACATTTTCAGCCAATCAGAAATCAGCCTGTCAATCACTTTGTGTGTTAATGTTTGCTGACATAAGACTGGCTTACATGACTTTAGAAGGCGGGGTTTAAAAAAAGGGTGTGTGGTTGAAATTAGTGGTATAGAGGTTTGAAAAACAGTTTAAATTTATAAATTAGATTATGATTCTCTTGCCTTCTTTGATCATAGTGGGGTCTTAGTTTGATTTCATATTTTGACCTTCATGTTGATGTGTCCCTTGTTCAGTTTTTACATTTCTGTGTCATAATGATCATTTCTGCTTTTCTGCAACACCCTTCATAGTCATCTGCAGGACTTTTTAAAACACTTCTCACTCACTTCACAAAAAACGGATTGATATTATTTAGCTGTTTGCAAAAACACAAGTTTTGCCATTTTTTTTTCTTCTTTTTTGTTTCAGGAGTTTTTGGAGAAGACTGGAATGTGAATTATGAAACTAAATCAATATGTGCTCTCAAAGGATCCACAGTAAACATGTCATGCACATACAGATACCCTCAGCAGTATCCACTGACAGATACCTTTTGGGTCAAGAAACAATATCAAGAGATGAAAAGTTTAAAAGAATATCAGGAGTATAAAGACAGGGTTGAATACTTTGAAGACAGACAAAACAAAACTGCTGTTCTCAGACTGCACAACGTCACTGAAAATGATGAGAAAGAGTATTGTTTCAGATTAGTAACTGCAACTGAAGTACAAAGATGGTTTGGTTATCCAGGAATTCAACTTAACGTTTCTGGTAATCCACTTCTGTCCTTCATTTTCATTATTTATTTAACAAAAAGTTAGTAGTTTTAGGACATGGTTAGAAGGATTTGTGTCCTCCAGCTCTTCAGGTTCAGGCTCCACAGCAGGTGCTGGAGAAAGAAATGGTCAATCTGACATGTAGAACTACCTGCAATCTGACAGACAGATTCATCTGGTACAAAAATGGACAGACTTTAAACTTCCACAGCGACATCCTGCAGCTTCAGTCAGTCCGCAGTGATTCTGGCAGTTACAACTGTGCCGTCAGAGGACATGAACATCTGCCCTCTCCTGCTGTCAGCCTCAGCGTCATGTGTGAGTCTTTATTCATTTAGAATTATGAAAACTGATATTAAACACCTGATTACAAATATCATGGATGGAGTATCACAAATACATACGGACATTATACACTGTAAAAATGACAGTGATTTTAACAGTAAAAATGCTACTGTGAAAAACAGGTTTAGAGAAAGTTTCTGTAATATATACGGTGAATAACTGTAATAGATCTAACGGTACAATACTGCTATTACGGTAAATACAGTTAAATTTACAATTTTTGGAAGTGAAAAATAGCAAGTCATTGTATAATTTACAGTGAAAAAATTTAAATTGACATTCCCACAATTCCCTGTGTATTTTTGTTGTAATAACTAATAAATAAATTCTTCTTAGATTTTTCTAATCAGTTATGTACATTAGGGTTTTATGTTCCATCTAATGTTGTTAAAATAATGCTTATTGCGTTTTTATAATTTCATGTGTGTTACCATGATGGTGTTTAGTGTTTGTGTGAATGACACTGTGTCCACCTGTTATTAATAGTGGGAAGTTTGGATCATTTTACTGACTTTGATCTTTGAATCTTATTCAGCAAAATTATTTTTAAATTTTTTTTTTATTCCAAGTCATTTTAGCAGAATATAGTTTTAAAGTTACATTCTAAATTCCCCAACATATACTACTTGTGCAAATGTTTATCACAATAAAAAATAAACTATATGCCAAAACAAAAAAGGACTCAAACCCGAAAGGCTCCAGAAATGAACTTTCTGTACATTTAACAGAATTTTTTTTATTGTAAAATAGACAGTAGACTAATTGCTGTCCCGTAAAACCTAAAACGTTGCTACTGTATTTTTTACAGTAAGGTTCTGGCAACCACAGCTGCCGTTTTTTACCGTACATTTTTACGGGGATATTTTTAACAGTTTATCTAGCAGTCGGTCGCCGCAAAATGGCATATATATGAATAATATGTCCATGTTGTTTTACCTCTAGATTCGCCCCAAAATACGTCAGTGTCCATCAGTCCGTCTGGTGAAATAGTGTCAGGAGATTCAGTGACTCTGAACTGCATCAGTGATTCAAACCCTCCTGCTCTGAACTTCAGCTGGTTTAAAGGAGAAACATTTCTGGGATCTGGCGACACCTACAGCATTAATAATATCAAGTCTGAGGCCAGTGGAAACTATTATTGCTCTGCTAGAAACAAATATGGATCTCAGTCCTCTGCTGCTGTGACTGTGAATGTCATGTGTAAGTCTGCCTTTAATTTTGATAATTTATGGATGATTATTTGCTTAATTATTGGGCTTATTGCATGTGATTTAACACTTTCGTCTTTTCAGATCCTCCAAAGAACGTCTCAGTGTCCATCAGTCCGTCTGGTGAAATAGTGTCAGGAGGTTCAGTGACTCTGAACTGCAGCAGTGATTCAAACCCTCCTGCTCTGAACTTCAGCTGGTTTAAGGAGAATGAAACCTCAGCTGTTGGATCTGGACAGAGTTTCAGCATCTCCAGCTTTAGCTCCAGTTTCAGTGGACGCTTCTACTGTGAGGCTCAGAATAAATATGGATCTCAGAGATCAGCGTCTGTTTCTCTCACTGTTAAAGGTGAGAATCGTCACTGTTGGTCTCAGTTTTGTAGGTCATTGTCTGTATGTAGTGAGTGAAAGCACTGAGTTTCTCTTTCTCTCGTCTGCACGGCTGAAGAAAGCAGCTGGTCTCTGATCACAGTCACAGTGGGAATCACTGCAGCTGTTGTCATGACTGTGATTCTGATGCTTGTCATCTGGCTGTTGATCAGAAGGTGAGAGAGACTCTGTGTCTGTACCGTCATGAAGATCACAGTCAGTTTGTGTTCATGTTCATTTCTTCTTCTCTCAGGAAACGAGTGACTCCATCAGAAGAGCAAAAGCACAGAGGATCACAACATAAAACAGTGTGACAATCTTCTCATGCTTCTTCTCATTTGTGTCCTGTCAGTTATGATGGCAGAATTCATTCTCTCATTATTGTGTCGTCAGGTCGAGTCTTCTGAGGACACCTACATGACCCTTGACCCCAAGTCCAGATGTTCTGAATACGACACACTGGATGTGAGTTCTTCTGCTGTTGTTGTGAAGGTGTTACATGAGATCTTATTTGTGATGCATATGTTCACTTCTTCTCTAGAATATGAAGAGATAATGTGACACAGACGACCCTGAAGATCAGGATTCAACGTATTATAACATGGACAAATGATTATTATATCTTACATTAATTTAATTTGACAGTTCATTTCACATTCATTTTTAATGTTGTGCTGCTAAAAATGAGAGAACATCTCAAGAGTCAAATACATCAATCTAGTGGATGTTCACGTTGACGCAACATTGCATATAAATCGCAACTTTCTTTTTGTCAAAGGCCTCTACGTTCTGACCAAACGTGCCAAATGAAGAAATATAAAAGTAATAAGTAAACAAACCTGTAAACTAAATACTGCTAAAACACAGAATACAGATTTGTTTTTTAAAGTTGAACTTTTAACTCGAGCGCAACAGTCAAACGTTTGTTAGAAAAGCAGAGGAAAAACAGCACAGTTTAATGCAAAAACACGTTCTGTGTGAATTTTCCTTGCTATTATTCAGCTTGTTTACAACAGATGACTGTTATAGTCACTTCCATTTATTTCCCTGCATTAACGATATGCATTGTGAAAAAGTGCTATACAAATAAAAATTAATCAAAATGACATTGTTGTATCACTGTTTGCTTTATTTCAGTCAGTGTGTGAATTATACAGTGAATCTTCAGCGGGTGATTATTTTAAAAAGTTATTTTTATCTGCCGTTTTCTGTGGTAAATAGCGGCTGTGATTTGTTGATATTCCGTGCGACGCTGACCAAACAGAGAAGTTGTTTTATGAAGAGTCTACTGTTGCTATGGTCACGCGAACACGCCTGAATAACTTTGTTGAGCTGAAATGTTCCATATGGAATTTAATTGGGGATTTAAAATAATGCATGTGGATGTTCCCAGTGTGACCATCAGGAGGTGATCTCTACACAGTCTGCATCTATTGTTACCATGAATCACTTCAGATTTTTTCTTTTCATTCTTTGAAACTGTTTTAAATAGAACTTACCTGTCTGGGAATTGAAAATATTAATTATCTTACTGGCAATGGAGGCCTCACTAAGCTATCAGATTTTATCAAAAATATCTTAATTTGTGTTCTGAAGATGAATGCAGGTCTTACGGGTGTGGAACGATATGAGGGTGAGTAATTAATGACAGAAATTTCATTTTTGGGTGATCTAACCCTAAAGTTTAATGGATGTATTGTGTGGTTTGCTTTTGGTTTAGTTTTTTCCCCAATGTTTGGATTTACTTTGTTTTGTCTGTTTCCCTGTGCTTGGATTTACTTTTGTTTTTTATGTTAATAAAATTACATTACTGCATTTAGGTCCTACTTGTTGTCTTCTCTGAAACATCACACCTTACATTTACTTTATATTCTAATATGGATCCAACTTTAATTCTCTGAAGACATGAAAGATGCAAAACTATTGACACGTATATCCAGGCAAAAAGCCAAAAGCTCAATTCAAAGAACAATACATTACCAACTGTAGTCATCTCTGGAGTGACACACTGTTAGACCTTGCCAGGCTTTTTTACAGTATAATAAACTAAGTGTAAACTACAGTATGTTACTGTAAAGATGCCATGAACTAAATTAAAACTTGTTAACTAATTTCATTTGCAGAGTCTGCCTTAAATTGTCCCACTGCCATTTAAATTTATAAACTAATATTTAAATCTTGTGAGCATTTGATTACTGTAAACTTATTTACAGTCCACAGAAAATATTTTAAACAAAGAGATTTTCACTTAAATAAAGCAACACGCAGCATATCATCAACATTTCTTGATCTTCTCCTGAACTTAAGCACAGGTTCTACTCTTCAGCACAATGGTGACACAAAAATTATTTTACGGTAAACTACTGGCAACAGTGTTGCCACAGCATTTGCTTTAGTTGAGCTCTTGTCCTTTGCCTTAACTGTTTTTGCAAGCCACGTTTGTTATGGCAAAAACAAATGTGAAGAAAAAAAAAGTGATCATTGAGTGCTGATAGTTGTATTGATGACGATATAACCATCACTCTCGATTCACTGAACTCATACTGTGTTTAATCTCTTGAATTACATTATTAACAGACTAAATTTTTAGTTTTTTGGGGAGTTTTGTACTGTCCTGGCACCCAGCATGCATTGCGACATAAAACTTTTAAATGTCACCATTGTTGAGATTCATATTCTGATTGTTGATGTCTGTGTATGTCTAAGTGATGCAGGAGCTCAAAATGTTTTATGCGCTATATGACTTCAACATATAAATAACTGATTACGGAATCATTGTTATAGGTATAGGGTGTGATTTAGAACACAGCCTCTGAGTGTCGACTTTGAGTGATGTTAACTCACAGTATATTCCTGTAGGCTATTTTCTTGAAAATGACAAATATTACCCAGAATGCATTGTTTTCTATGGTACATTACTGTTTTCATGGAAAATGGCTTGTTACTGTCAGAATTTGGTCATTTTTTTACAGCAAGGTTTAACAGTGCAGCTGAAATGGCCAAATGAAATCTCAAGACTGAAAATTATAATTATACAAATGAATTAACAAATGACAAAAGGCACAATGAAATAATAATACAAAAATGAAGACCAAACACTTTCAAATGCTTTAACAAACATGTTACACAAACAGCATAATTTATATTACATATGCAGCATTCTCTCCTTCTGTGTCAGCATACAGAAGTGAAGTGTAACCGGTCAGTGTGAAGCCACAAAAGCGAAAACTCTATTTAAGTATAGTATATAAATATACCATATAACACTATATAAACTAGTTTACTTACACAGCATAACAAAGATGATAGTCCATGCTCTTAGAAAACCTGTGATGAAATACACTCTTAGAAAGGATGTGTTAAAACTGGGTGAGAAAGGATGTGTTAAAACACATCAATGGGTGAGTTTAGGGAGAACACTTTTTGTGTTAATTCTGACACATTCACTGAGTCAATGATTTTAACACAGTGAATGTGTCAGGAAGGTTAACCAGAGGTGTAGTCAAGACCAGACCCTCCAAGACTGAGATCAAGACCATTCAAGAGGGAAGTTAATGAGATAATTAAGTCATTAATCAAGCACTAGTGATGAACACCTGCTGTTAACAGGCAGAATCATTGAAGGAAAGAGGACAACAACAACAAATAAAACACCTGTGCTACTTCTGAACATGAAGATCAAATTTACAATGGTCTCTTTGTCAAGTCCAGTCAAAAAACATCACTTACACATCAGTGCTTGTGTTTTGGAACAACACTTGTGTTAATTTTGACAAATTCACTGTGTCAAACACAGACATTCAGAATGTGTCAAAAAGCATTTGTTAAAAATTTAGGGACAACGCTTGTGTTAATTCTGACACATCCATTGTGTGATGATTTCAACACAGTAAATGTGTCAGGAAGTTGATCTGCTATTAACAAGCAGAATCTCCAAAGGAGAAAGTGTTTGCTTTAGTTGGGCTCTTGACCCTTGACTTTTTAATATTAGATTTTGTTTGGGCTGTTGTAATTCTAATTATAGCAGTCTGACAAACAAAGAAAAAAAAATCAGGTGGTGTTGGTTATGCTTTCACATAATTATTATTTGACCTGAATCAATGAATTTATTTAGAGCTTAATATCTGAGGCACACACAGACATCAAGAATCAGCCTGTGAATCTCAACAGTGGTGAGAATAATAAAGCATGTTGCAGTGCATTCTGGGTGCCACCAATCAAAATTCATCCATGGCTCCCATCATGCATTGCTGCATGAATAAATTATGAGCTGAATTGTTTTATGAATTACCTTTATTCACACTATTTTATTTTTTGCTGTTTTTATGTGACTTTTTAGCTTGTTTTCTGATGTTCAGAGTTGATCTGTTTATCAGAATATGTTGCTTGTCATCGTTGTTGAGATTCACAGGCTGATTGATGTCTTTTTTTTCAAGCCAAAGGTGACAGTGGCAAGGAACCCAAACTCCAACAGGTAGCAAACAGGTGGCAAACAGACTTCTGTGTTAAAACGGAAAAAAAAATCTTCAGAGAAACCAGGCTTAGTCGGGGGGTCAGTTCTCCTCTGGCGAACAGTGCTTTGTTATGATTCAGGTTGCTATCATATGTTGCAACATTCCAAGTATTTATTCCAGTTCAATTCAGTTGAGGATCGTATTCATCACGCCGGTATGGACGGTTTGTTGAGGAGCTGTGCCACTGGCTGTTGTGTCGATGAGGCCTTCACAATGGATGATCTAGTTGACTCAATCTCTGCTGACACTTCAGGGCTGCAATGTGGTCGTGTCAAGGCGCAGGACCTCAGTCTCACCTGGATACGGCCCGGATCTGGTTGACTACGGTAAACCTCGAGATAAACAGAAAGACTAATATTAGCGTAGATGCCATTCTTCTTCTGATGTAACGAGTACATCTGGTGTTATAGGAAGTGTTCCCAGTTCCGGCTGACCTAATTTATGCAGCCTAATAATCCTTTAACGGATTTGAAAATATAAATTGATAATGTGTTATGTGTATGCCAGGTTAAAGAGATGCGTTTTTAGTCTAGATTTAAACTGACAGAGTGTGTCTGCTTCCCGAACAATGCTAGGAAGATTGTTCCAGAGTTTAGGTGCCAAATAGGAGAAGGATCTACTGCCTGCGGTTGATTTTGATATTCTAGGTATTATCAGCTGGCCTGAATCCTGAGATCGCAATAGACGTGAAGGACTATAATGCTTTAAGAGCTCGCTCAGGTACTGGGGAGCTAAACCATTTAGTGCTATGTAAGTAATTAGCAAGATTTTAAAATCTATACGATGTTTAACAGGAAGCCAATGCAGTGTTGACAGAACTGGGCTAATATGGTCATACTTCCTAGTTCTAGTAAGAACTCTAGCTGCTGCATTTTGGACGAGCTGTAGTTTATTAATCAAGCGAGCGGAACAACCACCCAGTAGAGCGTTACAGTAATCTAGCCTCGAGGTCATGAATGCATGAACTAACTGTTCTGCTTTTTTTATTGAGAGCATATGTCGTAGTTTAGATATATTTTTAAGATGGAAGAATGCGGTTTTACAGATGCTAGAAACATGGCCTTCAAATGAAAGATTGGTATCAAAGAGCACACCCAGGTTCCTAATTGTTGGTTGCATTTGACACTAAGTGATCGATAGTGTCAAATGCAGCACTAAGATCCAGTAACACTAATAGAGAGATACAACCACGATCTGATGATAAGAGCAAATCATTAGTAACTCTAATGAGAGCAGTCTCAGTACTATGGTACGGTCTAAATCCTGACTGGAAATCCTCACAGATACTATTTCTGTCTAAAAAGGAACATAGTTGTGATGATACTGCCTTTTCTAGTATTTTTGACAGAAAAGTGAGATTTGAGATCGGCCTGTAATTGATTAATTCTCTAGGATCAAGTTGTGGTTTTTTAATAAGGGGTTTAATAATAGCCAGCTTAAAACTTTTTGGTACGTATCCTAGTGATAAAGATGAATTGATGATATTAAGAAGAGGATCTATGACCTCTGGAAGCATCTCTTTCAATAGCTTAGTCGGTATAGGGTCTAACATATATGTTGTTGATTTTGATGATTTAATAAGTTTAGACAACTCTTCCTTTCCTAAAGCAGTAAATGAATTGAATTTTTCCTCAGGGACACTACAATGCACTGTCTGACACGATACTGTAGTAGACGGTTGCATGGTTATAATTTTTTCTCTAATATTATCAATCTTGCAAGTAAAGAAGTTCATAAAGTCATTACTGCTGTGCTCTTTGGAAACATCAGAAGTTGAAGCTTTATTTCTTGTTAATTTAGCCACTGTATCAAATAAATACCTAGGGTTGTGCTTATTTTCTTCTAAAAGTTTTGAAAAATAGGCAGATCTAGTAGTTTTTAAGACCTTTCTGTACTCAATCATTCTCTCTCTCCACGAAATGTGAAAAACTTCTAGTTTTGTTTTCTTCCAGCTGCGCTCCATTTTTCTGGCTGCTACCTTTAGGGCCCGAGTGTGCTCATCGTACCACAGCGTTGGATTAATTTCCTTAATCTTTTTTAAACGCAAAGGAGCAACTGAGTCTAATGTGCTGGAAAAGACAGAGGCAATAGTTTCTGTTTCAACATCGAGGTCTTCTAAGCTGTCTGGTATGCTAAGGCGATGATACTGATCAGGAAGATTATTTAGAAAGCGATCTTTAGTGGTAGAAGTGATGGTTCTACCATATTTATGGCAGGGAGGCAGTTTAGCTGCCTTGACTAAATGTAGTATACACGAGACTAAATAATGATCTGAGATGTCGTCACTCTGCTGCAGAATTTCAACGGCATCAATATCGATTCCATGTGACAATATTAGATCTAAAGTATGATTATGACAATGAGTGGGTCCTGACACGTGTTGTCTAACACCAATAGAGTTTAGAATCTGTAAATGCCAATCCCAATGAGTCTTTTTTATTATCTACATGGATATTAAAATCACCAACAACAAGGACTTTATCTGCAGCTAGTACTAACTCCGATAGAAAATCAGCAAATTCTTTGATAAAGTCTGTATGGTGCCCTGGTGGCCTGTATACAGTAGCCAGCACAAATGTCAACTTACATAATGTTACGTAAAGCACCATCACTTCGAAGGAATTATATTTGGAAGACTTTTGACTAATACTGTAAATATTACTATAAATTACAGCAACACCTCCCCCTTTGCCTTTCTGACGAGGATTGTGTCGATAATCATAACCTTGAGGGCTAGACTCATTTAAAGTAATGTAATCGTCTGGTTTTAGCCAAGTTTCTGTCAAACACAGCACATCTAGATTATTGTCTGTGATAATATCATTTACAATAAGTGCTTTTGAAGAAAGGGATCTAATATTTAACAACCCAAGCTTTATCATTTGTTTATCATTATTATCTCTATTTTTTGTTTGTTGAACATCAATTACATTTTTACCATTAAATGGGTTTGGAAGTTTTTTGTTTTTACTAAATCGGGGTACAGACACAGTCTCTATGTGATAATATCTAGGTGTAAGAGTTTCTATGTGTTGGGAATTATCTGACTTCTGTAACATGAGGCAGCTAGCAGACGGTCGGTTTAGCCAGTCTGTCTGCTTCCTGACCTGGACCCCAGTTTGTCATGTTTTAGATCTAAGACTATGAGCCATATTACTATAGAGAAGAGCAGCACCATCCCGGGAGGGATGAATACCATCTCTTTTCAACAGGTCAGGTCTACCCCAAAAACTTTTCCAACTGTCTATGAAACCTATATTATTCTGCGGACACCACTTAGACAGCCAGCCATTGAGTGATGATAATCTGCTAACTATCTCATCACTCCGACGAACAGGAAGGGGACCAGAGCAAATTACTTCTTCTGACATTGTACTTGCGAGTTCACACACCTCTTTAATGTTAATTTTAGTGATCTCCGACTGGCGAAGTCGAACATCATTAGTGCCGACGTGAATAATAATTTTAGAGTATTTACAATTAGCATTAGCACTTTTAAATTTGCTTTGATGTCAGGTGCCATGGCTCCTGGCAAACATGTGACTATGGTGGCTGGTGTCTCTATTTTCACGTTCCGTGTAATAGAATCACCAATAACTAGGGCACTTTCAACAGGATTCTCAGTGGGTGCGTCACTGAGTGGGGAGAACCTGTTTGATGTTCTTATTGGAACAGAAGAGTGGTGTTTTCCGCGGCTAGGCCGCCTCACCGTCACCCAAGTGCCCTGCTGCGCGGGCTCTACAGCCGGAACTGAACAATGTACAGAGTTCACTAAGCTAGTCGCATCCAAAACAGTATCTGAAGCCCTTGCATTCTTGCGATGTCAGATTAATGTGGTAGGCAATATTATATAAGGTAATGATAATATAAGCAACAATGAACAAAAGTAAGAGATTCAAAACAAAGCTATACGGAGTTACAGACGCAAACCACTCTGAGCAGCGAGGCAGACAGGAGCAATAGTCACACGATTAATGAATTATCTTGATTGAATGGTCTTGTTTTGGTCTTGGAAGGTCTGGTCTCGACCACACCTCTGGTCTTGAATGGTCTTGGTTTTGGAGGTCCTCTGAAATGAACACAAAGATGTGTAAATGTGTAATATTAACACATTACAGGTGTTCTTGGCTGCACAGATTGTGTTGATGCTGTGAACAAATACACAGGTTGTGTTCATTTTAAAACTACACATCATATGTGTAAAACAATTTAATTCTTCCAACACATTTTTATGCAATATTGACACAAAATGTGTAAACTAGAGTGTTACACATAATATGTGTCATTTTTCTACACATTTCTTAAAGTGTATGAGGATTTTTTTTATATATAAAAACAATGTATTGGATTGTACTGCATTTTTGAGTTTGAGAAAACTAGATTAATATATTCTGTGTTCATAAAGGATTTTTGGGCAGCATGAAGTAGTCTTAATCAAAAAAAAAAAAATGGAGGCCTCACTGATAAGAAATAACAATAAACCACCTTTATGAAGGAAGCCATTGACAATGATCAAGTTTCCTTTACAGTTCAGAGGAAAAACAAACAAATGAGCTTTGGCACCTATGCATGACTTCTGTTTGTTTCTCTTCTGTTTTAAACACACATGTAAATTTATAAATTCAGTGGAAATTTCCATGTTGAAAGAGTTATAAGTGAGGATAGTTTTAAACATTTATAGTTTTAAAAGAATGAAAAGTTGCTATTGAGGATTTTTGTTTTCATGGTAGGCAATTAAATACTATTTGAAAATTTCCAAAAACATAGTAAGCCTCAACAGATCGCAGAAATGTTGTCTCAAAAATGAAATACTTTAGGTCAAAAATTGTAGATTTACGAGTGCACTGGGAGGGGAAAAAAAAAAAAAAAACTTTAGAATTTGCCAGTGAAGTTCATAAATAATTACAAAGAATCATCAAGTAACACACTGAATTAAACAAAATTCTGAAGACTGAACTATTTTCTTGTAAAACACACTCCAATGATCTCTTTATTTTTACAACTGATTTTTTACATGCTTCAAAGTAATCATAGTGGATTGATAACATAAGTATCCTGATATTAAAATCACATACTGTAAACTGAGTATTAGTATTCATATTTATGCATTTCAGTTTCGACAAGTCGTCAAAATTTGTAAATTTCTAAAGGCGTAAAAGAGTTTAAGAGCCCTGACCTTGTCAGACCATGAATTACTCGACTAAAACTCCACACAAATCACACATCAGTCCATGATCACACATCGACACATGCTGCAGTGTGTTTTATTTAAAGAGACTGATGAAGATCATGAGGAGAAAGAAGATCTTGATGTAAGGTGATCTTCACCCGACATGACTGACTAAGTTATCTCTCCATCACTCTCCACTGTTACCTAATCATATTCAAATTTAAATACAAATATATACATAACAAAATGTCTAGTTCCTTTATAGTGTTTTCATTGACCATCTGCAGCATCATATGTGTAATTCAATAACAGGTTATCTTCAGTTTTAACTAAGGACTCCAAGTGGACTGTGATGTTGCTGAATTGGCAGCTGCTGGTAATTGATTCTGAGTAATGTACAGTTGGTTTGATACCTTTAGGTCAATTGGTGTTGTAGTTTAATGGATTTACAGTTTTACATACATTTAAAGTCATCAAAATTATTATAAAATATAAAAATGCTAATCCCAAAACCAGAGTCTTGTGTGATAAAAGGGATATTTTTCTGAACATTTTACTTTTAGTTTGATATCATAATGTCAAATAGTTGCATGGTTTAATTGATTTATTGGGCTAATTAATATGCAGTATATTTTATTTCTTGAAATTAAGCCTTGTGCTATGCATAGGACATTTGTTTATGTATATCTGAAGTAGTTTGGGCTGAAAACATGAAATGTGGAGAGAGTTCAAGGAGTATAAAACCGAATGTCAAACAAATGCCAAAAGTTAAACACATTAAAACAACAAATTCCACAACATACCTGCACATTGGAGACGCATAAAGTGGAAATAAGGAGTTTGTAGCACAAAGAATTAATCAATCCTACATAAAACACAAAATAACAAAGAAATTACGATCAGGCCTCGTTACACAAAGTCGAAATAACTCAATGTAAAATAACACATTCGACGCCAAACATGTATCAACAGATCCCTAACATGTTCACTGCAAGGTAAATTCACAATAAAACAGATATTTATGTATTTTTAACACTTTTAACTAATAATTCCCGGCCCGTGCAACTTAGGGTGTTTTCACATCTATGGATCATTTGTTTTGTTCCGAAACAGCGACTAAATTTGTTACAATGTTGCATTTTCTTCTCAGTTCGGTTCGCTTTCACATGGCAACATTTCAAAGCGTACCAAAATGCGTTTATGCAAGTCACATGCCAGTACAACTGTCCTCTTATTGGTCAGAGTTTTCTCAGCGTCATCCATCAAAATAATGATAGACACGTTTGCTCCATGAGCTCATTGTGGCTTTATTTGTAACTGCCGAGACACACGCAAACACTATATGAATGTAGCCGTAATTCCCACTGATAAATTATGTACTACATTCATATTAATTCTGCGGCAAATTCAAACTGGATCTCCCAGCGCTGTCTATAGTAGGCTGTGTCAGTGAATGTTAAAATGAAGCAGAGCGGGAATCAAGGCTTCGTCGGAACCGCATTCTCGCATGGAGAAGTTCAATTACACAACGTTCAAGATGAAGAGGCGGGGTATGCGACCGTAAAGGGCACTTTAACTTTCGCAATCAAAGGGGCAGGGGCTCAAGCCCCCAATCATTTTTTCTTAAATTTCTTAAAAAACAAAAACCACAGTGATTCCAGACATTCGAATAGTATTTTAAAGCAAATGCATTTGTGCAAATAATTTGGGGGCCACTGTATGTAAAAATATAACTTTTGTTGTTATAAAAATAGTTTTAAGTAAATAAAAAATGTCATTAAAATTCAAAGAGTGGTAAAAATGTTAAAATCATTAAGACTAAAAAATGTATTTTTTTTTTTTTTTATCTGAGAATAGCTTTCTTATGTCATATTTCCATATATTAAGGACTAAAGTAGCTAAAGTTTGTTGTTGGCAAGTCCATGGCTCATCTTTTTGTACAAAAACAAAATGTCATTAAATGTCTCACACAATATCATATGTTCACTCCATCACACATTATACAAAGCATCTAGTAATCAAAAGCAAATCAAGGCCATATTCCCATCTTTATTCCAGGATTTGTGATATATGTTTTGACAGATAGTTTAAAAATGTTTTTTTTTTTTTTTTTTTTTTTTTTGTAAAGCTGCCCCTAATTAAAACCCCATGAAGAAAATGTATGTTTATGAACATTATAATCAGTGAATTCAGGTTGACTGGGACACTTTTTGCCATTGAGATGACTGGGAAAAAGTTTCCTGATCAACCTGAATATATGCCAAATAATGAATGTCTGTGTATCAAAATAAATTGTCCATTTATATCAGTGATCATCACTGTATATCCAGGTACACAAGTCACACACGGTCAAAACAACGCATGGCAGAGAATAACAAAAGGTTGCAAAAATCTTTACTAGGCCACTGATTTTGGACATTTCTTTAATTTCCAGAGGGATGACCCCGTTTTAAATCTTCATAAGGTGAGGTAACAGAAGAACATAGCAATACATCATTGAAATGGCAGCTGCATGTTTATAACAATATTTTATTTATTTATTTTCCCTGTTATATGAAATCAGTATAATCTACTTCAACTCATTCAGGTGTTCTGGGATGCTTGGTTTTATTGTGCAAATGAAAAATTAAACCTTGTGGTGTCTTTCTTTAATATATATATATATATATATATATATATATAAACGGAAACCATGAAAAGACAATATAGTTTCAGCAATATTTTCAGCATTTGTCACCAACCGGAAGACCAGAGAATGTTAGTCTGAACAGGTAAGCTAACACATGTATAATCACACCAATAGTCTGTAGGTTACAAAATATTATGTCCACACAAACACATTTTTATAGGCCTATCAGCTGTTACATCGCAGGGTACAAAGGAAGAGCACAACGAGCCGAACTCACTGTAGACGACAGCTGAAGGTTGCTCTGCTGTTACATGAAGTGTCTGTCATTCAGTTATAGACGACTGCACATAACGTGCATACTAATGAAAACATTATAAACTGCTACCTATAAGAAAACAACTGTAGTTTATAGGCATAAGTCAGCTGCAACACTGAGAATATAGTTACCTTTATTGAATAATCTACTGTCCTGAGATACAACGTGAACTAAAATTCTCAGTTGCACGTGCAATCGCGCATGTCGGGAAAACTCATTAATATTCATGAATGCTCCGCCTTCGGAAACCGAAAATCTCAGAAACCGCAGTCCCTATTCATTCCACTCACTAAATGCCATCATTTACCACATAGATGGTGCTGTCACCATTTATGCAATAATTTAACATTACACTTATAATAGCTTTTAAAATCTAAATCTAAACTCTGTTGTTTTGTGGCTGAAATGCAATCAACAGTTGTTGCAATACCAGATGAATAAAAATATTTATGACATTTTTTTCTTCAAATTCAGTTTTGGGAAAGCGAATCAGTGCAGTATACAAATTTATCAGTTTTTGCCCAACAAACAAAGTTGATATATGCACTCAAACATTCTGAGGCAACTAATTTTTTTTTTTTTTTTTTTTTTTTTTTTGAGTTTTGCCAACTTATTCGGGTTTACAGTGTAGATATGATCACTGTTATTCATGAAGTGTTCATTGGATCGCTTTATCACGCTTTAATAAAATAAAACATGAGCCTCTGTTTGCTGGACAACAAATGAATTGCAACAATTATTGTAGTATGATTATTATATTATTATAATACTAATGTGGATAACAATACTAACACAGCCAGTGCTTGTTATCTACTGTAACATTTGTTAAGGTATCGTCTGTGAAGTTTGCTGTGGTGGTGAAGGTCAGAATGGCTCTTGTTCTTCTTCTCATCTTCCTGCTCATGAATTCTGGTGAGTTCCTGATTACAACATCACTTTAAAAAATAAATAATACATTTTTTTAAATAGCACACATAAAATATCCCTTTTTCAAGCAGCTCAATTAGGTAGCTTGACATTTTCAGCCAATCAGAAATCAGCCTGTCAATCACTTTGTGTGTTAATGTTTGCTGACATAAGATTGGCTTACATGACTTTAGAAGGCGGGGCTTAAGAAAGAGGGCGTGTGTTTGAAGTTCAACTGAAGCAAAACAGTTGAGATTTATAAATTAGATTATGATTCTCTTGCCTTCTTTGATCATAATTAACTGCATTTATACATATTTATTTATTTTTCAACATCCAGTAGGAAAACTAACTTAAGTTAGTTCCATAAGTCTGACACCTGCAGAAATACAAAATATTGTGCAGACAAACTATACAGACTTGAGTCAAATACCCCCCAAAATTAGGTTTTTATGTCCTGTCAGTACCTTTGTTGGGTGTCTAACCTCAAATAGTTTTTTAATTCCTCTTTTATATATATATATATATATATATATATATATATATATATATATATATATATATATATATAAAATATTAACATATTATATTATATCTACTGTTAATCTATTCATTGTTTTTAGGAGAAGCAGGTGGATGAAAAAGAGAAACGATACAATGGAGTCTCAGGTGAGAAAAAGGATTTTTATTATTTATTATTATTAGTTGAACAAGTAACTTCAAAATTCATGATTAATGCCGTTTTTAGACATTAGTTATTTATTATCTCTCCATTCTGTTTTTTTAATGGCGAAGATGAATCGTTCCAGCCCTCGTCATGACAGATGTAAAGCTTGTGATGTTGAGTTGAGTGAACCGGTGTATGAGAATGTAAAGGTAAGTGTTCCTCGTTCATAAAAGATAAACTCTCCTCACCTTCAGCCAGAAGTCATTAATGCTCTTCAGTGTCAGTGTGAAAATATCAGACTAAATATGGAAATTCAAATAAGTACAAGCTTTTTGAAAGGTTTTCAAATTTAAACAGAATTTAATTGACTGTTTTAGTTTAAGATTTTATACCACATATTATACCAAGCAGAAATTTGAAGTAAATTACTTATTAATGTATTAATTCACATATTTCTTTCTTTCTTTCTTTCAGAATGACGGGAAGATCTTAATGATACAGAATAATAATACTTGGTATCTTAAAGGCCCAAAAAGATCTCCTGTTTGGATGTTTGATGTCTAAAGAAATACGTGTGAAGCTTCTTTGAACCAATGTGTGTTGTGAAAAGGAACTTACAAAGAAATGGTGTTGAAGTAACATTTACATTATGAACTGTCATTTTGTGAATATAGAGGAGTGTTTTATGTCAGTTAATTTACATACAAAAACATTTGCATAGAAACGGGAAGTTATTATAACCATAATATAAGTTATTCAGAGTAACCTGTCTAACATGCTCTGTCTCCAAACTCTCCAAACATTTCTCTTTGTGTACTAGAGATGAAAGCTACTATGACAAGGTATGAGAGTTTTTACATATTATTTAATGAAGAGTTTGTGAAATTCAATTTAAAGTCTGTAAATATGTAGACACTTAATGTTGTAATGAATATATTTGGTAGCTGATCTTCATAAGAAGCTGAAAAGCTTTCATTCAGCAGAACTGCGATGAATAAAGAACTGTCATTTGTATGATAACAAACCTTTTTAGAAGTTTTACTGCTAAACGCAACATGTTACAAGAGTCACATTAAACCCTAACGCTCAAAATAATTAATTGGTTTGAGTAGGACAAACTTAAATTGAACAGAATAGTTCAGTCAAATTAACTTTTATGAGTATTTAGAACTTTCTTTTTCTTTCAAGTTCACAGAACTGATATATTTTAAGTCTTTCATTGTTTTGAGTTTTATTACCTTATTTCTTTTAATTTAGACAAACTTAAGTTTAACTGAAACTGGGCTGGGATTTCTATTTCCCAGCATGCTTTTCCCATGGCACTCGAAAGGGAGAGTAAATGGTAAAATTGCTAAAAATTGCTAAAAGTCTACTAAAATGTTTTTTGTGCAAGATTAATGTTAAGTGGGAGATTCTGTAGTGATTAATGTTTTGTTATGATAATTTAGAAGAATTTAATGTGGTTTTTGGAGAGTTACCATAATGGTGACAAGCGCTGCATGCGGCTTGGCTTGAGAGCAAATGTTTGATGCTTTATATTGCTGTACTCAATCAGCAAGTGTTATAACATGTTATTGTTAACATGTTAACAAATTATTCTTTTTTAAATTAGTTTGTTGTAACTAGTTTTATGTTAATGAAAATGCTTGTATTGGTATTATATGATAATTTTAAATTAAGTGCATAAATGTACTCAAACGTTTTAAGTTAAGAACAAATAATATGTATGAGTACTACAAAATAAAAATCTGCTAATTCTGCTTACTTAAACTTTGAATTTCTTAACATAAACATTCTGAGGCAACTAATTGCCTCTTTTTTTGAGTTTTGTCAACTTATTCAGGTTTACAGTGTAGATATGATCACTGTTATTCATGAAGTGTTCATCGGATCTCTTTATCACTCTTTAATAAAATAAAACATGAGCCTCTGTTTGCTGGACAACAAATGAATTGCAACAATTATTGTAGTATTATTATTATATTATTATAATACTAATGTGGATAACAATACTAACACAGCCAGTGATTGTTATCTACTGTAACATTTGTTAAGGTATCGTCTGTGAAGTTTGCTGTGGTGGTGAAGGTCAGAATGGCTCTTGTTCTTCTTCTCATCTTCCTGCTCATGAATTCTGGTGAGTTCCTGATTACAACATCACTTTAAAAAATAAATAATACATTTTTTTAAATAGCACACATAAAATATCCCTTTTTCAAGCAGCTCAATTAGGTAGCTTGACATTTTCAGCCAATCAGAAATCAGCCTGTCAATCACTTTGTGTGTTAATGTTTGCTGACATAAGATTGGCTTACATGTCTTTAGAAGGCGGGCTTAAGAAAGAGGGCGTGTGTTTGAAGTTCAACTGAAGCAAAACAGTTGAGATTTATAAATTAGATTATGATTCTCTTGCCTTCATTGATCATAGTGGGGTCTTAGTTTGATTTCATATTTTGTCCTTCATGTTGATGTGTCCCTTGTTCAGTTTTTACATTTCTGTGTCATAATGATCATTTCTGCTTTTCTGCAACACAGTCATCTGCAGGACTTTTTAAAACACTTCTCACTCACTTCACAAAAACGGATTGATATTATTTAGCTGTTTGCAAAAACACAAGTTTTGCCATTTTTTTTTTTCTTCTTTTTTGTTTCAGGAGTTTTTGGACAAAACTGGGATGTGAATTATGAAACTAAATCAATATGTGCTCTCAAAGGATCCACAGTAAACATGTCATGCACATACAGATACCCTCAGCAGTATCCACTGACAGATACCTTTTGGATCAAGAAACCAGATGTAGACATCAAAAGTTTAAAAGAATATCAGGAGTATAAAGACAGGGTTGAATACATTGAAGACAGACAAAACAAAACTGCTGTTCTCAGACTGCACAACGTCACTGAAAATGATGAGAAACAGTATTGTTTCAGATTAGTAACTGCAACTGAAGTACAAAGATGGTTTGGTTATCCAGGAATTCAACTTAACGTTTCTGGTAATCCACTTCTGTCCTTCATTTTCATTATTTATTTAACAAAAAGTTAGTAGTTTTAGGACATGGTTAGAAGGATTTGTGTCCTCCAGCTCTTCAGGTTCAGGCTCCACAGCAGGTGCTGGAGAAAGAAGCGGTCAATCTGACATGTAGAACTACCTGCAAACTGACAGACAGATTCATCTGGTACAAAAATGGACGGGCTTTAAACTTTCACAGCGACATCCTGCAGCTTCAGTCAGTCCGCAGTGATTCTGGCAGTTACAGCTGTGCCGTCAGAGGACATGAACATCTGCCCTCTCCTGCTGTCAGCCTCAGCGTCATGTGTGAGTCTTTATTCAATTAGAATTATGAAAACTGATATTAAACACCTGATTACAAATATCATGGATGGAGTATCACAAATACATACAGACATTATATATCTAGCAGTCGGTCTCCACAAAATGACATATTAATAATAAGACCATGTTGTTTTACCTTTAGATTCCCCCCGAAATACATCAGTGTCCATCAGTCCGTCTGGTGAAATAGTGTCAGGAGATTCAGTGACTCTGAACTGCATCAGTGATTCAAACCCTCCTGCAAATATCAGCTGGTTTAAGGAGAATGAAACCTCAGCTGTTGGATCTGGACAGAGTTTCAGCATCTCCAGCTTTAACTCCAGTTTCAGTGGACGCTTCTACTGTGAGGCTCAGAATAAATATGGATCTCAGAGATCAGCGTCTGTTTCTCTCACTGTTAAAGGTATTCAATATTAAGACGCTCGTGCTCATCACATTTAAATGTATTAAGGGTGAAGTTTATCCACTCACTAATTTATCATCACATGTTCAAAGACTTTAATGAAAATAAATGATCTTGACATTGTCTTTCCTCTTAGGTGTTTGGAATATCATGGATGTCATTGCTGTTTGTGCCACTATTGCAATTGTAGCTGGATTTGGGCTCATCTTGTTGCTCATCATTTTGTGCATAAGGTTAGTGAGCAGTATATATTTACTGTAAGTATGTGCATTTTAAACATATTTAAACAATTTTCTAAGTTTACTAAATCATAAATCCATACTCAAAATGATTCTTTTTCAGATATCTTTAGTGCTGAGCTTGGAAATAAAAATGTGACATATTTTTTGGCAAGCCATTTTTTTATGCGAAGACAGTCTTTTAAGTCTTATACAGTTTTAACAACTTTCATATATGCATTTATCCTTATATATTTAACAACAGGAATAAGAGAAGAAATAATGACCCTAAAGACTCTTGGCAAAAAAAGGTGAGCTTCTATCCAAAGTTAAATCATTTCATTGTAGTGATTTTGGATTAGCTTTACATGAGGGCACCACAAATGTAGTTATTTATGGGCTTAAATATTAATATTAATATTTTGTATTAATATTAATATTGAGTCAGATGATTCCTTCCAATATTTCAGGACACTAGTCAGGATTCTCACCTTGACAATAAAGAACAATAATGAAAGATTGTTGACTGAATTAGAATTTTATAAATTGGAGGAAGTTTATCATCTGACCAATCTGAAGGATTTAGTGAGATTCGGGCGAGCTTGTAGAGCTTCTTATTATCAACACAAGAATGACACAGTTTGCAATAAAATGAATTTATTAACAAAAAGATATACAAGAGTAAAATATCACACTCACTAAATACTACGAGGGAAAATGTCTAAACTACTAAGGAAAAATTACTAAACTACTAAGAAAACTGAATCAATAATCAAACAGAAACTACAACACAAATGGATGTTAACAAAACTGAATACCAAGTAGATGAGCAACGGATTGGACGAAGCAATGAATGGGTAATTAGCAGTCTATGAGGGAGTCAATTGTGGTCTTTCTGGATGCTGGTATTAAAAATAGTTAATAAGCATTTACTATGAATACAAATAACGTGTCTAATGTATCTATCTGTGTATGCTGACCCTAGATCTCTACACAAATAGCAATCTCATTTAACAACAACCTAATGCCAAGACCTTTGGGAAAAGGTTTGGTTAGCTTATATTTACGTTTCACTTGGTCGGGTGATCAGTCCGGGAATGGGAAACGTTATCCACTGGTATCCTTCCGTGTGCACTGGGAGACTGGATTGCTTTCCAACAGCTGCAGAGCTGCACTGAGTGCTGGAGGTCTTTGTGTAATCCAGAGAACTGTAGGTCAGATGGTGGTCAGTCCGTAGGATCTTCTGTAGGTTGGAGGTACTTGAGCTATGCAGGTCGGGAGTCAAAGTCCTCTGCAGAAGCACTTAGGCTGCTTGAAGATCCGTGCGGTGAAAGGTTTACTCGCAAGGGTCTCACCTTGGTCGTGCTGTTGTTCTTCCCTCGTCTGGTCAGAAACTCAGAAGGAGGGTTTGTTCAATTGGGGAAGCTTTTATTCCTTCCTGTTGGGGAGGGGATTACAAATCCCCACCTTTCCTGATGTGGTGATGTGATTGGGTCACAGCATTCCAGGTGTGCGTCCCTTAACACGCCCACCTTTCATCCTGTGAAACTTGTAGTATTGTCCCAAAATACACAGTTAAATAAAACAATGTCTTTAGGACCTTGGAAATGCTTTATTTCTTTTTCAAACCTTTCTCAAAGTCCTTCCCAGCTAACAGAATTTTGTTATAAGAACGTTCTCTAAATATTCAGTGTTGGTTCTGGGAATGTAAAAAACGTCCAGTTTTCTTGACGTTAGAGGAACGTTTCCTTAATGTTAGTAGAATGTTATTTAAAGGTTAGTATGATGTTCCTGAAACATTCTTTCAATCATTCAAAAAAATATACAAAAACCACATATTTTGTTCACTTGAGTACTTACAACATCCCAAATGTTTTCAACTATTTGTAAATCGTGAGAAAATTGCAATTTTAACCAAGGCTCCGGGACATACCCGCGTTACCCTCGGTTTCCGGTTTTATTTTGTAAAAACCATGGAAACACCAAAGACGCTTTAATATATTACATGTTTTAATAGACAATGGAACAACTTTTTAATATATTTATAGACAGAAAGCTAATTATTGTTATATAGCTCAACACGTTTAGTCTTATTGCTTAAATCTAATTTTCTTGATTTTTTGCGAGTACCTTGCTTTACCATGCCTGAGAGAAAAAACACTATTTTGTCAAGTAGCTAACATAGCATAATCAGATGCAGCTTTATTTTATTTTGCAGCCTTCGGTCCTGCTCTGCTTCACACTAAAGTAACGTTAATAATCGCATCCATGAACATGATTTGTTCCCGAGTCCTATCCCAATTCTTTTCCACCGTCCGTTGAGATGAAGACCACATGTCCCAAGATTCTGCGCTTAAACTTGGCGTCATCAAGCTACGCCTTTGTTTTGAATAGACCTCTAGCGACCTCCAGTGGACAGAAAATATTACATAGTGCACCTTTAATTCATTCACAAAAATGCCTGAAGTTCTGTAGAGTTATGTGTTTAAACTTATCATACACATTATCATTACAAATGTGGAGAGACGAATGTTTACAGGTTGCTGCAAGTTCAAATGTATTCATGATTCTGTTGCAGGCATCTACAGGAAAGAGCTCTGAATCTGGAGATGGTAAAGATGCTTCTATTCAAGATTGTAGAAATAAAGACACAAAGAAGCTCGAAGAGGATGAGATTCAGTATGCCAGCATTACAATTCAAAATCCTGCTACTGAAGACAAGTGAGGAAAAACTGAATTATTTTGCTTTAGCATAAATCAGTTTTATTGTCAGTTTAAGTTGTTTTTATAGAAAATAGCATCTTAAGTATATAACAGATACAAGTATTAAAATCAGCACCTTAAAACAAACAAACAAAACAAAACAACAACAACAAAAAAAAACATTTCCGGCTTCAGCATATTTTATGCTCTGAGTTTATTTTATTCTCAGTTAATTATGTATTTATCATTTTTGCAGATCTACTGCAAGCCAAGAGAAGGATTTGTCTGTGATTTACAGCAGCGTCATGATCCAGACTTAATTTTTTTCAATTCTGGGATTGCATCTAAAAACATTAACCAGACTTGTGTTTCATTTAATCATGATTACATTTTAAATGTGCATTGCTGTTTTGCTTCTTATCCCATTCCCATCATAAATGTAATTTTGCAAAGCATAACTTTGTATTGCCATATTTCCTGTGTGCTAATAAAAAGTTTCAGACTGGTCAGGTAATATCAGATACTTCTTGTTTGAGTCTTTTAGTAAATTACTAAAAAAAAAAAAATGTCAAAAATAAACCTGTTATGAGAAATACTAAAGGTTTAACAGCTAAACCCAGTCTCCTCTACGAAGAAAGCTGGAGTGACTTGGAGTGCAAATGTTTGTTTTTTTAATTTATTATTATTTAGATTTATTTAATAAAAAAGTAGTCATCATGTACTCATAACCCATCTCTTCTCATATTATAAAAGCAGGTAGTAAACTGCTGTACTGTTAAACTCAACCACTAGGAGGATCTGAAACAGTCCGAGCACGTGAGAGCTTCTGATTGAAAGAGCACGCGCCGCAGGTTTTTTGCCAGTTTTTTTTTTTTTTTTTTTTTTGGCCATAGACTGTGTTCAGAAATTATTTCACAATAATGTAGAACACGATTGAGGCTAAAGATTGCATATTTTTAATAGATTCAAAGATTGCCATAGATATCATCGCCCTGGCTAGTGTTGAAGTGTAGGTTCTGATATATTGGATCCGATTGGCTCATGTCCTTAAACTTGATACTGGATTTCTTTATGGTGGCGTAGGGTCTGTCATCAGGAGCGTTCTCATAAACACCAATGGCCTGAATCACAAACACAAAGTGTAATTCTATTTCTAATCAGCTGTTGAAATGGTTCATAAAGTAAGCAGAAGTTGTGTGTTTGTGGTGGCTCTGATCTTATGATGTACCTTACTTACCTCCTCGCCGTGATGCTCATTGTGGATAGATCTAACCGTAACACGTCCTGAAATAAAGCAAAGAATGCAGATGTTTTCTGTGAAATTAATTTAGTACACACAAAAAATAGAGCTTTTTTGCATGTCGTATTTGAATGTTCACACACTTGATTTCTTGACTCTCTTTCTCCACTGACAAGTGACCAGTCCAACTGCAAATATGATCAACATGACAACCAGTCCAGCGGCAGCATAGAGAATAAAGTACACAGGCACTGGGAATATATAGACAGACAGGTGCATTTTTTTATTTTTCATATACATAAACTGACATGTTGCATACACTGACAATCTCTATTCCTCTGTTTCCAGCACCTGTATATTACTGAGATGACTTTTGGGTCATAACATTTTTAGTTACTTCATGTATTGTGAAGAAAGACTATAGAAACAGTTTGCATAACTTAATACATGTAAAATGTCAATGTATCTATAAAGGGGTTGCAACTCATCTGCTGGACCATGTGCTTTGACAAAACATTTAAAAGAGGAGATCGCAACATGCATTAACACTTAAGGATAGAAATGCAGGCATTATAATAAGATGTTTGTCTACCTGTTGATGTCAGTGAGTGTGTGCCTTCCTTAGTGGTTGAAGATATGGAAACTGAGTGTCTTGGTGTAGTCGATTGTATTTCAGCACTTGTCCCTGGATTTGTATGTGTTTCCATCGTCCTAAGATGAGTCAGTTCTTCCAAGTATTTTGTGTTGTCTGTTTGTAAGTTTTAGAGGAATTTCAAAGAGAATTCTATTACATTTAATATGAAACAAACAGTACAGCAACCCTTCATGCTGTCTCACACAGGCAAAAATAGCATAAGATTTGACCATGTGGCAGCCACTAATAGTCTGGCAGTGCAATGAAATGCATATTATCGCTTGTCGTTCTTACCTTTCTGTACTATAAGATTGACTTTCTTTTTTCCAACTCTCTCCACTCCACACCAGTAAATCCCAGAGTCTGACTCCTGTAGATCAGTGATGGTTCCTTTCCCAGAATCCTCCAGTCTGTATCTCCCTTCAGATGACCAGTCAGATTTAACTAATGTATCTCTATCTCCACATGGATCTCTGCAGAAATACTTTATGTTGGTTGAAGCCCAGCTGTGGGAACATTTAATTGTGATGTGTCTTCCTATCCAGAAATTCCACCAGTAGTCTTAAATTCTGTTTAAGGAAAATAGGGTTTGTACTATCAGTTCCTCTTGAAGTCTCTTCGGTTTCAGTTATTCAATTGCAAAAGTAACTTACGTACTTATTGTCTATTAACATTATAATAGGAAGTGTGATTTCTTCACAGCCACTGCATTTACTTACTATAAATGGATTATATTTATACTCATATATATATATATATACTCATCTCTTTCGTGAGCACTTATCCTTATCTTAAAAAAAAAAAAAAAAAAAAAAATCTATACCTTTCTATCCTACCTTTCTTTGCTTCCTTCGCTTCCTTTAATCTCTCTCTATTGTAGCTTATGATACTCTGAGCACTGCCTAAAACTTGTATTGTGAGCACTTCTTGTCCCTATTTGCCTCGTCATGATGACTCGCTTACTGTATTCCTCACTTGTAAGTCGCTTTGGATAAAAGCGTCTGCCAAATGAATAAATGTAAATGTAAATGTAAATGTTATATTTACAGCACAAATGCATACAGATATAATCAGTGGAGAAATTATTTGGTCAGAGAGATCTGACTAAACAAGCACTTATATTTATGACCTTTCCTTGTGTGTTAACAGTTTGACCTCCTCTAATCAGCTAGTTTAACCCTTTAATCAGTTTTTCACCCATTTAGTTGAAATATTTTGGTTTTTAGTTATGGTCACACTTATAATCTATACCCATTAGGGTTAAAGTCATTTTTATCTTGTTAAAATTATTATTTGCATATGTATGAGCTTAATAATAACATTGATAACAACAACCTGTTTCAATAATAAAATGTTGTCATGTCCGCTCAGGCTGAACCAGAAGCCCAAAGTATACTTTGCTTGTCCATGTTCCACTCCGTCTCGGAGCGCGCACAGAAAGCCGCTTGGAAAACAGTATCTCTTTCGTGGCTTAATGCAGTTTTAATATCTCTTTTTATTATCGAGCATGTCCTGTAGTTTAGCAACAGTAGACTGCATTTTACGACAATCACTGATCTAGCTGATTTGGACGTTGAAGGGTTCGCTCAAATATGAAAATTCTGTCATTAATTACTTACCCACATGTTGTTCCAAACATGTAAGACTTTCGTTCATTTTCGAAACACAAATGAAGATCTTTTTGATGAAATCTGAGAGCTTTCTGTCCGTCATCTGATCAGTTCTATATCAAACTATATAAAACTGTTATCGGCTGATAACAATCGCCGCCCGATCAATTGGAGAACCCTTAAAAGATTAGTTCACTTCGGAATTAAAATTTCTGATAATTTACTCACCCCCATATCATCCAAGATATTTATATCTTTCTTTCTTCAGTCGAAAAGAAATTAAGGTTTTTGAGGAAAACATTCCAGGTTTTTTCTCCATATAGTGGAATGTGTAAATTGCAGTTTCAGTGCAGCTTCAAAGCACTCTACAAGATCCCAGATGAAGAATCTTATCTAGAGAAATGATTGGCCATTTTCTAAAAAAAAAAAAAAAAAAGAAAGAAATACTTTTTAACTACAAATGCTCGTCTTGCACTGCTCTGCGAATGCTCTCCAGTCCACGCATTACGTAATCACGATGGAAAGGTCACGCGTGACATAGGCGGAAATACCGCGGTAGGGCAAAAACTCCAACTTCCAAATCGTCCGACATCATTGTTTTACCCTTGTTTTTTTTTTTTAAAGGGCATTTGACTTAGTCTTTGCCCGATTGCTTTGTAGACACTGGATCGGTACTTCTGTCTACGTCACATGTGACCTTTCCAATGTGATTAAGTGATGCTTTGAAACTGCAACCTTTTTTGGACCTTTAACCCGCTGAACCCCAGTGAAGTCCACTATATGGAGAAAAATAATGGAATGTTTTCCTCAAAAACCTTAATTTCTTTTCGACTGAAGAAAGAAAGGACATAATCATCTTGGATGACATAGGGTGAGTAAATTATCAGGGAATTTTAATTCTGAAGTGAACTAATTCTTTAGTCTTATTTGCTTTCATCAATCTCAGCAAGCTGAATTATTCCCATAGACAGTAGAGTTTCTATCACACATCAATTGAGAACTTACCTGACAGAAACATCCAGAGCATCCAAAAGACATCCAAAGAACACTGAAGAACTTTGAGTAGGGATCCTATTATGGATGATTCAGTCCAGTTTTAGCTTTCTAAGCTTTAATATTGACTGTTGTCTATAGGAGCTCTGTTATACCTTCAAGCACAGTGGTAAACCTGTATCCTCCTGTGCACTATTTCTCACATGCACACTGGTTTCAAGACACCCACACACTCATATTCAAAACCTGACCACTTCCTCTTGATTAACTTTTGGTTTGAATGGATATTCCCCTTTTATACATGACCATGGTCAGGTTTGTTCTGCCTGTCATTGTTGATAATGTAAGGTTTGAGGTGTGCAATCTGATTCTAGGCCGGTGTGAAATATCCCCTTTAAGAAAGGGTCACATGCTGCCTGTACACTTCTCAGTAGTCATTTCAGTTGTTAGAAAGTAGTGGGAATACTAAAAGCAGTTAGGATGACAGCATTTACAGTTAGGGTGACAGCAAAATTACATTTAGACTAAACAACTAAAATTAGAATTTGAGTCAAATTAACAACATTTAGAGCTACTCCCCAGCTAACAGAATTTTGTTATAAGAACGTTCTCTAAATATTCAGTGTTGGTTCTGGGAACGTAAAAAATGTCCAGTTTTCTTGACGTTAGAGGAACATGTTTTAAAAGGTCTGTTTTAAAAGTCTGGTTAGTAATAAGTGAAGCTGGTAATGCTGTTTGTGGAGTTGTTTAATCAGATCTTCAGAGATTTAATGTCTTTTATCTTCAGTTCATCTAAGACTGTGGCTGAAGAAAGTTGTAGTTTGTGTTCTTATTTCTCTTTCTTTCAGTGCTTGTTCACAGCAGGTGTTTGAATGATTGAAAGAATGTTTCAGGAACATCATACTAACCTTTAAATAACATTCTACTAACATTAAGGAAACTGAACATTTTCATGTTCTTGGAATGTTACAAATCAACGTTCCTAGAATGTTGAATTTTAGATCAAAATTAAGTTGAAAGAACGTTTGAAGAACATTATACCTTATAAAAATGTTCCTCTAACGTCAAGAAAACTGAAGTTTTTTACATTCCCAAAACCAACAAAATTCTGTTAGCTGGGTCTATGAATTTTTTTTGTGCCTCTAGTGGTTATAAAATAAAATTAAAATAAAAAATAATTTAAAAAAAATAAAACTACATGCATCTTGTGGAAGAAGATTGTTTTGGTTGTGCTTCAGTTCTTTCTCTTAGTTTTAAATATTCTGCTATAATACAAAAACCTAAAAATGCCCTTTAAGGGGACATCGGATGCCAATTTTCCACAAGTTAGTATTATTTTTTAGGGTCTTCATGAAAAGTCTATAATATACTTTGATTAAAATTTCTGAATGGTTGTGTAAAAAAACACCCTTTTTGCCTTGTCAAAACCAGCTCAGTTCACAGTGAGCCGTTTCGGTGCATGTCCCTTTAAATGACAATGAGCTACTGTTCACCCCACCCCTATCTTCCGTGAGCGGGCTGTAAACACTACTTGGCAGGTATTGCATTGAACTCACCATTCTTATTTATGCAGGTATAAATGCTCAAAAATGATTAAAATACATGCATAAATGCTCAAAAACGAACTTGCTAACTAGCACATTATTAGGAAAGGCGATTTGCAAAGATTCATAAAAAAATCTATAACGTTACTCACGACTTCTGGAGGTACTGATCCATCCTTCAGGAACTTTTTAGCAAAACATAAACTTTTTAGCGCAGACATAAACGCATATAGGTAGATCCGGGGGCGCATTCCCTTCAAAAACAAAATTAATCCACTGCGTGCTCAGATGTCGAGAGTAAAGGACGACTGCTATGTTCATTCTTATATCCAATAACAAAATGCCTCAGTTTCTTAGGAGCCATTCTTGTCTACACCTGCGTGGCGTCGAAACAGTGTCTGTTTACAGCTCACTCAGGGCAGGTCTTTGCTAAAACGACAGTGACCGTCAAGAGTCGTGGGAAGGGCCTGTGCAAATTTACGTCACTTTGACAAGAATCTGTGATCTAACAAAGTGCTTATGATTTGTGGGGATTAAAAAAAAAAGCACTGGGTGGATTTTTATCAATATAGGGTGGTTGTGTAGAAACACTGCCAACACACATTTATGTCCAAACACCATGCAAAAGTCAATTTTGCATCCAATGTACCCTTTAATTCCCTTAAATTCCCTTGCAAAGCTGTGTGCTCAGTACAACATGACATGAGCACTGATGTGTACTGTTTGTTGGAAAAAGTAGATTGTTGCTTGTGGAAAAACACTGAGATTATTCATTCCAAACCCTGATAGTTTTTGTGCCAGAAAATATGATAGAAGATAGTGAGTTTTAGTTAGCTTAGCTTCATAAACTACTATAAAAAGAATATGAATTACCCACTTTCCTCAGTTTTTTTTTTTTTTTTTTTACATTTAAGTTTAGTCATATAGCAGACAGTTTGGTCCAAAGCCAGATACAAATGATGAACAATTCAACAGAAGCAATATATCAATGGGGTTCAGTAACATGAGACCCTTTTTTCTTGCAATTTTTCTCTTTCTAACTTGACACAGCTTCTTAAACCAGCAGCATGGTGCAAGACACATAAAAAATATACGACTATATGACTGACTATGATTATGCCAATAAAATGAATAGTATATTGACATCTAAAGCCACAGGCTTATTGAATTTAATGTACTTGTCTTGAACTTCTCACCTGGATGGTTGGCCTATACTGCGTCCCAATTCTCCGACTTGTACTACGCCCTAAAAGTATGTTTGTTTTTGTGAAGAAAAAGTACATGCTTTTGAGTGTGTAACAGAAGAGTATACAAGCTTTGGGACACACTACTTTGTCATAATTGCATCTTTAATGGACGATCTGTCACTTAGTTACATGCAAACTGTAACCGTTTAAACTGCCCTGTCAATCATCTTGTCACAGTTAAAATCCTCCACATTCAATTAAATTTAATTTCCTACCATTTCGGAAATGTAGTCGTACAATAATCTGCCAGTCATAGATCTTTCATATGGAGAACTCTCCTCATGTTTGCATAATGATGCATTTAAAAGTTAATGTTATTGTTATAAAAGTTCACAATGCTGTTGCTTAGGAAAAATAATGTAGATAACATTTAATAAATATTTTTTTGTCAGGTTAGATACTGATTATTAATCACTCTAACCCCTTTATCTTAACCGCTCTGCTTAACCGTCGGTCTCGCACATCTGTCATGTTTGTGGTTTTTTACACTTTTTATTTGTGTATGTAGTTCTAATCGGCAATGGGCAATATTAGCCGTTAAGAGTGTGCACAGATTGCATTTCGGATTCTAACCAGAAAAAGTAGACCATCCGGGTATCTTTGGAATACTCAGTTCAACATACTATGATTTGGGACACACTAATTCTATTTTCGAATACTATTTAGGACGGGTAGTATGTGAATTGGGACGCAGCACTAGAGTCTGGTACTTTGAACCTTATTAATTGATGCTGCAATCAGAGATATCCATATACTTCATTCACTTGGCCCAAGTTTAAATTCTGATAGACTGAATCTGATTGGCTTTTTGTCACTTCAGTCTTGTCTTTAGATTTCATTTCTGTGCTGTTCTGTGCACCCTGAAGAAAATGAAAGCACACCATTAATATGGCTGACAGGCCTTTGTAAAAAGATTGGACATTCAACAAGCTCAGATGTAAAGGCATTTAGTTCCTGTTTGTGCTCAGTAACTGACACACAGAATTGCTGGCATCACTCACCTCTTCATCTCTAAATGTATTGTTTCTGTTGACAGGTGTTGCTGATGCACAACCTAAGAAAATTGTGAAAAGTATTGGCTTATTTTTATTCATACCAGGTGTTAAATTATTTTGATAATTGACAGTGTCTGTGTGTATATGTGCACATACTTTCTGATGTCTTGGCTCTCTTTCTGTACTGATAAACGGTGACCACTCCAACTACAAAAAGGATCACTGCTATGGCCAGACCAGCACCAGCATATTGTGAAGTGTGTACAGACACTGAGGAAGTGAGAGAGAAAATTGATGCAGATCTGCTAAAGTCTGCATTAACAGGTATTACTATACTTGTTACTATCTATTTGCATTGAAACTACTCTCAAGCATCAAATTATGTAGTCTGTGCCAGTTGACAGGTTAAACCATCACCGTGGTGTTTACCCCACCTGGCTATGATGGCATAAAGTGTGCCAGATACCATTCAGGTACATTTTCAGGTACGGCCTTGGCAAAAGCTGCTAAATGTACATGGATTAAGTTAAAGGGTTAGTTCACCCAAAAATGAAAATTCTGTCATTATTACTCACCTTCATGTCATTCCACACCTGTAAGACCTTCGTTCATCTTCGGAACACAAATTAAGATATTTTTGATAAAATCCGATGGCTCAGTGAGGTCTCTATTGACAGCAAGGTAATTAACACTTTCAGTGCCCAGAAAGCTACTAAAGACATATTTAAAACAGTTTGTGGTTCAACCTTAATATTATAAAGCGACGAGAATACTTTCTGTGCGACAAAAAACTAAAACAAAATAACGCCGCGTTATTTTGTTTTAGTTTTTTGTCGCACAGAAAGTATTCTTGCCTTTATTCATCAATATCTAGTGATGGCCGATTTCAGAACACTGCTTCATGAAGCTTCGAAGCTTTACGAATCTTTTGTTTTCGAATCAGTGGTTCAGAGCGTGTATCAAACTGTCAAAGTCACGCCCCCCAGTGGTGAACCATTGAAATTTCAAACACTTATGATGTAACAAAGCCTCGTTTACTGAAGTCACGTGACTTTGGCACTTTGGCAAACCACTGATTCAAAACAAAAGATTAGTAAAACTTCGAAGCTTCATAAAGCAGTGTTTTGAAATCACTAGATATTGTTGAATAAAGTCGATATTTTGTTTTTTTTGACGCACAAAAAGTATTCTCATTGCTTCATAACATTAAGATTGAACCACTGTAGTCACATGAACTGTTTCAAATGTGTTTTTAGTAGCTTTATGAAAGTGTTAAATATCTTGCTGGCAATGGAGGCCTCACTAAGCCATCGGATTTTATCAAAAATATTCTGAAGATGAAGGTCTTACGGGTGTGGAATGACATGAGGGTGAGTAATTAATGACAGAATTTTCATTTTTGGGTGAACTAACACTTTAAGGTTGATAAAGTCGTCACCTGTTCTTGAGGGCGAGAGTTTGAGGGCATCAGTGCTTGCTGTGGTAGACGGTATAGTTGTGTGTAAATCCATGGGTGTTTGGGTTTCTTCTTTCTGCAGTTGTGCGGATGTGGTGATGCTTTCATTTGGATCTGTGTGGGAAAATAAAAAAAAATAACATACAGAAAAAGATTGACATACATTGTAGAAATGCTGTCATTCTTACCTTTTGATACTGTGAGACTGACTTTCAGATATGTGTCTTTAAAAAATCTCTGCACTCCACACCAGTAAATCCCAGTGTCTGACTCCTGTAGGTCAGTGATGTTCACAGTGAAGGAGCCATTTCCAAAATCCTCCAGTGTGTATCTTCCTTGAGGTGACTGATCAGATGAGACCAGGACACCAGTTCCATATTTGCATGGATCTTTGCAGAAATACTTCATGGTTTTTTCTGCCCATTTATGGAAACATGTAATTATCACACCTTTTCCACTGTATCCATGTATATTAATCACTGTGGTGAATGTGATCCTAAATTCTGTTGGATGAAAAATTGAATGTCTCAAAATGAAGTAATGCAAATCACGTGAATTCACTTCAGTTTAGCATCACTTTTGAGTAGGGTTGGAACGACGCGATGACATAATCGATTATATAAATTAGTCAATTTGCTTCGATTGTCGCGCTGTTTATGTTCTCTAATGATGGCTGCTCTTGGGCATGCTGAATATCAGCCATTATTACAAAAATATCGAGAATTTTTTTTACAGAGACAGAATAAAATGGTGCTCTGCATGTTCTTTATAACTAAAATGGCACCACAGCAGCACAACTTATATGCAGAAGCATCTGAAAAGAAAACATCCCAGGGCTCTCCTACCTCAAAACGACGAGACGGCAGTGTATTTGGACTATTACAGTGAATTTTTACACAGCACTAAAATACGCCTGTCAGTCTCATATTTTCATACAGCGTTCTGCTTTGTTGTTGTTGGTGCAAGGCTGTGAGACGTGTGGCTCAAACTCTGTGCAACCGATTACAAAGCATTTAACGCTATTGTTGGTTATTTAAAATATCTAAAGGATGAACTAATGCCTCAGTTAGACTCATTTATTTAATTACACGCTGTCAATCATGGTTTTATTAACACTGCCATTTTAGATACTGTCACTTTTAGTTAGTTAGTTTGTTCGAATGTGGTTGTGACTTCAGCTGTTTGATCATATTCAAGCAGCTACTTTAATCTAAACAAAATGAATATGAACAAAACATTTCAGGATTCACTCTTGTAAGTAGTTGCTGCTGTAAATCCCAAAAAATGACTGTGAAAGCAGCCATAGTAAACACTTTTCCTAAACCTTATCTACACTGAATAAACCTTATGTTATGTGACAAATAATATCATTAGGTAAAAGTTCATACATAGATTATTTACAGTTATTATTTATTGGTAAATTAGCCAAAGGATTAATCAACTAATCAGAAAATATTCATTGTATGGGCAAAACAGTTCTTCAAAATATCTCTGTTCAGCAGAAGAAACATACAGGAAGTCATGTTTGTGAAACATGAGCGCCGGTAAATGAATTACTTTGCATGAATTATCTCAATTAAGGAGTGCATTTTTCCCACTGTTCATTTACAGTCATAAATATGGAGAGAACTGACCTGGCAGAAAGATCCAGAGCCAAAAAACACAGAATAACTTCATTTTGAGCTGTAATTCTGTTGTGTACGGGCTTTCCGCTTTGACTGAGTAGCCTTTGTCTCCAACTGAAAAGATTTCATTTGAAGATAATGATGCATGTTTGTGTCTTCACAGCCCTGAAATACCACAAATGCATGTAGAGTTTAATGACCACTTCCTTTGTAATGCTCGAGTTGTTTTGCGCTGGTCTAAGTTAGAGCTGCACGATTAATCATTAAAAGATCGCAATCTTGATTCAAACGCCCATGCGATCTTATTCCTAAATGACAACAATTCTCTTGTGTCTTTTAAACCTGAAAAAACCGGAACATTCAAATCTGCGTTGGCGCTTCCACTGACCCAGAGAGAGCAGTTGTCATGTTTTAAACAGCTTCACAAACGGTCTTTTCAACTACACAGTATCATTATTTCTGTGTTACAAATATTCAAATTATTCAAATTATCACAAGTACTGTGATAAAAGTTGATAGTTTGGATCAAAAACACTGTCTACGGTAGTGATCAAAATAGAGTAAATCACCTTTTGAAAGTAACGTGGTGCTTCAAATAACTATTGCATCGATTGCATCAATTACATTGTTACACCACTAGGTGGTGACAAGTAACTTTTAAAAAATTGTCATTGAATCATTCAAAAGATTCATTCAAAACACTGATTCATCCAGTAATACAAGTATTTTTAAGTGAGTCATTGAATCATTCATTCAAACCAATTTTTTAAAAAATAATTTGTTCGAAGTAGTACTGTTATTACTGTTAATGAACATCCCGACGTGTCCATGCTGCTGAGAGCGCTGTTTAGATTAATACGCTATGTGTGCCTTCCTCTCAACAACAAAAAAATATATAGTAAAAAAGTGTCTGATCTGATCATAGCGATGTGGATATGTTTACACCAGCTCTGTAATTCACCATTTACCAGTCAAGTCACGTCACATTTATTTATAGCCTACCACTACAGTGTAGCCTATTGCTTTAAAGCCACAAATATCATAACTATCCATAGGCCTACTGTGATTGAGACATGTATTCAAGAAATGTATTAAAACAGAAAGACGTATTGTTTCTGCCTCAAAGGCTGCGGAAACATGGTAGTGGGTTTGTTTGTTATGCACTTCAATCTGATGTTCTTTGTTTTCTTTTCATGTATTAAATCCAGGCAATTGGTTGATGAAATATTGATCAGAGATTAAATTCACTTTAAAGAAAGGATTTCTACAAAACAAAACTTAATGTAGAGGTCAAAATCATGTCTGACCCACTCCATGTATATTGCGCATCTTATGATGTATCTTACTCATGCTGTTAACTTTTCATAATCAACATAGATTAAATTAAAAATAAAAAAAAATAAAAAAATACAATATTATAATATTTAAACACAAATATGAATCTAAATAGGCTACGTTTTCTTTAACCCTGTTCTACAAACGCACCGCCGCGTTCTGATGGATTTTTCCTTAATGACGGGAAGCAACTCCACCTTATAGATTAGTGTAAGACAACTATAAAGGGTCTACTTTTATTTGTGTACACTCACAATAACATCAAAACCTTGTGCTTTTGTAAAATAAAAAAAAAAATGGTGCGCTTTCAACTGTCTCTGTCTCCACGAGTATCTTTCTGAAACTCAAAAATGAACTGAAACTCAGTAAATAACCTATTTATCACACAAGCATGAAATATATGTCTAAAGAAATAAAAAAAAAACATTTCTCATTTAAAACAAGTATTATCCTGCAATGTAATCTGTATGAAATTAAAGAGATGAACAGTTTCGCCTAGCTCAGCTAATTATCATTAATGTGATCACACCCACGCACAGAGCGCTCTTATATTCATAGATAATGTGCTGAGGCCATCTATGCAAAATGGTAAACGCCCCCAACAATACCTTAAAAAGCATCAACAAAGGCTATAGTACAGTGCATTGTAATTTCATGTCGGAGTGGGATTTGAGGGAAAGTTGTTTTACCGGTGAGCGTGAGCGATACACGAGTGGAGCGTTTGCTTGGGCCGTGAGCGATTGAGTAGAGCACGCTGGCATAGAGAGGAAAATTGAGTGGAGCGTCACACCATTTCGCTTCGCTCACATGATCTGATTTTAACATAAAATTACAGCTTTAAAGATGACATTCAGAATACAGGGTGTGATTTGCTTCAGTACTTTTATTAACTCTCAAAACCATAACATAATGCTTATTTGCTAATTCATGTAATTAGAAGGATTTAATCATATTTAAATCTAATCAGATTTAAAGACTATGATTATGAAGTCACAGTGATTTATTTCAGTGGAATATTGGTAATGTTTGTATATTGATAGAAGTTGAACTGATGTCTAAGGGTAGTAACGTTGCCTAAGATACAAAAAAATATATTTTAGAATAGCCATGCAAAATATGATTATACAAACTCAAAACACTAGGAAAATTAATATAAAAGGAGATAAAGAAAATCCGACTTGGCACCCCTTGTGGTCATATGAGGAAGTAACAAATACTTGTCACCTACATGCATGTATTCATACTTTCTTTTTAAATGAACATTTAATTTTTGATCTTCCTGAATGCCTTGGCATGTGATTTTGATCTTATACATATCAGGTTTTCACTAGTTGTCTGAATATCCTTGCATAAAGGGGTCATGAATCGAGAAATCAAATTTTCCTTGATCTGAGATTCAGAACTCAAAACTTCCTTGTTAGTCCAAAACTAATTATTGAAACCATGCTGCCAAACAACTTCTTTCGGATTTTGTCACATTGGCTACATTCACACGGTCAGTTGTTTGGGATTGACAACCGAATTTACTTACAGGTGTGAGCCTTGAAATGTATATATATATATTTTACATGCAGTTCATGACCCCTTTAATACTAGGATCAGATATTTCCATAGAGTTTCTGTGACTGGCCCATGTTGAAGTGTACATTCTCATAGACTGAATATCTTTGGCTCTTTGGGACTTCAGTCTTGTTGAGAGGTTTCATCTGAGTGCTCTTGTCTGTGTTAGGATGCTCATTCTTGTACTTGTCTTCCTGCATCAAGAAAACAAAAGTGCACTAGTAAAATATCTGCTGAGTCATTGCATAAAATAAGTTTATTTTTAAGACCACTGAGCGACTTCTTTGGCATCACCCACCTGTTCATCTCTGCTTTCATTATGCTTGTTGACAGGCGTCACACTGCCTGTAGAAAAATCCAAGCAAAGAACCTGTAAGGGTTTTATTCAATTGTATTTTAAAAATGCATTGATTTATTTATTTATTTATTAGTTTATTTGACAGGGACAATGCTATCAGACATAGCTACAGAACAAAACCTTTCTATTGTTTTAAATTATGCTGATATAGACATGGCTTGTTTATTTATGTGCCTGTACTTGCTGAGGTCTTGACTTTTTTCCTGTACAGATGAACAGCGATCAATCCAACAGCAAATATGATCACTGTTATGACAGAACCACCGACAGCATATAGTGTGTATACTGTAATGTTCAAGGATGCTGAGGAAGAGATAGAAATATTTTTTTATTAAAAAAAGTGATTCAGATAGCCATCATCTGCATCATTTCCCAGTTGTGTTTTGAAAAAGTAATGTAGACCTGTGTATAGGGTGTCGTATTTTGGGCTAACTATTCCTTAATGTCTATGAAAATAAACTGAATAAAATAAGAATCTAATGAGGAAGTTACCTGTTATTGAGTGTAAGAATATGAGGGCATCAGTGCTTGCTGTGGTAGACAGAGTTTCTGAATGTTCTGCTGGAGTAGTTGTGTGTAAATCTGTTTGTATGACTTTGTGTGGTTCTATGGATGTCTTCATGCTTTCACTTCGATCTGGGAGAAGAAAATATTAACGTTGGTAAAAAGAGAGATACTGCAAAGAAACACCGGAATGACAGAACCTTTCAATCGTCCCATAATCTGTACAGATACAGTTATATGTAGTATCTCGATTAGCTCAGTGTTGCCTGTTGTTGAAGATAAGATTATGAATGAACTTTTTGTTGTGGAAAATTAAGAATTTACTGCTGGTCTAATCCTAATTTAGAAGTCACATACTCTTCCTGTTCAAAAATTGCCGAAACACCTCAAATGTAACTTTTTTTTCATTAAAGGGGTCATGACTTGAGAAATCAGTTTTGCCTTGATCTTTTGACATATGAGGTCATTGTACTATAAAAATATCCTGTAAGATTCAGAACTCAACTTCCTCATTAGTCCAAAACTAGCTTTTATTGACACCAAGCCCAGAAAACAACTAATTTTGGATTTTGTCAGAGTATTGTGTCATAGTGCGAGAAAAGGTCGCCTCTGCAGAAGAAGATTAATGCCTACTTCCACATCATTGCTTCTTTAGCTCTGCCAAATGATTCATGCATGTCATGTACTAATAAATACAAGACAGACCCAAACACAGGATTACTCCAGCAACAAAACCATACAGATGCCTCTGAGAATGACAAGACACTTGAAGTTGTGGAAAAAACACCATCTGCAGGCTGTATACTGTAGCACTGCAGTACTCAATTCTCAAATTGTTGCTTTCTCTTTTCCTCACTTCTACGTCCTCCAGCCCGTGACCTGGAAACTGATCGAACTCAGCCATCTTGGAGGGCATTTCAATTTTCTAAATGTACTGCAAGGAGGCGAGGAAGCTTACAGAGGAATCAAGAACGAGGACACACGGGTGTATCCTTCCCTCGCATCCTAAGGGGTGAGACACAAGGAAAGGAAGCGAGGAAAGGTAACAAGTATGCACAAATAGGAAATGAGAAGCACCCTTGGTATTTGTTGGTCTTTCCTTTGCTTCGGCATTTATAGGATTAATGTGAGGGTTCCTGGATATGGAAGAAAGTGCGTAGCTTTTGATATTGCTTTGATCTAGGCAGTTCATCCTGAACAAAAGCTTCAGTGAGCATTTAAAGCATGACACTGCAAATGAAAATGTATAAGTTTTTCACTTTATCGAAAATGATGAACTATGAATAGCCTTTAAGAACGACAGTGTGACAAACAATGGTAGATTTCTTCATAATTTGGGAAACACCACAAATTTTGTCAGCTATAACTATGGTAACTCCAAGTAGGCCTACTTAAACTTTAATTTATAATACGCTCAAATGTTTCACATTGTTGGTAAATGTTTCAACTATGTAATGAGATATTTTTCAAAATAGTAAGTTCTCAAAACAATTCCACACGTATAATTATATTTTAATATGCAAAACTGTTACCGAATCATAGCAGTGGGCATTTACTTCCAAGTCTCGACTGCAGCACGCCTCTAAACAGAGCGTTAGAAAGACAGGATTAAAAACAGGATAGAAAATAGCTTATAACATAATGTGGACCTCAGACAACATTATAAAAATGCAGCTCATGACCCCTTTAAAATTAAAGTAATTTTTGTAATATTTTGTAGGGAATATTTTAACCTTTTCAAATCATGCAAAAAATAAAAATGTTGACATAAGTCAACAAGTGTCTTACCATTCTAATGAAGTAAAAAAAGTTTAAAGATCGAAATGTGAAATTATTGGTTAAATGTGACCTAAGAGCACCAGAGGGTTAAGAATGTGTCTATTTGTTTTGTTGCATGTTTGTTGCATGTCCATAACTCACATTTGACAGTCTATGATAATGATATGAACACGATAAAGAGTAGCTTTTGAAAAACGCAGTGTCATAAGTTACTCTGTCTTTTGACCCAATACTTGGTCCACAACCATTAGTTATTAACATGTCAATGAGGGTTTTTCCACTTCATTAAAACAATACCAAATAGATACCTTTAGATACTCTCAGGATGACTTTCTGATATGTGTCTTTTCCAAATCTCTCCACTCCACACCAGTAAATCCCAGAGTCTGATCCCTGTAGATTAGTGATGGTCACAGTGAAGGTTCCTGTCCCAGAATCCTTTATTGTGTATCTTGCTTTTGGTGACCGGTTAGATTTTACTAAAATATCTCTGTATCCACATGGATCTCTGCAGAAATACTTAATGTTGGTTGAAGCCCAATTATAAGAGCAAGAAAAGATGATGTGTTTTCCACTGTATCCATATATCTCAGTTCCATCTGATGCCCCAAATTCTGCTGGATGAAATAAAACGGAGCCATTAGTTGTCTAAAAAATTTAAGAGTCCACATGGAAAACCTGGGTTTAAATTTCTCATGTAAACTACCCTCTAGACATTTTACATGCCCAGAACATTCCAAGGTGATCACAGTGTGGAGTTCTTTGGTGGACATTCAGGATGTTCTTGGAATGTTTAGGGGACTATTACTATAGGACGTTCTCTCTACACTACATTTCCATAATGTTTGCAGGACCTTTAGTCCTTCTGTCATGTTTACTGAATGTTTTCAGAACCTTTGGCAACATTACAGGAACCTTTAGGGGACCAAACTAGAATGTTACTGCAGCATTTCTTTCACATTGATTCTTGGTCTTGCAGATCCTTAATCATGCATAAGCACTGTGTGTTCACGCTTAACACATTCAAAGATAAAATACAAAGCTGACAGACTCGCAATGCGATGAACATCATTTACAGTAATCCGGGAAAGTTCTTGTAAGCTGAAGTCATCTTCTACTGTGTCATTTTGAAAGCTCTGCATAAGGAACAATGGCTTCTGGCACAGCACCGGAGGTAAATAGGCTGCCTGAGGAGAAACGCAGAAGTGACTGTGCATAGAGTCCATTGGGGCGTATATGTCGGCCAGGACCTTTGTGATTGGTTTAAAAAAAAAAAAAACGCCAGGTATCTAATGGTCCACAAATATAGGGAAATGACAGATAGCAAGGATTTACTATTTGATTGGAATTTATTTTTTTATTACTAATTTATGAGAACTTTGCATTTCATCTGTAGGTGAAATGGCTGCTTCTTAACCAATATTTCCAAATGGGTCAGGAATGCAGCGCTGTCCTGAATAAAGCATCCCCATCTAAGTAACAGGGAACCATATGGGAGCGTTCTGTTAACGTCCCAAATGTCCTCTTTGTCACGTTCTTATGTGACCACAGAATAACCAAAATAGAACGTCCCCCTAAAGTCAAATGCGCAACTTTCATTACCAAAAGAGGACGTTTTAGGAACATTGCTAATGTTCGGTAAAGGTTCAGAATTTTTGTCACCTTTAGAGAACTTTTAGGCAACGTTGCACAAGGTCACGAGAACGTCCCCTCTTACATAGGTATGAACTAAAGTTTTTGTATTTTCAAGATTGTGAAACACAAGGAAATGTTATTATGTAAAATTAATAAGAAATATTTCAGATTTTACACTATTTCTAGGTGACTAATCGAATGTTGGTAAATAAGTGTGATTTGTGTGAATGTTGGACTAGAATTCGTTGGACTTTTCTTGCTCCGAAACACAAAGGTGATTTGCAATGAGTTTAAACTTAGAACTGTGCATGTAAAAGTACTTTTTGCGCCAATTATATTTGACCGTACTGTAGAACGAAAGTCGAAGTATAAAATAACAACTGACCTGACAGAAAGATCCAGACCCACAGCACATTAAAGGTCTTCATTTTCATCAGTACTCTTGAGTCTCCAGGCATCTGTATTTGTCATGACTCAAATACTGTCTGCTAAAAATGCAACCTACTTTCAGTGCAGAGTTGCTAAATGTATACCACTGTTCACGCCAATCTTTAAATAGAGAAATGACTTCCTCTTGTTTTCACACTTCAAGTGTACACGTTAACCATTTTGCACACATCTAAGGTACAGTAAGTCTTGGTGCTTGCTTTTGTAATTTGAATGAGTTTTTGGATATTGAGAATGCCTGAAGAGTATGCATGAGTACATATATAAGACTTACTTTTGGAATAAGACCCAGACACATTCTACAGTCCGACAACCCAAAGGTATATTTTATTACACAATGACAAAACCACATTCAGACATGAGACCTCAACTACTTACAGCAAACTCACATTTGACAATCTATGATAATGATATGAACACGGTAAAGAGTAGCTTTTGAAAAACGCAGTGTCATAAGTTACTCTGTCTTTTGACCCAATACTTGGTCCACAACCATTAGCATGCATGCTAATGGCTGCATATGCAACTGACTCTACTCTATCAGCACTGGAGTTTGGAGTTTGTTTGCAGCATGGTCTCTGGTGAAATGGTGATGGTGGAGTATAGGGGAGGATCTTGGATTTGATTGGCTGCAGGACTTTCATTGACAACAGAGTAAATGGTGACATTTGTGTATGCATCGATCTGCCGTTGACTCTCTGTGATCTCCTCGTAATCACCAGCAGGCTGTGGATTCAGTGATGATTTATTATGATGTGAATAAAGAAACAAACTGACTGCTTTTTTGTATTACAGAAATAAGAGTATTAGGGGAATCAATTGCACAATTTAATACATTATGACTGATGTTTTTTTTTTATACATTATGACTGAAGTCAGTTCACTACAGTATATATCATGTAAATAAATACACTACACAAATGTCCACTAGAGGGCGATATCTGTATATTACCCTATTATAACGAGATTATAATAGGTTATAATTATTGAACGCAACTTAAAGTTGGATTTCCAACTCGGAAACTTGTGTAAATCCAACTCTTTTTGCCCAGATGTATGAATCACTTGAACACAAACTCAGTGGGTTAATTTTGAACACTGTTGGTAAACATTCACTTTTATTCAAATAAAATGCAATAATGAGTCAACATTTCCACATTGCATGATGACAAACTAGTTTTGCAAATGTTTGCAAGGATGGGTTTGCTAGCATGTCACAGCATTGTTAATCCTTCATTATTTGGTAGCTAAAAGACTTTGTTGGCACTCAACTACAAAGACGATGGTTGCGCTGTTTGTTTTCTTGTGCTGTACGCCGTCTTCTGAGCTTTGTGTAATCGAATGCCTTTACGATCGGAATTTGGAGATATCAAGTAATATCCCACATCCGTGTTTGGATGAAACATGGTATATTTTAATATTTGAGATTTTCTTAGTGCAGTATGCTTTTCAAAGAATCATATAAGCCAAAAATATATATAAATAAATAAAAATAAAAACACAATATTGTAAATACACATACTTACCTCTTTGGAACATGTGGTGCCTTGGATTTCAGCTTCAGCTTAAGTTGGAAACAGGGAAACACTTTAGTAGATAGAGTATAGACTGCATTTAAAAAATTCAGTGTATTTGTACTTACCATTGGAACTGTGTGACTTTCTTATCTGCATATTCCATACACATAGAACCACCGCAGATATAATTACCATCACTGACAGAGTGACGGCTGTGAACATCAGAGAACCTAAAACATACAGAGACAGCCTGTGTACGCTGTAAGCCAGACATGTCCAGTGGAGGGCACTGTCCTGCAGTTAGCTCCAACCACAATTAAACACACCTGAACTAGCTAATTAAGGTCTTAGGCTACGTTCCAGACAACTTGAATTTCCAATTTTTACGCCTGAAATGACACTTGAAGTTGGACATCCGACCTGTGAACTCGGGGCAGATCGAACAACCTCGACCTCAGTGACCTCATTCTTTTTTATTTGTCATTGTAGTTGAGTCATTAAATCATTACAGATTTACATTGTTTGTCACTATACATGTTTCCACTGCCGGGCCAAGTGTGTGCCAGGGCCAGATGCGGTTCCACTGTCACTTCTGGGGCTTGATTTTCCCAGCAGTCCTTCACATGAAAACCAGTTTACAGGCTTTCATAGACAACCTAGTAAGTCAGGGAAGGTCTTGTTTTTTGTTACAAGTTGCAGCCCATAGAACCGCATGGGGTAAATTTATGAAATTTGGCACACTCTGAGGACTCATAAAAAAAAAAAAAAAATGGTGGGATCGTGCCTCTCGGTGGCGCTATAATTGAACAAAAAATTTCCATTAACTACAATACAGTATTATGATATAAAATGCTATATTTTATGAATGCAAAAACTCAGTATGTGCTATCAGCACCATGCTCTGAAGGTACTCAAAAGGTTTTGAGATGGCGCCACCTTGTGGTCAGAAGTTATAATGATATTTTAAAAAATGCTAATAGCTTTATATAAATATATATATTTTTCTTTATTTTTCAAAAAGCACAACATTTTGGTTTTACTGTGAGTGTACACAAATAAAAGGGTAACGCTTTACAATAAGGTTCATTAGTTAAACATTAGTTAATGTATTAACTAACATGAGCAATACATTACTGTACATGTTACTGTATTTGTTCATCTTCGTTAACGTTAGTTAATGAAAAAACAGTTGTTCATCGTTTGTTCATGTTAGTTCACAGTGCATTAACTAATGCTAACAACATTTTAATAATGTATTAGTAAATGTTGAAATTAACATTAACAAAGATTAATAAATGCTGTAGAAGTGCAGTTCATTATTAGTCCATGTTAACTAATGTAGTTAACTAATGAACCTTATTGTAAAGTGTTACCAATAAAAGACGACATTCCACAGTTTTTAATAATATATAACTCTTATTTGTATGTCCAAAATTGGAGTCTCTTTCGCACTGGTAAAAACAACCCAGAGGTGGTATCGCCGACGCGACCACCAACCCCTGAGAGTTAATTGCTCACTATTGCAGTTAGTCTGATGCTCCCAGCCATGTTGGCATGGCTTGTTGTGCCTTCTTTGTGCTAGGCCCCGTAATTGCTGCTTGCAGCTATATTGTTTTTCTGTTTTTGCCATAATTGACCAAAACACAAAATGCTCTTGTTGACATCATATGGTCAACATGTGAACGTGATGTGTGATTGGAACTCACTGAGGTCAGAAGTGGGACATCACACCTCGGATATTTTCACATCCGTCCCGACTTGAATGCGGCATTACTACCAGTATTAGACACTTCCAGGCAGGTGTGTTGAGGCTAAACTCTGCAGGACAGTGGCCCTCCAGGAGCAGGTACGAACACCCCAGCTGTAAGTATCAGGTTTTGTGTGTTAAATGCAGGGTTTTTACGTACCGTGTGTATGCTGGACAAAAGGGGTAGACATGATTATAAGCTTGTCTTGTCAGGCACATTGTATACTAGTAAATATGCAGGACAAGTAGAGAACAGTATACAGTCTGTGTGTGTGTGTGTGTGTGCAGAGAAAGACTCACCAGATTGTGTGCTTTCATAAACTGCTGGTTTAGATGAAACAACAACACCTTTAAATTCTATAAATGTAAAAGAGGAACAACAGCATTCCCTAATCTGTTCAGATACACAAATAAAATCACATCGTGATTAGCTCAGTGTTACCTATTGTTGAATAGGTGTTGGTTTCGTTGTCATCAGGTGATGGAGATGTTGGGATTGAACTAGTTGTTGTGGATGGCTGAGAATCCCAACTTTCCCCTGGTTTAGGAGATAAGTGTTTAATAGTTATTAACATGTAGATGAGTATTTTATACCAAATACTATACATTAGTGTTGTCAAAAGTACCGACTTAGATACAAAGTCTAAGTCTGTACCTTTGACAACACTACTATACATCATTTTAACCTTTAGAATTTTATGACCATTTAATCTTTTCAGATCATGCAATTTTTTTTGTGTGTGTGTTCACGTAGCAAGTGCCACAAAAGTCACCGTGTGTCATTATCATACCATTCTGATGAAGTAAAAATTGTTTAAAAATCAAGCACCAGAAGGTTAAAAATGTGTCTTTTTGTTTTGTCATGTGTTTGTATGTAATAGTTAATGACATGTCGATGAGGATTTTTCTACTTCATTAAAATGACACCAAATAGATACCTTTAGATACTTTTAGACTGACTTTCTTATATGTATCTTTTCCAAATCTCTCCACTCCACACCAGTAAATCCCAGAGTCTGATGCCTGTAGATTAGTGATGGTCACGTTGAAGGTTCCTGTCCCAGAATCCTCTAGTCTGTATCTCTCTTTAGGTGACCAGTCAGATTTAACTAAAACATCTCTGTCTCCACATGGATCTCTGCAGAAATACTTTATGTTGGTTGAAGCCAATTTATGAGAACAAGAAATGATGATATGTTTTCCACTGTATCCATGAATCTCAGTTCCATCTGTAGCTGAAATCCCAATTCCTGCTGAATGCAATAAACCACATAACATGTATCATACACAAGGAACATGTCATTCTCAGTTTTATGTCTTATATTTTAACATTGAACTATTTTGATGAAGCTCAGTGCATATAACATGATGGCGTATATGTATGCTGTTGTAGGGACATGAATTACAGATAGAAAAGGTTTAAACTGCTATCAAGTTATTTAACAGTCTGCTGGGATAGTGTTCTGTCAATATTATAGTTATTGTCACAGTTTTATTTTATCTATTAGTTAACTAGTTTTGCATCGCCTATCATCGCACATAATGTGTATAAATTTTTTTTTTATACACAAGCAATTTAATTTTTGAGAACATTAAAAAACGTATGCAGTGGAATCAGTGAAATACGACCATGAATCAAATTTAAATGTGATGTACTGCACGTTACAGTGTGACTTCCTGGTCTCTTCTTGGACTGAGGGGATATAGGGACCCTTCAGAGCATGCGAGCAGAGCGGAATGATGCTTTGCTCAATATTCCACTCTATGCCAATACGCTCCGTTTCAATCGCTCACGGCACATGCATATGCTCCAGTCATGTACCGCTTACAATCATCGGTAAAACGATGTTCACTCAAATCCTGCCCCGACATGAAATTTCTCTGTTCAATGCGTTTATCAGTTTGTAATGAATTTCTTGAATAAATGTCTCAATTACACTCGAAAAAATATTTCAGACTAAACTTAAGTTTTTTGTAATTGAATGACATTCAAATTTTCCATCCATTTGGATTACATAGTTTTTACATAAACAAACTAATAAACTTAATGTGATCTATATTTGTAAGTCATATGTAAATGAAATGGGTAAGATTTATGTGATAGTATGCAGAAAAATGCCCGGGTTATATAACACTGCTTAGTGTTAATGTGTGTGCGCACTACTGAGTTGAAGTACCAAAATTTGAATGTAATTCAATTACATAAAACTTAAGTTTAGACTGAAATATTTTTTTGAGTGCATTACACATCATACCTAGAACTTGATTTGTCCTGGTTAACTACTTCACTAAAATGTGTGTACAGCGGTATTTATTACTATTTGTTAATGTTAGCTAATAAAAAAAATGCTCATCATTAGTTCATGTTGTATCAGGCCCATGGTTTTAAATGGTTTAGTATCAAATACTTCATCTCATGATGTCTTTTAAGAAAGCAAATAGATTGTGTCTATTGACTGTACATGAACAGTCACGAAGCATAACAAAGGTATCAATCCAGTAACTGATTTTTAGTATAGAAACCAATATGTCCTAAAGACAGTGTTACTAAATGTGACAAAACAACAATGTAGATACAGAGAAAACTCACCTGACAGACAGATCCAGATCCCAATAACATAGAAGGACTTCATTTTTGATGTTTAACCCTGTTATATTTCAGCAAGACCACATCAGTGATTCAGCCTGGAGGGCTCTTACTGGTGTACAAAGCCTTTATCGTTGTTGAGGAAGTTAAAAACGCTTATCTAAATTTACAGTGTTTTTTTTTAAACTAGCAGAACACCTAATGAATGTACTTGCATCTACTTCCTCATTTTTTAACAGTTGATGTGTGTGGACAAGCCTTTTCACACAGTTCTGAGCTCAGTGTTTGTGCTTCCTGTCATTGTTGCTTGTGAATGAGATTTGACCTGGGCAATCTGATCCAAGATCAGTGTGAAATAGCAGGGCGTGCATTGATGTTAGCACATCTGTGGACCACAAATGAGTGCTTGCATGGAAGAGTAAAGATAATGTTAGCTTGGTCCTTTTTTTCCTCTTCTGGTGGATTTCATAACCCTACGATCTGACTGCAAAGAGCAACTTTCTCTATTGACAGCCATTCAAAAAATATCTGCATTTTGACAAAATGTTTTGTAAACATTTCATTTTATTATAGATGTTTTGGAGGGTCATAAAGGTGAGAAATGGACTTCTATTTTTCCCTGTCTGTTGCATTTGACATCACAGCTTGGGTTTGTGTTCTTGCAAGGCCATCAGTTTGTCATAGTTCATGCAGCTCTATAGCCATCAGTCACGTGGCATTTGGGTTCATGTGAATGACTGATGATGTGCGCTTTGTGAACTTTGTGTCGTGTGTCTGAGAAACTAATTTGAATGTGTGTGTGTGTGTGTGTGGTTTAAACCCTCTAGCATTTTCATGTACAGGCTGATAAACATAATGACCACATCCTCCTTTCTTTTCACATAAGAGCATATTTTCTTTATTAACTATCACACAGAAAAGAGACCAGTTGTGGTGGTTGTCAGTTGTTGTGGATTACATTTGAGCCAGGTAGTTTGATCTTAGATCAGTCTGAAAGAAATGTGAGCGTTAGTGAGCCAGTTGAGCACATACAGATCAGTAACACTTCTCAAATCATTTACTGCAAACCATGGGCTGCCAGAACATTGGTGAAACTCACTGGCCCCTAGCATGTTTTTTTTTTTTTTGGTGATTGGGTCAGAATCAAAAAGCCCTCTACCACATTTAAAACCCAAAATGCATTGTGATTGGATCACTAAAATGGCATTCAGAGGTATTCATTCGGTCTCTCTTCTTGTATCGAGATGACGCAATCAAAACAGTGCACTCTTAGAAAAGATGTGTTAAAACTGACGCAAAATGAGTTAAATTCTTACACATCAATGGGTGAGTTTAGGGACAACGCTTGTTGTGTTAATTCTGACACATTCATTGAGTCAATGATTTTAACACAGTGAATGTATCAGGAAGGTTAACCAGAGGTGTAGTCAAGACCAGACCCTCCAAGACCGAGACCAAGACCATTCAAGAGGGAAGTTAATGAGATAATTATGTCATTAATCAAGCACTAGTGATGAACACCTGCTGTTAACAGGCAGAATCATTGAAGGAAAGAAGAAAACAACCAACAACAACAAATAACACCTGTGCTACTTCTGAACATGAAGATCAAATTTGCAGTGATCTCTTTGTCAAGTCCAGTCAAAAAACATCACTTACACATCAGTGCTTGTGTTTTGGGACAACACTTGTGTTAATTTTGACACATTCACTGTGTCAAACACAAACATTCAGAATGTGTCAAAAAGCATTTGTTAAAAAAGACTCAAAATGGCTAAATTCTTACACATCAGTGTGTGAGTTTAGGGACAACACTTGTTGTGTTAATTTTGACACATTCATTGTGTGATGATTTCAACACAGTAAATGTGTCAGGAAGGTGATCTGTTAACAAGCAGAATAACCAAAGGAGAAAATCACAATTTTGAAGTCACTATCATGGAGATTAAGGTTTGCTTTAGTTGAGCTCTTGACCCTTGACTTTTTAATATTAGATTTTGTTTGGGCTGTTGTAATTTTAATTATAACAACCAGACAAACAAAGAGAAAAGATGGTCAGGTGCTGTTGGTTATGTTTTCACATAATCATTATTTGACCTGAATCACTGAACTCATTTAGATTTAATGATTGGTTACAGCAGCACTGTGATTCTACAGCAGAATATCAGCTTTTTCAATACGATCCAAAAGATTTCTCAAAAATTATTTTGATTTTTTTTTTTTTTTAAGCCTATCGTTTAGGTACACACAGACATCGAGACTCAGCATATGAATCTAAATAGTGGTGAGAATAATAAAGCATGTTGCAGTGCATTCTGGGTGCCACCAATCAAAATTCATCTATGGCTCCCATCATGCATTGCTGCATGAATAAATTATGAGCTAAATTGTCTTTGAAATTTCCTTTTTTCTCACTATTTTATTTTATGCTGTTATGTGACTTTTTAGAATATGTTGCTTGTCACCCTTGTTGAGATTCACAGGCTGATTCTTGATGTCTGTGTGTGTTCCTAAAATAAAGTTTTTTTTTTTTTTTATCAGAACTTTCCTTTCAGATTATATTGATATAAGAAGGATCTTCTGTTGTAGAATCACAGTGCTGCTGTAATCAATAATGCAAATCTAACTCAGAGATTGGGCTCTAAATGAGTTCAGTGATTCAGGTCAAATAATGATTATGTGAAAACATAACCAACATCACCTGACCATCTTTTCTCTTTGCTTGTTTGGCTATGATTCAGTTACAACAGCCAAACAAAATCTAATATTAAAAAGTCAAGGGTTAAGAGTCCAACTAAAGCAAACCCTAATCTCCATGATGGTGACTTAAAAATTGTGATTTTCTCCTTTGGTGATTCTGCTTGTTAACATCAGTTGCTCATCAATAATGTTCAATAGTCACACGGTTAATGAATTATCTTGATTGAATGGTCTTGGAAGGTCTGGTCTCGACTACACCTCTGGTCTTGGTTTTGGTGGTCTGGTCTTCACCTCTGAAATGAACACAAAGGTGTGTAAATGTGTAATATTAACACATTACAGGTGTTCTTTGCTGTACGGATTGTGTTGATGCTGTGAACAAATACACAGGTTGTGTTAATTTTAAAACTACACATAATATGTGTAAAACAATTGAATTCTTCCAACACATTTTTTATGCAATATTGACACAAAATGTGTAAACTAGAGTGTTACACATAATATGTGTCATTTTTCTACACATTTCTTCTTAGAGTGTGTAATAACAGTGAAAATGTTGTTTAATTATCCCCAGCTCTCGAAAAAAGTTCTAGTGTGATGGGTGGGCGAAGTGCGAGGAGCGTATCCTTTAATAGAGACATCTCACCTCATGAATATAATAGCAATGGATGCACTGAAAAGCCCTTGCGCTACTCATATTCATCAGATATTAATAGAGAGAGAGAGAGAGGTGCACAAAGCTGCACGAATAATCTTTAAAAGATCACGCTCTCGATTTCATCACCCACATGATCTGATTCCTAAAAGAGAATTCGCCTGTGTATTTTAAACCTTTGACAAAAATATAATCGCGACATTCAAATCTGCGTTCACGCTGCCGCTAATCTAGAGAGAGCAGTTGGCATGTTTAGATATAAACAGCTTTACAATTTTTTTTTTTTTAAACGGACAGTATCGTTTTGTGTCACAGAAGTATACATTTACATTTATGCATTTGGCAGACGCTTTTATCCAAAGTGACTTACATTGCATTATACTATACATTTGTATCTGAGTATGTGCAATCCCTGGGATCGAACCCACGACCTTGGCATTGCTAGTGCCATGCTCTAACCACTGAGCTACAGGAAAGCTGTACACAAGTTTAATATTCAGATATAAACGCTGTTGTCAACGTTACTGATCAAAATAGAATAAATCACCTTTGGAAAGTAATGGGTGATTCAAATAATGACTGTATCGATTGCATTGTTACGCCACTAGGTGGCAACAAATTTACTGTTAAAAATGTATCTATCACTGAATCATTCTTTCAGAAACAAGTGACGTCTTTATGAATCCAACTTACAAAAATATTCTGTTTTACCTGTCTGTATCTTACATGTCTGTTCAAGCATCTTATTTGTGTTGAATTTGTGGTAACACTTTACAATAAGGTTCATTTGTAATGAACTAACCATGAGCAATACATTTGTTACTGTATTTGTTAATCATTGTTAAAGTTAGTTAATAAAAATACAGCTGTTCTTAGTTTGTTGATGTTCACAATACATTAACTAATGTTAACAAATACAACTCTTGATTTTAATAATGTATTAGTAAATGTTGGAATTAACATTAACAAAGTTTAATAAATGCTGTAGAAATGCAGGTCAATATTAGTTTATGTTAATGTTGTTAACTGATGTTAACTAATGAACCTTATTGTAAAGTGTTAGCGAAGTTGTTGAGATTAGCAGTCTGTTAAATTCATTTTACAAGAATAATAAACACAAAAAGATCTGTTTGAGTTGAATATTGTGCATTTTTCCCTTACTACTATTTTTATTGGTTGTTTAATAATTTTAATGGAACCGGAATCGCTAGGCAGAACCGGAATCGGAATCGGAACCGGAAAATTTCTTACAATTCCCAACCCCGTTTGAATACTGCTTTTCAACATTGTAAATTAACACAAGTCGTAAGTTAACACAACCTTTATTGGTTTGCAAATAATGCTCGAAAGATGCTCAGTATTTTCCTGAAATTATGTAAATGATACCTGACAAAAGCACAGTGTTAAAAGCCACAGTTTTTGTATATGTGTGGGCTGTGTTCCTGATAGAATACAAATGAATCTTCCTCAGAGGCCGTAGTGATCAGTTTACTGTTCAGAGGTTGACAGCGGACATTATTTTCTCTTTAGAGCATTATCAATATGAATCACTTTCGGGTCACAATGAACATCATCCTTCATTTGACAGGTGAGTACACGCTATCTTAGCTCTAGTAGCTCAAAATACAACTGTTCTTTTAAAAGTGAATGAGCAAAACTAGTTTTCAAAAGAAGTAATGCAAATTGTTGAAGCCGATAGCTTCATGGTCAGATAAAGCAGTTGCGCATGAGGCTACCGATGTTTGAATCCTGGCAAAATTGCCTTAGAATCTTTAAAAAATGTGCAAATAATGTTTACTGTAGAAAATATTGCCCTTAGATTTACTATATTAGAAAGTGCAGCAAAACAACTCATTAGGCATAGTCTTCCCAGCTAACAGAATTTTGTTATAAGAACGTTCTCTAAATATTCAGTGTTGGTTCTGGGAACGTTAAAAACGTCCAGTTTTCTTGACGTTAGAGAAACGTTTTTATAAAGTATAATGTTCCTCAAATGTTCTTTCAACTTAATTTTGATCTAAAATTCAACATTCTAGGAATGTTGATTTGTAACATTCAAAGAACATGATGTTCCTGAAACATTCTTTCAATCATTCAAACACCTGCTGTGAACAAGCACTGAAAGAAAGAGAAATAAGAACACAAACTACAACTTTCTTCAGCCACAGCTTTAGATGAACTGAAGATAAAAGACATTAAATCTCTGAAGATCTGATTAAACAACTCCACAAACAGCATTACCAGCTTCACTTATTACTAACCAGACTGACTTTATTTCTGTCACACATCTACAGAAGCTCTTATTAAAGAAGCAACACAACAAAAGTCAAGGGTCAAGAGCTCAACTAAAGCAAACGCTCATCTCCATGATGGTGACCTCAAACTAAACATTTTCAATAAAACATCAACATCTAAACTTCTGTTTATTCTCAATAAGAGCTTCTGTAGACGTGTGACAGAAATAAAGTCAGTCTGGTTAGTAATAAGTGAAGCTGGTAATGCTGTTTGTGGAGTTGTTTAATCAGATCTTCAGAGATTTAATGTCTTTTATCTTCAGTTCATCTAAGGCTGTGGCTGAAGAAAGTTGTAGTTTGTGTTCTTATTTCTCTTTCTTTCAGTGCTTGTTCACAGCAGGTGTTTGGATGATTGAACGAATGTTTCAGGAACATCATACTAACCTTCAAATAACATTCTACTAACATTAAGGAAACTGAACATTTTCATGTTCTTGGAATGTTACAAATCAACGTTCCTAGAATGTTGAATTTTAAATCAAAATTAAGTTGAAAGAACGTTTGAGGAACATTATACCTTATAAAAACGTTCCTCTAACGTCAAGAAAACTGGACGTTTTTTACGTTCCCAGAACCAACACTGAATATTTAGAGAACATTCTTATAACAGAATTCTGTTAGCTGGGTTGTAAAATCGTGTGCTCTCTAGCAGCTGTTAATCTCCATGGGGTTTACACAAATACTCTACTTTACAGGTTTATACAGATTTATACAGTAACTGATGGATTTATCTCTCTAGCACTGCTGCTGATCACAAGGAACATAGTGGTCATGGAATCTCAAGGAAAATGGTACTGCTCTCCTCTGGCGAACACAAGCCAGTGCGCAAATGCTTCCAGTTATTTGGATTGTGGTGGACTCGATTTCTCTTGCACAGCCTATTCCTGCAACCCTCAGAGTGACGGCTGCTCCTGCAAGATCGGATCCTACAACTGCAGCAGCAGCGACTGCAACTATGTTGCTCCAGATGTCTGTAACTGCAATAATCGCTCCTGCTACTGCCTGAAAGGTGTGTACAGCACTGTCCTTTGTGTGTCATATACTGTTTTGTATTCAGATTCATCCCATTTCTTTCCTTCCAGATGCAAATCTAAACAACTTGCAAGAGGTATGTGAGAATGAGCTTCTAAAAGATGGTCTGTAAATTACATATTATAAACTATATAATTCATATTTACTGTTATACGAAAAAATAATTGTTTTTCTTTCATCTGTTTGTTTATTTGTTTTCTGCATCAGTTCACTGCAGAAAATATCATGAATCTTGTTGAACAGATTGCCAATATGACGGATCAAATGTCTCCTAAAGTAAGTAATGTTTCCTGGACCTGAACCAAGGGTCATTCTCAAAAAATAAATTTTTCCAATTTCCAAAATGTTTTGAATTCAGCTCAATTCAAAACATGTTCATAAAAGCTACTTAAATGTCCTTATTGAACTAAGGCCTAATCCTGGCATAATCTAAGACCTGTCTGTGAAACCAGGCCTATATCATTTTTTTTTTTTAATGAAAACCTTTTACACAAACGTTACACAACGTAACACAGATAGCTATGTTTCCATCCAAATTGCAAATTTAACTTATGCCTAACATTGGAATAACGCATACAACATTTGTGAATAAAGCATGTAGTGTTTCCATCCAGTGAGCTGAAGTGAACAAAATTGTCACTTCCTGATAAATTGGCACTAAATATAAGAAATATATAAGAAAAATTGAAGATGCTGCAATAGGAGAAGCCACTGTATATAATACTTACCATATATAATAAGTTACGAAATGTAAGTTCATGTTTACTTGCGTATCCTTTAATAGAGATGTCTCACCTCATGAATATTACAACAATGAATGCACTGAAAAGCCCTCGCGCTACTCATATGCATCAGACATCAATGCAGAGAGAGAGAGAGAGAGGTGCACAAAGCTGCACGATTAATCCTTAAAAGATCGCATTCTCGATTTCATCACCCACACGATCTAATTCCTAAATGACAACAATTTGCCCATGTATATTAAACCTTTGACAAAAATAAAATTGCGAGATTCAAATCTGCGTTCACGCTGCCGTTGATCTAGAGAGAGCAGTTGACATGTTTAGATATAAACAGCTTTACAATATTTTCAAACACACAGTATCATTATTTCTGTTACAAATATTCCAATTATCACAGAAGTATACACAAGTTTATTATTCAGATAAACGCTGATGTCTACTATGTTACGACAAAACAGAATAAATCACCTTTTGAAAATGCTTTAAATAGGCTAATATTGGCCTATTGATTGCATTGTTATGCCACTAGGTGGCAACAAATTACTGTTAAAACTGTATCACTGAATCATTCTTTCAGAAACAAGTGAAGTCTTTATGAACCCAATTTGTGTTGAATTTGTGGTAACACTTTACAATAAGGTTCATTTGTTAACAGTAGTTAATGTATTAACCATAGACTGTAAAAAAATATGGACGTAGTGTCCATGACGTCACTCGTAGATTTCTGAAGAGTGTTTTTGAAGCGAAAATGAGGCCGTTGCCATCTTAGCAGCGCGTCACTCCTGGATAACTGAAAATGGGCAAAGAGGCGGGACTTGATAACATTGTGACTTGTTGCTGAAATCAGCCCGCCTAGCTCGACGTGATCACGCTAGCAGGCAAAGGAGCTATCTATCTATCTTAGATACTATCTAAATAAAATATGAATAAAGATAAGTTATATCATTAGAAAGTTCTAAAGGTGTACTGTCAATATACGGTGTCTTTATTATGAGATAGATGCTCCAGCATCAGTAATTAATTAATTTGTGTCGGGTGTGCAAAAACATGAAAAATCAAACAGGACTTCATACCTTTATATAGCGATCGCGAGATGAATCTTGTGTGGCATTTGGGTAAAATGTGCATGAGTGTCTATTGAAAAAAAAAAAAAAAAAAAAAAAAAAAAACAGTACTTTTTGTCCACAAAAGGTTAAATCCATGAAATATTGATATATTATCCATTGTTTGCGTCACATTTCTTCTGAATGATCTGCTCTCTATCGTCGTTCTTCAAGAAATGATGCAAAATATAATTTTTCAAAATAGTAGAGCAGTTTTAGTTATAATATCCAAGCAGTGCTGTCGGAGTTTAATATTCTCCCGCCATTGTCATTGTAGTAAATCTCACAAACAAAACTTTAAGCCAATGCCACGATCCAACAACGCGTGTTATGTTTATCTTCCACATGCATGCACATGTACACAGACGCACATCTGTCTTGAGTCTCGACCATTAACCCAGCAAGCCATATTATTTTATAATTGTATAAAATAATCCCGAAAAAAAGCACAAACACGGCAGAGATGACAAATTCAGTGGCTGGAATTAGCTGAGGTGACGGCTCACAGACAGCAGCGGCAATCCACCTGTCACTCAAATGACCAAGCCCTTAATTATGCAGAACTTTAAGGCTTAATATAATTTAAACGGATGAGTTATAAAAAAATTCACCCCCCTCAGAGTTGTCATGAAGGGCAAAATTAGCAGTATAGACCAAAACCACAATTTTAACCAGGCTGTAAACATGATTTTTTCTGCTGTAAACTTGGCCATTTTAACATGGGGGTCAATGAGATTCTGCTCTCTTTTGCAGCCTGTCCCTAGCGGCCAGTCGATGAATTGCCGTTTAGGTCACTTACGTATTTGCTTCACGAGAAACTGGGGGAGGTTGCCGCTTGGTATTAACTAACATGAACTTACTATGAGAAATAAAAATTGTTCATCTTTGTTAATGTTAATAAAAATACAGCTGTTCACATTGTTCATGTTAGTTTAGTGCATTAAATAATGTTAACAAATACAACTCTTGATTTTAATGAGGTATTAGTAAATGTTGGAATTAACAAAGATTAATGAATGCTGTAGAAATGCAGTCCATTATTAGTTGATGTAGTTAACTAATGAACCTTAATTGTAAAGTTTTAGTGAATTTGTTGAGATTAGCAGTCTGTATACTATACTTATTTCACAAGTATAATAAACACAAAAAGGAGTTGACTATTGTACATTTTTTCCATTTTTTATTGGTTGTTTAATATTTTTTTCCTTATTATGAAAACTGAAAACACTACACTGTTTTTTTTTTTTTTAAATGTATGCACATCTTGGCATTTCCATCCAATATTTTTTAATGCGATATCCCAAAATGTGCATAAAATAGGTGGATGGAAACATAGCTAATAATGACATGTTTGAAAATAAAAAACACAATGAAAATAAAAATAAATAATTAAAAATATACAAAAAATATAGAGTCAAACTATATCATGTTATTTTTAAACTTTTATGCAATAAAATTATATGGAGTTTCCTGACTATTTGAAACATTTTCCATGACTCAAAAGTCAAGGGACGGGTTTGTCACTTTATTTTGAGAATGACCCATAGATTTGCTATTACACTCTTTTGCCATAGAAATCATTTGCATTCTACAAGAGTATTTCTTTGGTATTTGATTAGATGGCGGAAGACTATTTGGTGATTGTTGATGGTGCCCAGATAAAGGTTTCAGACTTGGCCAGTAAAAAAACTAAAGATGAATTAGTGTCATATGGAAACACTTATCTGAACGCCTTTGAAAGCCTGGTGTCTGCACTGGTGAAGCCAACAGAAAGATACGACTTGCAGAATATTAGTCTCAACAATACAGGTAAAGAGCCTTGTTACGCCCCTGTTTGTACTTGTGTGTTTGACACATTTCAGAAACAAAGCGGTGTAGGGTGTGCGTCATTGTCAAATATGTTCTTTCAAGTTTTACGTTTCAAACATTCTCTTTTATAATTGCATCCCAGCTAACAGAATTTTGTTATAAGAACGTTCTCTAAATATTCAGTGTTGGTTCTGGGAACGTAAAAAACGTCCAGTTTTCTTGACATTAGAGGAACGTTTTTATAAGGTATAATGTTCCTCAAACGTTCTTTCAACTTAATTTTGATCTAAAATTCAACATTCTAGGAACGTTGATTTGTAACATTCCAAGAACATGAAAATGTTCAGTTTCCTTAATGTTAGTAGAATGTTATTTAAAGGTTAGTATGATGTTCCTGAAACATTCTTTCAATCATTCAAACACCTGCTGTGAACAAACACTGAAAGAAAGAGAAATAAGAACACAAACTACAACTTTCTTCAGCCACAGCCTTAGATGAACTGAAGATAAAAGACATTAAATCACTGAAGATCTGATTAAACAACTCCACAAACAGCATTACCAGCTTCACTTATTACTAACCAGACTGACTTTATTTCTGTCACACGTCTACAGAAGTTCTTATTGAGAATTAACAGAAGTTTAGATGTTTCGTTTGAGGTCACCATCATGGAGGTTGGTGGTTGCTTTAGTTGAGCTCTTGACCCTTGACTATTACAGAGTTGCTTCTTTATCAGCAATCGCAGGTGTTTTCCAAAAACTTTTCTGCATTAATAAATCAGATCAACATATCTGTTTTAATAACAAACAAATTACTGCTTTTTTTTTTTTTGTATTTGTTAGTCAAACTACCTGGCTAAAATAAACACTGATCACCATGATGTTAACACAAAAAAACAGACAAATTTCAATAAAAAAATCAACAACAAAAAAACTTAATTCTCAGTAAGATCTTCTGTGTATGGAGTTGTTTAATCCTCCTCTGCTAAGAACTTGAGAGATTTAATGTCTTCTTTCATCTAAGGCTGTGGCTGAAGTCAGTTGTAGTAGTTCTAGTGTTTTGATTTTTTCTGTTCTTGTTGTTTCTCTATCCTTTGTTGATTCTGCTTGTTAACAGCAGCTATCTTCAATAATGCTCAGTCATCACTTAATTAATTACTTAATTATCTCATTAACTCCAACACTGATTAGGTTTTACGTTTAACAGCCTGTAGTGTGCACACTGAAGAGTATTCATTTCATCTGGGCTAAACCATGTGGGGCCTACATGGGTGTGCTGGCTGGGAGGCGTCCCGCCAATGGGATTGTGACAGTTAAGGGGTTAATGTCTTTTATCTTCAGTTCATCTAAGGCTGTGGCTGAAGAAAGTTGTAGTTTGTGTTCTTATTTCTCTTTCTTTCAGTGCTTGTTCACAGCAGGTGTTTGGATGATTGAAAGAATGTTTCAGGAACATCATACTAACCTTCAAATAACATTCTACTAACATTAAGGAAACTGAACATTTTCATGTTCTTGGAATGTTACAAATCAACGTTCCTACAATGTTGAATTTTAAATCAAAATTAAGTTGAAAGAACGTTTGAGGAACATTATACCTTATAAAAACGTTCCTCTAATGTCAAGAAAACTGGACGTTTTTTACGTTCCCAGAACCAACACTGAATATTTAGAGAACGTTCTTATAACAAAATTCTGTTAGCTGGGTTGGTTAAAATCTAAAGAACATTTTTTTCCTCCACTATAAAAAAAACCTTTTGTCCATTATAAAGTATTTTATGAATGTTAAAGATTCTTCCTGGAACCATCAATGCCAATTATGAACTTTAAGGTAACAGGGCTTTAATTTGTAAAACACATCAGTGATATAGTATACGTACAGATAAGAGATTATATCTGTTGTTTCTTTCTTGTAGAAGTAAGAGTTCTTGCGGTTGGACCAAATGCATCTGTAAAAGAAATCCCTTTGATCAGGACAGAAAAAGCTCACATGGATATTGACCTTTTTGAGATTGCCAAGAACAGCATTTCAAGTATGTGAGAAGCATGAACATTTTCCGAAAACACATGAAAATACAAACAATTATGAATTTTTTTTTTTTTGCAAATTGATGTGACTCATTTTATGTTTGTCTGTCACACAGAATCAGCTGCTGTGGCTTTTATGAGCTACAAGACAATGGAGAATTTACTGAAACCAGACTTCTTCTTCAACACATCAAATGACACGGTTAAAACCATGATGTCCACTGTGATCTCAGCTACTCTTCTAGAAACCACCAACACTAAACTCACCAAACCAGTCAACTTCACCCTCAAACACATCAGAGTGAGAGACTGAAATGTGTTTTTGATCAACCTGAGAACTGATGAACATCTGAAAACATCTAATATTCAGTCTTGTAATATTTTCTGCATGTTCTTTCTGCAGGAGTTTGACCCCAGCGGTTCTCTGTCCTGTGTGTACTGGAACATCAGCGAGTGGATTGTAGATGGTTGTTCTGTTTTAAAGAGCAACAGCAGCTACACTCTGTGTTCCTGTGTTCATCTGTCGACATTCGCTCTCATCATGCAAACCAGCAGACCACCAGAGGTACGAGAACATTTATAGTGACCACTGAAGAACAGCACAGATTTGGCACTCATGTACTCTGACATGTTTTCTCAGAGCAACTCACTGCTGGATCTGTTGAATTTGGTGTGTGTGATCGTGGGGCTGGTGTTCTTCAGTTTGGCCCTGTTGACCTTTGCCCTTTGTCAGTGGAGTCCTGGAGTGAATAATGTGGCTCGAATCAACCTCTGCATCAGTCTTCTGCTGGCTCACCTTCTGTTGCTGCTCACACAACGGCTCCTGAGCCTCATACGCCCTCTGCAGGTGAGAATGATGAAGGAGCCCTACAGCTCAGCACAGCCTCACTGAGAATCATCATAACCGTCTCTCTTGGTCTCCAGGTGTTGTGTACCGCGATATCAGGTGTGCTGCACTTCCTCTTTCTCTCCGGCTTTGTGTGGATGTCCATTGAAGCTGTGCTGCTCTTCATCTGTGTGAAGAACCTATCACAGATCAGCTCCAAAAAGAGGGAGGTGCTTAGCAGTGGATTCCTGTGTGTGATTGGATATACGGTTGCTCTGGTTGTGGTGGCCGTGTCTGTCGGGCTGCTTCCTGAAGGCTACGGCAGCGAACAGTGAGTTGTTGTTTTTAAATTAATTTGATTAGAATTAAATAAAGCAGTTTGGGGCTTTTGTGACATTTATGCCATCTGATAAAAGTACAGCTTTACATACACTATAAATACATACATGACTAAAGAGATAAGTCAACACCTGAAATAGTATTTTTGACAAATTCATTTCGTCATTCATTGTCTTTTCCTCTAAACAGCTGTTGGATTAAAACAGATAAAGGTTTTATCTGGAGTTTTCTGGGTCCTGTTTGTGTCATACTAGCAGTAAGCACATTTCTTATTTCTCATGATTTTAATTCATATTAAAGGGAAAACAAGGTGATTAATTATTCTTGTTCTACTTTTCAGTTAAACATGATTCTCTTCATCAACATCATCATCAATCTGAGCTCAACTCTCAAAAATCTGAACGCTGAAGTTTCACAGATGAAACAAACCAAGTGATGCAACAAACAATATGATTTAAACACTTCAGAAAAATATATGTAGTCAATACAGACACATTAACTTTCTCTGTTTCTCTGCAGGATTATGGTATTTAAAACACTGTCTCAGTTTGTGGTTCTTGGTTGCTCCTGGATTCTGGGTTTCTTCATTAATGGCAGGAAGGAGCTGGAGATCATCTTCCTGATCTTGAACTCCCAGCAGGGAACCTTCATCTTCCTGGTCTATTGTGTCCTCAATAATGAGGTCAGACATCACTCAATTTACCACCATATGAAAACGACATATGAAAGACCATTACAGTTTTCATGGATTGTGTTATTTACATTATTATATATTTTCTTATTTTGGCAATCCATGTCTTTTATAGAGAAATGTCAGAGGCAGTTTTTTTAATCTGTTACTCTTCCATTTCCTTCCTGTGATGGAATGTTCAAATGAGCCAAAACTAACTCCAACTTCAAACTCCAACTGTCAGAAATTCTAATATAAATATGCATTTGATCTGTCTGACTGACTGCATGGCATTAATGCTTTCAAACTCCAAGCTTTTAAAACTACTTCAAACTTTTAGGCCTGGCTTTCTCAAGCTTTTTTCTATTTTGTCCTCTGTAATTAGTTCAGTGATTTTATGATCCCGCTCCATAGGAAAACCATTTCACTTTCTCCAGAGACAGTATATGGAAGAAAAGTATCAGTTTACTTCAGAAAGTCTCTTAAAGGGTTAGTTCACCCAAAAATGAAATTTCTGTCATTAAGTACTCACCCTCATGTTGTTCCAAACCCGTAAGACCTTTGTTCATCTTCAGAACACAAATTATTATATTTTTTATTAAATCTGAGGGTATCTGATCCACACATATGTAGCAACGTCATTGTACCTTTTGACGTCCAGAAAGGTACAATGTTAAACCTTGCTGTAAAAATACGACCAAATTCTGACAGTAACAAACCATTTTCCATTAAAACAGAAATATACTGTAGAAAACAATGCATTCTGGCTAATATTTGTAGCCTATATAAATAAAATAAAAAATATATATATATAAATAGCCTACAGGAATACATACTGTGAGTTAACTGCGCTCAAAGTCGACACTCAGAGGCTGTGTTCCAAATCACACCCTATACCCTCATTCACTATTCCCTACATTAGTTCACTAATATATTACACTTGACAAAGTGAATGAAAAGAAGTGAGTGAATTCAGACACTGATGAACACCTGATAAGCAGAATCGCTGAAGGACAGAGAAACGAGACCAGAAAAAAGAGAAGAGATAAGCAGAAACACAAGAACTAAAGCTGACTTCAGCCACACTGAGTGTGAAACCAGTTTACAAACCTGTTTGACATTATTTCTTTTATACATGTACAGAAGTTCTTGTTGAGAATTAAAAGATTTGGAAGTTGATGTTTTATTGAAAATAATAAAGTTTGTAGTCATCATCGTGGTGACCAGTGTTTGCTTTTGTTGGGCTCTTGACTCTTTGACATTAGTTTTCTCTGGCTGCTGTAACTGAGTGTTTATAAAGCACATTTGTTATGGCAGGAAAAAGCCAGCAGGAAGTTGATCAGGTGTTTTTGGCTGTTGTGATAATGTTGTAATCATCTTGGACTTGGACTGATCTTTTTCTGTGTCTAATCTTTGATTTCATGGGTATTTTATATTTATTGATTATACTATGTCTGTTATTTAAAAGCATGAGATCCAGCAATGTTTTAGTAATCAGTTATTTAGAAGAATATTGAAGTCATGTAGTGCATAAGACACTGCATGATTTAGACACACACAGACATCAACAATCAGAATATGAATCTCAACAATGATGACATTTAAAGGTTTAATATTTAATGGCTTTAAGACAGTTGTAGTTCTGTAACAGTGTTTCTGCTCATCTCTTTTTTTCTCTTCTCGTTGTTCCTCTTCTCTTTAGTGATTCTGCCTGTTAACAGCAGGTGTTCATCATTAATGCTCGATCATCACTTAGACATTCACTTAATTATCTCACTGCAACACAGCATCCATGTTACTTTTACTCTTTGTAATGTGGACACTAGAGGATGTTCCTGTGGGGTTGAAAGGGTTAAAGGTGTAAGATAAAAAGACACTCCCACAAAATGTATTTTAATAGTAACAAACTGTAAGTTAAAAAACAGTTATATACTGGCAACACTGTTGCCAGTAGTTTACTGTAAAATTGAGTTTTGTGGGTCACCATTGTGCTGAAGAGTAGAACCTGTGCTTAAGTTTAGGAGAAGATCAAGAACTGCTGATGATATGTTGTTTGTTGCTTTATTTAACAGATAGTGACAGATAGTGACTAGTGTAGTTGCTGTTTCAGTGATAATCTTTTTTTTTTTATATTTGTAGTGAATTCTAATGAAATAAGTTTACAACAATAATATGCTTACATTATTAGCATATAAATATTAGTTTAAGTTCACTACATATGACAACGGTTCAAATTGTTGAATAAAGTTGTTATTTTTGTTTTGCTTTTGCACACAAAAAGTATTCTCATCGCTTCATAACATTAAGGTTGAACAACTATAGTCACGTTGACTATTTTAACCATGTTTTTAACTACCTTTCCGGTCGTCAAAAGGTGCAATAACTTTGCTGCTATATGTAGATCAGATACCCTCATCAAAAATATCTTAATTTGTTCGGGTGTAGAACGGCATGAGGGTAAGTATTTAATGACAGAATTTTCATTTTTTGGTGAACTAACCCTTTAAAACACATTTTCTTACCTGTTTATTATAATTCCACTATGGTTGATGAGTTTCAGAGGTTAAATTGTTGTCATGAAGTCACTCAGCTCCTCTCGTCTCATTCTTGTCCAGGTCAGGCAGCAGTACAAGAAGTTCTTCAGATTTCTTAGAAATGTCTTTACTGTGGACACAAACAACACTGAGGATTACAAAATAATGAAAAGGAAATAAAAAAAATGTTCAAGTGCCATTAATATACAGGTGATGTTGTCATATTTCCAGTCTGTATTTCCCCGTCTCATGGTTAAGATCTTTTATGTTGAAGTTTTCCTGTTAAATTCTGTGTTCACTTCCTTTGTTTAGTTCCTGGTTCCTTACTCCCTTGTCTGTTTATATAGCTACCCTCATTTGTTACTATGGCCACTCGTTGCCTACACCTGTCCCTCCTTAGCCCCTTGATTTCCTTGTGTATTTATACTCTGTGTTTTAGTTGCCTTGTGTCTGTCATTGTTTTTGCATGTTTCGTGAAGCTGTTATGTTTTTTTTCCTGTTCCTGGTTTGGATTTTGATGTGGATTATCTTTGTTTGTGTTTTTGAAATGAATGTTGCAGCATGTGGATTTTTCCTCCCCCTCTTCTGCTGCTTCATAACAGATGTTATATTTACAGTAAAATACACAACAGAATCAATGTTTTGGATGTTAAATGTAGTCTCAGCCCATTTCTGTATACCAGTCTTTTGATAAATACTGTTAACTGTATTTAATCTTTAACCCACAAGATTGTCTTGCTGGAGGGTGAAAAGCATATTTTTACAGACTGAGTTCACTGTTGAGCTCAGAAAGCTCCTAGAAAAGAAAAGTTTCCTCTTTAAGAACCCTTTTTATATTACTTCAAATATTCATATAACATAACATATTTTCAGGAGGCAAGGTCACAGGTTTTATAGGTGTAGTGGATTTACCTTTATAACTAAACAATTAAAATAACTATATGAACAGCTGATATCTCAAAATCTGTATCGTCATATGGCTTGTATTTTTGTATTATAAAATGGGACTGATTGATTTTTGTTTTTGTTCAGGTTAGTACACGTTTTGTTGCAAAGTTATGCCTCAATAAACAGACAAAGCAAAAAGTTCCATATAATAGACTAACTCTAATTTGAGAAGAATATCATAGTTTGCAAAATGAAAATTTAAATCAAAACATTTTCTGCAACTTATCTGTATTTAAAATGTAACATACAAAAGTCTTAAAGGGGTCATGAACTGCATTATTTTATTATTTTAAGTTTTCTGGGGTGCACTTACAATGTTATGATTTTTACATCAAAAACTGTCATAATTTAGAAATAAAAGGCATTTTTCCTACCCTGATTTTATCCCACTGATTTGAACTCTGTTTTAAGGGACTGGTGTCTGGTGTGAGACTTCAGTGTAAACGCCCACTGCTGTGATTGGCTAACATCTTTGCTTATGAAAATAGTTAAGTATTACTCTCTATGTGGAACTTTTTCGAAAACTGCTATTACAGTTCTCAAGGTTTACTAATCGTGAAAAGTTTTGATCATAGCATTATATTTAGATTGTGGCATGAAAGGTTGATCACAAACATGTTGAGCACATGAATGCAATGATCTCGTCATTGTAACTTGATTTATGCACACTAATGAATGCTTTTGTAATAATAGTGCAAATACAATGTAAATAAGAGACTTGTTGATTATAACGGGAGTTTAGGTGAGAGTCCAGAACTCAGTCACTCAGTTACTCAGTCACTCATGCTGTTTGATTGACAGCTCCAGCGATTGTAAAGGGAGCGTTCTTTGATCGCTTTCTATATATAATTTAATCACAGTTTAAATAACAGATTATTTTCATCCTACTAAGAGAAACAATGTGAAGTTCACCGTTTAGTCACTGGTTTGATTTACTGACAAGAAATGATTTTGAGACAAAGACACTGTAAAAACAAAACAAAAACCTTTTTGAGTTATCTTATTTGAACTCACTCAGTTACATTGTATTTATGTAGAATATTAAGTATATTCAACTTGCCAAATTTAATGTTTGAACTTATAAGGTTTAGTCGGAATAACTTTATGAAAGTAAGGTGAACTTTTTAAAGTTTTCAGTACAAATGTTCCCTGTAAAATGTTTTTTTTTTTATTTACTTAACTTTTTGAGGTACTAATTTCCACTGACTTATTTTAAGTTTTAAAGGGTTAGTTCACCCAAAAATGAAAATTCTGTCATTAATTACTCTTACCCTCATGCCGTTCCACACCCGTAAGACCTTCGTTAATCTTTGGAACGCAAATTGAGATATTTTTGTTGAAATCTGATGGCTCTGTGAGGCTGCATAGGGAGCAATGATATTTCTTCTCTCAAGATCCATAGATCCAATTTTCTGAGATATTAAATTTGGGATTTTCCTTAGTTGTCAGTTATAATCATCAAAATTAAAAGAAATAAACATTTGAAATATATCAGTCTGTGTGTAATGAATGAATATAATATACAAGTTTCACTTTTTGAATGGAATTAGTGAAATAAATCAACTTTTTGATGATATTCTAATTATATGACCAGCACCTGTATATTGTATATTAGGGCTGGACGATTAATCAAAAAGTAATCGAAACCGAAATTCAGAACCTCTAACCGACGTAATTTTCCTGTTAATATAATAAAAATATCCTGTTAATACTTCCCACTTAAAAACATACTACCGCGTGTGTAGCCACGTGACTCTACCCCGTACAGTCAACACGCAGGTGAACGCCGGTTCAACACATAGTGATGGCGCGCGAGCGGTGAGCCTTGCATCTTCACTAAACTTTGTCAGTATGTGTTTTAAGGTTTGCCAGTTTTGACATTTAAGTGATTTTATACGATCAGATGTGTATTATATCGAGCTACCGTGCTCGCGCAGCTGCATTGTGGTGCAAACACTCATACAAACAGCTGCGCAAAACGTGAAGATCGCATCACAGTCTTAGATGAACTGAAGATAAAAGACATTAAATCTCATTAAATCTCTGAATCTCCAGACTGACTTTATTTCTGTCACATGTCAACAAAAGCTCTTATTGAGAGTTAACAGAGGTTTAGATGTTGATGTTTGGTTTGAGTTTCGTTTGCGTTCACCATCATGGAGATCAGTGTTTGCTTTAGTTGAGCTGAATATTTGGAGAACGTTCTTATAACAAAATTCTGTTAGCTGGGTAGTCAGTTTTTCTTACTCTTACGTGACACGTTTCTGGTCTCAAATTGTAGCTTTTTTGTTTCTTACAGTTTATAAATATGTAAATTTCAGTCATGATTGGTCTTTCCCATAACATTGATTGTGGTAACAAAGAGTTGGTTAATGCTTTCAACTTTATCTGTATGTTGGGGAAAAATCACTTTGATAAAGGAAAGATACCTAAATATAATACAGTCAATAACACCAATGTAATGTATTTGTTGTAAGATACTGAGCACATGACAAAAGAACGAACCACTGACTCAAAGACTCAAGAGGTGAATTAATCAGTTCTATTTCTGGTACATACTGCATAGCTTAGCTTATGTGACGTGACATAATAATGAACGACACAGATCGGGAGGTGAGGTAAACTAATAGACTGCAAAGCCTGAAGACCCAGCTAAGCAATTAATTAATCATTTCTGTTTCTCATAATTTGGCCTTGGTTGCATTATTATTATTATTTTCTTATTCGAAATGTGATCAATATCGCATAAGTAGATGTGTTGGGGAATTTGGCTCTGAATGTTTCTCATGAAACTTTTTAGTTATATTCTGCTGAAATGAACGAAAAGACTTAAAAAAAAAATCTGTTAATTTTGATGAATGAAATTCAAAGTTCTGAAACTAACAGGATGTTTTTATAGTACAATGACCTCAAGAGATCAAGGAAATTTTGATTTTTCAATTCACAACCCCTTTAAATCACTTTTTCTTGCCTGTTTATTATAAACAAATTCCACTATGGTTGATGAGTTTCAGAGGTTAAATTGATGTCATGAAGTCACTCAGCTCCTCTCGTCTCATTCTTGTCCAGATCAGGCAGCAGTACAAGAAGTGCTTCAGATGTCTTTGCTGTGGATGCAAACAACACTGAGGACTACAGCATCCATGGAAAATGAGTTATTGTGCCATTATATAGTAAATTACTACTAAATCAAAATCAGTGCTTTTAGATAATACTTGTCAATCCCAGATTCTTTCTTTAAATATTAGATATTAGCCTGATGTTATACCAGTCATATTTTATCTATGTCATTAATCTTTCTTTTACTATTAATTTCTTTTTTTTTTTTCTTGGTAGAGGTCTTTATTTTTATTATTGTTATTGTTTTAGACCTGTGTGTGATTTATTGTACTTCAGACCCTTCAAGTTATTATTGCTTTTCTTTTTATTGCCTCTATTACTGTACATACATATTGTTAGGCGTTGTTTCATTTTTATGGTTTTCCTGTGTTCCCTTTTCCTGTGTTCTAATCACTTGTTAGTTGCCTTGGTTAACATTTGAGTTGTGCACCTGTGTCTTGTTCAGTTAATCATTAGTGTGTATTTTAGCCCTCAGTTCTTTCTGTTCTTTGTTCGGTGTTATCATTTACCTCTATGATTCTCCTGAGTATTCCTTGGTTTATTAAAGACTGTTTATGTAATTCTGCTTCAAGTGTGCTGGATTACAACACTACACTGTTAAATAATGCTGAACGGGGGGCTCGCTGCTAAGCATCTGAAGCTTGGAGGAGCCGTCAGTGTCCATCAGAGGGCGGAGGAGTCAGAGGGCCATCCAACGAAGGGTATCCACCGAAGGGTATCCAGCGCCACCACCAGGCATCGTGGAGGAGTTCACCCAGCTGGTGGAGGACCAGATGGAAGTGCGAATTGGAAATCAGACCTGTCTCCTTTTCACTCCAGGGGCGAGGCCAGAAATGTTCAAACGGGTGGGCCTTCATTAAAACAGGGTGGGCCAATCATATAATAGTATCGAGTATGAAAACTGCATGCCAAAAAACGCAGCTCAGTTTTAAGTTCAAAGTTACAAAACAAGAAATAACCTATGTGAATGATTTAATTTATACATGACACTATATTGTCACTATGTCTGTCATTAACAGCCGCATCTGAGGCAAGCGAGTTACGCTTTCATCAACTTAAAGGTTATAAAGTTTACTGTAGTTATGCAGGCACTTTTTTTTCTGACATTTGTCTACTGTGAAGGCATCGCGAGTTCACGTTTTACAGAAACCGACAAGCACCTTTGTTGTTTGTGTACAGAAACAGATAAGTCTGTTTTAGCAAATTAAGTCAGGTGACAAGGCTTCTGGTCACTTCAAAAAGACACGCTAGCTGAGGGGAGTTTCATCAAAGCTCACTAAAAGTGATCAAGGATTTATAATTTCGACTTTCCTCAAGTCCTTTTGCATTGTGCGTGCGTGTGCGTGCGTGCATGTGAGTGTGTATACCAATCTGTTAGTGCGTGTGTGTGTGCACAAGTGTGTTTGAGTGTGTTTTAAATGCAATTATACCACTAAATGGCAGACTATCCCCTGAGATACAAACATTTACAGACAGATTATAAAAAATTTAAAAATTAAATTCATAAAATTTCAGCATAAATGTAATAAGCCAACGTTTAACAACAACTACCCAGCTAACAGAATTTTGTCATAAGAACGTTCTCTAAATATTCAGTGTTGGTTCTGGGAACGTAAAAAACGTCCAGTTTTCTTGACGTTAGAGGAACGTTTTTACAAGGTATAATGTTCCTCAAACATTCTTTCAACTTAATTTTGATCTAAAATTCAACATTCCAGGAACGTTGATTTGTAACATTCCAAGAACATGAAAATGTTCAGTTTCCTTAAATGCTGCCTGTGACCTAAACAAAGAACATATGAACAAAGTCACCAGATCTAAATGGTGGAGAGCTGTTCTTCCAAACAGAGTCAGCATAAATGTACAGATGAGACATGAGCCTTACAAAGTATAAAATCAAAACAGTATAATAATAGTGAAAAAGTTGTCCAGTGTATGTTCATGTAAATCACCAACTCTTGTTTTCCTTTCATTTAAATCTGTTTTCTGTTGTGATATTGGATATTTCACTCTAGTTGTACTATACAATTTTGTTTTTTATTGAAGCATCTGAATAGTGGTTTTCAACATATTGTCAAACAACACAACCCTTTATTATCTTTCAAAGGACACATGAAAGATGATCAGTATATTCCTGAAATTATGTAAATGATGTTTAATAAAAGCACAGTGTTTTTGTATATGTGAGGGCGGTGTGTTCTAGGCAGAATGCAAATGCATCTTCCTCGGAGGCCGTAGTGATCAGTTTACTGTTCAGAGTTTGACAGTGTTTGATGATTGTATACCATAGGCCAGGGATAGGAAACGTTGTTCCTGGAGTGCTGTTTTCTGCAGAGTTTAGCTCCAACCCTAATCAAACACACTTGAACAAGATAATCAATGTTTTTAGGATTACTAAGGTTAGATTTTTCTCACAAAATTCCATGGAGTTCCTGTTCTTATTTTGGCAGTCCGTGACATTTAGAGAGAAACGTCAGAGGGAGCTGTTACTTCTCTTCCATTTCCTTACTGTGACGGAATGTTCAAATGAGCCAAAAATATTCAAACTCCAACTGTCAAAAATTCTAATTTAAACAGACGCTATTATTTTATTTTGCTAAATATGAAATAATAATAAATCAATCCATCTTCCACATATTAAAAAAGCTCTGAACTGTCAATTAAATAATCAGTAATTATTTATTTCAAATGGGCAGAAATTCTGGTCAGAAAGTCTATGTATATTTACTGTCAGTTGTTTCTCCACCATTTGAATGTTTTTATTCTGTTGCATTTGTAGTTTTCATTGCAGTTTTTTATCTATTATTCATAGTTTGAGGGATGGTGATGATCTTATTCACTCTTAGAAAGGATGTGTTAAAACTGACTCAAACTGTGTTAAATTCTTACACATCAATGGGTGAGTTTAGAGAGAACACTTTTTGAGTTAATTCTGACACATTCACTGAGTCAATGATTTTAACACAGTAAATGTGTCAGGAAGGTTAACCAGAGGTGTAGTGAAGACCAGACCCTCCAAGACTGAGACCAAGACCATTCAAGAGGGAAGTTAATGAGACAATTAAGTCATTAATCAAGCAATAGTGATGAACACCTGCTGTTAACAGGCAGAATCATTGAAGGATAGAGGACAACAACAACAAAATAAAACACCTGTGCTACTTCTGAACATGAAGATCAAATTGATCAAACACTGCATGTTTTCCATGTCTCCCTAATCAAACACACCTGATTCAGATCAGCAGCTCATTAGAGACTCCAAGACCTGAAATGGGTGTGTCAGACAAAGGAGAGATACAAAATATGCAGTGTTGGGGGACCTCCAGGAATGTGGTTGGGAACCACTGCTGTTGACAGTCACTAAAAATACACTGCAAAGGAACTGGACATGTAAACTATCGTTATGCATATATTTGTATTTAAATTTGAATATGACGAGGTAACAGTGGACTTACGAGAATTATGGACATATCTATAAACATCTCAACACGCACTAATATCTTGTCCAGTCAGTTGTTTCGGGAGAAGATCAGCTTACATTCAGGTAAGAACATCAGGTAAGATCTTCTTTCTGCTCATAATGATCTTCATCAGTCTTTTTAAATCAAACACACTGCAGCATGTGTTGATGTGCGATCATGGACTGATGTGTGATTTAGGGCTCTTAAACCCTTTTACACCTTTAGAAATTTACAAATTTTGATGACTGGTTGAAACTGAAATACTTTTTCTTCAAAGTTGTAAATACCACAAAGATCATTGGAGTATGTTTTATGAAAAATGCTATTTCAGTCTTTCTGCTATCAAAATTTTACTTGCAGATTCTTTGTACGGTAATTACTTGTGAACTTTACTAGCAATTTCTGAGTGAAAACTGTTTTTTTTTTTTAGTGCACTCTTAGATTTTCAATGATTTATTTAGCATATAAGCATTTGTGATTCTATGATGATTTGTATACAAACTTTTTTGTGATCAGTTTAGGCTTACTGTTTTTGGAAAATTTCATTCAGTATTCAATTGCTCAACTTACCCCTGGTTTCACAGACAAGGATAGTCCCAGACTAAAATGCATGTTTGAGCTGTTTTAACTGAAAGCAACTTGCACTGACATATCTTAAAATATGTCAGTGCCATTGTTTTGTCTCAAGATGTACACCAGTAATGTTTCTTTTTTCTAAGACATGTTTATAAAAGCTACTTAAATACTCTAATTGAAATAAGGCATGCATCAATGCCAAATCTCATTTGTTTTTTCCTCTGAACTATAAAGGAAACTTGTCCTCTGATTGTGGCTTTTGGATAAAGAGAAATACATCAGACTGTCAGAATTGTCAATGGATTCTTCTCTTCATAAAGGTGATTTTTACTGTCATGATTAGTATGTAAAGACTAGTTTATGCTCCCCACAAATTCTTTATGAATTGCGGTCAGATAATGAATGTAGTTTTATTGAAATCTAAACTGCAGTACAGTCTAATATATTTACGTTTGTTTTATTTTTTTTCCTTCATATTTCATGACAGGTTTTATAAGAGCACTGTCTATCATCTCTGTTATGCTGCGTACGTATGAACTGTTGTTTTTTTTTTTTTTTTTTTTTTTTTTTGGCTTCACACTGACGTAATGACTGGTTACACTTCACTTCTGTATGCTGACACAGTTCTGTTTGGCAGGAGTAAAACTGCATTTGTGACATAAATGATTCTGTTTGGGTTACATGTTTGTTGGAGTATCTGAAAGTGTTTGGTCTTCAGATTTCAGCAGGTCTTCAGGGCCGTATTCTTAAAGCTTCTAAGAATCCTCTCAGAAAGCACCTAATTTAGCTTATAAACTTCTATAGGAGTCTTAGCTTAAGAACGATTCGGAACTGATTTGAGAGCAACTCTGGCAATACAGAAACCTTTATCTTAGTGAGGAGAAACTTTTATCTTAGTGAACTACTCTCACCTATTATATATATGTGGTTAAGATGCTTTCTGAATAACTTTTTTCTTTACTAGGATTTTTTTTTTTTTTTTTTAATTTTAAGAGGAAATGTCCCCCTTTCTATGAATTTTCTTAGAATTTTGTCACTAGAAGCAAGTCATTGCATTAAGATTTTTCATGAATACTGGCCCAGTTTTTTAGGCCAGCTGACTGTTCTTTCATCATGCCCTTTGAGATTTGTTGATTAATTTGAATAATTATTTTTCAGGTGTCTTAACACTTAATCTGGCCTTTACAACTGTCACACCAGAGACGACTACAATCGGTAATGTATTGTGCTGTGAATTGAGCTGTTGTCTTTTTGCCTGGATATGCGTGTCGGTAAATTTGCATCACTTCATGACAATTAAAGTTGGATCAACATTAGTAAATAAATCTTGCAAAATCAAAATGTTTCTGGGATATTCTAGTACCCATTAAGCAAAGTTATGTCCAGAAGACGTCTTTCCGATGTCTTGGCTCAGGCTGAAAAGACGTCCACTGAGGAGCCAGAATGAAAATTTTTATGACGTCTTTTTTTTTTTTTTTTTTGACGTCTTCTGAACATCCGATATAGATGTTCATGGAACCTCCGTACAAGGTTAAAAAAAATAAAACCTCAGCCACGGATCCATCCATAGGCAGTAAAACACATATTCACACATTCTCTCTGGTTCGAGTCTCAGCTGAGCCAGAAAGTCTTTCCTTCAGATCTGGTTTCTCTCACAATCCAAAGATGTGTGAATTACAGATGCTAAGTTGTCTAGAGGTGTGAATGTATGTTTTACTGCCTATGGATGGATCCGTGGCTGAGGTTTTATTTTTTATAACCTTGTACGGAGGTTTCATGAACGTCTATATCGGACGTTCAGAAGACGTCATAAAAACTTTCATTCTGGCTCCTCAGTGGACGTCTTTTCATTGTGAGCCAAGATGTCTTCTGGACATAACTTTGCTTAGTGGGTAATATTGTCTATATTTCTGAAGGACACTGTAAGTGAAAAGCTGCTAGTAATGTTCAGTTGTACTGTGTAACTCAAGACTGGCAGTTCTGCTTTCCATTAACAGTGTAATATTTTGCTAATAATAACAAGATATATAAATGTTCAGCTGCACTTCTGGATACATTTTTATAACAACAACATATGTTAAGAGTCATGTAAATTTCTTATAATATTTTTTTATTACAGCTAATCCAACCGACCCCTGCGACAACTACACTGTGCTGGACGAACCATGGAGAGCCATCAATAATACAGATTTCCTCGATTCATACTACATATGTGACACCAATGTCACCTGGAGCGGCTGGTATCGTCTCTTCATTGATGGGCTGAGCGCTCATATCCCAGACACATGTGTTGAAGTCTATAGCTGTAGCACTGATGTCCCACTGTGGATACCTGATGGACACCCAACAGTTGAGGATGGAGTCGTCACTCGAGATGTCTGCGGTCACTGGAACAATTACTGCTGCTATTACGGGTCTTTTCCCATTAAAGTCAAAGCCTGTCCAGATAATTATTTTGTCTATGAGCTGGTTAGTCCAGCTGTGGTCTGTTCAGCATACTGTGCAGGTAATTATATTTACATGAGCTCTTTCTACACATTCATGATATTTGCATTTCTGTTCATTTTTCGCTATTCATCCAAACTTTCAGACGTTAGCATCAATAACACCAGCTCTACAACTGTCACACCAGTGACCATCTCAACTGGTAATGTAACACATTATGTCTATTGGCTTATTTTCTGGCCTGATAAATGTGATGATCTGAACCAGTGAATATGTGTGAGTGAGTGTGTTTGTGTCAGTCGGTGAAGATGCTAGAAATGTAGTTAAGGAACATCTTCCTTTGAAAACCACCATCTCTGGCTGCACATAAAGACCATGTGAAATGGTCACTTTAAAATAAGCAATAGGTATTAAAATACTGACATCCACTAGGCAATTGTGTTTTATTTGCACAGAAGCTACATTTGAAGTGGCTGATATACCAAAAAGACATTTATTCATTACTCCAGGATGTATAATGTGAATTTCTTGACTTCTGAGGCCTACTACTGAATTTGTGGCATTGTTTTTCAGCTTTACTGTCTAAATTACTAGTGTATTCAGTAAATAAGAACATTTTTTATGTGTGATATTCATGTGAAGAGTAAGAGAGAATTTCAAATGTCATTTTGTAGAGCAGCAGCAACAAGAGTGATTTTAGTTAGCTAATATTGGTTCTGTCCGACTCAACCAAACTGCGTAAATGTATTTAGCTATGTCCCAGCTAACAGAATTTTGTTATAAGAACATTCTCTAAATATTCAGTGTTGGTTCTAGGAACGTAAAAAACATCCAATTTTCTTGACATTAGAGGAACGTTTTTATAAGGTATAATGTTCCTCAAACGTTCTTTCAACTTAATTTTGATCTAAAATTCAACATTTTAGGAACGTTGATTTGCAACATTCCAAGAACATGAAAATGTTCAGTTTCCTTAATGTTAGTAGAATGTTATTTAAAGGTTTGTATGATGTTCCTGAAACATTCGTTCAATCATTCAAACACCTGCTGTGAACAAGCACTGAAAGAAAGAGAAATAAGAACACAAACTACAACTTTCTTCAGCCACAGCCTTAGATGAACTGAAGATAAAAGACATTAAATCTCTGAAGATCTGATTAAACAACTCCACAAACAGCATTACCAGCTTCACTTATTACTAACCAGACTGACTTTATTTCTGTAACACGTCTACAGAAGTTCTTATTGAGAATTAACAGAGGTTTAGATGTTGATATCTTATTGAAAATGTTTAGTTTGAGGTCACCATCATGGAGATCAGTGTTTGCTTTAGTTGAGCTCTTGACCCTTGACCTCTGTTGAGTTGCTTCTTTATCAGCAATTGCAGGTGTTTTCAGAAAAAAAATTCTGCATTGGTAAAGAAAATCAACATGTCTGTTTTTATAACATACAAATAACTGCAATAAAGTGTAAACTGCATTAAAGTGGCTTAGATAACTGCTTTTTTGTAGTTACATCAACATTTGAAATACTACCGTGATGTTACAAGGGATCTTTTTGCATTGGTTAAGTTTTAAATTTCTCAACAACATTTTATCAAATCAGCAATTACAGAAAAAGAAAGTACTTTAATCCACTTTAATGCAGTCATTTGTTACTAAAACAAATGTTTTCTGAAAACACCTGCAATTGCTGACAAAGAAGCAACTCAACAAAAATCAAGGGTCAAGAGCTCAACTAATGCAAATGCTCATCTCCATTTTTCAATAAGACATCAACATCTAAATGTTAATTCCTCTGTTAATTCTCAATAAGAACTTCTGTAGACGTTTGACATAAATAAAGTCAGTCTGGTTAGTAATAAGTGAAGCTGGTAATGCTGTTTGTGGAGTTGTTTAATCAGATCTTCAGAGATTTAATGTCTTTTATCTTCAGTTCATCTAAGGCTGTGGCTGAAGAAAGTTGTAGTTTGTGTTTTTCTCTTTCTTTCAGTGCTTGTTCACAGCAGGTGTTTCATGTTCTTGGAATGTTACAAATCAACGTTCCTAGAATGTTGAATTTTAGATCAAAATTAAGTTGAAAGAAAGTTTGAGGAACATTATACTTTATAAAAACGTTCTCTAACCTCAAGAAAACTGGATGTTTTTTACGTTCCCAGAACCAACACTGAATATTTAGGGAATGTTCTTATAACAAAATTCTGTTAGCTGGGTACCACATTCTAGATCCAGAGAAGTAGTAAAGACATCGATAAAATAGTCCACATGACTGCAGTGGTTCAACCTTAATATTATAAAACAATGAGAATACTTTTTTTGCGGAAAAAAAAATAAAAATAAAAAAATAAATAAATGAAAATAACGACCACATTCAACAAAGGTTTTGCGGGTTTGGAATGACATGAGAGTGAGTACTTAATGTCAGAAATTTCATTTTTGGGTGAACTAACCCTTTAAAGAATGGACTTGAGATAGCTTGAGAGCCATCACAGATTTGAGGGTGCAGGACTCTTATTAGACCAGCAAGGTAAAACACACAGCACTGCACTAAAACACAATGACAGTATTTGAATTTTTGGGTGAACAACTCTTCATTTAATAGTTCACTGCACAGACACAACTGGTGGCTCTTTAGGGACACACAGATGCATGAGTTTGATGGACTGGATTAGGAGTGTTACAACTGGCCACAGAAAACCCTTTGCAGACACTATAAACCAGGCATTAGGAGTTCTCCAATTTATCTTTACATGCTAAGATAGGGAGACCAAAACATTAAATGCGTTATTTACTGTCTTCTATACAGCAAAATCCCCAGTGTTAAATTAACACCCCTCAGTGTACATGTGTCCACACTAAAGGTTGTTAAAAGTAACACTGAAGGAGTGTTGAAGTTAATGAGGAAGGCTTTCCACAAGGTTTAGGAGTGTGTTTATAGGAATTTTTGACCATTCTTCTAGAAGCACATTTGTGAGGTCAGGCAGTGATGTTGGCGAGAAGGCCTGGCTCGCAGTCTCCGCTCTAATTCGTCCCAAAGGTGTTCTATCGGGTTGAGGTCAGGACTCTGTGCAGGCCAGTCAAGTTTCTCCACACCAAACTCGCTCATCCATGTCTTTATGGACCTTGCTTTGTGCACCGGTGTGCAGTCATGTTGGAATAGGAAGGGGCCATCCCCAAACTGTTCCCACAAAGTTGGGAGTATGAAATTGTCCAAAATGTCTTGGTATGCTGAAGCATTAAGAGTTCCTTTCACTGGAACTAAGGGGCCAAGCCCAACCCCTGAAAAAAACCAAACACCATAATCCCCCCCTCCACCAAACTTTACACTTGGCACAATGCAGTCAGGCAAGTACCGTTCTCCTGGCAATTTATTTATTTTTTTTAAATTACAGCTAATCTCTCTGTTGACCCCTGCTACAACTACACTGTGCTGAACGATACATGGAGAGCCAACATCAGTCAGCCATCAAACTCCTACAAATGTGACATCTCTGTTTCCTGGAGCGGCTGGTATCGTCTCTTCATTAACAGCCTGAGCGCTCAGATCCCAGACACGTGTATTGCAAATTATCATTGTGGCACTGTTGTCCCACTGTGGATACCTGATGGACACCCAACAGTTGAGGATGGAGTCGTCACTCGAGATGTCTGCGGTCACTGGGACAATTACTGCTGCTATTACGGGTCTTTTCCCATTAAAGTCAAAGCCTGTCCAGGCAATTATTATGTCTACGAGCTGGTCAGACCAGCTAAATGTGATTCAGCATACTGTGCAGGTAATTATACTTACATTCATTGGTAACATCAGCTGCACCGATACAGCAGTTGCACCAGAGATGACCTCAGCTGGTAATGTGGTCTGATGTTTCCTTTTCTTTCAAATGATGCTCCTCCATAATAATTGTCTTCATGAAGAACACAGTAATTTAGCATCTGAGTCTGATTTATCACCCGTTTCAATCTGTTATTGTTTCAGTTCCTTTACAGCTGGTCTCTTCCACAACAACTACCAATTCTACTTCTACAGGTGAGGACCCAGCCAGCACAGCTATGTGGGGCCCAGATGGGTGTCACCTGGGCTGTCTAACTGGGGCCCAGCCGGTTTTGTCCAGAGTTTCCATGTAGGCCCCACATGGGTTAGCCCAGATGAAATGAACACTGCTTAGTGTGCACACTACAGGCTGTTAAATATAACACAGAAACATGCTGGAGTTAATGAGATAATTAGGTGATAATGAGCAGAATCACAGAAGGACAGAGGAACAACAAGAACTACAACTTCAGCCACAGCCTTAGATGAAATCAACTGAAGATAAAAGACATTAAATCTCTGAAGATCTGATCAAACGACTACACAAACAGCATTACCAGCTTCACTTATTACTAACCAGACTGACTTTATTTCCGACATACATCTACAAAAGTTGTTATTGAGAATTACCAGCGGTTTAGATGTTGATGATTTGTTGAAAATAAGTTTGGTTTGATGTCACCATTATCGAGATCAGTGCTTGCTTCAGTTAGGCAGTTTTACTCTTGACTGTTTTAGTGTTTCTTTTATTGTTATAGCTGTTAGTTATGGCAAAACACAATGTGGTCAGCTGCTAGATGATAAAAAATATAATAATCATCATTTAGTAGCTTAATTCACTGATCTAATGACTGAGCTTTTTATGAGCAAAATGTGGTTAGTTTTGTGCTGGATCTCTTCTAGAAATACAACAATAAAACTGTCTTAATAAGAAAATTTGAAAAACGCATTGTTCACTAAACACTTCAAACCTCCTGCCAGATTTACTTACACACAAACATCAAGAATCAGTGTATGAATCTCAACAATGGTGACATGCTTCATGCCGAAATGCATTCTGGAAGCCATGGATGAGTTGTATGAGGCACCCAGAATGCATTGCGGCATGAAGCATGTCACCATTGTTGAGATACATACGCTGATTCTTGATGTCTGTGTGTGAAGAAATCTTGCAGATGTTTTAAAGTGTTTAGTGTACGTTGTGTTTTTCAGATTTATTATTTTGATCTGATAATTCAACTGTTTTGTTGTTATTCTAGAAGTTAATAGCACTTATTTCATATAAAGCTCAGTCATTAGATCAGTGATTAAAGCCACAACATGATGACAATTATAGCTAAAAACACTTTTTTTTGCTTTTGTGCCATCACAAACAGCTTGAACAGCCAGAGAAAAAACGCTGCTTAAAAAAAAAAAAGTGAAGTAGCACTGAAGCAAGCACTGACCTCGATCATGGTGACATCAAACCAAACTTATTTTCAACAAATCATTAACATCTAAACCTCTGGTAATTCTCAATAACAACTTTTGTAGATGTATGTCGGAAATAAAGTCAGTCTGGTTAGTAATAAGTGAAGCTGGTAATGCTGTTTGTGGAGATGTTTAATCAGATCTTGAGAGATTTAATGTCTTTTATCTTCAGTTGATTTCATCTAAGGCTGTGGCTGAAGTCGTAGTTCTTGTTGTTTCTCTGTCCTTCGGTGATTCTGCTCGTTATCACCTAATTATCTCATTAACGGCAGCATGTTTCTGTGTTATATTTAACAGCCTGTAGTGTGCACACTGAGCAGTGTTCATTTCATCTGGGCTAACCCATGTGGGGCCTATATGGAAACTGTGGACAAAACCGGCTGGGCCCCAGTTAGACAGCCCAGGTGACACCCATCTGGGCCCCACATAGCTGTGCTGGCTGGGGATGTTGTTAGAATGGTCTGCGATATTGAAATGCAACCCTCCATAATCAGTATCTGTATGAAAAACAATAATTTGGCATCTGAGTCTGGCTTATCATCACTTTCCATCTGCTATGGTTTCAGTTATTTTACAACCGGTCCCTTTCACAACATCTACCAGTTAAATAAATAAATAAATCTAGACTAAATGTGGCCTTTTAAAAGATGATATTCTCCAACTTTTTTGATGATTTTCTAGGATTGTAATATTGAAATGCCACCCTCCATAATTAGTGTCTTCTTGAAGAACACAGTAATTCAGCATCTGAGTCTGATTTATCATCTGTTTCCATCTGTTATTCTTTCAGTTCCTTTAAAGCCGATCACTTCCACAACATCTACTAGTTCTACTTCTAAAGGTGAGGATGATGTTGTATTCGACTAATATTGAAATGCAACCCTCTATAAGTAGTGTCTTCATGAGGAAAACAGTAATTCAGCATCTGAGTCTGATTTATCCCTTGTTTCAATCTGTTATTGTTTCAGTTCCTTTAAAGCCGATCACTTCCACAACATCTACTAGTTCTACTTCTAAAGGTGAGGATGATGTTGTATTCGACTGTAATATTGAAATGCAACCCTCTATAATTAGTGTCTTCATGAGGAAAACAGTAATTCAGCATCTGAGTCTGATTTATCCCTTGTTTCAATCTGTTATTGTTTCAGTTTCTTTACAGCCGGTCACTTCCATTACTTCTACCAGTTCTACTACAGGTGAGAACGATGTTAGATTGCCCTTACAGAACAAAAATATATGGGAATATACTGCAAAATTTAATGCGATATATTACGTAATACATTTCCATATATGGGAAACTAGTGTTTATACTGTATTTTTCAATATTCTGCAATATATGCATTGACCATGTATGGCTATATATTGATAGTGTTATGCTCAATATTAATAGGGGGAGATTTGTTAGTGTTTAATGTTCTAAAATTTTTATGAATTCAAAAGGTTTTCCGGTATGTGTGAGATTTTGGGGTCACCATTGTTCTGAAGAGCAGAGCTTTTGGTTAGGTTGATGATTGGCTGAAAGCCAGTAAGTTTATCAAAACAAAACAATTCTCACTATTTAATTAAATTTTTTTTTTTTTTTTCTGTTTACTTTTTAGTAGCTTGTTTTGTAATGTTCAGAGCTGGTCTGTTTATCAGAATACGCTACTTATCACCGTTGTTGAGATTCATATGCTGATTCTTGATGTCTGTGTGTGCCTGAAAGAAATACTATTTTTTTTTTTAAATCAGAACAACTTTTAAAGAACAGAACTTTCCTTTGGATTATATTGAAAAAGCTGATCTTCTGCTGTAGAATCACAGTTCTGCTGTAATCAATAATGTAAATCAAATCTATCTCAGAGATTGAGCTTTAAATGAGTTCGGTGACTCAGGTCAAATAATGATTATGTGAAAACATAACCAACACCACCTGATCATCTTTTCTCTTTGCTTGTCTGGTTGTTATAACTCAGTTACAGCACCCAAATAAAATAAAATATTAAAAAAAATCAAGGGTCAAGAGCCCAACTAAAGCAAACACTGACCTACATGATGGTGAAAAATTGTGATTTTCTCCTTTGGTGATTCTGCTTGTTAACATCAGGTATCTTCAATAATGGTCAATCATCACTTAATTAATCACTTAAATATCTCATTAACTTTAACACTGCTTCAGTGGGTGGAATAAAAATATGGCAGGACTTTTACTTTCTGACCCCTGGACTTTTCACCTCTGTTATAAAGCACATTTGTTGTGGGAAAAAAAGAGAAGAGGTGTTAGTTATGTTTTGACATAATCACCATATTAATGGCCTGATTCACTGATCTCATTCAGAGTTTAATATTTGATTATATGGCTGATGTATTTTTGTGTTGTTGACAGAGGTGTAAAGTCCAGGGGTATGTACTACGTACGTGTGTCAAAATCATCATACAGCTCAGATAATCATGTGCCATATGTCATTTGAAAGGTCACACGGAGTAGAATACAACGAGCATAATTGTTTTGGGCTTTGACTAAACTTGATTGAGTTTTTGTACATGAAACCCCACAAGACCCATATGTAAATAATATATAGAAAAAACTGAGTCCAACATCAACATAATCCAATAAGTTGATCATGAGATATTGGTCACAGAATGATGACACACAAAACCCCACAGGCGCTAACTAAAACTAATATGTAGCTTTCACATGGCATTTTCGCTTATAACTTCATGAGCAAAGAGGACACCGACAACGTGCGACAGACAAGACAGAGCAGGTTACTTTTGATATAAAACAAAGTCTCAAATTTCAAATTTTATATCTTTTTTAAAGAAATTTAAACAATAATACCTTTTTGTGGCTCTTTAATGTGTCATGACAGATCACTTAGTTCAAGTGGTTCGTGAACCGATTCCTACTAGTTTATTTATAGCACCAAATAAACATGAATGAACATCAGAAGAAATGTTGTTTCAACAGCGTAAAAATGTCAGTACACACCATTTTACAAGTTCAAGTCCACCGACATTAATTTACTAACTCCCCTTACTACTTTGTTGGACAAAATGGCAGATTTGATGTTATAATTGGTAAGATTGCCTGTCAACTCCCAGGAAAGGGTCAGTTGAGTTTGATTTCCATCTGTTATTTCAGTTCCTTTACAGCCGATCACTTCCACAACATCTACCAGTTCTACACCTTCTACAGGTGAGGATTCTTTCACAACTGGTCACACTGTTAGACCTTGCCAGGCTTTTTTACAGTAAAATACTGGTAACACTGTTGCCAGTTATTTACTATAATCTACAGTATGTTACTATAAAAATACCATGCATTAAATTAAAACTTGTGTTATCTCATTTCATTTGCAGAAACCAACTGTCTCAAATTATCCAAGTGCCATTTAAATTCACAAACTAACATTTATTATATGCTAATAATGTGAGCATATTATCACTATGAACTTATTTCATTAGAGTTCACTAAAAACATTTTAAATAGAGATTTTCACTGCATTAGCAACTACACAGTCACCATCTGTTAAATAAAACAACATGCAGCATAACATCAATGGCTTGTGATCTTCTCCTGAACTTAAGCACAGGTTCTACTCTTCAGCACAATGGTGACCCGCAAAACTCAATTTTACAGTAAACTAATGGCAACAGTGTTGCCAGTATATAACTGTTCTTTAACTTACAGTTTGTTACTGTTAAAATACATATTTTGTGGGTGTGTCTTTTTATCTTACACCTTTAACCCTTTCCGATGTTCCTAGAGGAACATCCTCTAGTGTCCACACTACAGAGTAAAAAGTAACATTGATGCTGTGTTGCAGTGAGATAATCAAGTTAATATTTAACCCCTTAACTGTCACGTTTCCCCTGGCGGGATGCCTCCCAGCCAGCACACCCATGTAGGCCCCACATGGGTTAGCCCAGATCTCTGTCTCTATCTCTTAGGTCCAAATTCTTCAGTGTGCACACTACAGGTTGTTAAATGTAACACTGAATCAGTGTTGGAGTTAATGAGATAATTATGTGATAATGAGCAGAATCACAGAAGGACAGAGGAACAACATGAAGTATGACTTCAGCCACAGCCTTAGATGAAATCAACTGAAGATAAAAGACATTAAATCTCAAGATCTGATCAAACAACTCCACAAACAGCATTACCAGCTTCACTTATTACTAACCAGATTGACTTTATTTCTGACATACATCTACAAAAGTTGTTATTGAGAATTAACAGAGGTTTAGATGCTGATGATTTGTTGAAAATAATAGTTTGGTTTGATGTCACCATTATCGAGGTCAGTGTTTGCTTTAGTTAGGCAGTTTTACTCTTAGTTTTTATCTGGTTGCTGTAGCTGTTTGTTAGCGCATTAAAAGCAAGAGATAATGTGATGATAAGTATATAATCATCATGTAGTGACTTAATTCACTGATCTAATGACTAGAGTTTTATATGAGCAAAACGTTTAGTTTGTGTGAGATCTCTTCTAGAAATACAACAATAAAAGCATTTGAATCAGAAAAGCTGAATGAGTTTTAAAACACATGGTACACTAAACACTTTAAACTTCTGCAAAATTTCCTCACACAGAGACATCTAGAATCAGCTTATGAATCTCAACAACGGTGACATGCTTCATGCCACAATGCATTCTGGGTGCATCATGCAAAACTCATCCATGGTCCCCAGAATGCATTGCAGCATTAAGCATGTCACCATTGTTGAGATTCATAGGCTGATTCTTGATGTATGTTTGTGAGTAAACCTCACCATAGCTTAAAGTGCTTAGTGTAGAATCTGTTTTAAATCCCTTTCAGATTTTCTGATTGAAACTGTGCTGGATCTTTATTAGAAAATTAGTAAGATATTGCTCATATTAACCTCAGTCATACAATCAATGACTTAAGCCACTACACAATGTTTATCTTCTTATCATGAAGCAGCCACAGCATCTGATTGTGTTTTCTCTTGCTATAACAAATTCAGTTACTGCAGCCAAAGAAACTCTAAAGCTAAAAAGTCAAGTCAAACTACCCAACTAAAGAAAACACCAATCACCATGATGGTGACATAAAAAAACAAACAAATTTTAATAAAAAATCAACAACAAAAAAACTCTCTCTTAATTCTCAATAAGAGCTTCTGTAGACCTATAACAGACATAAAGTCAATCTGGTTAGTATTAAGTGAAGCTAGTAATGCTGTATATGGAGTTGTTTAGTCCTCATCTGCTGAGATCTGAGTTGTAGTTGTTGTGTTTCGATTTTTCTGTTCTTGTTGTTTCTCTTTCCTTTGTTGATTCCTTGTTAAAAGCAGCTATCTTCAATAATGCTCAATCATCACAAAATTACATAATTATCTCATTAACTCCAACACTGATTACATTACTGATGATTACATTTAACAGCCAGTAGTGTGCACACTGAAGAGTGTTCATTTCATCTGGGCTAAACCATGTGGAGCCTACATGGGTGTGCTGGCTGGGAGGCGTCCTGCCAGTGGGATTGTGACAGTTAAGAGGTTAAGTGATGATTAACCATTAATGATGAACACCTGCTGTTAACAAGCAGAACCACTGAAAAGAGGAACAAGAAGGGGAAAAAACGAGCAGAAACACCAACTACGAGCAGAACTACAACTGTCTTCCAGCCATTACACTTATTACTAACCAGTTTAACTTTATTTCTACTGAAGATCTTAATGAGAACTAAAAGAAGTTTAGATGGTGATGTTTAATTGGAAATGTTTGGTTTGATATCACCATTAAGGAGATCAGCGTTTCCTTTAGTTGAGCTCTTGACCCTTGAGTTCTTAACATCAGTCCTTTTTTTCTCTTTCTCTGGTTGCGTTAAATGTTTTTACAAGCCATGTTTGATATGAGGGGAAAAAGAGATGACAGTTGAGTGTTGAAAATGATGTAATGATCACAGCCTCTTGATTCACTGATCTCATACTGTTTAATCCCTTGTTACATTATTAAAAGGCTTAAATTTGTCTTTACAAATCCGGCGAGTTCCATACAAAAAAAAAAAACAGTTGTACTGAAGATTTTTTTACACAATGCAAAAAAAAAAAAAAAAACAGCTGCAGCATCATATAGATACACGCAAATATCAAAAATCAGCATATCAATCTCAACAATGGTGGCAATAAAAAAAGACCATTCAGGTGCATAATTTATTCATGCTGCAGTGCATGCTGGGAGTTTTTTTTACTATGCTGGCACCCAGGATGCATTGCGATATAAAACTTTTAAATGTCACCATTGCTGAGATTCATATGCTAATTGTTGATGTCTGTGTGTGTCTAAGTTATGCAGGAGCTCAAAATGTCTTACGCATTTTTTCTAAATAACTGATTACTAAAACATTGTTGGATCTCATTCTTTTGAATCACAGACACAGAATAAACAATATGTTTAGATGAAACCAAAGATTAGACATAGAAAGATGACAACAGCATCACCGGCCAAAAACACCTGATCAACTTCCTGTTGGCTTTTTCATGCCATAAAAAAAGTGCTTTATAAACACTCCATTACAGCAGCCAGAGAAAACTGATGTTAACGAGTCAAGAGCCCAACTAAAGCAAACACTGGTCACCACAATGGTGACTACAAACTTCAATAAATTTTTATTTTGAATAAAACATCAACATCCAAACCTGTTAAAACCTGATGAACAGATGTTCAACACTGATGAACACCTGACAAGCAGGATCACTGAAGGACAGAGAAACAAGACCAGAAAAAACAAGACAAGCAGAAACACAAAAACTACAACTAACTTCCAGTCACACTGGATGTGAAACCAGTTTACAAGCCAGTTTGACATTATTTCTTTCATACATGTACAGAAGTTCTTGTTGAAAATGAACAGAGATTTAGATGTTGATATTTTATTGAAAATAATAAAGTTTGTAGTCACCATCATGGTGACCAGTGTTTGCATTAGTTAGTTCTTTAACATTTATAAAGCACGTTTGTTATGGCAAGAAAAAGCTGAAAAGAAGTTGGTCAGGTGTTTTTGGCTGTCGTGATGATGCTGTAATCATCTTTGACTCTGGTTCAATGATCGCTCTGTGTCTAATCTTTGATTTTATGGGTATTATAATTTTATGTTTATTTTTTAAAACATCTGTTATTTAACAGCAAAAAATTAAACATATTGAAATCATATAATCCATAAAAAATTTTGAACTTCTGCATCACTTAGACAACAGAGACATCAACAATCAGCATATGAATCTCAACAATGGTGACAATCAAAAGTTTAATGTTGCAATGCATGCTGGGTGCCAGCGTAGTAGAAAACTCCCAGCATGCACTGCAGCATGAATAAATTATTTTTTTATTGCCACCATTGTTAAGATTCATGTGCTTATTTTTGATATCTGTGTATGCCAAAATGATGCTGTGGTTGTTTTTTGTGGATTATATGTTTTAAAAAAAAAAATCCTTTAATATAACTGGCTGTTTGAGTTCTTGTTGTAGTTTCACAGTGGTAATAATGTAAAACTTAAGTTTGTTAATAATATAACATGAGATTAAATATTGGATAAAATCAGTGAATCAGAAGACTACATGATGGTTACATCATCATTGATATGCAATTTTGATTTAATTAATGATGAGTTTTCTTATTCCAGGTCTGAATATCACACCATTTGAAGAATGCAGAGTAAGTTGAGATGAGTTTTTGGAAGTTTGGACAGCATACCAATAAAAATGGAAACAACAAGCACAAGAATGCACTATAATATGCACTGTATTTGTTGTTTCTTTTACTTTGTAGGAGAACACCACTAATTAACTTTTATTTCACTTAAAAACAATTAAAGAAAAAAATTATCGAAATGAACAAATACTCTACAGTGCACACAGGGCTCAGGGTTTTTTTTTATGGTACTGACTGTTTGTATTATTGAATTTTTTTTCTTTTTTTTTGTATGTACAAGCACTTTGATAAACACTTGTTTTAAAAAAAGTGCTTTATAAATAAACTTTGACTTTGACTTTTTTCTTTTTTTTTTTTCAATTTTATTTTATATGTGTTTCAATTGTGATTTCAGGCCACAAGACGATGTGTAGAAAATCTTCTTGACCAGGTAGAACATTAAAGCTATAGAGATCCCTTTGACAGTAAGAGAAACATGACAAAATAATCATTATTTGTCATGTAGATATAATATACTGTAGAAATGCTTACTTTCGTTCCAACATTTACAAATAATCCTATTTATATGATCATTAAAATAGGATGTAATTGAAATTTTGGATGTGGTCCTCAACGCTTTAGAGAAGACTTTAGTGTTTTCAACAGCTGACCAAAATAAACTTGTGTCAATTGGAAAAAGTGTGTTAAAAGCCTGTGAGAAGCTTGTGTCTATGCTGGTGAAGCCGACAGACACAACTGCCAATGTCAGTTTTACTCTTGACACTGTGGGTAAGTGAAAACAGAACTGTGAATATACAAGTCTAGAATGTGTGAAATATCTTTTGACATTTTTTTTTTTAGATGATCTAATTGTTATTACTATTCATTAAAGGTGCACTGTGTAACGTTTTATTCAAAATCAACTAAATTTAATCTAGTCAATACACCATCAATCCTTCTTCTAATACATGTTTTTGTCTTACTTTGATTGACAATGGTAAGCCCATTTAAATTTTAGACCTGACAGGATGCTTGTCACTGCATAGGTTGTACATAGGTCACTTGTCAAGTATCTATTAATGGGTAAAGTTACAGTGACATCTTCAGCTAGTCAGCTTGAGATCATTTCCATCTAAACTGGTTATATCTCTTAAGCCTAGCATCTTCCACAAAATGCAAGCAGTTTTTTTTTTTTTTTTTTTTGGACCGCTAGTGGGCCAATAGTTACATAGTGTACCTTTAACATAACTGTATTTTTTAATCAGAGGTTGAAGTCTTCATGGTTGGACCAAATTCAACCTTAGATAAGATCCCTCGACTTGACATGACAAATTCTTCTGTGGACATTGATCTCATTGGGATTGCCAAGAACAACAGTGAAAGTATGTGAAATGTTTTAGTTTGAAAAAAAAAAAAAAAAGGTTGTTGTTTTAACATAGTATTGCATGTAAGCTTCTGTTTCTGTCACACAGGATCAGCTGCTGTGACTTTAATGAGCTACAACACAATGGAGAATCTACTGAAGCCCGACTTCTTCAAAACATTAAATGACACGATTAAAACCATGATGTCCACTGTGATCTCAGCTACTCTTCCCAAAACCACCAACACTAAACTCACCAAACCAGTCAACTTCACCCTCAAACACATCAGAGTGAGAGACTGAAATGTGTTTTTGATCAACCTGAGAACTGATGAACATCTGAAAACATCTAATATTCAGTCTTGTAATATTTTCTGCATGTTCTTTCTTCTTTCTGCAGGAGTTTGACCCCAGCGGTTCTCTGTCCTGTGTGTACTGGAACATCAGTGAGTGGATTGTAGATGGTTGTTCTGTTTTAAAGAGCAACAGCAGCTACACTGTGTGTTCCTGTGTTCATCTGTCGACATTCGCTCTCATCATGCAAACCAGCAGACCACCAGAGGTACGAGAACATTTATAGTGACCATTGAAGAACCGCACAGATTTGGCACTCATGTACTCTGACATGTTTTCTCAGAGCGACTCACTGCTGGAGCTGTTGAATTTGGTGTGTGTGATCGTGGGGCTGGTGTTCTTCAGTTTGGCCCTGTTGACCTTTGCCCTTTGTCAGTGGAGTCCTGGAGTGAATAATGTGGCTCGAATCAACCTCTGCATCAGTCTTCTGCTGGCTCACCTTCTGTTCCTGCTCACACAACAGTTCCTGAGCCTCATACGCCCTCTGCAGGTGAGAATGATGAAGGAGCCCTACAGCTCAGCACAGCCTCACTGAGAATCATCATAACCGTCTCTCTTGGTCTCCAGGTGTTGTGTGCCGTGATATCAGGTGTGCTGCACTTCCTCTTTCTCTCCGCCTTTGTGTGGATGTTCACTGAAGCTGTGCTGCTCTTCGTCTGTGTGAAGAACCTATCACAGATCAGCTCCAAAAAGAGGGAGGTGCTTAGCAGTGGATTCCTGTGTGTGATTGGATATACGGTTGCTCTGGTTGTAGTGGCCGTGTCTGTCGGGCTGCTTCCTGAAGGCTACGGCAGCGAACAGTGAGTTGATGTTTTTTTGTAAGTTAATTTGATTTGAAGGTGAGTGTGAGAGCGTCAGATGATTAGTTCCAATATTTTGGGGCACCATTCAAGGAATCTCACCTTGACAATAAAGAACAATCATGGAAGATTCCCAGCGAACAGAATTTTGTTATAGGAATGTTCTCTAAATATTCAGTGTTGGTTCTGGGAACGTAAAAAACGTTCAGTTTTCTTGAAGTTAGAGAAACGTTTTTATAAGGTATAATGTTCCTCAAACGTTCTTTCAATTTAATTTTAATTTAAAATTCAACATTCTATGAACATATAACAATTCTATGATTTATAATAATTTGTAACAATTGCTGACAAAAAAGTAACTCTATAATAGTGAAGAACTCAACTAAAACAACCACCAACCTCCATGATGGTGACCTCAAATGAAACCTAAATTTCTGTTAATTCTCATTAAGAACTTCTGTAGACGTGTGACAGAAATAAAGTCAGTCTGGTTAGTAATAAGTGAAGCTGGTAATGCTGTTTGTGGAGTTGTTTAATCAGATCTTCAGAGATTTTATGTCTTTTATCTTCAGTTCATCTAAGGCTGTGGCTGAAGAAAGTTGTAGTTTGTGTTCTTATTTCTCTTTCTTTCAGTGCTTGTTCACAGCAGGTGTTTGGATGATTGAAAGAATGTTTCAGGAACATCATACTAACCTTTAAATAACATTCTACTAACATTAAGGAAACTGAACATTTTCATGTTTTTGGAATTTTACAAATCAACATTCCTAGAATGTTGAATTTTAGATCAAAATTAAGTTGAAAGAACGTTTGAGGAACATTATACCTTATAAAAACGTTTCTCTAACTTCAAGAAAACTGAACGTTTTTTACGTTCCCAGAACCAACACTGAATATTTAGTGCAGATTCACTGAGAACCACTGAATAAGTGTCTATGGGTTTTACCTTATGGTTTTACCTGATCTCTGATCCATTTTATACATTTATTGAAGTTTTATTGAAGTATAATGAATAATGAATAATGGTAGTTATTAATCTCTTATTGGCTTGTTTAGCTTGAGCCATGGAACAAACAAAACAAGCCCTGAAATTTGATAAAAGAACACATATTATACCGACAATCTATATTTAATCTTCTTAGATGATTAGTTCATTGCATTTGATAGATTTTACTTTCAATAAAACATTTGCAATAGATTTGTAAAAGGTGTTTTTATGCATGTTTAGCCTGAGTTTTGTTGCATTTACACAGCTCTGACCTCTAGGGGTCACCGTGGAGACAGGTGTCAGATTATTTCAAAGCCTTGACACATTACGGCACATTTGCTTCAACTGTTTCTGTGTTTCACAAAGACTCGATCTGCCCATCACTACATTATGACCATAGTATGAGCACACAGTGAGACACTGTGAGGTTACACTTTTTTGATCACTGTGACCTCACATCATGAGTATCCTAGGAGATCATGGTGAGATCACTGTGGGATCAAACTGTTAACAGGGGTATCAGAGCCAATGAAAAGATTAAAATCTTTAATATTTCAATAGTCAATACCTCAAATAGTATTTTTTTTATATATTAATTCAGTCATATTGTCTTTTCCTCTAAACAGATGTTGGATTAAAATGAATAAAGGTTTTATCTGGAGTTTTCTGGGTCCTGTTTGTGTCATACTAGCAGTAAGCACATTTCTTAATTTTCATTATTTTAATTTATTTTAAAGGGAAAATAAGGTGATTAATTCTTCTTTTTCTACTTTTCAGTTAAACATGATTCTCTTCATCAACATCATCATCATTCTGAACTCAACTCTCAAAAATCTGAACGCTGAAGTTTCACAGATGAAACAAACCAAGTAACAAACATTCAGATTTAAACCCTGCATAAAATATTTAATAAATAAAGACATTAAATTATCTTTCTTTCTCTACAGGATTATGGTGTTTAAAACACTGGCTCAGTTTGTGGTTCTTGGTTGCTCCTGGATTCTGGGTTTCTTCACTAATGACAGTAAGGTGCTGGAGATCCTCTTCCTGATCTTGAACTCCCAGCAGGGAACCTTCATCTTCCTGGTCTATTGTTTCCTCAATAATGAGGTCAGACATCACTCAATTTACCATCATCAAAGACCAGAGGTGGAAAGTCCAGGGGTCAGAAAGTAAAAGTCCTGCCATTTGTTTATTCCACCCACTGAAGCAGAGTTAAAGTTAATGAGATAATTAAGTGATTAATTGAGTGTTGATTGACCATTATTGAAGATACCTGATGTGAATAAGCAGAATCACCAAAGGAAAAAAAATCACAATTTTTAAGTCACCATCATGGAGATCAGGGTGTGCTTTTGTTGGGCTCTTGACCCTCTATTTTTTAATATTAGATTTTGTTTGGGCTTTTGTAACTGAGTTATAACAACCAGACAAACAGAAAAAAAGAAAAGATGATCAGGTGGTGTTGGTTATGTTTTCACATAATCATTATTTGACCTGAATCTCTGAGCTAGATTTGCATTATTGATTACAGCAGCACTGTGATTCTACAACAGAAGATCAGCTTTTTCAATATAACCCAAAGGATTTCTTAAAAGTTGTTCTGGTCAAAAAAAAAAAAACTTTCTTTAAGGAACACACAGACATCAAGAATCAACGTATGGATCTCAACAGTGGTGAGAATAATAAAGCATGTTGCAGCGCTTTCTGGGTGCCACCAATCAAAATTCATCCATGGCTCCCATCATGCATTGCTGCATGAATAAATTATGAGCTGAATTGTCTCAGTAATTTCCTTTATTCTCACTATTTTATTTTTTGCTGTTGTAATGTGACTTCTTAGTAGCTTGTTTTCTAATGTTCAGAGTTGATTTATTTATCAGAATATGTTGCTTGTCACCGTTGTTGAGATTCATACACTGATTCTTTATGTCTGTGTGTACCTAAATGAAAGTTCTTTTTTTTTCTTTGATCAGAATAACTTTTGAGAACTCTTTTCGATTATATTGACAAAGCTGATCTTCTGCTGTAATCAATAATGTGTATCTAACTCAGCGATTGGCCTCTAAATGATTCAGATCAAGTAATGATAGTGTGAAAACATAACCAACGTCACCTGATCATCATTTCTCTTTGTTTGTCTGATAACTCAGTTACAACAGCCCAAACAGAATCGAATATTAAAAAGTCAAGGGTCAAGAGGCCAACTAAAGCAAACCCTGATCTCCATGATGATGACTTAAATTGTGATTTTCTCCTTTGGTGATTCTGCTTGTTAACATCAGGTATCTTCAATAATGGTCAATCAACACTCAATTAATCACTTAATTATCTTATTAACTTTAACGCCGCTTCAGTGGGTGGAATAAATATATGGCAGGACTTTTACTTTCTGACCCCTGGACTTTCCACCTCTGATCCTCACTGGAAACTCTATCAGTAAACTGATGTCATCATGTTCACCTTGAATGCCCAATACAATGTATTTCACCTTAGATTTTCAAGTGATGTTATGTAAGGATGTAGGATCAGCAGATCTTAAATGTTTTCTTAAATTTGAAATCCCACAACCATCATATTCCATGACAAAACTGGATATGAAAGACAATTACAGTTGTTTTCATGGAGGTCCTGTTCTTATTTTAGCAGTCCGTGTCTTTTGGAGAGAAATGTGAAAGACAGTTGTTTAATCTGTCACTTCTCTTCCGTTTCCTTCTTTTGATGGAATGTTCAAATGCGCCAAAAAACATTGAAACTCCCACTATCAGACATTCTAATAGAAATATGCCTTTGATTTGTCTGTCTGTCTGCATGGCATTAATCCTTTCAAACTCCCAGCTTGTAAAACTACTTCAAACTTTTAGGCCTGGCATTCTCAAGCTTTTTCTATTTTGTCCTCTGTAATTAGTTTAGCCACTTTGTGATCCCGCTCCATAGGAAAACCGTTTCACTCTCTCCAGAGACAGTATGTGGAAGAAAAGTATGTTTACTTCAGAGAGGCTCTTAAAACACCTTTTCTTACCTGCTTTTAATTCCACTATGGTTGATGAGTTTCAGAGGTTAAATTGATGTCATAAAGTCACTCAGCTCCTCTCGTCTCATTCTTGTCCAGATCAGACAGCAGTACAGGAAGTTCTACAGAAGTCTTTGCTCTGGACTCAAACAACACTGAGGACTACAGCATCATGATGAAGAAATAAAAAGTTCCTTTATTTAATCAGTGTTTTTGGATGATAAATGTTATAGTCTCAGCTTCTTTCTGCAAATGATAGAAAAATTTATTTTGTAAGTTTATTAATATTACAGCTGTCAATACTATTGAGGTAAAGCTCATAATCTCTATTTTATTTAATCTTTAATCACTCGATTTTCTTGGTGGAGGTCAAAAATATGTTTACAGACTCCTCAAAAAATCTAATTTTAATAGTTTTTGTTTACTTAATATAAAAGCTCAATATGGAAAATGCTTTCAAAAAAATATAAAAATGCCTATGTGGTAAATTACTTTAAATTGTATAAGGCACCGTTGTTGAGATTCATACATTGATGTATAACAGGAATAAAGTCAATCTGGTAATAATTAATAAGTGAAGCTTTTGTGGCGTTGTTTAAACAGATCTTGAGAGATTTAAAGGTGTCCTTGAATGAAAAACTGTATTTACCTTGGCATAATTGAATAATTAGAGTTCTGTACATGATAATCACACACCATGAGTCTCAAACACCATTGTTTCCTCCTTCATATGTAAATCTCGTTTGTGTAAAAGACCACTGAAAAACAGGCAAATCCCAACATAACACCAACTGTCGGGATCATTAATATGTACGTCCCCAATATTTGCATATACCAGTTGTGGAGCTTTACAGCTGAATCATCAGACGTTCTGCAGGTATTGTGAAGCAAGCAAGCAAGGACGATAGCAATAATGGCAGATAGATCCATAATAACTGTTCATGATCCATGATATATTTAGTGATATTTGTAAATTGTCTTTCTAAATGTTCCGTTAGCATGTTGCTAATGTACTGTCAAATGTGGTTACCATTGTTTCTTGTATTTTGTATTCTGTATTAATGTATTCACGGAGATCAGAGCCATGTCGTTATTTTCATTTTCAACCCGAAAACGCTTGCAGTCTGTATAATTTATAAAGCATCTTCATTCTTATGGGAGTCTCTAACGGTGTGTAATTTAGCCATGTTAGCCGTGCAGCACACTGTCAAACTCATTCAGAATCGAATTTTAACAAACATACACAACATACATGCCATAAAGATCCATTTTGAGAGTTCTATTGTGAACTTCTGTAGTATTTATGCAACGTTTAATGGAGTCGCGAGCTTGGGGGCGGGGAGCACGAGCATTTAAAGGTGTACACACACAAATCAGAGCATTTTTCCTCCCACCCCAAAATAGGCAGTTAAAACATGGTATAATAAAAATTCTATGGGGTATTTTGAGCTGAAACTTCACATACACATTCTGGGGACACCTTAGACTTATACTACATCTTGTGAAATCAACATTCTAGGGCACCTTTAATGTTTTTTATCTTTAGTTGATTTCATCGAAGGCTGTGGCTGAAGTCATAGTTCTTTTTGTTCCTCTGTCCTTCGGTGATTCTGCTCATTATCACCTAATTATCTCATTAACTCCAGGATGTTTCTGTGTTATATTTAACAGCCTGTAGTGTTCACACTGAGGCTACGTCCACACGAAGCTGGAGCTTACCCTATCCGATCAGTCATCCTCGTCTCAAGAAATATCTGCGTCCACACGAAACCACTGAAACGACTCAAAACGATGTAGTATACATGCCCAGACCAGTATGTGGCGCTGTAATTCTGCCACAGAGATACGCTTAAAACAGCGAATAAGACTTGAAGCATGCGCATAAACCTTGCGCGCTGTATACAAACTATAGTGAAGCTTAGAAATAACGCTTTATTTTGGCTCAGTAGCTTCTGCAGCACGAACACAAGCATCTAGAGTCTGCTATTGTTGTAGTTGCTGCTGTTTTGTGCTGTTAGCGGCGTCTGACTAGGGTCGACACGTGGGGTGAAGACATCATCGTTTCACAAAATACACGGATAGGCTGTCCACACGAAAATGCAAAGACGGCGTTTTCAGATTTATCCACTCTGGGACTCGGTTTCAAAAAATAGCGGTTTCACCTTCCAAAAACGCCGGATCCGTGTGGACGAAACGCCTATCCGATACAAAATTTGTGCGTATTCACAAAAACGCGTCTCCGTGTGGATGGGGCCTGAGTAGTGTTCATTTCTATCTGGGCTAACTCATGTGGGATCTGTACTTAGTGATTGTCCTGACTTAGTGACACAGACATCCAAAAAATCCAAAGTTTCCTCACTAAGTGATATTGTAAACTTAAGGTGAACTGTTATAGAATTCAAGTACTGGTGAAAGGAGTTCAGAGATCATAATTCACCTGAAAAAGTACAAAGATGCTTGTACAACATTTGATGAGAAAAAAAAAAAGTTTTTTAGTTCCCTCAAGAACCTGAAATGTTTCAACAAACCCAAGATGTAAATTTGGATAATTAGGAGCCATTCGAGGACCCATAGCTGTCCCACATTGCTGTAAGAAAAAGTCATTGTCAAACCTATAGTAATTCTTGGTTAGAACAAGTCTTATTAGGGTAGCTAAGAAACATGATGGAGGGTTCTTATTAGATCTCAAATCAAGGAAATGCATACAGTGTTCAATGCTAACACCATGAATAAAAGTGTACAAAGACTGAACATCAAAAGATAATAACAAACATTGGTATAACATTGGTCTCAGGAAATATCCAATGTTCTTTAAAAAGGATGGAAGTATTGTAACTAAAGGTTTAAAGGATTAGTTCACTTTCGTATAAAATTTTCCTGATAATTTACTCACCACCATGTCATCCAAGATGTTCATGTCTTTCTTTCTTCAGTCGAAAAGAAATTAACGTTTTTGATGAAAACATTCCAGGATTATTCTTCTTATAATGGATTCCAATGGACTCTAAACGGTTGAAGGTCAAAATTAGTTTCAGTGCAGCTTCAAAGGGCTTTAAACGATACCAGACGAGGAATAAGGGTCTTATCTATGTATATGCTTTATATAAAAAAAAGATCGCCTTCCGAGTGCTTCCGCCAAAAGCGTACTTTCATATTCTTCAAAAAGCTATTATATATATTAATATTACAAAATATTGTACACAAATATTTTGTACAATTGTATGCAATAAACGTTTCTTGAGCAGCAAATCAGCATATTAGAATGATTTCTGAAGGATTATGTGACACTGAAGACTGGAGTAATGATGCTGAAAATTCAGCTTTGCCAACAGAAGAATAAATTACATTTTAAAATCATTTCAAATAGAAAACAGCTATTTTAAATTGGAATAATATTAATGTTTTACTGTATTTTTAATTTAATAAATGCAGCCAGACGAAACGCCTTTTAAAAACATTAAAAATCTTACCGATTCCAAACTTTTGAACAGCAGTGTATATACAGACATGGACAAAACTGTTGGTACCCTTGGTAAATATGAACAAAAAAGCCTGTGAAAATAAATGTGCATCGTTAATCCTTTAGATGTTTTATTTCAAAAATTCACAAAAATCTAACTTTTTCATTGAAGTATAAGAATTTAAAATGGGGGGTAAATTTCATTATGAAATAAATGTTTTTCTCTAATACAGGACCTCCAGCAGAAAAATAGGCCCACAACATTAAAGATCCAGCAGTATATTTAACCGTGGGCATGGGGTACTTTTTATCCATGTGTGCACCAAACCCATCTGGTGAGTTTGCTGCCAAAAAGCTCTTTTTTTTAGTTTCATCTGACCATAGAAGCCAGTCCCGTTTGAAGTTCCAGTCTTGTCTGACAAATGAATATGCTAGAGATTGTTTCTGGATAAGAGCAAAGGATTTTCCTTGAAACCCTCCCGAACAACTTGTGGGGATGTAGGTGCTGTTTGATATTTTTTTTTTAGTCTTTCTGAGACTCAAGACTCAACTAATCTCTGCATTTCTCCAGCTGTGATCCTTGGAGAGTCTTTGGCCACTCAAACTTTCTTCCTCACTGCGCATTAGGATGATTTAGACACACATCCTCTTCCAGGCAGATTTGTAACATATTTAGTTGATTGGAACTTCTCAATTATTGCCCTGATGGTGGAAATGGGGATTTTCAATGCTTAGGCTATTTTCTTACAGCCACTTTCTATTTTGTGAAGCTCAACAATCTTTTGCTGCACATCAGAACTATATTCTTTGTTTTTTCTCATTGTGATGGATGATTAAGGGAATTTGACCTTTGTGTTTCCTCATATTTATAGTCATGTGAAACAGGAAGTCGTGGCTGGATAATTTCATGCCCCTAGTCTCCCTGGTGTGCTAAAAATGTAAATTTGGATGGGAATATACACTTCAGAGATATTTTACTCATAAGAATTTCTAAGGCATTAATTGTGTCCAACGTGTATTAGAGAAAAACAATTATTTAATAATGAAATTTACCCGCATTTTAAATTCTTATACTTCAATGAAAATGTTAAATTTTTGTGATTTTTTAAAAATAAAAGATCTAAAGGATTGCACAGAAGTTCATTAAAAGATGCACATTTATTTTCACAGGCTTTATATATATAATCAAAATCAAATTTCTCAGAGTCAAATCTCCAGGTCCCAGGAGTTTAACTTTATTGAAAGCATCAAAGTGAGATGCCAGCTCCACATCTGAATCTCTCTAGCCAGGGCACAGTTTTTATATATTTTTCTTATCTGTTAACGCAAGAAATAATTATCTTTGTAAGGGTGGTCGACTGCCAACTAATCTACATCTTTTGAGTTAATCTCTCGTGGTGGAATTCTGCCAATTGATGATCAACCCTTTCACATAGCCAAAATGAAACATTGTATCAAAAACAACACTCCCTGGAGGCAAGAAGCCTTCATGTGACACCCTTAATAATGATTGTATTTATTTCACATCCTCCTATTGTCTGGTGGAAAACTACCAGCAAAATATGCTTAGTGGCCAAGCTAACTTCTCAGATACATCTGACGCTTGTAATAACGTAGGCCTCTGTCTTTTTCTATCAATTTTTCAATAGGTTTATTTTTTCTTTCATCAAGGTCGAGGTCAGGGATCTTGGGCTTAAAAAGGTTGGTGATCACTGCTGTAGATGGTCACTGAAAATATACTGCATATGAACTGAACATGTGAGATATTATTATGCATATATTTGTATTTAAATTTGAATATAATGATTTAACAGTGGACTTACGAGAATGATGGACAGATAACATCTATATAAACACACAGACATATCTTGTCAGTCAGTTGTGTCAGGTGAGGATCACTGTATATCAGCTTAAATCAGGTAAGATCTTCTTTCGGCTCACAATGATCTTCATCAGTCTCTTTAAATCAAACACACTGCAGCATGTGTTGATGTGTGATCATGGACTGATATGTGATTTGTGTGGAGTTTTATTGGAGTAATTCAGGTCAGGGCTCTTAAAACCTTTTACGCCTTTAGAAATGTACAAATTTTGATGACTGGTCGAAACTGAAATGTGTATATATAGGCCTACCTATGAATGTTGATACTCAATTTATAGAATTTAATATCAGGATACTTGCATTATTAATGCACAACGATTACTTTTGAGCACTGTAAAAAAGTTGTAAATAATACAAAGATTATTGGAGTATGTTTTACAAGAAAATACAATTTCAGTCATTCCACATCAAAATTTCATGTTTAAATCAATGTGTTATTTGCCAGTTCTTTCCCAGCTAACAGAATTTTGTTGTAAGAACGTTCTCTAAATATTCAGTGTTGGTTCTGGGAACGTAAAAAACGTCCAGTTTTCTTGACGTTAGAGGAACGTTTTTATAAGGTATAATGTTCCTCAAACGTTCTTTCAACTTAATTTTGATCTAAAATTCAACATTCTAGGAATGTTGATTTGTAACATTCCAAAAACATCAAAAAATGTTCAGTTTCCTTAACGTTAGTAGAACGTTATTTAAAGGTTAGTATGATGTTCTTGAAACATTCTTTTAATCATCCAAACACCTGCTGTGAACAAGCACTGAAAGAAAGAGAAATAAGAACACAAACTACAACTTTCTTCAGCCACAGCCTTAGATGAACTGAAGATAAAAGACATAAAATCTCTGAAGATCTGATTAAACAACTCCACAAACAGCATTACCAGCTTCACTTATTACTAACCAGACTGACTTTATTTCTGTCACACATCTACAGAAGTTCTTATTGAGAATTAACAGAAGTTTAGATGTTTCGTTTGAGGTCACCATCATGGAGGTTGGTGGTTGCTTTAGTGGAGCTCTTGACCCCTCACTATTACAGAGTTGCTTTTTCATCAGCAATTGCAGATGTTTTCAGTAAACTTTTCTGTATTGATAAAAACAGACAAACAACTGCATTAAAGTGGTTTAATCAACTGCTTTTTTTGTAATTTTTTTTTTTTTTTACAGCATTTCAATTTCTTAAGTTAGCAATTACAGAAGAAAATGCAATGCATTTATCAATGCAAAAATGAAAACATGCAATTGTTGATAAAGAAGCAACTTTATAATAGTCAAGGGTCAAGAGCTCAACTAAAGCAACCACCAACCTCCTTGATGGTGACCTCAAATGAAACATCTAAACTTTTGTTAATTCAATAAGAACTTCTGTAGACGTGTGACAGAAATAAAGTCAGTCTGGTTAGTAATAAGTGAAGCTGGTAATGCTGTTTGTGGAGTTGTTTAATCAGATATTCAGAGATTTTATCTTCTTGGAATGTTACAAATCAACATTCTTACAATGTTGAATTTTAGATTAAAATTAAGTTGAAAGAATGTTTGAGGAACATTATACCTTATAAAAATGTTCCTCTAATGTCAAGAAAGCTGGACGTTTTTACGTTCCCAGAACCAACACTGAATATTTAGAGAACGTTCTTAAAACAAAATTCTATTAGCTGGGTTGTAATTACATGTGAACTTTACTAGCAATTCATGAGTGAAAACTGTTGCTACAGTACTTTTTTTTTTTTTTAATGCACTGTTAAAAAAAGAATATTACTTATAACTCTAGTAACATTTAAATTCATAAATTCAGTGGAATTTTTCATATGTGTTTAAAACAAAAGGGAAACGTACTCGGTTACGTATGTAACCTTGGTTCCCTGAGATACGGGAATGAGTACTGTGTCGCTAAGACGCATATGGGGAAAAGTACTTTTTCTCTGATTTACTGAAGCTTTTTTCAATAATGCAGTGTAACTGCATGGCCATTGGTTCAGGCAGTAGAAAAATTTGAACCAATGACGGCTTGGTGGAGCTGCGTAAGCCTATGACAATGCAGCGCGCCAAAGCCTGCCAGATTTGATTCTTGCTCATCTCCAGAGGGAGGGAGCGCAGCGAGTGCTATAACCTGTGCTCTGAACAGAGTTGAGGATGATGGAAAGGTCCCAGGTAGGGATAGTGAGAGGGTGAGGCAGGTTCTTCTCCTGGAACCTCTTAGGAAACAAACAACTAGGTTGTTTTCTTCTACCGACTGGCTGGCAATGGGAGCGTGAAACGAGCGTTGAGTGGGTGAGGCCCTTATCTAAACGCTCCTGGAGGAACGATAGTATTGAAGATATGACGCAAGAGGCCGGGTCTTCGTCCCAAGCTGTGCACCAGGTGGAGAAGACTGACCGTTTAAGGCCGTAGAGGCATCTCGTAGACGGGGCTCTAGCCTGAGAAATAGTGTTTAACATGCTCTCGGGGAGGTTCACAGGCTCCCATCGAGAGGCCAAAGGTGCAGTGCCCACAGCTCAGGCCGGGGGCTGCCAAATCATTCTGTTCGCCTGAGAGAGGAGGTCTTGCCTCAGAGGAATGGGCCACGGGGCTGATACAAGCAGCTGAGACAGCTCTGAGAACCAAGGTTGGTTCCCACCAGAAACACTCTGTGCTTGTCTTCCCTGATGTGCCTGATGATCTGAGGAATCAGAGCGATCGGGGGAAAAGCATAAAGGAGGAGGCTGGGCCAGTCGTGGGCCAGCAAGTCCCTGTCCTTCGAAAGGTAGGTTGGGCAGTAAGAGTTGTCTTCTGAGGCAAAGAGGTCGACCTCTGCCCTCCCGAAGATCTCCCAGATTTCGAGAACCGTTTGGAGGTGCAGCGTCCACTCATCTGAGATTGCTCCGAGATAGCATGTCTGCTCCTTGATTCATTTTGCCTGGAACATGCAATGTTCTCAGCGAACGCAGGTTGGGCTGTGCCCATTCCAAGAGGTGCTTCACCAGCATGAAGAGGCGCCTGGATGATCCTTGGCAATTTATGTAGGACACCACCGTCACGCTGTCCGTTTGGACTAAGATGTGGTGGCCCTTCAGGACTGGCAGGAAGGTCTGAAAGGTTCGACAAACTGCTAGCATCTCTAGGCAGTTGATGTGTAGCCGACTTTCCTTGTCAGACCAGGAGCCGAAGGCCAGTCTGCCCTCGCACAGAGCACCCCAACCCATGTTGGATGCATCCGTCGAGACAACCTTCCTTCTGGAGACCGTTCCCAGGGGCACACCTCGGTTGAACCAGTGTGGGGTCTAGGGCCGCTAAGCAAGCCTGTCGGCAAGCACGAGGTGGAACCCGAGGTTTCAGCCAAGACTGTAGGGGCCGCATTTTCAGCAGGCCCAGCTGTAATACTTGGGAAACAGAGGCCATTAGGCCTAGCAATCTCTAAAATGATCTGAGAGGAATAGAGGCTTCCAGTTTGATAGAAGCCACGAGCTACTGAATGACCACAGTGCACTCTGGTGAGACTGTAGCCCTCATTTGGGCTGAGGAACGAAAAACATTGGCTGGGGAACAGTGAGCTCTTGGTAAAATTGACCCTGAGTCCTAGGCACTCCAGGTGGCTGAGGAGCACGGATCGGTAAGATGTTAGCTCGTCCTCCGACTGGGCCAATATGAGCCAGTCATCGAGGTAATTCAGGATGCAGATTCCCATCTGTCTCAGAAGAGAAAGAGCCACGTCCATACACTTCGTAAAAGTATGTGGAGCTAGGGACAGCCTGAAGGGTAAGACTGTATATTGGTACGCCACTCCCTCTAAGGCGAATCTCAAGAATCGTCTGTGATGGTGGGCTATCTGGATGTGAAAGTACGCATCCTTCAGGTCCAGCGAGAAAAACCAGTCCCCAGGGCATATTTGCGTGAGGATCTGCTTCAATGTAGTCATCCTGAACTTCCATTTCATGAGGGAGCAGTTCCGGTGCCTGAGGTCTAGGATGGCCCTGAGGCCACCATCCTTCTTGAGGATGAGGAAGTATTGGCTGTAGAAGCCTGACTTGGTCTGGGCTGGGGAAACCATTTCTATGGCTCCTTTCTCCAGCAAAGTCATCACCTCGGCGCAGAGGATGTGAGTGTTGTCCGCTTTCACTGAGGTGGGAACCACACCGCTGAAACCTAGGGGTCTTTGAGTGAATTGAAGTAAGTAACCTCGTTTTATCACCCCCAACACCCAGCTTGATGTCTCGGGTACAGACCGGAAAGTGCTCACTTAGTCCTGTTCACTTGGCCCTGTAACCTTTTGTTTTCCATCCCAGTTTGAGAGAAAGAACAGTGAAAAATGCGAGGAGAGACTTGTGCTCTCATAGTGAGAGCGCAAGTCCTCAATGAACGTGGCTTGCGGGGGAGGAGCCGGCAAGCGACACGGTTCAGCATTTTACAACAAACGCTAGAGAAATATGCTCTTTGAGAGTGAATGTATTCCATGAGTCTCACCTGAGTCAGGGAAGAGCGTCATGTCATATTTTTTGCTGAGCGCTGTCAGCATTGAGCTTACTCTCGCGCTCTTGTTGTGAGAGCACTCGCAGCTTGCGGGGGCGGAGCCAGCAAGCTCAGAGGCTCGGCATTTTACAACAAATGCCGGAGAAATATGCTCTTTCAGAGTGAATATATTCCATGAGTCTCACCTGAGTCAGGGGAAAGTGTCATGTCATATTCAGCTGAGCATTGTCAGCATTGAGCTCGCTCTCGCAGTGGGAGGGCTCGTGCTCAATGAACGTGGCTTGTGGGGGCGGAGCCGACAAGCAAAAAGGTGGCTCGTGAGCGGTGTGCTGATCAGGCTGCTTAAAGAGCGGCGATCAACTAAAGCAGAGCAGGCACAGAAACGTTTGATCTGCTGCTACAGTTGTGATTCACATATGAAACAAAGCTGACATTTCTATTTTAGATACCCGCCGGATGGCGCAGGGGAAGCGCTAATCGCCTGCTTGCAGGCTACAAACGGCTCGCGAGCAGGCTGCGTGAGCACTGAAGCTAAAGCAGGCAGGTGAGGACCAGCCAAATCCGCTGCAAGGTGTGTCAACGGCGAGAAGGTGTTCAGTTGTCTCGGTAACAGTGGACAGATGATTGTCATCGCTGAAGGAGAAATGATCTGAGATCCTGTGGCAAAATGCCTGCTTATATAGCCAGTCGCCCCGCCCATTCTGGTGGGCTTTGGCGTGCTGCATCGCCATAGGCTCGCGCAGCTCTGGCGCGCCGTCATTGTTTCTAATTTTTCTACTACCCAAACCAATGGCCGTGCAGTTACACTGCGTTATTCAAAAAGGCTTCAGTAAATCGGAGAAAAAGGACTTTTCCCCATATGCTTCTTAGCAACACAGTATGAGTGTAATATCGAAAGGGAACTACCAGAAGTCATGCATCAGTGCCAAAGCTCATTTGTTTGTTTCTTCTGAACTGTAAAGGAATTTTTCCTTTGATTGTGGCTTTTGGATAAAGAGAAATACACCAGACTGTCAGAATTGTCAATGGATTCTTCACTTCATAAAGGTGAATTTTCTTGTCATGATTAGCATGTAAAGACTAGTTCATGTTTCCCAAAAATTATTTATGAACTAAAAATACTAAAATTTCGTTTTCTCAAATTCAAAATTACAATACATTCCAATACATTGTGTGTTTCCAATATTTTTTTTTCTTCATATTTCATGACAGGTTTTATAAGAGCACTGACTACCATCACTGTTATGCTGTGTAGGTATAAACTTTTTTTTTTTTTTTTCTTCACACTGATGTAATGACTGGTTACACTTCACTTCTGTATGCTGACACAGTTCTGTTTGGCAGGAGTAAAACTGCATTTGTGACATAAATGATTCTGTTTGGGTTACATGTTTGTTAAAGCATCTGAAAGTGTTTGGTCTTCAGATTTCAGCTGGTCTTCAGTTTTTTAGGCCTATTGACTATTTTTTTTTTCACTGTGCGCTTTTTGATTTGTTGATTAATTTGTATAATTATTTTTCAGATATCTTAACACTTAGTTTGACCTTTACAACTATCACACCACAGACGACTACAAATGGTAATGTATTGAGTTGTACTTGAGCTTTTTAACATTTTATCAGGATATACATGTCTGTAGTTTTGCATCATTCATGTCTTCAAAGAATTAAAACTGGGTCTGTATTAAAATATAATATTTTAATGTAATATTTTGCTAATAATATATAAATATAGATTTACATCTCTTCAACTGCACTGTTAGATCGATTTTATAATAACACATAAGAAGCATGTTAATTTTTTGAAATATCTTCATTAACAGCTAATCTGTCTGATCCCTGCAACAACTACATTGTGCTGGATGAACCACGGAGATCCATCAATAATACCGATTACATAAAACGTTTACACTTCACATGTGACATCTTTGTCACCTGGAGCGGCTGGTATCGTCTCTTTATTAACAACACAAGCGCTCATATCTCAGACACTTGCATTGCAAAGGGTCACTGTGGCACTACTTCCACACTGTGGATACCTGATGGACACCCAACAGTTGAGGATGGAGTCGTCACTCGAGATGTCTGCGGTCACTGGGACAATTACTGCTGCTATTTCAGGTCTTTTCCCATTAGAGTCAAAGCCTGTCTAGGTGGTTATTATGTCTATGAGCTGGTTAGACCAACTGTGTACTGTTCAGGATACTGTGCAGGTAATTATATCTACATGGCCTCTTTATACACATTGATGATATTTGTGTTTCTGTTCATTAATAAATATTCTTCCAAACTTTCAGACACTGGCAGGATTAGCACCAGCTCTCCAGCAGTCACACCAGTGACCATCTCACCTGGTAATGTAACACACTCACTGCACCCAAATATGCCTACTTCTAGTGTTGGGTGCGAGTCCACATTAGTCGAGTCTGAGTCTTTGACACTCAGGGGTCGGTCGTCGCGCCGGCGATACCACCTCTCTTACCAGTGCGAAAGAGACTCAAAATACTCAGTTAATTTTGGACATACAAATAAGAGTTATATATTATTAAGAACTGTGAAATGTCTTCTATTATTTGTGTACACTACAGTAAAAACAAAATGTTGTACTTTTTGCAAAATAAAGAAAACTAACATGATGCGTGAAGTCCACTCTGATAGTCCTCAGAAAATGAACTGTAACTTAAATCAGGTTTTAAATATTCTCTGTTTGAGTAATCCGTTTGAAAAGAGAGGTGACATACATGAAAGTGTGAGTCGTTAAATGAGCATTAAATCTTGCAACTGTAAAACAATTTGTTGGTTTTAAATGTCTAAGACACTTTTTTTTTAGGATGTCCATATGCGAGGATGCGTGAATCTTCGTGAATAATGCTGTGATTCACGCCTGAGGAGATTAAGACCCTGCCCCTAATGAGCCGCATAATGAGCCATTCAGTCAGGAATGTGACTGAGTGAACTAAGAAAGAATGCAATGACAAAAGAAATATATAATTTTTTGTTTGTAGTTTATGTAGAATATAGTTAACTATATAAATGTCAAAAACACATTTTGATTTATACCTGGAAATAAATCCTGTTCAAAGATATAAGTGAAAATCACATACCTGGCATTTGGTGTTTGGAGAGAGAGAGAAAAAAACTTTGCTGCTTTCAATCAGTGATCTCAGTATCATATGCATGCAGTCCAATGTGGGCAAATACCCAGCTAACAGAATTTTGTTATAAGAACGTTCTCTAAATATTCAGTGTTGGTTCTGGGAACGTAAAAAACGTCCAGTTTTCTTGACATTAGAGGAACGTTTTTATAAGGTATAATGTTCCTCAAACGTTCTTTCAACTTAATTTTGATCTAAAATTCAACATTGTAGGAATGTTGATTTGTAACATTCCAAGAACATGAAAATGTTCAGTTTCCTTAATGTTAGTAGAATGTTATTTAAAGGTTAGTATGATGTTCCTGAAACATTCTTTCAATCATCCAAACACCTGCTGTGAACAAGCACTGAAAGAAAGAGAAATAAGAACACAAACTACAACTTTCTTCAGCCACAGCCTTAGATGAACTGAAGATAAAAGACATTAAATCTCTGAAGATCTGATTAAACAACTCCACAAACAGCATTACCAGCTTCGCTTATTACTAACCAGACTGACTTTATTTCTGTCACACGTCTACAGAAGTTCTTATTGAGAATTAACAGAAGTTTAGATGTTTAGTTTGAGGTCACCATCATGGAGGTTGGTGGTTGCTTTAGTTGAGCTCTTGACCCTTGACATTTAGAGAGTTGCTTCTTTACCAGCAATCATATGTTTTTAGAAAACATTTCTGCATTAATAAAGAAGATCAACATGTCTGTTATAATAACAGACAAATGTCTGTCTTAGAGTGGTTTAAACAACTTTTTTTTCTGTAATTGCTAACTTAGGAAATTGAAATGCTGTATCAAACCCAACCAATGTGAGAAATATTTTTTGCAATGCTGTCATTGTTAACATTTTATTTAAAACATTGTTTTGTGTCATTTATACATTAGTGTAAAAAAAATTACAAAAAAGCAGTGGATTAAACCACTTTAATGCAGTTGTTTGTCTGTCTTTATCAATGCAGAAATGTTTTCTGAAAACACCTGCAATTGCTTATAAAAAAAACAACTCTATAATAGTCAAGGGTCAAGAGCTCAACTAAAGCAACCATCAACCTCCATGATGGTGACCTCAAACAAAGCATCTAAACTTCTGTTAATTCTCAATAAGAACTTCTGTAGACGTGTGACAGAAATAAAGTCAGTCTGGTTAGTAATAAGTGAAGCTGGTAATGCTGTTTGTGGAGTTGTTTAATCAGATCTTCAGAGATTTAATGTCTTTTATCTTCAGTTCATCTAAGGCTGTGGCTGAAGAAAGTTGTAGTTTGTGTTCTTATTTCTCTTTCTTTCAGTGCTTGTTCACAGCAGGTGTTTGAATGATTGAAAGAATGTTTCAGGAACATCATACAAACCTTCAAATAACATTCTACTAACGTTAAGGAAACTGAACATTTTCATGTTCTTGGAATGTTACAAATCAACGTTCCTAGAATGTTGAATTTTAGATCAAAATTAAGTTGAAAGAACGTTTGAGGAACATTATACCTTATAAAAACGTTCCTCTAACGTCAAGAAAACTGGACGTTTTTTACGTTCCCAGAACCAACACTGAATATTTAGAGAACGTTCTCATAACAAAATTCTGTTAGCTGGGTAAGGAGTCTGATTGTCAATAATTATCAAAAAAAAAAAAAAAAAAGTTGACATTTTAATTCGGTCGAACCTGGGTCTCCGGCGTGGGGAGTCGGACGTTCTAACAAGGAGGCTAAAGGCTGCAACTCCTAGCGTCAGTTGCTAGAGCATCTCTTGAGATCAGAAGAGTGAGGTTTACTCAGCTTATCTCTCTGCAGACCCCTGCTACAACTACACTGTGCTGGATGATCCATGGAGAGCCAACAGCAGTCAGCAAAAAAACATCTACAAATCTGACAGGTCTGTCACCTGGAGTGGCTGGTATCGTCTCTTCATTAATGGCCAGAGAGCTCAGATACCAGACACGTGTGTTGAGAAGTATAGCTGTGGCACTGTTGTCCCACTGTGGATACGTGGAGGACACCCAACAGTTACAGATGGAGTCGTCACTCGAGATGTCTGCGGTCACTCGAAAAATTACTGCTGCTATTACGGGTCTTTTCCCATTAAAGTCAAAGCCTGTCCAGGCAATTATTATGTCTATGAGCTGGTCAGACCAACTCTCTTTGATTCAACATACTGTGCAGGTAATTATATTTACATGAGCTCTTTTTATTATTTGAGTATTTGTTCATTATTATTCATCATTTATCATTTTTTAGCTGTTACTATTTTTCACATTAAATTTTACAGAAAAAAAATCACATTCATAATATTTCACAAATTACATCATTTTCATTCACTGTTCTATTTTTCTTTTTTTTTACTTCATGCTGATTTCTGTCATTGTAGGTATAAATATAATGCTTCAGGAAGGATGCACGGTAAGCACGGTTTATTATTGATGGTTCTATGCACAAACAATTTCTTTTTTTGCTATTATTATCTTCACGGAGTGTTTTACGGTGTAAAGTTTAATTGTGATTTGCAGAGTCAGACTTTTGGAGGATGTTTTAAAAATCTTCTTGAGCAGATCGAGAACATTACAGTTCAAGTGCTTCCTTTGGATGTAAGTCTTCAAGAGAAAAATGATAAAATCTGTGTCAGTTACATAATGATTGACATTGCATTTCTCTCTTTTTGGCTCTCTTGACATTTACAATAACTGTAACAGTACAGTAACTGTGTTTATTTAATCAATAAATTAGACAGTGACCAGAGTTTTGAATATGTTGCTCAACGCCTCAGAGACGATTTTAGAGTCGTCATCATCATCATTCAGCACAGCTGAACTAGCCTCCTTTGGAAACCGTGTGTTAAAAACCAGTGAGAAACTCATCTCTACATTGGTGAAGCCGACGGACAGAAGTACCAATGTCAGTTTTACTCTTGCTGCTGTAGGTGAGTGGAGACAGTTATTATTGATAATGAAACTGAGTTTATTTATGATGTCAGGAAGTTTATATAGTCTGAAGAGCAGCGGTGGATCACAGGTGGCAGACGGCAACAATGATAAATGCAGCTACAGTATCTATATAATTTTTGTCAAGTATTTTGGTGCATCCTAAAAAAAAACCATGAAAGAATAATTGCAACTAAGCGCAATTAAACACTGGTTCACTTACCAGGAAGTCCATGGTTTATGTTGACCACAGTATGTTTTGTGACTATTTGCTGTCTTGAGCACTATCAACTATGACTATCAATCAAAGTTCACAAGACATATATCATACACTCAAACAACAATACAGAATGTATGTGCAGTTTATAGTAATAATCAATTACAGAGTTTGATTTTATTCAGTTAGAAGATTACCTTAAAGTTGACCTGAAGGGTTCAAAGAACATCACTGATGAAAACCCAACAATAGTGAAGTCATTTTATTTTGTGTACGTTTTTTTTGCAAAGTGAATAATTTAATTGGACATACATACATAAATACATACATACATATATAAATAAATAAATAAGAATAGCACATAACTGTTTGTTTGTTTTTAATCAGAGGTTGAAATCTTCATGGTTGGACCAAAGGTCACCAAAATGCCTCGACTTGACACAACAAATTCTTCTGTAGACATTGATCTCATTGGGATTGCCAAGAACAACAATGAAACAAGTATGTAAGATGATTTAGTTTCATTAAATTAAAAAAGAAAAAAAAGAAAAAGAAAAAATTGTCATAGCATTACCACTAAAGTACATACTTGCTTTTTTGATTGTTGTTGTTTTAACATGTTATTGCATGTAAAGTGTAACCAAAGCTTCTGTTTCTGTCACACAGGATCAGCTGCTGTGGCTTTCATGAGCTACAACTCAATGGAGAATCTACTGAAGCCCGACTTCTTCAACACATTAAATGACACGATTAAAACCACAATGTCCACTGTGATCTCAGCTACTCTTCCCAAAACCACCAACACTAAACTCACCAAACCAGTCAACTTCACCCTCAAACACATCAGAGTGAGAGACTGAAATGTGTTTTTGATCAACCTGAGAACTGATGAACATCTAAAAACATCTAATATTCAGTCTTGTAATATTTTCTGCATGTTCTTTCTTCTTTTTGCAGGAGTTAGACTCCAACAGTTCTCTGTCCTGTGTGTACTGGAACATCAGTGAGTGGATTGTAGATGGTTGTTCTGTTTTAGAGACCAACAGCAACTACACTGTGTGTTCCTGTGTTCATCTGTCGACATTCGCTCTCATCATGCAAACCAGCAGACCACCAGAGGTATGAGAGCATGTCAGACAGGAAATTAAGAAATAGTACAAGTAAAACCTCCTTAAATGATTGAAGCATTGAAGGCACTAGCAGAAATCAAATGCAGTCTACAGTAGATGGTCAACATTTATAGTGACTAGTGATGCACTGGAATGAAAATTCTGGGCCAAAACTGAAAATTCAGGATGCACTTAGCTGAAAAGCTGGAAAAAAATAAAATAATAATAATAATATTAATAATAATAATAATAATAATAATAATATATATATATATATATATATATATATATATATAAAATTATTTACAATTATCATTATTTACATCTTTTTTAATAATTTCGTGAATTTTAGTGATGTGCCAAAATTAAGTTTTCATTACCATTTATTGAAATATAAACATTTATAAGACTGTAATAACTTGTTTTCATGACACATTTATTCAAATGTACATTAAATAATTAAGACATCACTAACAGGCTAAGTAAAAATATAATGAATGTGTAATCTAGTGCATACAGTATATTTATCAAAATGTTCCTCTCTAGAGTTTTTTTTTTTTTTTCTACTTAACTAATGAGTTTATGGTGATTGAATGGCTTTCCTGTAAATGTAACGTTACATGAATATTTACAAGCTGATTTATTGATGTCTTTCCCTGGATGAAACAATGATTGAGCGATTACATGAGACATGATACATTTGGTAAGTTCTACTGTATATACCTTCTGATGTTGATCAATTTTTATTTGGTGCTTTAACTAGTAGTGAAGTCGAAATGATGCGTGACATTGATCTGTCACGCCACATTAAAGAGCACCAAAGTGGCATGTATTGTTTGAATTCCATAATAAAATCAACAGAATTTGAGTGATTTTTTTTTTTTTTTTTTCACGCAACATCAGAAAACAGCATAGGCTATTAATCATTTTATGTGCAGAAAATAGAACACAGTCAAAACGTGCCACTGAAGTAGCGCTCATAAAACGCCATTGTTTCGGTCAATGATTTCAGCCCTCCAAAACCATTTTGGTAAAAAACAAAAATTGTTGTTTTGCTCAAAAAAAAATTGGTAAATTTTGGTGCATCACTAGTAGTGACTATTGAAGAGCAGCACAGATTTGGCACTCATGTACTCTGACATGTTTTCTCAGAGCAACTCACTGCTGGAGCTGTTGAATTTGGTGTGTGTGATCGTGGGGCTGGTGTTCTTCAGTTTGGCCCTGTTGACCTTTGCCCTTTGTCAGTGGAGGCCTGGAGTGAATAATGTGGCTCGAATCAACCTCTGCATCAGTCTTCTGCTGGCTCACCTTCTGTTCCTGCTCACACAACAGTTCCTGAGCCTCATACGCCCTCTGCAGGTGAGAATGATGAAGGAGCCCTACAGCTCAGCACAGCCTCACTGAGAATCATCATAACCGTCTCTCTTGGTCTCCAGGTGTTGTGTGCCGTGATATCAGGTGTGCTGCACTTCCTCTTTCTCTCCGGCTTTGTGTGGATGTTCATTGAAGCTGTGCTGCTCTTCATCTGTGTGAAGAACCTATCACAGATCAGCTCCAAAAAGAGTGAGGTGCTGAGCACTGGATTCCTGTGTGTGATTGGATATACGGTTGCTCTGGTTGTGGTGGGTGTGTCTGTCGGACTGGTTCCTGAAGGCTACGGCAGCGAACAGTGAGTTGATGTGTTTTGTAAGATAATTTGATTAGTAGGAAGTAAGGCAGCTCTGGGTTTTTGTGACATTTCTGCCATCTGATAAAATACATTTTCTGACACATTATATCAAAGTCACCCACAAGATTAAAATCTGTAATATTTCAACAGTCAACATCAGAAATAGCAATTTTGACATTCATATAGTTATTATATTGGGTTTACCTATAAACAGATGCTGGATCAAAAGGACTAAAAGTTTTATCTGGAGTTTTCTGGGTCCTGTTTGTGTCATACTAGCAGTAAGTACATTTCTTATTTCTTGTGATTTTAATTTATATTAAACGAAAAACAATGTGATTCTCTGTCATGTTTCTTCTTTTCAGTTGAACATGATTCTCTTCATCAACATTATCATCACACTGAGCTCAACTCTCAAAAATCTGAATGCTGAAGTTTCACAGATAAAACAAACCAAGTAACAAACATTATGATTTGATCACTCCATATATATATCAATAAAGATATATTACTTATCTTTCTTTCTCTACAGGATTATGACATTTAAAACACTGTCTCAGTTTGTGGTTCTTGGTTGTTCCTGGATTCTGGGTTTCTTCATTAATGACAGGAAAGAACTGGAGATCCTCTTCCTGATCTTGAACTCCCAGCAGGGAACCTTCATCTTTCTGGTCTATTGTGTCCTCAATAATGAGGTCAGACATCACTCAATTTACCATCATATTCCATGTCAAAATATGAATATGAAAGACTATTACAGTTGTTTTCATGTAGGTCCTGTTCTTATTTTGGCAATTTTGTCTTTTAGAGATAAATGTCAGAGGCAGTTGTTTAATCTGTTACTAGTCTTCCAATTCCTTCCTGTAATGGAATGTTCAAATGGGCCAATAGTCAAAAATTCTAAATTAAAAAGACACTATTTGATCTGTCTGTCTAACTGACTGCAAGGCATTAATGCTTTCAGACCCCAAGCTTTTAAAACTACTTCAAACTTTTAGACTTTCTCAAGCTTTTTTTTTTCTTTTTTATTCTATTTTGTCCTCTGTAATTACACTGAACAAAATTATAAATGCAACACTTTTGTTTTTGCCCCCAATTTTCATGAGCTGAACTCAAAGATCTAAGACTTTTTCTATGTACACAAAAGGCCTATTTCTCTCAAAGATTGTTCACATATCTGTCTAAATCTGTGTTAGTGAGCACTTCTCCTTTGCCGAGATAATCCATCCACCTCACAGGTGTGGCATATCAAGGTGCTGATTAGACAGCATGATTATTGCACAGGAGTGCCTTAGGCTGGCCACAATAAAAGGCCACTCTAAAATGTGCAGTTTTATCACACAGCACAATGCCACAGATGTCGCAAGTTTTGAGGGAGTGTGCAGCTGGCATGCTGACTGCAGGAATGTCCACCAGAGTTGTTGCCCGTAAATTGAATGTTCATTTCTCTACCATAAGCAGTCTCCAAAGGTGTTTCAGAGAATTTGGCAGTACATCCAACCGCAGACCACGTGTAACCACACCAGCCCAGGACCTCCACATCCAGCATCTTCACCTCCAAGATCGAGACCAGCCACCCGGACAGCTGCTGCAACAATCGGTTTGCATAACCAAAGAATTTCTGCACAAACTGTCAGAAACCGTCTCAGGGAAGCTCATCTGCATGCTCGTCATCCTCGTCGGGGTCTCAACCTGACTGCAGTTCATCGTCGCAACCGACTTGAGTGGTGAATGCTCACAAGTCGTGTGGGTGAGCGGTTTGCTGATGTCAACGTTGTGGATCAAGTGGCCCATGGTGGCGGTGGGGTTACGGTATGGGCAGGCGTATGTTATGAACAATGAACACAGTTGGCATTTTGAATGCACAGAGATACCTGACGAGATCCTGAGGCCCGTTGTTGTGCCATTCATCCACGACCATCACCTCGTGTTGCAGCATGATAATGCATGGCCCCATATTGCAATGATCTGTACCCAATTCCTGGAAGCTGAAAACATCCCAGTTCTTGCATGACCAGCATACTCACCGGACATGTCACTCATTGAGCATGTTTGGGATGCTCTGGATCAGCGTATACGACAGCGTGCATTGAAAAGGAGTGGACCAACATTCCACAGGCCACAATCAACAACCTGATCAACTCTATGCAAAGGAGATGTGTTGCACTGCGTGAGGCAAATGGTGGTCACAGATTAAGACAGATTTGTGTACAGTATTTGAGAGAAATAGGCCTTTTATGTACATAAAAAGGTCTTAGATCTTTGAGTTTAGCTCATGAAAATTGGGGGCAAAAACAAAAGTGTTGCGGTTATAATTTTGTTCAGTGTAGTTCAGCCATTTTATCATCCTGCTCCATAGGAAAACCATTTCACTCTGTCCAGAGACAGTATATGGAAGAAAGATTCATGGGTTAAATTAATTTCATGAAGTCACTCAGCTCCTCTCGTCTCATTCTTGTCCAGGTCAGGCAGCAGTACAGGAAGTGCCTCAGATGTCTTTGCTGTGGACTCAAACAACACTGAGGACTAAAACATGATGAACAGGAAATAAAAAGTGTCATTATTATTATATGGGTATTTTATATAACAGAATAGATGGTTTTGGATATTAAATGTCAGTCTCAGCTTCTTTCTGCAAATGATAGAGAAAAACATGTTATATGAGTGTCTTATTTCTTATCTGGAATTCTTATCTGGTGTAAAGCTGAAAAACATCTTGGTTACTGTTGTAACCCTTGTTCCCTGATGGAGAGAATGGAAACGTTGTGTCAAAATGACACTAGGGCTCACTCTTTCGAGAGCCCCAAACCAAGTAACAAACATTATGATTTGATCACTCCATATATATATCAATAAAGATATATTACTTATCTTTCTTTCTCTACAGGATTATGACATTTAAAACACTGTCTCAGTTTGTGGTTCTTGGTTGTTCCTGGATTCTGGGTTTCTTCATTAATGACAGGAAAGAACTGGAGATCCTCTTCCTGATCTTGAACTCCCAGCAGGGAACCTTCATCTTTCTGGTCTATTGTGTCCTCAATAATGAGGTCAGACATCACTCAATTTACCATCATATTCCATGTCAAAATATGAATATGAAAGACTATTACAGTTGTTTTCATGTAGGTCCTGTTCTTATTTTGGCAATTTTGTCTTTTAGAGATAAATGTCAGAGGCAGTTGTTTAATCTGTTACTAGTCTTCCAATTCCTTCCTGTAATGGAATGTTCAAATGGGCCAATAGTCAAAAATTCTAAATTAAAAAGACACTATTTGATCTGTCTGTCTAACTGACTGCAAGGCATTAATGCTTTCAGACCCCAAGCTTTTAAAACTACTTCAAACTTTTAGACTTTCTCAAGCTTTTTTTTTTCTTTTTTATTCTATTTTGTCCTCTGTAATTACACTGAACAAAATTATAAATGCAACACTTTTGTTTTTGCCCCCAATTTTCATGAGCTGAACTCAAAGATCTAAGACTTTTTCTATGTACACAAAAGGCCTATTTCTCTCAAAGATTGTTCACATATCTGTCTAAATCTGTGTTAGTGAGCACTTCTCCTTTGCCGAGATAATCCATCCACCTCACAGGTGTGGCATATCAAGGTGCTGATTAGACAGCATGATTATTGCACAGGAGTGCCTTAGGCTGGCCACAATAAAAGGCCACTCTAAAATGTGCAGTTTTATCACACAGCACAATGCCACAGATGTCGCAAGTTTTGAGGGAGTGTGCAGCTGGCATGCTGACTGCAGGAATGTCCACCAGAGTTGTTGCCCGTAAATTGAATGTTCATTTCTCTACCATAAGCAGTCTCCAAAGGTGTTTCAGAGAATTTGGCAGTACATCCAACCGCAGACCACGTGTAACCACACCAGCCCAGGACCTCCACATCCAGCATCTTCACCTCCAAGATCGAGACCAGCCACCCGGACAGCTGCTGCAACAATCGGTTTGCATAACCAAAGAATTTCTGCACAAACTGTCAGAAACCGTCTCAGGGAAGCTCATCTGCATGCTCGTCATCCTCGTCGGGGTCTCAACCTGACTGCAGTTCATCGTCGCAACCGACTTGAGTGGTGAATGCTCACAAGTCGTGTGGGTGAGCGGTTTGCTGATGTCAACGTTGTGGATCAAGTGGCCCATGGTGGCGGTGGGGTTACGGTATGGGCAGGCGTATGTTATGAACAATGAACACAGTTGGCATTTTGAATGCACAGAGATACCTGACGAGATCCTGAGGCCCGTTGTTGTGCCATTCATCCACGACCATCACCTCGTGTTGCAGCATGATAATGCATGGCCCCATATTGCAATGATCTGTACCCAATTCCTGGAAGCTGAAAACATCCCAGTTCTTGCATGACCAGCATACTCACCGGACATGTCACTCATTGAGCATGTTTGGGATGCTCTGGATCAGCGTATACGACAGCGTGCATTGAAAAGGAGTGGACCAACATTCCACAGGCCACAATCAACAACCTGATCAACTCTATGCAAAGGAGATGTGTTGCACTGCGTGAGGCAAATGGTGGTCACAGATTAAGACAGATTTGTGTACAGTATTTGAGAGAAATAGGCCTTTTATGTACATAAAAAGGTCTTAGATCTTTGAGTTTAGCTCATGAAAATTGGGGGCAAAAACAAAAGTGTTGCGGTTATAATTTTGTTCAGTGTAGTTCAGCCATTTTATCATCCTGCTCCATAGGAAAACCATTTCACTCTGTCCAGAGACAGTATATGGAAGAAAGATTCATGGGTTAAATTAATTTCATGAAGTCACTCAGCTCCTCTCGTCTCATTCTTGTCCAGGTCAGGCAGCAGTACAGGAAGTGCCTCAGATGTCTTTGCTGTGGACTCAAACAACACTGAGGACTAAAACATGATGAACAGGAAATAAAAAGTGTCATTATTATTATATGGGTATTTTATATAACAGAATAGATGGTTTTGGATATTAAATGTCAGTCTCAGCTTCTTTCTGCAAATGATAGAGAAAAACATGTTATATGAGTGTCTTATTTCTTATCTGGAATTCTTATCTGGTGTAAAGCTGAAAAACATCTTGGTTACTGTTGTAACCCTTGTTCCCTGATGGAGAGAATGGAAACGTTGTGTCAAAATGACACTAGGGCTCACTCTTTCGAGAGCCCCAAACCAAGTAACAAACATTATGATTTGATCACTCCATATATATATCAATAAAGATATATTACTTATCTTTCTTTCTCTACAGGATTATGACATTTAAAACACTGTCTCAGTTTGTGGTTCTTGGTTGTTCCTGGATTCTGGGTTTCTTCATTAATGACAGGAAAGAACTGGAGATCCTCTTCCTGATCTTGAACTCCCAGCAGGGAACCTTCATCTTTCTGGTCTATTGTGTCCTCAATAATGAGGTCAGACATCACTCAATTTACCATCATATTCCATGTCAAAATATGAATATGAAAGACTATTACAGTTGTTTTCATGTAGGTCCTGTTCTTATTTTGGCAATTTTGTCTTTTAGAGATAAATGTCAGAGGCAGTTGTTTAATCTGTTACTAGTCTTCCAATTCCTTCCTGTAATGGAATGTTCAAATGGGCCAATAGTCAAAAATTCTAAATTAAAAAGACACTATTTGATCTGTCTGTCTAACTGACTGCAAGGCATTAATGCTTTCAGACCCCAAGCTTTTAAAACTACTTCAAACTTTTAGACTTTCTCAAGCTTTTTTTTTTCTTTTTTATTCTATTTTGTCCTCTGTAATTACACTGAACAAAATTATAAATGCAACACTTTTGTTTTTGCCCCCAATTTTCATGAGCTGAACTCAAAGATCTAAGACTTTTTCTATGTACACAAAAGGCCTATTTCTCTCAAAGATTGTTCACATATCTGTCTAAATCTGTGTTAGTGAGCACTTCTCCTTTGCCGAGATAATCCATCCACCTCACAGGTGTGGCATATCAAGGTGCTGATTAGACAGCATGATTATTGCACAGGAGTGCCTTAGGCTGGCCACAATAAAAGGCCACTCTAAAATGTGCAGTTTTATCACACAGCACAATGCCACAGATGTCGCAAGTTTTGAGGGAGTGTGCAGCTGGCATGCTGACTGCAGGAATGTCCACCAGAGTTGTTGCCCGTAAATTGAATGTTCATTTCTCTACCATAAGCAGTCTCCAAAGGTGTTTCAGAGAATTTGGCAGTACATCCAACCGCAGACCACGTGTAACCACACCAGCCCAGGACCTCCACATCCAGCATCTTCACCTCCAAGATCGAGACCAGCCACCCGGACAGCTGCTGCAACAATCGGTTTGCATAACCAAAGAATTTCTGCACAAACTGTCAGAAACCGTCTCAGGGAAGCTCATCTGCATGCTCGTCATCCTCGTCGGGGTCTCAACCTGACTGCAGTTCATCGTCGCAACCGACTTGAGTGGTGAATGCTCACAAGTCGTGTGGGTGAGCGGTTTGCTGATGTCAACGTTGTGGATCAAGTGGCCCATGGTGGCGGTGGGGTTACGGTATGGGCAGGCGTATGTTATGAACAATGAACACAGTTGGCATTTTGAATGCACAGAGATACCTGACGAGATCCTGAGGCCCGTTGTTGTGCCATTCATCCACGACCATCACCTCGTGTTGCAGCATGATAATGCATGGCCCCATATTGCAATGATCTGTACCCAATTCCTGGAAGCTGAAAACATCCCAGTTCTTGCATGACCAGCATACTCACCGGACATGTCACTCATTGAGCATGTTTGGGATGCTCTGGATCAGCGTATACGACAGCGTGCATTGAAAAGGAGTGGACCAACATTCCACAGGCCACAATCAACAACCTGATCAACTCTATGCAAAGGAGATGTGTTGCACTGCGTGAGGCAAATGGTGGTCACAGATTAAGACAGATTTGTGTACAGTATTTGAGAGAAATAGGCCTTTTATGTACATAAAAAGGTCTTAGATCTTTGAGTTTAGCTCATGAAAATTGGGGGCAAAAACAAAAGTGTTGCGGTTATAATTTTGTTCAGTGTAGTTCAGCCATTTTATCATCCTGCTCCATAGGAAAACCATTTCACTCTGTCCAGAGACAGTATATGGAAGAAAGATTCATGGGTTAAATTAATTTCATGAAGTCACTCAGCTCCTCTCGTCTCATTCTTGTCCAGGTCAGGCAGCAGTACAGGAAGTGCCTCAGATGTCTTTGCTGTGGACTCAAACAACACTGAGGACTAAAACATGATGAACAGGAAATAAAAAGTGTCATTATTATTATATGGGTATTTTATATAACAGAATAGATGGTTTTGGATATTAAATGTCAGTCTCAGCTTCTTTCTGCAAATGATAGAGAAAAACATGTTATATGAGTGTCTTATTTCTTATCTGGAATTCTTATCTGGTGTAAAGCTGAAAAACATCTTGGTTACTGTTGTAACCCTTGTTCCCTGATGGAGAGAATGGAAACGTTGTGTCAAAATGACACTAGGGCTCACTCTTTCGAGAGCCCCAAACCAAGTAACAAACATTATGATTTGATCACTCCATATATATATCAATAAAGATATATTACTTATCTTTCTTTCTCTACAGGATTATGACATTTAAAACACTGTCTCAGTTTGTGGTTCTTGGTTGTTCCTGGATTCTGGGTTTCTTCATTAATGACAGGAAAGAACTGGAGATCCTCTTCCTGATCTTGAACTCCCAGCAGGGAACCTTCATCTTTCTGGTCTATTGTGTCCTCAATAATGAGGTCAGACATCACTCAATTTACCATCATATTCCATGTCAAAATATGAATATGAAAGACTATTACAGTTGTTTTCATGTAGGTCCTGTTCTTATTTTGGCAATTTTGTCTTTTAGAGATAAATGTCAGAGGCAGTTGTTTAATCTGTTACTAGTCTTCCAATTCCTTCCTGTAATGGAATGTTCAAATGGGCCAATAGTCAAAAATTCTAAATTAAAAAGACACTATTTGATCTGTCTGTCTAACTGACTGCAAGGCATTAATGCTTTCAGACCCCAAGCTTTTAAAACTACTTCAAACTTTTAGACTTTCTCAAGCTTTTTTTTTTCTTTTTTATTCTATTTTGTCCTCTGTAATTACACTGAACAAAATTATAAATGCAACACTTTTGTTTTTGCCCCCAATTTTCATGAGCTGAACTCAAAGATCTAAGACTTTTTCTATGTACACAAAAGGCCTATTTCTCTCAAAGATTGTTCACATATCTGTCTAAATCTGTGTTAGTGAGCACTTCTCCTTTGCCGAGATAATCCATCCACCTCACAGGTGTGGCATATCAAGGTGCTGATTAGACAGCATGATTATTGCACAGGAGTGCCTTAGGCTGGCCACAATAAAAGGCCACTCTAAAATGTGCAGTTTTATCACACAGCACAATGCCACAGATGTCGCAAGTTTTGAGGGAGTGTGCAGCTGGCATGCTGACTGCAGGAATGTCCACCAGAGTTGTTGCCCGTAAATTGAATGTTCATTTCTCTACCATAAGCAGTCTCCAAAGGTGTTTCAGAGAATTTGGCAGTACATCCAACCGCAGACCACGTGTAACCACACCAGCCCAGGACCTCCACATCCAGCATCTTCACCTCCAAGATCGAGACCAGCCACCCGGACAGCTGCTGCAACAATCGGTTTGCATAACCAAAGAATTTCTGCACAAACTGTCAGAAACCGTCTCAGGGAAGCTCATCTGCATGCTCGTCATCCTCGTCGGGGTCTCAACCTGACTGCAGTTCATCGTCGCAACCGACTTGAGTGGTGAATGCTCACAAGTCGTGTGGGTGAGCGGTTTGCTGATGTCAACGTTGTGGATCAAGTGGCCCATGGTGGCGGTGGGGTTACGGTATGGGCAGGCGTATGTTATGAACAATGAACACAGTTGGCATTTTGAATGCACAGAGATACCTGACGAGATCCTGAGGCCCGTTGTTGTGCCATTCATCCACGACCATCACCTCGTGTTGCAGCATGATAATGCATGGCCCCATATTGCAATGATCTGTACCCAATTCCTGGAAGCTGAAAACATCCCAGTTCTTGCATGACCAGCATACTCACCGGACATGTCACTCATTGAGCATGTTTGGGATGCTCTGGATCAGCGTATACGACAGCGTGCATTGAAAAGGAGTGGACCAACATTCCACAGGCCACAATCAACAACCTGATCAACTCTATGCAAAGGAGATGTGTTGCACTGCGTGAGGCAAATGGTGGTCACAGATTAAGACAGATTTGTGTACAGTATTTGAGAGAAATAGGCCTTTTATGTACATAAAAAGGTCTTAGATCTTTGAGTTTAGCTCATGAAAATTGGGGGCAAAAACAAAAGTGTTGCGGTTATAATTTTGTTCAGTGTAGTTCAGCCATTTTATCATCCTGCTCCATAGGAAAACCATTTCACTCTGTCCAGAGACAGTATATGGAAGAAAGATTCATGGGTTAAATTAATTTCATGAAGTCACTCAGCTCCTCTCGTCTCATTCTTGTCCAGGTCAGGCAGCAGTACAGGAAGTGCCTCAGATGTCTTTGCTGTGGACTCAAACAACACTGAGGACTAAAACATGATGAACAGGAAATAAAAAGTGTCATTATTATTATATGGGTATTTTATATAACAGAATAGATGGTTTTGGATATTAAATGTCAGTCTCAGCTTCTTTCTGCAAATGATAGAGAAAAACATGTTATATGAGTGTCTTATTTCTTATCTGGAATTCTTATCTGGTGTAAAGCTGAAAAACATCTTGGTTACTGTTGTAACCCTTGTTCCCTGATGGAGAGAATGGAAACGTTGTGTCAAAATGACACTAGGGCTCACTCTTTCGAGAGCCCCAATCACCTATGATTGATGCTTCAAAATGTTCATAAATAGATTGTAAAACTAATCCATACGAATTGAGCGGTTTAGTAAAAATGTTTTGAAGAGACATGATCGCTTCTTATGATGAACAGATTGAATTTAGGCATTTATTCACATATAAACATTCATCAACTCACGCATCAGTTGATGTAAACGAAATCTCACGAATGTTTGCTTGACGCGTGCGAAGTTCTCCTGTGTTACACAGCACGTTTTAACTTATGGAAAAGAGATTTGTTCTCGTGCATCAAGCAGGTTCAGTTGAGCTTCTGTTTATGTTCGCTCATCAATGTTTATATGTGAATAAACCTGTTAATCATATAAAGCAATTGAATCTCTTCAGAAATTTGGACTAAACCACTTAATTCATATGGACTAGTATTACCATCTCTTTATGAAGTTTTTAATGTCAGAGTGGTAGTTGCGCAGATATCTTTGGACAAACAGAAAGTTCTCAGATTTCATCGTCATGATGACTCGCTTACTGTATTCCTCACTTGTAAGTCGCTTTGGATAAAAGCGTCTGCCAAATGAATAAATGTAAATGTAAATCTAAAAGATTTTTGTTGCGAAGATGAACGAAAGTCTTACGGGTTTGAAATGACATGAGGGTGAGTAATTAAAGGTGTTAACAGTTCCAGTTACAAACTCTATTCATTTTTTGTGCTTCCTTGTCGTTTGTTCATCATCTGCGATTCAGTATTTGATCGGTCAGAGACCCCCATTCCTCTTGAGTACAATTTAGAAAGGGTAGTAAAAGCCTGTCTTCATTTTGGCTGGAGAGACAGGCTCCATCGCGGACGACTGCGATCTTCGCCTGGAGGACAGCAGCACTCTTGCCTTGTACTGAGGTAAAAAAGAATGCCGTTGTACCTGGGAAGTTTCCTGGCAAATTGAAATCCGCATAACCAAGCTAAGCTGAGCTCATTTCCTCCACCTGGAGATCCTCAGAGTACCCCCACACTGCCCGAAGGGTGGTGAGGATGGAGGAACTGGTATATTTTGTCCTGGCAGAAAAAAGGTGCCTTCCATGATTTTGACAGTTCCTCATGCACTTACCGGAAGAAAGGAACTGTGGACAGGTGTGATGGTGTGTCATTCTCTGATCCCAGAAACCAGCTGAGAATGCTCAGGGCAGGGTGGAAGAGTCTACTCAAGCCCGATACCCTCAGCTGCCAGGGAAAGCATTGCAGCATTAGCCTCAGACTGGGCCGCTGCACCCAAAGGGTGGGGGTCCAGTCTTGCCCTCCGATGCTGCAATCCACAGCTCATCATCCTAGTGAGCCTCGAATGAGAAATTAAGCTCACCGCCAAACCCATTTGAAAACTCAACTGTTTACAGGGACTCGCATGGCGGAAGCTCCCCCATCACATCTCCTTGCTCATCCTCAGTGCACATTGCCGAGGCCTTGTACCTGGAGGTAGAAGGACCAGGGCGGGAAGCAGTTGAGGTTGCTCTCTATCTCTTAAAAAAGAATGAGAGCCGTTAGCGCAACATGCTCATGTTCATATTCTTGCAATTAGAAAATGAACCATCCATGAATGTTGTTTCAGCGTGATCATTGCCTAAACACTGAAGACACAAATCGTACCCATCCGAGGGAGACATGAATTTGAAAAATTTGCCCTTTTAGAAAAATTCACTCTTTGGTGAGGAACTTTGACTGAAATTTGATTGAAACACCCAGGGGAACTCTCTGCACTTATCTGTGCTGAGAAGGGAGACCTCAGATATGCCATATGGTCCAGCAGCATGAGAGAGGTGAATGAAAAATTTGCTTCTCTTAGATAAGATTCAGGCATTCGGCTCTGAAGAACAAAGTTGAATGAGCAATGTTACGCTGGCCATTTTATACCCCTATGAATCTGGGGCATGGCCAGCTATGCAAATTTTGCTTGCCAATTTCATTTGCCTTTTCTGAATATGTCAGAGGTGATTAGGGCTCTCAAGAGCAACCCACAAAGTCTAACCTGACTGACAGAAAGGGAACCGCTTTATTTAAACATGCAGGATTTTCTTGGTGGAGGGTGAAAAGCATATTTTATAGTTTCCTCAAAATAATCAAACTTTAAATATTTTCTGTTAAATATTTGCAAATTAAAAATAAAATGAGTGCATGGTAAAGGGAAGTTTATTTAAATTGTATGGAATTGTAGTTGTTTAGTTGTAAAGTTATAAATTTGTTAATCTTACACTTTTTTTGTTAATTGAGCTCAGAAAGCTGTTTCTTCTATGAAGACCCAATTTACAGTAAATTACTTTAAATATTCATATGCCTCACACAAAATATGTCATTTAAAAATATATTTTTAAGAGTGAGAGACAGGTTTCATGTGAATAGTGATATACATCTAAAACTAAACTATAAAAATAATAAATATTAATCAATAATTAATCATTTGTAATTCAAAAATAATTCAGTTTAATAATTCAACAGCTAGCTAAAGTCTCAAATTCAAAGTGAATCTGTTTTGTCATGTGGCTTGAGTTTATATTAAAACATGTAAATGTGAAGATTGCATTTTGCTTTGGTTCAGGTCACATTTCCTGTATTATTTTAATGTATTTTTTGTTATAAAATATCTCAAGCAAAAATAAAAAACATTAATATAATAATTGTTTTTTAACATGATATTTTTTCATGTTCCACAACAGAAAAAGAAAAAGCTCCATAATTGACTGACTCTGATTTGAGAGGAATACCCTAGTTTGAACTGTGAAATACTAAATCAACTTCCACAGCATTTCTGTATTTAAAATGTAACATAAATAACCCCTAGAACTGTATATGCACATTTTCTGTTATTTTTCAGCATGGGTCAATAATCAGAGTTTGAGGGATGGATGAGACTTGAAATGTCCATCTTATTGAGGAAGTTAAGAAGGGAATGTTGGGATTAGTCATGACAGGTCACATCGAGCTGAGAAAGAAACCTAATGGTCAGTTACCAGCAGCTGCCAAAGTTACAACAACCATCATTTAAGTTAAAACTGATGAAAACCTGATATATGTGGAATTAAATGAAGGTGATAAAATTAGATATTATATTGTAATATTTCTGCTAGAACAAAAAAGTCATGTTTATTTGAAAATGCACTGACAGGGAACTGGATATGTGAGTGTTTTTATGTAAAATTTGTATTTGAATTTGATGAGGAAACAGTGGACTCATTTCCTCATCAGAATGATGGACAGAAAACCTCTATAAACATATCAACACACACAGATGTTTTCTTCAGTCAGTCGTGTCAGTCTAGGATCACTGTATGTCAGCTTATATCAGGTAAGATAATTATAATTCATATACATTTTATACAATATTCATACAGTTAATTGCCCACCATCAAAACACTTAAAAATTGTAGGAGCATTGTTTAATCCTTTATTGGATTATGCTTTGACAACAAGTGTTTAAAACTCTCGTAATATGAAATTGCATAATGTTGTGGAATGTTTTTCATGTGTGTTTGAAACAAAGAGAAAGATGAGTTTTCAACACGTAAAATCATGTGATGATCACAGTGACATCACACCATCCTCATTATGATATACTCACAGTCTGAGTAATATGTGAGCTCATTGTGAATTCAAAATGTTGAGCTGGTTGAGAGGATGCGGTTCAAATATCGGTCACTGGTTTGAACTCACCATTATGGTGATTACTGTTCCAATTGGTTGAGCACTGGGAACTTCTCTTTGGGAAATTCTCTTCGTATTGATGCATAACTAATTAGATTTTACAGTGTGTAAGCTCACAGTTTAAGCACATGGTGAGTATGCTGTGAGGTTACACTTTTAGCTCACTGTGACCTCACATTGTGACCACATCATGAGTATCCTGGAAGCTCATGTTAAGGTCACTGTGAGATCAGATTGTTGACTGGGATGGCTAATTTGTTTATTCTCTAACTGTAAAGGAAACTCGTCCTCTGAACTGGTTTGTGTACATAGAGAAATACACCAGATTGTCAAATGGCTTCCACCTTTCATAAAAGTAAGTATTTTTCTTGTCTTAAACATTGGTTATCATTGCCTCAAAAACTTTTATTACATGAACTGCTGTCAGATGATGAATGTGGTTATCTTGAGCTCAAAATAACAACTCAGGAAACTTGTCTTTATATTTCATGACAGGTTTTACAAGAACACCTGCTTCCATCTCTGTAATGCTCTGTAAGTGAGCAGTGTTGTTTTGCTTGTCTTTTTTTTTTTTTTGCAATGAATATAAAACAAATGGAGTGTTTTATTAAATATTTTGCCAAATTTGGTCACGCTTTTAGTTATTTATAAGAGTTTAATACTCTTAGCCCTCTTTAAAACATTTTACCTTGTTTAAATCCTTTTTGCAGAATTCCACAGATTGTTTTGATGAATGATGAAATGATGAACGAATATTCATTTTTTAATGAATTAACTGTTTGTTAGGCTAACTGATTCATGTTTCAAATGTTATGCTGTTTTTATTTTGTTGATTCATTTGTATTCATTTTTTAGGTGTCTTAACACTTAACTTGGCCATTACAACTGACGCACAAGAGTCGACCACAATTGGTAATGTATTGTGATGTCTTGTGTTTTTTTTTTTTTTTTTTTGGCAATTTGGCCATGCACTGTATGAGAATGTCTATCGCTTTTAATTGCTGTGTGTGTTTAATCTTTTCATTTTCACAAATATACTTTTATAATGCTATTTTATATTTGTGCTTTTGGAAATGGATTTTACTATCTCCATTAGGCTTATTTAGGATTTCAGGCTCATTTTGAGCACAAGGTATGAGTTTTCTACAAATGTAATTTTTGAAACTGTAATTTAGTTTTTTTTTTTTTTATACATACGGTCATGTGAAAAAGAAAGGACACCCTATTGAATTCTATGGTTTTATGTATCAGGACATAATAAAAAATCATTTGGTCCTTGGCAAGTATTAAAATTAGGTACATACAACCTCAGGTGTCATTATTTATTTAACAAAAAACTAGGCCAAAATGGAAAAGCCATGGGTGAAAAACTAAGTACACACTTACTGTTTCCATATGAATTAAGAGGGTAAGTAGCAGTCAGGCACTGCTAATCAAATGTCTTTGATTAATTGATCATTAGCAAGTGTGATCATTTAGGACTGTACATGTGCATTGGTACGACCAGCCTGAAAAATTAGCTTTTTTTAACACTGTTTGAACATAAAAACATTTAGCATAACATTACATTTATTAATGTCAGAATTTGTTGCTGATTCTAAATATGTTATTTAAATATGAAAGGGGTAAAAAGGTTTTGAGATTTCAGGATTTCCCCATTCAAGTATATAGGACTTGGTCTTGGATGGCAGAAATCAGAGATGTTCTTATTATTGGGAGATACGAGGGTCGGTGGCTCTACCATTGGAGAAAGAATTATAGCCATCTTGCATCATGTGTACCTTGATATTAGCATTGCCTATAAGCTTAAAGGATGACATATTTGGCTATAAGATAATAACCACCAAACTCCAGTTTGAATGTTTTGTTAATACTTAATAAAAAGAGATATACATGACATCAGATACTTTTCTAGATAGATTTCAGACCACAAGTTAAATAAGAAACAAATAAAATAATAAAATCATGTAATAATAACAATGCATGTTTTTTTTTTCTTTTCTTTTTTCAAAATATGTTCATTATTTTTCATAACAGATTCTCGTCCTGTTGACCCCTGCTTCAACTACGCTGTGCTGGATAATACGTGGAGAGCCACTAACAGACAATCTTACACCCAAATGTGTGACGGGTCTGTCACCTGGAGCGGCTGGTATCGTCTCTTCCTTTACGGCTTTAGTGTTAAAATCCCAGACACGTGTGTTGAGAAGTATCGCTGTAGCACTAATGTCCCACTGTGGATACGTGGTGGACATCCAAAAATTGAGGATGGAGTCGTCACTCGAGATGTCTGTGGTCACGCTAACAATTACTGCTGCTATTACGGGTCTTTTCCCATTAAAGTTAAAGCCTGTCCAGGCAATTATTATGTCTATGAGCTGGTTAGACCAACTGACTGCAATTTTGCATACTGTGCAGGTAATTATATAGTTATGAGCTCTGACTACGCATTCATGATATTTGTGTTTCTGTTCATTAATCACTATTCATACAAACTTTCAGACGTTAACAGCATTAACACCAGCTCTACAGCTCTCATACCAGCGCCCATCTCAACTGGTAATGTAACACACTGTGCCTCTATTGGCTCATTTTCTGTCCTGATAAATGTGATGATCTGTAACATTGAATATGTATGAGTGAGTGAGTGAGTGAATGTGCTTGTGTCTGTACATTAAGATGGAAATGTTTGAAATAAGTTAAGGTACTTGCATTGCAAACCACCACCTCTGGCTGCACATAAAGACCATTGAAAGTAGGCTTATCGTTTACAATAAGATTCAATTTGTTAAGATTTGTTAACTACATTAGTTAACATGAACTAATAAGGAAATATACGGTAACACTTTAGAATACTGATCCTTCATTAATGAATAACTACACAGGAACAAATGAGTAATGCATTGTTAACACTCTAGTAACTACTATTAACTAACAAGAAACTCTGATTAATGAATTAGTAAGTAATAGTGCTCAGTTGAAGGTGGTAGTTCACTATTAGCTAATCAGTAACTACTGTTTTTTCATACCTCCCAGAGACCTACTAACTGCTATATACAGGTTCATAATTAATGTGAATACTGCATAATGTATAATTAATTCTAAAGTAAAGGTTATAGTAACCCACTAGTAATGACTGAAGTATTACCAAATCCTTTAGAAGAAATTACTAATTATTTGGATCAGTATTCTAAAGTGAGAAACATGATAACTCTCTAACTACTGAAGTCATTGTAAACTTTTGAAGTTTTGATGGATGAACTCGCGGTTCAGTTAGTCTCTTGTCATGTGAAAAGTGATAATACTTTTCCGTTTTATGGACGTCGCTGTCTTTAATATTACGTTGGTCACTGTCGTTATGGTTACGAGTAAGAGAATACAGGCTTGACTCTCGTTGCACGTTCATACAGACAGTGTTCCAAACGCTACTGTAGCATCTTTACACAGCCGATTTATGGCTGCTCTGAAGCGGGTCTGTATCTGCTCAGAATTCAGTGTAAAGACGCAATACCGCATTACAGAAGACCTAAAATACGCCGGGTCTGACCCACCTCAGCCCCTAGTATCAAAGGCGACTCTGATACTGTTTTGGTTCAGTGTAAATGAACGCAAAATATAGCCGCCCTAAACTACGCCATTGTCATGACAACCAAAAGCATTCCAGTCAGCTCAGGCGGCGCGAGATTCAAGAAGCAGGAGACGAAACATATAGGGCAAATAATAAAAAATAATATCTACCAACAAGGGGCATTGAAGTAAAAGAGTCATGTACTCACATCGTGAAGCAAACCATCAAAATAACAACAGAGAATCGTTGTGTGTCATCAATTGGCTTTCGCCGTTTGTAATCTTCCTATGAAGAGACTGTCAGATCAACGCGCTGCTACATTTCTCTCAGATACGGTAAATGCTTAACACAATCAGCGTCACTGTGATTGTGCATTGTTATATTATATTCCAAAACTCATGTATTTGAGGACGATATTTCACCCACACACGACGGTCTGGTGAGTGGTGACATCTACTGTCCTGCCTGACGCAAATGCTAGCATCATTTGTTGTTTCTGGCTCTTTGAAAAAAAAAAAAAAAAAAAATGTTCGACCTCTTTTAATCCTGTTGTGATCTACCCGGTGTAATAATGAATATTTTTTTGTAGCATCGTTCCAACTGTGACAATTTTTTATTAAGAAATAGAAAATAACTATCAGTACTACAGAATTATGACAAACATCAAAGCGTGAGATATAGCACGCAGAGGAAATTACTTTAAAATTTCGTTTTTTTTTTTATTTCGAGTTATTTTTCATTGTTTATGATTTAATTATTTTTAAATTAATTTTGTTAAAACTGTTAGTTTTAAAATACGTATGTTCAAAGCATTGTTTCCCGCGATTTTAATTCCTGTGTAAGTGCATTTATGCCGCTTCAGAGGAGCATTAAACAGTCTGTGTAGATGCACATTTTTGTGATTTTATGCCGCTTCAGAGTTGGTTTCTGTGCCACTTTTTCTGTGTAAAGATGCCTTATAAAGTTGCTGTGTGAACGAGACGTTTCGAGACCTATTAAGTAAATGCGGGTGTCAATCCCAAAAACTGACTGCATGCATGATGTATCTTGTGAATCTATTGTTTTTTTTTTTTCTTTTCAACTTCATGTTTGGAATCATTATAAATGTCTCAATTTCACAGCAGTCACTTGTATTATAACAAAGGCTGAAAACTTATGAGAATTCTGTTCTCCTTTTTTGGGTGTTGTCTTTTCAAGATATCTGATAACCCTCTCCTCTCCCCCAAACCAGGTGTCAGTGTAGTAAATATTTACAATCCTTTTGTTCTGGTCTGGGTATTTAAGGGAAAGTGCAGAGCAGCCATTTGGGACATTCTGTAGCCAGAACCCCCATGCAGTGATGGGCGAGTGTATTAAAAACACTCACACACCACTGTGTGTATGCATTTCTTACTCTTAGAGTCATCTTTGAGCAATTGATGTTATGTATTTATTATTTCTGAATTGTTTAATTGTGTAAGTGGCACAATACATTTTTAACTGACAAAAAATGTTATTCTAGATTTTTTCTGCATAATTCTTAAATCAGTATTTCTAGTAGATTAAAGTGAAGTCTGGTATTACAGCAAATCTGTGTTCAGGCTCAATGAATGGAGCATGGGGCACATCATTTGAGACCTTTTCGAGTTGCAGTTTTCGTGAATATATAAAAACTATGCTTTTTGTTATGTGTATGCAGTGCGTGACTTAAAGGTAGATATTCACCCTGTATCCTCTGTCTAAGACCAGAACTGACGACTTCACGTCCATGAGAACGCAATCGGCTGACGTGAATTCTCTGTGCGATGCCAGGTCCCTAATGAACGAATAATTGAGAGTATGGGATACCCAGAATATTTAAAGATCTAAATGAATACATAACCAATAGTTATGATTAATTCCTAATTAGAAACACAATCTAATATTAATAACCATTTGAAATGGGAGTCAGATTAAGCACGCAGCTAAAGTTAAATTAAATTCCAAAAATGAAGTGAACTTCACAGGAGCGCTGAAACCCCCCCCCCCCCCCCAAAAAAAAACATGCACATTCCACCAAAAGTAAACCACAACCATCCAAATGAATTCCCCATGGACAAAATGTAGTCCTGCCTTTACAGTTTTAATAGTTCCCACACAAAACTAGATTTTTTTTTTTTTCCAAATATTACTATTATAGCAACATATTCTCATGTTTTTACAACAGATTTTCGTTCTGCTGATCCCTGCTACAGTTACACTGTGCTGGATGATCCATGGAGAGCCAACAGCAGACAATATTACAACTACTACTATTACTACTACTACAATTACTACTATTACTACTGTCACCACTACTACAAGTGTGACACCAATGTCATTTGGAGCGGCTGGTATCGTCTCTTCATTAATGGCCTAAGTGCTCACATCCCAGACACGTGTGTTGCTCAGTATAGCTGTGGAACTGATGTCCCACTGTGGCTACGTGGTGGACACCCAACAGTTGAGGATGGAGTCGTCACTCGAGATGTCTGTGGTCACAATGACAATTACTGCTGCTATTACGGGTCTTTCCCCATTAAAGTCAAAGCCTGTCCAGGCAATTATTATGTCTATGAGTTGGTTAGACCACCTTACTGCTGTTCAACATACTGTGCAGGTAATTATATTTACATGAGCTCTTTCTACACATTCATGATATTTGTGTTTCTGTTCATTAATCACTATTCATCTAAACTTTCAGACACTGGCAGCATTAACACCAGCTCTACATCTCTCACACCAGCAGCCATCTCAACTGGTAATGTACAACACTGTGTTTCTATTATTTTGTAAACTAGCAGTTAATCAGCAGTTTATGCTATAGTGTCAGGAACAGTTGTCTTTATTCTGGGTCGTAGTGCCGACCCATTTCTTTATGACACTGGCATGTTCAGGGAAAGGACACATATGCACCATTATGAGAAAATAAAGGTTAATTAAAACATCCATCCATCCATCCATCATAGTTAAGAGTTAGTTATAAGTGAAAATTGGACCCTAAACTAAAGTGTGACTGAGCATGGTTTTTGGTTTGAAGTGGTATATTATTTAAATACCACTTTATACAATTGATTGTTTTAAAGCAAGTAGTAACTTTATAGTTTTTAGTGTCCCTTTCAACTAAAAGTACAACTTAAATGTTAAGTATAAAGCAGTGTGTTCGTGTTTTTACTCATGTACGTCTGACTGCGATAGACTAAACATAAGAAATGAACTGGAGAAGATTTCCACATTAAAAAAGACGTGTCTTTGACTCAAACTCCTGAAACAAATTCCAAATGAACTTCATATTGGCCTGATTTTTGTCACCAGTTTGTTTTTTCATTTCACTGGAAGTACTGAACAGAACACATTTTACAGAGAAAACAAGCTTGAAAATATGTAATATAAATTAAATGGTAATTCCACATGTTTCCATTAAACATGGTATAAATGGGGGGTGGGGGTGGTTATCGTGTCCAGAATAAAAGTTGTAACGGTCCATGTGGGCTGAACACTCACGACGAGGAGATTTGCAGAAATGTAGACTTTTAATGAATAAATACACAGGAACCGGGAAAAAAACAGGAGATAACCACATACACCATAAATGAGAACCGACAAAGACTGAGGGAGAACACAGGGAATATATACAAGGCAAATAAAGGGAGCATAACAAGATCATTAATAAGACACACCTGAACTGAAACTCAAATCAATATGTAACCAAGGGAACTAAATAATGGCGGGAAAAACGGAACAAAGGAGGAAAAAAGTGGGACAAAAGTGGGACAAAGTGACAAAAAATGTGACAAAAGACAAAACAAACAGAGAGTCCAAAACAGATGTTACCCTGACACCTCGCACCAGAACGAGTCCAACCAGGGAGGGGGGGCAGGCACCCTGGAGGTCGAGGGCAGGTACTGGCAGGTTAGGAGGCCTCCAGGGTGGTACCGGCCGTGTATGTGACCAGGGCGAAGCTGGCTGTTCAGGTTGCCATGGTGGATCGGGCAGTTCAGGGCGCCATGGCGGTGGAGCCTCCTTGGCCTTGGCCCAGACCCGGCCACTATGGCCACGGGTATATGCATTTATATGAACAGGCCTACGCTGCATGGTGTGACGTCATATCATCGCGGACATTATACACGACAAATATGACAGTTCCCCGCTTTAACACAAGAAAATATATATCCACAACTGGTATTTATCCAAAATATAATCATAAAACATTGTGTTTACCCGTGGATGATCACAAAAACTCCACAATTCTCAGAGCACGTGCGTTGCTTGCACTGCTCGCGATCTAACCAAAACGCCCGAGGGTGAGAGTGAGTCTCATACGCAACACACATAGTGCCACCTGCTGATGACTCCAGGAAATAATTCACTGAACATAATAAGGATAATGAAAACAGTTTTAAACATGCAAGGAGAGATACAAATATGTATATATATATATATACACACATTCATGTATATATTTAAGAAAAATATCTTATATTTATATAAAAAATATTTATATTTATATATAATATAAATATATATAAAAAAAAAGGTCTGCTTTACTTTAGGTCTGCATAATTGACACTGGCACAAATTAATTATTATTATTATTATTATTATTATTATTTTTTTAAGCAACACATTTTGTCTTATTTCTTGTTTTTTAATATTTTCAATACAGATCTCTCTGTTGACCCCTGCTACAATTACACAGTGCTGGACGATAAATGGAGAGCCACCAGTTATACATATTCCTCCTCCATGTGCGACACCTCTGTCACCTGGAGAGGCTGGTATCGTCTCTTTTTTAATGGCTTGAATGTTCGAATCCCAGAGACATGTGTTGCAACATACAGGTGTGGCACTGCTGCTCCACTGTGGCTACGTGGTGGACACCCACGAGTTGAGGATGGAATCGTCACTCGAGATGTTTGTAGTCACTGGAGCAATGATTGCTGCATTTTTGGCTCTTTTCCCATTAAAGTTAAAGCCTGTCCAGGCAATTACACTGTCTATGAGTTGGTTAGTCCAACTTTATGCAATTCAGCATACTGTGCAGGTAATAATATTCACATGAGCTCTTTCTACACATTCATGATATTTGTGTTTCTGTTCATTAATCACTATTCATACAAACTTTCAGACACTGGCAGCATTAACACCGGCTTTACAACTGTCACACCAGCAGCACACAACATCTCAACTGGTAATGTAACACACTATGTCTATTGACTTATTTTATGGCTTGATGAATGTGATGATCTGTACCACTGAATATGAGTGAGTGTGCTTGTGTCAGTAGTGAATATGTTAGAAATGTAGTTGTGGACCACCATCTCTGGCTGCACATAAAGACCATGTAAAGTGATAATTTCAAAGTCACAATGAAATTAAGTAATGACAGATATTTTCCCTATTGTGATCAAAAACAACAACAAAAATGTAGGGGCAGGGACTTGGTTATGTGTCAGTTGCTGGTTGGATGTTGAGATGTGGGCATGGCTCTCAGAAATGGATTTAGGTTTAAGCGCACTTAATGATTGGAGAAGTCCAACAGACATCATCAGAGATGTCTGTCAAAGATTCAATTATGACGTTTTGACATTATGTTTATACCATGCATTTAGAAAATAAATAGGATGAATTTTAATTCCTTACCGACTTTAAAAATGTATAATATAGGATAGGTTACTCACCCTGGCCTTTTTTTTTTTTTTTTTTCAGATGTTACTAACATCACAGATACAACAGTCACACCAGAGACGACCTCAGCTGGTAATGTAGTCTGATGTTTCCTCTGTTAGATTGTGTTTTGGCTGAATGTTTGTGGATCTGTAGAATTGAACAGATGTGTGAGTGTGTTTGTGTTTATAGTCTAGATAAAGATGAGCAGAGGTGGAAAGAGTACTTATTTCTACATGAGCTCTTTTTATTGTGTTTGTTGATTCATCAGTCATTATTTTTTCAGATGTTACTAACATCAGCAGCACAGATACAACAGCCATACCAGAGATGACCTCAGCTGGTAATGTAGTCTGATGTTTCCTCTTTTTCCCTAAATGAAGTTTAGCATTTGCCCAGTCTCTCTGTTCAGTCCTTGCTTTTCTCTGATGACTCCATCTTTCGTTTCTGAGTTCATTTTGAGATCCAGTCATCCTGTTGACTTGAACCTGCTCCGACTTCTCTGCTGAAACTTTGCCATTCTGTCATCTCTGCTTTTGCCTCTGCTTCATTCCCTCTGCCACTTAAAGGGGACATATTATGCCCCTTTTTACAAAATGTAATGTCTCAGGTGTCTCTAGAATGTGTCTGTGAAGTTTCAGCTTAAAATACCTGACAGATCATTTATTATACCATGTTGTAAAAGGTGCTATATATATATAAAAAAAAAATAATAATTATTATTATTATTACAACCCGAATTCCAGAAATGTTGGGACGAGCAGAGGTGGAAAGAGTACTTATATCTACAGGAGCTCTTTTTATTGTGTTTGTTGATTCATTGGTATTCATCAGTCATTATTTTTTCAGATGTTACTAACATCACAGATACAACAGTCACACCAGAGATGACCTCAGCTGGTAATGTAGTCTGATGTTTCCTCTGTTGGATTGTGTTTTGGCTGAATGTTTGTGGATCTGTAGAATTGAACAGATGTGTGTGAGTGTGTTTGTGTTTATAGATAAAGACATTTGATAAAAGATTGTGTGAAATGTGCATTTGCAGTTAATTGCAAGAATTTTTACATCATGAATGTTTGTGCACAAACTGTGCAAAAGAAATGTGCTTATTAATTATAGTACTGTTCATCCAAACTTTCAGACATTGGCAGCATTAACACCAGCTCTACAGCTGTCACACCAGAGACCATCTCACCTGGTAATGTATCATTCTGTGTATTTTAAAGACGTGTGATGAGATCATATAAATTATTTAAAGAAGAATAGTTAAAGGAACAATTCACCCAAAAACGAAAAATCAGTCATCAATCAATTTACCTTATGAACTTCAGATGTAGGCTTATAGTAACAATGTACAAATACTCTGTCACCGTAGTTGCATTTTCTATTTTAAACAAATAATTTTAATAAAATCTTTTGATCATTTTGGTTCTTTTGAATGTTACATTTTGTGAATCACAAAAAATAATCCATGACAAAGTGCAGTAGATCTCCACTGGTGAGTCTAAAGAGAAGAAACTGCCTCTGAAAGCATAAAATAAATGCTGCTCCTTTCTCATGATTTTATCACTGTGCATATTAAGCCCTTTTTGTTGTTTGTTTGTTGATTCCTTGGTATTCATAAACATTATTTTTTCAGTTTTTCCTAACATCAGCAGCACCGATACAACAGTCACACCAGAGACGATCTCAGCTGGTAATGTAGTCTGATATTTCCTCTGTTCACTCTTGCTGATGTAATGGCAGTGAATGGTGACCACCTTCAAGCTTTAAATACTGATGTAAAAATATCGTAAAATAACCCCATGCAACTTTTTACGTATATATTCCAAGTGTTCTGAAGGTGTATCCCAGCTAACAGAATTTTGTTATAAGAACTATTAAGAGCAATTCTGTCATAGTCAAGGGTCAAGAGCTCAACTAAAGCAACCACCAACCTCCATGATGGTGACCTCAAACGAAACATCTAAACTTCTGTTAATTCTCAATAAGAACTTCTGTAGACGTGTGACAGAAATAAAGTCAGTCTGGTTAGTAATAAGTGAAGCTGGTAATGCTGTTTGTGGAGTTGTTTAATCAGATCTTCAGAGATTTAATGTCTTTTATCTTCAGTTCATCTAAGGCTGTGGCTGAAGAAAGTTGTAGTTTGTGTTCTTATTTCTCTTTCTTTCAGTGCTTGTTCACAGCAGGTGTTTGAATGATTGAAAGAATGTTTCAGGAACATCATACTAACCTTCAAATAACATTCTACTAACATTAAGGAAACTGAACATTTTCATGTTCTTGGAATGTTACAAATCAACGTTCCTAGAATGTTGAATTTTAGATCAAAATTAAGTTGAAAGAACGTTTGAGGAACATTATACCTTATAAAAACGTTCCTCTAACATCAAGAAAACTGGACGTTTTTTACGTTCCCAGAACCAACACTGAATATTTAGAGAACGTTCTTATAACAAAATACTGTTAGCTGGGATGATAGAGTTTGGTGAACAAACCGAAATGTGATTTATTTAGAAAATCTTGACCTCAGTTGTTTCTCTCCTGAGCCTGTTAAAGACAGTGCATGAGAGCAGCAGGTCCGTGACTAGTTTAATCTCCAGGTTATCAGATGTCTAAATTGGAAGAAAGTCAGAATTGTGAGATATTAACTCAAAATCGCTAGAACAAAAAGCACAATTTGGAGATTTAAACTCACAGTTATAAATAAAGTTATCTGTTTCCATCTGTTATTCTTTCAGATCCTTTAGAGATTGTCTCTTCTACAACATCTGCCAGTTCTACATCTATAGGTCAGCGTGTTGCTGGACTGGATTCTATTATTTAAACACAATCCTCCAGAATTATTGTCTTCATGAAGAACACAGTAATTCATCATCTGAGTCTGATTTATCATCTGTTCCTATCTGTTACTGTTTCATTTTCTTTAGAGCCGATCATTTCCACAACATCTACCAGTTCTACTTCTCCAGGTGAGGATAATGTCTGACTGGACTGTGATACTGAAATGTAACTCTCCATAATTAATGTATTCATGAAGAACATAGTACTTCATCTAAATTTGACTTGGCGTCTCTTTCCGTCTTGTAAATGTTACAGATCATTTACAGACAGACACTTCCTCAACATCTACCAGTCCCAGTACTGAGGGTGAGCATGTTTCTGGACTGAATGTGGCTTTCAAAAGAAGCTTCTTCTAATAATTTTCATCATGAAAAACAAAGTAATTCAGCATCTGAGTCTAATTTATCATCTGTTTCCATCTGTTATTGTTTCAGTTCCTTTACAGTCTGTCTCCTCCACATCTATCAGAAATACATCTGCAGGTCAATATGTTGCTGGACTGGATTCTAATATTGAGATAAAATCCTCCATAATGGTTGTCTTCATGAAGAACACTGTACTTCATCTAAATTTGACTTGGTTTCTCTTTCCGTCTTGTAAATTTTACAGATCATTTACTGACAGTCACTCCCACAACATCTACCAGTCCCACTACTGAGGGTGAGCATGTTTCTGGACTGAATGTGGTTTTCAAAAGAAGCTCCTTCTAATAATTGTCTTCATGAAGAACATAGTAATTCAGCATCTGAGTCTAATTTATCATCTGTTTCCATCGGTTTTTGTATCAGTTCCTTTACAGCCGGTCACTTCCACAACATCTACCAGTTCTACATCTACAGGTGAGGATACATCTAGTCTGAACGTGGCCTTTTGAAAGAAACCCCTCAAAATGATATTCTTCATATTTTTTGATGATTTTCTTGGATCATAAAACTGAAACGCGTAATTATGCTGCATAATTAGTGTCTGCATGAAAAACACAGTAATTCATCATCTGAGTCTGATCTATCATCTGTCTTCATCTGTTATTGTTTCAGTTTCTTTAGAGCCAATCACTTCCACAACATCTACCATTCCCACTACTGCAGGTGAGCATGTTTTGGGGCTGAATGTGGCTTTCAAAAGATGCTCCTGCATAATAATTGTCTTCTTGAAGAACACAGTAATTGAGCGTTTGAGTCTGATTTAACATCATTTCTTATTGTTTCAGTTCCTTCACAGCCGGTCACTTCCTTGACATCTACCAGTTCTACATATATAGGTAAGGATGGTACTAACTAAATACTAACTGAATTTGGCCTTTAAAAAGAAAATAAATATTATTTTATTCATGAAAAACAGTAACAATAATTCAGTATCTGAGTCTGATTTATCATCTGTTTTCATCTGCTTTTGTTTCAGTTCCTTTACACATGGTCACTTCCACAACATCTACCAGTCCCACTACTACAGGTGAATGTGTTGCTGGACTGGAATGTGGCTTTCAAAAAAGCTCCTTCTAATAATTGTCTTCATGAAGAATACAGTAATTCAGCATCTGAGTCTAATTTATCATCTGTTTCCATCTGCTTTTGTTTCAGTTCCTTTACCTCCGGTCACTTCCACAACATCTACCAGTCCCACTACTACAGGTGAATGTGTTGCTGGACTGGAATGTGGTTTTCAAAAAAGCTCCTTCTAATAACTGTCTTCATGAAGAATACAGTAATTCAGCATGAGTCTAATTTATCATCTGTTTCCATCTGCTTTTGTTTCAGTTCCTTTACCTCCGGTCTCTTCCACAACATCTGCGAGTTCTACGTCTACAGGTGATGATGTTAGACTGGACTGTGATATTGAATTATAACCCTCCATAATTAATGTATTAATGAAGAACAAAGTACTTCATCTCAATTTGACTTGGCGTTTTTTTCTGTCTTGTAAATGTTACAGGTCATTTACTGACAGACACTTCCACAACATCTACCATTCCCACTACTGCAGGTGAGCATGTTTTGGGGCTGAATGTGGCTTTCAAAAGATGCTCCTGCATAATAATTGTCTTCTTGAAGAACACAGTAATTGAGCGTTTGAGTCTGATTTAACATCATTTCTTATTGTTTCAGTTCCTTCACAGCCGGTCACTTCCTCGACATCTACCAGTTCTACATATATAGGTAAGGATGATACTAACTAAATACTAACTGAATTTGGCCTTTAAAAAGAAAATAAATATTATTTTATTCATGAAGAACAGTAACAGTAATTCAGTATCTGAGTCTGATTTATCATCTGTTTTCATCTGCTTTTGTTTCAGTTCCTTTACACATGGTCACTTCCACAACATCTACCAGTCCCACTACTACAGGTGAATGTGTTGCTGGACTGGAATGTGGTTTTCAAAAAAGCTCCTTCTAATAACTGTCTTCATGAAGAATACAGTAATTCAGCATCTGAGTCTAATTTATCATCTCTTTCCATCGGTTTTTGTATCAGTTCCTTTAGAGCCGGTCACTTCCACAACATCTACCAGTTCTACATCTACAGGTGAGGATACATCTAGACTGAACGTGGCCTTTTGAAAGAAACCCCTCAAAATGATATTCTTCATATTTTTTGATGATTTTCTTGGATCGTAAAACTAAAATGCGCTGCTGCATAATTAGTGTCTGCATGAAGAACAGAGTAATTCAGCATCTGAGTCTGATTTATCATCTGTCTTCATCTGTTATTGTTTCAGTTTCTTTAGAGCCAATCACTTCCATAACTTCAACCAGTTATACATCTACAGGTGAGGATGATGCTGGACTGCAATGTAAAATTGAACCACAACCCTGCATAATCAGTGCCTTAATAAAGAACTCAGTAGTTCATCATCTAAGTATGATTTTACATCTGTTAATGTTTATTGTTTCTTTAGAGCTGATAACTTCCACAACATCTACCAGTTCTACTTCTACAGGTGAGGATGATGTTAGACTGGACTGTTACTTTGAAATGTAACCGTCCATAATTATTGTCTTCATGAAGAACACAGTGCTTCATCTAAATCTGACTTGGCATCTCCTTTCATCTTGTAAATTTTACAGGTCATTTACTGATAGTCACTTCCACAACATCTACCATTCCCACTACTGAGGGTGAGCATGTTTTGGGGCTGAATGTAGCTTTCAAAAGATGCTCCTGCATAATAATTGTCTTCTTGAAGAACACAGTAATTGAGCGTTTGAGTCTGATTTAACATCATTTCTTATTGTTTCAGTTCCTTCACAGCCAGTCACTTCCTTGACATCTACCAGTTCTACATATATAGGTAAGGATGGTACTAACTAAATACTAACTGAATTTGGCCTTTAAAAAGAAAATAAATATTATTTTATTCATGAAGAACAGTAACAGTAATTCAGTATCTGAGTCTGATTTATCATCTGTTTCCATTTGCTTTTGTTTCAGTTCCTTTACACATGGTCACTTCCACAACATCTACCAGTCCCACTACTACAGGTGAATGTGTTGCTGGACTGGAATGTGGCTTTCAAAAAAGCTCCTTCTAATAATTGTCTTCATGAAGAATACAGTAATTCAGCATCTGAGTCTAATTTATCATCTGTTTCCATCGGTTTTTGTTTCAGTTCCTTTACCTCCGGTCACTTCCACAACATCTACCAGTCCCACTACTACAGGTGAATGTGTTGCTGGACTGGAATGTGGTTTTCAAAAAAGCTCCTTCTAATAACCGTCTTCAAGAAGAATACAGTAATTCAGCATGAGTCTAATTTATCATCTGTTTCCATCTGTTAATGTCTCAGATCCTTTACAGCCTGTCTCTTCCACAACATCTGCGAGTTCTACGTCTACAGGTGATGATGTTAGACTGGACTGTGATATTGAATTATAACCCTCCATAATTAATGTATTAATGAAGAACAAAGTACTTAATCTCAATTTGACTTGGCGTTTTTTTCTGTCTTGTAAATGTTACAGATCATTTACAAGCAGACACTTCCACAACATCTACCAGTCCCACTACTGAGGGTGAGCATGTTTTGGGGCTGAATGTGGCTTTCAAAAGATGCTCCTGCATAATAATTGTCTTCTTGAAGAACACAGTAATTGAGCGTTTGAGTCTGATTTAACATCATTTCTTATTGTTTCAGTTCCTTCACAGCCGGTCACTTCCTTGACATCTACCAGTTCTACATATATAGGTAAGGATGATACTAACTAAATACTAACTGAATTTGGCCTTTAAAAAGAAAATAAATATTATTTTATTCATGAAGAACAGTAACAGTAATTCAGTATCTGAGTCTGATTTATCATCTGTTTCCATCTGCTTTTGTTTCAGTTCCTTTACACATGGTCACTTCCACAACATCTACCAGTCCCACTACTACAGGTGAATGTGTTGCTGGACTGGAATGTGGCTTTCAAAAAAGTTCCTTCTAATAACTGTCTTCATGAAGAATACAGTAATTCCGCATGAGTCTAATTTATCATCTGTTTCCATCTGTTAATGTCTCAGATCCTTTACAGCCTGTCTCTTCCACAACATCTGCGAGTTCTACGTCTACAGGTGATGATGTTAGACTGGACTGTGATATTGAATTATAACCCTCCATAATTAATGTATTAATGAAGAACAAAGTACTTCATCTCAATTTGACTTGGCATCTCTTTCTGTCTTGTAAATGTTACAGATCATTTACAAGCAGACATTTCCTCAACATCTACCAGTCCCACTACTGAGGGTGAGCATGTTTCTGGACTGAATGTGGCTTTCAAAAGAAGCTCCTTCTAATAATTATCTTCATGCAGAACACAATCATTTATTATCTGAGTCTAATTTATCATCTGTTTCCATCTGTTATTGTTTCAGATCCTTCACAGCTGATCACTTCCACAACATCTACCAGTTCTACATCTACAGGTGAGAATACATCTAGACTGAACGTGGCCTTTTGAAAGAAACCCCTCAAAATGATATTCTTAATTTTTTGATGATTGTCTTGGATCGTGAAACTGAAACATGCTGCTCCATAATTAGTGTCTGCATGAAGAACAGAGTAATTCAGCATCTGAGTCTGATCTATCATCTGTCTTCATCTGTTATCATTTCAGTTTCTTTAGAGCCAATCACTTCCATAACTTCAACCAGTTATACATCTACAGGTGAGGATGATGCTGGACTGGACTGTGATATTGAAACACAACCATAATCAGTGCCTTAATAAAGAACTCAGTATTTCATCATCTGAGTCTGATTTTCCATCTGTTATTGTTTGTTCCTTTAGAGCCGGTCACTTCCACAGCATCTACCAGTTCTACTTCTACTGGTGAGGTTGATGTTAGACTGGACTGTTACTTTGAAATGTAACCATCCATAATTAATGTCTTCATGAAGAACACAGTGCTTTATCTAAATCTGACTTGGCATCTCTTTTCATCTTGTAAATTTTACAGGTCATTTACTGGCTGAATGTGGCTTTCAAAAGAAGCTCCTGCATAATAATTGTCTTCTTGAAGAATACAGTAATTAAGCATTTTATAGTCTGATTTAACATCTGTTTCAATCTGTTATTGTTTCAGTTCCTTCACAACCGGTGACTTCCACAACATCTTCCAGTTCTACATCTACAGGTAAGGATGATACTAGACTGAATTTGGCCTTTGAAAAGAAAAAAAAATAGTTATTTTATTTATGAAGAACAGTAATTCAGTATCTGAGTCTGATTTATCATCTGTTTCCATCTGTTATTGTTTCAGTTCCTTTAGACATGGTCACTTCCACAACATCTACCAGTCCCACTTCTACAGGTGAATATGTTGCTGAACTGGAATGTGGCTTTCAAAAAAAGCTCCTTCTAATAACTGTCTTCATGAAGAACACAGTAATTCATTATCTGAGTCTAATTTATCATCTGTTTCCATCTGTTATTGTTTCAGATCCTTTACAGCCTGTCTCTTTTACAACACCTACTAGTTCTACATCTACAGGTCAGTGTGTTGCTGGGCTGGATTCTAACATTGAAACGCAAATCTCCATAATTATTGACTTCATGAAGAACACAGTACTTCATTTAAATCTTACTTGGCATCTCTTTCCGTCTTGTAAATGCTACAGATCATTTACTGACAGACACTTCCACAACATCTACCATTCCCACTACTGCAGGTGAGCATGTTTCTGGACTGAATGTGGCTTTCAGAAGAAACTCCTTCTTATTGTCTTCATCAAGAACATTTTTTTTTCTTTTTTTTCCTTTTTTTTTTTTTCAGTTCCTTCACAGCTGATCACTTCCATAACACCTACCAGTTCTACATCTACAGGTGAGAATACATCTAGACTGACTGTGGCCTTTTAAAAGAAACCCCTCAAAATTATATTCATCTTTTTTGATGATTTTCTTGGATCGTAACGTTTATTAGTATCTGCATGATGAACACAGTAATTCAGCATCTGAGTCTTATTTATCATCTGTCTTCATCTGTTATTGTTTATTGTTTCTTTAGAGCCGGTCACTTCCGCAACATCTACCAATTCTACATCTAAGGGTGAGGATGATGCTGGACTGCACTGTGAAATTGAAACGTGACCCTCCATTATCAGTGCCTCAATAAAGAACTCAATAGTTCATCATCTGAGTCTGATTTTACATGTTATTGTTTCAGTTTCTTTGGAGTTGGTCACTACCGCTACATCTACCAGTTTTACTTCTACAGGTGAGGACGATTCTGGACTGAATGTGGCCTATTAAAATAAACCCCTCATAATGATTTTCTTCATGAAGTACACAGTAATTCAGCATGTAAGTCTGATTTAGATGTTGTGACAGAGTTTCCATCTGTTGTTGTTTCAGTTTCTTTACAGCCAGTCACTTCCACAACATCTACTAGTTCTACTTCTCCAGGTGAGGATGATGTTAGACTGGACTGCAAATTGAAATGCAACCCTCCATAATTAGTGTATTAATAAAGAACACAGTACTTCATTTAAATCTGACTTGGCATCTCTTTTCTTCTTGTAAATGCTACAGATCATTTAGTGACAGACACTTCCACAACATCTATCAGTCCCACTACTGAGGGTGAGCATGTTTCTGGACTGAATGTGGCTTTCAAAACATGTACCTCCATAATAATTGACTTCTTGAAAAACACAGTAATTTAGCATCTAGGTCGGATCTGTTTCCATATGTTATTGTTTCAGTTTCCTTACAACCGGTCACTTCCACAACATCTACTAGTTCTACTTCTACAGGTGATCCTCCATAATTATTATTATTATTATTATTATGAAGAACACTGTACTTCATCTAAATCTGACTTGAGATCTCTTTCTATCTTGTAAATTGTAAAGGTCATTTACTGACAGTCACTTCCACAACATCTACCAGTCCCACAACTGCAGGTGAGCATGTTTCTGGAATGAATGTGGCTTTTAAAAGAAGCTACTTCCAACTATTGTTTTCATAAGGAACACAGTAATTCAGCATCTGAATCTGATTTATCATCTGTTTCATTCTGTTATTGTTTCAGTTCCTTTACAGCCGGTCACTTCCACAACATCTACCAGTTTTACTTCTACAGGTCAGAATACATCTAGACTGAACTCATTGGCCATTTAAAAGAAACCCATCAAAATGTTTTTCTTCATGAAGAGTCTGATTTTACATCAATTTCCATCTGTTATGTTTTCAGTTTCTTTACAGCCGGTCACTTCCACAACAGCTATTAGTTCTACTTCTACAGGTGAGGATATTGCTGAACTGAATGTAGCCTTCAAAAGAACCCCCTCATAATGACTTTCTTCAAGAAGAACAGAGTAATTCAGTATCTGAGTCTGATGTATCATCTGTCTCCATCTGTTTTTGTTTCAGTTCCTTTACACATGGTCACTTCCACAACATCTACCAGTCCCTCTCCTACAGGTGAATGTGTTGCCGGACTGGAATGTGTCTTTCAATAGAAACTCCTCCTAATAATTTTTTATGAAGAACACATTAATTCAGTATCTGAGCCTAATTTATCATCTATTTCCATCTGCTTTTGTTTCAGTTCCATTACAGCCGGTCACTTCCACAACATCTACCAGTCCTACATCTACAGGTGAGAATACATCTAGACTGTGGCCTTTAAGATGATATTCTTCATCTTTTTTGATGATTTTCTTGGAATATTGTAATATTGAAACAAGACCCACCATAGTCATTATCTTAATAAAGAACACAGAAGTTCATCATCTGAGTCTGATTTTACTTCTGTTCTTTTTTTAAGTTCCTTTACAGCCGATAATTTCCACAACATCTACAAGTTCTATTTCTACAGGTGAGGATGATTCTGGACTGAATGAGGCCTTTTAAAAGAAACCCCTTATGATGTAAGTCTAATTTAAAACCTGTTTCCATCTGTTATTGTTTCAGTTTCTTTACAGCCGGTCACTTCCACAACATCTACCACTTCTACAGCTACTGGTGAGGATCGTTCTAGACTTAATGTGGCCTTTTAATAGAAACGCCTCATAATGATTTTCTTCATGAAGAACACTGTTTCCTGTTTCATTATTTCAGTTCCTTCACAGCCGGTCACTTCCACATCTACCAGTTCTACATCTACAGGTGAGTGATGTTTTACTTCCTTTCATCCAAATCTGTTTTGGTGACAATTTTTGTCTTGTTAATGTCACAGCTTATGTAGAAACAGTCACTAACACGTTCACGACACGAGTTTGATTTGACATTTTTTTTTTATATATTCATGTTACATGTATTATTACAGTCTCCTTACCTAAATGAATGAAGTGTGATTGTTTGCCATATGTTAATGTAACATTTTTGCTGTGGCCCTTTAAATATGACGTGTTAATCGGGGGCACAAATTATGTTAAATGCCAATGTTAAAAGCTTATAGTGTATTTTTGTTGTTCTGATTTGAAAATGTAAATGTAAGAACTTACCACTGGCCCAAAATTGGTTTGCAGTTTTTTTTTTGTTTGTTTTTTTTAAAGACCATAAATAAATACATTATAATCTTTAAGAGAGAACTGCACATCTTCTTAATCAAATGCTTTGTTAAATTCTAACCTTGGTCTGAGATTACTGGAGGTAATGATTTCAGAATCTAGAATAAACCCACTTGGATTTGCCAAGTAATGTATCTTACCAGTTTTATAACTAAATAAAAGATTATTCTTACAAGATTATTATTATTTATTTTTTTTACCTTTATTTATATAGCGCTTTTTACAATGCAGATTGTGTCAAAGCAGCTTTACAGTGATAACTGGTATATAATTTTGGCTGCACAGCAGCTCTTAAAGAATAGTGTCAATGTCGGCAGATCAAAGCACTGTTGAATAGCAAATGTCAAGTGTCCCCAACTAAGCAAGCCAAAGGCGACAGCAGCAAGAAACCCAAACTCCAACAGGTGACATCAGATGGCAAACAGGTGGCAAATAGACTGCTGTGTTAAAAATGGAGAAAAAAAAACCTTGGGAGAAACCAGGCTTAGCCGGGGGGCCAGTTCTCCTCTGGCGAACAGTTATTCTCTACAACCACAGTATCACACAGTCCCACTGAAATGACTTTTAAAAAGGAACTTGTATTAAATTAATGCCGAGTTTTCTCATTCCAGTTCTGAATATCACACCGCTGGAAGATTGCCGGGTAAGTTGAGACGAGTTTCTGAAACTGTGATTGGAAGGCTGGACAACTTGAAACAAAAGCACAATATTGCAGTATAATATGCAGTGTTTTTTTTTTTTCAGTTGTCAGTTGTTTTGGTTATTTGCATATAGTACATATATGTTGAACAATTAGTTTCTTTTACTTACACCAACAATATATATTTTTTATTTTTATTTAGAAACAATAAAAGAAAAACATTAAAATGAACAAATACTGTACAGTGTTCAATGTGATTTCAAAGCTCAGTTGTGATTTCAGGCCACAGGACGATGTGTGGAAAATCTTCTTGAGCAGATAAAGAACATTACAGCTGAAGTGCTCCCTTTGAATGTAAGAGAAAAATGACCTAAATTATTATTGTTTGTCACTAGATGATACTGTAGCAATACTTACTTTTGTTTCAACATTTACAAGTAATACAAATTATATGATCACTAAAATAGGATGTGACCAAAATGTTGGATGTGGTCTTCAACGCTTCAGAGGAGATTTTAGTGTCATCATCAGCTGACCAAAATAAACTGGTTTCAGATGGAAACCGTGTGTTAAAAGCCAGTGAGAAGCTTGTGTCCTTGCTGGTGATGCCGACAAACACAACTGCCAATTTCAGTTTTACTCTTGAATCTGTGGGTAAGTGAAAACAGAACTGTGTCAATAACTACAGGTATAGCCTACATTATATTACTGACTTTGTAGAGCTACACCCGATTAATTGGTAAAGGACTGCGATCTCGATACACACACCCATGTGATCTCATTCCTAAATTACTACGATCCGCCTGTGTCTATTAAACCTTTGACAAATTCACACCGGAACATTCAAATATGTGTTCTTGCTGGCACTGACCCAGAGAGAGAGATTAGTTATTAGTACACTGGGGCTAAAGGCACACCTTAAAGGGTTAGTTCACCCGAAAAATGAAAATTCTGTCATTAATTACTCAGTCTCATGTCGTTCCACACCTGTAAGACCTTTGTTCATCTTTGAAACACAAATTAAGATGTTTGTGATAAAATCCGATGGCTCAGTGAGGCCTGCATTGAAAGTGTTAATTTACGCTTTCAAATGCCCAGAAAGGTACTAGAGTTATATTTAAATCAGTTAATGTGACTACAGTGGTTCAACCTTAATGTTACGAAGTGATGAGAATTTCCATGGCTGGAAAGACCTCTCAGCCAATCAAATATTGTCTACACTAGATGCAGCGTGGCGCAGTGCGACACAACAAATTCCCGACAGTAAACGGATTCCCTGTTCTATTTCTGACATAGTGCTTTCCAACGGTCATCTTGTCGTGTTCAATGAAGACAGCTTTTAGCTGTTGCTGTGCTGCGCAACGCGATAGAAGTCGCGTCTGGTGTAGACACGGTGTTAGCCCCAACAGCAGGGGCGCTTTTTACCCCAAATACCATACTTTTACATATTAATCCGTTATTGAAAAACATTAACAAGCCCTTTGATGCAAAATATAGTCAATAATTTTATAGATTCTTATTTGCTACATAAAAAAAAAAAAAAAAAAAAAACACATTAAATATTAGATCAAATTAGTGCAGAACCAACTTTGTGTTGCTGCTATAAATTACGGACATCTGAGGACTAGGTAATTCTCATTTTTCTCAGTTATTTTGCTTTATTTCCAGATTCAATCATAGGCTCGTTCTTACATACTACAGCAAGTACGCACATGCGCACTCTTCAAAAACGGCGCTTTAAATCTCTTGACAAACTAAAAGATATAAAAGACATTTGTATATAGGCTATTTGAAATAAAAGATATAGATTGCACTGAATGTCAGCTTGCTAATTTTGCTCAAGATAAGGATTTCTTAAGTCCATATGTCATAAAAACAGGTCGAGTATTGTCATTCCAACCACACAACTTTGCGTTGCAGTTTGCAAATGTTCGTTGGAACTATGGTTTCGGGAAACACCAACTCATTGAGCTATGCTGATAACGACGGAACTTGCGACCATAGTTGGCTAACGATGCTTTTGGAAAATGCACCCTTGAATGTTTTTGTCATCTAGTGGTTTAAAAGAGAATAAAAGTCAAATGGGACTTTCACCCCCTTAACAGTCTTTTTAACCATGCAGCTTTGTTATTTCTGGGTTACAAATATTCATATCATTACAGAAGTACCCGGATAAAAGTTTATAGTTTGGATACACTGATATCTATGGTAGCGCAAATAGAGTAAATTGAATTTTTAAAGTAACTTGCCGCTTGAAATAATGATTGTATAGATTACATTGTTATGCCACCAGGTGGTGACAAGTGACTGTTAAAAAATGTCTTTGAATCATTCATTCAAGAGTTTTGTTCAAAAGTGCTGATTCATCCAGTAATGAAATAAGTGAAGTATTTGAGTGAGTCACTGAATCATTCAAACTGTTCAATTTTCAAATTGTTCAATTTCCAATTTAGCCAGAATCGTGCAGCTCTATAACTTTGTACTCTGGTAAGCTCTATAACTTTGTACTATGAACTATTTGTTGGTTTTCTGGATGACCTAATTACTTCACAATTTCTCGTCTGGCTGATGTAAAATACTGTTAGACTGAATAATTTACACATTGTTTGTCGGTTGTTTTGTTATAAATCAGAGGGACGAGTCTTCATGGTTGGACCAAATGTCACCTTAGATAAAATCCCTCGACTTGACACGACAAATTCTTCTGTGGACATTGATCTCATTGGAATCGCCAAGAACAACATTCAAAGTATGTGCAAATGTTGATATGACTCTATAAAATCACATTCGCTGTATGTGATTTCCTGTTTCTGTCGCACAGGATCAGCTGCTGTGGCTATTTTGAGCTACAACACAATGGAGAATCTACTGAAACCAGAATTATTCAACACATCAAATGACACGGTTAAAACCATGATGTCCACTGTGATCTCAGCTACTCTTCCCAAAACCACCAACACTAAACTCACCAAACCAGTCAACTTCACCTTCAAACACATCAGAGTGAGTGACTTTCATTCACTCATAATTCATAAACTCCTCCATCCACTGTTCTGTTCAAGCAGGGTTCAGTTTGCAAATTTACAGTAAAAAATGGATGGATGGAGAAAATAAAACGTAAGTGCCCACTGCTGGAAAATTTTCTAGGTAGGGCTGTGCCAAATCCAACATTTTCAGCAAACATCCCAGTATGATTTAATGCAAAACAGAAGGAAATACCCAAAATAATAATCAACAACCAAATGATATAATGAGCCCATATAATTCAGAACTATTGTGCACACCAAAGAGCACATGAAAACATTCCTGAACATGATTACAATTACCTATACATTGCAACAGCAAAAACTGTGAGGAAAAAAACAAAAACATTTGAGCTTTATTTTATACAAAAACATTTTCTAGAGATTATGTTCTATCATATCATATATAAATATCAATTTATTATTACTATTGTGTGTATGAGGGTGGTGCCCTGGCGCACTCTATTGGCCAGCCACAACTGGAGGTATCCTTAATATGCATGTATGTTCTTTACTGTTTAGAAGCGTGTTTCCAGCGGTTCTCTGTCCTGTGTGTACTGGAACATCAGCGAGTGGATTGTAGATGGTTGTTCTGTTTTAGAGACCAACAGCAGCTACACTGTGTGTTCCTGTGTTCATCTGTCGACATTTGCTCTCATCATGCAAACCAGCAGACCACCAGAGGTACGAGAACATTTATAGTGACCACTGAAGAACAGCACAGATTTGACACTCATGTACTCTGACATGTTTTCTCAGAGCGACTCACTGCTGGAGCTGTTGAATTTGGTGTGTGTGATCGTGGGGCTGGTGTTCTTCAGTTTGGCCCTGTTGACCTTTGCCCTTTGTCAGTGGAGGCCTGGAGTGAATAATGTGGCTCGAATCAACATCTGCATCAGTCTTCTGCTGGCTCACCTTCTGTTCCTGCTCACACAACAGTTCCTGAGCCTCATACGCCCCCTGCAGGTGAGAATGATGAAGGAGCCCTACAGCTCAGCACAGCCTCACCCAAAGTCTGGTACGTTTGTTTAGTGTGATCACTCTGTACCATGCCTGGGCGCCAAGCTTAAAGCTTCATGGCAGAGCATTAAAGTCAAATAGTCGGTTCAACCCCTAGTCCTGGCCTGCTTGGAAGAGGTGGGCCAGAGCATGGTTTAGCTGGGCTTGGGTGCAGTACGCATGCAGTGTGATCGCTTACCGTGCCGGGGCACAGAACAGCTAGTACTCTTGTGTGCTCTACTGCCATCATTACAACAGCAAACATCTTCTATTACTACTTGGATAGTTTTCATAATTACCCAGCTAACAGAATTTTGTTATAAGAACGTTCTCTAAATATTCAGTGTTGGTTCTGGGAACGTAAAAAACATCCAGTTTTCATGACGTTAGAGGAACGTTTTTATAAGGTACAATGTTCCTCAAACGTTCTTTCAACTTAATTTTGATCTAAAATTCAACATTCTAGGAATGTTGATTTGTAACATTCCAAGAACATGAAAATGTTAATTCTCCATAAGAGCTTCTGTAGACGTGTGACAGAAAAAAAGCCAGTCTGGTTAGTAATATGTGAAGCTGGTAATGCTGTTTGTGGAGTTGTTTAATCAGATCTTCAGTGATTTAATGTCTTTTATCTTCAGTTCATCTAAGGCGGTGGATGAAGAAAGTTGTAGTTTGTGTTCTTATTTCTCTTTCTTTCAGTGCTTGTTCACAGCAGGTGTTTGAATGATTGAAAGAATGTTTCAGGAACATCATACTAACCTTCAAATAACATTCCACTAACATTAAGGAAACTGAACATTTTCATGTTCTTGGAATGTTACAAATCAACGTTCCTAGAATGTTGAATTTTAGATCAAAATGAAGTTGAAAGAATGTTTGAGGAACATTATACCTTATAAAAACGTTCCTCTAACGTCAAGAAAACTGGACGTTTTTTATGTTCCCAGAACCAACACTGAATATTTAGAGAATGTTCTTATAACAAAATTCTGTTAGCTGGGAATATTCTTATATGTGCAGTACAATCAAGTGAAAATTGCTACAAGGGAGAAATGTTAAATCTATTAAGCAGTCTGTCTATTAGCGAAAGCACTTTTCTCCCTGTTTTCTTTAAAACAAAAAGTTGCATTGTAAATGATTTAAGCGTGCTCTGGGCCAGAGTGTAAATTGTGTTTTGAGTGCAGACCAGCGGGGGAGGGGGGATTGTGCTAGGGGATGGTGCAACACAACTGTGCCTAGTGGGAATACACCATCATAACCATCTCTCATTGTCTCCAGGTGTTGTGTGCCGTGATATCAGGTGTGCTGCACTTCCTCTTTCTCTCCGGCTTTATGTGGATGTTCATTGAAGCTGTGCTGCTCTTCATCTGTGTGAAGAACCTATCACAGATCAGCTCCAAAAAAAAGAGGGAGGTGTTTAGCACTAGACTCCTGTGTGTGATTGGATATACAGTTCCTCTGGTTGTGGTGGCCGTGTCTGCTGTGATGGATCCTAAAGGCTCCAACAGCGAACAGTGAGTTTAATTTGATTGACTCAATGATCAACATCTTCATCCATGTTTGTTCATTGATCATTTTTGCCTGTGTCTCTCTCCAAACAGCTGCTGGATTAAAATGGACAAAGGTTTTATCTGGAGTTTTCTGGGACCTGTTGCTGTCATACTAGCAGTAAGCACATTTCTCATTTCTTTTATCTCATGACTTTGTATTAAAAGGAAATCATTGATTAATGATTAATTACTTTTTTTTCTCTTACTGTGCAGTTAAACATGGTTCTCTTCATCGGCATCATCATCAATCTGAACTCAAGTTTGAAAAATCTGAACACTGAAGTTTCACAGATGAAACAAAAGAAGTAACAAACAATCTGATTTAAAATGACATGTAGGTAATAAAGACACATTAACTTTCTTTGTTTCTTTGTTTCTCTACAGGACTATGACATTTAAAACACTGGCTCAGTTTGTGGTTCTTGGTTGTTCCTGGATTCTGGGTTTCTTCACTAATGACAGTAAGGAGCTGGAGATCCTCTTCCTGATCTTGAACTCCCAGCAGGGAACCTTCATCTTCCTGATCTATTGTGTCCTCAATAATGAGGTCAGACATCACTTTACTCTACCAGAGAATCTTCTTTATCTGCTTCACCTAATTCATATGAATTCCATCATATTTTCACACATGAGAGATTACAGTGGTGTTCCAAAACCCAGTACCTTTTAACATTTTAGGCCATATAGCCACACTTCTAACACAAAGGCTGTTCCAAATGTATTTAAGTCAGCCTGTCCCTTGATCTGGTAATCATTTGTCTTGTGAAATAACCTGATTTAACTTACTTTTTTCATCTTATGCAGATCAGACAACAGTACAGGAATTTTTGGAGAGCTTCTTCTTCTTACAGAGTCAGCATAAATCCTTATAAAAAATAAAGGAAAAAACAGTGAATATTACAACAATGAAAAAAAGTTGTCCAGTGTATGTATATGTAAATCACTAACTCTTGTTTTCCTTTAATTTAAATGAGTGAGATGTTGAGAAATCTGTTTTCATTGTGATATTTCATATCTAACCCTTTTTGAACTGGTTGTACACAAGACATTTTTCTTTATTAGAGCATTTGAACAGTGCCTTACAACTTAATTTCAAACAACACAACCCTTTATTGGCTTGTAAATGATACACAAAAGATGATTATGTAAATGATGTTTGATAAAAGCACAGTCTTAAAAAGACACATTTTTATGTATATGTGAGTGCTATGAAATTCAAAAAGAACTTCTGTAGATGAATGAAAGAAATAAAGTCAGTCTGGTTAGTAATAAGTGAAGCTGGTAATGCTGTTTGTGGAGTTGTTTAATCATCCTCTGCATACCCAGCTAACAGAATTTTGTTATAAGAACATTCTCTAAATATTCAGTGTTGGTTCCAAGCCTGTGGCTGGAAGTCAGTTATGTTTGGAGAACGTTCTTATAACAAAAATTAGTTATCTGGATGTGCACTTATACTATGAGCTCACCATGTGACACCACTGTGACATCACTGTGTTGAGAAACAGAAAGTAGAATGTTCCCCTCGATATTTGAAGTGCCTCCTCTCAACCTGCTCAACATTTTGAATTCACAGTAGTGAGCTCACATATTACTCACACTGGGCCTTGTGTATACGAAACGAACGTATGACAGAAAACTATGTGTGCGGCTGCTTCCGAGCAAAACTTGGCATTTATCAATATGGACGTGAGCAGTGGCTATGTCAGGTCTCAGCTTGTGTACTTAAGTTTTTGAGTTAGCATGAACTTGCATGCAGCATAGTAAATCTGCTGGAGAATTGTAATGAGAGCATTTTGTTCATTTAGATTATTTTCCTGACCGACGACCAAAGTTTATTAGTTGTTCATTACCCGTTAAGATTAGAATATCAAATTAAAATTAAATTAAATTAGAATAGATGCACACACTCAACATCATTTCTAGTGTTTATAATTGACATTTCAGCCATTCATCATCAAACTAAAATGCGGTCAATCAAACATAAAAGTTACACTGCTCAAATTAAATGGTTCACTGTAAAATCAGCCCAGTGCCCAACCAAACACTTTACAGATGTGAAGGATACTGTTTTAGGATATTGGAACACGAGTGAAGTACAAAGCCTTAATTGTTTACAAAATGAATAATAATGTAGCAACTGAAATGTTACATGCAAATATAAGATTCTTGACACAGATACGTTTTTCCAATGAGCCTGTGTTGGTTTCATGGGTATAGTGAACTATAAAAAGAACTAAATGAACAGATAATGTCTCAAATTCAATAAAACACGTGATTGCATTTTGCTTTTGTTCAGGTCACATTCAAACTTCCCTTAATTGTTTTAATAATTTTTTTGTAACAAAAAAACATAAAATTAAAACAATTGAATTTAAAAATGTTTTTTTCACATTCAACAAAAGGGGAAAAAAAAAGAAAAAAGCTCCATAATAGTCTGGTAGTCTGATTCTGGTTATTCTGAGAATAATATCCTAGTTTGAAATATGAAATACCAAATCTAGCCATTCTAAACAATATTTCTGTATTTAGAATGCAACATAAACTAGGTCATGGAAGGACTCTAAAAAAACACTACAAAGGGAACTGGACATTTGAGCTACTGTTATGTACACATTTGTATACGAATTTGAATTTGTTAAGTCAACACTGTACTTGGGCTCACATTTCCTTAGGATTTCAGACAGATAGCTTCTCAATAAACATCCCACACAGTTAGTTAAGCAGTAAGTTAAACAGTGTCGATGAGGATCACTGAAAATCAGCTTACATCAGGTAAGATCTTCTTTCTGCTCATTATGATTGTCAGTCTCTGAAAACCGAACACACTGCATGTTGATGTGTGATCATGTGTAATTTGTGTATAGTTACTGTATACCTAGATGAGCAATAAGATTCATGCTCTGACCAGGTCAGAACCCTTTTGACACCTAAAGGATTAGTTCACTTTCAAATAAAATGTTCCTGATAATTTACTCACCTCCATGTCATCCAAGATGTTCATGTCTTTCTTTCTTCAGTCGAAAAGAAATTAAGGTTTTTGATGAAAACATTCCAGGATTATTCTCCTTATAATGGACTTCAATTGTCTCCAAACGGTTGAAGGTCAAAATTACAGTTTCAGTGCAGCTTCAAAGGGCTTTAAACGATACCAGACGAGGAATAAGGGTCTTATCTAGCGAAACGATCTGAATTTTTTTTAAATGTATATGTATATGCTTAATATAAACAAATGATCGCCTTCCAAGTAGTTCCGCCAAAACCGTACTTTTGAATTCTTTAAAAAAAAATGGAACTGCCACTGCCTTCGTTCTGTAAGTTAAATAGGGAAGGCGTAGGACATACAGCGTCAGCTTTTTGAAGAATACAAAAGTGCGGTTTTGGCAGAGCCACTTGGAAGGCGATCATTTGTTTATATAAAGCATATACATTTACATTTTTTTTTTCGAAAATGACCGATCGTTTTGCTAGATAAGACCCTTCCTTATTCCTCGTCTGGTATCGTTTAAAGCCCTTTGAAGCTGCACTGAAACTGTAATTTTGACCTTCAACCTTTTGGAGGCCACTGAAGTCCGTTATAAGGAGAATAATCCTGGAATGTTTTCATCAAAAACCTTCATTTCTTTTCGACTGAAGAAAGAAGGACATGAACATCTTGGATGACATGGGGGTGAGTAAATTATCAGGAAAATTTTATTTGAAAGTGGACTAATCCTTTAAGAAATGTACACATTTTGATGAAATTTGTAAAAACTGAACTTATGAAAAACTGAAATTAAACTTGTTAAACTTGTTCAATGAAACAATTATTGCTCACGCACGTGTGGAATAGACCTGCAATGTATAAAAATAAACTGCAATAGAGTACCTCAGGGATGACGTGTTTTTGTAGGCAAAACCTGGAAGCGAGTTAGCATTTTAGGACATCCGATTCCATTGCCCTGAAGTCAATGGGTTTTTTGAGTCGGTTTTTGCTTAACAAAGCCTCTAAATATTTTCACGCTTTGATCTATGACATAAAACACACCAGTTATAACCCGCTTTTGATTTTTTAAACCTTTATTGTGTCTTAAAAACAGCAGTTGCTAACAAATTGCTAAAATGGACTACTTCCTTTGGCAGAGACTTTAGACGTCATCACGACAAACAGGACATTTGGACATTTTTCTCATGAAAAAGAGGATAAGTATTCATACACAGCGCAGATCATAATCAGCAAGCATGTTTTTAAATAAAGTTGTTTTCTAAATAAAGAGGAAGGTGGTGACGTTGATCCGCGACCATGGTGTGCTGTAGTCCGTTTATAACCTACTGTTAGCTCTTTATATCTGACGACTTTATTTAGGCTTCAAAATGTATAAATGTTGTGTTAACTTGTAAAGATTATCTTGATAGACAAAACGTGTAAGTGTCATAACCCTTTGTTAAACACAGAGCTTATTTTTTGCGATTTTCCAAAAGTCTATGGGAAAAATGCATTGGCTTTCGATCGAGGGAACCCGTGCCCCGCTAACTTCCGGGTTGGCCTACAAAAACACATCATCCCTGAGGTACTCTATGTCTGTAATGTAAGACGCCGAAGACAGTACTGGGAGACAGGAAGGACAGCTGATTGTCCTTGCAGTGTCAAAACATGTGTAACCATATGTCCCTATAGACATGTTTGAGAACACCCCCTCCCCTTCTGTCATTACAAACATTTATATGTTAAGAAATTTGCTTGATATAAAAGCGTTTGAATGTAAGAAGACATTTCTTATTGTTGAAGACATTTTTTTGCTGAGTTTATCTTGTCATTCTTTTTAAAATATGAATGCTTAAACCTCTCCTCACTTAACTCTTATAACATGTAAATTCATAAATTTAATGGAATTTTCCATGCATGTCTGAAACAGAGGAAACAAACAAGAAGTCATGCATCAGTGCCAAAGCTAATTTTCCTCTGAACTGTAAACAAAACTCATCCTCTGAACTGGCATTTGGATAAAGAAAAATACATCAGACTGTAAAAATTGACAATGGCTTCCTCTCTTCATAAAAGTGAGTATTTTTCTTGTCATGATTGGTAAAGACTAATTCACACTGCTCCAAAAAACTTCAACCTTTATGAATGAATGTAGTTAATATGTCAAACTCAAAGCTGCAGTTCCCTTTCAAAGTGAAACTCAAGTCTATGTCTTGAATTGACACTATGGGGAAAATCATCAACGTGACCATTTCTTTGTCTTCGAGAGCTGTTTGTTTGTGTTTGCATGTGGTGAAGGCTATGTGGTGAAGGGGTGGGGATTTGAGAGGTTAAAGCACTTACATCAGGCCCTGGGGCTGGACTGATGATGTAACTGGCATGTTTCGTTTATACGAATGGTCTTCTGGTGGTCTGGCACAAGGCTTGGAAGTAGAGCTGCTTCAGTAGATTCCTCCCCAAACAAAATTGGGTATTTCAAGTGAGGAAGAATCTGGGGTGTTGAAACTGGGTAAAGTTTGGTTTAAATCCAGTTGTTTCATTATACTAATGTTTGGTTTATAGTTCCCCCTGGTTTCAACATTAAGTTGGCCCAGATCCGGCCCACCCGCTACATGGAATGACAGTACTTGTGTGGGCCACTCCTGTTTATCAGATCTGAGCCACAAGCAAACCACAGCAATGCCACATTTGAGCCAAGAGCAAAGAAATAAACCAAAACTGGACCTTATCTGAGCCACTGCCCTGCACAGGCAGCCCTCACTAGGCCCACACTATTAATCTACAACAATAAATCCTGCAGCACAGTGTGCCAATGTTTATCATTAATGAAAATAACAGTTAAAGATAATAAAAAAAATAATAAAAAAAAAAAAGTGGGCAATGACATTAGCGCAACTAAAGCAAATGCTTACCTCCATAAAGGTGATTTCAAACTTTACTATTTTTCAATAAAACATCAACATCTAAAAGTTTTGCATGAAAGAAATAGTCAAACTGGATTGTAATAAGTGAAGATCTAGACAGATCTGTTAGTGTTTAATGTTCTGTTGCTGCCAGTCATGTGACAGTGTTTTCAGCTTATTTAAATAAGGAGATTTTACTTTAATTTTATGGGTTTTGCTTGGCAGCCATTGCTGCCAGTCATTTGACCATTTTATTATCTAACTGTTTTGATATTTTGTATTAATTACAGATTATTTTTGTAATTTTAAATGCATTTGTATGTAATTTAAGAAAACAGAAAATACTGTATAAAAATACATTAATTTTTCTATATAAAAAATGTGAATTACAGTAATTTGTCATTAATTTTTATTCCATCTGTGCAGAGTTATAAATTATTATTGAATTTCACATTAAATTTTAAAAAGCAGCCAAACAGAGCATGGGAAACGAAAGTGGGCTGCCTACACAAAACCTGCATGGACCCAAAGGTACACAAGTTGCTCTGGGCCCGAACGGCCTGGGCCATCATGGGCTTAATGTGGGCAGCTCACAGAGAGCCCGCAGTGAGCCCAAAGCTGTGGGCCTCGCCTGGGCAAGCCCACACTGGGTCTGTTTATGTTTGGTGTAGGCTGGCCCTAGCCCACTGTTCCCTCAATAAGCCAGCATGGGCCCTGCATGGGTTTGTCAAATACCTTTGCAGTAGCAAAGGAAGCTAAAATGAATTAAGATCAGGTGATGATGGTTATCTGTTCATGGTTTTAAAATCATCACGAAATAACCTGATGATGTCATTTGAATCTAACAATTTTGTTGTGTCATTAATATATTTACATTACAAACCCTGTGTTACTGCAGTATGAGATCCAGTAGTATTATAAAAATCAGTTTGAAAATTACAAAAAAACATGAGCAAAAAATTAATGCAGACACACACAGACATCAACAATCAGTGTATGAATCTCAACAATCACCATTATGGTGACTTCAAATGAAACAGAGTTAAACCTCTGTTAATTCTCAATAAGAACTTCTGTAGATGCCTGACAGAAATAAAATCAATCTGGTTAGTAATAAGTAAAGCTGGAAATGCTGTTTGTGGAATTAGACAGGGCTTAGATTAAGCCAGGATTAGGCCTTAGTTCAATCAAGACATTTAAGTATCTTTTATAAACTTGCCCTAGAAAAAACCATTACCATTGTGCATCTTGAGACAAAACAGAGGCACTGGCATTTTAAGATCTGTCAGTGCAAGTTGCTTTCATTTAAAACAGCTCAAACATGCATTTTAGTCTAGGACTAGCTTAAGCCTTATCTGTGAAACTGGGGCTATATCTTTTAAAAAATGTTCCTCTAACGTCAAGAAAAATGGACATTTTTTACGTTTCCAGAACCAACACTGAATATTTAGAAAACGTTCTTATAACAAAATTTTATTTGCAGGGTTTATAGTAATACAAAGTAGTGTCTGTACTGTACTGTGGCATTTATTCAAGAAATTCATTACAAACAGAAAGCAATCAGCCTACTACAGAGAAATTTCATGTCAGAGCGGGATTTGTTGTACCAGTGAGCATGCGCATAGAGCAGAATATTGAGCGGAGCTTCACACCACTCCACTTCTCTCACATGCTCTGTATTAAAAGTGGCAATTCCGTATGAATTATTAAATATATTGTAATATATTAACACAATATATTCAATGAATATATTATTTAATATATTTTTCAGTATATTTACAATATATGGAAATATATTTTCATTCCGTAAGGGGTTCCCTATAGTGTCAATCCAAGATGCAGTGTTTTATTCTCCTTCTCAGGGAATCAGGGTTACAGTCATAACTGGATTTTTTTTTTTTGTCTTAAAATTGTAAATTGTCTTTAGATTATTACATTTTTTTCTTCATATTTCAGATTTTATAAGAGCACAGACTATCATCTCTGTTATTCTGTGTAAGTATAAGCAGTTTGTGTGTGTTTGGGCAAATACGTAAATTCTGTTATTAAAGGTTTCAAAATTTTTAAAATTTACTCACCCTCATGTCCCTTAATTAAGACTGTCTTTCTTCCATATAATGAATGTCATTGAAAACTGATGCTGTCAAGCTACAAAATCATAAAGTATCCTAGAAATAATCCACAGTATATGACATGACTGTCTTACAATTCATGTGTGCTTTATGTGAGAAACAGACTGAAATTTAATTCTTTATGTTCTCATAACCTTCCCCTCCTCCAGTGCTCCGAGACAGACTAAAAAGTCATATGGATTTTAAGTCACCGTCATGGAGATCATTAGTTGAGCTCTTGACCCTTGACTTTAAAATTACATTTTTTTTTTTGGCTGCTTTAACTGAGTTATAACAGCCAGACAACCAAAGAAAAAGCCCCATTATCATTTAGAGCTCAGTCTTTGAGTTAGATTTACATGATTGATTACAGCAGCTCTGTGATTCTACAGCAAAAGATCAGCTCTTTCAATATAATCCAAAGGATTTCTCAAAAGATGTTCTGATTATTATTAAAAAAAAAAAAAACAATCTCAACAATGGTGACAAAAAAATAAAAAATATTCTGATAAACAGATTAACTCTGAACATTAGAAAACTAGCTACTAAAAAGTCACATAAAAACAGCAAAAAATAAAATAGTGAGAATAAAGGAAATTACTAAGACAATTCAGCTCATAATTTCTTCATGCAGCAATGCATGATGGGAGCCATGGATGAATTTTGATTGGTGGCACCCAGAATGCACTGCAACATGCTTTATTATTCTCACCATTGTTGAGATTCACAGGCTGATTCTTGATGTCTGTGTCTCAGTTATAACAACTCAAACAAAATCTAATATCACAAAAGTCAAGGGTCAAGAGCCCAACTAAAGCAAACCCTGATCTCCATGATGGTGACTTAAAAATTGTGATTTTCTCCTTTGGTGATTCTGTTTGTTAACAGCAGATCACCTTCCTGACACATTAACTGTGTTGAAATCATCACACAATGAATGTGTCAGAATTAACACAAGTGTTGTCCCTAAACTCACACAGTGATGTGTAAGAATTTAGCCATTTTGAGTCTTTTTTAACAAATGCTTTTTGGTACATTCTGAATGTCTGTGTTTAACACAGTGAATATGTCAAAATTAACACAAGTGTTGTCCCAAAACACAAGCACTGTGTAAGTGATGTTTTTTGACTGGACTTGACAAAGAGATCACTGCAAATTTGATCTTCATGTTCAGAAGTAGCACAGGTGTTTTATTTTGTTGTTGTTTTCCTCTATCCTTCAATGATTCTGCCTGTTAACAGCAGGTGTTCATCACTAGTGCTTGATTAATGACTTAATTATCTCATTAACTTGGAGGATCTGGTCTTGACTACACCTCTGGTTATCCTTCCTGACACATCCACTGTGCTAAAATCTTTGACTCAGTGAATGTGTCAGAATTAACTCGTGTTGTCCCTAAACTCACACACTAATTTATAAGAATTTAACACATTTTGAGTCAGTTTTAACACATACTTTCTAACAGTGTAGATTTGCTACATCTTGGTCAGGCAAAGTGATCATTATTTCATACTTTGCTGGTAAACATATTTACATGTGCACTTTTGTACACTATTATTTGTGTGATTTTTGAATCATTGGTATTAATCAGTCTGAATTTATTTTTTTTTTTCAGTTATTACTAACATCAGCAGCACCAATATAATAGTCGGATCAGAGATGACCTCACCTGGTAATATAGTCTGATGTTTTCTCTGTTGGATTGTGTTTTGGCTGAATGCTTGTGGATCTGTAGAATTCAATAAGTGTTGAATGTCAATAAGTGGTAGTGTGTTCCCAGCTACCAGAATTTTGTTATAAGAATGTTCTCTAAATATTCAGTGTTGGTTCTGGGAGTGTAAAAAAAATTCCAGTTTTCTTGACATTCAAGGAAGGTATTTTAAAAAGTATGATGTTCCTCAAATGTTCTTTCATCATAACTTTGATGAAAAATATAACATTCTAAAAATACAAAAATGTTCAGTTTTCTTAAAGTTAGTAGAATGTTATTTAAAAGTTCAAATAAAGCAAACGCTCATCTCCATGATGGTGACCTCAAATGAAACATTTTCAATAAGACATCAACATCTAACCTCTGATAATTCTCAATAACAACTTCTGTAGACGTGTGACAGAAATAAAGTCAGTCTGGTTAGTAATAAGTGAAGCTGGTAATGCTGTTTGTGGAGTTGTTTAATCAGATCTTCAGAGATTTAATGTCTTTTATCTTCAGTTCATCTAAGGCTGTGGCTGAAGAAAGTTGTAGTTTGTGTTCTTATTTCTCTTTCTTTCAGTGCTTGTTCACAGCAGGTGTTTGAATGATTGAAAGAATGTTTCAGGAACATCATACTAACCTTCAAATAACATTCTACTAACATTAAGGAAACTGGATAGTTTTATGTTCTTGGAATGTTACAAATCAACGTTCCTAGAATGTTGAATTTTAAATCAAAATTAAGTTGAAAGAACGTTTGAGGAACATCATACCTTGTAATATATACACTACCAGTCAAAAGTTTGGTATCGGTAAGATTTTTAATGTTTTTAAAAGAAGTTTCGTCTGCTCACCAAGGCTGCATTTATTTAAATAAAAATACAGTAAAAACAGTAATATTGTGAAATTAACTTTTTTCTGTTTGAATATATTTTATAAAGTAATTTATTCCTGTGATCAAAGCTGAATTTTCAGCATCATTACTCCAGTCTTCAGTGTCACATGATCCTTCAGAAATCATTCTAATATGATGATCTGCTGCTCAAAAAACATTTATTGTGTAAAATTGTACAAAATATTTGTGTACATTTTTTTTTTTTTTTCAGGATTCTTTGATGAATAGAAAGTTCAAAAGAACAGCATTTATTTGAAATATAATCTTTTGTAACATTATAAATGTCTTTACTGTCACTTTTGATTGATTTAATGCATCCTTGCTGAATAAAAGTATTAATTTCTTTCATTTCTTTTCAAAAAATAAAAATAAAAATTCTTACTGACCCCAAACTTTTGAACGGTAGTGTATAATGTTACAAAAGCTTTGTATTTCAGATAAATGCTGTTCTTTCAAACTTTCTATTCATCAAGGAATCCTGAAAAAAAGCACACAACTGTTTTCAACATTGATAATAATCATAAATGTTTCTTGAGCAGCAGATCATCATATTAGAATGATTTCTGAAGGATCATGTGACACTGAAGACTGGAGTAATGATGCTGAAAATTCAGCTTTGATCACAGGAATAAATTACTTTATAAAATATATTCAAACAGAAAACAGTTATTTTAAATTGTAATAATATTTCACAGTATTATTGTTTTTACTGTATTTTTAATTAAATAAATGCAGCCTTGGTGAGCAGACGAAACTTCTTTTAAAAACATTAAAAATCTTACAGATTCCAAACTTTTGACTGGTAGTGTACGTTCCTCTAACATGAAGAAAACTGGACATTTTTTACCTTCCCAGAACCAACACTGAATATTTAGAGAATGTTTTTATAAGAAAATGCTGTTAGCTGGGTTTGTGTCTCTAGATAAAGATGAGCAGAGGTGGAAAGAGTACTTATTTTTACATGAGCTCTTTTTATTGTGTTTGTTGATTAATTGCCCTGCAAACAAGTCTCCACTTAGGGCTGCCAGCGCAGGGATCCTGAGAATTTGCTCATTGACAAAACGGTGGCCTCTTAGCACTGGCAGCCCTCATTTAAGCCTTAACACTGTTTTATTGAAAAAAAAAAAAAAAAAAAAAAAAAAGTTTGATGTCATCATTATGGAGATAAGTGAAATTACTAAAAAAAATGCTCTCAGAGATCAGACTCTGAGTGAAACCAGTGAATCAGAACAATACATGACAACAAAGAAGATCAAAATAGCTTTATTTCTCACAACTTTTGCTATAACAAATGTGTTTCAGAAACACACAGTTACAACAAAACATTAAAGTTAAGAAGTCAAGGGTCAAGAGCCTAACTAAAGCAAGCGCTTACCTCCATAACAGTGACTTCCAACTTTATTATTTTCAATAAAACAGTGCTAAGGCTTCTTGGAGGCTAAGTGAGAGCTGCCAGTGCTAAGGGGCCACCATTTTGCCAATGAGCAAATTTTCAGGGTCCCTGCGCTGGCAGCCCTAAGTGGGCCCGTAAAGGCTTGTTTGCAGGGTGGTATTCATCAGTCATTATTTTTTCAGCTGTTACTATCAACAGCAGCACCAATACAACAGTCACACCAGAGATGACCTCAGCTGGTAATGTAGTCTGATGTTTCCTCTGTTAGTTTGTGTTTTGGCTGAATGTTTGTGGATCACACTGTAAATAAATTGCCAGGAATTTACAGGATTAAAGAGTATTATTTTACAATAAATTACTGTAGTTACACATTTACAGTGAAATGAATTCATGCTGGGTCATTATCTTACGAAACACTGTTAATCAATAGCAAAATGACATATTACAATAATTTACTGCTCTTGTTTTACTGTGATTCAAATTTAATTCAGTGGGATTTTTTTCTGTCTACCTCAGTCAAATAGGCAAAGTAACACATACTAGAATCAAAGCATATATCGAATCAAATTTTGATTTTAAATCGAGAATTGTTTTGAATCGAATCGTGAGTTACCAATAGATTCCCAACTGTTAATATTACTGGTAATTTATATTCAGTCAATATACCAGTGAAAAACACCTTTGCAGTAGCAAAGAAAGCTAAAGCAAAAAGCCATCAGGTGATGCTGTTGGTTGTCTGTTGATTGTTTTGTGGTCAGCATGAAACGGCCTTATGTCATTTGAATCTTACAATTGTGTTGTGATATTAATACATCTACATTGTGTTACTACAGAATGAATTCCTACAGCAATCAGAAGATTAATCTATAATGACACACACAGACATCAAGAATCAGCATATGAATCTCAACAATGGTGACAATCAAAAGTGGGATGCATGCTGATTACCAGCATAGTACAAAACACCCAGCATGCATTGCAGCATGGCACTTTTGATTGTCACTATTGTTGAGATTCATACGGTGATTGTTAATGTCTGTGTTTGTCAACATAGATTAACTTCTTCTTCTCATGTTTGCTAAAATCTTCTAACTGATTGCTGCAGGAACTCATGCTGAAATAACACAGGGTTCTTAATGTAAATGCATTAATATCACAACACAATTGTACGATTCAAATGACATCAGGCCATTTCATGACGACCACAAAACAATCAACAGACATTCATCATCACCTGATGTCATTTTGCTTTAACTTCCTTTGTTACTGCAAATGTGCTTAACAAACACACTGTCACAGGGGCCAGAAAAGACAAACGTATAATAACGGTTAAGAGCCCAACTAATGGAACAACTATTCACCATTATGGTGACTTCAAATGAAACACATTAGAGTTAAACCTCTGTTAATTCTCAATAACAATTTTTGTGGATTTCTAACATAAATAAAATTAATCTGGTTAGTAATAAGTGAAGCTGGTAATGCTGTTTGTGGAGTTGTTTAATCATCCTCTGTTGAGATCTTGAGAGATTTAATGTCTTTCATCTTCAGTTGATTTCATCTAAGGCTGTGGCTGAAGTCAGTTGTAGTTCTTGTGTTTCTGCTTGTTTCTTTTTCTGTTCTCTTCTTTCTTTCAGTGATTCTACTTCTTAACAGCTTATTAAGGCTCAGATGACTCTATACTTAATATACACAGATTTTGTGGCTCAGATAAGGTCCAGTTTAGGTTTATTTCTTTGCTTGTGGCCCAGATCTGGCAAACAGAAGTGGCCCACACAAGGACCGTAATTCATTGCAGCATGTGGGCCAGATCATCATGCCACATGTGCCAGATGTGGGCTGGATCTGGGCGGACACAATGTTGCTATGTGGGTTACGGCTTTGGAATGATGAAGACGAAGATAATCCAAACAAGTGATGTATTTATTCCAGGAAGATGAACAAAAACAATCCCAGACAAATGTTAATGTTAATGTTAGTAGAATCTTAATGTTAGTAGAATGTTATTTAAAAGTTCAAATAGAGCAAACACTGATCTACATGATGGTGACCTCAAACAAAACATTTTCAATAAGATATCAACATCTAACCTCTGATAATTCTCAATAAGAACTGTGACAAGACGTGTGACAGAAATAAAGTCAGTCTGGTTAGTAATAAGTGAAGTTTTGAGTGTTGGTTTAAGTGAAGCTGGTAATGCTGTCTGTGGAGTTGTTTAATCAGATCTTCAGAGATTTAATGTCTTTTATCTTCAGTTCATCTAAGGCTGTGGCTGAAGAAAGTTGTAGTTTGTGTTCTTATTTCTCTTTCTTTCAGTGCTTGTTCACAGCAGGTGTTTGAATGATTGAAAGAATGTTTCAGGAACATCATACTAACCTTTAAATAACATTCTATTAACATTAAGGAAACTACATTTTATGTTCTTGGAATGTTACAAATCAACGTTCCTAGAATGTTGAATTTTAAATCAAAATTAAGTTGAAAGAACATTTAAGGAGCATCGTACCTTATAAAACCGTTCCTGTAACGTCAAGAAAACTGGATGTTTTTAATATTCCCAGAACCAACACTGAATATTTAGAGAATGTTCTTATAAAAAAAATTCTGTTAGCTGGGATGTAACAGGCTCTGAAGCCTGTATGTGAAAAACTAATTAAGCCTATATCCAGCCTTTGCTTGCACTGAATGTATTTAATTTATTGTGTGTTTCGGAAGTTACAGTGACAGAAACAACATTCTAATGTAAGGGAGTAAAGCTTGTGTTTAGGCTATTAAGAAAATGCAATTTTGCAAAAGAAGTACTTTTATTTTAAATATTAATTTAAAAGCAGCCTAGTTCAGTGTAATATGTTACCATATCATCACTCTTAACCCTGAGAATTTGAATAATTGTAATGCGATGTTCAGGTGTGCATTGGGTACGGATATCTAAATCAGAGAAAATCATAGGTGCGGGTGGATGATTTATTTTTAGCAGCGGATTTGGGTGACATTAGGGCTGATCAGAGCATCTAGTTGCCAGACTAAGATGTAGCTTTCAAAAGAAGCTCTTCCTAATAAATGTCTTCATGGTGAACATTTCAGCATCTGAGTCTGATATAACATCTGTTTCCATCTGTTATTGTTTCAGTTCCTTTGCAGCCGATCACTTCCATGACATCTACCAGTTATGCATCTACAGGTGAGGATGATGCTGGACTGCACTGTAAAATTGAAACACAACCATAATTAGTGCCTTAATAAAGAACTCAGTAGTTCATAATCTGAGTCTGATTTTACGTCTGTTATTATTTCAGTTTCTTTACAGCGCGTCACTTCCACAACATCTACCAGTTCTACTATGGGTGAGGTTGATGTTGTACTGGACTGTGATGTTGAAATGCAACCCTCCATCATTAATCCCTTCATGAAACTTTCCCATCTTGTAAATTTTACAGATCATTTACTGACAGTCACTTCCACAACATCTACCATTCCCACTATTGCAGGTGAGCATGTTGACGGACTGGAATGTGGTTTTCAAAAGCAGCTCCTCCATAATCAGTGTCTTCATGAAGAACATAGTAATTCAGCATCTGATTCTGATTTGACTTGTTTTCATCAGTTTTTTTTTTTTTTTTTTTTTTCAGTTCTACAGCCATTCACTTCCACAACATCTACTAGTTCTACTTCTACAGGTGAGGATCATTCTAGACTAAATGTGGCCTTTCAAAAGAACCACCTCCACCTCATAATGATTTTCTAAATGAAGAACACAGCAGTTCATCATCTGAGTTTGATTTAACATCAGTTTTCATCTGTTATCTTTTCAGTTTATTTACAGCCTGTCACTTCCTCAACATCTACTAGTCCCACAGGTGAATGTGTTGTCGAACTGTAATGTGGCTTTCAAAAGAAGCTCCTCCTAATAATTGTCTTCATGAGGAACACAGTAATTCGGCACCTGTGTCTGATCTAACATCTGCTTTCATCTGTTATTGTTTCAGCTTCTTTGCAGCCCGTCACTTCCATGACATCTACTAGATCTACTTCTACAGGTGAGGATGATGTACTGGACTGTGATAATGAAACGTAACCCTCCATTATTATTGTCTTCATGAAGAACACAGTACATTAAAATCTGACTTAGCATCTATACCCATCTTGTGAATTGTACAGGTTATTTGCTGCCAATCTCTTCAACAATGTTTACCAATCCAACTACAGCAGGTGAGCATGTTTTTGTTGTTGTTTTTGGACTAGAATGTAGATTTCAAAAGAAGTTGAAGGGTCTAAGAGTTTTCAATAACAACCTGTGTGCTTTACTTTAAGAGAGCAAACATACATTTGTGTTGTTTTGTTTTCTTTTTTTTTATATTAATTACATAATAATTTATAATCATTAGCCATTTATTCATCAAGGAATCCTGAAAAAAAAAAGTACACAACTGTTTTCAACATTGATAATAATCATAAATGTTTCTTGAGCAGCAGATCAGCATATTAGAATGACTTCTGAAGGATCATGTGACACTGAAGACTGGAGTAATGATGCTGAAAATTCAGCTTTGATCAGAGGAATAAATTACTTTATAAATATATATTCAAACAGAAAACAGTTATTTTAAATTGTAATAATATTTCACAATATTATTGTTTTTACTGTATTTTTAATTAAATAAATGCAGCCTTGGTGCGCAGACAAAACTTCTTTTAAAAACATTAAAAATCTTACCGATTCCAAACTTTTGACTGGTAGTGTACGTTCCTCTAACATGAAGAAAACTGGACATTTTTTACCTTCCCAGAACCAACACTGAATATTTAGAGAATGTTTTTATAAGAAAATGCTGTTAGCTGGGTTTGTGTCTCTAGATAAAGATGAGCAGAGGTGGAAAGAGTACTTATTTTTACATGAGCTCTTTTTATTGTGTTTGTTGATTAATTGCCCTGCAAACAAGTCTGCACTGGCCCTTTACGGGCCCACTTAGGGCTGCCAGCGCAGGGATCCTGAGAATTTGCTCATTGGCAAAACGGTGGCCTCTTAGCACTGGCAGCCCTCATTTAAGCCTTAACACTGTTTTATTGGAGAAAAAAAAAAAAAAAGTTTGATGTCATCATTATGGAGATAAGTGAAATTACTAAAAAAAATGCTCTCAGAGATCAGACTCTGAGTGAAACCAGTGAATCGGAACAATACATGACAACAAAGAAAATCAAATTAGCTTTATTTCTCACAACTTTTGCTATAACAAATGTGTTTCAGAAACACACAGTTACAACAAAACATTAAAGTTAAGAAGTCAAGGGTCAAGAGCCTAACTAAAGCAAGCGCTTACCTCCATAACAGTGACTTCCAACTTTATTATTTTCAATAAAACAGTGCTAAGGCTTCTTGGAGGCTAAGTGAGAGCTGCCAGTGCTAAGGGGCCACCATTTTGCCAATGAGCAAATTTTCAGGGTCCCTGCGCTGGCAGCCCTAAGTGGGCCCGTAAAGGCTTGTTTGCAGGGTGGTTTTCATCAGTCATTATTTTTTCAGCTGTTACTATCATCAGCAGCACCGATGCAACAGTCACACCAGAGATGACCTCAGCTGGTAATGTAGTCTGATGTTTCCTCTGTTAGTTTGTGTTTTGGCTGAATGTTTGTGGATCACATTGTAAATAAATTGCCAGGAATTTACAGGATTAAAGAGTATTATTTTACAATAAATTACTGTAGTTACACATTTACAGTGAAATGAATTCATGCTGGGTCATTATCTTACGAAACACTGTTAATCAATAGCAAAATGACATAATACAGTAATTTACTGCTCTTGTTTTACTGTGATTCAAATTTAATTCAGTGGGATCCTTTTTCTGTCTACCTCAGTCAAATAGGCAAAGTAACACATACTAGAATCAAAGCATATATCGAATCGAATTTTGATTTTAAATCGAGAATTGTTTTGAATCGAATTGTGAGTTACCAATAGATTCCCAACTGTTAATATTACTGGTAATTTATATTCAGTCAATATACCAGTGACCATGGTTCCGAATGAGACTTTCAAAAGAAGCTCCTCCTAATGAAACACTGCAATTCAGCATCTGAGTCTTATTCAACGTGTTTCCATATGTTATCGTTTCAGTAACTTTACAGCCGGACACTTCCACAACATCTACCAGTTCTACTTCTACAGGTGAGGATGATGCTGGACTGCAATATTGAAACACAACCCTCCATAATCAATGTCTTCATGAAGAACACAGTAATTCAGCATCTGAGTCTGATTTGACTTGTTTTCATCAGTTATTTTTTATTTTTTTCAGTTCCTTTACAGCCATTCACTTCCACAACATCTACCAGTTCTACTTCTACAGGTGAGGATCATTCTAGACTGAATGTGTAAATTGTGTTCAGTGATCCTCACCAAACACAACAACACCCCCATTGTTGTGTTTGGGTGGGGGGTTGGAGATGTCACTCTTGCCTGTCTTAAAAACTTGAGAGCCCTGCATTGGTTACACAGCACGTTTGATCTTCCGCAAGAGGTTTGTTCTCGCACGTTATTCAGGTTCTGTTGAGCTTCTATTTATGTTAGCTAATCAAGGTTTATATGTAAATAAAAGCCTAAATTAAATCTGTTTGTCATAAAAGCAATCAAATTTCTTCCGAAAATTTGGACTAAACCGCTCTATTCATATTTGTTCAGATTTGTTTTCCAATCTCTGAACTTTTTGGAGTGTCAAAGTTTCAATTGCGTAGGCTATCTATGGAGGGACAGAAAGCTCTGAGATTATCAGAAAGATCTTCGTTTGCACTCTGAAGATGAATGAAAGCCTTCCCACATAACAATATTGTGTCTGCCCAGATCCGGCCCACATCTGGCACATGTGGCATGATGATCTGGCCCACATGCTGCAATGAATTACGGTCCTTGAGTGGGCCACTTCTGTTTGCCAGATCTGGGCCACAAGCAGGCCACAGCAATGCCACATGTCAGCCAAGAGCAAAGAAATAAACCTAAACTGGACCTTATCTGAGCCACAGAATCTGTGTATATTAAGTATAGAGTCATCTCAGCCTTAATAAGCCTGTTAACAAGCAGAATCACTGAAGGAAAGAAGAGAACAGAAAAAGAGACGAGCAGAAACACAAGAACTACAACTGACTTCAGCCACAGCCTTAAATGAAATCAACTGAAGATGAAAGACATTAAATCTCTCAAGATCTCAACAGAGAAGGATTAAACAACTCCACAAACAGCATTACCAGCTTCACTTATTACTAACCAGATTTACTTTATTTATGTTAGACATCTACAAAAGTTGTTATTGAGAATTAACCAAGGTTTAACTCTGTTTAATTTGAAGTCACCATAATGGTGAATAGTGGTTCCATTAGTTGGGCTCTTAACTGTTATTATACATTTGTCTTTTCTGGCTGCTGTTTGTGAAACACCTTTGCAGCAGCAAAGAAAGCTAAAGCAAAAAGCCATCAGGCGATGCTGATGGTTGTCTGTTGATTGTTTTGTGGTCAGCATGAAATGGCCTTATGTCATTCGAATCTTATAATTGTGTTGTGATATTAATGCATCTACATTGTGTTACTACAGAATTAATTCCTGCAGCAATCAGAAGATTAATCTATAATGACACACACAGACATCAAGAATCAGCATATGAATCTCAACAATGGTGACAATCAAAAGTGGGATGCATGCTGATTACCAGCATAGTACAAAACACCCAGCATGCATTGCAGCATGGCACTTTTGATTGTCACTATTGTTGAGATTCATACGGTGATTGTTAATGTCTGTGTTTGTCATCATAGATTAACTTCTTGTTCTCATGTTTGCTAAAATCTTCTAACTGATTGCTGCAGGAACTCATGCTGAAATAACACAGGGTTCTTAATATAAATGCATTAATATCACAACACAATTGTACGATTCAAATGACACCAGGCCATTTCATGCTAACCACAAAACAATCAACAGACATTCATCATCACCTGATGTCATTTTGCTTTAACTTCCTTTGTTACTGCAAATGTGCTTAACAAACACACTGTCACAGGGGCCAGAAAAGACAAACGTATAATAACGGTTAAGAGCCCAACTAATGGAACAACTATTCACCATTATGGTGACTTCAAATGAAACACATTAGAGTTAAACCTCTGTTAATTCTCAATAACAATTTTTGTGGATTTCTAACATAAATAAAATTAATCTGGTTAGTAATAAGTGAAGCTGGTAATGCTGTTTGTGGAGTTGTTTAATCATCCTCTGTTGAGATCTTGAGAGATTTAATGTCTTTCATCTTCAGTTGATTTCATCTAAGGCTGTGGCTGAAGTCTGTTGTAATTCTTGTGTTTCTGCTTGTTTCTTTTTCTGTTCTCTTCTTTCCTTCAGTGATTCTGCTTCTTAACAGCTTATTAAGGCTGAGATGACTATATACTTAATATACACAGATTTTGTGGCTCAGATAAGGTCCAGTTTAGGTTTATTTCTTTGCTTGTGGTCCAGATCTGGCAAACAGAAGTGGCCCACACAAGGACCGTAATTCATTGCAGCATGTGGGCCAGATCATCATGCCACATGTGCCAGATGTGGGCCGGATCTGGGCGGACACAATGTTGCTATGTGGGTTACGGCTTTGGAATGATGAAGACGAAGATAATCCAAGCAAGTGATGTATTTATTCCAGGAAGATGAACAAAAACAATCCCAGACAAATGTTAATGTTAATGTTAGTAGAATCTTAATGTTAGTAGAATGTTATTTAAAAGTTCAAATAAAGCAAACACTGATCTACATGATGGTGACCTCAAACAAAACATTTTCAATAAGACATCAACATCTAACCTCTGATAATTCTCAATAAGAACTGTGACAAGACGTGTGACAGAAATAAAGTCAGTCTGGTTAGTAATAAGTGAAGTTTTGAGTGTTGGTTTAAGTGAAGCTGGTAATGCTGTTTGTGGAGTTGTTTAATCAGATCTTCAGAGATTTAATATCTTTTATCTTCAGTTCATCTAAGGCTGTGGCTGAAGAAAGTTGTAGTTTGTGTTCTTATTTCTCTTTCTTTCAGTGCTTGTTCACAGCAGGTGTTTGAATGATTGAAAGAATGTTTCAGGAACATCATACTAACCTTTAAATAACATTCTATTAACATTAAGGAAACTACATTTTATGTTCTTGGAATGTTACAAATCAACGTTCCTAGAATGTTGAATTTTAAATCAAAATTAAGTTGAAAGAACATTTAAGGAGCATCGTACCTTATAAAACCGTTCCTGTAACGTCAAGAAAACTGGATGTTTTTAATATTCCCAGAACCAACACTGAATATTTAGAGAATGTTCTTATAAAAAAATTCTGTTAGCTGGGATGTAACAGGCTGTGAAGCCTGTATGTGAAAAACTAATTAAGCCTATATCCAGCCTTTGCTTGCACTGAATGTATTTAATTTATTGTGTGTTTCGGAAGTTACAGTGACAGAAACAACATTCTAATGTAAGGGAGTAAAGCTTGTGTTTAGGCTATTAAGAAAATGCAATTTTGCAAAAGAAGTACTTTTATTTTAAATATTAATTTAAAAGCAGCCTAGTTCAGTGTAATATGTTACCATATCATCACTCTTAACCCTGAGAATTTGAATAATTGTAATGCGATGTTCAGGTGTGCGTTGGGTACGGATATCTAAATCAGAGAAAATCATAGGTGCGGGTGGATGATTTATTTTTAGCAGCGGATTTGGGTGACATTAGGGCTGATCAGAGCATCTAGTTGCCAGACTAAGATGTAGCTTTCAAAAGAAGCTCTTCCTAATAAATGTCTTCATGGTGAACATTTCAGCATCTGAGTCTGATATAACATCTGTTTCCATCTGTTATTGTTTCAGTTCCTTTGCAGCCGATCACTTCCATGACATCTACCAGTTATGCATCTACAGGTGAGGATGATGCTGGACTGCACTGTAAAATTGAAACACAACCATAATTAGTGCCTTAATAAAGAACTCAGTAGTTCATAATCTGAGTCTGATTTTACGTCTGTTATTATTTCAGTTTCTTTACAGCGCGTCACTTCCACAACATCTACCAGTTCTACTATGGGTGAGGGTGATGTTGTACTGGACTGTGATGTTGAAATGCAACCCTCCATCATTAATCCCTTCATGAAACTTTCCCATCTTGTAAATTTTACAGATCATTTACTGAGAGTCACTTCCACAACATCTACCATTCCCATTACTGCAGGTGACCATGTTGACAGACTGGAATGTGGTTTTCAAAAGCGGCTCCTCCATAATCAGTGTCTTCATGAAGAACATAGTAATTCAGCATCTGATTCTGATTTGACTTGTTTTCATCAGTTATTTATTATTTTTTTTTTTTTTCAGTTCTACAGCCATTCACTTCCACAACATCTACTAGTTCTACTTCTACAGGTGAGGATCATTCTAGACTAAATGTGGCCTTTCAAAAGAACCACCTCCACCTCATAATGATTTTCTAAATGAAGAACACAGCAGTTCATCATCTGAGTTTGATTTAACATCAGTTTTCATCTGTTATCTTTTCAGTTTATTTACAGCCTGTCACTTCCTCAACATCTACTAGTCCCACAGGTGAATGTGTTGTCGAACTGTAATGTGGCATTCAAAAGAAGCTCCTCCTAATAATTGTCTTCATGAGGAACACAGTAATTCGGCATCTGTGTCTGATCTAACATCTGCTTTCATCTGTTATTGTTTCAGCTTCTTTGCAGCCCGTCACTTCCATGACATCTACTAGTTCTACTTCTACAGGTGAGGATGATGTACTGGACTGTGATAATGAAACGTAACCCTCCATTATTATTGTCTTCATGAAGAACACAGTACATTAAAATCTGACTTAGCATCTATACCCATCTTGTGAATTGTACAGGTTATTTGCTGCCAATCTCTTCAACAATGTTTACCAATCCAACTACAGCAGGTGAGCATGTTTTTTTGTTGTTGTTGTTGTTGTTGTTTTTGGACTAGAATGTAGATTTCAAAAGAAGTTGAAGGGTCTAAGAGTTTTCAATAACAACCTGTGTGCTTTACTTTAAGAGAGCAAACATACATTTGTGTTGTTTTGTTTTCTTTTTTTTTTATATTAATTACATAATAATTTATAATCATTAGCCATTTATTCATCAAGGAATCCTGAAAAAAAAAAGCACACAACTGTTTTCAACATTGATAATAATCATAAATGTTTCTTGAGCAGCAGATCAGCATATTAGAATGACTTCTGAAGGATCATGTGACACTGAAGACTGGAGTAATGATGCTGAAAATTCAGCTTTGATCAGAGGAATAAATTACTTTATAAATATATATTCAAACAGAAAACAGTTATTTTAAATTGTAATAATATTTCACAATATTATTGTTTTTACTGTATTTTTAATTAAATAAATGCAGCCTTGGTGCGCAGACAAAACTTCTTTTAAAAACATTAAAAATCTTACCGATTTCAAACTTTTGACTGGTAGTGTACGTTCCTCTAACATGAAGAAAACTGGACATTTTTTACCTTCCCAGAACCAACACTGAATATTTAGAGAATGTTTTTATAAGAAAATGCTGTTAGCTGGGTTTGTGTCTCTAGATAAAGATGAGCAGAGGTGGAAAGAGTACTTATTTTTACATGAGCTCTTTTTATTGTGTTTGTTGATTAATTGCCCTGCAAACAAGTCTGCACTGGCCCTTTACGGGCCCACTTAGGGCTGCCAGCGCAGGGATCCTGAGAATTTGCTCATTGGCAAAACGGTGGCCTCTTAGCACTGGCAGCCCTCATTTAAGCCTTAACACTGTTTTATTGGAGAAAAAAAAAAAAAAGTTTGATGTCATCATTATGGAGATAAGTGAAATTACTAAAAAAAATGCTCTCAGAGATCAGACTCTGAGTGAAACCAGTGAATCGGAACAATACATGACAACAAAGAAAATCAAATTAGCTTTATTTCTCACAACTTTTGCTATAACAAATGTGTTTCAGAAACACACAGTTACAACAAAACATTAAAGTTAAGAAGTCAAGGGTCAAGAGCCTAACTAAAGCAAGCGCTTACCTCCATAACAGTGACTTCCAACTTTATTATTTTCAATAAAACAGTGCTAAGGCTTCTTGGAGGCTAAGTGAGAGCTGCCAGTGCTAAGGGGCCACCATTTTGCCAATGAGCAAATTTTCAGGGTCCCTGCGCTGGCAGCCCTAAGTGGGCCCGTAAAGGCTTGTTTGCAGGGTGGTTTTCATCAGTCATTATTTTTTCAGCTGTTACTATCATCAGCAGCACCGATGCAACAGTCACACCAGAGATGACCTCAGCTGGTAATGTAGTCTGATGTTTCCTCTGTTAGTTTGTGTTTTGGCTGAATGCTTGTGGATCACATTGTAAATAAATTGCCAGGAATTTACAGGATTAAAGAGTATTATTTTACAATAAATTACTGTAGTTACACATTTACAGTGAAATGAATTCATGCTGGGTCATTATCTTACAAAACACTGTTAATCAATAGCAAAATGACATAATACAGTAATTTACTGCTCTTGTTTTACTGTGATTCAAATTTAATTCAGTGGGATTTTTTTCTGTCTACCTCAGTCAAATAGGCAAAGTAACACATACTAGAATCAAAGCATATATCGAATCGAATTTTGATTTTAAATCGAGAATTGTTTTGAATCGAATTGTGAGTTACCAATAGATTCCCAACTGTTAATATTACTGGTAATTTATATTCAGTCAATATACCAGTGACCATGGTTCCGAATGAGACTTTCAAAAGAAGCTCCTCCTAATGAAACACTGCAATTCAGCATCTGAGTCTTATTCAACGTGTTTCCATATGTTATCGTTTCAGTAACTTTACAGCCGGACACTTCCACAACATCTACCAGTTCTACTTCTACAGGTGAGGATGATGCTGGACTGCAATATTGAAACACAACCCTCCATAATCAATGTCTTCATGAAGAACACAGTAATTCAGCATCTGAGTCTGATTTGACTTGTTTTCATCAGTTATTTTTTATTTTTTTCAGTTCCTTTACAGCCATTCACTTCCACAACATCTACCAGTTCTACTTCTACAGGTGAGGATCATTCTAGACTGAATGTGTAAATTGTGTTCAGTGATCCTCACCAAACACAACAACACCCCCATTGTTGTGTTTGGGTGGGGGGTTGGAGATGTCACTCTTGCCTGTCTTCAAAACTTGAGAGCCCTGCATTGGTTACACAGCACGTTTGATCTTCCGCAAGAGGTTTGTTCTCGCACGTTATTCAGGTTCTGTTGAGCTTCTATTTATGTTAGCTAATCAAGGTTTATATGTAAATAAAAGCCTAAATTAAATCTGTTTGTCATAAAAGCAATCAAATTTCTTCCGAAAATTTGGACTAAACCGCTCTATTCATATTTGTTCAGATTTGTTTTCCAATCTCTGAACTTTTTGGAGTGTCAAAGTTTCAATTGCGTAGGCTATCTATGGAGGGACAGAAAGCTCTGAGATTATCAGAAAGATCTTCGTTTGCACTCTGAAGATGAATGAAAGCCTTCCCACATAACAATATTGTGTCTGCCCAGATCCGGCCCACATCTGGCACATGTGGCATGATGATCTGGCCCACATGCTGCAATGAATTACGGTCCTTGTGTGGGCCACTTCTGTTTGCCAGATCTGAGCCACAAGCAGGCCACAGCAATGCCACATGTCAGCCAAGAGCAAAGAAATAAACCTAAACTGGACCTTATCTGAGCCACAAAATCTGTGTATATTAAATATAGAGTCATCTGAGCCTTAATAAGCCTGTTAACAAGCAGAATCACTGAAGGAAAGAAGAGAACAGAAAAAGAGACGAGCAGAAACTCAAGAACTACAACTGACTTCAGCCACAGCCTTAAATGAAATCAACTGAAGATGAAAGACATTAAATCTCTCAAGATCTCAACAGAGGATGATTAAACAACTCCACAAACAGCATTACCAGCTTCACTTATTACTAACCAGATTTACTTTATTTATGTTAGACATCTACAAAAGTTGTTATTGAGAATTAACCAAGGTTTAACTCTGTTTAATTTGAAGTCACGGTGAATAGTGGTTCCATTAGTTGGGCTCTTAACTGTTATTATACATTTGTCTTTTCTGGCTGCTGTTTGTGAAACACCTTTGCAGCAGCAAAGAAAGCTAAAGCAAAAAGCCATCAGGCGATGCTGATGGTTGTCTGTTGATTGTTTTGTGGTCAGCATGAAATGGCCTGATGTCATTCGAATCTTATAATTGTGTTGTGATATTAATACATCTACATTGTGTTACTACAGAATTAATTCCTACAGCAATCAGAAAATTAACTTATAATGACACACACAGACATCAAGAATCAGCATATGAATCTCAACAATGGTGACAATCAAAAGTGGGATGCATGCTGATTACCAGCATAGTACAAAACACCCAGCATGCATTGCAGCATGGCACTTTTGATTGTCACTATTGTTGAGATTCATACGGTGATTGTTAATGTCTGTGTTTGTCATCATAGATTAACTTCTTCTTCTCATGTTTGCTAAAATCTTCTAACTGATTGCTGCAGGAACTCATGCTGAAATAACACAGGGTTCTTAATGTAAATGCATTAATATCACAACACAATTGTACGATTCAAATGACACCAGGCCATTTCATGCTGACCACAAAACAATCAACAGACATTCATCATCACCTGATGTCATTTTGCTTTAACTTCCTTTGTTACTGCAAATGTGCTTAACAAACACACTGTCACAGGGGCCAGAAAAGACAAACGTATAATAACGGTTAAGAGCCCAACTAATGGAACAACTATTCACCATTATGGTGACTTCAAATGAAACACATTAGAGTTAAACCTCTGTTAATTCTCAATAACAATTTTTGTGGATTTCTAACATAAATAAAATTAATCTGGTTAGTAATAAGTGAAGCTGGTAATGCTGTTTGTGGAGTTGTTTAATCCTCCTCTGTTGAGATCTTGAGAGATTTAATGTCTTTCATCTTCAGTTGATTTCATCTAAGGCTGTGGCTGAAGTCTGTTGTAATTCTTGTGTTTCTGCTTGTTTCTTTTTCTGTTCTCTTCTTTCCTTCAGTGATTCTGCTTCTTAACAGCTTATTAAGGCTGAGATGACTCTATACTTAATATACACAGATTTTGTGGCTCAGATAAGGTCCAGTTTAGGTTTATTTCTTTGCTTGTGGCTCAGATCTGGCAAACAGAAGTGGCCCACACAAGGACCGTAATTCATTGCAGCATGTGGGCCAGAACATCATGCCACATGTGGGCCGGATCTGGGCGGACACAATGTTGCTATGTGGGTTACGGCTTTGGAATGATGAAGACGAAGATAATCCAAACAAGTGATGTATTTATTCCAGGAAGATGAACAAAAACAATCCCAGACAAATGTTAATGTTAATGTTAGTAGAATCTTAATGTTAGTAGAATGTTATTTAAAAGTTCAAATAAAGCAAACACTGATCTCCATGATGGTGACCTCAAACAAAACATTTTCAATAAGATATCAACATCTAACCTCTGATAATTCTCAATAAGAACTGTGACAAGACGTGTGACAGAAATAAAGTCAGTCTGGTTAGTAATAAGTGAAGTTTTGAGTGTTGGTTTAAGTGAAGCTGGTAATGCTGTCTGTGGAGTTGTTTAATCAGATCTTCAGAGATTTAATGTCTTTTATCTTCAGTTCATCTAAGACTGTGGCTGAAGAAAGTTGTAGTTTGTGTTCTTATTTCTCTTTCTTTCAGTGCTTGTTCACAGCAGGTGTTTGGATGATTGAAAGAATGTTTCAGGAACATCATACCAACCTTTAAATAACATTCTATTAACATTAAGGAAACTACATTTTATGTTCTTGGAATGTTACAAATCAACGTTCCTAGAATGTTGAATTTTAAATCAAAATTAAGTTGAAAGAACATTTAAGGAGCATCGTACCTTATAAAACCGTTCCTGTAACGTCAAGAAAACTGGATGTTTTTAATATTCCCAGAACCAACACTGAATATTTAGAGAATGTTCTTATAAAAAAATTCTGTTAGCTGGGATGTAACAGGCTGTGAAGCCTGTATGTGAAAAACTAATTAAGCCTATATCCAGCCTTTGCTTGCACTGAATGTATTTAATTTATTGTGTGTTTCGGAAGTTACAGTGACAGAAACAACATTCTAATGTAAGGGAGTAAAGCTTGTGTTTAGGCTATTAAGAAAATGCAATTTTGCAAAAGAAGTACTTTTATTTTAAATATTAATTTAAAAGCAGCCTAGTTCAGTGTAATATGTTACCATATCATCACTCTTAACCCTGAGAATTTGAATAATTGTAATGCGATGTTCAGGTGTGCGTTGGGTACGGATATCTAAATCAGAGAAAATCATAGGTGCGGGTGGATGATTTATTTTTAGCAGCGGATTTGGGTGACATTAGGGCTGATCAGAGCATCTAGTTGCCAGACTAAGATGTAGCTTTCAAAAGAAGCTCTTCCTAATAAATGTCTTCATGGTGAACATTTCAGCATCTGAGTCTGATATAACATCTGTTTCCATCTGTTATTGTTTCAGTTCCTTTGCAGCCGATCACTTCCATGACATCTACCAGTTATGCATCTACAGGTGAGGATGATGCTGGACTGCACTGTAAAATTGAAACACAACCATAATTAGTGCCTTAATAAAGAACTCAGTAGTTCATAATCTGAGTCTGATTTTACGTCTGTTATTATTTCAGTTTCTTTACAGCGCGTCACTTCCACAACATCTACCAGTTCTACTATGGGTGAGGTTGATGTTGTACTGGACTGTGATGTTGAAATGCAACCCTCCATCATTAATCCCTTCATGAAACTTTCCCATCTTGTAAATTTTACAGATCATTTACTGACAGTCACTTCCACAACATCTACCATTCCCACTATTGCAGGTGAGCATGTTGACGGACTGGAATGTGGTTTTCAAAAGCAGCTCCTCCATAATCAGTGTCTTCATGAAGAACATAGTAATTCAGCATCTGATTCTGATTTGACTTATTTTTTTTATTTTTTTTTTCAGTTCTACAGCCATTCACTTCCACAACATCTACTAGTTCTACTTCTACAGGTGAGGATCATTCTAGACTAAATGTGGCCTTTCAAAAGAACCACCTCCACCTCATAATGATTTTCTAAATGAAGAACACAGCAGTTCATCATCTGAGTTTGATTTAACATCAGTTTTCATCTGTTATCTTTTCAGTTTATTTACAGCCTGTCACTTCCTCAACATCTACTAGTCCCACAGGTGAATGTGTTGTCGAACTGTAATGTGGCTTTCAAAAGAAGCTCCTCCTAATAATTGTCTTCATGAGGAACACAGTAATTCGGCATCTGTGTCTGATCTAACATCTGCTTTCATCTGTTATTGTTTCAGCTTCTTTGCAGCCTGTCACTTCCATGACATCTACTAGATCTACTTCTACAGGTGAGGATGATGTACTGGACTGTGATAATGAAACGTAACCCTCCATTATTATTGTCTTCATGAAGAACACAGTACATTAAAATCTGACTTAGCATCTATACCCATCTTGTGAATTGTACAGGTTATTTGCTGCCAATCTCTTCAACAATGTTTACCAATCCAACTACAGCAGGTGAGCATGTTTTTTTTTTTTTTTGTTGTTGTTGTTGTTTTTGGACTAGAATGTAGATTTCAAAAGAAGTTGAAGGGTCTAAGAGTTTTCAATAACAACCTGTGTGCTTTACTTTAAGAGAGCAAACATACATTTGTGTTGTTTTGTTTTCTTTGTTTTTATATTAATTGCATAATAATTTATAATCATTAGCCATTTATGTTATCATTCATTCATATTATTCATTTACATAATTGTAGTAGTTTCTTTTAGATTTATAATTTTACATTCATATGGTTAAGTTGTATTTACTTACTATTTTTAAGTATTTCAACTTGACAAATGTAGTGATTTGAACTTATAAAGTTTAGTTGGAATAACTTTACAAAAGTTAAGTGAACTTTCTTTTTTAGTTTTCAATACCACAGCTCATGTTCATTTAACCTAATCTGACTTATTTTCTTAGTTAAACCAAAAAAATAATTATTATTTTTTTAATTGCTCTTATGTCAATGGTAAATAATTATTTTATTTCAAATATTTTAGTCATGTTTTGGTTGAACATTTTTTCATTTAAATTCATTTCTGCAGCAAAAAACAATAAATCTGCATCAACTGCAAACAATTACATTAAATCTCTCATCTCAGCAGAGGATGATTAAACAACTCCAAAAAACAGCTTTGCCAGCTTCACTTATTCATTTATTCAATGAAGTCATCATTTTGGTGACTTGATCCTTGAACTTTCCAATTAACTTTTTTTGGCTGCTTTAACACTGTTTAGAAAACATGTCTATTGTTATATATATATATATATATATATATATATATATATATATATATATATATATATATCTTATTAATTATTATAATTCTATGATATAAGCTTCATAAAGTGGTTTGCTTCACTGATCTGATCACACATCTGAAACCTCATCACTGATTGTGAAGGTTTAGTCTTCTACTGATGTTATGACACTGCAGTATTTGTTCCAGCAGTGTTACAATCTGATCATTTGAAGAATTAAAAACATGCTGGACAGTAAGTTTTAAACTACGGCATCATTCAGACACACACTGACATCAAGAATCAGCGTATGAATCTCAACAATCAACGAAAAGCTTCATCCTGCAGTGCATTTGGGTGCACCAATCAAAACGAGCATGCATTGCTGCATGAATTTTAGTAGTTGTTTTGTCACCATTGTTGAGGTTTGTATAATGAGTGCTGATGTCAAAGTGTGTCTAAATGCCAAGCTTGACATTGTTGTACAAAAGATGATTCAGATATTTTTGGTTTGTGTCAGTGTTAATACACTAGTGTTCTTTCTCTCACAGCTAAATCTGTTTAACAAAATGAAAATATTTTCATAATTCAACACAGCCTCAACCTTACTGTAACTGTACTTGCTTTGAAACAGTCATTGAAATAACAGTTTTAAATGGCTGTAGTACAAAAATTTGAATGTGGTTTCAGCTGATCTACTTTATCAAAGCACAAGTGTTTTTAATGAAACACTGTTGCAATTGATGTAAAAAAAAAAAAAAAAAAAAAAAAAAAAAAAAAAGTTTGAAGTCCAATATAGTGATCCTTGATCCTTGGCTTTTCTTAAATGTTTTTTTTTTTTTAATTAGAGCTAAATCTCTGTTATTCTCAAAAAAAAAAAAAAAAAAAAAAAAAAGTCAAACTGGTCTGTAATAAGCAAAGCTGTTAAAACTGTTTTTTTTTTTTAAAGTTGTTTAATCGTCCTCTGCTCAGATCTTGAGAAATGTAATTGATTTGATTTGCAGTTGATGTTTCAGTGGCTGAAATCAGATCAATTATTATTTGCAGTAGAAATTAATTTAAATGGGAATAAAGTTCCCATCCGAAACATGGCTGAAACATTTAAAATAAAATAATTATTCACAATTGACATGAAAGAACAATTTAAATAAAATAATTATTTATTTGTTGGAATTAATAAAATAAGCCAAATTAGGTTACATGAACTTTGGTATGGAAAACAGTTGAAGTGTACGTTCAAATAACTAAATTTGTCAAGTTGAAAATGCTTAATATTCTAAGTAAATACAACTTAACTGAGTCAGTGCAAAAAGTTAAATGAAGAAACTTTGGTACTAAAAACTTAATAAAATAAATTCACCTTACTTTCATAAAGTTATTCAAACCTTATTATTCAAGTTATTCAAACTTTTTAAGCTCAATTACCCACATTTGTCAAGTTTAAAATACTTAATATTCTAAGTAATTAATACTTAAATAAGTCAGTGGAAACTGGTACCTCAAACATATTTTACAGGAAAGGTTTGTACTGAAAACTTAAAAAAAAAAGTAAGTTCACCATATTTTTATAAAGTTAATCTAACTTTATAAGTTCAAACAACAGTATTTTTTTCAAGTTGAACATACTTAATTCTAAGTAAATACAACTCAAAAAGTTAAGTTGGGTGAATGATTTTTTTTTTTTTTTTTTTTTTACAGTGTATTATTATTATTATTATTCATTTCTCATATGTTTTGCTATTTTATTTTACTTATTCTTTTCTATTTTGTTTAATCTTATGATTGTAAGCATTGAAACATATGCAAATAAATTATTCAATAAACTGTGTTCTTTTTACCACTTCGTCTCCTTCATCTTTTTACCATCTCCGTGCTCTTCTCTGGATTCCTCAGTCAAACTCTCAGGCTGATATAAGGCTGGTAACAGGGTCTTAAGGTACCAGGCAACACTTTCTGTTGGCAGGTTTTTCTGGTTTGCACACCAGACAAAACAGATATCTTTTGACAAGATCCAGCATCTGGGGCTGGATTTGATATTTCTAATGTGGGGATTCCACCCAATCTAACAAAGCTCTTCCTAATAATTGTCTTCATGAAGAACACAGTAATGCAGCATTTGAGTCTGATTTAGCATAATTTTGCATCTGTTATTGTTTCAGTTACTTTACAGCATGTCACTTCCACAACATCTACTAGTTCTACTTCTATAGGTAAGGATGATGCTGGACTGGTCTGCAATATTGAAACATGACCCTCTATAATCACTGTCTTCATGAGGAACACAGTAATTCAGGATCTCTGTCTGATTTAACATCCTTTTCTATATTGCATTGTTTCAGTTCCTTTACACATGGTCACTTCTACAACATCTACCAGTCCCACTACTACAGGTGAATGTGTTGCTGAACTGGAATGTGGCTTTCAAAAGAAGTTCATCCTAGTAATTGTTTTCATGAAGAACACAGTAATTCAGCATCTGATTCTGATTCGACATCTATTTCCATCCGCTTTTGTTTCAGTTCCTTTACCTCCGGTCACTTCCACAACATCTACAAGTCATACTTCTACAGGTCAGTGTAATGCTGGACTTCGTTTTATTCAAGTCTGTTTTGTTGACAATTTCTGTCTCGTTAATGTTATTTAGAGACAGTCACTAACACATATTCATGCAATCTGAGTTTGATTTAATGTTTCTCTTCATGTTACATATAATATTACACTCTCCTTACCTAAATGAATGCAGTGTGATTGTGTGCATTGTTTAATGTTTCTCTTCATGTTACATATAATATTACACTCTCCTTACCTAAATGAATGCAGTGTGATTGTGTGCATTGTAAAAAGCGCTATATAAATAAAGGTGACTTGACTTGACTTGTGTGCTTTGCCTGTTTTCAATGGCAAAGTTATAAAGATATGACATTGGGAATAACAAAGTCTCATGATCCTCAGTATTAAGAATTTTTAAAGGTACACTATATAACTTCCCAGATAGCAAGAAACCATCGAAACAACGTCAAATCAATGTTATTGTGTCAATGTTAACTGCACTGAATCAACATCACTTTTGCACCTGCAATTGATGTTGAAAAAAATGTTGACATTTTATCCAAAAATCAATGGTAATGGAATTGAGTCAATGTTACAATGTGATGTTGGTTTAATATCACGCTTGCACTCTCAGAAAATGAAACGCAACAGCTGCAACTGACTTAAAGCCACACAGCCTGAAATCAGCTGAGGATAAAATAAGTCAATAAATCTCATCAGAAGTTCTTTTAGAGAATTAACAGAGTTTATGTTTTATTGAAAATGTTTCGTCACCATTATAGTTATCAGTGTTTCATTTAGTTGGGCAGTTTGACTCTTGGCTTATTTATGTGAGTTTGTGGTCTTTGTAACAATGTTTACCAAAACACATAATTTGTTGCAAAGAAACCCAGAAACAAAGATGATAAGTGATATAGTTTTCAGCATGATAAAGTAATCTTTCCTGTTGAGATTCATATACTGATTCTTGATGTCTGTGTCTAAAAATAATTTATTTTAAAAAGCAAAAGTCAGCATGTCTGATCTGTTGAAAGAATGTATTGTTGGTGAATATGATGTATTAATAACAAATAATCACTTTAACAAATTATTACTTTATAATGTGGAAAATTATATCACCTGATCTTGTTTGTTTTTGGCTTTTTTCCAACAAATTATGTTTTGGTAAACACTGTTACAAAAACCACAAACTCACATAAAATGGCAAGAGTCAAACTGCCCAACTAAAATAAATACCGATCACCATAATGGTGACCAAACATTTTCAATAAAACATCAGCATCTAAATATCTGTTAATTTATTGTATTCTTTTATCTTAAGTTGATTTCAGGCTGTGTGGCTTTAAGTCAGTTGTAGTTGTTGTGTTTCATTTTCTGAGAAAGCAAGCATGATGTTGAACCAACATCACATTGTAACATTGATTCAATGCCATTGCTATTCATTTTTGGATGAAATTTTAAAAATGTTTCTATATTATTTGCAGGTGCAAAAGTGATGTTGATTCAATGCAGTTAACATTGACACATTTACATTGGTCTAACATTGTTTTGACAGCGATGGTTACTATCACTACGGACTTGTGGACCTCGCTACCCACTGAATCCTATGTAACACTAACGTGCCATTACATCACTGAATGGGAAATACACAGGGCAGTGCTAGAGACCACTGTGAACATAGCCAACTACCAAAAATATGCAACGGAAAAGTGGTTGTCAAGCTCTGAGAAAGAAAGTGCGTTGACTTATGAATTTGCACATGGTTCATTCTAAAGCATAAATACATCACCACATTGACATATCACAACATCAAAAACTTGATTTTCACCACAGGGGGACTTTTCACATTAGCACTTTTGGTGCGCACCCAGGTTCGATTGACGTCAGAGTTCGGTACGTTTGGATGATGTGAACACTGTCTTCTGAACTTGGATGCGCATCCGCGAACTGTACCCGAGTCCGCTTAAAAAGGGTGGTCTGGGGTACGGTTCAAGTGAACTCCGGTACAGTTCACTGCTGATATGAATGCAAATGTACCAAATTGCGGAAGTGAACCGCTATTAATGCCATATTATTTGATAGAAATGTGTGTTTGTGTGTGTGTTTCACTCACTTTCCCGACGAGCGTGACTGACGTGCTGCAAGCAGAGAGCTGTACTGTATCTCATTTCTGCTCACCTTCAGCGTTCTACATTCACGGCAGATAGACGCAAGTGCCTTATGAACAAAACCAACGATTCAAAAACAAAAATATAAAATTGAGGAGAGCAACGTTATGCATTTTGCCACCTTCTTCTGGACCTTATCTGAGCCACAAAATCTGTGTATATTAAGTATAGAGTCATCTCAGCCTTAATAAGCCTGTTAACAAGCAGAATCACTGAAGGAAAGAACAGAACAGGAAAAGAGACGAGCAGAAACACAAGAACTACAACTGACTTCAGCCACAGCCTTAGATGAAATCAACTGAAGATGAAAGACATGACAATAACAACTTTTGTAGATGTCTAACATAAATAAAGTAAATCTGGTTAGTAATAAGTGAAGCTGGTAATGCTGTTTGTGGAGTTGTTTAATCATCTTCTCTTGAGATCTTGAGAGATTTAATGTATTTCATCTTCAGCTGATTTCATCTAAAGCTGTGGCTGAAGTCAGTTGTAGTTCTTGTGTTTCGGCTTGTTTCTTTTTCTGTTCTCTTCTTTCCTTCAGTGATTCTGCTTGTTAACAACTTATTAAGGCTGAGATGACTCTATATTTAATATACACAGATTTTGTGGCTGAGATAAGGTCCAGTTCTGGTCTATTTCTTTACTCTTGGCTGACATGTGGCATTGCTGTGGCCTGCTTGTGGCCCAGATCTGGCAAACAGAAACGGCCCACACAAGGACCATAATTCATTGCAGCATGTGGGCCAGATCATCATGCCACATGTGCCGGATCTGGGCTGACACAATGTTGCTTAGCTAATCATAATGAAATAAACTTACTTTGTCAATAACTTTTGTCCTGCACAGCAATGCTGCTCGTGTGGAGAGTGCAGATATTCCGACAGTTCTGTTTGCGCAAAAGAGAACATGCAAATTACGCTAAAACCATATCTGCTCGAATCTGCATAGTACACATTTGACATAATACAAGCCCTTAACAGATATACATAAATACAGAGGTAAATAATACTGAAAGACATTAAATGTAAAGAATTCACAACACAGCATAAATAAATAGGCCTACATAATGCATAAAACATGAAAACATTAAATAAACAGAGTCATTAAACCACATCACAAAAATAACTTTATAAACATACAATAATATGAAACTAAATAAAGATTTTCTTTTTTGAATGAGACCATAAAATAAATCTTAGTCCTGGTTTCACAAACAGGCCTTAGATTAAGCCAAGAGTAGGCTGTTCAATCAGGACATTCAAGTAGCTTTTACAAAATGTGCATTGGAAAGAAAAATATTATTGTTGTGCATCTTGAGACAAAACAATGGCACTGACATAGCCTGTGCTTCAGCCCAAGATGAGCTGAGAAACCCTGATGTTTTGCTGTATGTTGCTTTATTTAAAGGCAGTAACTGTGTAGTTAATGATGCAGTGATAAGCTGTTTGCTAAGTACTTTAGCACATGCATGTGTGCTATTGTTAATTGACAAACTGCAAAGATTTGAGTTCAAGTCATGTTTTTAATTATTTTAGTTCACTATTACTTGTTTAGTGTTTGCAGTTTTATATTAAGAAATATTCTTTTTCAGTGGACTCAAATGAAATACCTTCACAGTACTAACACCGTATAAATACTAGTTTTTAAACTCGAACTGTTTGAAGCAATCGGTTTCCCAAATTAAATGAGTTCATTTCCATGGTAGTATTATGGTAACATACTGTAATTTACGGTATAGAGCTGTAAATTAACAGCACATTACCGGAAACCACAGCTGCCAGTAGATTACCATTATTTTACAGCACAATTTTATTTACAGTGAAGATATGTTGGTGCAAGTTGCTTTCAGTTAACACAACTCAACATGCATTTTAGTCTGGGACTAGGCTTAAGCCTTGTCTGTGAAACTGAGGGTTAATTTAGTAATTTCACTACTACTCTATTCTAATACTCCCAGAATATGCTTATTTATTCCTCAATGAATAATGCCTTTGTTGCTGACCTCATAACAAATTCATCTTTCTGATTAAAGTCATAGGCTGCAGCTGATCTAATTTAACGTAACCCTGTACTTGCACTTAGGTTAATGGTACATCTGCTTAATCAAATGATAGGCTTTGGTATGTTCTAACCTTGGTCTGAGATTACTGGAGATAATGATTTCAGAATCTAGAATAAACCCATTTGTATTTGCCAAGTAATGTATCTTGCCAGTTTTTAATATCTAAAAGATAACTTGAATTAAAACTGACTATTCTCACAAACACAACTATAACCACAACATCACCCAGTCCCACAGAAATAGAAGGAAAGGAATTTAAAAAGAATTTCATTCTTAAAAAAGCCATTTAAAATGATTTTATAAGACTTTTCTCATTCCAGGTCTGATTATCACACTGTTGGAAGACTGCAGGGTAAGTTGTTGAAGGGTAAATTTCTGAAACAACAGCTCAATAATGCAAAATAATGTGTACTGTTTTGTATTTTTGTCAGTGTTGTTGGTTTTTTGCACATAGATATATAATATGCTGAACTATTTGTTGTTTCTTTTACACTGATAAAAAATTTAGTGTGAAATTACAGTATATTCCAGGTAATTGTACTGTATAAAAAAAAAAAAAAAAAAAAAAAAAGCTTGGCTTTACTGCGAGTTTACAGTATTGTAAAGCAACAATTACTGAAAACAATATCATACTGTATTTCTACAATGCATATATACTATGAAGGTACCCAGCATGCAGTGTGGCATAAATAGATTGCGCTGTAGACTTTCTTGATTCTTGTTGGTTTTATCTGTGCTGCTGAACTTTTTGTTGGTTCACTTTTAGCAGTTTGTGTTGTTTATTTCGTAATGTTCAGAATTTCTTTTATTATTATTATTTGTTGAGTGTCACCATTGTTGTGTTTTGTATGTCGAGCATTGATGTCTGTGCATCAAGTGACAGAAGAAAAAAAAAAGTATTATGTTGCAAGATGATATCACACCTTTCAAAGATAAATCTCAGCAGCTGCTTCACTAGTGTGAAATATCTGTCCACAAATAATTTAGAATTTGAAATAAGATATTGGTAAATGTTTATGCTAAAATAATGCTATTAATAACATAGTTTGATTAACTCATAATCAGCCAATTAGCTTATTTTATTTTCTAGCTTGTCATTGTTTTAACAAATGTCTTCATTTATCACACTTCTGACTTTGCTCGATCAGAAATTTGAATATGAATATACAAGGTCCAAGATCTCAAGCAAGCGGGACACTAATCACCATTGCGGTGACTTTAAAACAATTACAGTAGTAAACATTTATAATTTCTTACAGTGGTATGATTAAAGACAACTTTATAATGTGAATTCACAGTAAAACAAGAGCAGTAAATTACTGTGATGTCAGCATCATTTTGCTGTTGATTCATAGTAATTCATAAGAAAATGACCCAGTATACATTAATTTCACCATAAATTTCTGACTACATTAATTTATTGTAAAATAATACTCTTTAAAGCTGTAAATTCCTGGCAGTTTTTACAGTGTACTTTGTAGGAGAATACAAACAATTAACTTTTATTGGATTTAAAACAATTAAAGAAAGACAGTATAAGATCATCAAATACTCCACAGTGCACACAGGCTCAGTTTTCAGTTTTATTTGTAAAGCTCAGTTGTGATTTCAGAGTCAGACCTCAGGGCGATGTGTAGAAAATCTTCTTGACCGGATAGAGAACATTACAACTAATGTGCTCCCACTGACCGTAAGACAAAAATGACAAAATAATCATTATTCCATAGAAATACTTTCTTTTGTTTCAGCGTTTACAAATATTCCTATTTATATGATCACTAAAATAGGATGTGAAAACTATTTTGGATATGGTCCTCAACGCTTCAGAGAAGGTTTTAGAGTCATTGTCAGCCGACCCAAATAAACTGGTGTCAGATGGAAACCGTTTGTTAAAAGCCAGTGAGAAGCTTGTGTCCATGCTGGTGATGTCAACAAACACAACTGCCAATGTCAGTTTCACTCTTGACAATGTGGGTAAGTGAAAACAGAACTGTAAATAAGCTGTGAAATCACTGACTTAATGTGCTCAAGTCTAGAAGACATTTTCACTTTTTTAAATTATTTACTTTTTTTTTTTTTACTCTGTTACGGATTTATTCACATAATTGTATTTTTTTTAATCAGAGGTAGAAATCTTCATGGTTGGACCAAATGCAACCTTAGACAAAATCCCTCGACTTGACACAACAAATTCTTCTGTGGACATTGATCTCATTGGGATCGCCAAGAACAACACTGAAACAAGTACATTAAATATCTTGATGTGATTTTATCAAAAACTTTCAAGAAAGAGACATAAACGCACTCAACCACATTTACTTTTTTTTTTTATTATTATTATTGTTTTTCTTTTACAGCAATGAATGTAAGTTTCTTTTCCTGTTTCTGTCAGGATCAGCTGCTGTGGCTTTCATGAGCTACAACTCAATGGAGAATCTACTGAAGCCCGACTTCTTCAACACATCAAGTGACACGATTAAAACCATGATGTCCACTGTGATCTCAGCTACTCTTCCCAAAACCACCAACACTAAACTCACCAAACCAGTCAACTTCACCCTCAAACACATCAGAGTGAGAGACTGAAATGTGTTTTTGATCAACCTGAGAACTGATGAACATCTGAAAACATCTAATATTCAGTCTTGTAATATTTTCTGCATGTTCTTTCTTCTTTCTGCAGGAGTTTGACCCCAGCGGTTCTCTGTCCTGTGTGTACTGGAACATCAGCGAGTGGATTGTAGATGGTTGTTCTGTTTTAGAGACCAACAGCAGCTACACTGTGTGTTCCTGTGTTCATCTGTCAACATTCGCTCTCATCATGCAAACCAGCAGACCACCAGAGGTACGAGAACATTTATAGTGACCATTGAAGAACAGCACAGATTTGGCACTCATGTACTCTGACATGTTTTCTCAGAGCGACTCACTGCTGGAGCTGTTGAATTTGGTGTGTGTGATCGTGGGGCTGGTGTTCTTCAGTTTGGCCCTGTTGACCTTTGCCCTTTGTCAGTGGAGTCCTGGAGTGAAAAATGTGGCTCGAATCAACATCTGCATCAGTCTTCTGCTGGCTCACCTTCTGTTCCTGCTCACACAACAGTTCCTGAGCCTCATACGCCCTCTGCAGGTGAGAATGATGAAGGAGCCCTACAGCTCAGCACAGCCTCACTGAGAATCATCATAACCGTCTCTCTTGGTCTCCAGGTGTTGTGTGCCGTGATATCAGGTGTGCTGCACTTCCTCTTTCTCTCCGGCTTTGTGTGGATGTTCATTGAAGCTGTGCTGCTCTTCATCTGTGTGAAGAACCTATCACAGATCAGCTCCATTAATAGGGAGGTGCTTAGCAGTGGATTCCTGTGTGTGATTGGATATACGGTTGCTCTGGTTGTTGTGGCCGTATCTGCTGTGGTGGATCATAAAGGCTATGGAAGTGAAATGTGAGTTTAGTTTGAAGGACTCTTTGCTGAACATCTTCATCCATGTTTGTTCATTGATTATTTTACATTGATTATCTTCCTCCAAACAGGTGCTGGATTAAAATCGATAAAGGCTTCATCTGGAGTTTTCTGGGACCTGTTTGCATGATACTAACAGTAAACACATATTTCTTATTTAATTTTGCTCATGCCTTTGTATTAAATGGAAAACAATGTGATTAATTACTTCTTTTTTTTTTTTTACTTTTTTTTTTGCAGTCAAACACGATTCTCTTCATCAAAATCATCATCATTCTGAGCTCAACTCTCAAAAATCTCAATGCTAAAGTTTCACAGATAAAACAAACCAAGTAACAAACATGATTTAATTGCTCTGTTAAAAAAGTACTTGTAGTCAATAAAGACACATTAACTCTCTCTGTTTCCCTACAGGATTATGGTATTTAAAACACTGTCTCAGTTTGTGGTTCTTGGTTTCTCCTGGATTCTGGGTTTCTTCACTAATGACAGTAAGGAGCTGGAGATCATCTTCCTGATCTTGAACTCCCAGCAGGGAACCTTCATCTTCCTGATCTATTGTGTTCTTAATAAAAAGGTCAGAAATTTTTCAATTCTACTCTATGAGTAAACCATTTAAGTGTCTCCAGAGACAGTAAGAACAAGGAAAGCATCAGTATTTACTTTGAAAAATGCAAATCTAGTCTCTTAAAACACCTTTTCTTATCTGTTTATTATACACTAATTCCACTATGGTTGATGAGTTTCAGAGGTTAAATTTATGTCATGAAGTCACTCAGCTCTTCTCGTCTCATTCTTGTACAGATCAGACGGCAGTACAGGAAGTTCTTCAGATATCTTTGCTCTGGACTCAAACAACACTGAGGACTACAGCATCATGATCGGGAAATAAAATGTACTGCTGAAGTGATTTTATATGACAGAATCAATGTTTTTGGATGTTAATTGTCATAGTCACCGCTCCTTTCTGCAAATGATAAAAAACATGTTATACAAGTGTCTTATTATAGCTGTTAATACTATTGATGTGAAGCTCATAAACTGTTTTATTCAGTCTTTTTTAAACACACAAGATTTTCTCAGTGGAGGGTGAAAAGCATATTTTTACAGATTCCTCAAAGTAATCAAACTTAAACAATTGTTACACACTTGTACCACCAAAGACTCTGTTTTCGTTCACTGTTTCTCCTTGCCTTGTTTGTCGTCATGGTCACTGATTTGATTTCATGTCATTGTGTTCAGATGTGCTACTGTCATTATCCCCTCTATTTAAGTTCAGCTCAGTTTGTGTGTCTTTGTCGGGTTTTGTCAGAGTTAATGTTGTGTTGAAACTGTCTATTGGTGTTGGATTTTACCTTGTGGATTAAATAAGCCTGTTATATCTCATCTTCTTCGTCATGTCTTTGTATCTTACAACACAACATGTGACATAAATATTGGCAAATTAAACAAACAAACAAACAAAAAAAAAACTCCTGACAACTGTATCTTAAAGGGAAATAACAAATGAATTTGTATGGACAATGTATGGAATCACTTCTTTAGTATAAAGTTCTAAATTATATTTTTGTTTGTGGAGCTCAGAAAGCTGACTGTTTCTTCTGTAAGGACCCATTTTACAGTATATTACTTTAAATATGTATATGCCTCATACAAAATGTCATACAAAAGCAAAATTTATTTTCAGAATGGAGGACTACAGGTTTTATGGGTATTGTGATATACATTTAGAAATAAACTATAAAAATAACTCAATGAACAGCTAATGTCTTATTCAAAGTAAATCTGTATTGTCATTTGGCTTAAATTTTGTTTTAAAACACACAAATGACTAGTTTGCATCTTATAAAATATCTTAAAGGCACAATCTGTATTTTTCACCGCTACAAAAATACATCTAGTCTTTTGTTATATTTCCTGTCTTGTGTGCCATGTTTGTAGTTCATTGTAGTTTTTCATGTTGATTAGTCTCCCCAGGTGTTTCTCGTTACCTTGTTAAGCTTGTTTCCCCCTGTGTATATATAGGCCTTGTGTTTCTCTTCTGCTTGGTCAGTTGATGTTTGGAGTTTCTTGTGTTTGGATGTTCCAGTGTTTTCTCTGTTTTGGACTTGTTTTAGTTTTTTTATTAAACATACTCGAGTGCACTTAGATCCTTGCTTTTGCCTGATCACTCTCCATACATTATGTAGCACACGTGTCAAATAATATTGCACTTGTTACTAATATTACCATAGGCCAGTAGGTTCGACTATGGAGATGTAATACAACACAACAAAAGACAACACTTGTTAAATAATAAAGCAAATCTTTGTATTAAGATGAACTATTAAAGAAATTGCTGATTTTTGAAAGGAAAAAAATGAAATAAAATGTTAAATCAACAATTTGTCAAAATTTTTGTTCAGTAGCAACACAATGTGTTAAGACTTTTCAATTAAATTCAATTGAAAGTACGTGAACAATTTCACCTGACTCTTTCTGTTTGTTCGTTCAATTATTCTGTTGGATGCACCCTCTAGGCTATATGAATTTCCTAGAATACTACACCAATTTCAATGTTCAAATAAACATTTACAAAGTTCACAGTTGTGAAATTGAACAGTTCACTCAATCACATTTAAAAAAAAATAAATCCTTGGAATTGAACACAAGGCAAAATAACTGTTCAGAAGTAAACAGTTCAATAAATCAGTTCAAAAGACTCGTTGAAAGGATCAGTTCAAAAAGATCCGATTCAAAGATCCAGTTCAAAGATCCGATTCAAAGATCCAGTTCGGGGAATCCAAAGTTCTTTAGAATTGCGGGAAAAAAAACAATTCTGCAGTTCCAAAGCAAAAACTTGAGCAGTTACTCAAAAACAAAGCTCAGTTCCGTTTAAGAAAAAAAAAGTAGCAGGCAATTAAAACTTTCCTACCCAATTCCACAGGTGTTGGTCTGAACTCAATCTCAATCAACGTTCATCTCGCTGGAGGCTCGCCATCTTAAATAGTCACGCTGAAATGAACGCAGTTCCAGCGTAGGACAAAAAACCTGACCTGCATGTGTAACAGGCAGTATTTAGTTCACAACACACATTAATTTGATCTAATACAGTAAACGGTAGCACTTATTATCCTGTTCAGCATTTACAGCTTCATTTCCATCATAATTCGACAGGTTAGATAATATTACGCTAAATATACAACATAAAACCATTCGTTCAATATCAAACAACACAATATGAACATTAAGAACTCATATACACATCTTTTAACCATTAAACTCGTTTATCTTATTAAACATCAGATTTTATCAGCATTTCATTCTGATAAAGAAATACGTTTTCACTCTCTCGCAATTTTCGACAGTTTACACATCTCAAAATGTGTACTCACCAAATCCAAAGAAAATATGCCATACAAAACTTTTCTGGTTTAACCTTCTCTGACGATTTTCACTTTTACTCAAAGTTACACTGCTGCTCGTTTCACGTCACGCAGAGAAAAATAACATGGCTTCCCCCATACAGCAACTAGCGTGGTGGGGCGGGACTTCAACATACACCTCACATAATTGGACAATTACTGAAATGTCAATCATCACACTGACATGCAATTCACTTTGATTTTTATAATTTTTCTTACTCTTTTTACTCATTTCTGGTTAGTTTATTATTTGAACAAATTCTTAAATTATTTCCATTTAATAATTAATTTGTTAAATTATACAGGGTTACAATTACATATATATCTGAGTGAAGCGGCTTCTTAAACAAAAAAACAAAAAAAAAATGCCAATGATTCAATTAATTCTTGATGGACAAAATCAAGTCCTATTCTGTGTTTTTCTTGTTCGAGAAGTCATGATGCTTGATATATTTTGTTTTACCTTAATTATTTGCATTGTGACTAATTTGAATATGTCATCTCTGTCAGAGGGTAAGATTATTAATGACTTATAACTTAAATTTTTATCTTTTTCTTATTAAAAAAAGCTATTATATGGTTTCAGAAGACTTATAACACAACTCATAACATATGATACTTTTTCTTTATCTTTTCTTGGGCATTTTTGGAGAATGATTAACACAATTTCACAAGGATGAGGAAGCACTTTAAAAACCTCACAGTAAATGTAGTACTTTACAGGAATCTTGGCAAGTTTGGACAGGAATGGAAATCTCTTGCACAATTTGCTGTTTGTTTTAGGCATCTGATACAATAACGTCAGACTCAGGTGCGCCAGCAGGATTTTATCTCAGGATATGCAGATAACCCCCCACACTGTTTCTTTCCAGTTTTTTTCCAGTACTTTGAAAATCTGATGCACGTACAGTAGCTGAGCACTCTGATGTGCTTGTAAAAACAGATGCTTCATGACATATTTTTTTTTTTTTAAGTTACTCCAGTCACAGAGCAGCTTTGTCCTGAAAATCATGTCACCAGAGGAAAAAAGTATGCAGGCCACTCAGAGCAGGCCATCCTGTGATATGCTGTATCATTCTCAATGTCAGATAGGATAAAGTCTTGTTGAGAAACTCATCAGAGATTTTATGAGAGGCAGTTTTAACAATAAGTGACATGGCATCTGATGCACATAAGTAGGGTTACCACCTTCAGGAAAGGAAAATAAGCGAAGTTGTGGTTCTTTATGAGAAAATAAGTGACAGAATAACGCACACACTCAAAATATTTATACTGTACCACACATTGTATGCAATTTCAGTATCTGCAGTTATGTATGAGTATAAAAGTGTATATAATGTGTATATAAAGGTTCTCAGACATAAACACATTTGAATCATTCTGTGTCAAATCAACCAAATTTCAGAAATTTTCCCGGTTCAAATTTTTGATTTTGTTAATATTTTTTTCTGAAGAAAGATAAAATGAATGAAGAAACATAAATGAAGAAGAAAACCAAAATATTAACCTTTTCAGATGCAAGTTTAAATTATTCTAATGACCCCCCACACACACACATACACACACAATAACGCCTGTATATGGTAGACGAATCGCTTTTATTCCGTTTTTCCGTTTTTAATCAAAATATTCAAAACTTGTGTTACAGTTTGTAGCTCCAGGGAAGACGAGGAAGGCAGGTTCAAGGAAGTTAATGTAGTTTAATCTCAAAGAGTAGGCAGGTCACAACTAACACAAGTAACATTCAACAATACCGGACACTAGACTGAAGACAGAGAGGAACTTAAATACACAATACTAATGACAAACAGCTGTGAGTGTAATCAGTGTCCATGGTGAATGATGAGTGGCGTTTTTGGAACGGAAAACAAAGGAGCACGTGACAGTCAAAAACAAACAGGACGAGACGGTGAATGTAACAACTTGTTAGCTATGTCATCAACTAACATATATTCGTAATCTCAAATACATGTAAGTGACTGTTTTGTCATTTAAAAACCTTTATAATGATCACGTTTGATGATCTATAATGTGGGATGGGCGCCGCCATGTTAGTTTGCAAATCAGAGAATCGTATCTGTCGAATTTACAACACATCAATTCCTCCACTTTTCCCAAAATACATTAAAATAATTGGCCATTACATTGATTCATTACATGGAACATATTGGTGTTTACATGCATTTTGCTGAGATGTCTTTGTATAGTCTTTGTTATTCATGTTGCTTTTGTATCATACTATTTTTTTCTCTGTTTTGTTATTTAGCCTATTTCTACACTGTAAAGCTCAATAAGTTCAGAATACTCAAAACATCTGAGGAAATTTATTACCTCAAACATATACAGGTGCTGGTCATATAATTAGAATATCATCAAAAAGTTGATTTATTTCACTAATTCCATTCAAAATTCATTACACACAGACTGATATATTTTAAATGTTTATTTCTTTTAATTTTGATGATTATAACTGACAACTAAGGAAAATCCCAAATTCAGTATCTCAGAAAATTAGAATATTGTGAAATGGTTCAATATTGAAGACACCTGGTGCCACACTCTAATCAGCTAATAAACTCAAAACACCTGCAAAGGCCTTTAAATGGTCACTCAGTCTAGTTCTGTAGGCTACACAATCATGGGGAAGACTGCTGACTTGACAGTTGTCCAAAAGACGACCATTGACACCTTGCACAAGGAGGGCAAGACACAAAAGGTCATTGCAAAAGAGGCTGGCTGTTCACAGAGCTCTGTGTCCAAGCACATTAATAGAGAGGCGAAGGGAATTAAAAGATGTGGTAGAAAAAAGTGTACAAGCAATAGGGATAACCGCACCCTGGAGAGGATTGTGAAACAAAACCCATTCAAAAATGTGTGGGAGATTCACAAAGAGTGGACTGCAGCTGGAGTCAGTGCTTCAAGAACCACTACGCACAGACGTATGCAAAACATGGGTTTCAGCTGTCGCATTCCTTGTGTCAAGCCAATCTTGAACAACAGACAGCGTCAGAAGCGTCTCGCCTGGGCTAAAGACAAAAAGGACTGGACTGCTGCTGAGTGGTCCAAAGTTATGTTCTCTGATGAAAGTAAATTTTGCATTTCCTTTGGAAATCAGGGTCCCAGAGTCTGGAGGAAGAGAGGAGAGGCACACAATCCACGTTGCTTGAGGTCCAGTGTAAAGTTTCCACAGTCAGTGATGGTTTGGGGTGCCATGTCATCCTCTGGTGTTGGTCCACTGTGTTTTCTGAGGTCCAAGGTCAACGCAGCCATATACCAGGAAGTTTTAGAGCACTTCATGCTTCCTGCTGCTGACCAACTTTATGGAGATGCAGATTTCATTTTCCAACAGGACTTGGCACCTGCACACAGTGCCAAAGCTACCAGTACCTGGTTTAAGGACCATGGTATCCCTGTTCTTAATTGGCCAGCAAACTCGCCTGACCTTAACCCCATAGAAAATCTATGGGGTATTGTGAAGAGGAAGTTGCGATATGCCAGACCCAACAATGCAGAAGAGCTGAAGGCCACTATCAGAGCAACCTGGGCTCTTATAACACCTGAGCAGTGCCACAGACTGATCGACTCCATGCCATGCCGCATTGCTGCAGTAATTCAGGCAAAAGGAGCCCCAACTAAGTATTGAGTGCTGTACATGCTCATACTTTTCATGTTCATACTTTTTAGTTTGCCAAGATTTCTAAAAATCCTTTCTTTGTATTGGTCTTAAGTAATATTCTAATTTTCTGAGATAATGAATTTGGGATTTTCCTTAGTTGTCAGTTATAATCATCAAAATTAAAAGACATAAACATTTGAAAAATATCAGTCTGTGTGTAATGAATGAATATAATATACAAGTTTCACTTTTTGAATGGAATTAGTGAAATAAATCAACTTTTTGATGATATTCTAATTATATGACCAGCACCTGTATGTAATCTAACTCTTTTTTTTTTTAAGTTAGTAAAACTTAAAAATTTTGTGACAAGTGGGGTGAGGCCAAGCGCTCCCACAGTTCTCAGCCTCGCAATTTACCATTTTATTTACAAAATAATATTAACCAAAGCATGTTCACACAACAATGCCAGCTCTCGCATGAACACAAAACGCATTCGTGAACACTCGCGCAAGTTGATGCGCAAGTCTGAACACAACACACATACTTCGAAAAGCTCTTGAGAACGTGTGCTGCAGATCAATATTTTTGCAAGTAAAGAGGCAAATTATGTTTTTTTGCTCAAACAAAGCACTCGCCTCACTCCATAAAAATGAGTTTAAACCACTGGAGTCACATGGAGTACTTTAATTATGTCTTTTTCCTACCTTTCTGGACCTTGGATTGGAAGTTGCATTGGATCTCTATGGAGACAGAAACCTCTCAGACTTCATCAAAAAGATCTTAATTTGTGTTCCAATGATGAACGAAGGTCTTACAGATGTGGATCAATACGAGGATGAGTAATTAATGACACAATTTACTGAACTGAACATTACTGAACTATTACACAATAATTACATCCTTTTTCCTTATGCACAATATAATTTTCATAACATATTATGTTATGAAATAGGCAAATACAACACTTACGCTCTTGATTTAAGATTCATTAATGAACTTGAGTCATGAAGAAACTCTGCACGTGAGCTCGCAATCAATCTTCAGCAATCGTTGCAAATCACAAAACAATCGCCTCTGTATACGACTCCCCGATGCAATATTACTTAAATACAAGTGAATATTTACCACCTTTTTGGTGTTTTATCGAGGTTATATCACTTATATCTCCCACATATACAAGCAATATCGCACACTCGGCTAGGCGCTATTTCCCCTCGCGCTCTGCAAAACTGACTCTCTGACGTGATCTTGACTTGTTGAAACCTTAAAGTGCCAGTGTCATAATGTGATTACATGGAAGAGGTTATCAATGTTTATATTATAAATGTATTCCTCATAGGCCTTGTTCCTACAACTCTAGGATTATGTGTGATGTTGATCTTAATTAGACGTTTACATTCCAGGTCATTTTTCCCTCAGTTACACTATTATAATTGTCAAAAGAGACTATCATTATATACTTGCATATATATAATCAAACAGCATACAATATATATGGTCTTATAGGTTTTGCAGCCTCAACCTTACCACAGGCTCTATTCTTCACCACAATGGTAACCCTACAAAACTGACAAAACAGAACCCCCTGTAAATCCCAACATAACACAACATTAAACACTAACTTATGTCTTTCTATGTTAATCTTGCAAAAAACACACAAAATAACACTTAACATCAACATTTATTTTCCTTATACAGTCTGACTCAATCATATTAAGTTCAACTTACTACAAACAAATATTGAGTTTACACAACTTTTTTCTATTAAGTACAATGAACTTTCATTATTATTTAAGTGAAATGAACTAATTTCATTTAATTAGTTTCACTGTTCAGTTTTACAGTATAGCTTTTTTCCAAGTGCATTTAAGTGTATGTTTTAAAATGCATCTTTAATACGCAATAAACTTCTTATTTTGTATTTGGTTCAGTTTTTCAGTTTGTTTATTATAATAGAAATTAATGGTTACCATAGTACAAACAAGAAAATAAATAAATAAATATAACTTCAAATTCGGTTCCTAGAGGCACCCAAAGCAGTTCCTCAGGAAACCTAGGTGGTTCTTTAGAGAACCGCCACTTTTGAAAGAGTGCCTAGAGGCCTAGAGGTTCTGCAGAGGGTTCAGCCAGTGTGGCAAAGTGAAGAACCCCAAAAGTTTCCTCCAGCATCTTTTCATTTTTACAGTGCAAGGAAGAAAAGATTATCACAACTTCATTTTCATGACATCTTTAAAGATTAGAAGGGTACATAATAAATAAATAAATAAATAAATAAATAATGAATTGCACTGATAAATAATTTATAATAAATACTGCAGTATTCCATAAAAAAAAAAATAAAAAAAAATGATTTTATGGTGATATTAAAAGAGAAAACTTTAACATTTTTAGATTAAAAAACTAAATTATTACTATATTTAGATCTGGGGGTTTTTTTCATGGTGTTTTAGGTTTAAACCAAAACTATAGCTACGTCACGCGCACACACACACACACACACACACACACACACTTACTCACTCACTCACTCACACACACACACACACCTGCACATGCATACCCGCTCTGAAAGAATGTGTCACATGCAGTTTGTTACTGGAGGTGCAACTTCAACAAAATATTTATGATTTATCTTATGGGCTGTTGTCACTAGTATGACAGCTGATATATATATATATATATATATATATATATATATATATATATATATATATATATATATAGGGAACAACTTAACTCATATACCGATGTGCTGAGACAAACAAATGTAAGAAAAGAAAAAAAGTACTGATTGGTGTTACAGGAAACTTCCCTCCACACAGCATTTTCCCCTATACACTCATATTTTCCACACAATTGTTGTTACGTAATTTCCCTTCTAATTTTCTCTACACTCAGCATCACTGTCTCTTTAATAGGTTTATGAGAGGCACCTGATCACAGACACTTAAGGTGATGATACACGGGGCAACTTTTTGAGCAATGTTGCCGGGCGATGTTGCTTGGTCCCTTTCCCATTGAGAATGGGCAACACATTTCAAACTAAAGGATCTAGATAGAAACGTGTTGCCCATTCTCAATGGGAAAGTGCGCATGCAACATTGCCCCGCAACACTGTTCAAAAAGTTGCCCCGTGTATCGTCACCTTAAAGACTCTATAAAAACTTAATTGTTAAAAACATTGACTCACAGGTGACTGACATCAAGGAAATTATCTATATATGCCACCTCAAGTAAGTACTTGCAAACTCAGGTTTAACCACATTTCAGTCATATGGAACTATACAGGAACTATACTGAAAAAATGTGTGGGAGTGTTACAGAAGAAATGAAACAGTGACGTTAAGCAGTCAGTTCTTTTTCAACTTGTGCACCTCAGTCCGACCTCACACTTGTCTTATCTCTTTCTCTGTGCAGGATGAGGCCTTTGGTCGTTGTCGCTGCTGTTCTGGTTGTTGCCAGTGCTGCCAGTCTTTCTCTGGAGGACATGGAGTTCCAGGCATGGAAAATTAAATTTGGTAAGAGAACCTTTTCAATGAACATTTCTTAAAGGAACCATATTTTTTCCCTTAGTTTGAAGAAAATTTTAATAATCTAAAGAAACTTTTTCCAATAAAGAACCTTTTGTGTAATAAAAAGCTTCCATGGATGTTAAAGATTCTTCTCAAAACCACACACACACAAAACTGTAATTCAAACAGGTTGCTTATGGAATGTGACAAAAGTCAGGGGATCCTTTTAAATTTTTTATTTTTTGTTACCAAAAAATGTCTATTAAAACATTGAAACTAACAAAACCTTTGTAGAACATACAAGTTAACGCTGTTTAAAACACAATGCATCGTCAACTTCTCTCATGTGCCTCAGGTAAGAGCTACCGTTCTACTGAGGAAGAGTCTCAGCGTAAGATGACCTGGTTGTCCAATCGCAAACTGGTTTTGGTCCACAACATGATGGCAGATCAGGGCATCAAATCCTACAGGCTTGGCATGACATACTTTGCTGACATGGTAAGAAAAAAAAAAAAAAAATTATATATATATATATATATATATATATATAATAAAATATATATTAATAATAAACAATCATATTTCTTCTCTCTATCCTCTCTCAGAGCAATGAGGAATACAGACAGGTGGTGTTCCGTGGATGCCTGGGCTCCATGAACAACACCAAGGCCAGTGGTGGTTCTACATTCTTTCGGCTGAGAGATGTTGTGCTGCCCAATACCGTTGACTGGAGGGAAAAGGGCTACGTGACTGGTGTTAAAGACCAGAAGCACTGTGGATCATGCTGGGCCTTCAGTGTAGTAAGACCCACATTTTTGTCTTTACAAACAGATCTTATATGGCAAATGCTTAAACAGTCCATACAGTCCAGTTTTAAAGCAAGCTGTTTTAGCTTTTAACGTTCCCAGCGTTACTCAATTTAAGTAATATTAAGTAACTACGTACTTAATATAGGTATAGGATAGGGTTTGGTTTAGTTGCATGTAATTATACATAATTTATGGTTATTATTATAGTAACTGCATATAACATATGTAACAATGACACTGTAAAATAAAGTGTTATCATTATTTCTAACTAGTAACATTTTCAGTTAGAAGGCTCTACAATTATTTTTACTAGTAATTTGTCTCAGTTGACTTCCTTTTAAATACAGAGCTCTAGAATCAAATTTTTACTAGCAAAGAGTAAAAATAACATTTAGAGAACTCTCTAAATAAATTCTTAGAGCTCTACAATTCAATAGTAACAATTACAAGAGAGCTTTTTACTATTAAGAATTCTAATTACAGAGCACTCAGATTTAATTTTTACAAGTAAAAAAAACCAAAAAACATTAAAGATGTATAATTGCAGAGCTCTGTGAATAAATTAGTAGGCTCTTTAATTGGAATTCTTACTAGTAAAAATGTAATTAGAAAGCACTCCAATTGTAATTGTTACTAAAAATGGAATTGTAGAGCTCTCAAACTTAATTCTTACTAGTAAATTGCAATTACGACGAGTAATGCTGGGAACTTTTTAAACTAAAACGGCTTGCCATACCAGTTCAGCATTCTTTCTTCTCTGTCTCTGCTGCTATTCATCCCTCTTTTGTCTCTCAGACTGGTTCTCTGGAGGGTCAGACATTCAGGAAGACAGGAAAACTGGTGTCCTTAAGTGAGCAGCAGCTGGTGGACTGTTCTCGTCTTTTTGGGAACATGGGCTGTAACGGGGGACTAATGGACCAGACATTCACGTACATTGAAATCAATAATGGTCTGGATACAGAGGAGTCCTACCCGTATGAGGGTCAGGTGAGTCCCAGCAATGTTTGTGAGAGAGAGAGAAAAAAAACAAAAAAACAATCGTAAAGCTTTAGCTGAGGTTTTTAATAATTTTTGCTCATCAATATTCTCCACACAGGATGATCTGTGCCGTTTCAACCCGAGCACTGTTGGCGCATTTTGCACAGGATATGTCGATATCCCCCGTTGGGACGAAAGTGCACTACAGGAGGCTGTTGCTACAGTCGGCCCTGTATCTGTTGCTATCGATGCTGGACAAAGCAGCTTTCAGTTCTATGAATCTGGTAATCACCTTGTCATCACCTATTTTTTAGCTGTTAGTATTTAAATGTAATTTTTGAACTTATTTATTCAGCTTTTAATTATAAATTTGCTGGCTAATTAATAGACCAGCTAATTTAATGATTAATGTTTCTAGGTGTCTACGATGAGCCTTTTTGCAGCAGCTATAATTTAAATCATGCCGTCCTGGCTGTTGGTTATGGAACTCAGAATGGAAAGGACTACTGGCTTGTTAAGAACAGGTTAAGAAATAAAACACAAGACAACAACACAAAAATTAATAATAAAAAAAAAAAAAGTAGAACACGGTTGAAACACAAAACAACTAAACACTGCTGTGATTTTAGCTGGGGTCTGGAATGGGGTGAAAATGGCTACATCTTAATGTCCAGGAATAAGAACAACCAATGTGGCATTGCTTCTTTAGCCAGTTACCCTCTGGTCTAATGGGTGAGTTCAACTACTATGATCTAATGGCTTAAGTTCACAGAATGGGCAAGTTCATTTACCTTACCTTCATTTATAGAAAACAGGCTTATTTAAACATTTATAACATAGGTTTAAATTTTTTAGATAAGTTGAATAAAATATTTTTTCTTATGTTCTGCAGGAAAGGGGCAACAGACATGGAGAAAAAGGGAAGGTGAACCGATTCTACAATAATAACTCAATTTTTAAAAATTATTCAAATATTTTAACTAACTGGCTTTAGCTATTGTTTCTATTTTCTAACCCTCTGACTAGGAAAACACGAACATGAAATAGGGAATAAAAAATAAATATATGTATGTTTATCATGAATGTATATTTTATCATCAAGAATTTTTGTGACTTAGTTGTTTCTTTATTTCCTTTTCATAATTCACAATCAGCACAATGTATACTCAGTACAGTATCTTTCAAAAATGAGATAACTAAGTGTTTTAATTTTAATTTAATTTAACTGTTCTTTAATCCAAATCATAAGAATTTATATATATATATATATATATATATATATATATATATATATATATATCATGGAACCAAGTCTCCATTGTAAGATGCCTGGTAATCTGCTGGAAGCTTCTATTTAAAACTCGAGATAATTGGGTCACATAAACACTTTTACTTTCAAAAGTGAGAATGTCACATGGACCTCCGTTCTTTCCCATCTCATGAAAATATGATAACTGAAATTAAACATAACTACAGTTTAGAAGAGGTTAAGATCCTGACTGTTTCAGTACAGGTTCTTTTAAAAGAATGTTTCTCTGGTTTGTTTTAAAGGAACAGATACTTTTTCCTATTGAAATAAACAGTTTTAAAATAAACCCTAGTGAAAAAATAAATATACTAAAATGTACTTGAATTGTAGTATACTACAAACACATTTATATATTTATTTACTTAAAGGTGCTCTATGTAAGTTGACTGTACTAAAGCATAAAAATACCATAATAAGTTTGCAGATATTTATTAAACATGCTGAGTTCACATACTCGTTTCTCTGAAAACCATTGCTACAGGCAGTTATTTTACTTTGAAATTTGCGTTCCTGTTTTTCTGTTTTTGTTTCGGTCTGCAAGACCGCAAGTTGGCAATTTATCAAATAGTATTTCGCAACCCCGTGTTGCCAGTTGGTGGAAAACACATGCAGCGAATTGCAGCCATGGAAGCCAGCAAACAAACTGGGTCAGAGATCGCAGATTCTACCCGACCTAAAAAGCCTCAGCATCCATTTAAAAATATCTATGAAGAGGAGCATATTAAAATGCGATATCAACTCATCATAAATCAATAAATCAACTAATTATCTTACAGTGTGTAAGTCTCCTCGCCTTCCAACATCAATTGAGCTCGCTCCTGTTGTGTGCCTTCGAACTGGCAACCCGCATGTGCGTTGAGTCTGAGGAGGAGGGGGTGGGGCAAAGAATATTTTGAATTTGGACTGCAGTACCCATTTCAACCACTAGCTGTCATTCTTACACAAAGCACCTTTAATATAAATGACCCTGCAATTGTACTTTTGGTATACTAAATTAAAGTTTAAATTGGAAGTAAAATAATTTTAGCTATCCAGAAGTAGTGCAGAGATCCAACTAAAACTGTACTTTTTAATTGTGCTAAAATGGAACTATTGCAAGTATACATTAGGTAGACTTTAAATATCTTAAAAATGAACTTTCATGTCATTAAAAAATGTGCATTGTGCAATAAAGAAGTACTCCAAATAAAGTTTAATTATAATATTTATATCAGTCTCAAGCAAGCGATATGTCAGTAAATATACTAATGGATTTGTAGTATACTTAATATGAAATAAATGTATTTTAAATACATTTTGCTTTTATTTAGATTACATAACACAGAGACTTTTTGAGAGAGTTTGTACATATGTGTGTATCTTTATTTCACACAGTTAAAAACATATATCAAAAATTTAGAGAATTATTTGTGGATATTTTTATGACATGAATTGCTTGACTTTAATATTTATTTTCATTGCATTAACTATGGATTGCAGTCTGTTGAAAGTAATTATATATGCTTTTGAATGTGTGAAATTTTTACAGTTTAGAATAGTTTGTTTGGGGGAATAATTCCACAGTGATTTCCTGATTCCATACATATAGTCAAAATGACGGCAGAAAATAACTTGGCATATTTTACTGCATTCCAAGCATATTGCCACAGTTACATAGGTGTACATCTATCAGTGCAAAACATCTTACAATTTCCTGGTCACATTTTATCTAAATAAATGATGTTAGCTAAAAACAGGCTTAATTATCTTGAAAAAATGGTTTTTTTTTCTCTTGTTCAATTTGAGGTGAAATTAAGTTTCATGAAATTTGCACCTAAGACCTTGTCTCAAACATTTAAGGATGGTGGTACATCACTGGTCTTGTTTCCGTGTTAACTTATCTTATCAAGCTTTAATCTGTGGTATGTGAGTTATATACATCCATAAGATAAAGCTAAAGTGTGATCAAAGGTTAACGTCTCCAAAAGCGAAAGACAGGCATGCATGTTCTTGTTAAAATACTATTGCACTAAGAAATCTCTTTGAAAGCATTCTCGTTGCAGGAGCAATAAACTTACACTGATGAGCCAAAACATTATGACCAGTCACAGGTGAAGCAAATGTCATTAATCATCACATATTAAGGTCAGGTTAAATTAGACGGTAAGCAAGCATCAGTTCTTGTAAACAACATGTTGGATGCAGGAGAAATGCAGATCTGAGTGGCTTCAACAAGGACCAAATTGTTATGGCAAGGCTTGTGGGTCAGAGTATTACTGAAAAGGCAAGGATTGTGGGTCGCTCCTGGTCATAAGTGGTGACAATTTACCAACAGTGGTCTGAGAAGGAACAAACCACAAACCAGCAACAGGGTCTCTGAAGATCTGCATTACCAGCTTCACTTATTACTGACCAGACTGACTTAATTTCTGCACGTCTACTGAAGCTTTGAAGATTTACGAATCTTTTGTTTCGAATCAGTGGTTCGGAGCGTTTGTCAAACTGCCAAAATCATGTGATTTCAGTAAATGAGGCTTCGTTACGTCATAAGTGTTTCAAAACGTTTTTGGTTCATGTGACTTTGGCAGTTTGATACACTCTCTGATTCGAAACAAAAGATTCGTAAATCTTCGAAGCTTCATGAAGCAGTGTTTTGAAATCGCCCATCACTAGATATTGTTGAATAAAGTCGTTATTTTGTTTTTTGGTGCACAAAAAGTATTCTCGTCGTTTCATAACATTACGGTTGAACCACTGTAGTCACATGAACTGTTTTAAATATGTTTTTATTAGCTTTCTGGGCATTGAAAGTGTTAATTATCTTGCTGGCAATAGAGGCCTCACTGAGCCAGCAGATTTTATCAAAAATATCTTAATTTGTGTTCCGAAGATAAACGAAGGTCTTACGGGTGTGGAACGGCATGAAGGTGAGCAATTAATGACAGAATTTTCATTTATGGGTGAACTAACGCTTTAAAATAAGAAACAATAATATAATAATTGAATTTAAAGATTTTTTTTTTTCCCCCACATTCAACAAAAGAAAAAAAGCTTCATAATAGGCAGAATCCAGTTTGAAAATAATATCCTAGTTTGAAATATGAAATATAAAATCAAGCCATTCTTAACAGCATTTCTGTATTTAAAATGCAATATAAACAAAAAACCTAATGATCAGTTACCAGCAGCTGCCAATGTGGGTTAAAACTGACAAAAACCTGATTACAAATTACACATGACGATGTTTGGAAGGTCTTTAAAAATACACTAAAAGGGGAAGTGGACATTTAAGCTATTGTTATGTACACATTTGTATATGATTTTGAGAAGGAAACAGTGGACTTGGGCTCACATTTCCTTATTAGGATAATGGTCAGATAGCTTCTCAATAAACATCTCAGCACACAATATTGTCTTAGTTAAGCAGTATGTTGTGTCGGTGAGGATCTCTGTATATCAGCTTACATCAGGTAACATCTTTTTTCTGCTTATTATGATCCTCAGTCTCTGAAAACTAAAAACATTGCAGGCTGATGTGTGATCATGTGTGATTTGTGTGTAGTTATACCTAGTCGAGTAATAAGATTCATGTTCTGACCAGGTCATTGAACCCTTTTAACACTTTAAGAAATGTATAAATTTCGATGAAAATTCTTTGTAAAAACTGAAATGTATATACAGTGCTCTCCGTAAGTATTGGGACACTAAAGACCAAATTGCTCTGTTAGCTGTGGTGTCAAGACATCTATAAATATGATTAAAAGATTAATATGAGGCAGAAGTACAGAATGTCACGTTTTATTATTGGCTGTTTCAACACAAAATGTTTTACCAACTAAGAAGTACAGCACTTTTAGAGTTTCATCCCTCTGCCTAATGTGAGCATAAGTATTGGGACGGTTTAACTTAAAGCAAACGTAAAAGTGTAAAAGCTAATATTTAGTTGTAAAGAGCAATGAAAGCATTTAACTTGAAAGCAATCACAGGAGCGAGTCTGTGACCCATAGACATCACCAGACTCTTGGTTTCACAAGTTGAAATGCTTTTCCAGGCCTTTAATGCAGCCATTTTCAACGGTTGCTTGTTTCTGCCTTGAGTCTTCCCTTCAGCTGGTGAAATGCTTGTTCAATAGGATTTAAATTTGGAGACTGACTTGGCCAATCTTGACCATGATTATCTTGATTGAGTTGGCAGTACTAGTGTTTTGGGTCATTGTCCTGTTGCCATATGAAGCAATTCCTAGTGAGTCTGGTGGCATTTTCTTGAACACTGGTAGGCAAGATTCTTTTGTACACTTCTGAATTCATTCATCTGCTGCCACCATTGAATAAGTCATCAATAAAGATGGGTGACCCTGTTCCAGAGGGAGACATGCATGCCCATGACATGACACTACCCAGATAGCAACATTGTGTCGGCCCAGATCCGGCCCACATCTGGCACATGTGGAAATGATGATCTGGCCCACATTCTGCCATGAAATCAGTTAACTTCAGTTGATTTCATCTAAGGCTGTGGCTGAAGTCAGTTGTAGTTCTTGTGTTTCTGCTCGTCTCTTTTTCTGTTCTGTTCTTTCCTTCAGTGATTCTGCTTCTTAACAGGCTTATTAAGGCTGAGATGACTCTATATTTAATATACACAGATTTTGTGGCTCAGATAAGGTCCAGTTTAGGTTTATTTCTTTGGTCTTGGCTGACATGTGGCATTGCTGTGGCCTGCTTGTGGCCCAGATCTGGCAAACAGAAATGGCCCACACAAATGCCGTAATTCATTGCAGAATGTGGGCCAGATCATCATGCCACATGTGCCAGATATGGGCCGGATCTGGGCCGACACAATGTTGCTATCTGGGCAAGAGTCTGGTGATGTCTATGGGTCACAGACTTGCTCCTGTGATTGCTTGCAAGGGATTTAACTGATCATTTAACTAAATATTGGCTTTTACACATTTACATTTACTTTAAGTTAAACCGTTCCAATACTTATGCTCACATTAGACATGTTGGAGAACAGTTGCCTCAGTTGTTGAACCTTCTATGTCAATACAAATATTTACACATGTGAAGAAATTTGCTTGGTATAAAAGCATTGGATTGTGAGAAGACATTTCTTTCTTTTTTCTTTTCTTTTCTTTTCATTCTTTTTAAAATGTGAATGTTTAAACCTCTCCAAACTGTAATTCAGTAATTCTTGTAACATGCAAATTCATAAATTTAATGCAATTTTCCATGCGTGTCTGAAACACAAAGGAAAGAAGCAAGAAGTCATGCATCAGTGCCAAAGCTAATTTTCCTCTGAACTGTAAACAAAACTCATCCTCTGAACTGGCATTTGGATAAAGAAAAATACATCAGACTGTAAAAATTGACAATGACTTCCTCTCTTCATAAAAGTGAGTATTTCACTAATTCACACTGCTCCAAAAAACTCCAACCTCCAACGCAACCTTTTTTAGAGGAACTGCAGTCAGATAATGAATGTAGTTAATATGTTAAACTCAAAACTGCAGTTCCCTTTCGAAGTGGAACTCAACACTATGTTTTAGATTGACGCTATGGGGAACATCTTCAACGTGACCGTTTCTTTGCCTTCAGGAGCCATTAGCATGTGGTGAAGGCTATTATTATGGAAAACACTTGTGTTCAAATAAGGGCGCATGTGCATGGGGTGGGGGTGGATTTGAGAGGTTAACTGATGATGTAACTGGCATGTTTAGTTTACACTGTTAGACCTTGCCAGGCTTTTTTGTACAGTAAAATAATGGCAACACTGTTGCCAGTAATTTACACTAAAACTAGTAGATGCACAATTAAACGCTGTCATGTTAGCCTTGCATTCAAATGCCTGGTGTTTGTGAACGCAATACTAATATCTTCAGTATACCAGAGAACACAAGGAGGACTGAAATTATTTTGAGTGAAATAGTAGCTTTTTATGGCAACTGATTTTTATTTTTATTTTATTTTAACCTATGGGCATGAAAAGAAACAGTGTCCTGTAAATGGTGTTAAAAGCTTTGTTATTATTGTTGAGGGCCAAATGTTGAATGGAAAGGAAGTATTACTTTACATATTAAAGTTCAGTAACATAGTTGCATGGTTCTGAACGCATTTGTCAAGTACTTGTCAAGCATTTCGTTATAAAATAACGTAGACACTGTAATGTCACCCTGAAATATCATAACTGTTAATTGACTGCTAAATAACTGCTGTAATTGACACAATTATTCACATAAATTCAGTACAAACAGAAAGCAATTAGCCTACTTCAGAGAAATGTCATGTCGGAGCGGGATCTGAGTGGGATTTGTTTTAAGTGTACCGTTCGCTTGGGCCATGAGCAACTTAGTGGAGCGCATGCGCATAGAGCAGAATATTGAGCGGAGCTTCACACCGCCCCACTTCTCTCACATGCTCTGTATTAAAAGTGGCAATTCCTTATGTATTATTCAATATATTGTAATATATTAACATGGTATATTAACAGAATATATTATTTCATATATTTTTCAGTATATTGACACCATTTAATATATTGATCATAAATTAATGGAAATATATTTTCATTCTATAAGGGGTTCCCTATAGTGTCAACCCAAGACACAATGTTTTATTCTCCATGTCATAACAGGATTTTTTTTTTTTGTCTTAAAATTGTAAATTGTAAATCATAAGATTATGATTTTCACTGATTATATGAAGTTATTTCTTCATATTTCAGGTTTTATAAGAGCACCGACTATCATCTCTGTTATTCTGTGTAAGTATAAGCAATATTTGTGTATGTGTGTGTGTGTTATTTTTGACAGAAAAGGCTTGACAGTTTCAGTCCTCTTTCACATTTATTACATAGAAAAGATGTATCAGGATAAAAATCTAAAGTCATTTGGAATAACATGAGGGTGAACAAACAATATAATGTTTATTTTTGTGTGAACTGTCCTTGCCAAGCTTGCAAAGACTGCTTTTACTTGTTTTCTTTTTATGTATTTGGTCAATTGTCTGTTATTACACATATTGCATCCTTACTAATGTTTTTGATGAATTTGTATCATTAGCATTTTTTTTCAGATGTTGTGGCCTGTATAACTGTCACACAAGAGACAACACAGATAGCAAGTAACCATTGAAAAATGTTAAATCAGTGTTAATGTGTCAACGTTAACCGCATTGAATCAATATTACTTTTGCACCCACAATTAATATTGAAAAAAATGTTGAATTTTTGTCAAAAAAAAAAAATCAATGGTAATGGCATTAAATCAGTGTTACAATGTGATATTAGATACATCATGCTTGCACTCTCAGTAAATGAAACTACAACTACAACTGATTTAAAGCCACACAGCCTGAAATCAACTGAAGATAAAAGTCAATAAATCTCTCAAGATCTCAGCAGAGGAGGATTAAACAACTCCAAAAAGAGCATTACCAGCTTGACTTATTACTAGCCAGTTTGACTTTATTTCTGCTATTCACCTGCAGACATTCTTTTTGAGAATTAACAGAGGTTTAGATGTTTTATTGAACAGTTTGTTTTTCAGTGTTTCTTTAGTTGGGCAGTTTGACACTTGGCTTTTTATGTGAGTTTGTGGTCTTTGTAACAGTGTTTACCAAAACATGTAATTTGTTGCAAAGAAAATGAGGAACAAAAATTATTAAGTGATATAGTTTTCATCATCATAAAGTAGAGTAATTTACTAATTGTATCCTTGACCAACAGTGGTTATTTGTTCTTAATAGATTATATTCACCAACAATACTTTCTTTCAACAAGTAAATTAGTAAATTATTCTACTTTATGATGAAAACTACATCACCTGATCTTATTTGCTTCTGGTTCAATGAATTATGTGTTTTGGTGAACACTGTTACAAAAGGGGCTTTCGCACCGGAGGAATCTTTTTTTACCTAGTACCCGGATTTTGCCGTGTTTGCACCACAGGAACTAGGAAGCATTTTAGTTCTAGGAACTCCTTTTGGGGAACTAAATTAGCTCCTACTTCAGAGTAGGGTCTAACCCAGCACTAAAGGAACTATATGTGACATAAGTGTACATTGATTGGTCAAACGCATGTCAAACACCAGCACCCGGTATTTTTTAAAAAGCTGTGTAAACATATTATTTCACGAACATGGAAAAAAGCAATAACGGCATTTACCTGCTCTCTGCAGGGTTGTGTTCTTTTCTCTACCTCAATGATATGTAATACTGAAAGTTGTCATATGAGATTTCGTCTCTTAGCCCCACTTTTTGCTCTTTCAGTCATGTAAATTATGCATTTACATTCCATCTCCGTTATCATGAAACCCACGACACACAAAACACACAGCTCCGATCACGGCATCCTCCATCCACCAGTTTTTAACGTTTGTAAATGCTGCTGTCAGCCGCTTCTGAGTTCATATTGCCATTGAGAATGCAACCAGGAACATGGCCCACGGGAGAAATTAGTTTTTTGGGGAACTATCCTAGTGGCTAGTTCCTATAACTGAATTCCTAGAACTATGTGGTGCAAAAGCCCCTAAAGACCAAACTAAAGCAAACACTAATCACCATAATGGTGACACCGAACCTTTTCAATAAAACATCAATATCTAAACCTCTGTTAATTCTCAGTAATACTCTTCGATATATGAAAGGCAGAAAAAATTCAAGCTGGTTTGTAATAAGTGAAGCTAGTAATGTTCTTTTTGGAGTTGTTTAATCCTCCTCTGCTGAGATCTTGAGAGATTTATTGACTTCTTTTATCTTCAGCTGATTTCAGACTGTGTGGCTGTAAGTCAGTTGTAGTTGTTGTTTTTCATTTTCTGAAAGTGCAAGCATGATGTTGAAAAAACATCCAATTGTAACACTGATTCAATGCCATTACCAGTGATTTTTAAAAAAAAAAAATTCAACATTAATTGTGGGTGCAAAAGTGATATTGATTCCATGTGGTCAATGTTAATATTGATTTACCATTATTTTGATGGTTGTTTGCTATCTGGGATCCATAGTTGATAATGTATTGTGCTGTGTTTTTTTTTTTTTTGTTGTTGTTGTTGTTGTTTTTTTTTTGGTATTAAGATCTGTAGATTGGTGTGTTAGATTAGAATATAAATCCGTATGCATCAAGGTTAGTTATTTTGTCAATGCTAAATAAAAAGAGAGAAATATTTTCATAACAGCTAATCTCTCTGATCCCTGCTACAACTACACTGTGTGAGACAATCCATGGAGATCCATCAATAATACACATGCTTCAGTCATAAAGTGTGACCAGTATGTCTCCTGGAGCGGCTGGTATCGTCTCTTCATTAACAGCACGAGCGCTCATATCCCAGACACGTGTGTTGCTCAGTATAGCTGTGGCACTGATGTTCCACTGTGGATACGTGGTGGACACCCAACAGTTGAGGATGGAGTTGTCACTCGAGATGTCTGCGGTCACTCAAATGATTCTGACAACGCACTATAAGTGCACATGCTTATTACGTGTTTAGTCTATCTACCTTATTTTCAACGCGGAAATAAGCTGTTTTCTGTGAATGTGCGAGACTTCTGACTTCTTAGCCGCTACAAGGAAATAATGAGAAGAATATCAAAGTGCAGTAAACTGTAAAATTAAGTTGGATTGGCAAGTGCTCTGTAAAAGAATGCGTATGCGCAGGTGAATAGTCTTTTTTTACTAAGTGACAATGGCAACTACTTGTCTGGCATGCGGAATACGTTTTTAGTCCTTGGCGTGGATCCGTGTGAGCGGGGATTGTTTTGATAATGTTGTCATCTGTACGAAGAAAAAACATTCACTTTTTTGCACTTTTTCACTTTTATTAAATTAATATTTTTGATAGACCCTTGCTTTGGTCTAATTGTTTTTCAGTGTGCGGACAATTTTGGCAGAATCTGTAATCAGATTACAGAACATTAAATATGTTTTTATTTGAAACATTGTACACAGCAAAATCCCCAGTGTTAAATTAACACCCCAAAGTGAGTCTTACCGGGTGTTAAAAGTAACACTGAAGCAGTGTTAAAGTTAATGAGATAATTGATTGATTGAGTGAAGATTGACAATTAGTGGTGACACCTGATGTTAATAAGCGGAATCATTGAAGGAAAGAGAGAAAGGTGTTAATTAATGTTTTATGGAATGTTTCATTTCAAGTCACCATGATAGAGGTCAGTGTTTGCTTCGGTTGGGCTCTTGACTCTTTACTTTTTATTACTCGTTTTTCCTTGGCTGTTCAAACTTTTTTTTTGTAAAGCACATTTATTATGGCCAGACAAAATGTGATCTGGTCACAATATGTTTTGATGATGACATTATCATCATGCAATGGCCTGATGTCATTTAGAGTCTAACCATATGTTTGATGTGTAACTTCAGTATTGGTGATTGTAGCCCTGTGATTTTACAGCTGGTGATCCAACAGCAATATGAACAATTAAAAAAGAAAAAACACTTTGCACAGAAACTTTTGTGTTTAAACACACACAGACATCAAGAATCAGCATATGATTCTCAAGAACGGTGACAATAAATAAATACAAAATACTGACAAACAGATCAACATCACAAAACAAGCTACTGTCACAACAAAACAACAGCAAAATAAAAGCAAACATGAACAATCTATGAAAATTACAGGACAATTCAGCTGCATAATTTATTCATGCAGCAATGCATGATGGGAGCCGTGGATGAGTTTTGATTGGTGGCTCCCATCATGCACTGCAACATGAAGCACTTTGTTTGATTGTCACCATCGTTGAGGTTCATATGCTGATTCTTGATGTCTGTGTGTGTTTTTTGAAAAAAACTTCAGATTACAAAAGCTCTGCTTGATCTCAAGCGGTAACAGATTTGCTATAAAGGAGAATTATAACGTCTATATGACCGGTTAACAATACTGGATGTCACCAATGAATCAGGCCATTTCACGATGAGAATGTCATCATCGAAACACAACCATTTTGACTGGGACTGTGCTTCCCAAAGCATTGTAAGCCTAAATTGATCAACTCTGGCTTATAACGCTTTTGGGAAATACAGCCCAGATCATTGTTAAGCACATTTAAACTAACACAAAATTGGAACAACCAGAGAAAAATTAAGAGTTAATCAAGAGCTCAACTAAAGGAAATGCTTTTCACCATCATGGTGACTTCAAACTAAACTTTCATTAAAACATTAACATCTAAACAGTTAAGAACTTTTGTTGATGTATGACAGCAATAAAATCAAACTGGTTGATAATAAGTGTAATAATGTTTAATGGCTGGAAGTCAGTTGTAGTTGTCATGTCTTTTTTTTTTTTTTTTTTCTCTTGTTGTTTCTTCAGTGATTCTGCTTATTAACATCAGGTGTCACTTCTGATTGTCAATTACCACTCAATCATCAATCAATTATCTCATTAACTTTAACACCAGTGTTACTTTTAATACTCAGTAAGATGGACTCATATGTACACTTTGGGGTGTTAATTTAACACTGGGGATTTTGCTGTGTATGCATACAACAACATTAAAATGCAACATTAAAATGAATTACAGCAACATTAAAATGAAAACAATAATAAATTAACACATAAAATAAATATATATGTAATGTTGGAATTATTGTTTTGTACCACTGACTGAGCAGGTTTACATATCCATTTATGCTACATAGCATTTTTATTGGAAGAACTCTAATATTTTCCTATTTCTTAGATCTGCATTTATCAAGCTTGTTTACTTTGTGGGGTTCAGACATGAGGTATTGGAACTGGCTTTTTAATGTTCTCAGAATTATTTGGTGTCCAAGGATTAGATTTGCTACATCTTTACGACATTCAGTACAGTTTTCATGTGTATGACTTGTTCAGGCAAAGTGATCATTATTTCATACTTTGCTGGTAAATATATTTACATGTACACTTTTGTACAGAGTATTATTTGTGTGATTTTTGATTCACTGGTATTCATCAGTCTTTTTTTTTTTTCAGTCATTACTAACATCTGCAGCATCAATACAACAGTCACACCACAGACGACCTCAGCTGGTAATGTTGATGTAATGTCTGATGTTTCCTCTGTTGGATTGTGTTTTGGCTGAATGTTTGTGGATCTGTAGATTTGAACAGGTGTTCAAGTGTGTTCCCAGCTAAAAAAAAAAATATGTTCTCTAAATATTCAGTGTTGGTTCAGAGAGCATAAAAAATGTCCAGTTTTCTTGATATTAGAGGAACATATTTTAAAAGGTATGATGTTTCTCAAATGTTATTTTCAACTTAATTTTGATTTAAAATTCAACATTCTAAGAACATTGATTTGTAAAATTCCAAGAAGAAAAAAATGTCCAGTTTCCTTAATGTTAATAGAATGTTATTTAAAGGTTAGTATGATGATTTTAACATGTTGATTTGCTTTATCAATACAGAAAAGTTTTCAGAAAAAATTGCTGATAAAGAAGAAACTTTGAGTTTCTTACTTTTCAATAATGCTTGATTTCCTTAAATCAGCAATTACAGAAAAAAACAGTAATTTGCGTTTTATTAAAACAGACAACAAAAGTCAAGGGTCAAGAGCTCAACTAAAGCAAACGCTGATCTCCATGATGGTGACCTCAAACTAAACATTTTCAATAAGACATCTTTGCCATAACTTCATATACACCTTATTTGTGAAAAAACACACCTTACTTGTGAAAATAGTACCAAAGCAAATAAAAAAAAAATAAAAAACTGTAAGCTGCACTTCTGGATACATTTTATTAATAATATACATTTTTCAGAAACATGTTAATTTCTTGAAATATTTTCATTACCAGCTAATCTCTCTGACCCCTGCTACAACTACACTGTGCTAGACAATCCATGGAGATCCATCAGTAATACAGATAACTCTATGTGTGACGTCTCTGTCTCCTGGAGCGGCTGGTATCGTCTCTTCATTAACAACATGAGCGCTCATATCTTAGACACGTGTGTTTCTCAGCATCATTGTGGCACTCAAGTCCCACTGTGGATGCGTGGTGGACACCCAACAGTTGAGGATGGAGTCGTCACTCGAGATGTCTGTGGTGAAGCTTTTTACTGCTGCTATTACCTGTTAAATCCCATTAAAGTCAAAGCCTGTCCAGGCAATTATTATGTCTATGAACTGGTTAGTCCAACTTTCTGCAATTCAGGATACTGTGCAGGTAATTTTATCTACATGAGCTCTTTACATATTGTGTTGTCTTTCTACACATGTTTGTGTTTCTGTTCATTAAACACTATTAATGTCTGAAACTTTCAGACACTGGCAGCATTACCACTACAGCTGTCACACCAGAGACCATCTCACCTGGTAATGTAACACACTGAATGTTTTCTTATGTATGTACAGTTCTGTACCATTGGATAGATGTGTGCTTGTGTCAGAAGAGTAAAATATTTACTGTACCAGTATACACTGTTAAAAATGTTACTCCAGGTTAATAACTGCATGACTTGCACAGTAATTTCACAGTAGGATTTCTCTTGTATCTAACTGCACTCTCAAACAATTACTGTAAACAAACAATATCATACTGTATTTCTACAGTGCAGGTACCCAGCATGCAATGCAGCAGGAACAGATTATGCTGTAGAGTTTCTTGATACTTTTTGGTTTTATCTGTGCCGCTGAACTTTTAGCAGTTTGTATTGTTTGTTTATTTCGTAATGTTCAGAATTGATCTTTATTATTATTTGTTGAGTGTCACCATTGTTGTGTTTTGTAAGTCGAGTATTGATGTCTGTGCATCATTTGGTGTTAATGCTGTTCTTTTGAACTTTCTATTCATCAAAGAATCCTGAAAAAGAAATATTGTACACAAACATTTTGTACAATTGTACACAATAAATGTTTCTTGAGCATCAAATCATCATATTAGAATGATTTCTGAAGGATCATGTGACACTGAAGACTGGAGTAATGATCCTAAAAATTCAGCTTTGCCAACACAAGAATAAATTACATTTTAAAATATTTTCAAATAGAACACAGTTATTTTAAATTGTAATAATATTTCACAATATCACTCTTTTTACTGTATTTTTAATTAAATAAATGCAGCCTTGGTGAGCAGATGAAACTTGTTTTTAAAACATTAAAAATCTTACCGATTCCAAACTTTTCACTGGTAGTGTATATGTTTCATGTTTTTATTTTGGGCTCAAAAACAGCCCAAAATATTCACACACAAATTCAAATATGTGACAATTTGCAAATGCAGGAAATGTAAAATCTTTTAAGAATTTGTGACCATATTTTGCATTTGGAAATAACATTTTGTGAATATCAATTAGGTTATGCATTTGGGAATTGTATTTAGTGAATATATTTATATTGACACTATGACTTCATATTGGTGTTTATCTCTCTGCAGACCCCTGCTACAACTACACTGTGCTGAACGATACATGGAGATCCATCAATAATACATATTCCTCCTCCAATTGCGACAACTCTGTCACCTGGAGCGGCTGGTATCGTCTCTTCATTAACAACATGAATGCTCAGATCCCAGACACGTGTGTTGCTCAGTCTAGCTGTGGCACTATGGTACCAATGTGGCTACGTGGTGGACACCCAAAAGTTGAGGATGGAATTATCAGCCGAGAAGTCTGTGGTCATTGGAACAATTACTGCTGCTATTACGGGTCTTATCCCATTAAAGTCAAAGCCTGTTCAGGCAATTACTATGTCTATAAGCTGGTTATACCACCTGTCTGCAATTCAGCATACTGTGCAGGTAATTATATTCACATGAGGTTTTTCTACACATTCATGATGTTTGTGTCTCCATGTCTGTGTCTATATTTAAAGATGAAGAATGGAGTTGATTTCATGTGTTCTGATTGGTTAATGCCATCTTCTTCAGTTCACAGAATATGAAATTGGTCAGGTAGACATTATATGCACACTGTAAAAAATTGTCCTATGAATTTACAGTAAAATACTGGCAAAAAAGTTGCCAGTAATTTACTGTTAATTTTACAGTTCTTTACTGTAATCTACATTACAGTATGTTGCTGTAAAAATACCATGCACTCAATTAAAACTCGAGTCAACTAATTTCATTTGCAGAAATCGACTGCCTTAAATTGGCTGACTTCCATTTAAATTCATAAGATAATATTTATAACTATATGACCATATTATGCACTTGAACTTATTTCATTTGAGTCCACTAAAAAGAATATTACTAAAGTACAAATAACCAAATTAAACAAAAAAATTAAAACTCAAAACATCAAGTTAGTGATGGGCGATTTCAAAACACTGCTTCATAAAGCTTTGAAACCTTTACGAATCTTTTGTTTCGAATCAGTGGTTCAGTGTTTCTCAGCTCATCACTGACTGAAGCACAGGCTTTACTCTCCAGCACAATGGTGACCCACAAAACTCAGACAACAGAAACCCTTTAAGTTGCTTCTTTATCAGCAATATTGCAGGTATTTATGGAAAACATTTCTGCATTGATAAAGCAGATCAACATGCCAGCTTTAACAGACAAACAACTGTATTAAAGTGGTTTAAACAACTACTTTTTGGCATAGTTTTGCTTACCTTTGGAACTGAAACATTTGAGAAAAAATAATAAATTCAACCAAAGTGATAAAGTCATTTGTAATACTGAAATGATTTATGTAAGATTCTCCAAAACTATTTAAAAGTTAAATACAACACACTTAGACATTTTATGTTTTTTTTTTTTTTTTCATGTTCTTGGAATGTTACAAATCAACGTTCCTAGAATGTTGAATTTTAAATCAAAATCAAGTTAAAAAAATGTTTGAGGAACATCATACTGTTTAAAACACATTCCTCTAACGTCAAGAAAACATTTTTTTATGTTCCCAGAACCAACACTGAATATTTAGAGAATGTTTTTATAAGAAAATGCTGTTAGCTGGGTTTGTGTCTCTAGATAAAGAGAGCAGAGGTGGAAAGAGTACTTATAACTACATGAGCTCTTTTTATTGTGTTTGTTGATTTATTGGTATCCATCAGTCATTATTTTTTCAGCTGTTACTGAGATCAGCACCGATACAACAGTCACACCACACAGCAAAATCCCCAGTGTTAAATTAACACCCCTCAGTGTACATATGTGTCCACACTACAGGGTGTTAAATGTAACACTGAAGCAGTTTTAAAGTTAATGAGAAAATTAAGTGATGATTGAGTGATGATGGACCATTATTGAAGACACCTGATGTTAATAAGCAAAATCATTGAAGGAAAGAGAAACAACAAGAGCAGAAAAAAGAGATTGCATTGTTTCAGTTCCTTTACACATGGTCACTTCTATGACATCTACCAGTCCGACTTCTACAGGTGAATGTGTTGCTGAACTGGAATGTGGCTTTCAAAAGAAGCTCCTTCTAATAACTGTCTTCATGAAGAACAGTAATTCAGCATTTGATTCTAATTTAACATCTATTTCCATCTGCTTTTGTTTCAGTTCCTTTACCTCTGGTCACTTCCACAACATCTACCAGTCCCACTACTACAGGTGAATGTGTTGCTGAACTGGAATGTGGCTTTCAAAAGAAGCTCCTTCTAATAACTGTCTTCATGAAGAACACAGTAATTCAGCATTTGATTCTGATTTAACATCTATTTCCATCTGCTTTTGTTTCAGTTCCTTTACCTCTGGTCACTTCCACAACATCTACCAGTCCCACTACTACAGGTGAATGTGTTGCTGAACTGGAATGTGGCTTTCAAAAGAAGCTCCTTCTAATAACTGTCTTCATGAAGAACAGTAATTCAGCATTTGATTCTAATTTAACATCTATTTCCATCTGCTTTTGTTTCAGTTCCTTTACCTCTGGTCACTTCCACAACATCTACCAGTCCCACTACTACAGGTGAATGTGTTGCTGGACTGGAATGTGGCTTTCAAAAGAAGCTCCTTCTAATAATTGTCTTCATGAAGAACACAGTAATTCAGCATTTGATTCTAATTTAACATCTATTTCCATCTGCTTTTGTTTCAGTTCCTTTACCTCTGGTCACTTCCACAACATCTACCAGTCCCACTACTACAGGTGAATGTGTTGCTGAACTGGAATGTGGCTTTCAAAAGAAGCTCCTTCTAATAACTGTCTTCATGAAGAACACAGTAATTCAGCATTTGATTCTGATTTAACATCTATTTCCATCTGCTTTTGTTTCAGTTCCTTTACCTCTGGTCACTTCCACAACATCTACCAGTCCCACTACTACAGGTGAATGTGTTGCTGAACTGGAATGTGGCTTTCAAAAGAAGCTCCTTCTAATAACTGTCTTCATGAAGAACACAGTAATTCAGCATTTGATTCTGATTTAACATCTATTTCCATCTGCTTTTGTTTTAGTTCCTTTACCACCGGTCACTTCCACAACATCTACAAGTCATACTTCTACAGGTCAGTGTAATGCTGGACTTTGTTTCATTCAAGTCTGTTTTGTTGACAATTTCTGTCTCGTTAATGTTATTTAGAGACAGTCACTAACACATATTCATGCAATCTGAGTTTGATTTGATGTTTCTCTTGATGTTACATATAAAATGACACTCTCCTTACCTAAATGAATGCAGTGAAATTGTGTGCTTTGCCTGTTTTTAATGGCAAAGTTATAAAGATATGACATTGGGAATAACAGAGTCTCATGATCCTCAGTAATAATAATTTTTAAAGGTACACTATATAACTTCCCAGATAGCAAGAAACCATCGAAACAATGTTAAATCAATGTTAATGTGTCAATGTTAACTGCATTGAATCAACATCACGTTTGCATCTGCAATTGATGTTTGAAAAAATGTTGAAATTTCATCCAAAAATCAATGTTACAATGTGATGTTGGTTCAATATCATGCTTGCATTCTCAGAAAATGAAACAACAACTACAACTGACTTAAAGCTACACAGCCTGAAATCAACTGAAGATAAAATAAGTCAATAAATCTCTCAAGATATCATCAGAAGTTCTTTCTGAGAATTAACAAAGTTGATGTTTGATTGAAAATGTTGTCACCATTATGATTATCAGTGTTTCCTTTAGTTGGGCAGTTTGACTCTTGGCTTTTTGTATGTGAGTTTGTGGTCTTTGTAACAATGTTTACCAAAAACACATAATTTGTTGCAAAGGAAACCAGAAACAAAGATAAGTGATATAGTTTTCAGCATCATAAAGTAATATTTCCTGGAGCAAATGTGGTTATTTGTTATTCATAGATTTTATTCACCAACAATACTTTCTTTCAACAGATCAGACATTGTGAATTTTTGAATACATTATATGATTTTTTTAGACACACATTAAAGAATCAGCATAAGAATCTTAACAGTCGTGACATGCTTCATGCTGCAATTCATGCTGGGAGCCATGAGTTTTATACTGTGGTGGCTCTCAGCATGTCACCATTGTTGAGATTCATATGCTGATTCTTCATGTCTGTGTCTGTCTAAAAATAATGTATGTTAAAAATCAAAATTCAGAATGTCTGATCTGTGGAAAGAAAGTATTGTTGGTGAATATGATCTATTAACAACAAATAACCACTTTAATGAATTATTCTACTTTATAATGCTGAAAACTACATGATCACATGATCATGTTTGTTATTGGCTTTTTTTTTTTGCAACACATTATGTGTTCCGGTAAACAGTGTTACAAAAACCACAATCTCACATAAAATGCCAAAACACTGATCATCATAATGGTGTCCAAACATTTTCAATAAAAGGAATTTAAAAGGAATTTCATTCTGAAAGGAATTTAAAATGATTTATTAGACTTTTCTCATTCCAGGTCTGATTATCACACTGTTGGAAGACTGCAGGGTAAGTTGATGAAGGGTAAATTTCTGAAACAACAGCTCAATAATGCAAAATAATGTGTACTGTTTTGTATTTTTTCAGTGTTGTTGGTTATTTGCACGTAGATATATAATATGCTGAACTATTTGTTGTTTCTTTTACACAGTTAAAAATGTAATGTGAAATTACAGTATATTCCAGGTTAACAATTGCTTTACTTTCTCAGCACTTCTACAGTAGGACTTATCTTGTAACTAACTGCACTCTCAGAAATTTATTGAAGAAATCTACAGTACATTACTACTGTTACTTTGGTCAAGTTTTTGCAATTTACTGTTTAAAAAAAAAAAAAAAGCTTGACTTTACTGTGAGCTTACAGTATTATAAAATAAAAATTACTGAAAACAATATCATGCTGTATTTCTACAGTGCATATATACTATGAAAGTACCCAGCATGCAGTGTGGCATAAATAGATTGTGCTGTAGAGTTTCTTGATTCTTGTTGGTTTTATCTGTGCTGCTGAACTTTTTTTGGTTCACTTTTAGAAGTTTGTGTTCATTATTTATTTCATAATGTTCAGAATTTATCTTTTTTATTATTATTATTTATTGAGTGTCAACATTGTTGTGTTTTGTATCTCGAGTATTGTTGTCTGTGTATCAGGTGACAGAAGAAAAAATATTATGTTGCAAGATGATGTCACCCCTTTCAAAGATAAATCTCAGCAGCTGCTTCACTAGTGTGAAATATGCATCCATGAACAATTTTGAATTTGAAATAAGTTATTGGTAAATGTTTATGCTAAAATAACACTAATAATAATATAGTTTGATTCATTTATAATCAGCCAATTAGCTTATTTTATATTCTAGCTTGTCATTGTTTTAACAGATGTCTTCATTTATCACACTTCTGACTTGGCTTGATCTGAAATTTGAATATGAATATACAAGGTCCGAGATCCCAAGCAAATGGAACACTAATCACCATTGCGGTGACTTTAAAACAATTACAGTAGTAAACATTTATAATTTCTTACAGTGGTATGGTTAAAGACAACTTTATAATGTGAATTCACAGTAAAACAAGAGCAGTAAATTACTGTGATGTCAGCATCATTTTGTTGTTGATTCATAGTAATTCATAAGAAAATGACCCAGTATACATTAATTTCACCATACATTTCTGACTACATTAATTTCTTGTAAAATAATACTCATTAATCCTGTAAATTCCTGGCAGTTTTTACAATGAACTTTGTAGGAGAATACAAATAATTAATTTTTATTTGACTTGAAAAACAGTATAAAATCATCAAATACTCCACAGTGCACACAGGTTCAGTTTTCAGTTTTATTTGTAAAGCTCAATTGTGATTTCAGAGTCAGACCACAGGACGATGTGTAGAAAATCTTCTTGACCGGATAGAGAACATTACAACTAAAGTGCTCCCATTGACCGTAAGACAAAAATGACAAAATAATCATTATTTGTCACTCACATAAATTATTCCATAGAAATACTTTTGTTTCAACGTTTACAATGTTCATATTTATATGATCACTAAAATAGGATGTGAAAACTATTTTGGATATGGTCCTCAACGCTTCAGAGAAGGTTTTAGAGTCATCGTCAGCCGACCCAAATAAACTGGTGTCAGATGGAAACCGTGTGTTAAAAGCCAGTGAGAAGCTTGTGTCCATGCTGGTGATGTCAACAAACACAACTGCCAATGTCAGTTTCACTCTTGACAATGTGGGTAAGTGAAAACAGAACTGTAAATAGGCTGTGAAATCACTGACTTAATGTGCTCCAGTCTAGAAGACATTTTCACTTTTTTAAATTATTAACTTTTAAAACTACTCTGTTACGGATTTATTCCCATAATTGTTTTGTTGTTGTTGTTGTTGTTTGTTTTTTGTTTTTATTAAACAGAGGTAGAAATCTTCATGGTTGGACCAAATGTCACCTTAGATAAGATCCCTCGACTTGACACGACAAATTCTTCTGTGGACATTGATCTCATTGGGATCGCCAAGAACAACATTGAAACAAGTACATTAAATATCTTGATGTGATTTTATTTGAAGAAAGAAACATAAACACACTAAACCACATTTACTTAGAGTTTATTATTATTAATATTATCAATATTGTTTTTGTTTTACAGCATTGAATGGAAGTTTCTTTTTCTTTTTCTGTTTCTGTCAGGATCAGCTGCTGTGGCTTTCATGAGCTACAACTCAATGGAGAATCTACTGAAGCCCGACTTCTTCAACACATCAAATGACACGATTAAAACCATGATGTCCACTGTGATCTCAGCTACTCTTCCCAAAACCACCAACACTAAACTCACCAAACCAGTCAACTTCACCCTCAAACACATCAGAGTGAGAGACTGAAATGTGTTTTTGATCAACCTGAGAACTGATGAACATCTGAAAACATCTAATATTCAGTCTTGAAATATTTTCTGCATGTTCTTTCTTCTTTCTGCAGGAGTTTGACCCCAGCGGTTCTCTGTCCTGTGTGTACTGGAGCATCAGCGAGTGGATTGTAGATGGTTGTTCTGTTTTAGAGACCAACAGCAGCTACACTCTGTGTTCCTGTGTTCATCTGTCGACATTCGCTCTCATCATGCAAACCAGCAGACCACCAGTGGTACGAGAACATTTATAGTGACCACTGAAGAACAGCACAGATTTGGCACTCATGTACTCTGACATGTTTTCTTAGAGCGACTCACTGCTGGATCTGTTGAATTTGGTGTGTGTGATCGTGGGGCTGGTGTTCTTCAGTTTGGCCCTGTTGACCTTTGCCCTTTGTCAGTGGAGTCCTGGAGTGAATAATGTGGCTCGAATCAACCTCTGCATCAGTCTTCTGCTGGCTCACCTTCTGTTCCTGCTCACACAACAGTTCCTGAGCCTCATACGCCCTCTGCAGGTGAGAATGATGAAGGAGCCCTACAGCTCAGCACAGCCTCACTGAGAATCATCATAACCGTCTCTCTTGGTCTCCAGGTGTTGTGTGCCGTGATATCAGGTGTGCTGCACTTCCTCTTTCTCTCCGGCTTTATGTGGATGTTCATTGAAGCTGTGCTGCTCTTCATCTGTGTGAAGAACCTATCACAGATCAGCTCCATTAATAGGGAGGTGCTTAGCAGTGGATTCCTGTGTGTGATTGGATATACGGTTGCTCTGGTTGTTGTGGCCGTATCTGCTGTGGTGGATCATAAAGGCTATGGAAGTGAAATGTGAGTTTAGTTTGAAGGACTCTTTGCTGAACATCTTCATCCATGTTTGTTCATTGATTATTTTACATTGATTATCTTCCTCCAAACAGGTGCTGGATTAAAATCGATAAAGGCTTCATCTGGAGTTTTCTGGGACCTGTTTGCATGATACTAACAGTAAACACATATTTCTTATTTAATTTTGCTCATGCCTTTGTATTAAATGGAAAACAATGTGATTAATTACTTCTTTTTTTTTTTTTACTTTTTTTTTTGCAGTCAAACACGATTCTCTTCATCAAAATCATCATCATTCTGAGCTCAACTCTCAAAAATCTCAATGCTAAAGTTTCACAGATAAAACAAACCAAGTAACAAAAACATGATTTAATTGCTCTGTTTAAAAAAGTACTTGTAGTCAATAAAAACACATTAACTCTCTCTGTTTCCCTACAGGATTATGGTATTTAAAACACTGTCTCAGTTTGTGGTTCTTGGTTGCTCCTGGATTCTGGGTTTCTTCACTAATGGCAGGAAAGAGCTGGAGATCATCTTCCTGATCTTGAACTCCCAGCAGGGAACCTTCATCTTCCTGATCTATTGTGTTCTTAATAAAGAGGTCAGAGATTTTTCAATTCTACTCTATGAGTAAACCATTTCAGTGTCTCCAGAGACAGTAAGAAAAAGCATCAGTATTTACTTTGAAAAATGCAAATCTAGTCTCTTAAAACACCTTTTCTTATCTGTTTATTATAAACAAATTCCACTATGGTTGATGAGTTTCAGAGGTTAAATTTATGTCATGAAGTCACTCAGCTCTTCTCGTCTCATTCTTGTACAGATCAGGCAGCAGTACAGGAAGTTCTTCAGATATCTTTGCTCTGGACTCAAACAACACTGAGGACTACAGCATCATGATCGGGAAATAAAATGTACTGCTGAAGTGATTTTATATGACAGAATCAATGTTTTTGGATGTTAATTGTCATAGTCACCGCTCCTTTCTGCAAATGATAAAAACGTTATACAAGTGTCTTATTTTATAGCTGTTAATACTATTGATGTGAACCTCAAACTGTTTTATTTAGTCTTTTTTAAACACACAGGATTTTCTCAGTGGAGGGTGAAAAGCATATTTTTACAGATTCCTCAAAATAATCAAACTTAAATTTGTTACACACTTGTACCACTAAAGACTCTGTTTTCGTTCACTGTTTCTCCTTGCCTTGTTTGTCGTCATGGTCACTGATTTGATTTCATGTCATTGTGTTCAGATGTGCTACTGTCATTATCCCCTCTATTTAAGTTCAGCTCAGTTTATGTGTCTTTGTCAGATTTTGTCAGAGTTAATGTTGTGTCGAAATGGTCTATTGGTGTTGGATTTTATCTTGTGGATTAAATAAGCCTGTTATATCTCATCTTCTTCATTATGTCTTTGTATCTTACAACACAATGCGTGACATAAATGTTGGCAAATTAAAATAAACAAAAACAAAACAAAAAAAAAAAGTGAAAACTGTTTGTGTACAGTAAAGGGAAATAACAAATTGTATGGAATCACTTATTTATTGGATTGCATGCCATTTATCAACACAAGCCATCCAGCATTTAATATGATACTCTAAAATCGATCTATCTTACTGCAGTGTGCAACAGTGTCTCACAGCAGCCACCGAGCGAACGCACAGAGTAACGTTATAACATCATTTTCAACACTCTCAAATGTATCTAATATGATAAACAGAGCTGCGTTACCTCATACTCATGACCGGAAAAGCAGAAGCGGCGACTGTGACATAATAAAAGTTCCGCTGCTCGTGAGGCGTGTGTTGCGCAATCGCTCCAGCGGCCTCGTTCAGCTCCCACAACACTCAGTCCTGCTCTGCTTCATACTACAGTAACGTTAATAATCTCATCCATGAACATGATTTCTTCCCGAGTCCTATCCCTATTCTTTTGCACGGGCTGTGAAGTGAAGACCATATGACCCAAGATTCCACGCTCAAACTTGCCGTCATCAAGCTACGCCTTTGTTTTGAATAGGCCTCTAGCGACCTCTAGCGGACATAAATCTTACATATTGCACCTTTAATGGCAAAAGCGTCATTACACTGTATTCAGCATGAACTAGCTACCATAATATGTGAGCAACAAGTATGTGCATGCTTGTATTTTTGAGAGAATAACATTTATGCGCGGTTTTGGAAAGAACAAAAAACTTAAGTCACTGAAATAAGGCCACAAAACAAATCCTAAATATGTGTTTACACAGCCTGGTCTCATTGTTAAAACGTAAGTATTAATACGTAACTTTCAAAGACACAAAACATACATTTTTGTACGTTTAGAAAGGTGCTAAAACGTACAATATTGACGTAATTATGGCACTAAAACGTAAAAATACTTAGTTTTTACAGCGAAAAAACGTAAAATATTTACAAATCTTTCATTTCATAAAGATATATGTATAATTTCCATTTTATCGTTTTGTAGATAAATGTAAGATCCCTAAACCCCACCGCGAACCTAAACCTACCCATTTTATACAGAATGCTAAAAAAATAAAACATAATGGACAGAAATGTGTAGGTAAATGACAATTTTAGCAAAAATATAACATTAAAACGGTATTTTGAGCCGCTAATCCTACACCTACCCCAGAACCTACCCATAACCATTTCTTAAAACTCTGTACTGTTATAAAATAAAGAATAACAGACAAACAAGCATAATCACAATAATTTATTTATTTGCAAAAATGTCAAAAGTGGTTCCAAAAGTAGTTCAAATGATGACGAGTTCCAGTCGCAGTCCTCTCTGGCAGTAATAGTTTTTTATAGGGTACAGAGCAGAGTTTAATTTATTAATCCATGAAAATATGAATCCGGCTTCTTTCCTTGAAGGCGCAACACTCATTTCAAATGTCAGTCCACTGAAACACGGCATGTCGCAATCTTTGATGAAGCAGGTGAGAACCAATGAGCGTTCGATATCAGTGCCGTAAACCACGTCGTAACGCTTCTCGAGGGTGGCGCTACTTTCAAATTTGAATCATAACGAGCGCGGACTTTGACTGTGACGGTCGCTGTTGCTGTTGCTGAGAATGAAGATGAAGATGAAGATCGATGGATAAAGGGCTGAATTTGGATCTGTTCTTTACAAACATATGGATTGTAAAGATTTGGAGCACAGCGAACAAATAAAATGGATGGATTTGTGAATTTATGTTGTGCTTTGGTGTATCTTATGGTTGTATTGTCAGTCGCTGCATAGGAGAAAAATAAAAAATTATCCTGCCTACTTGTTCATATAAAACAATATATTGATTTAAATTTTGTAAGACACTTTTTGTCAAGAAAAACAGTATGCGGGTGTAACGTGGCTGTTTTAGAAGATGGCACATTGGATCCAGATGCAGCTTAAGAGTTTATTTAAACAAAACAACAGAGGTAAATCCTGGCAGAGAACACAAGAGTCCAGACAATGAACAGGTTAATCCATAACAGGGAACAACAAGAACTAAAACAAATGCACACGATACATCCGAGTAGGACAACACCAGACAAAGAACGTGAGAAATACTGGGGTATATATATACACAAGGGGTGATTGCCAAACAAGAAACACCTGGGAACAATTAGATAACTAAACAAGAAAAAACTACAAAGGACTACAAAACATGGCATGACAGGAAATACAACAAAAGTCCACAAGACAGGGGAACACAGGCTGGGATCATGACAGCGGAAGGCATGAATCTTCATAAATAATGCTGTGATTCACACCTGAGAAGACAAAGACCCACATAATGATCTGCATAATGAGCCCTTTCAGTCAGTATAGGCTATGTGAGAAAAAATGAAAGAATCAAGAATCAAAGTACAAAGTAGGTTTTACCTGGAAATAAATCCTGTTCAAAGATATAAGTGAGCATCACTTAACTGGCATTCTAAGGTGTTTGGTGTTTTTATGCACTGGAGAAAAAAAAAAAGAAAAAGAAAAAAAACTTTCCTGCTTCCAGTCAGTGATATCACCATTATTCATTCAGAATGTCCAGTGTAGGCCAATATCTGGTCACTATGATTCTCAAATCTGTGAGATAAAAGAAAAACAAAACCCTCTGTGAGCATGCTGATAACAGGATCATATCAGCTATTGTATTAATGTTAATATAATGTCCACTCTTAACAAAAAACATGATTTTTGCGATCTTATGCATGCACGTATTATTTCACATCATGTGAAGAAAATTTTGTATAGGCCTATATTTTAAATTACAGTACCAAAAGATCAAACGATTGGACACATTACTTTTTATAATAATTTGAAAGAAGTCTATGGCTTTTTATATATTATATATTATATTATATACACTACCAGTCAAAAGTTTGGAATCGGCAAGATTTTTAATGTTTTTAAAAGAAGTTTCGTCTGCTCACCAAGGCTGCATTTATTTAATTAAAAATACAGTAAAAACAGTGATATTGTGAAATATTATTTCAATTTAAAATAACTGTGCTCTAATTGAAAATATTTTAAAATGTAATTTATTCTTGTGTTGGCAAAGCTGAATTTTCAGCATCATTACTCCACTCTTCAGTGTCACATGATCCTTCAGAAATCATTCTAATATGATGATTTGATGCTCAAGAAACATTTATTGTGTACAATTGTACAAAATATTTGTGTACAATATTTCTTTTTTAGGATTCTTTGATGAATAGAAAGTTCAAAAGAACAGCATTTATTTGAAATATAATCTTTTGTAAACATTAAAAATCTTATTGTGTCCAAACTTTTGACTAGTAGTGTATATATTTACTAATGCAATTACTAATGTAAGTTATGTGTAGTAAACAAAACCGCAGGTCGATCTGCCCCATTAATTCACACTGAGACACACAAAACTTGCAGGATTCATATTTAAACAGTCTTTTTGCGGTTTAATATTCACAGACACTCTATATCGTGATTATAATAAAGAACTTAAGAATAAAAAAACGTACTATTCACAATCATCGGCTTGATCTAGTTGATCCTCGAAATGAAAATGAAACCAGTCATGCTCATCCTCTGAGGCAAATCCTTTTAAAATTATTCCTCATTGCATCCCAAAACGATGAAAAGTACATACAACTGAAAGCTTGATGCGTTTTTCTGAGCTGATGCGTCGCGGGCGTTCACTTTCTGTTGCATGTATCGCCGCAGATTTTGCGTCTGAATAACGCGCACACTCCATGGGCGTGGTCGAATTAGTGGGTAATGAGCTGACTCGCGAAAGTCTGACATGTCTCTATTTTCATACAGATTACATAAACAGAAAATATTTGTTTTTCGATTTGATTTAAATAATTTAAAACCTGACATTTCAACGTTTCTTTAGACATATGTCTCATTTTTGTGTGATTAGTATGTTACAGTACATTTTCTGAGGACTATCAGATTGGACTTCATTCAGAGAGAGACTGCGGATCATGCATCATGTTAGTCTTCTTTATTTTGCAAAAATCACAACATTTTGTTTTTACTCTGAGTGTACACAAATAAAAGAAGACATTTCACAGATTAGAATGGTATATAACTCTTAATTGATATGTCCAAAACTGATAGAGTATTTTTAGTCTCTTTCACACTCATAAGTAAAAAAGCAAGGTGGTATCGCCTGGCGTGACCGCCGACTCCAGAGTGTTAATACCAGGTGTAAACAGGGCCTTATAGTGACCATTGAAGAACAGCACAGATTTGGCACTCATGTACTCTGACATGTTTTCTCAGAGCGACTCACTGCTGGATCTGTTGAATTTGGTGTGTGTGATCGTGGGGCTGGTGTTCTTTCTTTTGTCAGTGGAGTCCTGGAGTGAATAATGTGGCTCGAATCAACCTCTGCATCAGTCTTCTGCTGGCTCACCTTCTGTTCCTGCTCACACAACGGCTCCTGAGCCTCATACGCCCTCTGCAGGTGAGAATGATGAAGGAGCCCTACAGCTCAGCACAGCCTCACTGAGAATCATCATAACCGTCTCTCTTGGTCTCCAGGTGTTGTGTGCCGTGATATCAGGTGTGCTGCACTTCCTCTTTCTCTCCGGCTTTGTGTGGATGTTCATTGAAGCTGTGCTGCTCTTCATCTGTGTGAAGAACCTATCACAGATCAGTTCCAAAAAGAGGGAGGTGCTTGTGAACTTTCACAGATGAAACAAAGTAACAAAAAGTAACAAATATTAAGAGGCTCAACAGCTAGAGGATCAAACCACTGCCTGCTGCTGCTTCTGATTGCTTTTAGAGGGAAAAGTTGCCCCTAACTGCTGATCTAGGATCTGTTTTCTTCATAATACTAGCATATTAGCGAAAAGGTGTTTGGCAACTACTCAGCACGTATATTCTCAGCGGTGAGCGATGTAGCCAGACACAGACACGCAGTGGCCAATCATATGTGTTTTAAGTTAGAATTCACTCACCGCTTGAGTTTTTGTCCAGTACTGAGTTCTGCATTCTCACAAATCATCTCTATCAAAGTGTAGACATTATGTAAATAAGAGATTCAGTTCACTGATTAATGTAACACAACCTTGTGAGATCGCAATGAATGAGTGACAGCTTTTTAGTGATATAAAGGGAGTGCTCTTTGTGCACTAGTATAACAATTAATATAATGTATTCAGAATTTGATTAAAACTTTTGTTTTCCATACTTGACAAGTGGCTATGTACACGCTTCTATGTCAACACTATCGATGCTGCAATGAATCTGCAACAGTCAGTTGGAAGAAAGAGTAAGTAAAGTGGCTTAAACAACTTTTTTTTTTTCTGTAATTGCTAACTTAAGAAATTGAAGTGCTGTATCAAACCCAACCAATGTGAAAAATATAATTTGCAATACTGTCATTGTTAACTTTTTGTTTAAAACCTTGTTTTGTGTCATTTATCACAGACATTAACATTTGGCATATGAAACACAACAATGGTGACATGCTTCATGCCAGCATACAAAACACATTCATGGTTCCCAGCATGCATTGCGACATAAATAAATCATGCAGCTGAATTTTTTTTTGATTATTACCATTGTTGAGGTTTGTATGATGAGTGCTGAAGTCTAAGTGTGTCAATTTTGACTTCCAAATAGTTTTGGACAATATTACACAAATCACTTCAATGTTAAAAAAGAATTTTATCACATTTTCGAGTTTATTATTTCCTTTTCACATAACACTTCAACACCAAAAGAAAAAAAAAATTATGAAAAAGCAGTTTGACTGTCTTTATCAATGCAGAAATATTTTCTGAAAAAAAACATTGAACTGCAGAATTTGCATGCTGTTATTTATCATGTTGTGCCGAAAGCAAATGCATCAAACATTTGCTTTCGACACAACCACAACGTGATAAATAACAGCATGCAAATTCTGCAGATATATATATATATATATATATATATATATATATATATATATATATATGCCCAGCTAACAGAATTTTGTTATGAGAACGTTCTCTAAATATTCAGTGTTGGTTCTGGGAATGTAAAAAACGTCCAGTTTTCTTGACGTTAGAGGAACGTGTTTATAAGGTATAATGTTCCTCAAACGTTCTTTCAACTTAATTTCGATCTAAAATTCAACATTGTAGGAATGTTGATTTGTAACATTCCAAGAACATGAAAATGTTCAGTTTCTTTAATGTTAGTAGAATGTTATTTAAAGGTTAGTATGATGTTCCTGAAACATTCTTTCAATCATTCAAACACCTGCTGTGAACAAGCACTGAAAGAAAGAGAAATAAGAACACAAACTACAACTTTCTTCAGCCACAGCCTTAGATGAACTGAAGATAAAAGACATTAAATCTCTGAAGATCTGATTAAACAACTCCACAAACAGCATTACCAGCTTCACTTATTACTAACCAGACTGACTTTATTTCTGTCACACGTCTACAGAAGTTCTTATTGAGAATTAACAGAAGTTTAGAAGTTTCATTTGAGGTCACCATCATGGAGGTTGGTGGTTGCTTTAGTTGAGCTCTTTCTGCATTGATAAAGACAGTCAAACAACTGCTTTAAAATGGTTTATCCAACTGCTTTTTTTGTAATTTTTTTTTTTTCTTTTGGTATTGAAGTTTAATGTGAAAAGGAAATAATAAACTCAAAAATGTGATAAAATTCATTTTTAACATTGAAGTGATTTGTGTAATATTGTCCAAAACTATTTGGAAGTCAAAAATGACACACTTAAACATCAGCACTCATCATACAAACCTCAACAATGGTAATAATCAAAAGAAATTCAGATGCATAATTTATTTATGTCGCAATGCATGCTGGGAACCATGAATGTATTTTGTATGCTGGCATGAAGCATGTCACCATTGTTGTGTTTCATATGCTGAATGTTGATGTCTGTGATAAAAGACACAAAACAATGTTTTAAACAAAAAGTTAACAATGACAGCGTTGCAAATTATATTTTTCACATTGGTTGGGTTTGATACAGCATTTCAATTTCTTAAGTTAGCAATTACAGAAAAAAAAAGCTGTTTAAACCACTTTAACACAGTCATTTGTCTGTTATTAAAACAGACATGTTGATCTTCTTTATGAATGCAGAAATGTTCTCTGAAAACATATGACTGCCGGTAAAGAAGCATCTCTGTAATAGTCAAGGGTCAAGAGCTCAACTAAAGCAACCACCAACCTCCATGATGGTGACCTCAAACGAAACATCTAAACTTCTGTTTATTCTCAATAAGAACTTCTGTAGACGTGTGACAGAAATAAAGTCAGTCTGGTTAGTAATAAGTGAAGCTGGTAATGCTGTTTGTGGAGTTGTTTAATCAGATCTTCAGAGATTTAATGTCTTTTATCTTCAGTTCATCTAAGGCTGTGGCTGAAGAAAGTTGTAGTTTGTGTTCTTATTTCTCTTTCTTTCAGTGCTTGTTCACAGCAGGTGTTTGAATGATTGAAAGAATGTTTCAGGAACATCATACTAACCTTTAAATAACATTCTACTAACATTAAGGAAACTGAACATTTTCATGTTCTTGGAATGTTACAAATCAACGTTCCTAGAATGTTGAATTTTAGATAAAATTAAGTTGAAAGAACATTTGAGGAACATTATACCTTATAAAACCGTTCCTCTAACGTCAAGAAAACTGGACGTTTTTTACATTCCCAGAACCAACACTGAATATTTAGAGAATGTTCTTAAAACAAAATTCTGTTAGCTGGAATGGTGGGTGGATTTGCATCTGTGATACAACATGTAAATTAGTGAGATGAAACACAGGTTATTGTATTTTTCTAATCCAAGCGTAACATATATGCTTTGTTTGTCTGTCTTCCATATTCACCCATATTCTTATAAAACTGTGGTCTCCCACAGTTTTAAAATCCGTTAAGATGTGAAAATCGTCTAGTGTGTCCCAGGCCTCAGTCTGTGTCCGTCTTCATTTACAAGTGAGTTTGGAATTGACTCGTACTCAAACATATTAGGAATCGGACTCATTCCCGAGTCCAGTCGAGTCCCATTCAAAATATTTCATGATTATTACTCTATGTTATTATTTCTGTAAATTGATGTTTGGTTGACACGTCCAATGATTGTTGATTTTTTTGTGCGCAACTGCGCATGACTTAAGACTAACTAGTGCAAAGGCTGCAGGGCTCAGGTAGTAGTGGGAAGTTTGGATCATTTTACTGACTCGGATCTTTGAATCTCGTTCAGCAAAATGAACAAATCTTTTTTCAAGTCATTTCGTTCATTTCAGCAGAATATAATTGAAATGTTACATTTTAAATTCCCCAACATATACCACTTGCGCAAACATTTATCACATTTGTAATAAAAAATAAACTATAGGCTAATACAGCCATGAAGGCCAAATAATGAGTAAAAAATTATTGATTAATTAATTGCTTAACAGGGTTAGGGTCTGTTAGTTCACCTCACCTCCAGATCAGAGTCATTCTTTCTTTTGTCACCTCACATTTATCACATCTGTTCCCCAGAAAGATTAAATACCTCTCGTGTCTAGAACTCCAAACTTTCTGGTCTCGGTCTCGACTCAACATACTCTGAATTCGGTCTTGACTCGTACTCGAATGAGCTGGTCTCGACTACAACACTGCCAACAAGTGACACCACGGTTCTTTCTTTCAAAACATGTTGTCAGATAGCACATTAAAGGGACTATTTTCCCAAAAATGTTGTCATTCCAAACATGTTTGACATTAAAAATTGGCCATCAAGTGGTTATTCATGTTAAAACAATAACAAAAAATAAAATAAAAAAATCCAATCACTGACAACAAGAGCTTCATGTTGTAGTGTGTTTGGGAAACCTAATTTAAACTGTTCAAGATTTGAAAGATCAATTTGTGTTGTTTATATAAATATATGTAATTAAGGTTCAGCCCTGTTTCAGTTGGTTGATTGGTTTATGCTCTTCTTTGAGCTCTCTGAATTATTATCCTTAATAGGATTTGTATAAACAGTCTCTCTGCACCTAGTTGAACTAAGACCGAATGTTTGCTGCAAACAAGATTTTACAATGCTTTTACAATTGGACATGCTGAAGTTTGTAATGAAGAGCAGTTTGATCACTTTTTCTGTTTTTTTAGCATTGAAGATGAATGTGAAGCTGTTGTTTTTGCAAACCCACTTTTGAGCACAAAATTTAAAATATGCATAATGGCAAATACAAAGGTCTAAGATGATATAAAGGTCTAAGAATAAAGAATAAAGGTCTAAGATGATAATGAGGAGAAAGCTTTCAAAAATCTGCTTTAAGAAAAGTGATCTTTGTATTCATTTAATATTTTTGTAATGCATCTTGGTGTGTTTTCTGTCTCGGTGTATTAATTTGAATGTAAATTTGAATTTTAGCAGGAAGGGAAAACAAAAACAAAATATGTTTGTTTCCTCATCGGATGAACATTTAAGCTTCTGACACAAACGTTTACATGCAGTCAGTCTAGTTGAGTGAAGATCAATGCATGTGATCTCATATCAGGTGAGTCCCTCTTTACATGCTTAAATGAGATGCTTTAGTCAATCGATATATTTTTGCAGTTTTGTCATTAATAGCTGTATTTTAGGTTACCTGTTTCACAGTATTTATGGAAAAAGCATAAAATGGAGAAAGCATTCACTACCATTGTAAGCTTGGAAGAGCCAGGATATTTTTAAATGTATCTCAGATTGTGTTCGTCTGAAAGAAGATAGTCATATACACTTAGGTTTGCTTGAGGGTGAGTAAATAATCATGGGATAATTTTCATTTTTGGGTGAACTATCCCTTTAAGATAACCCAGTTAGCTGCACAAAGAACATAGGAAAATATGTAATAAAATTGTAGTCAGCAAACTATTAAATACTATTGTGCCATCCAACCTCAAAACCTGACTAAAGGCTTTTTAATAAGAGGACAGCAACAAACAGACTTAACTTCCTTTGTCACATCAGGAGGGTGCTGGACACAGAGCACGACGGTAATTTCATCCTTGTAACTAATTTTTAATTGGTTAAACTGACAGCGTTACACCCTCAAACCTTGTTACATACTCTCCCACCACAGCTGATTTTTGTTTTGTTTCTAAATTTATTTCAGAAAATCAATGCCTGATCTGGCTTCTTGAATAATTAATAAACACAGTGGACTATCGGATTCCATAATGGTGTTCATTGTTTTTAAAAGTAAGTATGTTTCTTTTCCTGTTTTGATATAGAATCGTATTCGTATCGCATATTTCAATAGGTTACTGACTGAGAATTAAATGACATTTGACTAAGCTTTGGCTAAAAGAATTCATCATTACTATTTAATTATTCATTTTTATTTTTTATTTTTATCAGCTCGCTTTAAAAAAAAAAAAAAATAAATAAAATTATTTATTTAGTGAATAAATCTAAATGCCATGCTCAAACAATTCCAACAACAGCATTGCACATCATTACCTTTCCATCATCCTCAGCAAGCTAAACCTCACTCAGTTTATCAGTAACAGTTTTTTTTTTCCAATTCCAAAAAAGCCATTTCCTGAAACTATAAACACAAAAACAAAGATGTTTTTCTTTTCACAGAATAGAATAGTTAAATGGCGCCACCTTGTGTCTCGAAATGGTTACAGTAGTAACCGAACCAAATAAATAAAATTCACCTCAGTCAGGATCCTGATTATCCCATAATCAATTTAATGTTTACGTGGCCCGCATTTTCATACATATTCTGCATATTTGATATTTTATTTTTTAACCCAATTTGGATTTAACTGCTGAAAGTTTTGACCTGCTGCTGTGACTGGGCAGGAGTTTGAGTTTGACAGCAGCAGGTTGAGTTGAGAGGATGAAAGAATTCTGAGAAAAGAGTGGAGAAAACTAACAATGACATGTTTTGTCATTTAATTTGGACTGTAAGTGTACACACTGTAAAAATGAAGAAATATGACTTTACTTTTTTATATAAATGTCAGAGCGTGTAAACATCAGTACATGTTCTCCAATGCTCGTCAGTCTGTGCAGATCACCATTAGTACAGACAGATTACTACGTTTGTAGGTTATTATTATTTATACAACAGTTCATTCTGGTTCTCGAATCTATTTGGCTGAGAGGTTGTGGATGAACCTTATGGTTAGAGGCAATGAGGTGACCAGGACAAGCAGGAATCCGTTCGATGAAAAATGTATTATACAAATGTAGAAAAATCCCACGGTGCAGGAAAAAATAGTGCTACAAACAAACAAAAATAAATCAAAGAAATAAGTAAAACTATACAAGACAGGAAACGCATTCATGCCAACAGTCTATTACTGCAGTAAAGAGTAAAGAGTTTATACATCTTATTATTTAGACATATAGTAATAGTTACTCGGTATGTTAATAAATGCTTTATTAACATGTATTCCTACTGTATTTCATGATTAATTCAGGTAGTTATAAAACAGTTAATTATTTTGTGATCTCATCTAAAGTGAGAACAATTTATGCCTCATAAAGCTTTTAAAAAGGAGATATAAAGGATACAGAACATAGAAATATTTATTTCAAGCAAAAACAATTACTTTACAATGGGTAACTTGATATAAAATAAAAAATAAACCTCTGCAATGTCACAGAAAATAAAAATTCCTGTACACCTCCAGAAAACATAACTGTGCAGTAAAATGAAACTAAGCCTTTGCAATATGATGGAAAAATACATTTCTGTAAAGTGTAAACTTTGCTGAATAAACATTTACATTTACGCATTTTGGCAGACACTTTTATCCAAAGCGACTTACATTGCATTATACTATACATTTGTATCTGAGTATTTATTTGTATCTGAGTATTTACTGGTGCCAACACTGGATTACAGATTGTTTGTCTTTGTTCAGAGAGGCAGTAAAAGTTTGACTTGAATTCATTTCATAAACACCAAAAAATACACAATCTGTTTTATAAGATAACTCTCATGGCATTGTGCCGATGTTTGAGTCATTATTATAACACCAGATATTTACAAAACTGTCTGAACAGATGTTGATCATTTAAAACTTAAGTGTGTAACAGTCAGTCTAAAAAAAAAAAAAACATTAAACATTGTAATATTTGTTTTTTTCTTTCATGCCAGGTGTCGTATGGTCACTGTTGACTATCATCTCTTTAATCTTCTTTAAATGTAAGTCAGTACTGTTTGCTTCAAACACGTCTGTTGACCCTGCGAACTGTATTACTTTTTTATACAACTGATTAAATTAATTTCTCAGTATATAGTCACTGTCAAAACTCTACACAGCTGTTTATATAATCACACAGGCTCACACTACATGACTTTTTGCTGGATTTTGATTTCCAAGGTCTGCGACAAACCCCTGGATTGCTGCCAAATCTGTGCTCATTGCGGTCACTGATTCTTGTCAAAAACGAGCATGATCTCCAGCAGTGATGCTGTGATATTTTCAAACCTGTTTGATATTATCGCCATGTGATCTTGTAGTGTGAGCGATGAAACAACATGGTAAACTGCTCATGCACCTTAATGTAGATGAATGCAAGGCTACAATTTGATTATAATTGTTTATACTAATAAAGTAACAAGAAATATTTTTAAAATGTAAATAAGTGGTCTTTGCTCTATACTTAACATCATGATATATTTTATTTACAATCAGTTTCTGCTGAACAGACATGGACAGCCAGCCCATGTGTATTTCTGCCTAATTTTCCTTTTTTGTTCCATCTTTTTTTCTGCACAGATGATTTGGTTAGTGAGCATGAGCGGCTCTCTAATGTGTTAGGTGATTTTGTGAGAGAAAAAATTTTTTTTGATTGTTGGTAGTGTTGCCGCTTGTCCAAAGATCTTGCAGTTTGTGTACCTTATGTGCGTTGTGATGTGTAGCATTAGTGCTGCTAAGACAAGAAAATGACAGTCGACAAGAAAGCTTGTTGGGTAGTGTGAGCACCATAGTGATTCATATAGTCTCGTAGTTATGTAGTGTGAGCTTGCCCTTAACAGACCAGTTAATATCACATCCAAATGCATACAAGCCTCAGTATAGCCTTAATACAATGGAATTTGTGAATTTTTCATAATGAATTTGGCTTTAAAATTGGATTGTGACTCTCATAAATTGCCAAAGAAAAAATAAACTTTTGTAAAATGCAAAAACACTACAAATTTAGAAAATATTTCATACATTTTAAATGATGAATACAATGTATCACAAAAATGGACAATGTAGTTCACAGCGCCTGCAGTTTTGCTAACTGTCGAAAGAAAAGAAAATGTCTCAGTATTGATAAATGCATACCAACAGTGTAAACTTGTGTTTCAAATTTAATTAATTGTGCTAAACATGCTGGATATAAATTCACCTGGTATTGTGTATTCTGACTTTAATCACATCTTTCTCATCTCCAGGTTTAATATCCACCACTGCTGAATCAAGAGCAGCAGTTAGTCTAGTTTTAGACTGTGAGCTTGATAAGGACACATACATCTGCACCGGCGCCCAATACCGCATGTACTGCAACACAACAATGCATGACTTATACTACCGGAGATATCAGAACCAAAACCAACACCAGTATCAATGCTGGAATAATAACTGTAACTGTGTAGGTAATAATGACACCTGTACATGCTACAGTAGCACTTTGTCCTCCTGCTTTTGTGAGAATTACACCAACAACATCACTATCCCTACAACAGTTAGTCCAATGAGAGTCTCTCAATGTGTGCTTTATAACGACACATACATCTGCACTGGTGCTCAGTACCGCATGTACTGCAACACAAGAATGCATGATTTCTACTACCGGAGATATCAGAACCAAAACCAAGACCAATACCAGTGTGTGAATTATAACTGTGACTGCATTGGTAATAAGGACACCTGTACATGCTCTAGTAGGACTTTGTCCTCCTGCTTCTGTGAGACTTATGGCAATATCATTGCTTTAACTACAGCAGTTACTCCAGCTTATGGCTGTGTGCTTTATAACGACACATACATCTGCACTGGTGCTCAATACCGCATGTACTGCAACACAACAATGCATCATTTTTACTACCAGAGATACCAGAATCAAAACCAACATGAATACCGATGCTTGAATTATAACTGTGACTGCCGTGGAAATAAGGACACCTGTACATGCTATAGTAGCACTCTTTCTTCCTGCTTTTGTGAAAATTACAACAACAACATCACTATCCCTACAACAGTTAGTCCATTGAGAGTCTCTCAATGTGTGTTTTATAACGACACGTACATCTGCACTGGTGCTCAGTACCGCATGTACTGCAACACAACAATGCATCATTTTTCTTTTCGGAGGTATCAGAACCAAAACCAATATGAATTCCAATGCTGGAATAATTGTGACTGCCGTGGAAATAAGGACACCTGTACATGCTACAGTCGCACTTTGTCCTCCTGCTTCTGTGAGACTTACGGCAATATCATTTCTCTCACTACAGCAGTTACTCCAGCTTATGGTTGTGAGCTTTATAACGACACATACATCTGCACTGGTGCTCAATACCGCATGTACTGCAACACAACAATGCATGACTTCTACTACTGGAGATATCAGAACCAAAACCAAGACCAATACCAGTGTGTGAATAATAACTGTAACTGCATTGGTAATAAGGACACCTGTACATGCTATAGTAGCACTTTTTCTTCCTGCTTTTGTGAGAATTACAACAACAACATCACTATCCCTACAACAGTTAGTCCAATGAGAGTCTCTCAATGTGTGTTTTATAACGACACATACATCTGCACTGGTGCTCAGTACCGCATGTACTGTAACACAAGAATGCATGATTTCTACTACCGGAGATATCAGAACCAAAACCAAGATCAATATCATTGTGTGAATAATAACTGTAACTGCATTGGTACGAAGGACACCTGTACATGCTCTAGTAGCACTTTGTCCTCCTGCTTTTGTGAGACTTATGGCAATATCATTGATTTCACTACAGCAGTTACTCCAGTCTATGACTGTGTCTTTTTTAATGACATGTACACCTGCACTGGTGCTCAGTACCGCATGTACTGCAACATAACATTGCATAATTTCTTCTACCAGAGATATCAGAACCAAAACCAGTATGAATACCAATGCTGGAATAATTGTGACTGCCGTGGAAATAAGGACACCTGTACATGCTACAGTCGTACTTTGTCTTCCTGCTTTTGTGAGAATTACAACAATAACATCACTATCCCTACAGCAGTTACTCCAGCTTATGACTGTGTGCTTTATAACGACACGTACATCTGCACTGGTGCTCAGTACCGCATGTACTGCAACACAACAATGCATCATTTTTCTTTCCGGAGGTATCAGAACCAAAACCAATATGAATTCCAATGCTGGAATAATTGTGACTGCCGTGGAAATAAGGACACCTGTACATGCTACAGTCACACTTTGTCCTCGTGCTTCTGTGAGACTTACGGCAATACCATTTCTCTCACTACAGCAGTTCCTCCAGCTTATGACTGTGAGCTTTATAACAACACGTACATCTGCACTGGTGCTCAGTACCGCATGTACTGCAACACAACAATGCATGACTTCTACTACCGGAGATATCAGAACCAAAACCAACATGAATACCGATGCTGGAATAATAACTGTAACTGTGTTGGTAATAAGGACACCTGTACATGCTATAGTAGCACTTTTTCTTTCTGCTTTTGTGAGAATTACAACAACAACATCACTATCCCTACAACAGTTAGTCCAATGAGAGTCTCTCAATGTGTGCTTTATAATGACACATTCATCTGCACTGGTGCTCAGTACCGCATGTACTGCAACATAAGAATGCATGATTTCTACTACCGGAGATATCAGAACCAAAACCAACACCAGTATCAATGTTGGAATAATAACTGTAACTGCATTGGTAATAAGGACACCTGTACATGCTATAGTAGCACTTTGTCCTCCTGTTTCTGTGAGACTTATGGCAATATCATTGCTTTAACTACAGCAGATACTCCAGCTTTTGGCTGTGAGCTTTATAATGGCACGTACATCTGCACCGGTGCTCAGTACCGCATGTACTGCAACACAAGAATGCATATTTTTTACTACTGGAGATATCAGAACCAAAACCTGTATGAGTACCAATGCTGGAGTAATAACTGTAACTGTGTTGGTAATAAGGACACCTGTATATGCTACAGTAGGACATTGTCCTCCTGCTTCTGCGAGTATAACATCTCCACCCCAACAACCATCAGTCCAACCACTACAGGTGAGCATGTTTCTAGACTGGAATGTGGTGTTTGATTTACTATTTTCATGTTGTAATGATGAATTCCCTCATTACAGGTCTGGATAACATACTGGATCAATGCAGGGTAAGCTGAATTTTTAAATTTACACAGAGCACAGAGTCTTTCAGTTTTAAATATCAAATAATGTTTTATTAACAAAGTTCGGGAGGAACACTTTCAAATGATCCCAACCCCCGTCTCCTCACACTTGCCTGGTTATCTTTCTAATCGGAATACGAGGGGAGCCCAGCTAACAGAATTTTGTTATAAGAACGTTCTCTAAATATTCAGTGTTGGTTCTGGGAACATAAAAAACGTCCAGTTTTCTTGACGTTAGAGGAACGTTTTTATAAGGTATAATGTTCCTCAAACGTTCTTTCAACTTAATTATGATCTAAAATTCAACATTTTAGGAACGCTGATTTGTAACATTCCAAGAACATGAAAATGTTCAGTTTCCTTAATGTTAGTAGAATGTTATTTGAAGGTTAGTATGATGTTCCTGAAACATTCTTTCAATCATTCAAACACCTGCTGTGAACAAGCACTGAAAGAAAGAGAAATAAGAACACAAACTACAACTTTCTTCAGCCACAGTCTTAGATGAACTGAAGATAAAAGACATTAAATCTCTGAAGATCTGATTAAACAACTCCACAAACAGCATTACCAGCTTCACTTATTACTAACCAGACTGACTTTATTTCTGTCACACGTCTACAGAAGTTCTTATGAGAATTAACAGAAGTTTAGTTTGAGGTCACCATGGAGGTTGGTGGTTGCTTTAGTTGAGCTCTTGACCCTTGACTGTTCTACAGTTGCTTCTTTATCAGCAGTTCCAGGTGTTTTCAGAAAACATTTCTGCCTTGTTAAAGAAGATTTTGCCTTGTTTTATTAACAGACAAATGACCACACTAAAGTTGTTTAAGCAACCTTTTTGTCTGTAATTGTTAACTTAAGATATTGAAATGCTGTATCAAATATTAAGAAAAATATTGTTTTGTGTTATTTATACACTCACAGACATCAACATTTGGCATATGAAACACAACAATGGTGACATGCTTCATGCCAGCATACAAAACACATTCATGGTTCCCAGCATGCATTGCGACATGAATAAATTATGCAGCTGATTTTTTTTGATTGTCACCATTGTTGAGGTTTGTATGAAGAGTGCTGATGTCTAAGTGTGTCGTTCTTAACTTCTAAAGAGTTTTGGACAATAATACATAAATCACTTCAATGTTAAAAATGTTTTTTATCACATTTTTGAGTTTATTATTTCCTCTTCACAAATCACTTCAATACAAAAAGCAAACAAAAAAAAAAAAAAGCAGTTGATTAAATCACTTTAATGCAGTTGCTTGTCTTTATCAATGCAGAAATGCTTTATGAAAATACCTGCAATTGCTGATAGAGAAGCAAGCCTGTAATAATCAAGGGTCAAGAGCTCAACTAAAGCAACCACCAACCTCCATGATGGTGACCTCAAACGAAACCTCTAAACTTCTGTTAATTCTCAATAAGAACTTCTGTAGACGTGTGACAGAAATAAAGTCAGTCTGGTTAGTAATAAGTGAAGCTGGTAATGCTGTTTGTGGAGTTGTTTAATCAGATCTTCAGAGATTTAATGTCTTTTATCTTCATTTCATCTAAGGCTGTGGCTGAAGAAAGTTGTAGTTTGTGTTCTTATTTCTCTTTCTTTCAGTGCTTGTTCACAGCAGGTGTTTGAATGATTGAAAGAATGTTTCAGGAACATCATACAAACCTTCAAATAACATTCTACTAACATTAAGGAAACTGAACATTTTCATGTTCTTGGAATGTTACAAATCAACGTTTCTAGAATGTTGAATTTTAGATCAAAATTAAGTTGAAAGAACGATTGAGGAACATTATACCTTATAAAAACGTTCCTCTAACATCAAGAAAACTGGACGCTTTTTACATTCCCAGAACCAACACTGAATATTTAAAGAACGTTCTCATAACAAAATTCTGTTAGCTGGGAGTTCGGGCCAAATACCGAGCTCTGAGCCCTCTCCTCGGACAGCACGCCAAATACGCATACCATTTACTTATCTGACTTATTTGTAAGTGTGAACTTGTGAATTGTGATTTCAGAGTCAGACCTCTGGAGGATGTTTTCAAAATCTTCTCAACAATATAGAGAACATTACAGATCAAGTGCTTCCTTTGATTGTAGGTTTTTAAGAGAGAAATAATAAAATTAATCTAGATTAATTTAGATAACAACATTCATCCACAAATGTTTATGTATCATAACCAATTAGGTTGTGACTACAGTTTTGGATGTGGCTCTTAACGCTTCAAAGATTTCGGAGTCAGCTGACTCAAAGGAATTAGTGACATTTGGAAACCGTGTATTAAAAGCCAGTGAGAAGCTCATATCTTCACTGGTGAAGCCAACAGACACTAGTGACAATGTCAGTTTTACTCTTGACACCGTAGGTAAGTGAAGATACAACTGTATCTAGAACTACATACAATTTTACAATGATGTAGTTACTGAATGTGCTCTAGAGGATTTGTGAATTGATCAAGGAGTCAATAATTATAACTGCAATATAGAATTTTATTTATTTGTATATTTAGAAATCCTTTTTTTTTTTATTTTTTTTTTTTTTAAATTAAGGTGCAGAATCTGTCTTTTTGCAGATAGTTCCTCATGCATTTCTTCTTCAGTTCAGATTCATTTACATTGTTTTCTTTAGAGGTACAAGTCTTCGTGATTGGACCAAAATTTACTTCAGATCAAATCCCTCAGCTGGTCACCAAAAATGCTTCTATGGACATTGATCTCGTTGGGATTGCAAAGAGTAACAATGGAACAAGTATGTAAACATATTTAATAAAAAAAACCTGACACACTCCACGGTCTTTACTACTATGTACTAACATTTAAATTAATCAGTTGATACATTGTGCTTATTGTGTAAATATTTTTTTTTTTACATTGTACTTATATTTTTAAAAATACCTGCATGTATTTACAGCTGTAATTAATCTCTATAATTACACTGTTGACCTTCACTTACTCCTTAACCCACCCTTAAACCCAGCTAACAGAATTTTGTTATAAGAACGTTCTCTAAATATTCATTGTTGGTTCTGGAAACGTAAAAAACGTCCAGTTTTCTTGACGTTAGAGGAACGTTTTTATAAGGTATAATGTTCCTCAAACATTCTTTCAACTTAATTTTGATCTAAAATTCAACATTGTAGGAACGTTGATTTGTAACATTCCAAGAACATGAAAATGTTCAGTTTCCTTAATGTTAGTAGAATGTTATTTAAAGGTTAGTATCATTCAAACACCTGCTGTGAACAAGCACTGAAAGAAAGAGAAATAAGAACACAAACTACAACTTTCTTCAGTCTTAGATGAACTTATGATAAAAGACATTAAATCTCTGAAGATCTGATTAAACAACTCAACAAACAGCATTACCAGCTTCACTTATTACTAACCACTTATTTACACGCACAGCTCTTACCGGCCTACGTTCGTTACACTCACCCCCCTAAACCTCACTCCCATCCGGGTCACGGCACCAATGTAACCCCTCCTGTTTGAACCAACCGCTCTAAGCGGGACTCGAACCCCGGTCCGCTGGTATGGGAGTCAGGTACTCTAACAAGGAGTCTAAAGACCGCAGTCTCTAGTGTCGGTAGAGCACCTCTTGAGGTCAAGGAAGTGAGGTTTACATGCACAGCTCTTATAGGCCTATGTCTGTTACAGTGGCAAGTTTTATTTTTGTTCCCAGAATGTTTTCCTAAAAGGTAGGATAACATTCTATAAAAATATTCTAAAAATGTTTAAATTAAATTACACTCAAAAAAAATATTTCAGTCTAAACTTAAGTTGTATGTAATTGAATTACATTCAAATTTTCCATCCATTTGGATTACATAGTTTTTACATAAACAAACTAATAAACTTAATGTGATCCATATTTGTAAGTTATATGTAAATGAAATGGGTAAGACTTATGTAATAGTATGCAGAAAAATTCCCGGGTTATATAACACTGCTTAGTGTTCATGTGTGTGCGCACTACTGAGTTAAAGTACCATTGAAGCAGTGTCACAGTTAATGAGATAATTAAGTGATGATTGAACATTAATGATGAACACCTGCTGTTAACAAGAAGAATCACTGAAGGAAAGAGAAACAGCTGACTTCAGTCACAGCCTTCAATGAAATCAACTGAAGATAAAAGACATTTAATCTCTCAAGATCTGATTAAACAACTCTACAAAACATTACCAGCTTCACTTATTACTAACTTGATTGACTTTATTTCTGTCATACGTCTGTAGAAGTTCTTATGAGAATTAACAGAGGTTTAGATGTTGATGATTTATTGAGATTCATTTGACGTTACCATCTTTGAGGTCAGTGTTGGCTTTAATTGGGCTCTTGATTTTATTGCTTCAAGAGTTATCTGGCTGCTGTTATGGCATAAATGTCAAGAGATTGTGTGATCCAGTGCTGATATTATTATTTCTTTTTGTGTTGTTTTTTATATTAGGACTGTGATTCTAGGACATGAGATTCAGCACTGTTGTGACAATTAGTAAATCAGTAATATGAGTTGTTCCTCATTATTTAGACTCATACGGACATCAAGAATCAATGTATGAATCACAATAATGGTGACAGTCTAAAAAAAAAAAAAATGCTTCATGCTGCAATGCATGCTGGGAGCCATGGGTGAAGTTTGTACTAAGTTGGTACCCAGCATGCATTGCAGCATGAAACGTTTTTTTTGTTTTTTGTTTTGTTTTGTTTTTTGTTTTGTTTTTTAACTGTTACCATTGTTGTGATTCATACGTTGATTCTTGATATTTGTATGAGTCGGAATGATGCAATAGACCAAAACTTTTTTTGTGCACAAACTGCAAAGGTGGAGAGTTCAGGGGTCAGGAAATAAAAGTTCTGCCATATATTTATTCCACCCACTGAAGCAGAGTTAAAGTTAATAAGATAATTAAGTGATTAATTGAGTGTTGATTGACCAGTATTGAAGATACCTGATGTTAACAAGCAGAATCACCAAAGGAGAAAATCACAATTTAAGTCACCATCATGGATATCAGTGTTTGCTTTAGTTGGGCTCTTCACCCTTGACTTTTTAATATTAGGTTCTGTTTGGGCTGTTGTAACTGAGTTATCAGACAAACAAAGAGAAAAGATGATCAGGTGGTGTTGGTTGTTTTCACACAATCATTATTTGAACTGAATCACTGAACTCATTTAGAGGCCAATCTCTGAGTTAGATTAACATTATTGATTACAGCAGAAGATCAGCTTTGTCAATATAATCGAAGCGATTTCTCAAAAGTTGTTCTGATCAAAGAAAAAAAAAACCTTTTGTTTAGGCACACACAGACATCAAGAATCAGTGTATGAATCTCAACAATGGTGACAAGCAACATATTCAGATAAACAGATCAACTCTGAACATTAGAAAACAAGCTACTAAAAAGTCACATTACAACAGCAAAAAATAAAATAGTGAGAATAAAGGAAATTACTAAAACAATTCAGCTCATAATTTATTCATGCAGCAATGCATGATGGGAGCCATGGATTAATTTTGATTGGTGGCACCCAGAATGCACTGCAACATGCTTTATTTTTCTCACCACTGTTGAGATTCATATGCTGATTATTGATGTCTGTGTGTTCCTAAAAGAAAAGTTTTTTTTTTTTTTTTTTTGACCAGAACAACTTTTAAGAAATCCTTTGGATTATATTGAAAAAGCTGATCTTCTGTTGTAGAATCACAGTGCTGCTGTAATAATGTAAATCTAGCTCAGAGATTCAGGTCAAATAATGATTATGTGAAAACATAACCAACACCACCTGATAAACTTTGCTCTTTTTTTTGTCCAGCTGTTATAATTCAGTTACAAAAGCTCAAACAAAATCTAACATTAAAAAACAGAGGGTCAAGAGCTCAACTAAAGCACACCCTCATCTCTATGATGGTGACTTAAAATTGTGATTTTTTTTTTTTTTTTTCCTTTGGTGATTCTGCTTGTAAACATCAGGTATCTTCAATAATGGTCAATCAACACTCAATTAATCACTTAATTATCTTGTTAACTTTAACTCTGCTTCAGTGGGTGGAATAAACAAATGGCAGGACTTTTACTTTCTGACCCCTGGACTTTCCACCTCTGACAAACTGGTTTTAAAACCCTTCATATTATCTGTTCATCACAACACTGCTGTGAAGCTAATAATACAATAAATCATCAGAGACCAAATATGAATAAGAATTTCTGAATAAGATCAATAAACCAAGTCACTAAATACTATAACTTTTATCATCAGCACCTGACCACACGCTCTCTTTGACATTTGTGTCATAAGAAATTTGTTTAATAAACACCCAGTTACAGCAGCCAAAAAACAACTGATGCAATAAAATCAAAATCACAATCACAATTAAAGCCAACACTGACCTCAAAGATGGTAACTTCAAATGAATCTCAATAAATCATCAACATCTAAACCTCTGTTAATTCTCATAAGAACTTATGTAGACGTATGACAGAAATAAATCAGTCTAGTTAGTAATGATTGATTATCAGATCGTGAAAGATTTTATGTCTTTTATCTTCAATTGATTTCATCGAAGGCTGTGACTGAAGTCAGCTGTTTCTCTTTCCTTCAGCGATTCTGCTTGTTAACAGCAGGTGTTCATCATTAATATTCAATCATCACTTAATTATCTCATTAACTGTGACACTGCTTCAATGGTACTTTAACTCAGTAGTGCGCACACACGAACATTAAGTATTTATATAACCCAGGCATTTTTCTGCATACTATTACATAAATCTTACCTATTTCATTTACATATAACTTAAAAATATGGATCACATTAAGCTTATTAGTTTGTTTATGTAAAAACTATGTAATCCAAATGGATGGAAAATTTGAATGTAATTCAATTACATAAAACTTAAGTTTAGACTGAAATATTTTTTTGAGTGTATGCCCTTACATTATTATAAAGTTTTTAGGAGGAAGTTTCCCGGCGGGCATTAGACATGGACAACAAACATCATTAGTAGCTTGACAGGTTGATGTCTATTCAGTAAATCTGACTGGACCTAAACAATTAAGAATAGTTTTTGCGCGCAACCCTCCCAACCCCAACTTTACCACGTCCAATGTCAGATATTTTTGGCATGACTGCATTAAGCTTAAATGGTTGGACGCAATCATAGAAACATGCATATTACCACTAAACCAAATTTACTTTTTTTCCCCCTGTAACACAAAATCAGCTGCTGTGGCATGTATGAGCTATACAACAATGGAAAGTTTACTGAAACCAGAATTATTCAACACACCAAGTGACACGGTTAAAACCATGATGTCCACTGTGATCTCAGCTACTCTTCCCAAAACCACCAACACTAAACTCACCAAACCAGTCAACTTCACCCTCAAACACATTAGAGTGAGTGACTTTCATAGACTTTTTAGACTAAGTAGAAGAAAACTTGATGGAAATGAACATTTATGTACTGAAGTGTTCTGTAGGGCCAAAAAAAAAAATTAGTCTAGTTCTGCTCTTCCCTGTTTTATTCAACACAGCAATAATGTTAATGATATGGAGTTATGGAGAAAGGGGGCAGGTGTTGTGAAAAGTGCAGCTATCTTAGAGGATATTTCTACCTAATATGGCTTAAATATTTTGTTCAGTTGTACTTTTGAATTCATAATTAATTGTGTACCCATGCAGAGATTAATTGAGAGAAATGTGATACTTGACAAAAATCCTTGCACGTTTTGTTTTTGCAGGAGTTCGACCCCAACGGTTCTCTGTCCTGTGTGTACTGGAATATCAACGAGTGGATTGTAGATGGTTGTTCTGTTTTAGAGACCAACAGCAACTACACTGTGTGTTCCTGTGTTCATCTGTCGACATTCGCTCTCATCATGCAAACCAGCAGACCACCAAAGGTACGAGAACATGTCAGACAGGTGAGATTTATGATGGTGTGTAAGTTTGGTGGACCAGTCATCCACCAGAAGACTAGTTGATTAGTAAGGTATAGAAATTTTTCTTATCTTTATATGATAAAACATTTTTTATTTCTATTTGTTTAATATATATTTTTCAATATCAATTTTTTTATTTTAAGCGGATTAATTAAAAGGCATAACTCCTGGGACAGAATACTGTTATACTGGGTAAACCCTCAGAGAAGTTCTCAAAATGAACCCTCTTTAAAACAGCCTCTAGAGCCATGAACGATCTAAATTAGTTATTCAAGCAGTGCTTTGGAGACAATTACAGACAAACTTCAGGTCATCTGATGTGTGAGATGATCCTGTTATGTCCATTTGTGAGGACTATGAAAGTTTTGTGCAAAGGAGTGGTCACATTTGCGAAATTTTTGCAAAATTTTGCAGGCAAACATTGTCCATTCCATTGTAGTGATGTATGAAGCACAGCTCACAGAGAAGACACTTTCAAACCAAGCAGCTTTCTGTTGTTGAACATATATAGCGAATTCAGGTGACCGGCTTGAACACTAGCAAAATCTTCTTAGGGAACTTTTTCATCCTCACGCAAAACTTTCACATGCAAAATTTCACAGAGTAACGATAAATGTGATCTTATTATTTTAATAATGATACAATTATTTAATGATGATGGATAATGATGACGTTATCTTGAAGCATCTGCAACCGTGCAAAACGCATCCAGTGACCTTGTGCTGAACTCTGGCATTTTGAGCAGTGATTTCTAGTGGATTTCTAAAGATCTGAAAAATTGGTGTTGTAGCAAATTAGCTCAAAAGGTAAATATGTATATTTAATATTAACTTGTTATAATTAATTATAAATATTTGGATCAAATAATAGAATTAACTTGATGTAGCTGAATTAATATTACAATCAATTAATCTGTTCGTCCAGCGAACACTCAGTATTGATCGTCTCAGCATTGATTCGTGGCCAAAGAAAAATAACTCTTTCTTAGCATGTAACTGTGATCGCATCATTAAATCATTAAAGACGTTAATTCACAAGCAGGGACCAGAATCAAACTCCCATGAATGTGCACCAAGATTTTAACTAAATCAAGAACACATGACTAATCTAAATATACACACAATCACGCATACCTGAAATGGAAAGTTAAAGGGTTAGTTCACCCAAAAATGTTACTCACCCTCATGCCGTTTTACACCCGTAAGTCCTTTGTTCATCTTCGGAACACAAAAAAAGATATTTTGATTTAAAACAGTTCATGCAAGTTCAGTAGTTCTATCTTAATATTATAAAATGACAAGAATATTTTTTGTTCACCCAAAAAAAATGACTTTTCAACAATATAGTGATGGGCTGATTTCAAAACACTGCTTCGGAGCCTTACAAATCGATGGTCCAGGAGACCGAGGAGGAGCCATGGCGACGAGCGTCCGAGGTGGAGGTGGAAGACGAGAGGGCAGAGGCTGAGCCGGTGGGACCGAGGACGGAGGTGGAGCCGGGGAGAAGGCGAAGCCAGACGGAGCCGAAGGTGCGGGCAAGTCGACGGCTGACCAAGGGGGAGCCGGAAAGACAAGGGAGCCCGGAGAAGCCGTATGACCGTTGGATTCTGGTGGAGCCGAGGGAGGGAGGAGCCAAGGCGGATCCGACGTGTCTCTGGGCCGAGACGAAGCAGGGAACACAGAGGCTCGAGGCGGAGACAGGGGATCCTCAGTGCAGAATGGAGGTGATGGCCTGAAGACACTAGGAGGCCCTACATGGCATGTGGGAGATGATGAGGGGCTGAAGGACGTCAGCGGTGATGGGACTGAGAAGCTGGCTGACTGAGGTGGTGGGAGAGGGAGGCAGGGAGGGAATTCTGGAGATCCTTGGAACGCTGGAGAAAAAGGGGAACTAGAAAAAACTTCACCACCAAAATCAATAAGATCCTCATCAAAAATGTCCTTCAAATCCTCATAATATAATAACTAAAAGTCCTTGAAAAAGAAACTAACTGAACAGAACCGTGACACCCATATAGGTAGTTTGTCCTTTCCCTGAATTACGACCCATAGGAGCGTTTGCTAAAGTTGCGCCCCTATCAACAACAGGACACTTTCATTTTAATGCATTAGACCCTTTTATCTGCAAGATATGCAATCATGTGATCATGAGCTTGTGGGTTCGATCCCAGGGAATGCATGTGCTCATAGAGTGTATATACACTGTTTTGCATTTGTTGGGAGAGGGGGTTTGCTGGTTTATTCATTAACTATAATGAATAATTGTGTGTCTGGACCAGTGTGTAATCTGTACTTTTCATGATTGGTTTATTCGCGGCAGCCATAATTGTAAATGCAAATTTAAGGATGTGTGGTGGATTTTCGATCAGGCTTACTTAAAGTATACAGGGCTGTGATATACAATTTTAGATGCACTGAAATCAAGATTCCAGTTTTCTCTTGGAGATTTAGGAGTTCAAAATTTAACCCTAATCATATATACATAAGGCTACAAACACTCTATGTTTACATGGTAAATCTGAACATAGTGTTTACAAGAACTAAATAAAGTGATCGGGTTGAGGCGCACGATAATATGTGGAATTTATCTTTTGATGTGCTCACTGTTTGAATATACTGATTAGTTTCCCACTGTTGGCACTAAACATCCTTCTACCATCGCTTCTTTTCTTTGTTTTAAAAAGCAGACTTAAAATGTATCTATTGCGGGTCCTAATTAGAAGATAATGAGCACACAAAGCTTTGTGTTGTGCTGCTTATATATATCAAGCAGTAGAAACGCCCCTTCCCACACCCAAAACAACACGTCTGCAAATAAGTCCGAAGCAAGGACTGGTGGGACAACATTGTCCTGCAGCACTTCACAGACGATATGTGGAAGTAGAATTTTAGAATGACACGACAGTCATTTATGACACTTCTACAACAACAGTTTGTTCTGTGCGTCATACGTCATTAAGCCATTTCTACATCATTGCTCATGAGCAGAACAGTTTCAGTTTTCAAACTGATCAAGAGTTTAGTTTACTGCCTGGTATCACAAACAAGGTTTAAGATAGTCCTAGACTAAAATGCATGTTTGACCTTTCTTAAATAAAAGTAACTTGCACTGACATATCTTAAAATATGTCAGTGCCATTGTTTTGTCATAAGATGCACACCATTACTTTTTTTTGTTTGTTTGTTTGTTTGTTTTTTAAGATATGTTTATAAAAGCTACTTAAATGTCCTAATTTAACTATCCTGACTTAATCTAAGCCCTGTCTAAACCAGTCCTATTACATGTCCTATTGAACGGATTAGAAAAGGTTTAAACCACTTACAATCCAAATGAAATTTAAATTTGTTTGAAAATTCATTCCGATTGACGTGGTTACATGTGACTTTTTTATTCCAACTATGCTACTAGTCTACAAACAGATTATTAGGGTCTATGTAAATGGAGCTATTGATGTGCTCAGAAGTGTTATATTGGACAGCTGGAAATGTCACTGAATTTGTCTCACACATTCTTGTTTTGATGTTTTCTCAGAGCGACTCACTGCTGGATCTGTTGAATTTGGTGTGTGTGATCGTGGGGCTGGTGTTCTTCAGTTTGGCCCTGTTGACCTTTGCCCTTTGTCAGTGGAGTCCTGGAGTGAATAATGTGGCTCGAATCAACATCTGCATCAGTCTTCTGCTGGCTCACCTTCTGTTCCTGCTCACACAACAGTTCCTGAGCCTCATACGCCCTCTGCAGGTGAGAATGATGAAGGAGCCCTACAGCTCAGCACAGCCTCACTGAGAATCATCATAACCGTCTCTCTTGGTCTCCAGGTGTTGTGTGCCGTGATATCAGGTGTGCTGCACTTCCTCTTTCTCTCCGGCTTTGTGTGGATGTTCATTGAAGCTGTGCTGCTCTTCATCTGTGTGAAGAACCCATCACAGATCAGCTCCAAAAAGAGGGAGGTGCTTAGCAGTGGATTCCTGTGTGTGATTGGATATACGGTTGCTCTGGTTGTAGTGGCCGTGTCTGTCGGGCTGCTTCCTGAAGGCTACGGCAGCGAACAGTGAGGTTTTTTTCTACGCTTTGGATTAGATGAAACAAAGATTTTAGTTTATGACTGACAACTCACAAGTGTTTTGGAACAACGCTGCTCTCTGATCATTTTTATTCCATTTGTATCAAAACCACCAGAAGATTAAAATGCATTTGTAATTCTTTACACTTTTTTAGTAGTATTTCAACAGTCAGCAACTGAAATCATTTTTTTGGACTGATTAATTCAGTTTTTATATTATGTTTTCCTCTAAACAGCTGCTGGATTAAAAGGGATAAAGGTTTTATCTGGAGTTTTCTGGGTCCTGTTTGTGTCATACTAGCAGTAAGTTCCAGTCAAGTCAAGTCACCTTTATTTATATAGCGCTTTTTACAATGCAGATTGTGTCAAAGCAGCTTTACAGTGATAACTGGTATATAATTTTGGCTGCACAGCAGCTCTTAAAGAAAATGGTGTCATCGTCCATCTTAAGTAAATTCAGTATTGATTCATTCCGGTGTAAGAATCAATAGTTATTAATTTAGTTAATTTATCTATATCAGCACTGGAGTCAACAGTGATGTCATCATCCAGCTCAGTTCAGTTCGCATATAATGGTGTCGATGCAGGCAGATCAAAACACTGTTGAATATCAAATGTCAAGTGTCCCCAACTAAGCAAGCCAAAGGCACTAGTTACAGACATTTTTCACATGGGCTGTTGAAGTCAAGAAAACTAATGTGATATTTTTTTTTTTCTTTTTTCTGCAGTTGAACATGATTCTCTTCATCAACATCTTCATCAGTCTGAGCTTAACTCTCAAAAATCTGAACGCTGAAGTTTCACAGATGAAACAAACCAAGTAATATGCATTGTTTATCGCAAAAGAACAAAAGAACAGAACAACATATAGACAATAAAGACACATTAACTTTCTCTGTTTCTCTGCAGGATTATGGTATTTAAAACACTGTCTCAGTTTGTGGTTCTTGGTTGCTCCTGGATTCTGGGTTTCTTCACTAATGACAGTAAGGTGCTGGAGATCCTCTTCCTGATCTTGAACTCCCAGCAAGGAACCTTCATCTTCCTGGTCTATTGTGTTCTTAATAAAGAGGTCAGACATCACTCAATTTACTATATTCCACACTGTAAAAAACCAAAACAAAAAAAAAACAGCGAGGTGCCAAACATTTACCATTAATGGAAAAAACAGTCAAAGAACATCAACTGAAGTAACATGTTTAGACTGCAATAGGAAAAAGGAAAGCTGACCATAAACTACAATAACATCCTTAAATTGGAAATTAAAAATGAACTACTGGCAGCAGAGGTGACAGCAGTTTAATGTTAATTTTACAGTTCTCTTATTGCAGTGGTTCTCGAACCTGTCCTGGAGGTCCACCGGCCCTGCACATCTCTATATCTGACATACCCATTTCATGTCTTGCAGTTTCTACTAATGAGCTCATGAGTTGAAACAGGTGTGCTAGATGAGGGAGAAATGTGCAGTGCTGGTGGTGCTTCACTTATTACTAACCAGATTGACTTTGTGTCATTTGAATTTCTACAAAACAAAAGTTCAGAATTAACAGAAGTTTAGATGTTGATGATTTATTGTTTCATTTGCAGTCATCATCATGGAGATCAGTGTTTGATATAGTTGGACTCTTGATCCCTTATCAAAAGTGTGTTATATTACTACACCACCTTAATTTTACATTAACATCACAATGAAACTAAAGATCCAGCAATGCTGAGTTATCAGTTATGAAGAATTTTTAAACATCATTCACAAAAAAACAAACTTTGACTGCTGTGCAATTTAGACTCACAGAGACATTAAGAATCAGCATATGAATCTCAACAATGGTGACAAGAAACAAAAAAAGATAAACATATCAGTTCTGAACATCACAAAACACGCTACTAAAAGTCAACTTAAAACAACAGCAAAAATAAAAATAGTAAGAATGAAAGTAAATAAAGACTATTCAACTGCATAATTTATTCATGCCGCAATGCATGCTGGTAGTCATTAATGATACCCAGAATACATTGCGGCATAAAGTTTTTTATTATCAGCATTGTTGAGATTCATATGCTGATTCTTGATGTCTGTGTGAATCTGAACGAACTATTTTTAAAAATCCTTCATATTTTTCACTAACACTGAAGGATCTCATCATCAAAAATATAAAACATTTCCCATATAATTAGAGATTAGATTCTAAATGAGATCAGAGAATCAGGCCAATGATTTTCATTTTAAATGCCCAAATTCATCTGATCACATTTTATTTCAGCTACTTTTTTGCCATACAAAATGTATTTTTAAAGACACAGTTACAACAGCCAGAGAAAAACTAATATTCAAAAGTCGAGAGTCAAGAGCCCAACTAAACAAATACTGATCTCCATAATGGTGACTTCAAACTAAACAATAAATCACCAACATCTAAACCTCTGTTAATTCTCAATAGCTTGTATCCCAGAAATAAAGTCAATCTGGTTAGTAATAAGTGAAGCTGGTAATGCTGTTTGTAGAGTTTTTTAATCAGATCTTGAGAGATTTAATGTCTTCTTTTATCTTCAGTTGATTTCATCTAATGCTGTGGCTGAAGTCTGTTGTAGTTCTTGTATTTCTCTTTCCTTTAGAAATTCTGCTTGTTGTCCTCAGCTGTCTTCAGTATTGCTCAATCATCACAATTAAATTTTTGTATATTTGTGGACATCTCAGGTTAAACTTCATGACATTTACCTTTATTTAAGGAAGGAGGCCTGTTTTTTCAGTGGTCTGAATTTATATTTTTAAGGAAATTGAGCAGTTAAAAAAAATAGTATAATTATTGTTGAATTTTACTGCATTTTCTCTGTAAATATGGACATCTTTATGGATATCTCATGCTAACATTATAATTTTCTCCATGAAAATACTAATTAAATAAATAATTCTTCCATTTCCATCCTGTTCAAATGAGCAAAACTATTCAAATTTTAACTGTCAAAAATTCAATCTTTTAGGCCCAGCTTTCTCAAGCCTTTTTGTCCTCAGCAGTTAGTTCAGTCACTTTATGATCCCGCTCCATATGGAAACCGTTTCACTCTCTTCAGAGACAGTATAAGAAAGAAAAGAAAAGCATAATTTACTTCTGAAAATGCAACTCTCATCTTATTCTTGTTCAGGTCAGGCAGCAGTACAGGAGGTGCTTCAGATGTCTTTGCTGTGGACTCAAACCCAACAACATCAAAAGTGTCCAGAAAAAATGTTAAGGTCTACAGCATCCATATTCAGGAAATGAATGAAGTACCATTATCATACAGTAAATTACCACTACAACAGAATCAACGCTTTCAGATATTAACGCCAGTCTCAGCTTGCCTGTAAATGTTATACTGGTCTTATTTTATAGCTGTCATTAATTTTGATGGAAATCTTTTAACTTTCTTTACTTCTTGGTGGAGGGTTTGTTGCCTCATTTTTTTAGACCTGTGTGTGATTTATTTTACTTGAGAGCCCTAAAATGATTTGTTCACTATAATCCTTTAGTTAGCTTTTAAGAATATTTAGTGTGATGGATACAGTAAATGTAACTTTTTGCATATTGTTATGAATCAGTAAATAATGTATTTGTTTCCTTGTATTTTTCTGCAGCTTTCTATTAAATATAAAGAATTATACTTTTTACAACAGATGTTTCATCATGTCTCTTCATATACTCTACTGGCCACTTCAGAGATTATATGTTCGTAATTATGATGATGATAATATTATCATATAATTAAAGTTTTAATCATAGACATGTTCATTCATCCACAAGATATTAGTCACATTGACTGAATGAATCAAAGATTCAAATATGGCAGAGTTTACAGGTCTGACGATATCTCTGTTTAGAAACAGCTTTACGTACTTTTTACAAGCATAGTTAAAGAGTAACTGAGGGTTGATATATTCTAAATATTAATTCCACCACAATGAGACCCTTTAATGTTTTTACACTCACACACACACAAATAATAAACCTACAAAAATATTAATATACAATGAGATTTGAGTGACCATGAACTCATTTAATATAAATTATACAAACTAACCAATGTCCAATCAAACAAGCTCATCTACAAGTGTTAACTGCAGAACATCTTATAATGACCAACATGGTGTGTAAACACATACATTTATTTTTGTCACACAATAATGTTTCTCAAACCTCGCTTTTTCCAATGCCAAAATTACTGTATTCTGTAATGCTGACTATTAAAACCTCAAGCTGTTCGACAGGATTTTCATACAATTTTCCTGTTTGAGAGATAAACTTCTACAAATATTGGTGAATGGTTTGGCAGTGCCTTTGGCTACAGTGTGAGTTAAGATGATCTTAAGAGTCGGATCTGAAACTTTCTCTATCTTTGATCATTTTTCATTCCTTATTAACGGCAGGCTTTGTCCAGAATCCAAGTTGCAGATCTTTCATTTCTAATGTCTGGGCAAACTGGAAAATCAAGAAAATATGTTAAAAACGCAGCCCTCAGTCCTGACTGTGATAACAGTACTGGTTGTTCGAAAACAGTGAGAGATTATGAGATTATTGCTTATGTATTGCATCATCATTTACTTGAATTATTTGAAACAATTTCACTTTATTACAGAAAACAATCTGATCATGTTTAGGCATTCTAAATCTTCCTCCTCCATCTTTTTGATGGAGTTTCAGACCAGACCAGACCTGAAAAACTATAATGATCAATCCTAAACAAGTCTTTTCTCCAAATATAAGGGATGATTTGGGGCATTCTCCTTAGCTACATCAGCAACAAATAAAATGAAATGATTAAATATTAGCTCAAATGATGTCAGGCTTCATCTACTCCTTGGTGGATTTGCATCTTTGATGCAAGATGTAAAGTAGCAGGCAGATCTGTGTTTATCTCGTCACAGCAGAATGGAAATAAAGAGATAAGGTGTTTCTCCAAACCAAGATGAAAATCAACAGGGTTCAAAGGTTTCACGCTCCAAAACGGACATAAATGTAGTGTGAAAGTAATACATACAACATACAACTGTTCCCTTTGAATAAGAGAAATTCACACTCAAATAATGAACAGTTCAAATAATATATAAGATCCCAACTAGGATCATAGATGAACTTAGACTCTGGGCCTTTTAAAATGTGACCAAGTATTTGTTGCGAACAAGATTTTACAATATAGTAACAATAGGTTCCTATGAAACTATTCACACTGGGCACAAATATGTGACATTTGGCTTATTTTAATGAAGAGCAGCTTTTGGAGAAATCTTTTAAAAGTCTAGTTCAAACAAAGCAAATGTGCCAAGTTGTTAGACGTGATCTTTGTATTCATGTTGGTTTAATAAATATAAAAGCATCTTGGCATGTGTTCTGTCTTTGTTTCTGAATTTGAATATGAATTTGAATACGAGCAGGAGGAAATAACAGAATGAGTTTTCTCAGGTAAATGAGCAGATAATTGTCATTTACACTTTTGACTCTCAAATATTTACCTGTCTTTACCCGAAGATCATTTAAAGATAAACTCATATCAGGTAAGACACTCTTGAAATACTTCAAATAAGATGAGAATAAAGTGCTTTAGTGTCACTATCAGTCTCGCAGTTATTTAGTCTTTATTACCGTTAGTGAATCGTGTTTCAAGTAATTTAGTCTACATGTTGTGCTGAGGAAATCATCTCATCTATGATATTTATCATGATGAAGAATCCGCTTTTCAAAACAACTATACTGTATCATGTACTCAGCTGTGATTTATGTGTTATTTTAAGTAATTCATTTTGTATTCTTAATTTCAAAGGACTGTTTAATGTTGCAAGGGTACAGACAGACATGGAATCAAATTGATGGATAGACAGAACAGACATCAGTATTCAAGTGAAAACTAAATCACTTTTTTTAACACTTGGCACAGTTTTCAGTCTGTGTTGAATATCTCTGGAGGAACTAACAGTAACACAGCTAGAATGAACTGTTGTCCCCATCACGTCTTTAGTTTTGCTTAGGATTGTGGATGCAAAGGGGCAGAAAATTTCCTGTAAATTTTCTGGAAACTTTCCATGGGAGGTTTAGTTGGGGAATTTTGGTAATATTCCAAGTTGGACACTTAACCCTCTACTGCACACATGTTGATGGCACATGAAAAAAAAAAATATTCCACATAATTTTGGTTCATTTGGGAACATTTTATTGATAAAAAAAAATTTGACCCTCCACCCTCCCCCCACTCCAAAAATATTTTTTCGTTGCCTCAAGGCAGCGTTGTGCATTTATCATAAGACAATGCTCAGAGAGCAATACAAAATCACAATTTCTTTTTAAAAATGTCAAGAAATCATTAAGTAAAAACCCAGCTAACAGAATTTTGCTATAAGAACGTTCTCTAAATATTCAGTGTTGGTTCTGGGAACATAAAAAACGTCCAGTTTTCTTGACGTTAGAGGAACGTTTTTATAAGGTATAATGTTCCTCAAACGTTCTTTCAACTTAATTTTGATCTAAAATTCAACATTCTAGGAACGTTGATTTGTAACATTCCAAGAACATAAAAAAAGGTTCAGTTTCCTTAATGTTAGTACAATGTTATTTGAAGGTTTGTATGATGTTCCTGAAACATTCTTTCGATCATTCAAACACCTGCTGTGAACAAGCACTGAAAGAAAGAGAAATAAGAACACAAACTACAACTTTCTTCAGCCACAGCCTTAGATGAACTGAAGATAAAAGACATTAAATCTCTGAAGATCTGATTAAACAACTCCACAAACAGCATTACCAGCTTCAGTTATTACTAACCAGATTGACTTTATTTCTGTCACACGTCTACAGAAGTTCTTATTGAGAATTAACAGAAGTTTAGATGTTTCGTTTGAGGTCACCATCATGGAGGTTGGTGGTTGCTTTAGTGGAGCTCTTGACCCCTCACTATTATAGAGCTGCTTTTTCATCAACAATTACAGGTGTTTTCAGAAAACATTTTTGCATTGATGAAGACAGACAAAAAACTGCTTTAAAGTGGTTTAATCAACTGCTTTTTTGTTTTTTTTTTAGTTTTGGTATGAAGAAAGTTGTAGTTTGTGTTCTTATGTCTCTTTCTTTCAGTGCTTGTTCACAGCAGGTGTTTGGATGATTGAAAGAATGTTTCAAATAACATTCTACTAACATTAAGGAAACTACATTTTATGTTCTTGGAATGTTACAAATCAACATTCCTACAATGTTGAATTTTAGATCAAAATTAAGTTGAAAGAACGTTTGAGGAACATTATACCTTATAAAAATGTTCCTCTAATGTCAAGAAAACTGGACGTTTTTACGTTCCCAGAACCAACACTGAATATTTAGAGAACGTTCTTAAAACAAAATTCTATTAGCTGGGTTGTAATTACATGTGAACTTTACTAGCAATTCATGAGTGAAAACTGTTTCTACAGTACTTTTTTTTTTTTAATGCATTGTTAAAAAAAGAATATTACTTATAACTCTCGTAACATTTAAATTCATAAATTCAGTAGAATTTTTCATATGTGTTTGAAACAAAAGGGAAACGTACTCGGTTACGTACATAACCTTGTTTCCCTGAGATACGGGAACGAGTACTGTGTCGCTAAGATGCATATGGGGAAAAGTACTTTTTCTCTGATTTACTGAAGCCTTTTTCAATAATGCAGTGTAACTGCATGGCCAGTGGTTCAGGCAGTAGAAAAATTCAAACCAATGACGGCTTGGTGGAGCTGCGTGAGCCTATGACAATGCAGCGCGCCAAAGCCTGCCAGAATGGGCGGCACGACTGGCTATATAAGCAGGCATTTCGCCATAGGATCTCAGGTCATTTTAACTGAAGCGACGACACTGAGTTGTCCAGCTTCATAGCACGGCAAGTTATGCAGTACCAAGGTTACATCCGAGTACGTTCCCTTTCGATACTACACTCATATTGCGCTGCTAAGACGCATATAGGGAATGTATTCAGTCACGCCGTGCTATGACAGGGAACGACTGAGAACCCATCATAGGCACCAAAGGGGCCTAGAGGATAAAGTTTCTTAAGGGTGAAGGTCTGAAGGGGGCGGAATGCTCAATATGAGTTCTCAATGCCCTGACAGCGCAAAGTAAATTGGACTCTTGCTCATCTCCAGAGGGAGGGAGTGCTATAACCTGTGCTCTGAACGAAGGTGAGGACGATGGAAAGGTCCCAGGTAGGGATAGTGAGAGGGTGAGGCAGGTTCTCCTCCTGGAACCTCTTACGAAACAAACAACTAGGTTGTTTTCTTCTACCGACTGGCTGGCAATGGGAGCGTGAAACGAGCGTTGAGGGGGTGAGGCCCTTATCCAAACGCTCCTGAAGGAACGATAGTATCGAAGATACGACGCAAGAGGCCGGGTCTTCGTCCCAAGCTGTGCACCAGGTGGAGAAGACTGACCATTTAAGGCCGTAGAGGCGTCTCGTAGACGGGGCTCTAGCCTGAGAAATAGTGTTTAACATGCTCTCGGGGAGGTTCGCAGGCTCCCATCGAGAGGCCAAAGGTGCGGTGCCCACAGCTCGGGCCGGGGGCTGCCAAATCATTCTGTTCGCGTGAGAGAGGAGGTCTTGCCTCAGGGGAATGGGCCACGGGGCTGATAGAAGCAGCTGAGACAGCTCTGAGAACCAAGGTTGGAGACCGTTCCCAGGGGCACACCTCGGTTGAACCAGTGTGGGGTCTAGGGCCGCTAAGCAAGCCTGTCGGCAAGCACGAGGTGGAACCCGAGGTTTCAGCCAAGACTGTAGGGGCTGCATTTTCAGCAGGCCCATCTGTAGTACTTGGGAGACAGAAGCCATTAGGCCTAGCAATCTCTGAAATGATCTGAGAGGAAGAGAGGCTTCAAGTTTGATAGAAGCCACGAGCTACTGAATGACCACAGCGTGCTCTGGTGAGACTGTAGCCCTCATTTGGGCTGAGGAACGAAAAACATTGGCTGGGGAACAGTGAGCTCTTGGTAAAATTGACCCTGAGTCCTAGGCACTCCAGGAGGCTGAAGAGCACGGATCGGTAAGATGTTAGCTCGTCCTCCGACTGGGCCAATATGAGCCAGTCATTGAGGTAATTCAGGATGCAGATTCCCATCTGTCTCAGAGGAGAAAGAGCAACGTCCATACACTTCGTAAAAGTATGTGGAGCTAGGGACAGCCCGAAGGGTAAGACTGTATATTGGTACGCCACTCCCTCGAAGGCGAATCTCAAGAATCGTCTGTGATGGGGGGCTATCTGGATGTGAAAGTACGCATCCTTCAGATCCAGCGAGAAAAACCAGTCCCCGGGGCATATTTGCGTGAGGATCTGCTTCAATGTAGTCATCCTGAACTTCCATTTCATGAGGGAGCAGTTTAGGTGCCTGAGGTCTAGGATGGGCCTGAGGCCACCATCCTTCTTGAGGACGAGGAAGTATTGGCTGTAGAAGCCTGACTTGGTCTGGGCTGGGGAAACCATTTCTATGGCTTCTTTCTCCAGCCAAGTCATCACCTCGGCGCAGAGGATGTGAGTGTTGTCCGCTTTCACTGAGGTGGGAACCACACCGCTGAAACCTAGGGGTCTTTGAGTGAATTGAAGTGAGTAACCTTGTTTTATCACCCCCAACACCCAGCTTGACGTCTCGGGTACAGACCGGAAAGTGCTCACTTAGTCCTGTTCACTTGGCCCTGTAACCTTTTGTTTTCCATCCCAGTTTGAGAGAAAGAACTGTGGAAAATGCAAGGAGAGACTTGTGCTCTCATAGAACGTGGCTTGCAGGGGAGGAGCCGGCAAGCGACACGGTTCAGAATTTTACAACAAACGCTAGAGAAATATGCTTTTTTGAGAGTGAATGTATTCCATGAGTCTCACCTGAGTCAGGGAAGAGTGTCATGTCATATTTTTTGCTGAGCGCTGTCAGTATTGAGCTTACTCTCGCGCTCTTGTAGTGAGAGCACTCGCAGCTTGCGGGGGCGGAGCCAGCAAGCTCAGAGGCTCGGCATTTTACAACAAATGCCGGAGAAATATGCTCTTTCAGAGTGAATATATTCCATGAGTCTCACCTGAGTCAGGGGAAAGTGTCATGTCATATTCAGCTGAGCATTGTCAGCATTGAGCTCGCTCTCGCAGTGGGAGGGCTCGTGCTCAATGAACGTGGCTTGCGGGGGCGGAGCCGACAAGCAAAATGGCGCTGAAGGTGGCTCGTGAGCGGTGTGCTGATCAGGCTGCTTACAGAGCGGCGATCAACTAAAGCAGAGCAGGCACAGAAACGTTTGATCTGCTGCTACAGCTGTGGCTCGACATATGAAACAACGCCGCTGAAAGTTCTATTTTAGATACCCGCCGGATGGCGCAGTGGAAGCACTAATCGCCTGCTTGCAGGCTACAAACGGCTCGCGAGCAGGCTGCGTGAGCGCTGAAGCTAAAGCAGGCAGGCGAGGATCAGCCAAATCCGCTGCAAGGTGTGTCAACGGCGAGAAGGTGTTCAGTTGTCTCGGTAACAGTGGACAGATGATTGTCATCGCTGAAGGAGAAATGATCTGAGATCCTGTGGCAAAATGCCTGCTTATATAGCCAGTCGCCCCGCCCATTCTGGTGGGCTTTAGCGTGCTGCATCGCCATAGGCTCGCGCAGCTCCGGCGCGTCGTCATTGGTTCTAATTTTTCTACTACTCAAACCAATGGCCGTGCAGTTACACTGCGTTATTCAAAAAGGCTTCAGTAAATCGGAGAAAAAGGACTTTTTCCCATATGCGTCTTAGCAACACAGTACGAGTGTAGTATCGAAAGGGAACTACCAGAAGTCATGCATCAGTGCCAAAGCTCATTTGTTTGTTTCTTCTGAACTGTAAAGGAATTTTTTCTTTGATTGTGGCTTTTGGATAAAGAGAAATACACCAGACTGTCAGAATTGTCAATGGATTCTTCACTTCATAAAGGTGAATTTTCTTGTCATGATTAGCATGTAAAGACTAGTTCATGTTTCCCAAAAATTCTTTATGAACTACAAATATTAAAATTTAGTTTTCTCAAATTCAAAATTACAATACATTCCAATACATTGTGTGTTTCCAATATTTTTTTTTTCTTCATATTTCATGACAGGTTTTATAAGAGCACTGACTACCATCACTGTTATGCTGTGTAGGTATAAACTTTTTTTTTTTTTTTTTTTTTTTTTCTTCACACTGATGTAATGACTGGTTACACTTCACTTCTGTATGCTGACACAGTTCTGTTTGGCAGGAGTAAAACTGCATTTGTGACATAAATGATTCTGTTTGGGTTACATGTTTGTTAAAGCATCTGAAAGTGTTTGGTCTTCAGATTTCAGCTGGTCTTCAGTTTTTTAGGCCTATTAACTTTTTTTTTTTTCACTGTGCGCTTTTTGATTTTTTGATTAATTTGTATAATTATTTTTCAGATATCTTAACACTTAGTTTGACCTTTACAACTGTCACACCACAGAAGACTACAAATGGTAATGTATTGAGTTGTACTTGAGCTTTTTAACATTTTATCAGGATATACATGTCTGTAGTTTTGCATCATTCATGTCTTCAAAGAATTAAAATTGGGTCTGTATTAAAATATAATATTTTAATGTAATATTTTGCTAATAATATATAAATATAAATTTACATCTCTTCAACTGCACTGTTAGATCGATTTTATAATAACACATAAGAAGCATGTTAATTTTTTGAAATATTTTCATTAACAGCTAATCTGTCTGATCCCTGCAACAACTACATTGTGTTGGATGAACCACGGAGATCCATCAATAATACCGATTACATAAAACGTTCACACTTCACATGTGACATCTTTGTCACCTGGAGTGGCTGGTATCGTCTCTTCATTAACAACACAAGCGCTCATATCTCAGACACTTGCATTGCAAAGGGTCACTGTGGCACTACTTCCACACTGTGGATACCTGATGGACACCCAACAGTTGAGGATGGAGTCGTCACTCGAGATGTCTGCGGTCACTGGGAGAATTACTGCTGCTATTTCGGGTCTTTTCCCATTAGAGTCAAAGCCTGTCTAGGCAGTTATTATGTCTATGAGCTGGTTAGACCAACTGTGTTCTGTTCAGGATACTGTGCAGGTAATTATATCTACATGGCCTCTTTGTACACATTGATGATATCTGTGTTTCTGTTCATTAATAAATATTCTTCCAAACTTTCAGACACTGGCAGGATTAGCACCAGCTCTCCAGCAGTCACACCAGTGACCATCTCACCTGGTAATGTAACACACTCACTGCACCCAAATATGCCTACTTCTAGTGTTGGGTTCGAGTCCACATTAGTCGAGTCTGAGTCTTTGACACTCAGGGGTCGGTTGTCGAGCCGGCGATACCACCTCTCTCACCAGTGCGAAAGAGACTCAAAATACTCAGTTAATTTTGGACATACAAATAAGAGTTATATATTATTAAGAACTGTGAAATGTCTTCTATTATTTGTGTACACTCACAGTAAAAACAAAATGTTGTACTTTTTGCAAAATAAAGAAAACTAACATGATGCGTGAGCTGCAGTCTCTTTCTCAATGAAGTCCACTCTGATAGTCCTCAGAAAATGAACTGTAACTTAAATCAGGTTTTAAATATTCTCTGTTTGAGTAATCCGTTTGAAAAGAGAGGTGACATACATGAAAGTGTGAGTCGTTAAATGAGCATTAAATCTTGCAACTGTAAAACAATTTGTTGGTTTTAAATGTCTAAGACACTTTTTTTTAGGATGTCCATATGCGAGGATGCGTGAATCTTCGTGAATAATGCTGTGATTCACGCCTGAGGAGATTAAGACCCTGCCCCTAATGAGCCGCATAATGAGCCATTCAGTCAGGAATGTGACTGAGTGAACTAAGAAAGAATGCAATGACAAAAGAAATATATAATTTTTTGTTTGTAGTTTATGTAGAATATAGTTAACTATATAAATGTCAAAAACACATTTTGATTACAGAGTTATACCTGGAAATAAATCCTGTTCAAAGATATAAGTGAAAATCACATACCTGGCATTTGGTGTTTGGAGAGAGAGAGAAAAAAACTTTGCTGCTTTCAATCAGTGATCTCAGTATCATATGCATGCAGTCCAATGTGGGCAAATATCTGGTCACTATGATTCTCGAATCAGTGAGATAAAAGAAAACAAAACCCTGTGTGAGCATGCTGATAACACATTTGACACATTATCATTTTTAAAGTTTTTGTAAGAATTCTAATGCACATCAAACCACTCGTCTGCCCGATTCATTCACACAGAGACACAGAACATTTAGGATTCATATTTAAACAGTCTTTTTGCGGGTTAATATTAACAGACACTAGTCTATATCACGATTCGAATAAAGAATTTAGGAATAAAAAATTTACCATTCACAATCCTCGTTAAACAGAGAATATTTGTTTTCAATTTGACTTTCATGATTTAAAACCTGATATTTCAACATTTCTTTAGACATATGTCTCATGTTTGTGTAATTATTATTCAGTAAGTTACAGTTCATTTTCTGAGGACTATCAGATTGGACTTCATTCAGAGAGAGACGACAGATCATGCATCATGTTAGTTTTCTTAATTTTGCAAAAACCACAACATTTTCTTTTTACTCTGAGTGTACACAAATAAAAGAAGACATTTCACATATTAGAATGGTGTATAACATTTAATTGTATCTCCAAAATTGACGGAGCATTTTGAGTCTCTTTCGCACTGGTAAGAAAAAAACTGAGGTGGTATCGCCACCTAAGTGTTAATTTGATAGGAGACACAATATATGTCCTCACACCATCGGTGCTCGGGCCCTAATTACCTTACCTTGCTAACGAGAATTCACAAAAGGCCAAATAACTCAAAATATATGGTAATACTCTAAATAATTGGTCAAAATATTAGCCTAAATAAATCACAAACATAAAATACTTGAAAACTCAACATATTTTGCTTTATAATCAGATATATGTTACTAAATTGAGTAAACCCACCCACACCTTACAGTACATATTGCAATTGCTGTGTTGCATCATCTCCCGTCTTACCAAACTTTTTGGCCTGCAGTCCTCACACAAACCACACGAGGGCACCAGTACAACATAAAATTAACCACTGCTGAATTCACAAGAATTCACAATAAAACGAAATAAAATCCTAACTTAACTAAGTCAATCATTGCATGTGTTTTTAAGTCTTGCCTGTTTATACAATCAATTCAATACTTGCAAGATGTCTAAGATGAGTTTCTGTGCGCACACACGGTTAGATGTTCATGAAAAACGTACTGAATAGTACTGAAACCCTATTGTACAGTCAGCATTCTCCCCTAAAAGTGATCGGGCAGACCGTAAGTCGTAAAGACATAGAGACTTGTCGTAGAGACTTGAAACTTTGAGGGCTTGTAGTATTCACACCGTCACCAAGGTTTGCCCTGATCTGCCTGACGGGGCGCTACAGCAGTGAAAAGTATGAAATTGTCCATATATTGCTCAATCAATCGGTTTTGTAAGAGTATGAACTAATCGTTGGAATCCTTGGCTCAAGACAGACAAAATGCATGCCTCTGGCAAAATTTCCGGGTATTTTTTAAAAACCTACTTTTGCAAACTAGTCCTAGGTTTTTGACCTGATCACAACCAAACCAGTGCAGCAAGAGTCTGATTGTCAATAATTATCAAAAAAAAAAAAAAAAAAAAAAAAGTTGACATTTTAATTCGGTCGAACCTGGGTCTCCGGCGTGGGAGTCGGACGCTCTAACAAGGAGGCTAAAGGCTGCAACTCCTAGCGTCAGTCGCTAGAGCATCTCTTGAGATCAGAGGAGTGAGGTTTACTCAGCTTATCTCTCTGCAGACCCCTGCTACAACTACACTGTGCTGGATGATCCATGGAGAGCCAACAGCAGTCAGCAACAAAACTTCTACAAATCTGACAGGTCTGTCACCTGGAGCGGCTGGTATCGTCTCTTCATTAATGGCCAGAGAGCTCAGATACCAGACACGTGTGTTGAGAAGTATAGCTGTGGCACTAATATCCCACTGTGGATACGTGGAGGACACCCAACAGTTACAGATGGAGTCGTCACTCGAGATGTCTGCGGTCACTCGAAAAATTACTGCTGCTTTTACGGGTCTTTTCCCATTAAAGTCAAAGCCTGTCCAGGCAATTATTATGTCTATGAGCTGGTTAGACCAACTCTCTTTAATTCAACATACTGTGCAGGTAATTATATTTACATGAGCTCTTTTTATTATTTGAGTATTTGTTCATTATTATTCATCATTTATCATTTTTTAGCTGTTACTTTTTTCACATTAAATTTTACAGAAACAAAAAATCACATTCATAATATTTCACAAATGACATCATTTTCATTCACTGTTCTATTTTTATTTTATTTTTTTTTTTTTACTTCATGCTGATTTCTGTCATTGTAGATATAAATATAATGCTTCAGGAAGGATGCACGGTAAGCACGGTTTATTATTGATGGTTCTATGCACAAAAATTTTTTTTTGCTATTATTATCTTCACGGAGTGTTTTACGGTGTAAAGTTTAATTGTGATTTGCAGAGTCAGACTTTTGGAGGATGTTTTAAAAATCTTCTTGAGCAGATCGAGAACATTACAGCTCAAGTGCTTCCTTTGGATGTAAGTCTTCAAAAGAAAAATGATAAAATCTGTGTCAGTTACATAATGATTGACATTGCATTTCTCTCTTATTGGCTCTCTTGACATTCACAATAACTGTAACAGTACAGTAACTGTATTTATTTAATCAATAAATTAGACAGTGACCAGAGTTTTGAATATGTCGCTCAACGCCTCAGAGACGATTTTAGAGTCGTCATCATCATCATTCAGCACAGCTGAACTCGCCTCCTTTGGAAACCGTGTGTTAAAAACCAGTGAGAAACTCATCTCTACATTGGTGAAGCCGACGGACAGAAGTGCCAATGTCAGTTTTACTCTTGCTGCTGTAGGTGAGTGGAGACAGTTATTATTGATAATGAAACTGAGTTTATTTATGATGTCAGGAAGTTTATATAGTCTGAAGAGCAGCGGTGGATCACAGGTGGCAGACGGCAACAATGATAAATGCAGCTACAGTATCTATATAATTTTTGTTGATTTTGGTACATCCTAAAAAAAAAAAAGACATGAAAGAATAATTGCAACTAAGCGCAATTAAACACTGGTTCACTTACTGGGAAGTTCATGGTTTATGTTGACCACAGTGTGTTTTGTGACAATTTGCTGTCTTGAGCACTATCAACTATAACTATCAATCAAAGTTCACAAGACATATATCATACACTCAAACAACAATACAGAATGTATGTGCAGTTTATAGTAATAATCAATTACAGAGTTTGATTTTATTCAGTTAGAAGATTACCTTAAAGTTGACCTGAAGGGTTCAAAGAACATCACTGATGAAAACCCAACAATAGTGAAGTCATTTTATTTTGTGTACATTTTTTTGCAAAGTGAATTATTTAATTGGACATACATACATATATAAATAAATAAATAAGAATAGCACATAACTGTTTGTTTGTTTTTAATCAGAGGTTGAAGTCTTCATGGTTGGACCAAAGGTCACCAAAATGCCTCGACTTGACACAACAAATTCTTCTGTAGACATTGATCTCATTGGGATCGCCAAGAACAACAATGAAACAAGTATGTAAGATGATTTAGTTTCATTAAATTAAAAAAGAAAAAAAAAAGAACAAATTGTCATAGCATTACCACTAAAGTACATACTTGCTTTTTTGATTGTTTTTGTTTTAACATGTTATTGCATGTAAAGTGTAACCAAAGCTTCTGTTTCTGTCACACAGGATCAGCTGCTGTGGCTTTCATGAGCTACAACTCAATGGAGAATCTACTGAAGCCCGACTTCTTCAACACATCAAATGACACGGTTAAAACCATGATGTCCACTGTGATCTCAGCTACTCTTCCCAAAACCACCAACACTAAACTCACCAAACCAGTCAACTTCACCCTCAAACACATCAGAGTGAGAGACTGAAATGTGTTTTTGACCAACTTGAGAACTGATGAGCATCTGAAAACATCTAATATTCAGTCTTGTAATATTTTCTGCATGTTCTTTTGCAGGAGTTTGACCCCAGCGGTTCTCTGTCCTGTGTGTACTGGAACATCAGCGAGTGGATTGTAGATGGTTGTTCTGTTTTAGAGACCAACAGCAACTACACTGTGTGTTCCTGTGTTCATCTGTCGACATTCGCTCTCATCATGCAAACCAGCAGACCACCAGAGGTATGAGAACATGTCAGACAGGAAATTAAGAAATAGTACAAGTAAAACCTCCTTAAATGATTGAAGCATTGAAGGCACTAGCAGAAATCAAATGCAGTCTACAGTAGATGGTCAACATTTATAGTGACTAGTGATGCACTGGAATGAAAATTCTGGGCCAAAACTGAAAATTCAGAATGCACTTAGCTGGAAATCGACTTAAAAAAAAATAATAATATTAATATAGATATATATATTTGTTTGATTTGTTTAATAATTTCATGAATTTTAGTGATGTGCCAAAATGAATTTTTCACTACCATTTATTGAAATATAAACATTTATAAGATGACTGTAATAACTTGTTTTCATGACACATTTATTCAAATGTACATTAAATAATTAAGACATCACTAACAGGCTAAGTAAAAATATAATGAATGTGTAATCTAGTGCATACAGTATATTTATCAAAATGTTCCTCTCTAGAGTTATTTTTTTTTCTACTTAACTAATGAGTTTATGGTGATTGAATGGCTTTCCTGTAAATGTAACGTTACATGAATATTTACAAGCTGATTTATTGATGTCTTTCCCTGGATGAAACAATGATTGAGCGATTACATGAGACATGATACATTTGGTAAGTTCTACTGTATATACCTTCTGATGTTGATCAATGTTTATTTGGTGCTTTAACTAGTAGTGAAGTCGAAATGATGCGTGACAATGATCTGTCACGCCACATTAAAGAGCACCAAAGTGGCATTTATTGTTTGAATTCCATAATAAAATCAACAGAATTTGAGTGATTTTTTTTTTTTTTTTCACGCAACATCAGAAAACAGCATAGGCTATTAATCATTTTATGTGCAGAAAATAGAACACAGTCAAAACGTGCCACTGAAGTAGCGCTCATAAAACAGCATTGTTTCGGTCAATGATTTCAGCCCTCCAAAACCATTTTGGTAAAAAACAAAAATTGTTGTTTTGCCCAAAAAAATTTGGTAAATTTTGGTGCATCACTAGTAGTGACTATTGAAGAGCAGCACAGATTTGGCACTCATGTACTCTGACATGTTTTCTCAGAGCAACTCACTGCTGGAGCTGTTGAATTTGGTGTGTGTGATCGTGGGGCTGGTGTTCTTCAGTTTGTCCCTGTTGACCTTTGCCCTTTGTCAGTGGAGTCCTGGAGTGAATAATGTGGCTCGAATCAACATCTGCATCAGTCTTCTGCTGGCTCACCTTCTGTTGCTGCTCACACAACAGTTCCTGAGCCTCATACGCCCTCTGCAGGTGAGAATGATGAAGGAGCCCTACAGCTCAGCACAGCCTCACTGAGAATCATCATAACCGTCTCTCTTGGTCTCCAGGTGTTGTGTGCCGCGATATCAGGTGTGCTGCACTTCCTCTTTCTCTCCGGCTTTGTGTGGATGTTCATTGAAGCTGTGCTGCTCTTCATCTGTGTGAAGAACCTATCACAGATCAGCTCCAAAAAGAGGGAGGTGCTTAGCAGTGGATTCCTGTGTGTGATTGGATATACGGTTGCTCTGGTTGTAGTGGGTGTGTCTGTCGGGCTGCTTCCTGAAGGCTACGGCAGCAAACAAAGGTTTTTTTCTACTCTTTGGATTAGATGAAATAAAGATTTTAGTTTATGACTGACAACTCACAGGTCTTTTGGAACAACGCTGCTCTCTGATCATTTTTATTCCATTTGTATCAAAACCACCAGAAGATTAAAATGCATTTGTAATTTTTTACACTTTTTTAGTAGTATTTCAACAGTCAGCAACTGAAATCATTTTTCGGACTGATTAATTCAGTTTTTATATTATGTTTCCCTCTAAACAGCTGCTGGATTAAAAGGGATAAAGGTTTTATCTGGAGTTTTCTGGGTCCTGTTTGTGTCATACTAGCAGTAAGTTCCAGTCAAGTCAAGTCACCTTTATTTATATAGCGCTTTTTACAATGCAGATTGTGTCAAAGCAGCTTTACAGTGATAACTGGTATATAATTTTGGCTGCACAGCAGCTCTTAAAGAAAATGGTGTCATCGTCCATCTTAAGTAAATTCAGTATTGATTCATTCCGGTGTAAGAATCAATAGTTATTAATTTAGTTAATTTATCTATATCAGCACTGGAGTCAACAGTGATGTCATCATCCAGCTCAGTTCAGTTCGCATATAATGGTGTCGATGCAGGCAGATCAAAACACTGTTGAATATCAAATGTCAAGTGTCCCCAACTAAGCAAGCCAAAGGCACTAGTTACAGACATTTTTCACATGGGCTGTTGAAGTCAAGAAAACTAATGTGATATTTTTTTTTTCTTTTTTCTGCAGTTGAACATGATTCTCTTCATCAACATCGTCATCAGTCTGAGCTCAACTCTCAAAAATCTGAACGCTGAAGTTTCACAGATGAAACAAACCAAGTAATATGCATTGTTTATCGCAAAAGAACAAAAGAACAGAACAACATATAGACAATAAAGACACATTAACTTTCTCTGTTTCTCTGCAGGATTATGGTATTTAAAACACTGTCTCAGTTTGTGGTTCTTGGTTGCTCCTGGATTCTGGGTTTCTTCACTAATGACAGTAAGGTGCTGGAGATCCTCTTCCTGATCTTGAACTCCCAGCAGGGAACCTTCATCTTCCTGGTCTATTGTGTTCTTAATAAAGAGGTCAGACATCACTCAATTTACTATATTCCACACTGTAAAAAACCAAAACAAAAAAAAAAACAGCGAGGTGCCAAACATTTACCATTAATGGAAAAAACAGTCAAAGAACATCAACTGAAGTAACATGTTTAGACTGCAATAGGAAAAAGGAAAGCTGACCATAAACTACAATAACATCCTTAAATTGCAAATTAAAAATGAACTACTGGCAGCAGAGGTGACAGCAGTTTAATGTTAATTTTACAGTTCTCTTATTGCAGTGGTTCTCAAACCTGTCCTGGAGGTCCACCGGCCCTGCACATCTCTATATCTGACATACCCATTTCATGTCTTGCAGTCTCTACTAATGAGCTCATGAGTTGAAACAGGTGTGCTAGATGAGGGAGACATACAAAATGTGCAGTGCTGGTGGTGCTTCACTTATTACTAACCAGATTGACTGTGTCATTTGAATTTCTGTCATACGTCTACAAAAGTTCTTACTGAGAATTAACAGAAGTTTAGATGCTGATGATTTATTGTTTCATTTGTAGTCACCATCATGGAGATCAGTGTTTGATATAGTTGGACTCTTGACTTTTTAACATTAGTTTATCATTGGTTGTTATAACCATGTTTTTAAGACACATTTGTTGTGGGGAAAAAAAACCAAGAGAAAATGTGATTAGGTGTTGCTGGTTATGTTTTGATTATGACATAATCATCATGTAACCCTTGATTCACTGAACTCTTCCAGTGTCTAATCCTTTATCAAAAGTGTGTTATATTACTACTACACCTTAATTTTACATTAGCATCACAATGAAACTACAACAAAAGATCAAGCAATGCTGAGTTATCAGTTATGAAGAAATTTTAAACATCATTCACAAAAAAAAACTTTGACTGCTGTGCAATTTAGACACACAGAGACATTAAGAATCAGCGTATGAATCTCAACAATGGTGACAAGAAACAAAAAAAAAGATAAACATATCAGTTCTGAACATCACAAAACATGCTACTAAAAGTCAACTTCAAACTAAAAATAGTAAGAATGAAAGTAAATAAAGACTATTCAACTGCATAATTTATTCATGCCGCAATGCAGGAGTAGCGAGCTGACAGTGGTGACGGCAGGAACGCGTGAGTGCTTTACAGAATATTTGTTGTGGGTCAGTTGCTTTGTTTATTATTTGCTGCTAGGAAGGATTAATTTCGAATCTGTGTTTGTCCTATTTTCTACCTTGACTATAATTGTATTTTAATTGTACTCGTTTAGAATAACAGCCGCGTTTGCAGAGTTTTATTGGTGTTATTGCTCGTAGTCGCACTTAGTTTCGATTTTTAGCCATTCACGGACTTTAGGCTTTTGCTGTGCTAATTTTCAAGGCGGACTTAGCTGTTTTCAATCACGTGTTAATAAGCAGCATATTTATTGCGTGTGTGCGCGCTGTCGCGGAAGCGTCAGCGGGAGCGTTCAGCCGTTGTGTTCAGCCTCCTCGGGTAAAGACCTGTGACTCTACCTGCGCGACTCCACCGAGCAACGACACCAGTAGGCACTTAAGTATCTTCCTTTCCCTTTCTTTCACACTTTTCCGTTCCTTCTTCCTCAGCATGTGCTTTCAATACATTCCTGTTGTCTCTCGGCAACGCTCCACTAACCCACGTAAAAGGCAGCGCAATGCTTTTAACCTGCGTCCTATCTACTCATCTTCTAACACTAATACTCCTCTCTCTGTCTCTGTGGGGCTATGGAATTGTCAGTCTGCAGTTAACAAAGCTGACTTCATTCCAGCCTTTGCTACTAATTCTACTCTCAATATCTTGGGCTTGACTGAGACCTGGATTCGTCCAGAGGACTCAGCAACCCCTGCTGCTCTCTCTAACAACTTCACTTTCTCTCATACCCCTCGTCAGTCTGGGTGGGGTGGGGGCACAGGTCTTCTCATTTCTGACAATTGGAAATACTCGACTCATTCCTCTCTTTGCAACTACAATTCATTTGAGTTTCATGCTATTACAATCTCAATTCCTGTCAAAATTAATATCGTGGTAATTTATCGCCCTCCAGGCCAACTGGGTACCTTTGTAGAGGAACTGGACATGCTGCTGTCCTCATTCCCAGAGGATGGTAGCCCACTTGTAGTTTTTGGCGATTTCAACATTCATCTAGAGAAGCCTTATGCTTCAGACTTCCTTTCTCTTATAGCCTCATTTGATCTCAATCGGCTTATCACCACAAGTACACACAAATCTGGCAACCAACTTGACCTCATTTACACACGCAACTGCATCACTGACAACATTTTGGTAAAACCTCTGCACATTTCCGATCATTTCTTCATCACTTTTAGTCTACAACTCCCTATTTGTTCACCACCAACCCCTCTACCAGTTACCTTTAGACGAAACCTGCGCTCTCTCTCTTCTTCTCATCTTTCCTCGGCTGTATCCTCCTCCCTTCCCTCACCCACACAATTCTCATCTCTGGATGTGAATACAGCAACTGACACTCTATGTTCCACCTTAACTTCATCTCTAGATAGCATTTGTCCTCTGTCATCCAGGCCTGCACGTGCCACTCCCTCTAATCCCTGGTTATCTGATGTTCTTCGTGAACACCGGACCAAACTCAGGGTTGCAGAGAGGAAATGGCACAAATCAAAAGACCAATCTGACCTAGGTAGCTATCAATCCCTGCTCTCATCCTTTTCGGCTGAAATTCATGCTGCTAAATCTTCCTATTTCCACAACAAAATCAACAACGCTTCAAACACACGCTCACTTTTCAAAACATTCAACTCTCTCCTCTGTCCCCCTCCACCACCACCCACCTCCTCCCTAACTGCTGATAATTTTGCTAATTTTTTCACCACCAAAACCACTACAATCAGCAGTCAGTTCTCCGCTCCACACACACAGGAACTCAGACCATCCACATACACAGCCACACACCTCTCTTCGTTCTCTCCCCTCACAGAGACAGAAGTATCCAAACTCCTTCTCTCCAGCCATCCCACCACCTGCCCTCTTGATCCCATCCCCTCACACCTTCTACAAGCCATCGCTCCTACAATTGCATCAGCACTTACACACATTATCAACACATCTCTCCACACTGGCACTTTCCCTACCACATTCAAGCAGGCTCGGGTAACCCCACTGCTTAAAAAACCCACATTAAACACGTCACTTGTAGACAGCTACAGACCTGTTTCTCTCCTGCCATTCATAGCAAAAACACTTGAACGAGTTGTTTTCAACCAGGTGTCATCTTTCCTCTCACAGAGCAATCAATTGGATGCCAATCAATCTGGTTTCAAGAGTGGCCACTCAACCGAGACTGCACTACTGGCGGTCACTGAATCCTTGCGGATTGCAAAGGCTGGTTCCAAATCATCAGTTCTCATTCTGCTCGATCTATCTGCTGCCTTTGACTCATCAGATCCTCCTGTCCACCCTCTCATCACTGGGCATCACAGGTACTCCGCTTCAATGGTTTGAATCCTATCTCACAGGAAGGTCTTTCAGGGTTGCCTGGAGAGGAGAGGTATCCGAAGCTCATCAACTGACCACGGGGGTTCCTCAGGGTTCAGTTCTTGGACCCCTCCTCTTCTCCATTTACACTACATCACTTGGTCCCATCATACAGGCACATGGTTTCTCCTACCATTGCTATGCTGATGACACACAGCTCTTCCTTTCATTCCAACCAGATGATCCCACAGTACCTACACGAATCTCAAGCTGTCTGGCGGACATCTCGGCATGGATGAAAGAACATCATCTGCAGCTCAACCTGGCTAAGACTGAGCTTCTCGTCTTCCCTGCCAATTCGACTCTAAATCATGATTTCAGCATCCAGCTAGGTACATCCTTAATTACCCCATCAAATTCGGCCAGAAATCTTGGAGTAATCCTTGATGACCAACTGACCTTCAAAGACCACATTGCAAAGACAGCTCGGTCATGCAGATTTGCACTATACAACATCAGGAAAATCAGGCCCTTTCTAACAGAACATGCAACACAACTCCTTGTCCAGGCCCTGGTCATTTCTAGGCTTGATTACTGCAATGCTCTTCTGGCTGGACTGCCATCATGCACAATCAAGCCTCTTCAAATGATTCAGAACGCTGCAGCACGTCTCGTCTTTAACGAGCCCAAAAGAGCCCACGTCACGCCTCTCTTCATCTCTCTGCACTGGCTACCGCTTGCTGCTCGCATCAAATTCAAGGCGTTGACGCTTGCTTACAGATCTACCACAGGCTCAGCACCCTCCTACTTCCACTCACTCTTACGAGTCTACACTCCAACCAGAAGCCTACGCTCACTAAAGGAGCGAAGGCTCGTGGTACCATCACAGAGAGGCACGAAATCACTCTCCAGGACATTCTCGTTCACTGTCCCTCGCTGGTGGAATGATCTTCCTGCCTTCATCCGCAATGCAGAATCCCTGGCAATATTCAAAAGACAGCTGAAAACTCATCTCTTTCGTGAGCACTTATCCTCATCTTAAAAAAAAAAAAAAAAAAAAAAACTATACCTTTCTATACCTTTCTATCCTACCTTCTTTGCTTCCTTCACTTCCTTTAATCTCTCTCTATTGTAGCTTATGATACTCTGAGCACTGCCTAAAACTTGTATTGTGAGCACTTCTTGTCCCTATTTGCCTCGTCATGACGACTCGCTTACTGTATTCCTCACTTGTAAGTCGCTTTGGATAAAAGCGTCTGCCAAATGAATAAATGTAAATGTAAATGTAAATGCATGCTGGTAGTCATTAATGATACCCAGAATACATTGCGGCATTAAGCTTTTTATTATCAGCATTGTTGAGATTCATATGCTGATTCTTGATGTCTGTGTGAATCTGAACGAACTGTTTTTTAAAATCCTTCATATTAACACTAATGGATCTTATCATCAGAAATATAAAACATTTCCCATATAATTAGAGATTAGATTCTAAATGAGATCAGAGAATCAGGCCAATGATTTTCATTTTAAATGCCCAAATTCATCTGATCACATTTTATTTCGGCTACTTTTTTGCCATACAAAATGTATTTTTAAAGACACAGTTACAACAGCCAGAGAAAAACTAATATTCAAAAGTCGAGAGTCAAGAGCCCAACTAAACAAATACTGATCTCCATAATGGTGACTTCAAACTAAACAATAAATCACCAACATCTAAACCTCTGTTAATTCTCAATAGCTTGTATCCCAGAAATAAAGTCAGTCTGGTTAGTAATAAGTGAAGCTGGTAATGCTGTTTGTAGAGTTTTTTAATCAGATCTTGAGAGATTTAATGTCTTCTTTTATCTTCAGTTGATTTCATCTAATGCTGTGGCTGAAGTCTGTTGTAGTTCTTGTGTTTCTCTTTCCTTCAGAAATTCTGCTTGTTGTCATCAGCTGTCTTCAATAATGCTCAATCATCACAATTAAATTTTTGTATATTTGTGGACATCTCAGGTTAAACTTCATGACATTTACCTTTATTTAAGGAAGGAGGCCTGTTTTTTCAGTGGTCTGAATTTATATTTTTAAGGAAATTGAGCAGTTAAAAAAAAATAGTATAATTATTGTTGAATTTTACTGCATTTTCTCTGTAAATATGGACATCTTTATGGATATCTCATGCTAACATTATAATTTTCTCCATGAAAATACTAATTAAATAAATAATTCTTCCATTTCCATCCTGTTCAAATGAGCAAAACTATTCAAATTTTAACTGTCAAAAATTCAATCTTTTAGGCCCAGCTTTCTCAAGCCTTTTTGTCCTCAGCAGTTAGTTCAGTCACTTTATGATCCCGCTCCATATGGAAACCGTTTCACTCTCTTCAGAGACAGTATAAGAAAGAAAAGAAAAGCATAATTTACTTCTGAAAATGCAACTCTCATCTCATTCTTGTTCAGGTCAGGCAGCAGTACAGGAGGTGCTTCAGATGTCTTTGCTGTGGACTCAAACCCAACAACATCAAAAGTGTCCAGAAAAAATGTTAAGGACTACAGCATCCATATTCAGGAAATGAATAAAGTACCATTATCATACAGTAAATTACCACTACAACAGAATCAACGCCAGTCTCAGCTTGCCTGTAAATGTTATACTGGTCTTATTTTTTAGCTATCATTAATTTTGATGGAAATCTTTTAACTTTCTTTACTATTAGTTTCTTGGTGGAGGGTTTGTTGCCTCATTTTTTTAGACCTGTGTGTGATTTATTGTACTTGAGAGCCCTAAAATGATTTGTTCACTATAATCCTTTAGTTAGCTTTTAAGAATATTTAGTGTGATGGATACAGTAAATGTAACTTTTTGCATATTGTTATGAATCAGTAAATAATGTATTTGTTTCCTTGTATTTTTCTGCAGCTTTAATGAGTTTCTATTAAATATAAAGAATTATACTTTTTACAACAGATGTTTCATCATGTCTCTTCATATACTCTACTGGCCACTTCAGAGATTATATGTTCGTAATTATGATGATGGTAATATTATCATATAATTAAAGTTTTAATCATAGACATGTTCATTCATCCACAAGATATTAGTCACATTGACTGAATGAATCAAAGATTCAAATATGGCAGAGTTTACAGGTCTGACGATATCTATGTTTAGAAACAGCTTTACGTACTTTTTACAAGCATAGTTAAAGAGTAACTGAGGGTTGATATATTCTAAATATTAATTCCACCACAATGAGACCCTTTAATGTTTTTACACACACACACACAAAAATAATAAACCTACAAAAATATTAATATCACACAATAATGTTTCTCAAACCTCGCTTTTTCCAATGCCAAAATTACTGTATTCTGTAATGCTGACTATTAAAACCTCAAGCTGTTTGACAGGATTTTCATACAATTTTCCTGTTTGAGAGATAAACTTCTACAAATATTGGTGAATGGTTTGGCAGTGCCTTTGGCTACAGTGTGAGTTAAGATGATCTTAAGAGTCTGATCTGAAACTTTCTCTATCTGAAACAGTTCTCTTATTGCAGTGGTTCTCGAACCTGTCCTGGAGGTCCACCGGCCCTGCACATCTCTATATCTGACATACCCATTTCCTGTCTTGCAGTCTCTACTAATGAGCTCATGAGTTGAAACAGGTGTGCTAGATGAGGGAGACATACAAAATGTGCAGTGCTGGTGGTGCTTCACTTATTACTAACCAGATTGACTTTGTGTCATTTGAATTTCTACAAAACAAAAGTTCAGAATTAACAGAAGTTTAGATGTTGATGATTTATTGTTTCATTTGCAGTCATCATCATGGAGATCAGTGTTTGATATAGTTAGAAAATGTGATTAGGTGTTGCTGGTTATGTTTTGATTATGACATAATCATCATATAACCCTTGATTCACTGAACTCTTCCAGTGTCTAATCCCTTATCAAAAGTGTGTTATATTACTATTACACCTTTAACACCAGCTTTAATGAGTTTGATCATTTTTCATTCCTTATTAATGGCAGGCTTTGTCCAGAATCCAAGTTGCAGATCTTTCATTTCTAATGTCTGGGCAAACTGGAAAATCAAGAAAATATGTTAAAAACGCAGCCCTCAGTCCTGACTGTGATAACAGTACTGGTTGTTCGAAAACAGTGAGAGATTATGAGATTATTGCTTATGTATTGCATCATCATTTACTTGAATTATTTGAAACAATTTCACTTTATTACAGAAAACAATCTGATCATGTTTAGGCATTCTAAATCTTCCTCCTCCATCTTTTTGATGGAGTTTCAGACCAGACCAGACCTGAAAACCTATAATTATCAATCCTAAACAAGTCTTTTCTCCAAATATAAGGGATGATTTGGGGCATTCTCCTTAGCTACATCAGCAACAAATAAAATGAAATGATTAAATATTAGCTCAAATGATGTCAGGCTTCATCTACTCCTTGGTGGATTTGCATCTTTGATGCAAGATGTAAAGTAGCAGGCAGATCTGTGTTTATCTCGTCACAGCAGAATGGAAATAAAGAGATAAGGTGTTTCTCCAAACCAAGATGAAAATCAACAGGGTTCAAAGGTTTCACGCTCCAAAACGGACATAAATGTAGTGTGAAAGTAATACATACAACATACAACTGTTCCTTTTGAATAAGAGAAATTCACACTCAAATAATGAACATATAATATATAAGATCCCAACTAGGATCATAGATGAACTTAGACTCTGGGCCTTTTAAAACCTGACCAAGTATTTGCTGCGAACAAGATTTTACAATATAGTAACAATAGGTTCCTATGAAACTATTCACACTGGGCACAAATATGTGACATTTGGCTCATTTTAATGAAGAGCAGCTTTTGGAGAAATCTTTTAAAAGTCTAGTTCAAACAAAGCAAATGTGCCAAGTTGTTAGACGTGACCTTTGTATTCATGTTGGTTTAATAAATATAAAAGCATCTTGGCATGTGTTCTGTCTTTGTTTCTGAATTTGAATATGAGCAGGAGGAAATAACAGAATGAGTTTTCTCAGGTAAATGAGCAGATAATTGTCATTTACACTTTTGACTCTCAAATATTTACGTGTCTTTACCCGAAGATCATTTAAAGATAAACTCATATCAGGTAAGACACTCTTGAAATACTTCAAATAAGATGAGAATAAAGTGCTTTAGTGTCACTATCAGTCTCGCAGTTATTTAGTCTTTATTACCGTTAGTGAATCGTGTTTCAAGTAATTTAGTCTACATGTTGTGCGGAGGAAATCATCTCATCTATGATATTTATCATGATGAAGAATCCGCTTTTCAAAACAACTATACTGTATCATGTACTCAACTGTGATTTATGTGTTATTTTAAGTAATTCAGTTTGTATTCTTAATTTCAAAGGACTGTTTAATGTTGCAAGGGTACAGACAGACATGGAATCAAATTGATGGATAGACAGAACAGACATCAGTATTCAAGTGAAAACTAAATCACTTTTTTTAACACTTGGCACAGTTTTCAGTCTGTGTTGAATATCTCTGGAGGAACTAACAGTAACACCGCTAGAATGAACTGTTGTCCCCATCACATCTTTAGTTTTGCTTAGGATTGTGGATGCAAAGGGGCAGAACATTTCCTGTAAATTTTCTGGAACCTTTCCATGGGAGGTTTAGTTGGGGAATTTTGGTAATATTCCAAGTTGGACACTTAACCCTCTACTGCACACATGTTGATGGCACATGAAAAAAAATATTCCACATAATTTTGGTTCATTTGGGAACATTTTATTGATAAAAAAAAATTTGACCCTCCACCCTCCCCCCACTCCAAAAATATTTTTTCGTTGCCTCAAGGCAGCGTTGTGCATTTATCATAAGACAATGCTCAGAGAGCAATACAAAATCACAATTTCTTTTTAAAAATGTCAAGAAATCATTAAGTAAAAACCCAGCTAACAGAATTTTGTTATAAGAACGTTCTCTAAATATTCAGTGTTGGTTCTGGGAACATAAAAAACATCCAGTTTTCTTGACATTAGAGGAACGTTTTTATAAGGTATAATGTTCCTCAAACGTTCTTTCAACTTAATTTTGATCTAAAATTCAACATTCTAGGAACGTTGATTTGTAACATTCCAAGAACATGAAAATGTTCAGTTTCCTTAATGTTAGTAGAATGTTATTTGAAGGTTTGTATGATGTTCCTGAAACATTCTTTCAATCATTCAAACACCTGCTGTGAATAAGCACTGAAAGAAAGAGAAACAAGAACACAAACTACAACTTTCTTCAGCCACAGCCTTAGATGAACTGAAGATAAAAGACATTAAATCTCAGAAGATCTGATTAAACAACTCCACAAACAGCATTACCAGCTTCACATGCATTGATGAAGATAGACAAACAGCTGCATTAAAGTGGTTTAATCAACTTTTTGATTAAACCACAACTTTTTAACAAACTTTTTGGCCTGCAGTCCTCACACAAACCACACGAGGGCACCAGTACAACATAAAATTAACCACTGCTGAATTCACAAGAATTCACAATAAAACGAAATAAAATCCTAACTTAACTAAGTCAATCATGCATGTGTTTTTAAGTCTTGCCTGTTTATACAATCAATTCAATACTTGCAAGATGTCTAAGATGAGTTTCTGTGTGCACACACGGTTAGATGTCCGTGAAAAACGTACTGAATAGTACTGAAACCCTATTGTACTTGTTAAAATTGACAACAGTCAGCATTCTCCCCTAAAAGTGATCGGGCAGACCGTAAGTCGTAAAGACATGTCGTAGAGACTTGAAACTTTGAGGGCTGGTAGTATTCACACCGTCTACAACGTCACAAAGGTTTGCCCTGATCCGCCTGACGGGGCGCTACAGCAGTGAAAAGTATGAAATTGTCCATATATTGCTCAATCAATCGGTTTTGTAAGAGTATGAACTAATCGTTGGAATCCTTGGCTCAAGACAGACAAAATGCATGCCTCTGGCAAAATTTCTGGGTATTTTTTAAAAACCTACTTTTGCAAACTAGTCCTAGGTTTTTGACCTGATCACAACCAAACCAGTGCAGCAAGAGTCTGAATGTCAATAATTATATAAAAAAAAAAAAGTTCACATTTTAATTCGGTCGAACCTGGGTCTCCGGCATGGGAGTCGGACGCTCTAACAAGGAGGCTAAAGGCTGCAACTCCTAGCGTCAGTCGCTAGAGCATCTCTTGAGATCAGAGGAGTGAGGTTTACTCAGCTTATCTCTCTGCAGACCCCTGCTACAACTACACTGTGCTGGATGATCCATGGAGAGCCAACAGCAGTCAGCAAAAAAACATCTACAAATCTGACAGGTCTGTCACCTGGAGCGGCTGGTATCATCTCTTCATTAATGGCCAGAGAGCTCAGATACCAGACACGTGTGTTGAGAAGTATAGCTGTGGCACTGTTGTCCCACTGTGGATACGTGGAGGACACCCAACAGTTACAGATGGAGTCGTCACTCGAGATGTCTGCGGTCACTCGAAAAATTACTGCTGCTATTACGGGTCTTTTCCCATTAAAGTCAAAGCCTGTCCAGGCAATTATTATGTCTCTGAGCTGGTCAGACCAACTCTCTTTGATTCAACATACTGTGCAGGTAATTATATTTACATGAGCTCTTTTTATTATTTGAGTATTTGTTCATTATTATTCATCATTTATCATTTTTTAGCTGTTACTTTTTTCACATTAAATTTTACAGAAACAAGAAATCACATTCATAATATTTCACAAATGACATCATTTTCATTCACTGTTCTATTTTTATTTTATTTTTTTACTTCATGCTGATTTCTGTCATTGTAGGTATAAATATAATGCTTCAGGAAGGATGCAAAAAAATTTTTTGCTATTATTATCTTCACGGAGTGTTTTACGGTGTAAAGTTTAATTGTGATTTGCAGAGTCAGACTTTTGGAGGATGTTTTAAAAATCTTCTTGAGCAGATCGAGAACATTACAGTTCAAGTGCTTCCTTTGGATGTAAGTCTTCAAAAGAAAAATGATAAAGTCTGTGTCAGTTACATAATGATTGACATTGCATTTCTCTCTTATTGGCTCTCTTGACATTCACAATAACTGTAACAGTAACTGTAACTGTATTTATTTAATCAATAAATTAGACAGTGACCAGAGTTTTGAATATGTTGCTCAACGCCTCAGAGACGATTTTAGAGTCGTCATCATCATCATTCAGCACAACTGAACTCGCCTCCTTTGGAAACCGTGTGTTAAAAACCAGTGAGAAACTCATCTCTACATTGGTGAAGCCGACGGACAGAAGTACCAATGTCAGTTTTACTCTTGCTGCTGTAGGTGAGTGGAGACAGTTATTATTGATAATGAAACTGAGTTTATTTATGATGTTTATATAGTCTGAAGAGCAGCGGTGGATCACAGGTGGCAGACGGCAACAATGATAAATGCAGCTACAGTATCTATATAATTTTTGTTGATTTTGGTGCATCCTAAAAAAAAAAACATGAAAGAATAATTGCAACTAAGCGCAATTAAACACTGGTTCACTTACTGGGAAGTTCATGGTTTATGTTGACCACAGTGTGTTTTGTGACTATTTGCTGTCTTGAGCACTATCAACTATAACTATCAATCAAAGTTCACAAGACATATATCATACACTCAAACAACAATACAGAATGTATGTGCAGTTTATAGTAATAATCAATTACAGATTTCGATTTATTCAGTTAGAAGATTACCTTAAAGTTGACCTGAAGGGTTCAAAGAACATCACTGATGAAAACCCAACAATAGAGAAGTCATTTTATTTTGTGTACATTTTTTTGCAAAGTGAATTATTTAATTGGACATACATACATATATAAATAAATAAATAAGAATAGCACATAACTGTTTGTTTGTTTTTAATCAGAGGTTGAAGTCTTCATGGTTGGACCAAAGGTCACCAAAATGCCTCGACTTGACACAACAAATTCTTCTATAGACATTGATCTCATTGGGATCGCCAAGAACAACAATGAAACAAGTATGTAAGATGATTTAGTTTCATTAAATTAAAAAAGAAAAAAAAAAGAAAAAATTGTCATAGCATTACCACTAAAGTACATACTTGCTTTTTTGATTGTTGTTGTTTTAACATGTTATTGCATGTAAAGTGTAACCAAAGCTTCTGTTTCTGTCACACAGGATCAGCTGCTGTGGCTTTCATGAGCTACAACTCAATGGAGAATCTACTGAAGCCCGACTTCTTCAACACATCAAATGACACGATTAAAACCATGATGTCCACTGTGATCTCAGCTACTCTTCCCAAAACCACCAACACTAAACTCACCAAACCAGTCAACTTCACCCTCAAACACATCAGAGTGAGAGACTGAAATGTGTTTTTGATCAACCTGAGAACTGATGCAGGTGAGAATGATGAAGGAGCCCTACAGCTCAGCACAGCCTCACTGAGAATCATCATAACCGTCTCTCATGGCCCTGTTTCAGTTGGTTGATTGGTTTATGCTCTTCTTTGATCTCTCTGAATTATTATCCTTAATAGGATAATATTTGTATAAACAGTCTCTCTGCGCCTAGTTGAACTAAGACCGAATGTTTGCTGCAAACAAGCTTTTACAATGCTTTTACAATTGGACATGTTGAGGTTTGTAATGAAGAGCAGTTTGGTCACTTTTTCTGTTTTTTTTTTAGCATTGAAGATGAATGTGAAGCTGTTGTTTTTGCAAACCCACTTTTGAGCACAAAATTTAAAATATGCATAATGGCAAATACAAAGGTCTAAGATGATATAAAGGTCTAAGAATAAAGAATAAAGGTCTAAGATGATAATGAGGAGAACACTTTCAAAAATCTGCTTTAAGAAAAGTGATCTTTGTATTCATTTAATATTTTTGTAATGCATCTTGGTGTGTTTTCTGTCTCTGTGTATTAATTTGAATGTAAATTTGAATTTTAGCAGGAAGGGAAAACAAAAACAAAATATGTTTGTTTCCTCATCGGATGAACATTTAAGCTTCTGACACAAACGTTTACATGCAGTCAGTCTAGTTGAGTGAAGATCAATGCATGTGATCTCATATCAGGTGAGTCCCTCTTTACATGCTTAAATGAGATGCTTTAGTCAATCGATATATTTTTGCAGTTTTGTCATTAATAGCTGTATTTTAGGTTACCTGTTTCACAGTATTTATGGAAAAAGCATAAAATGGAGAAAGCATTCACTACCATTGTAAGCTTGGAAGAGCCAGGATATTTTTAAATGTATCTCAGATTGTGTTCGTCTGAAAGAAGATAGTCATATACACTTAGGTTTGCTTGAGGGTGAGTAAATAATCATGGGATAATTTTCATTTTTGGGTGAACTATCCCTTTAAGATAACCCAGTTAGCTGCACAAAGAACATAGGAAAATATGTAATAAAATTGTAGTCAGCAAACTATTAAATACTATTGTGCCATCCAACCTCAAAACCTGACTAAAGGCTTTTTAATAAGAGGACAGCAACAAACAGACTTAACTTCCTTTGTCACATCAGGAGGGTGCTGGACACAGAGCACGACGGTAATTTAATCCTTGTAACTAATTTTTAATTGGTTAAACTGACAGCGTTACACCCTCAAACCTTGTTACATACTCTCCCACCACAGCTGATTTTTGTTTTGTTTCTAAATTTATTTCAGAAAATCAATGCCTGATCTGGCTTCTTGAATAATTAATAAACACAGTGGACTATCGGATTCCATAATGGTGTTCATTGTTTTTAAAAGTAAGTATGTTTCTTTTCCTGTTTTGATATAGAATCGTATTCGTATCGCATATTTCAATAGGTTACTGACTGAGAATTAAATGACATTTGACTAAGCTTTGGGTAAAAAGAATTCATCATTACTATTTAATTATTATTTTTATTTTTATCAGCTCGCTTTAAAAAAAAAAAAGAATTAAAATTATTTATTTAGTGTATAAATCTAAATGCCATGCTCAAACAATTCCAACAACAGCATTGCACATCATTACCTTTCCATCATCCTCAGCAAGCTAAACCTCACTCAGTTTATCAGTAACAGTTTTTTTTTTTTTTTTCAATTCCAAAAAAGCCATTTCCTGAAACTATAAACACAAAAACAAAGATGTTTTTCTTTTCACAGAATAGAATAGTTAAATGGCGCCACCTTGTGTCTCGAAATGGTTACAGTAGTAACCGAACCAAATGTCCTTGGTGGACATAAAATTCACCTCAGTCAGGATCCTGATTATCCCATAATCAATTTAATGTTTACGTGGCCCGCATTTTCATACATATTCTGCATATTTGATATTTTATTTTTTAACCCAATTTGGATTTAACTGCTGAAAGTTTTGACCTGCTGCTGTGACTGGGCAGGAGTTTGAGTTTGACAGCAGCAGGTTGAGTTGAGAGGATGAAAGAATTCTGAGAAAAGAGTGGAGAAAACTAACAATGACATGTTTTGTCATTTAATTTGGACTGTAAGTGTACACACTGTAAAAATGAAGAAATATGACTTTACTTTTTTATATAAATGTCAGAGCGTGTAAACATCAGTACATGTTCTCCAATGCTCGTCAGTCTGTGCAGATCACCATTAGTACAGACAGATTACTACGTTTGTAGGTTATTGTTATTTATACAACAGTTCATTCTGGTTCTCGAATCTATTTGGCTGAGAGGTCTTTCCAGCCATGCGATATAGAGTACCTCAGAGATGATGTGTTTTTGTAGGCCAACCCGGAAGTTAGCGGCGCACGGGTTCCCTCGATCGAAAGCCAATGCATTTTTCCCATAGACTTTTGGAAAATCGCAATAAAATAAGCTCTGTGTTTAACAAAGGGTTATGACACGTACACGTTTTGTCTATCAAGATAATCTTTACAAGTTAACACAACATTTATACATTTTGAAGCCTAATTAAAGTCGTCAGATATAAAGAGCTAACAGCAGGCTATAAACGGACTACAGCGCATCATGGTCATGGATCAACATCACCACCACCAAGCTTCCTCAAACTTTATTTAGAAAACAACTTTATTTAAAAACATGTTCGCTGATTATGATCTGCGCTGTGTATGAATACTTATCCTCTTTTTCATGAGAAATGCTGTCCAAATGTCCTGTTTGTCGTGATGACGTCTAAAGTCCCTGCCAAAGGAAGTAGTCCATTTTAGCAATTTGTTAGCAACTGCTGTTTTTAAGACACAATAAAGGTTTAAAAAATCACAAGCGGGTTATAACTGGTGTGTTTTATGTCATAAATCAAAACGTGAAAATATTTAGAAACTTTGTTAACCACAAACCTTATTTAGCAAAAACCCATTCAAAAAACTCATTGACTTCAGGGCAATGGCACCGGAAGTCCTAAAATGCTAACTCGCTTCTGGGTTTTGCATACAAACACACATCATCCCTGAGGTACTCTATTCTACCTGTATCACCATGGGAATCATTTCACCATTTGAATCACTTCGCTTTCAGCGAGTGTCATAAACATAAACATAACGCATATTTCATTTGAAATTGGAATCATTTGGAGTTATTTCATTATTCCAAAAATGAAAGTGGCCGTCACATGTCACTTTCACTATTTGAAAATTTGTTTAGATGTTTTCGCAGATGTGAGCTCCAGGCCATCAATGGCCATTCAGTGCTCATGTACCTCAGAGTCAGAATTTGCAGTTTGCTCTTATTTAGATGAACATGAGATGTAATTCATTTAGGGTATATCAAACAGGCAACCTTTGGTCTTATTAATCTAATACTTGTTCCAGATGCAAAGGGCTGAGGGTTAAGGGATATAATGACTTGTTTTATAACTTTTAACATTGAACTTAAATCCTGTATTAACTAGAGCACTGCTTTTGTATGCTTGTGTTCATCTCCTATTGTACAAACTTTATATACTCTTATAATGGCTATTGTTGTTGGTTTAAATATTACTACTTGTTGTGGATGAACCTTATGGTTAGAGGCAATGAGGTGACCAGGACAAGCAGGAATCCGTTCGATGAAAAAATTATTATTTAAAAAGTAGAAAAATCCCACGGTGCAGGAAAAAATAGTGTTACAAACAAAAATAAAAATAAACCAAAGAAATAAATAGAACTATACAAGACAGAAAACGCATTCGTGCCAACAGTCTATTACTGCAGTAAACAGACTAAAGTGGCAGTAGTCTGACCACACTCATGCCACTCTCACCTCACCTGACTACTGAATCTTACGGTGGCCATCTTAACTTCGTGGCCCCGCCTACGGAATATACCATGCTATAGGTAAGTCTAACAAAATATTCACACATTTAATCACACATTTTTACACAAGCCACACATAAACTCAATAAATACAGTTCTCCTATAAACAAAACAAGACATCAAAAAACTGCAACCAGATATTCATTTGTTCACAGATGTAATATGGATTGATCCAGTGACGTCAGCAGAAACATACCAATGCTGTTCAAGTGACAGGAAAAATATATATGCATAAACTAAGGTTTGAACCATTGATGCTTCTGACTGGTATATACATCTGTAGCTCTTATATCAATAAATGTCTTAACCTGTATTACTGCATCTTGTAGTTTTTTATAAACTTATGAATGACCAACTTGTGAAATGTTAACAGTTAGAATATACAACCAAACATGTACATGACTTTTACACTACACATAATACACACAATAATTCTACATATATTACACCCAACCCTTTTATGTCTTTCCAGCATCACAAAAATCAATGTAAATGTATGTTATGTGTGTGCATATCTGTAAAATGAAGGAACTTGCCCCATATAGTCTGTGTATGGTCACGGAGTATCTTCGTGACACTATTCAATAAATAATATTGGTAACACTTTATTTTAGGAACTTTTAACTAGTTGCTTTTTAGGATACATATTACTAGAATATTGGCTATTTATTAGTACTTATTAAGCACATATTAATCCCTTATTCTGCATGACCTTATTCTACATTTTTAATCCTACCCAATACTTAAACTTAACAACTACCTTACTAACTATTAATAAGCAGTAAATTAGGAGTTTATTGAGGGAAAAGTCATAGTTAATAGTTTATATGTGTTCCCTATTCTAAAGTGTTACCATAATATTTTATATAAATAATGTCGTATTTGTTATTGAGAAAGGGTCTGTTAGTGATTGTGATTTCGACTTCAGTGAAAGTTTCATTAATATGTTATACATTATATTGAAAGGGACTGAAACAAGGGTGTTGTTTTTACTTTAAATAACATCTTACAAGACACAACTGACATTGACTAGAGCTGTCATGGGAAATCCCCTTAACTGTTAAAAGGACAAAGACAAAGATATTGCTTTTCTCAACAGACATTCAAACTGATTTTGTGATTATGATTATAAGATTGACCAGAAGAATATCAGATGCAGGTAATATGCTGGCTAATAAGTCGATCTCTCTCTCATAATACTCTACTCTACATATTACGATAAATAATACTCAGTGTTCCTTCATTACTACACTGTAAAAATGTTCATTCACTCAAACTAACTTTTTGAGTTATCTTTTTGCATTTACTCAGTTAAGTTGTATTTACATAGAACATTACGTATGTTCAACTTGACAAATGTAATGTTGTTTGAACTTATAAAGTTTAGTTTACTTTTGTAAAGTTATTCCAACTAAACTTTATTAGTTCAAATAATTACATTTCAAATTGAAAACACTTAAAATTCAAAGTAAATACAACTTAATTCAGTCAATGTCAAAAGATTACTCAAAAAGTTAAGTTAAAGAAACTATGGTAACACTTTATAATACGGTAACACTGCACGCTATGAAGCATTAGTTAAGCATTAGTAAATAGTCAATTCATAATTTATAAAGCATTAACAGACATTAGTAAGCAGTTTATAAATACACCTATAAATGTTTTGTTCTTGATTTATAAGCATATCTATAATGTGTTTAATAACTGTATTTTCATTCTTTATTAATGATCAATTTATCATTTCTAAATTAAGTATTACATTATTTAGAAGCCAGTTATTTAGGAGTTGTTAGGTGTTCATGAGATCATTTAGAAAGTGTAAGTAAATGATTAATGAACTATTTAAATGTACATTTATACATCTTATTATTTAGACATACAGTAATAGTTACTCAGTGTGTTAATAAATGCTTTATTAACACGTATTCCTACTGTATTTCATGATTAATTAAGGTAGTTATAAAACATTTAGTAGTAGTCAGTTAATTATTTTTGTGATCTCATCTAAAGTGAGGACAATTTATGCCTCATAAAGCTTTTACAAAGGAGATATAAAGGACACAGAACATAGAAATATTTATTTCAAGCAAAAAAAATTACTTTACAATGGGTAACTTGATATAAAATAAAAAATAAACCTCTGCAATGTCACAGAAAATAAAAATTCCTGTACACCTCCAGAAAACATAACTGTGCAGTAAAATGAAACTAAGCCTTTGCAATATGATGTAAAAATACATTTCTGTAAAGTGTAAACTTTGCTGAATAAAAATGTACTGGTGCCAACAATGGATTACAGATTGTTTGTCTTTGTTCAGAGAGGCAGTAAAAGTTTGACTTGAATTCATTTCATAAACACCAAAAAATACACAATCTGTTTTATAAAATAACTCTCATGGCATTGTGCCGATGTTTGAGTCATTATTATAACACCAGATATTTACAAAACTGTCTGAACAGATGTTGATCATTTAAAACTTAAGTGTGTAACAGTCAGTCTAAAAAAAAAAAAAAACATTAAACATTGTAATATTTGTTTTTTTCTTTCATGTCAGGTGGCGTACAGTCACTGTTGACTATCATCTCTTTAATCTTCTTTAAATGTAAGTCAGTACTGTTTGCTTCAAACACGTCTGTTGACCCTGCGAACTGTATTACTTTTTTATACAACTGATTAAATTAATTTCTCAGTATATAGTCATTGTCAAAACTCTACACAGCTGTTTATATAATCACACAGGCTCACACTACATGACTTTTGGCTGGATTTTGATTTCCAAGGTCTGCGACAAACCCCTGGATTGCCGCCAAATCTGTGCTCATTGCGGTCACTGATTCTTGTCAAAAACGAGCATGATCTCCAGCAGTGATGCTGTGATATTTTCAAACCTGTTTGATATTATCGCCATGTGATCTTGTAGTGTGAGCGATGAAACAACATGGTAAACTGCTCATGCACCTTAATGTACATGAATGCAAGGCTACAATTTGATTATAATTGTTTATACTAATAAAGTAACAAGAAATATTTTTAAAATGTAAATAAGTGGTCTTTGCTCTATACTTAACATTATGATATATTTTATTTACAATCAGTTTCTGCTGAACAGACATGGACAGCCAGCCCATGTGTATTTCTGCCCAATTTTCCTTTTTTGTTCCATCTTTTTTTCTGCACAGATGATTTGGTTAGTGAGCATGAGCGGCTCTCTAATGTGTTAGGTGATTTTGTGAGAGAAAACATTTTTTTTGATTGTTGGTAGTGTTGCCGCTTGTCCAAAGATCTTGCAGTTTGTGTACCTTATGTGCGTTGTGATGTGTAGCATTAGTGCTGCTAAGACAAGAAAATGACAGTCGACAAGAAAGCTTGTTGGGTAGTGTGAGCACCATAGTGATTCATATAGTCTCGTAGTTATGTAGTGTGAGCTTGCCCTTAACAGACCAGTTAATATCACATCCAAATGCATACAAGCCTCAGTATAGCCTTAATACAATGGAATTTGTTAATTCTTCATGAATGAATTTGGCTTTAAAATTGGATTGTGACTCTCATAAATTGGCAAAGAATAAATAAACTTTTGTAAAATGCAAAAACACTACAAATTTAGAAAATATTTCATTTTAAATGATGAATACAATGTATCACAAAAATGGACAATGTAGTTCACAGCGCCTGCAGTTTTGCTAACTGTCGAAAGAAAAGAAAATGTCTCAGTATTGATAAATGAACACCAAGAGTGTAAACTTGTGTTTCAAATTCAATTAATTGTGCTAAACATGCTGGATATAAATTGACCTGGTATTGTGTATTCTGACTTTAATTACATCTTTCTCATCCCCAGGTTTAATATCCACCACTGCTGAATCAAAAGCAGCAGTTAGTCCAGTTTTAGACTGTGTCCGTGATAACGACACGTACATCTGCACCGGCGCCCAATACCGCATGTACTGCAACACAAGAATGCATCGTTTCTCCTACCAGAGATACCAGAACCAAAACCAGTACCAGTGCTTGAGTAATGACTGTCTCTGTGTTGGTAATAATGACACCTGTGCATGCTACTATAATACTTCATCCTGCTTCTGTGAGACTTTCAGCAATAACATCACTATCCCTACAGCAGTTAGTCCGATCTATGACTGTGTGCTTTACAACGATTTGTACATCTGCACTGGTGCTCAATACCGCCTGTACTGTAAAACAAGTGTACATGATTTCCATTACAGGACAAACCATTACCACTGTTTGAGAAACTGTGACTGCCTTGGTAATGGGAACACCTGTACATGCTACAGTAGCACTTTGTCTTCCTGCTTCTGTGAGACTTACAGCAATAACATCACTATCCCTACAGCAGTTAGTCCAGTCACAGACCCTGACTGTGTGCTTTATAATGACACATACATCTGCACTGGTGCTCAGTACCGCATGTACTGCAACACAACAATGCATTATTTCTCCTCCCAGACATATCAGTACCAACACCAGTATCAATGCTGGAATAATAACTGTAACTGCATTGGTAATAAGGACACCTGTACATGCTACAGTAACACTTTGTCCTCCTGCTTCTGTGAGACTTACGGCAATTTCATTGATTTCACCACAGCAGTTACTCCAGCTTATGACTGTGTCTTTTTTAACGACACATACATCTGCACTGGTGCTCAATACCGCATGTACTGCAACACAAGAATGCACGATTTCTACTACAGGAGATATCAGAACCAAAACCAAGATCAATACCAGTGTGTGAATAATAACTGTGACTGCATTGGTAATAAGGACACCTGTACATGCTACAGTAGCGCTTTATCCTCCTGCTTCTGTGAAAATTACAACAATAACATCACTAACCCTACAGCAGTTAGTCCATTGAGAGTGTCTCAATGTGTGCTTTATAACGACACATACATCTGCACTGGTGCTCAGTACCGCATGTACTGCAACACAAGAATGCATGATTTCTACTACCGGAGATATCAGAACCAAAACCAAGACCAATACCAGTGTGTGAATTATAAATGGAATAGGAAATGGAATAGGAACTGTGACTGCATTAGTAATAAGGACACCTGTACATGCTACAGTAGCACTTTGTCTTCCTGCTTTTGTGAGAATTACAACAACAACATCACTATCGCTGCAGCAGTTACTCCAGTCTATTACTGTGTCTTTTTTAACGACACATACATCTGCACTGGTGCTCAGTACCGCATGTACTGCAACACAAGAATGCACGATTTCTACTACCGGAGATATCAGAACCAAAACCAAGATGCATACCGGTGTGTGAATTATAACTGTGACTGCATTGGTAATAAGGACACCTGTACATGCTATAGTAGCACTTTGTCCTCCTGCTTCTGTGAGACTTACGGCAATATCATTGCTCTCACTACAGCAGTTAGTCCAGTCTATGGCTGTGAGCTTTATAATGACACGTACATCTGCACTGGTGCTCAGTACCACATGCACTGCAACACAAGAATGCATGACTTCTACTACCAGAGATACCAGAATCAAAACCAACATGAATACCGATGCTGGAATAATAACTGTGACTGCCGTGGAAATAAGGACACCTGTACATGTTCTAGTAGGACATTGTCCTCCTGCTTCTGCGAGTATAACATCTCCACCCCAACCACACTCAGTCCAACCACTACAGGTGAGCATGTTTCTAGACTGAAATGTGGTGTTTGATTTACTATTTTCATGTTGTAATGATGAATTCCCTCATTACAGGTCTGAATAATATACTGCCGGATCAATGCAGGGTAAGCTGAATATTTAAATTTACACAGAGCACAGAGTCTTTCAGTTTTATTTATGAAGATCAGTTGTGATTTCAGAGTCAGACCTCTGAAGGATGTCTTCAAAATCTTCTCGACAATATAAAGAACATTACAGATCGAGTGCTTCTTTTGACTGTAAGTTTTTAAGAGAGAAATAATAAAATAATCAAATATCTGTCATTTAAATAACAACATTCATCCACAAGTGTTTATGTATCATAACCAATTAGGTTGTGACTACAGTTTTGGATGTGGCTCTTAACACTTCAAAGATTTCAGAGTCAGCTGACTCAAAGGAATTAGTGACATTTGGAAACAGTGTATTAAAAGCCAGTGAGAAGCTCATATCTTCACTGGTGAAGCCAACAGACACTAGTGACAATGTCAGTTTTACTCTTGACACCGTAGGTAAGTGAAGATACAACTGTATCTAGAACTACATACAGTTTTACAATGATGTAGTTACTGAATTTGCTCTAGAGAGTTTGTGAATTCAAGGAGTCAATAATTATAGCTGCAATATAATTTTTATTTATTTGTATATTTAGAAATCCTTTTTTTTTTTTCGTTATTAAGGTGCAGAATCTGTCATTTCGCAGATAGTTCCTCATGCATTTCTTCTTCAGTTCAGATTCATTTACATTGTTTTCTTTAGAGGTACAAGTCTTCATGATTGGACCAAAATTTACTTCAGATCAAATCCCTCAGCTGGTCACCAAAAATGCTTATTTGGACATTGATCTCGTTGGGATTGCAAAGAGTAACAATGGAACGAGTATGTAAATATATTTAATAAAAAAAACTGACATACAATAATTTGATACAATGTGCTTATTGAGTAAATATATATATATATTTTTTTTGCATTGTACTTATATTTTTTTCGTGAAGGATGAGAGAGGGCCAGGCCTGGATTTTATGTTATGTTTTATTATGTTTGTGTGGCCGGCAGACGTCTGTGAGGGCATTTACTTTCGTTTTGTATTTGTTTATTTTGAGTGTTATTAAAGTGTTAAACGTTCGCCGGTTCCCGCCTCCTTCTTCCCATATCTACGAACGTCAAAATTGGCATTTAAGAATTTGTACCGTTTAACTGATTAATTTGTACTGTTTATCTCACCACATGTGGTCCCCAACACTTTTTTTTGTTCCTCTTGTGGCATGGAAGTACTGAATACAAATGAAATATCTAGTTGACTAGCAAAGTATTCATTTCATTTGTTTGTTAAACAAGAGGTGTTCTGGCACTGGTATGTGTTGTTTTTAAATCATGCTGAGCATTTCTTGCCACTGTTATCAGTGGCGGAAGGCAACAGTGTTCTCTTGGCACTCATACAGATGTGAATCACTTCCCAGCTAACAGAATTTTGTTATAAGAATGTTCTCTAAATACTCAGTGTTGGTTCTGCGAACGTAAAAAATGTCCAGTTTTCTTGACGTTAGAGGAACGTATTTATAAGGTATAATGTTCCTCAAACGTTCTTTCAACTTAATTTTGATCTAAAATTCAACATTCTAGGAACGTTGATTTGTAACATTCCAAGAACATGAAAATGTTCAGTTTCCTTAATGTTAGTAGAATGTTATTTAAAGGTTGGTATGATGTTCCTGAAACATTCTTACAATCATTCAAACACCTGCTGTGAACAAACACTGAAAGAAAGAGAAATAAGAACACAAACTACAACTTTAATAATAAATAGAAGAATAAACAGAATAAACAGAAGTTTAGATGTTTCGTTTGAGGTCACCATCATGGAGGTTGGTGGTTGCTTTAGTTGAGCTCTTGACCCTTGACTATTACCGAGTTGCTTCTTTAACAGCAATTGCAGATGTTTTCAGAAAATGTTTCTGTATTGATAAAGACAGGTGAGCAACTGCATTTTTGTAATTTTTTTTTACTTTTGATATTGAAGTGTTATGTGAAAAGGAAATGCTAAACTCAAAAATGTGATAAAACTCATTTTTAACATTGAAGTGATTCATGTAAAATGTCCAAAACTTTTTAGGCGTTTAAAAACGACACACTTAGACATCAGCACTCATCATACAAACCTCAACAATGGTGACAATCAAAAAAATTCAGCTGCATAGTTTATTTATGTCGCAATGCATGCTGGGAACCATGAATGTGTTTTGTATGCTGGCATGAAGCATGTCACCATAGTTGTGTTTCATATGCTGTTTTAAACAAAAAGTTAACAATGACAGCGTTGCAAATGATATTTTTCACATTGGTTGGCTTTGATACAGCACTTCAATTTTTTAAGTTAGCAATTACAGAAAAAAAAGTTGTTTAAACCACTTTAATCCAGTCATCTAAGGTTGTGGCTGAAGTAAGTTGTAGTTTGTGTTCTTATTTCTCTTTCTTTCAGTGCTTGTTCACAGCAGGTGTTTGAATGATTGAAAGAATGTTTCAGGAACATCATACTGACCTTCAAATAACATTCTACTAACATTAAGGAAAATTAACATTTTCATGTTCTTGGAATGTTACAAATCAACGTTCCTAGAATGTTGAATTTTAGATGAAAATTAAGTTGAAAGAATGTTTGAGGAACATTATACCTTATAAAAACGTTCCTCTAACGTCAAGAAAACTGGACGTTTTTTACGTTCCCAGAACCAACACTGAATATTTAGAGAACGTTCTTATAACAAAATTCTGTCAGCTGGGTTAACGCCACTGCTCTCTGTTTGTTCTGGTGAAATCTCAAAAACAAAATGCACAAAAACGTGTCCCTGCAGTTGATATACAATCACTGATGAGCATCTTAGGTTTTATTGAGAAAAAAATGTTTTTGTTCTAGTAATGTTTTTAGCAGTGTAACCCCTCCTGTTCAAACTGCACGCTTTAAGCGGGACTTGAACTCGGGTCCACCTGCATGGGATTCAGGCGCTCTAACAAGGAGGCAAAAGACCACAGTCTCTAGGGAAGACATGCATACTACCACTAAACCAAATTTACTTTTTTCTTCCTGTAACACAAAATCAGCTGCTGTGGCATTTATGAGCTATACAACAATGGAAAGTTTACTGAAACCAGAATTATTCAACACATCAAATGACACGGTTAAAACCATGATGTCCACTGTGATCTCAGCTACTCTTCCCAAAACCACCAACACTAAACTCACCAAACCAGTCAACTTCACCCTCAAACACATCAGAGTGAGTGACTTTCATAGACTTTTTAGACTAAATAGAAGAAAACTTCATGGAAATTAAAATGTATGTACTGAAGTGTTCTGTAGGGCCAAAAAATTTAAATTTAAGTTAATTTAAATGTCTAGTTCTGCTCTTCCCTGTTTTATTCAACACAGTTAATGATATGGAGATATGGAGAAAGGGGGCAGGTGTTGTGAAAAGTGCAGCTATCTTAGAGGATATTTCTACCTAATATGGCTTAAATATTTTGTACAGTTGTACTTTTGAATTCATAATTATTTGTGAACCCATGCAGAGATTAATTGAGAGAAATGTGATACTTGACAAAAAAAGTTTTTTTTTTTTTTTTTGCAGGAGTTCGACCCCAGCGGTTCTCTGTCCTGTGTGTACTGGAATATCAGCAAGTGGATTGTAGATGGTTGTTCTGTTTTAGAGACCAACAGCAACTACACTGTGTGTTCCTGTGTTCATCTGTCGACATTCGCTCTCATCATGCAAACCAGCAGACCACCAAAGGTACGAGAACATGTCAGACAGGTGAGATTTACGATGGTGTGTAAGTTTGGTGGACCAGTCATCCACCAGAAGACTAGTTGATTAGTAAGGTATAGAAATTTTTCTTATCTTTATATGATAAAACATTTTTTATTTCTATTTGTTTAATATATATTTTTCAATTTTTTTATTTTAAGCAGATTAATTAAAAGGCATAACTCCTGGGACAGAATACTGTTATACTGGGTAAACCCTCAGAGAAGTTCTCAAAATGAACCCTCTTTAAAACAGCCTCTACAACCTGTCTAAACCAGCTTACATGTCCCATTGAACGGATTAGAAAAGGTTTAAACCACTTACAATCCAAATGAAATTTAAATTTGTTCGAAAATTCATTCCGATTGACGTGGTTACATGTGACTTTTTTTATTCCAACTATGCTACTAGTCTACAAACAGATTATTAGGGTCTATGTAAATGGAGCTATTGATGTGCTCAGAAGTGTTATATTGGACAGCTGGAAATGTCACTGAATTTGTCTCACACATTCTTGTTTTGATGTTTTCTCAGAGCGACTCACTGCTGGATCTGTTGAATTTGGTGTGTGTGATCGTGGGGCTGGTGTTCTTCAGTTTGGCCCTGTTGACCTTTGCCCTTTGTCAGTGGAGTCCTGGAGTGAATAATGTGGCTAGAATCAACATCTGCATCAGTCTTCTGCTGGCTCACCTTCTGTTCCTGCTCACACAACAGTTCCTGAGCCTCATACGCCCTCTGCAGGTGAGAATGATGAAGGAGCCCTACAGCTCAGCACAGCCTCACTGAGAATCATCATAACCGTCTCTCTTGGTCTCCAGGTGTTGTGTGCCGTGATATCAGGTGTGCTGCACTTCCTCTTTCTCTCCGGCTTTGTGTGGATGTTCATTGAAGCTGTGCTGCTCTTCATCAGTGTGAAGAACCTATCACAGATCAGCTCCAAAAAGAGGGAGGTGCTTAGCAGTGGATTCCTGTGTGTGATTGGATATACGGTTGCTCTGGTTGTGGTGGCCGTGTCTGTCGGGCTGCTTCCTGAAGGCTACGGCAGCGAACAGTGAGGTTTTTTTTCTACGCTTTGGATTAGGTGAAACAAAGATTTTAGTTTATGACTGACAACTCACAAGTCTTTTGGAACAACGCTGCTCTCTGATCATTTTTATTCCATTTGTATCAAAACCACCAGAAGATTAAAATGCATTTGTAATTCTTTACACTTTTTTAGTAGTATTTCAACAGTCATCTGAACTCAACTGAAATCATTTTTTTGGACTGATTAATTCAGTTTTTATATTATGTTTTCCTCTAAACAGCTGCTGGATTAAAAGGGATAAAGGTTTTATCTGGAGTTTTCTGGGTCCTGTTTGTATCATACTAGCAGTAAGTTCCAGTCAAGTAAAGTCACCTTTATTTATATAGCGCTTTTTACAATGCAGATTGTGTCAAAGCAGCTTTACAGTGATAACTGGTATATAATTTTGGCCGCACAGCAGCTCTTAAAGAAAATGGTGTCATCGTCCATCTTAAGTAAATTCAGTATTGATTCATTCCGGTGTAAGAATCAATAGTTATTAATTTAGTTAATTTATCTATATCAGCACTGGAGTCAACAGTGATGTCATCATCCAGCTCAGTTCAGTTCGCATATAATGGTGTCGATGCAGGCAGATCAAAACACTGTTGAATATCAAATGTCAAGTGTCCCCAACTAAGCAAGCCAAAGGCACTAGTTACAGACATTTTTCACATGGGCTGTTGAAGTCAAGAAAACTAATGTGATATTTTTTTTTTCTTTTTTCTGCAGTTGAACATGATTCTCTTCATCAACATCTTCATCAGTCTGAGCTTAACTCTCAAAAATCTGAACGCTGAAGTTTCACAGATGAAACAAACCAAGTAATATGCATTGTTTATCGCAAAAGAACAGAACAACATATAGACAATAAAGACACATTAACTTTCTCTGTTTCTCTGCAGGATTATGGTATTTAAAACACTGTCTCAGTTTGTGGTTCTTGGTTGCTCCTGGATTCTGGGTTTCTTCACTAATGACAGTAAGGAGCTGGAGATCATCTTCCTGATCTTGAACTCCCAGCAGGGAACCTTCATCTTCCTGGTCTATTGTGTTCTTAATAAAGAGGTCAGACATCACTCAATTTACTATATTCCACACTGTAAAAAACCAAAACAAAAAAAACAGTGAGGTGCCAAACATTTACCATTAATGGAAAAAACAGTCAAAGAACATCAACTGAAGTAACATGTTTAGACTGCAATAGGAAAAAGGAAAGCTGACCATAAACTACAATAACATCCTTAAATTGCAAATTAAAAATGAACTACTGGCAGCAGAGGTGACAGCAGTTTAATGTTAATTTTACAGTTCTCTTATTGCAGTGGTTCTCTAACCTGTCCTGGAGGTCCACCGGCCCTGCACATCTCTATATCTGACATACCCATTTCATGTCTTGCAGTCTCTACTAATGAGCTCATGAGTTGAAACAGGTGTGCTAGATGAGGGAGACATACAAAATGTGCAGTGCTGGTGGTGCTTCACTTATTACTAACCAGATTGAATTTGTGTCATTTGAATTTCTGTCATACGTCTACAAAAGTTCTTACTGAGAATTAACAGAAGTTTAGATGTTGATGATTTATTGTTTCATTTGTAGTCACCATCATGGAGATCAGTGTTTGATATAGTTGGACTCTTGACTTTTTAACATTAGTTTATCATTGGTTGCTGTAACCATGTTTTTAAGACACATTTGTTGTGGGGAAAAAAGCCAAGAGAAAATGTGATTAGGTGTTGCTGGTTATGTTTTGATTATGACATAATCATCATGTAACCCTTGATTCACTGGATTCTTCCAGTGTCTAATCCCTTATCAAAAGTGTGTTATATTACTACTACACCTTAATTTTACATTAGCATCACAATGAAACTACAACAAAAGATCAAGCAATGCTGAGTTATCAGTTATGAAGAAATTTTAAACATCATTCACAAAAAAAAAACTTTGACTGCTGTGCAATTTAGACACATAGAGACATTAAGAATCAGCGTATGAATCTCAACAATGGTGACAAGAAACAAAAAAAAAGATAAACATATCAGTTCTGAACATCACAAAACATGCTACTAAAAGTCAACTTCAAACTAAAAATAGTAAGAATGAAAGTAAATAAAGACTATTCAACTGCATAATTTATTCATGCCGCAATGCATGCTGGTAGTCATTAATGATACCCAGAATACATTGCGGCATTAAGCTTTTTATTATCAGCATTGTTGAGATTCATATGCTGATTCTTGATGTCTGTGTGAATCTGAACGAACTGTTTTTTAAAATCCTTCATATTAACACTAGCACTAATGGATCTCATCATCAGAAATATAAAACATTTCCCATATAATTAGAGATTAGATTCTAAATGAGATCAGAGAATCAGGCCAATGATTTTCATTTTAAATGCCCAAATTCATCTGATCACATTATATTTCGGCTACTTTTTTGCCATACAAAATGTATTTTTAAAGACACAGTTACAACAGCCAGAGAAAAACTAATATTCAAAAGTCAAGAGTCCAACTAAACAAATACTGATCTCCATAATGGTGACTTCAAACTAAACAATAAATCACCAACATCTAAACCTCTGTTAATTCTCAATAGCTTGTATCCCAGAAATACAGTCAATCTGGTTAGTAATAAGTGAAGCTGGTAATGCTGTTTGTAGAGTTTTTTAATCAGATCTTCAGAGATGTAATGTCTTCTTTTATCTTCAGTTGATTTCATCTAATGCTGTGGCTGAAGTCTGTTGTAGTTCTTGTATTTCTCTTTCCTTTAGAAATTCTGCTTGTTGTCATCAGCTGTCTTCAGTAATGCTCAATCATCACAATTAAATTTTTGTATATTTGTGGACATCTCAGGTTAAACTTCATGACATTTACCTTTATTTAAGGAAGGAGGCCTGTTTTTTCAGTGGTCTGAATTTATATTTTTAAGGAAATTGAGCAGTTAAAAAAAAAAAATAGTATAATTATTGTTGAATTTTACTGCATTTTCTCTGTAAATATGGACATCTTTATGGATATCTCATGCTAACATTATAATTTTCTCCATGAAAATACTAATTAAATAAATAATTCTTCCATTTCCATCCTGTTCAAATGAGCAAAACTATTCAAATTTTAACTGTCAAAAATTCAAACTTTTAGGCCCAGCTTTCTCAAGCCTTTTTGTCCTCAGCAGTTAGTTCAGTCACTTTATGATCCCGCTCCACATGGAAACCGTTTCACTCTCTTCAGAGACAGTATAAGAAAGAAAAGAAAAGCATAATTTACTTCTGAAAATGCAACTCTCATCTCATTCTTGTTCAGGTCAGGCAGCAGTACAGGAGGTGCTTCAGATGTCTTTGCTGTGGACTCAAACCCAACAACATCAAAAGTGTCCAGAAAAAATGTGAAGGTCTACAGCATCCATATTCAGGAAATGAATAAAGTACCATTATCATACAGTAAATTACCACTACAACAGAATCAACGCCAGTCTCAGCTTGCCTGTAAATGTTATACTGGTCTTATTTTTTAGCTATCATTAATTTTGATGGAAATCTTTTAACTTTCTTTACTATTAGTTTCTTGGTGGAGGGTTTGTTGCCTCATTTTTTTAGACCTGTGTGTGATTTATTGTACTTGAGAGCCCTAAAATGATTTGTTCACTATAATCCTTTAGTTAGCTTTTAAGAATATTTAGTGTGATGGATACAGTAAATGTAACTTTTTGCATATTGTTATGAATCAGTAAATAATGTATTTGTTTCCTTGTATTTTTCTGCAGCTTTAATGAGTTTCTATTAAATATAAAGAATTATACTTTTTACAACAGATGTTTCATCATGTCTCTTCATATACTCTACTGGCCACTTCAGAGATTATATGTTCGTAATTATGATGATGGTAATATTATCATATAATTAAAGTTTTAATCATAGACATGTTCATTCATCCACAAGATATTAGTCACATTGACTGAATGAATCAAAGATTCAAATATGGCAGAGTTTACAGGTCTGACGATATCTATGTTTAGAAACAGCTTTACGTACTTTTTACAAGCATAGTTAAAGAGTAACTGAGGGTTGATATATTCTAAATATTAATTCCACCACAATGAGACCCTTTAATGTTTTTACACACACACACACAAAAATAATAAACCTACAAAAATATTAATATCACACAATAATGTTTCTCAAACCTCGCTTTTTCCAATGCCAAAATTACTGTATTCTGTAATGCTGACTATTAAAACCTCAAGCTGTTTGACAGGATTTTCATACAATTTTCCTGTTTGAGAGATAAACTTCTACAAATATTGGTGAATGGTTTGGCAGTGCCTTTGGCTACAGTGTGAGTTAAGATGATCTTAAGAGTCTGATCTGAAACTTTCTCTATCTGAAACAGTTCTCTTATTGCAGTGGTTCTCGAACCTGTCCTGGAGGTCCACCGGCCCTGCACATCTCTATATCTGACATACCCATTTCCTGTCTTGCAGTCTCTACTAATGAGCTCATGAGTTGAAACAGGTGTGCTAGATGAGGGAGACATACAAAATGTGCAGTGCTGGTGGTGCTTCACTTATTACTAACCAGATTGACTTTGTGTCATTTGAATTTCTACAAAACAAAAGTTCAGAATTAACAGAAGTTTAGATGTTGATGATTTATTGTTTCATTTGCAGTCATCATCATGGAGATCAGTGTTTGATATAGTTAGAAAATGTGATTAGGTGTTGCTGGTTATGTTTTGATTATGACATAATCATCATATAACCCTTGATTCACTGAACTCTTCCAGTGTCTAATCCCTTATCAAAAGTGTGTTATATTACTATTACACCTTTAACACCAGCTTTAATGAGTTTGATCATTTTTCATTCCTTATTAATGGCAGGCTTTGTCCAGAATCCAAGTTGCAGATCTTTCATTTCTAATGTCTGGGCAAACTGGAAAATCAAGAAAATATGTTAAAAACGCAGCCCTCAGTCCTGACTGTGATAACAGTACTGGTTGTTCGAAAACAGTGAGAGATTATGAGATTATTGCTTATGTATTGCATCATCATTTACTTGAATTATTTGAAACAATTTCACTTTATTACAGAAAACAATCTGATCATGTTTAGGCATTCTAAATCTTCCTCCTCCATCTTTTTGATGGAGTTTCAGACCAGACCAGACCTGAAAAACTATAATGATCAATCCTAAACAAGTCTTTTCTCCAAATATAAGGGATGATTTGGGGCATTCTCCTTAGCTACATCAGCAACAAATAAAATGAAATGATTAAATATTAGCTCAAATGATGTCAGGCTTCATCTACTCCTTGGTGGATTTGCATCTTTGATGCAAGATGTAAAGTAGCAGGCAGATCTGTGTTTATCTCGTCACAGCAGAATGGAAATAAAGAGATAAGGTGTTTCTCCAAACCAAGATGAAAATCAACAGGGTTCAAAGGTTTCACGCTCCAAAACGGACATAAATGTAGTGTGAAAGTAATACATACAACATACAACTGTTCCTTTTGAATAAGAGAAATTCACACTCAAATAATGAACATATAATATATAAGATCCCAACTAGGATCATAGATGAACTTAGACTCTGGGCCTTTTAAAACCTGACCAAGTATTTGCTGCGAACAAGATTTTACAATATAGTAACAATAGGTTCCTATGAAACTATTCACACTGGGCACAAATATGTGACATTTGGCTCATTTTAATGAAGAGCAGCTTTTGGAGAAATCTTTTAAAAGTCTAGTTCAAACAAAGCAAATGTGCCAAGTTGTTAGACGTGACCTTTGTATTCATGTTGGTTTAATAAATATAAAAGCATCTTGGCATGTGTTCTGTCTTTGTTTCTGAATTTGAATATGAGCAGGAGGAAATAACAGAATGAGTTTTCTCAGGTAAATGAGCAGATAATTGTCATTTACACTTTTGACTCTCAAATATTTACGTGTCTTTACCCGAAGATCATTTAAAGATAAACTCATATCAGGTAAGACACTCTTGAAATACTTCAAATAAGATGAGAATAAAGTGCTTTAGTGTCACTATCAGTCTCGCAGTTATTTAGTCTTTATTACCGTTAGTGAATCGTGTTTCAAGTAATTTAGTCTACATGTTGTGCGGAGGAAATCATCTCATCTATGATATTTATCATGATGAAGAATCCGCTTTTCAAAACAACTATACTGTATCATGTACTCAACTGTGATTTATGTGTTATTTTAAGTAATTCAGTTTGTATTCTTAATTTCAAAGGACTGTTTAATGTTGCAAGGGTACAGACAGACATGGAATCAAATTGATGGATAGACAGAACAGACATCAGTATTCAAGTGAAAACTAAATCACTTTTTTTAACACTTGGCACAGTTTTCAGTCTGTGTTGAATATCTCTGGAGGAACTAACAGTAACACCGCTAGAATGAACTGTTGTCCCCATCACGTCTTTAGTTTTGCTTAGGATTGTGGATGCAAAGGGGCAGAACATTTCCTGTAAATTTTCTGGAACCTTTCCATGGGAGGTTTAGTTGGGGAATTTTGGTAATATTCCAAGTTGGACACTTAACCCTCTACTGCACACATGTTGATGGCACATGAAAAAAAATATTCCACATAATTTTGGTTCATTTGGGAACATTTTATTGATAAAAAAAAATTTGACCCTCCACCCTCCCCCCACTCCAAAAATATTTTTTCGTTGCCTCAAGGCAGCGTTGTGCATTTATCATAAGACAATGCTCAGAGAGCAATACAAAATCACAATTTCTTTTTAAAAATGTCAAGAAATCATTAAGTAAAAACCCAGCTAACAGAATTTTGTTATAAGAACGTTCTCTAAATATTCAGTGTTGGTTCTGGGAACATAAAAAACATCCAGTTTTCTTGACATTAGAGGAACGTTTTTATAAGGTATAATGTTCCTCAAACGTTCTTTCAACTTAATTTTGATCTAAAATTCAACATTCTAGGAACGTTGATTTGTAACATTCCAAGAACATGAAAATGTTCAGTTTCCTTAATGTTAGTAGAATGTTATTTGAAGGTTTGTATGATGTTCCTGAAACATTCTTTCAATCATTCAAACACCTGCTGTGAATAAGCACTGAAAGAAAGAGAAACAAGAACACAAACTACAACTTTCTTCAGCCACAGCCTTAGATGAACTGAAGATAAAAGACATTAAATCTCAGAAGATCTGATTAAACAACTCCACAAACAGCATTACCAGCTTCACATGCATTGATGAAGATAGACAAACAGCTGCATTAAAGTGGTTTAATCAACTTTTTGATTAAACCACAACTTTTTAACAAACTTTTTGGCCTGCAGTCCTCACACAAACCACACGAGGGCACCAGTACAACATAAAATTAACCACTGCTGAATTCACAAGAATTCACAATAAAACGAAATAAAATCCTAACTTAACTAAGTCAATCATGCATGTGTTTTTAAGTCTTGCCTGTTTATACAATCAATTCAATACTTGCAAGATGTCTAAGATGAGTTTCTGTGCGCACACACGGTTAGATGTCCGTGAAAAACGTACTGAATAGTACTGAAACCCTATTGTACTTGTTAAAATTGACAACAGTCAGCATTCTCCCCTAAAAGTGATCGGGCAGACCGTAAGTCGTAAAGACATGTCGTAGAGACTTGAAACTTTGAGGGCTGGTAGTATTCACACCGTCTACAACGTCACAAAGGTTTGCCCTGATCCGCCTGACGGGGCGCTACAGCAGTGAAAAGTATGAAATTGTCCATATATTGCTCAATCAATCGGTTTTGTAAGAGTATGAACTAATCGTTGGAATCCTTGGCTCAAGACAGACAAAATGCATGCCTCTGGCAAAATTTCTGGGTATTTTTTAAAAACCTACTTTTGCAAACTAGTCCTAGGTTTTTGACCTGATCACAACCAAACCAGTGCAGCAAGAGTCTGAATGTCAATAATTATATAAAAAAAAAAAAGTTCACATTTTAATTCGGTCGAACCTGGGTCTCCGGCATGGGAGTCGGACGCTCTAACAAGGAGGCTAAAGGCTGCAACTCCTAGCGTCAGTCGCTAGAGCATCTCTTGAGATCAGAGGAGTGAGGTTTACTCAGCTTATCTCTCTGCAGACCCCTGCTACAACTACACTGTGCTGGATGATCCATGGAGAGCCAACAGCAGTCAGCAAAAAAACATCTACAAATCTGACAGGTCTGTCACCTGGAGCGGCTGGTATCATCTCTTCATTAATGGCCAGAGAGCTCAGATACCAGACACGTGTGTTGAGAAGTATAGCTGTGGCACTGTTGTCCCACTGTGGATACGTGGAGGACACCCAACAGTTACAGATGGAGTCGTCACTCGAGATGTCTGCGGTCACTCGAAAAATTACTGCTGCTATTACGGGTCTTTTCCCATTAAAGTCAAAGCCTGTCCAGGCAATTATTATGTCTCTGAGCTGGTCAGACCAACTCTCTTTGATTCAACATACTGTGCAGGTAATTATATTTACATGAGCTCTTTTTATTATTTGAGTATTTGTTCATTATTATTCATCATTTATCATTTTTTAGCTGTTACTTTTTTCACATTAAATTTTACAGAAACAAGAAATCACATTCATAATATTTCACAAATGACATCATTTTCATTCACTGTTCTATTTTTATTTTATTTTTTTACTTCATGCTGATTTCTGTCATTGTAGGTATAAATATAATGCTTCAGGAAGGATGCAAAAAAATTTTTTGCTATTATGATCTTCACGGAGTGTTTTACGGTGTAAAGTTTAATTGTGATTTGCAGAGTCAGACTTTTGGAGGATGTTTTAAAAATCTTCTTGAGCAGATCGAGAACATTACAGTTCAAGTGCTTCCTTTGGATGTAAGTCTTCAAAAGAAAAATGATAAAGTCTGTGTCAGTTACATAATGATTGACATTGCATTTCTCTCTTATTGGCTCTCTTGACATTCACAATAACTGTAACAGTACAGTAACTGTATTTATTTAATCAATAAATTAGACAGTGACCAGAGTTTTGAATATGTCGCTCAACGCCTCAGAGACGATTTTAGAGTCGTCATCATCATCATTCAGCACAGCTGAACTCGCCTCCTTTGGAAACCGTGTGTTAAAAACCAATGAGAAACTCATCTCTACATTGGTGAAGCCGACGGACAGAAGTACCAATGTCAGTTTTACTCTTGCTGCTGTAGGTGAGTGGAGACAGTTATTATTGATAATGAAACTGAGTTTATTTATGATGTTTATATAGTCTGAAGAGCAGCGGTGGATCACAGGTGGCAGACGGCAACAATGATAAATGCAGCTACAGTATCTATATAATTTTTGTTGATTTTGGTGCATCCTAAAAAAAAAACATGAAAGAATAATTGCAACTAAGCGCAATTAAACACTGGTTCACTTACTGGGAAGTTCATGGTTTATGTTGACCACAGTGTGTTTTGTGACTATTTGCTGTCTTGAGCACTATCAACTATAACTATCAATCAAAGTTCACAAGACATATATCATACACTCAAACAACAATACAGAATGTATGTGCAGTTTATAGTAATAATCAATTACAGATTTCGATTTATTCAGTTAGAAGATTACCTTAAAGTTGACCTGAAGGGTTCAAAGAACATCACTGATGAAAACCCAACAATAGAGAAGTCATTTTATTTTGTGTACATTTTTTTGCAAAGTGAATTATTTAATTGGACATACATACATATATAAATAAATAAATAAGAATAGCACATAACTGTTTGTTTGTTTTTAATCAGAGGTTGAAGTCTTCATGGTTGGACCAAAGGTCACCAAAATGCCTCGACTTGACACAACAAATTCTTCTATAGACATTGATCTCATTGGGATCGCCAAGAACAACAATGAAACAAGTATGTAAGATGATTTAGTTTCATTAAATTAAAAAAGAAAAAAAAAAGAAAAAATTGTCATAGCATTACCACTAAAGTACATACTTGCTTTTTTGATTGTTGTTGTTTTAACATGTTATTGCATGTAAAGTGTAACCAAAGCTTCTGTTTCTGTCACACAGGATCAGCTGCTGTGGCTTTCATGAGCTACAACTCAATGGAGAATCTACTGAAGCCCGACTTCTTCAACACATCAAATGACACGATTAAAACCATGATGTCCACTGTGATCTCAGCTACTCTTCCCAAAACCACCAACACTAAACTCACCAAACCAGTCAACTTCACCCTCAAACACATCAGAGTGAGAGACTGAAATGTGTTTTTGATCAACCTGAGAACTGATGCAGGTGAGAATGATGAAGGAGCCCTACAGCTCAGCACAGCCTCACTGAGAATCATCATAACCGTCTCTCATGGCCCTGTTTCAGTTGGTTGATTGGTTTATGCTCTTCTTTGATCTCTCTGAATTATTATCCTTAATAGGATAATATTTGTATAAACAGTCTCTCTGCGCCTAGTTGAACTAAGACCGAATGTTTGCTGCAAACAAGATTTTACAATGCTTTTACAATTGGACATGCTGAAGTTTGTAATGAAGAGCAGTTTGGTCACTTTTTCTGTTTTTTTTTTTTAGCATTGAAGATGAATGTGAAGCTGTTGTTTTTGCAAACCCACTTTTGAGCACAAAATTTAAAATATGCATAATGGAAAATACAAAGGTCTAAGATGATATAAAGGTCTAAGAATAAAGAATAAAGGTCTAAGATGATAATGAGGAGAACACTTTCAAAAATCTGCTTTAAGAAAAGTGATCTTTGTATTCATTTAATATTTTTGTAATGCATCTTGGTGTGTTTTCTGTCTCTGTGTATTAATTTGAATGTAAATTTGAATTTTAGCAGGAAGGGAAAACAAAAACAAAATATGTTTGTTTCCTCATCGGATGAACATTTAAGCTTCTGACACAAACATTTACATGCAGTCAGTCTAGTTGAGTGAAGATCAATGCATGTGATCTCATATCAGGTGAGTCCCTCTTTACATGCTTAAATGAGATGCTTTAGTCAATCGATATATTTTTGCAGTTTTGTCATTAATAGCTGTATTTTAGGTTACCTGTTTCACAGTATTTATGGAAAAAGCATAAAATGGAGAAAGCATTCACTACCATTGTAAGCTTGGAAGAGCCAGGATATTTTTAAATGTATCTCAGATTGTGTTCGTCTGAAAGAAGATAGTCATATACACTTAGGTTTGCTTGAGGGTGAGTAAATAATCATGGGATAATTTTCATTTTTGGGTGAACTATCCCTTTAAGATAACCCAGTTAGCTGCACAAAGAACATAGGAAAATATGTAATAAAATTGTAGTCAGCAAACTATTAAATACTATTGTGCCATCCAACCTCAAAACCTGACTAAAGGCTTTTTAATAAGAGGACAGCAACAAACAGACTTAACTTCCTTTGTCACATCAGGAGGGTGCTGGACACAGAGCACGACGGTAATTTAATCCTTGTAACTAATTTTTAATTGGTTAAACTGACAGCGTTACACCCTCAAACCTTGTTACATACTCTCCCACCACAGCTGATTTTTGTTTTGTTTCTAAATTTATTTCAGAAAATCAATGCCTGATCTGGCTTCTTGAATAATTAATAAACACAGTGGACTATCGGATTCCATAATGGTGTTCATTGTTTTTAAAAGTAAGTATGTTTCTTTTCCTGTTTTGATATAGAATCGTATTCGTATCGCATATTTCAATAGGTTACTGACTGAGAATTAAATGACATTTGACTAAGCTTTGGGTAAAAAGAATTCATCATTACTATTTAATTATTATTTTTATTTTTATCAGCTCGCTTTAAAAAAAAAAAAGAATTAAAATTATTTATTTAGTGTATAAATCTAAATGCCATGCTCAAACAATTCCAACAACAGCATTGCACATCATTACCTTTCCATCATCCTCAGCAAGCTAAACCTCACTCAGTTTATCAGTAACAGTTTTTTTTTTTTTTTTTCAATTCCAAAAAAGCCATTTCCTGAAACTATAAACACAAAAACAAAGATGTTTTTCTTTTCACAGAATAGAATAGTTAAATGGCGCCACCTTGTGTCTCGAAATGGTTACAGTAGTAACCGAACCAAATGTCCTTGGTGGACATAAAATTCACCTCAGTCAGGATCCTGATTATCCCATAATCAATTTAATGTTTACGTGGCCCGCATTTTCATACATATTCTGTATATTTGATATTTTATTTTTTAACCCAATTTGGATTTAACTGCTGAAAGTTTCATCCTGCTGCTGTGACTGGGCAGGAGTTTGAGTTTGACAGCAGCAGGTTGAGTTGAGAGGATGAAAGAATTCTGAGAAAAGAGTGGAGAAAACTAACAATGACATGTTTTGTCATTTAATTTGGACTGTAAGTGTACACACTGTAAAAATGAAGAAATATGACTTTACTTTTTTATATAAATGTCAGAGCGTGTAAACATCAGTACATGTTCTCCAATGCTCGTCAGTCTGTGCAGATCACCATTAGTACAGACAGATTACTACGTTTGTAGGTTATTGTTATTTATACAACAGTTCATTCTGGTTCTCGAATCTATTTGGCTGAGAGGTCTTTCCAGCCATGCGATATAGAGTACCTCAGAGATGATGTGTTTTTGTAGGCCAACCCGGAAGTTAGCGGCGCACGGGTTCCCTCGATCGAAAGCCAATGCATTTTTCCCATAGACTTTTGGAAAATCGCAATAAAATAAGCTCTGTGTTTAACAAAGGGTTATGACACGTACACGTTTTGTCTATCAAGATAATCTTTACAAGTTAACACAACATTTATACATTTTGAAGCCTAATTAAAGTCGTCAGATATAAAGAGCTAACAGCAGGCTATAAACGGACTACAGCGCATCATGGTCATGGATCAACATCACCACCACCAAGCTTCCTCAAACTTTATTTAGAAAACAACTTTATTTAAAAACATGTTCGCTGATTATGATCTGCGCTGTGTATGAATACTTATCCTCTTTTTCATGAGAAATGCTGTCCAAATGTCCTGTTTGTCGTGATGACGTCTAAAGTCCCTGCCAAAGGAAGTAGTCCATTTTAGCAATTTGTTAGCAACTGCTGTTTTTAAGACACAATAAAGGTTTAAAAAATCACAAGCGGGTTATAACTGGTGTGTTTTATGTCATAAATCAAAACGTGAAAATATTTAGAAACTTTGTTAACCACAAACCTTATTTAGCAAAAACCCATTCAAAAAACTCATTGACTTCAGGGCAATGGAACCGGAAGTCCTAAAATGCTAACTCGCTTCTGGGTTTTGCATACAAACACACATCATCCCTGAGGTACTCTATTCTACCTGTATCACCATGGGAATCATTTCACCATTTGAATCACTTCGCTTTCAGCGAGTGTCATAAACATAAACATAGCGCATATTTCATTTGAAATTGGAATCATTTGGAGTTATTTCATTATTCCAAAAATGAAAGTGGCCGTCACATGTCACTTTCACTATTTGAAAATTTGTTTAGATGTTTTCGCAGATGTGAGCTCCAGGCCATCAATGGCCATTCAGTGCTCATGTACCTGCAGAGAACAGATTTATCTCTGTCAGAATTTGCAGTTTGCTCTTATTTAGATAGTAGTTGAACATGAGATATAATTCATTTAGGGTATATCAAACAGGCAACCTTTGGTCTTATTAATCTAATACTTGTTCCAGATGCAAAGGGCTGAGGGTTAAGGGATATAATGACTTGTTTTATAACTTTTAACATTGAACTTAAATCCTGTATTAACTAGAGCACTGCTTTTGTATGCTTGTGTTCATCTCCTATTGTACAAACTTTATATACTCTTATAATGGCTATTGTTGTTGGTTTAAATATTACTATTTGTTGTGGATGAACCTTATGGTTAGAGGCAATGACCAGGACAAGCAGGAATCTGTTTGATGAAAAAATTATTATTTAAAAAGTAGAAAAATCCCACGGTGCAGGAAAAATTAGTGTTACAAACAAAAATAAAAATAAATCAAAGAAATAAATAGAACTATACAAGACAGGAAACGCATTCGTGCCAACAGTCTATTACTGCAGTAAAGAGACTAAAGTGGCAGTAGTCCGACCACACTCATGCCACTCTCACCTCACCTGACTACTGAATCTTACGGTGGCCATCTTAACTTCGTGGCCCCGCCTACGGAATATACCATGCTATAGGTAAGTCTAACAAAATATTCACACATTTAATCACACATTTTTACACAAGCCACACATAAACTCAATAAATACAGTTCTCCTATAAACAAAACAAGACATCAAAAAACTGCAACCAGATATTCATTTGTTCACAGATGTAATATGGATTGATCCAGTGACGTCAGCAGAAACATACCAATGCTGTTCAAGTGACAGGAAAAATATATATGCATAAACTAAGGTTTGAACCATTGATGCTTCTGACTGGTATATACATCTGTAGCTCTTATATCAATAAATGTCTTAACCTGTATTACTGCATCTTGTAGTTTTTTATAAACTTATGAATGACCAACTTGTGAAATGTTAACAGTTAGAATATACAACCAAACATGTACATGACTTTTACACTACACATAATACACACAATAATTCTACATATATTACACCCAACCCTTTTATGTCTTTCCAGCATCACAAAAATCAATGTAAATGTATGTTATGTGTGTGCATATCTGTAAAATGAAGGAACTTGCCCCATATAGTCTGTGTATGGTCACGGAGTATCTTCGTGACACTATTCAATAAATAATATTGGTAACACTTTATTTTAGGAACTTTTAACTAGTTGCTTTTTAGGATACATATTACTAGAATATTGGCTATTTATTAGTACTTATTAAGCACATATTAATCCCTTATTCTGCATGACCTTATTCTACATTTTTAATCCTACCCAATACTTAAACTTAACAACTACCTTACTAACTATTAATAAGCAGTAAATTAGGAGTTTATTGAGGGAAAAGTCATAGTTAATAGTTTATATGTGTTCCCTATTCTAAAGTGTTACCATAATATTTTATATAAATAATGTCGTATTTGTTATTGAGAAAGGGTCTGTTAGTGATTGTGATTTCGACTTCAGTGAAAGTTTCATTAATATGTTATACATTATATTGAAAGGGACTGAAACAAGGGTGTTGTTTTTACTTTAAATAACATCTTACAAGACACAACTGACATTGACTAGAGCTGTCATGGGAAATCCCCTTAACTGTTAAAAGGACAAAGACAAAGATATTGCTTTTCTCAACAGACATTCAAACTGATTTTGTGATTATGATTATAAGATTGACCAGAAGAATATCAGATGCAGGTAATATGCTGGCTAATAAGTCGATCTCTCTCTCATAATACTCTACTCTACATATTACGATAAATAATACTCAGTGTTCCTTCATTACTACACTGTAAAAATGTTCATTCACTCAAACTAACTTTTTGAGTTATCTTTTTGCATTTACTCAGTTAAGTTGTATTTACATAGAACATTACGTATGTTCAACTTGACAAATGTAATGTTGTTTGAACTTATAAAGTTTAGTTTACTTTTGTAAAGTTATTCCAACTAAACTTTATTAGTTCAAATAATTACATTTCAAATTGAAAACACTTAAAATTCAAAGTAAATACAACTTAATTCAGTCAATGTCAAAAGATTACTCAAAAAGTTAAGTTAAAGAAACTATGGTAACACTTTATAATACGGTAACACTGCACGCTATGAAGCATTAGTTAAGCATTAGTAAATAGTCAATTCATAATTTATAAAGCATTAACAGACATTAGTAAGCAGTTTATAAATACACCTATAAATGTTTTGTTCTTGATTTATAAGCATATCTATAATGTGTTTAATAACTGTATTTTCATTCTTTATTAATGATCAATTTATCATTTCTAAATTAAGTATTACATTATTTAGAAGCCAGTTATTTAGGAGTTGTTAGGTGTTCATGAGATCATTTAGAAAGTGTAAGTAAATGATTAATGAACTATTTAAATGTACATTTATACATCTTATTATTTAGACATACAGTAATAGTTACTCAGTGTGTTAATAAATGCTTTATTAACACGTATTCCTACTGTATTTCATGATTAATTAAGGTAGTTATAAAACATTTAGTAGTAGTCAGTTAATTATTTTTGTGATCTCATCTAAAGTGAGAACAATTTATGCCTCATAAAGCTTTTACAAAGGAGATATAAAGGACACAGAACATAGAAATATTTATTTCAAGCAAAAAAAATTACTTTACAATGGGTAACTTGATATAAAATAAAAAATAAACCTCTGCAATGTCACAGAAAATAAAAATTCCTGTACACCTCCAGAAAACATAACTGTGCAGTAAAATGAAACTAAGCCTTTGCAATATGATGTAAAAATACATTTCTGTAAAGTGTAAACTTTGCTGAATAAAAATGTACTGGTGCCAACAATGGATTACAGATTGTTTGTCTTTGTTCAGAGAGGCAGTAAAAGTTTGACTTGAATTCATTTCATAAACACCAAAAAATACACAATCTGTTTTATAAAATAACTCTCATGGCATTGTGCCGATGTTTGAGTCATTATTATAACACCAGATATTTACAAAACTGTCTGAACAGATGTTGATCATTTAAAACTTAAGTGTGTAACAGTCAGTCTAAAAAAAAAAAAAAACATTAAACATTGTAATATTTGTTTTTTTCTTTCATGTCAGGTGGCGTACGGTCACTGTTGACTATCATCTCTTTAATCTTCTTTAAATGTAAGTCAGTACTGTTTGCTTCAAACACGTCTGTTGACCCTGCGAACTGTATTACTTTTTTATACAACTGATTAAATTAATTTCTCAGTATATAGTCATTGTCAAAACTCTACACAGCTGTTTATATAATCACACAGGCTCACACTACATGACTTTTGGCTGGATTTTGATTTCCAAGGTCTGCGACAAACCCCTGGATTGCCGCCAAATCTGTGCTCATTGCGGTCACTGATTCTTGTCAAAAACGAGCATGATCTCCAGCAGTGATGCTGTGAAATTTTCAAACCTGTTTGATATTATCGCCATGTGATCTTGTAGTGTGAGCGATGAAACAACATGGTAAACTGCTCATGCACCTTAATGTACATGAATGCAAGGCTACAATTTGATTATAATTGTTTATACTAATAAAGTAACAAGAAATATTTTTAAAATGTAAATAAGTGGTCTTTGCTCTATACTTAACATTATGATATATTTTATTTACAATCAGTTTCTGCTGAACAGACATGGACAGCCAGCCCATGTGTATTTCTGCCCAATTTTCCTTTTTTGTTCCATCTTTTTTTCTGCACAGATGATTTGGTTAGTGAGCATGAGCGGCTCTCTAATGTGTTAGGTGATTTTGTGAGAGAAAACATTTTTTTTGATTGTTGGTAGTGTTGCCGCTTGTCCAAAGATCTTGCAGTTTGTGTACCTTATGTGCGTTGTGATGTGTAGCATTAGTGCTGCTAAGACAAGAAAATGACAGTCGACAAGAAAGCTTGTTGGGTAGTGTGAGCACCATAGTGATTCATATAGTCTCGTAGTTATGTAGTGTGAGCTTGCCCTTAACAGACCAGTTAATATCACATCCAAATGCATACAAGCCTCAGTATAGCCTTAATACAATGGAATTTGTTAATTCTTCATGAATGAATTTGGCTTTAAAATTGGATTGTGACTCTCATAAATTGGCAAAGAATAAATAAACTTTTGTAAAATGCAAAAACACTACAAATTTAGAAAATATTTCATTTTAAATGATGAATACAATGTATCACAAAAATGGACAATGTAGTTCACAGCGCCTGCAGTTTTGCTAACTGTCGAAAGAAAAGAAAATGTCTCAGTATTGATAAATGAACACCAAGAGTGTAAACTTGTGTTTCAAATTCAATTAATTGTGCTAAACATGCTGGATATAAATTGACCTGGTATTGTGTATTCTGACTTTAATTACATCTTTCTCATCCCCAGGTTTAATATCCACCACTGCTGAATCAAAAGCAGCAGTTAGTCCAGTTTTAGACTGTGTCCGTGATAACGACACGTACATCTGCACCGGCGCCCAATACCGCATGTACTGCAACACAAGAATGCATCGTTTCTCCTACCAGAGATACCAGAACCAAAACCAGTACCAGTGCTTGAGTAATGACTGTCTCTGTGTTGGTAATAATGACACCTGTGCATGCTACTATAATACTTCATCCTGCTTCTGTGAGACTTTCAGCAATAACATCACTATCCCTACAGCAGTTAGTCCGATCTATGACTGTGTGCTTTACAACGATTTGTACATCTGCACTGGTGCTCAATACCGCCTGTACTGTAAAACAAGTGTACATGATTTCCATTACAGGACAAACCATTACCACTGTTTGAGAAACTGTGACTGCCTTGGTAATGGGAACACCTGTACATGCTACAGTAGCACTTTGTCTTCCTGCTTCTGTGAGACTTACAGCAATAACATCACTATCCCTACAGCAGTTAGTCCAGTCACAGACCCTGACTGTGTGCTTTATAATGACACATACATCTGCACTGGTGCTCAGTACCGCATGTACTGCAACACAACAATGCATTATTTCTCCTCCCAGACATATCAGTACCAACACCAGTATCAATGCTGGAATAATAACTGTAACTGCATTGGTAATAAGGACACCTGTACATGCTACAGTAGCACTTTGTCCTCCTGCTTCTGTGAGACTTACGGCAATTTCATTGATTTCACCACAGCAGTTACTCCAGCTTATGACTGTGTCTTTTTTAACGACACATACATCTGCACTGGTGCTCAATACCGCATGTACTGCAACACAAGAATGCACGATTTCTACTACAGGAGATATCAGAACCAAAACCAAGATCAATACCAGTGTGTGAATAATAACTGTGACTGCATTGGTAATAAGGACACCTGTACATGCTACAGTAGCGCTTTATCCTCCTGCTTCTGTGAAAATTACAACAATAACATCACTAACCCTACAGCAGTTAGTCCATTGAGAGTGTCTCAATGTGTGCTTTATAACGACACATACATCTGCACTGGTGCTCAGTACCGCATGTACTGCAACACAAGAATGCATGATTTCTACTACCGGAGATATCAGAACCAAAACCAAGACCAATACCAGTGTGTGAATTATAAATGGAATAGGAAATGGAATAGGAACTGTGACTGCATTAGTAATAAGGACACCTGTACATGCTACAGTAGCACTTTGTCTTCCTGCTTTTGTGAGAATTACAACAACAACATCACTATCGCTGCAGCAGTTACTCCAGTCTATTACTGTGTCTTTTTTAACGACACATACATCTGCACTGGTGCTCAGTACCGCATGTACTGCAACACAAGAATGCACGATTTCTACTACCGGAGATATCAGAACCAAAACCAAGATGCATACCGGTGTGTGAATTATAACTGTGACTGCATTGGTAATAAGGACACCTGTACATGCTATAGTAGCACTTTGTCCTCCTGCTTCTGTGAGACTTACGGCAATATCATTGCTCTCACTACAGCAGTTAGTCCAGTCTATGGCTGTGAGCTTTATAATGACACGTACATCTGCACTGGTGCTCAGTACCACATGCACTGCAACACAAGAATGCATGACTTCTACTACCAGAGATACCAGAATCAAAACCAACATGAATACCGATGCTGGAATAATAACTGTGACTGCCGTGGAAATAAGGACACCTGTACATGTTCTAGTAGGACATTGTCCTCCTGCTTCTGCGAGTATAACATCTCCACCCCAACCACACTCAGTCCAACTACTGCAGGTGAGCATGTTTCTAGACTGAAATGTGGTGTTTGATTTACTATTTTCATGTTGTAATGATGAATTCCCTCATTACAGGTCTGAATAATATACTGCCGGATCAATGCAGGGTAAGCTGAATATTTAAATTTACACAGAGCACAGAGTCTTTCAGTTTTATTTATGAAGATCAGTTGTGATTTCAGAGTCAGACCTCTGAAGGATGTCTTCAAAATCTTCTCGACAATATAAAGAACATTACAGATCGAGTGCTTCTTTTGACTGTAAGTTTTTAAGAGAGAAATAATAAAATAATCAAATATCTGTCATTTAAATAACAACATTCATCCACAAGTGTTTATGTATCATAACCAATTAGGTTGTGACTACAGTTTTGGATGTGGCTCTTAACACTTCAAAGATTTCAGAGTCAGCTGACTCAAAGGAATTAGTGACATTTGGAAACAGTGTATTAAAAGCCAGTGAGAAGCTCATATCTTCACTGGTGAAGCCAACAGACACTAGTGACAATGTCAGTTTTACTCTTGACACCGTAGGTAAGTGAAGATACAACTGTATCTAGAACTACATACAGTTTTACAATGATGTAGTTACTGAATTTGCTCTAGAGAGTTTGTGAATTCAAGGAGTCAATAATTATAGCTGCAATATAATTTTTATTTATTTGTATATTTAGAAATCCTTTTTTTTTTTTCGTTATTAAGGTGCAGAATCTGTCATTTCGCAGATAGTTCCTCATGCATTTCTTCTTCAGTTCAGATTCATTTACATTGTTTTCTTTAGAGGTACAAGTCTTCATGATTGGACCAAAATTTACTTCAGATCAAATCCCTCAGCTGGTCACCAAAAATGCTTATTTGGACATTGATCTCGTTGGGATTGCAAAGAGTAACAATGGAACGAGTATGTAAATATATTTAATAAAAAAAACTGACATACAATAATTTGATACAATGTGCTTATTGAGTAAATATATATATATATTTTTTTTGCATTGTACTTATATTTTTTTCGTGAAGGATGAGAGAGGGCCAGGCCTGGATTTTATGTTATGTTTTATTATGTTTGTGTGGCCGGCAGACGTCTGTGAGGGCATTTACTTTCGTTTTGTATTTGTTTATTTTGAGTGTTATTAAAGTGTTAAACGTTCGCCGGTTCCCGCCTCCTTCTTCCCATATCTACGAACGTCAAAATTGGCATTTAAGAATTTGTACCGTTTAACTGATTAATTTGTACTGTTTATCTCACCACATGTGGTCCCCAACACTTTTTTTTGTTCCTCTTGTGGCATGGAAGTACTGAATACAAATGAAATATCTAGTTGACTAGCAAAGTATTCATTTCATTTGTTTGTTAAACAAGAGGTGTTCTGGCACTGGTATGTGTTGTTTTTAAATCATGCTGAGCATTTCTTGCCACTGTTATCAGTGGCGGAAGGCAACAGTGTTCTCTTGGCACTCATACAGATGTGAATCACTTCCCAGCTAACAGAATTTTGTTATAAGAATGTTCTCTAAATACTCAGTGTTGGTTCTGCGAACGTAAAAAATGTCCAGTTTTCTTGACGTTAGAGGAACGTATTTATAAGGTATAATGTTCCTCAAACGTTCTTTCAACTTAATTTTGATCTAAAATTCAACATTCTAGGAACGTTGATTTGTAACATTCCAAGAACATGAAAATGTTCAGTTTCCTTAATGTTAGTAGAATGTTATTTAAAGGTTGGTATGATGTTCCTGAAACATTCTTACAATCATTCAAACACCTGCTGTGAACAAACACTGAAAGAAAGAGAAATAAGAACACAAACTACAACTTTAATAATAAATAGAAGAATAAACAGAATAAACAGAAGTTTAGATGTTTCGTTTGAGGTCACCATCATGGAGGTTGGTGGTTGCTTTAGTTGAGCTCTTGACCCTTGACTATTACCGAGTTGCTTCTTTAACAGCAATTGCAGATGTTTTCAGAAAATGTTTCTGTATTGATAAAGACAGGTGAGCAACTGCATTTTTGTAATTTTTTTTTACTTTTGATATTGAAGTGTTATGTGAAAAGGAAATGCTAAACTCAAAAATGTGATAAAACTCATTTTTAACATTGAAGTGATTCATGTAAAATGTCCAAAACTTTTTAGACGTTTAAAAACGACACACTTAGACATCAGCACTCATCATACAAACCTCAACAATGGTGACAATCAAAAAAATTCAGCTGCATAGTTTATTTATGTCGCAATGCATGCTGGGAACCATGAATGTGTTTTGTATGCTGGCATGAAGCATGTCACCATAGTTGTGTTTCATATGCTGTTTTAAACAAAAAGTTAACAATGACAGCGTTGCAAATGATATTTTTCACATTGGTTGGCTTTGATACAGCACTTCAATTTTTTAAGTTAGCAATTACAGAAAAAAAAGTTGTTTAAACCACTTTAATCCAGTCATCTAAGGTTGTGGCTGAAGTAAGTTGTAGTTTGTGTTCTTATTTCTCTTTCTTTCAGTGCTTGTTCACAGCAGGTGTTTGAATGATTGAAAGAATGTTTCAGGAACATCATACTGACCTTCAAATAACATTCTACTAACATTAAGGAAAATTAACATTTTCATGTTCTTGGAATGTTACAAATCAACGTTCCTAGAATGTTGAATTTTAGATGAAAATTAAGTTGAAAGAATGTTTGAGGAACATTATACCTTATAAAAACGTTCCTCTAACGTCAAGAAAACTGGACGTTTTTTACGTTCCCAGAACCAACACTGAATATTTAGAGAACGTTCTTATAACAAAATTCTGTCAGCTGGGTTAACGCCACTGCTCTCTGTTTGTTCTGGTGAAATCTCAAAAACAAAATGCACAAAAACGTGTCCCTGCAGTTGATATACAATCACTGATGAGCATCTTAGGTTTTATTGAGAAAAAAATGTTTTTGTTCTAGTAATGTTTTTAGCAGTGTAACCCCTCCTGTTCAAACTGCACGCTCTAAGCGGGACTTGAACTCGGGTCCACCTGCATGGGATTCAGGCGCTCTAACAAGGAGGCAAAAGACCACAGTCTCTAGGGAAGACATGCATACTACCACTAAACCAAATTTACTTTTTTCTTCCTGTAACACAAAATCAGCTGCTGTGGCATTTATGAGCTATACAACAATGGAAAGTTTACTGAAACCAGAATTATTCAACACATCAAATGACACGGTTAAAACCATGATGTCCACTGTGATCTCAGCTACTCTTCCCAAAACCACCAACACTAAACTCACCAAACCAGTCAACTTCACCCTCAAACACATCAGAGTGAGTGACTTTCATAGACTTTTTAGACTAAATAGAAGAAAACTTCATGGAAATTAAAATGTATGTACTGAAGTGTTCTGTAGGGCCAAAAAATTTAAATTTAAGTTAATTTAAATGTCTAGTTCTGCTCTTCCCTGTTTTATTCAACACAGTTAATGATATGGAGATATGGAGAAAGGGGGCAGGTGTTGTGAAAAGTGCAGCTATCTTAGAGGATATTTCTACCTAATATGGCTTAAATATTTTGTACAGTTGTACTTTTGAATTCATAATTATTTGTGAACCCATGCAGAGATTAATTGAGAGAAATGTGATACTTGACAAAAAAAGTTTTTTTTTTTTTTTTGCAGGAGTTCGACCCCAACGGTTCTCTGTCCTGTGTGTACTGGAATATCAGCAAGTGGATTGTAGATGGTTGTTCTGTTTTAGAGACCAACAGCAACTACACTGTGTGTTCCTGTGTTCATCTGTCGACATTCGCTCTCATCATGCAAACCAGCAGACCACCAAAGGTACGAGAACATGTCAGACAGGTGAGATTTACGATGGTGTGTAAGTTTGGTGGACCAGTCATCCACCAGAAGACTAGTTGATTAGTAAGGTATAGAAATTTTTCTTATCTTTATATGATAAAACATTTTTTATTTCTATTTGTTTAATATATATTTTTCAATTTTTTTATTTTAAGCAGATTAATTAAAAGGCATAACTCCTGGGACAGAATACTGTTATACTGGGTAAACCCTCAGAGAAGTTCTCAAAATGAACCCTCTTTAAAACAGCCTCTACAACCTGTCTAAACCAGCTTACATGTCCCATTGAACGGATTAGAAAAGGTTTAAACCACTTACAATCCAAATGAAATTTAAATTTGTTCGAAAATTCATTCCGATTGACGTGGTTACATGTGACTTTTTTTATTCCAACTATGCTACTAGTCTACAAACAGATTATTAGGGTCTATGTAAATGGAGCTATTGATGTGCTCAGAAGTGTTATATTGGACAGCTGGAAATGTCACTGAATTTGTCTCACACATTCTTGTTTTGATGTTTTCTCAGAGCGACTCACTGCTGGATCTGTTGAATTTGGTGTGTGTGATCGTGGGGCTGGTGTTCTTCAGTTTGGCCCTGTTGACCTTTGCCCTTTGTCAGTGGAGTCCTGGAGTGAATAATGTGGCTAGAATCAACATCTGCATCAGTCTTCTGCTGGCTCACCTTCTGTTCCTGCTCACACAACAGTTCCTGAGCCTCATACGCCCTCTGCAGGTGAGAATGATGAAGGAGCCCTACAGCTCAGCACAGCCTCACTGAGAATCATCATAACCGTCTCTCTTGGTCTCCAGGTGTTGTGTGCCGTGATATCAGGTGTGCTGCACTTCCTCTTTCTCTCCGGCTTTGTGTGGATGTTCATTGAAGCTGTGCTGCTCTTCATCAGTGTGAAGAACCTATCACAGATCAGCTCCAAAAAGAGGGAGGTGCTTAGCAGTGGATTCCTGTGTGTGATTGGATATACGGTTGCTCTGGTTGTGGTGGCCGTGTCTGTCGGGCTGCTTCCTGAAGGCTACGGCAGCGAACAGTGAGGTTTTTTTTCTACGCTTTGGATTAGGTGAAACAAAGATTTTAGTTTATGACTGACAACTCACAAGTCTTTTGGAACAACGCTGCTCTCTGATCATTTTTATTCCATTTGTATCAAAACCACCAGAAGATTAAAATGCATTTGTAATTCTTTACACTTTTTTAGTAGTATTTCAACAGTCATCTGAACTCAACTGAAATCATTTTTTTGGACTGATTAATTCAGTTTTTATATTATGTTTTCCTCTAAACAGCTGCTGGATTAAAAGGGATAAAGGTTTTATCTGGAGTTTTCTGGGTCCTGTTTGTGTCATACTAGCTGTAAGTTCCAGTCAAGTAAAGTCACCTTTATTTATATAGCGCTTTTTACAATGCAGATTGTGTCAAAGCAGCTTTACAGTGATAACTGGTATATAATTTTGGCCGCACAGCAGCTCTTAAAGAAAATGGTGTCATCGTCCATCTTAAGTAAATTCAGTATTGATTCATTCCGGTGTAAGAATCAATAGTTATTAATTTAGTTAATTTATCTATATCAGCACTGGAGTCAACAGTGATGTCATCATCCAGCTCAGTTCAGTTCGCATATAATGGTGTCGATGCAGGCAGATCAAAACACTGTTGAATATCAAATGTCAAGTGTCCCCAACTAAGCAAGCCAAAGGCACTAGTTACAGACATTTTTCACATGGGCTGTTGAAGTCAAGAAAACTAATGTGATATTTTTTTTTTCTTTTTTCTGCAGTTGAACATGATTCTCTTCATCAACATCTTCATCAGTCTGAGCTTAACTCTCAAAAATCTGAACGCTGAAGTTTCACAGATGAAACAAACCAAGTAATATGCATTGTTTATCGCAAAAGAACAGAACAACATATAGACAATAAAGACACATTAACTTTCTCTGTTTCTCTGCAGGATTATGGTATTTAAAACACTGTCTCAGTTTGTGGTTCTTGGTTGCTCCTGGATTCTGGGTTTCTTCACTAATGACAGTAAGGAGCTGGAGATCATCTTCCTGATCTTGAACTCCCAGCAGGGAACCTTCATCTTCCTGGTCTATTGTGTTCTTAATAAAGAGGTCAGACATCACTCAATTTACTATATTCCACACTGTAAAAAACCAAAACAAAAAAAACAGTGAGGTGCCAAACATTTACCATTAATGGAAAAAACAGTCAAAGAACATCAACTGAAGTAACATGTTTAGACTGCAATAGGAAAAAGGAAAGCTGACCATAAACTACAATAACATCCTTAAATTGCAAATTAAAAATGAACTACTGGCAGCAGAGGTGACAGCAGTTTAATGTTAATTTTACAGTTCTCTTATTGCAGTGGTTCTCTAACCTGTCCTGGAGGTCCACCGGCCCTGCACATCTCTATATCTGACATACCCATTTCATGTCTTGCAGTCTCTACTAATGAGCTCATGAGTTGAAACAGGTGTGCTAGATGAGGGAGACATACAAAATGTGCAGTGCTGGTGGTGCTTCACTTATTACTAACCAGATTGAATTTGTGTCATTTGAATTTCTGTCATACGTCTACAAAAGTTCTTACTGAGAATTAACAGAAGTTTAGATGTTGATGATTTATTGTTTCATTTGTAGTCACCATCATGGAGATCAGTGTTTGATATAGTTGGACTCTTGACTTTTTAACATTAGTTTATCATTGGTTGCTGTAACCATGTTTTTAAGACACATTTGTTGTGGGGAAAAAAGCCAAGAGAAAATGTGATTAGGTGTTGCTGGTTATGTTTTGATTATGACATAATCATCATGTAACCCTTGATTCACTGGATTCTTCCAGTGTCTAATCCCTTATCAAAAGTGTGTTATATTACTACTACACCTTAATTTTACATTAGCATCACAATGAAACTACAACAAAAGATCAAGCAATGCTGAGTTATCAGTTATGAAGAAATTTTAAACATCATTCACAAAAAAAAAACTTTGACTGCTGTGCAATTTAGACACATAGAGACATTAAGAATCAGCGTATGAATCTCAACAATGGTGACAAGAAACAAAAAAAAAGATAAACATATCAGTTCTGAACATCACAAAACATGCTACTAAAAGTCAACTTCAAACTAAAAATAGTAAGAATGAAAGTAAATAAAGACTATTCAACTGCATAATTTATTCATGCCGCAATGCATGCTGGTAGTCATTAATGATACCCAGAATACATTGCGGCATTAAGCTTTTTATTATCAGCATTGTTGAGATTCATATGCTGATTCTTGATGTCTGTGTGAATCTGAACGAACTGTTTTTTAAAATCCTTCATATTAACACTAGCACTAATGGATCTCATCATCAGAAATATAAAACATTTCCCATATAATTAGAGATTAGATTCTAAATGAGATCAGAGAATCAGGCCAATGATTTTCATTTTAAATGCCCAAATTCATCTGATCACATTATATTTCGGCTACTTTTTTGCCATACAAAATGTATTTTTAAAGACACAGTTACAACAGCCAGAGAAAAACTAATATTCAAAAGTCAAGAGTCCAACTAAACAAATACTGATCTCCATAATGGTGACTTCAAACTAAACAATAAATCACCAACATCTAAACCTCTGTTAATTCTCAATAGCTTGTATCCCAGAAATACAGTCAATCTGGTTAGTAATAAGTGAAGCTGGTAATGCTGTTTGTAGAGTTTTTTAATCAGATCTTCAGAGATTTAATGTCTTCTTTTATCTTCAGTTGATTTCATCTAATGCTGTGGCTGAAGTCTGTTGTAGTTCTTGTATTTCTCTTTCCTTTAGAAATTCTGCTTGTTGTCATCAGCTGTCTTCAGTAATGCTCAATCATCACAATTAAATTTTTGTATATTTGTGGACATCTCAGGTTAAACTTCATGACATTTACCTTTATTTAAGGAAGGAGGCCTGTTTTTTCAGTGGTCTGAATTTATATTTTTAAGGAAATTGAGCAGTTAAAAAAAAAAAATAGTATAATTATTGTTGAATTTTACTGCATTTTCTCTGTAAATATGGACATCTTTATGGATATCTCATGCTAACATTATAATTTTCTCCATGAAAATACTAATTAAATAAATAATTCTTCCATTTCCATCCTGTTCAAATGAGCAAAACTATTCAAATTTTAACTGTCAAAAATTCAAACTTTTAGGCCCAGCTTTCTCAAGCCTTTTTGTCCTCAGCAGTTAGTTCAGTCACTTTATGATCCCGCTCCACATGGAAACCGTTTCACTCTCTTCAGAGACAGTATAAGAAAGAAAAGAAAAGCATAATTTACTTCTGAAAATGCAACTCTCATCTCATTCTTGTTCAGGTCAGGCAGCAGTACAGGAGGTGCTTCAGATGTCTTTGCTGTGGACTCAAACCCAACAACATCAAAAGTGTCCAGAAAAAATGTGAAGGTCTACAGCATCCATATTCAGGAAATGAATAAAGTACCATTATCATACAGTAAATTACCACTACAACAGAATCAACGCCAGTCTCAGCTTGCCTGTAAATGTTATACTGGTCTTATTTTTTAGCTATCATTAATTTTGATGGAAATCTTTTAACTTTCTTTACTATTAGTTTCTTGGTGGAGGGTTTGTTGCCTCATTTTTTTAGACCTGTGTGTGATTTATTGTACTTGAGAGCCCTAAAATGATTTGTTCACTATAATCCTTTAGTTAGCTTTTAAGAATATTTAGTGTGATGGATACAGTAAATGTAACTTTTTGCATATTGTTATGAATCAGTAAATAATGTATTTGTTTCCTTGTATTTTTCTGCAGCTTTAATGAGTTTCTATTAAATATAAAGAATTATACTTTTTACAACAGATGTTTCATCATGTCTCTTCATATACTCTACTGGCCACTTCAGAGATTATATGTTCGTAATTATGATGATGGTAATATTATCATATAATTAAAGTTTTAATCATAGACATGTTCATTCATCCACAAGATATTAGTCACATTGACTGAATGAATCAAAGATTCAAATATGGCAGAGTTTACAGGTCTGACGATATCTATGTTTAGAAACAGCTTTACGTACTTTTTACAAGCATAGTTAAAGAGTAACTGAGGGTTGATATATTCTAAATATTAATTCCACCACAATGAGACCCTTTAATGTTTTTACACACACACACACAAAAATAATAAACCTACAAAAATATTAATATCACACAATAATGTTTCTCAAACCTCGCTTTTTCCAATGCCAAAATTACTGTATTCTGTAATGCTGACTATTAAAACCTCAAGCTGTTTGACAGGATTTTCATACAATTTTCCTGTTTGAGAGATAAACTTCTACAAATATTGGTGAATGGTTTGGCAGTGCCTTTGGCTACAGTGTGAGTTAAGATGATCTTAAGAGTCTGATCTGAAACTTTCTCTATCTGAAACAGTTCTCTTATTGCAGTGGTTCTCGAACCTGTCCTGGAGGTCCACCGGCCCTGCACATCTCTATATCTGACATACCCATTTCCTGTCTTGCAGTCTCTACTAATGAGCTCATGAGTTGAAACAGGTGTGCTAGATGAGGGAGACATACAAAATGTGCAGTGCTGGTGGTGCTTCACTTATTACTAACCAGATTGACTTTGTGTCATTTGAATTTCTACAAAACAAAAGTTCAGAATTAACAGAAGTTTAGATGTTGATGATTTATTGTTTCATTTGCAGTCATCATCATGGAGATCAGTGTTTGATATAGTTAGAAAATGTGATTAGGTGTTGCTGGTTATGTTTTGATTATGACATAATCATCATATAACCCTTGATTCACTGAACTCTTCCAGTGTCTAATCCCTTATCAAAAGTGTGTTATATTACTATTACACCTTTAACACCAGCTTTAATGAGTTTGATCATTTTTCATTCCTTATTAATGGCAGGCTTTGTCCAGAATCCAAGTTGCAGATCTTTCATTTCTAATGTCTGGGCAAACTGGAAAATCAAGAAAATATGTTAAAAACGCAGCCCTCAGTCCTGACTGTGATAACAGTACTGGTTGTTCGAAAACAGTGAGAGATTATGAGATTATTGCTTATGTATTGCATCATCATTTACTTGAATTATTTGAAACAATTTCACTTTATTACAGAAAACAATCTGATCATGTTTAGGCATTCTAAATCTTCCTCCTCCATCTTTTTGATGGAGTTTCAGACCAGACCAGACCTGAAAACCTATAATTATCAATCCTAAACAAGTCTTTTCTCCAAATATAAGGGATGATTTGGGGCATTCTCCTTAGCTACATCAGCAACAAATAAAATGAAATGATTAAATATTAGCTCAAATGATGTCAGGCTTCATCTACTCCTTGGTGGATTTGCATCTTTGATGCAAGATGTAAAGTAGCAGGCAGATCTGTGTTTATCTCGTCACAGCAGAATGGAAATAAAGAGATAAGGTGTTTCTCCAAACCAAGATGAAAATCAACAGGGTTCAAAGGTTTCACGCTCCAAAACGGACATAAATGTAGTGTGAAAGTAATACATACAACATACAACTGTTCCTTTTGAATAAGAGAAATTCACACTCAAATAATGAACATATAATATATAAGATCCCAACTAGGATCATAGATGAACTTAGACTCTGGGCCTTTTAAAACCTGACCAAGTATTTGCTGCGAACAAGATTTTACAATATAGTAACAATAGGTTCCTATGAAACTATTCACACTGGGCACAAATATGTGACATTTGGCTCATTTTAATGAAGAGCAGCTTTTGGAGAAATCTTTTAAAAGTCTAGTTCAAACAAAGCAAATGTGCCAAGTTGTTAGACGTGACCTTTGTATTCATGTTGGTTTAATAAATATAAAAGCATCTTGGCATGTGTTCTGTCTTTGTTTCTGAATTTGAATATGAGCAGGAGGAAATAACAGAATGAGTTTTCTCAGGTAAATGAGCAGATAATTGTCATTTACACTTTTGACTCTCAAATATTTACGTGTCTTTACCCGAAGATCATTTAAAGATAAACTCATATCAGGTAAGACACTCTTGAAATACTTCAAATAAGATGAGAATAAAGTGCTTTAGTGTCACTATCAGTCTCGCAGTTATTTAGTCTTTATTACCGTTAGTGAATCGTGTTTCAAGTAATTTAGTCTACATGTTGTGCGGAGGAAATCATCTCATCTATGATATTTATCATGATGAAGAATCCGCTTTTCAAAACAACTATACTGTATCATGTACTCAACTGTGATTTATGTGTTATTTTAAGTAATTCAGTTTGTATTCTTAATTTCAAAGGACTGTTTAATGTTGCAAGGGTACAGACAGACATGGAATCAAATTGATGGATAGACAGAACAGACATCAGTATTCAAGTGAAAACTAAATCACTTTTTTTAACACTTGGCACAGTTTTCAGTCTGTGTTGAATATCTCTGGAGGAACTAACAGTAACACCGCTAGAATGAACTGTTGTCCCCATCACGTCTTTAGTTTTGCTTAGGATTGTGGATGCAAAGGGGCAGAACATTTCCTGTAAATTTTCTGGAACCTTTCCATGGGAGGTTTAGTTGGGGAATTTTGGTAATATTCCAAGTTGGACACTTAACCCTCTACTGCACACATGTTGATGGCACATGAAAAAAAATATTCCACATAATTTTGGTTCATTTGGGAACATTTTATTGATAAAAAAAAATTTGACCCTCCACCCTCCCCCCACTCCAAAAATATTTTTTCGTTGCCTCAAGGCAGCGTTGTGCATTTATCATAAGACAATGCTCAGAGAGCAATACAAAATCACAATTTCTTTTTAAAAATGTCAAGAAATCATTAAGTAAAAACCCAGCTAACAGAATTTTGTTATAAGAACGTTCTCTAAATATTCAGTGTTGGTTCTGGGAACATAAAAAACATCCAGTTTTCTTGACATTAGAGGAACGTTTTTATAAGGTATAATGTTCCTCAAACGTTCTTTCAACTTAATTTTGATCTAAAATTCAACATTCTAGGAACGTTGATTTGTAACATTCCAAGAACATGAAAATGTTCAGTTTCCTTAATGTTAGTAGAATGTTATTTGAAGGTTTGTATGATGTTCCTGAAACATTCTTTCAATCATTCAAACACCTGCTGTGAATAAGCACTGAAAGAAAGAGAAACAAGAACACAAACTACAACTTTCTTCAGCCACAGCCTTAGATGAACTGAAGATAAAAGACATTAAATCTCTGAAGATCTGATTAAACAACTCCACAAACAGCATTACCAGCTTCACATGCATTGATGAAGATAGACAAACAGCTGCATTAAAGTGGTTTAATCAACTTTTTGATTAAACCACAACTTTTTAACAAACTTTTTGGCCTGCAGTCCTCACACAAACCACACGAGGGCACCAGTACAACATAAAATTAACCACTGCTGAATTCACAAGAATTCACAATAAAACGAAATAAAATCCTAACTTAACTAAGTCAATCATGCATGTGTTTTTAAGTCTTGCCTGTTTATACAATCAATTCAATACTTGCAAGATGTCTAAGATGAGTTTCTGTGTGCACACACGGTTAGATGTCCGTGAAAAACGTACTGAATAGTACTGAAACCCTATTGTACTTGTTAAAATTGACAACAGTCAGCATTCTCCCCTAAAAGTGATCGGGCAGACCGTAAGTCGTAAAGACATGTCGTAGAGACTTGAAACTTTGAGGGCTGGTAGTATTCACACCGTCTACAACGTCACAAAGGTTTGCCCTGATCCGCCTGACGGGGCGCTACAGCAGTGAAAAGTATGAAATTGTCCATATATTGCTCAATCAATCGGTTTTGTAAGAGTATGAACTAATCGTTGGAATCCTTGGCTCAAGACAGACAAAATGCATGCCTCTGGCAAAATTTCTGGGTATTTTTTAAAAACCTACTTTTGCAAACTAGTCCTAGGTTTTTGACCTGATCACAACCAAACCAGTGCAGCAAGAGTCTGAATGTCAATAATTATATAAAAAAAAAAAAGTTCACATTTTAATTCGGTCGAACCTGGGTCTCCGGCATGGGAGTCGGACGCTCTAACAAGGAGGCTAAAGGCTGCAACTCCTAGCGTCAGTCGCTAGAGCATCTCTTGAGATCAGAGGAGTGAGGTTTACTCAGCTTATCTCTCTGCAGACCCCTGCTACAACTACACTGTGCTGGATGATCCATGGAGAGCCAACAGCAGTCAGCAAAAAAACATCTACAAATCTGACAGGTCTGTCACCTGGAGCGGCTGGTATCATCTCTTCATTAATGGCCAGAGAGCTCAGATACCAGACACGTGTGTTGAGAAGTATAGCTGTGGCACTGTTGTCCCACTGTGGATACGTGGAGGACACCCAACAGTTACAGATGGAGTCGTCACTCGAGATGTCTGCGGTCACTCGAAAAATTACTGCTGCTATTACGGGTCTTTTCCCATTAAAGTCAAAGCCTGTCCAGGCAATTATTATGTCTCTGAGCTGGTCAGACCAACTCTCTTTGATTCAACATACTGTGCAGGTAATTATATTTACATGAGCTCTTTTTATTATTTGAGTATTTGTTCATTATTATTCATCATTTATCATTTTTTAGCTGTTACTTTTTTCACATTAAATTTTACAGAAACAAGAAATCACATTCATAATATTTCACAAATGACATCATTTTCATTCACTGTTCTATTTTTATTTTATTTTTTTACTTCATGCTGATTTCTGTCATTGTAGGTATAAATATAATGCTTCAGGAAGGATGCAAAAAAATTTTTTGCTATTATTATCTTCACGGAGTGTTTTACGGTGTAAAGTTTAATTGTGATTTGCAGAGTCAGACTTTTGGAGGATGTTTTAAAAATCTTCTTGAGCAGATCGAGAACATTACAGTTCAAGTGCTTCCTTTGGATGTAAGTCTTCAAAAGAAAAATGATAAAGTCTGTGTCAGTTACATAATGATTGACATTGCATTTCTCTCTTATTGGCTCTCTTGACATTCACAATAACTGTAACAGTACAGTAACTGTATTTATTTAATCAATAAATTAGACAGTGACCAGAGTTTTGAATATGTCGCTCAACGCCTCAGAGACGATTTTAGAGTCGTCATCATCATCATTCAGCACAGCTGAACTCGCCTCCTTTGGAAACCGTGTGTTAAAAACCAATGAGAAACTCATCTCTACATTGGTGAAGCCGACGGACAGAAGTACCAATGTCAGTTTTACTCTTGCTGCTGTAGGTGAGTGGAGACAGTTATTATTGATAATGAAACTGAGTTTATTTATGATGTTTATATAGTCTGAAGAGCAGCGGTGGATCACAGGTGGCAGACGGCAACAATGATAAATGCAGCTACAGTATCTATATAATTTTTGTTGATTTTGGTGCATCCTAAAAAAAAAACATGAAAGAATAATTGCAACTAAGCGCAATTAAACACTGGTTCACTTACTGGGAAGTTCATGGTTTATGTTGACCACAGTGTGTTTTGTGACTATTTGCTGTCTTGAGCACTATCAACTATAACTATCAATCAAAGTTCACAAGACATATATCATACACTCAAACAACAATACAGAATGTATGTGCAGTTTATAGTAATAATCAATTACAGATTTCGATTTATTCAGTTAGAAGATTACCTTAAAGTTGACCTGAAGGGTTCAAAGAACATCACTGATGAAAACCCAACAATAGAGAAGTCATTTTATTTTGTGTACATTTTTTTGCAAAGTGAATTATTTAATTGGACATACATACATATATAAATAAATAAATAAGAATAGCACATAACTGTTTGTTTGTTTTTAATCAGAGGTTGAAGTCTTCATGGTTGGACCAAAGGTCACCAAAATGCCTCGACTTGACACAACAAATTCTTCTATAGACATTGATCTCATTGGGATCGCCAAGAACAACAATGAAACAAGTATGTAAGATGATTTAGTTTCATTAAATTAAAAAAGAAAAAAAAAAGAAAAAATTGTCATAGCATTACCACTAAAGTACATACTTGCTTTTTTGATTGTTGTTGTTTTAACATGTTATTGCATGTAAAGTGTAACCAAAGCTTCTGTTTCTGTCACACAGGATCAGCTGCTGTGGCTTTCATGAGCTACAACTCAATGGAGAATCTACTGAAGCCCGACTTCTTCAACACATCAAATGACACGATTAAAACCATGATGTCCACTGTGATCTCAGCTACTCTTCCCAAAACCACCAACACTAAACTCACCAAACCAGTCAACTTCACCCTCAAACACATCAGAGTGAGAGACTGAAATGTGTTTTTGATCAACCTGAGAACTGATGCAGGTGAGAATGATGAAGGAGCCCTACAGCTCAGCACAGCCTCACTGAGAATCATCATAACCGTCTCTCATGGCCCTGTTTCAGTTGGTTGATTGGTTTATGCTCTTCTTTGATCTCTCTGAATTATTATCCTTAATAGGATAATATTTGTATAAACAGTCTCTCTGCGCCTAGTTGAACTAAGACCGAATGTTTGCTGCAAACAAGATTTTACAATGCTTTTACAATTGGACATGCTGAAGTTTGTAATGAAGAGCAGTTTGGTCACTTTTTCTGTTTTTTTTTTTTTAGCATTGAAGATGAATGTGAAGCTGTTGTTTTTGCAAACCCACTTTTGAGCACAAAATTTAAAATATGCATAATGGAAAATACAAAGGTCTAAGATGATATAAAGGTCTAAGAATAAAGAATAAAGGTCTAAGATGATAATGAGGAGAACACTTTCAAAAATCTGCTTTAAGAAAAGTGATCTTTGTATTCATTTAATATTTTTGTAATGCATCTTGGTGTGTTTTCTGTCTCTGTGTATTAATTTGAATGTAAATTTGAATTTTAGCAGGAAGGGAAAACAAAAACAAAATATGTTTGTTTCCTCATCGGATGAACATTTAAGCTTCTGACACAAACATTTACATGCAGTCAGTCTAGTTGAGTGAAGATCAATGCATGTGATCTCATATCAGGTGAGTCCCTCTTTACATGCTTAAATGAGATGCTTTAGTCAATCGATATATTTTTGCAGTTTTGTCATTAATAGCTGTATTTTAGGTTACCTGTTTCACAGTATTTATGGAAAAAGCATAAAATGGAGAAAGCATTCACTACCATTGTAAGCTTGGAAGAGCCAGGATATTTTTAAATGTATCTCAGATTGTGTTCGTCTGAAAGAAGATAGTCATATACACTTAGGTTTGCTTGAGGGTGAGTAAATAATCATGGGATAATTTTCATTTTTGGGTGAACTATCCCTTTAAGATAACCCAGTTAGCTGCACAAAGAACATAGGAAAATATGTAATAAAATTGTAGTCAGCAAACTATTAAATACTATTGTGCCATCCAACCTCAAAACCTGACTAAAGGCTTTTTAATAAGAGGACAGCAACAAACAGACTTAACTTCCTTTGTCACATCAGGAGGGTGCTGGACACAGAGCACGACGGTAATTTAATCCTTGTAACTAATTTTTAATTGGTTAAACTGACAGCGTTACACCCTCAAACCTTGTTACATACTCTCCCACCACAGCTGATTTTTGTTTTGTTTCTAAATTTATTTCAGAAAATCAATGCCTGATCTGGCTTCTTGAATAATTAATAAACACAGTGGACTATCGGATTCCATAATGGTGTTCATTGTTTTTAAAAGTAAGTATGTTTCTTTTCCTGTTTTGATATAGAATCGTATTCGTATCGCATATTTCAATAGGTTACTGACTGAGAATTAAATGACATTTGACTAAGCTTTGGGTAAAAAGAATTCATCATTACTATTTAATTATTATTTTTATTTTTATCAGCTCGCTTTAAAAAAAAAAAAGAATTAAAATTATTTATTTAGTGTATAAATCTAAATGCCATGCTCAAACAATTCCAACAACAGCATTGCACATCATTACCTTTCCATCATCCTCAGCAAGCTAAACCTCACTCAGTTTATCAGTAACAGTTTTTTTTTTTTTTTTCAATTCCAAAAAAGCCATTTCCTGAAACTATAAACACAAAAACAAAGATGTTTTTCTTTTCACAGAATAGAATAGTTAAATGGCGCCACCTTGTGTCTCGAAATGGTTACAGTAGTAACCGAACCAAATGTCCTTGGTGGACATAAAATTCACCTCAGTCAGGATCCTGATTATCCCATAATCAATTTAATGTTTACGTGGCCCGCATTTTCATACATATTCTGTATATTTGATATTTTATTTTTTAACCCAATTTGGATTTAACTGCTGAAAGTTTCATCCTGCTGCTGTGACTGGGCAGGAGTTTGAGTTTGACAGCAGCAGGTTGAGTTGAGAGGATGAAAGAATTCTGAGAAAAGAGTGGAGAAAACTAACAATGACATGTTTTGTCATTTAATTTGGACTGTAAGTGTACACACTGTAAAAATGAAGAAATATGACTTTACTTTTTTATATAAATGTCAGAGCGTGTAAACATCAGTACATGTTCTCCAATGCTCGTCAGTCTGTGCAGATCACCATTAGTACAGACAGATTACTACGTTTGTAGGTTATTGTTATTTATACAACAGTTCATTCTGGTTCTCGAATCTATTTGGCTGAGAGGTCTTTCCAGCCATGCGATATAGAGTACCTCAGAGATGATGTGTTTTTGTAGGCCAACCCGGAAGTTAGCGGCGCACGGGTTCCCTCGATCGAAAGCCAATGCATTTTTCCCATAGACTTTTGGAAAATCGCAATAAAATAAGCTCTGTGTTTAACAAAGGGTTATGACACGTACACGTTTTGTCTATCAAGATAATCTTTACAAGTTAACACAACATTTATACATTTTGAAGCCTAATTAAAGTCGTCAGATATAAAGAGCTAACAGCAGGCTATAAACGGACTACAGCGCATCATGGTCATGGATCAACATCACCACCACCAAGCTTCCTCAAACTTTATTTAGAAAACAACTTTATTTAAAAACATGTTCGCTGATTATGATCTGCGCTGTGTATGAATACTTATCCTCTTTTTCATGAGAAATGCTGTCCAAATGTCCTGTTTGTCGTGATGACGTCTAAAGTCCCTGCCAAAGGAAGTAGTCCATTTTAGCAATTTGTTAGCAACTGCTGTTTTTAAGACACAATAAAGGTTTAAAAAATCACAAGCGGGTTATAACTGGTGTGTTTTATGTCATAAATCAAAACGTGAAAATATTTAGAAACTTTGTTAACCACAAACCTTATTTAGCAAAAACCCATTCAAAAAACTCATTGACTTCAGGGCAATGGAACCGGAAGTCCTAAAATGCTAACTCGCTTCTGGGTTTTGCATACAAACACACATCATCCCTGAGGTACTCTATTCTACCTGTATCACCATGGGAATCATTTCACCATTTGAATCACTTCGCTTTCAGCGAGTGTCATAAACATAAACATAACGCATATTTCATTTGAAATTGGAATCATTTGGAGTTATTTCATTATTCCAAAAATGAAAGTGGCCGTCACATGTCACTTTCACTATTTGAAAATTTGTTTAGATGTTTTCGCAGATGTGAGCTCCAGGCCATCAATGGCCATTCAGTGCTCATGTACCTGCAGAGAACAGATTTATCTCTGTCAGAATTTGCAGTTTGCTCTTATTTAGATAGTAGTTGAACATGAGATATAATTCATTTAGGGTATATCAAACAGGCAACCTTTGGTCTTATTAATCTAATACTTGTTCCAGATGCAAAGGGCTGAGGGTTAAGGGATATAATGACTTGTTTTATAACTTTTAACATTGAACTTAAATCCTGTATTAACTAGAGCACTGCTTTTGTATGCTTGTGTTCATCTCCTATTGTACAAACTTTATATACTCTTATAATGGCTATTGTTGTTGGTTTAAATATTACTATTTGTTGTGGATGAACCTTATGGTTAGAGGCAATGACCAGGACAAGCAGGAATCTGTTTGATGAAAAAATTATTATTTAAAAAGTAGAAAAATCCCACGGTGCAGGAAAAATTAGTGTTACAAACAAAAATAAAAATAAATCAAAGAAATAAATAGAACTATACAAGACAGGAAACGCATTCGTGCCAACAGTCTATTACTGCAGTAAAGAGACTAAAGTGGCAGTAGTCCGACCACACTCATGCCACTCTCACCTCACCTGACTACTGAATCTTACGGTGGCCATCTTAACTTCGTGGCCCCGCCTACGGAATATACCATGCTATAGGTAAGTCTAACAAAATATTCACACATTTAATCACACATTTTTACACAAGCCACACATAAACTCAATAAATACAGTTCTCCTATAAACAAAACAAGACATCAAAAAACTGCAACCAGATATTCATTTGTTCACAGATGTAATATGGATTGATCCAGTGACGTCAGCAGAAACATACCAATGCCGTTCAAGTGACAGGAAAAATATATATGCATAAACTAAGGTTTGAACCATTGATGCTTCTGACTGGTATATACATCTGTAGCTCTTATATCAATAAATGTCTTAACCTGTATTACTGCATCTTGTAGTTTTTTATAAACTTATGAATGACCAACTTGTGAAATGTTAACAGTTAGAATATACAACCAAACATGTACATGACTTTTACACTACACATAATACACACAATAATTCTACATATATTACACCCAACCCTTTTATGTCTTTCCAGCATCACAAAAATCAATGTAAATGTATGTTATGTGTGTGCATATCTGTAAAATGAAGGAACTTGCCCCATATAGTCTGTGTATGGTCACGGAGTATCTTCGTGACACTATTCAATAAATAATATTGGTAACACTTTATTTTAGGAACTTTTAACTAGTTGCTTTTTAGGATACATATTACTAGAATATTGGCTATTTATTAGTACTTATTAAGCACATATTAATCCCTTATTCTGCATGACCTTATTCTACATTTTTAATCCTACCCAATACTTAAACTTAACAACTACCTTACTAACTATTAATAAGCAGTAAATTAGGAGTTTATTGAGGGAAAAGTCATAGTTAATAGTTTATATGTGTTCCCTATACTAAAGTGTTACCATAATATTTTATATAAATAATGTCGTATTTGTTATTGAGAAAGGGTCTGTTAGTGATTGTGATTTCGACTTCAGTGAAAGTTTCATTAATATGTTATACATTATATTGAAAGGGACTGAAACAAGGGTGTTGTTTTTACTTTAAATAACATCTTACAAGACACAACTGACATTGACTAGAGCTGTCATGGGAAATCCCCTTAACTGTTAAAAGGACAAAGACAAAGATATTGCTTTTCTCAACAGACATTCAAACTGATTTTGTGATTATGATTATAAGATTGACCAGAAGAATATCAGATGCAGGTAATATGCTGGCTAATAAGTCGATCTCTCTCTCATAATACTCTACTCTACATATTACGATAAATAATACTCAGTGTTCCTTCATTACTACACTGTAAAAATGTTCATTCACTCAAACTAACTTTTTGAGTTATCTTTTTGCATTTACTCAGTTAAGTTGTATTTACATAGAACATTACGTATGTTCAACTTGACAAATGTAATGTTGTTTGAACTTATAAAGTTTAGTTTACTTTTGTAAAGTTATTCCAACTAAACTTTATTAGTTCAAATAATTACATTTCAAATTGAAAACACTTAAAATTCAAAGTAAATACAACTTAATTCAGTCAATGTCAAAAGATTACTCAAAAAGTTAAGTTAAAGAAACTATGGTAACACTTTATAATACGGTAACACTGCACGCTATGAAGCATTAGTTAAGCATTAGTAAATAGTCAATTCATAATTTATAAAGCATTAACAGACATTAGTAAGCAGTTTATAAATACACCTATAAATGTTTTGTTCTTGATTTATAAGCATATCTATAATGTGTTTAATAACTGTATTTTCATTCTTTATTAATGATCAATTTATCATTTCTAAATTAAGTATTACATTATTTAGAAGCCAGTTATTTAGGAGTTGTCAGGTGTTCATGAGATCATTTAGAAAGTGTAAGTAAATGATTAATGAACTATTTAAATGTACATTTATACATCTTATTATTTAGACATACAGTAATAGTTACTCAGTGTGTTAATAAATGCTTTATTAACACGTATTCCTACTGTATTTCATGATTAATTAAGGTAGTTATAAAACATTTAGTAGTAGTCAGTTAATTATTTTTGTGATCTCATCTAAAGTGAGAACAATTTATGCCTCATAAAGCTTTTACAAAGGAGATATAAAGGACACAGAACATAGAAATATTTATTTCAAGCAAAAAAAATTACTTTACAATGGGTAACTTGATATAAAATAAAAAATAAACCTCTGCAATGTCACAGAAAATAAAAATTCCTGTACACCTCCAGAAAACATAACTGTGCAGTAAAATGAAACTAAGCCTTTGCAATATGATGTAAAAATACATTTCTGTAAAGTGTAAACTTTGCTGAATAAAAATGTACTGGTGCCAACAATGGATTACAGATTGTTTGTCTTTGTTCAGAGAGGCAGTAAAAGTTTGACTTGAATTCATTTCATAAACACCCAAAAATACACAATCTGTTTTATAAAATAACTCTCATGGCATTGTGCCGATGTTTGAGTCATTATTATAACACCAGATATTTACAAAACTGTCTGAACAGATGTTGATCATTTAAAACTTAAGTGTGTAACAGTCAGTCTAAAAAAAAAAAAAAACATTAAACATTGTAATATTTGTTTTTTTCTTTCATGCCAGGTGGCGTACGGTCACTGTTGACTATCATCTCTTTAATCTTCTTTAAATGTAAGTCAGTACTGTTTGCTTCAAACACGTCTGTTGACCCTGCGAACTGTATTACTTTTTTATACAACTGATTAAATTAATTTCTCAGTATATAGTCATTGTCAAAACTCTACACAGCTGTTTATATAATCACACAGGCTCACACTACATGACTTTTGGCTGGATTTTGATTTCCAAGGTCTGCGACAAACCCCTGGATTGCCGCCAAATCTGTGCTCATTGCGGTCACTGATTCTTGTCAAAAACGAGCATGATCTCCAGCAGTGATGCTGTGATATTTTCAAACCTGTTTGATATTATCGCCATGTGATCTTGTAGTGTGAGCGATGAAACAACATGGTAAACTGCTCATGCACCTTAATGTACATGAATGCAAGGCTACAATTTGATTATAATTGTTTATACTAATAAAGTAACAAGAAATATTTTTAAAATGTAAATAAGTGGTCTTTGCTCTATACTTAACATTATGATATATTTTATTTACAATCAGTTTCTGCTGAACAGACATGGACAGCCAGCCCATGTGTATTTCTGCCCAATTTTCCTTTTTTGTTCCATCTTTTTTTCTGCACAGATGATTTGGTTAGTGAGCATGAGCGGCTCTCTAATGTGTTAGGTGATTTTGTGAGAGAAAACATTTTTTTTGATTGTTGGTAGTGTTGCCGCTTGTCCAAAGATCTTGCAGTTTGTGTACCTTATGTGCGTTGTGATGTGTAGCATTAGTGCTGCTAAGACAAGAAAATGACAGTCGACAAGAAAGCTTGTTGGGTAGTGTGAGCACCATAGTGATTCATATAGTCTCGTAGTTATGTAGTGTGAGCTTGCCCTTAACAGACCAGTTAATATCACATCCAAATGCATACAAGCCTCAGTATAGCCTTAATACAATGGAATTTGTTAATTCTTCATGAATGAATTTGGCTTTAAAATTGGATTGTGACTCTCATAAATTGGCAAAGAATAAATAAACTTTTGTAAAATGCAAAAACACTACAAATTTAGAAAATATTTCATTTTAAATGATGAATACAATGTATCACAAAAATGGACAATGTAGTTCACAGCGCCTGCAGTTTTGCTAACTGTCGAAAGAAAAGAAAATGTCTCAGTATTGATAAATGAACACCAAGAGTGTAAACTTGTGTTTCAAATTCAATTAATTGTGCTAAACATGCTGGATATAAATTGACCTGGTATTGTGTATTCTGACTTTAATTACATCTTTCTCATCCCCAGGTTTAATATCCACCACTGCTGAATCAAAAGCAGCAGTTAGTCCAGTTTTAGACTGTGTCCGTGATAACGACACGTACATCTGCACCGGCGCCCAATACCGCATGTACTGCAACACAAGAATGCATCGTTTCTCCTACCAGAGATACCAGAACCAAAACCAGTACCAGTGCTTGAGTAATGACTGTCTCTGTGTTGGTAATAATGACACCTGTGCATGCTACTATAATACTTCATCCTGCTTCTGTGAGACTTTCAGCAATAACATCACTATCCCTACAGCAGTTAGTCCGATCTATGACTGTGTGCTTTACAACGATTTGTACATCTGCACTGGTGCTCAATACCGCCTGTACTGTAAAACAAGTGTACATGATTTCCATTACAGGACAAACCATTACCACTGTTTGAGAAACTGTGACTGCCTTGGTAATGGGAACACCTGTACATGCTACAGTAGCACTTTGTCTTCCTGCTTCTGTGAGACTTACAGCAATAACATCACTATCCCTACAGCAGTTAGTCCAGTCACAGACCCTGACTGTGTGCTTTATAATGACACATACATCTGCACTGGTGCTCAGTACCGCATGTACTGCAACACAACAATGCATTATTTCTCCTCCCAGACATATCAGTACCAACACCAGTATCAATGCTGGAATAATAACTGTAACTGCATTGGTAATAAGGACACCTGTACATGCTACAGTAGCACTTTGTCCTCCTGCTTCTGTGAGACTTACGGCAATTTCATTGATTTCACCACAGCAGTTACTCCAGCTTATGACTGTGTCTTTTTTAACGACACATACATCTGCACTGGTGCTCAATACCGCATGTACTGCAACACAAGAATGCACGATTTCTACTACAGGAGATATCAGAACCAAAACCAAGATCAATACCAGTGTGTGAATAATAACTGTGACTGCATTGGTAATAAGGACACCTGTACATGCTACAGTAGCGCTTTATCCTCCTGCTTCTGTGAAAATTACAACAATAACATCACTAACCCTACAGCAGTTAGTCCATTGAGAGTGTCTCAATGTGTGCTTTATAACGACACATACATCTGCACTGGTGCTCAGTACCGCATGTACTGCAACACAACAATGCATGACTTCTACTACCGGAGATATCAGAACCAAAACCAAGACCAATACCAGTGTGTGAATTATAAATGGAATAGGAAATGGAATAGGAACTGTGACTGCATTAGTAATAAGGACACCTGTACATGCTACAGTAGCACTTTGTCTTCCTGCTTTTGTGAGAATTACAACAACAACATCACTATCGCTGCAGCAGTTACTCCAGTCTATTACTGTGTCTTTTTTAACGACACATACATCTGCACTGGTGCTCAGTACCGCATGTACTGCAACACAAGAATGCACGATTTCTACTACCGGAGATATCAGAACCAAAACCAAGATGCATACCGGTGTGTGAATTATAACTGTGACTGCATTGGTAATAAGGACACCTGTACATGCTATAGTAGCACTTTGTCCTCCTGCTTCTGTGAGACTTACGGCAATATCATTGCTCTCACTACAGCAGTTAGTCCAGTCTATGGCTGTGAGCTTTATAATGACACGTACATCTGCACTGGTGCTCAGTACCACATGCACTGCAACACAAGAATGCATGACTTCTACTACCAGAGATACCAGAATCAAAACCAACATGAATACCGATGCTGGAATAATAACTGTGACTGCCGTGGAAATAAGGACACCTGTACATGTTCTAGTAGGACATTGTCCTCCTGCTTCTGCGAGTATAACATCTCCACCCCAACCACACTCAGTCCAACTACTGCAGGTGAGCATGTTTCTAGACTGAAATGTGGTGTTTGATTTACTATTTTCATGTTGTAATGATGAATTCCCTCATTACAGGTCTGAATAATATACTGCCGGATCAATGCAGGGTAAGCTGAATATTTAAATTTACACAGAGCACAGAGTCTTTCAGTTTTATTTATGAAGATCAGTTGTGATTTCAGAGTCAGACCTCTGAAGGATGTCTTCAAAATCTTCTCGACAATATAGAGAACATTACAGATCAAGTTCTTCGTTTGACTGTAAGTTTTTAAAAGAGAAATAATAAAATAATCAAATATCTGTCATTTAAATAACAACATTCATCCACAAGTGTTTATGTATCATTACCAATTAGGTTGTGACTACAGTTTTGGATGTGGCTCTTAACACTTCAAAGATTTCAGAGTCAGCTGACTCAAAGGAATTAGTGACATTAGGAAACAGTGTAATAAAAGCCAGTGAGAAGCTCATATCTTCACTGGTGAAGCCAACAGACACTAGTGACAATGTCAGTTTTACTCTTGACACCGTAGGTAAGTGAAGATACAACTGTATCTAGAACTACATACAGTTTTACAATGATGTAGTTACTGAATGTGCTCTAGAGGATTTGTGAATTCAAGGAGTCAATAATTATAGCTGCAATATAATTTTTATTTATTTGTATATTTAGAAATCCTTTTTTTTGTTGTTGTTGTTGTTGTTATTAAGGTGCAGAATCTGTCATTTTGTCATAGTTTCTCATGCATTTCTTCTTCAGTTCAGATTCATTTACATTGTTTTCTTTAGAGGTACAAGTCTTCATGATTGGACCAAAATTTACTTCAGATCAAATCCCTCAGCTGGTCACCAAAAATGCTTATATGGACATTGATCTCGTTGGGATTGCAAAGAGTAACAATGGAACAAGTATGTAAATATATTTAATAAAAAAAACTGACATACAATAATTTGATACAATGTGCTTATTGAGTAAATATATATATATATTTTTTTTGCATTGTACTTATATTTTTTTCGTGAAGGACGAGAGAGGGCCAGGCCTGGATTTTATGTTATGTTTTATTATGTTTGTGTGGCCGGCAGACGTCTGTGAGGGCATTTACTTTCATTTTGTATTTGTTTATTTTAAGTGTTATTAAAGTGTTAAACGTTCGCCGGTTCCCGCCTCCTTCTTCCCATATCTACGAACGTCAAAATTGGCATTTAAGAATTTGTACCGTTTAACTGATTCATTTGTACTGTTTATCTCACCACATGTGGTCCCCAACACTTTTTTTTTTTTTTTTTATCCTCTTGCGGCATGGAAGTACTTAATACAAATGAAATATCTAGTTGACTAGCAAAGTATTCATTTCATTTGTTTGTTAAACAAGAGGTGTTCTGGCACTGGTATGTGTTGTTTTTAAATCATGCTGAGCATTTCTTGCCACTGTTATCAGTGGCGGAAGGCAACAGTGTTCTCTTGGCACTCATACAGATGTGAATCACTTCCCAGCTAACAGAATTTTGTTATAAGAACGTTCTCTAAATATTCATTGTTGGTTCTGGGAACGTAAAAAATGTCCAGGTTTCTTGACGTTACACTCAAAAAAATGATACGTTGGATTTACTTAATTTTTTTATGTCAACAGGTTCCATGTAACTTTGTTATGTTGCATTTAATTAACATTATTTATTTCAGTTAACTTAAATTTATTACATAAGGTTAACTCAATGCCATTTAGTTGAATCAGGTTAACTTTCTTAATTTTGTCCAAAACCTTTACATTTAGTTATCCTAAAAATCCAGTTCAGTTGATTAGTTTATATAGTGGATGCGTTCAAGAACCATTTTCACAACTTTTACAAAATCTTTACTCTGTAAAGACTCTTATTGTTAGGTGTTAGCCAGAAGATGGTTTTATTCCATCTATGGCATGCCCAAAATAGCTGTTTTTATTATTAAAACAACTTGAATTGTTGTTAGCAGGTCCTCAACCCAAGCACATGTTCTACACTTCACCACAATGGTAACCCCAAAACTATTAACATAACAGAAACTTTTAAATACCAACATAATAGAACAGTAAACATTAAAAAGTCTCTCCATTTTCTCATGTTGCTAAAAACTGCTTAAAATAACACTTTATTTCAACATTTACTCTCCCAGATCAGCCCCTTTGCAAAGCATGACGGGTGGTGAAAGTCCTGTTTGATTGAGTCCTGGTTGAGTTTACTTGTTTAAAACATGTTATTTTAATATGAAAATATCAAGTTAAGTCAAAAAGTAATCGTTTCAAGTCAATTTAACATGAAGCAATTACATTTGAACCAGAAACCTAATACAGTTGTGTTGAATCAAAATAAGTTGTTTAAATAAAGTGAACAGCATCAAAAAATCATTTTTTTGAGTGTAGAGGAACGTTTTTATAAGGTATAATGTTCCTCAAACGTTCTTTCAACTTAATTTTGATCTAAAATTCAACATTCTAGGAACATTGATTTGTAACATTCAAAGAACATGAAAATGTTCAGTTTCCTTAATGTTAGTAGAATGTTATTTAAAGGTTTGTACGATGTTCCTGAAACATTCTTTCAATCATTCAAACACCTGCTGTGAACAAGCACTGAAAGAAAGAGAAATAAGAACACAAACTACAACTTTAATAATAAATAGAAGAATAAACAGAAGTTTAGATGTTTCGTTTGAGGTCACCATCATGGAGGTTGGTGGTTGCTTTAGTTGAGCTCTTGACCCTTGACTATTACTGAGTTGCTTCTTTAACAGCAATTGCAGATGTTTTCAGAAAATGTTTCTGCATTGGTAAAGACAGGTGAGCAACTGCATTTTTGTAATTTTTTTTACCTTTGTTGTTGAAGTGTTATGTGAAAAGAAAATGCTAAACTCAAGAATGTGATAAAACTTATTTTTAACATTGAAGTGATTCGTGTAAAATGTCCAAAACTTTTTAGACGTTTAAAAACGACACACTTAGACATCAGCACTCATCATACAAACCTCAACAATGGTGACAATCAAAAAAATTCAGCTGCATAGTTTATTTATGTCGCAATGCATGCTGGGAACCATGAATGTGTTTTGTATGCTGGCATGAAGCATGTCACCATTGTTATGTTTCATATGCCAAATGTTGATGTCTGTGATAAAAGACGCAAGACAATGTTTTAAACAAAAAGTTAACAATGACAGCGTTTCAAATGATATTTTTCACATTGGTTGGATTTGATACAGCACTTCAATTTTTTAAGTTAGCAATTACAGAAAAAAAAGTTGTTTAAACCACTTTAATCCAGTCATCTAAGGTTGTGGCTGAAGTAAGTTGTAGTTTGTGTTCTTATTTCTCTTTATTTCAGTGCTTGTTCACAGCAGGTGTTTGAATGATTGAAAGAATGTTTCAGGAACATCATACAAACCTTCAAATAACATTCTACTAACATTAAGGAAAATGAACATTTTCATGTTCTTGGAATGTTACAAATCAACGTTCCTAGAATGTTGAATTTTAGATGAAAATTACGTTGAAAGAACGTTTGAGGAACATTATATCTCATAAAAACGTTCCTCTAACGTCAAGAAAACTGGACGTTTTTTACGTTCCCAGAACCAACACTAAATATTTAGAGAACGTTCTTATAACAAAATTCTGTCAGCTGGGTTAACGCCACTGCTCTCTGTTTGTTCCGGTGAAATCTCAAAAACAAAATGCACAAAACAAAATGCACAAAAACGTGTCCCTGCACTTGATATACAATCACTGATGAGCATCTTAGGTTTTATTGAGAAAAAAATGTTTTTGTTCTAGTAATGTTTTTAGCAGTGTAACCCCTCCTGTTCAAACTGCACGCTCTAAGCGGGACTTGAACTCGGGTCCACCTGCATGGGAGTCAGGCAACCTCCTCTAACAAGGAGGCAAAAGACCACAGTCTCTAGGGAGCCTCTTGAGGTTAAATGGTTGGACGCAATCATAGAAACATGCATACTACCACTAAACCAAATTTACTTTTTTCTTCCTGTAACACAAAATCAGCTGCTGTGGCATTTATGAGCTATACAACAATGGAAAGTTTACTGAAACCAGAATTATTCAACACATCAAATGACACGGTTAAAACCATGATGTCCACTGTGATCTCAGCTACTCTTCCCAAAACCACCAACACTAAACTCACCAAACCAGTCAACTTCACCCTCAAACACATCAGAGTGAGTGACTTTCATAGACTTTTTAGACTAAATAGAAGAAAACTTCATGAAAATTAAAATGTATGTACTGAAGTGTTCTGTAGGGCCAAAAAAAAAAAAAAAAAAAGGAGATCAGTTAATTTAAATGTCTAGTTCTGCTCTTCCCTGTTTTATTCAACACAGCAATAATGTTAATGATATGGAGATATGGAGAAAGGGGGCAGGTGTTGTGAAAAGTGCAGCTATCTTAGAGGATATTTCTACCTAATATGGCTTAAATGTTTTGTACAGTTGTACTTTTGAATTCATAATTATTTGTGTACCCATGCAGAGATTAATTGAGAGAAATGTGATACTTGACAAAAATCCTTGCAAAAAAAACTGTTTTTTTGCAGAAGTTTGACCCCAACGGTTCTCTGTCCTGTGTGTACTGGAGCATCAGCGAGTGGATTGTAGATGGTTGTTCTGTTTTAGAGACCACCAGCAGCTACACTGTGTGTTCCTGTGTTCATCTGTCGACATTCGCTCTCATCATGCAAATCGGCAGCCCATCAGATTTGAAAGAACATGTCAGACAGGTGAGATTTATGATGGTGTGTAAGTTTGGTGGACCAGTCATCCACCAGAAGACTAGTTGATTAGTAAGGTATAGAAATTTTTCTTATCTTTATTTGATAAAACATTTTTTATTTCTATTTGTTTAATATATATTTTTCAATATCAATTTTTTTATTTTAAGCAGATTAATTAAAAGGCATAACTCCTGGGACAGAATACTGTTATACTGGGTAAACCCTCAGAGAAATTCTCAAAATGAACCCTCTTTAAAACAGCCTCTACAACCTGTCTAAACCAGCTTACATGTCCCATTGAACGGATTAGAAAAGGTTTAAACCACTTACAATCCAAATGAAATTTAAATTTGTTCGAAAATTCATTCCGATTGACGTGGTTACATGTGACTTTTTTTATTCCAACTATGCTACTAGTCTACAAACAGATTATTAGGGTCTATGTAAATGGAGCTATTGATGTGCTCAGAAGTGTTATATTGGACAGCTGGAAATGTCACTGAATTTGTCTCACACATTCTTGTTTTGATGTTTTCTCAGAGCGACTCACTGCTGGATCTGTTGAATTTGGTGTGTGTGATCGTGGGGCTGGTGTTCTTCAGTTTGGCCCTGTTGACCTTTGCCCTTTGTCAGTGGAGTCCTGGAGTGAATAATGTGGCTCGAATCAACATCTGCATCAGTCTTCTGCTGGCTCACCTTCTGTTCCTGCTCACACAACAGTTCCTGAGCCTCATACGCCCTCTGCAGGTGAGAATGATGAAGGAGCCCTACAGCTCAGCACAGCCTCACTGAGAATCATCATAACCGTCTCTCTTGGTCTCCAGGTGTTGTGTGCCGTGATATCAGGTGTGCTGCACTTCCTCTTTCTCTCCGGCTTTGTGTGGATGTTCATTGAAGCTGTGCTGCTCTTCATCTGTGTGAAGAACCTATCACAGATCAGCTCCAAAAAGAGGGAGGTGCTTAGCAGTGGATTCCTGTGTGTGATTGGATATACGGTTGCTCTGGTTGTAGTGGCCGTGTCTGTCGGGCTGCTTCCTGAAGGCTACGGCAGCGAACAGTGAGGTTTTTTTCTACGCTTTGGATTAGATGAAACAAAGATTTTAGTTTATGACTGACAACTCACAAGTGTTTTGGAACAACGCTGCTCTCTGATCATTTTTATTCCATTTGTATCAAAACCACCAGAAGATTAAAATGCATTTGTAATTCTTTACACTTTTTTAGTAGTATTTCAACAGTCAGCAACTGAAATCATTTTTTTGGACTGATTAATTCAGTTTTTATATTATGTTTTCCTCTAAACAGCTGCTGGATTAAAAGGGATAAAGGTTTTATCTGGAGTTTTCTGGGTCCTGTTTGTGTCATACTAGCAGTAAGTTCCAGTCAAGTCAAGTCACCTTTATTTATATAGCGCTTTTTACAATGCAGATTGTGTCAAAGCAGCTTTACAGTGATAACTGGTATATAATTTTGGCTGCACAGCAGCTCTTAAAGAAAATGGTGTCATCGTCCATCTTAAGTAAATTCAGTATTGATTCATTCCGGTGTAAGAATCAATAGTTATTAATTTAGTTAATTTATCTATATCAGCACTGGAGTCAACAGTGATGTCATCATCCAGCTCAGTTCATTTCGCATATAATGGTGTCGATGCAGGCAGATCAAAACACTGTTGAATATCAAATGTCAAGTGTCCCCAACTAAGCAAGCCAAAGGCTCTAGTTACAGACATTTTTCACATGGGCTGTTGAAGTCAAGAAAACTAATGTGATATTTTTTTTTTCTTTTTTCTGCAGTTGAACATGATTCTCTTCATCAACATCTTCATCAGTCTGAGCTTAACTCTCAAAAATCTGAACGCTGAAGTTTCACAGATGAAACAAACCAAGTAATATGCATTGTTTATCGCAAAAGAACAGAACAACATATAGACAATAAAGACACATTAACTTTCTCTGTTTCTCTGCAGGATTATGGTATTTAAAACACTGTCTCAGTTTGTGGTTCTTGGTTGCTCCTGGATTCTGGGTTTCTTCACTAATGACAGTAAGGAGCTGGAGATCATCTTCCTGATCTTGAACTCCCAGCAGGGAACCTTCATCTTCCTGGTCTATTGTGTTCTTAATAAAGAGGTCAGACATCACTCAATTTACTATATTCCACACTGTAAAAAACCAAAACAAAAAAAACAGTGAGGTGCCAAACATTTACCATTAATGGAAAAAACAGTCAAAGAACATCAACTGAAGTAACATGTTTAGACTGCAATAGGAAAAAGGAAAGCTGACCATAAACTACAATAACATCCTTAAATTGCAAATTAAAAATGAACTACTGGCAGCAGAGGTGACAGCAGTTTAATGTTAATTTTACAGTTCTCTTATTGCAGTGGTTCTCTAACCTGTCCTGGAGGTCCACCGGCCCTGCACATCTCTATATCTGACATACCCATTTCATGTCTTGCAGTCTCTACTAATGAGCTCATGAGTTGAAACAGGTGTGCTAGATGAGGGAGACATACAAAATGTGCAGTGCTGGTGGTGCTTCACTTATTACTAACCAGATTGAATTTGTGTCATTTGAATTTCTGTCATACGTCTACAAAAGTTCTTACTGAGAATTAACAGAAGTTTAGATGTTGATGATTTATTGTTTCATTTGTAGTCACCATCATGGAGATCAGTGTTTGATATAGTTGGACTCTTGACTTTTTAACATTAGTTTATCATTGGTTGCTGTAACCATGTTTTTAAGACACATTTGTTGTGGGGAAAAAAGCCAAGAGAAAATGTGATTAGGTGTTGCTGGTTATGTTTTGATTATGACATAATCATCATGTAACCCTTGATTCACTGGATTCTTCCAGTGTCTAATCCCTTATCAAAAGTGTGTTATATTACTACTATACCTTAATTTTACATTAGCATCACAATGAAACTACAACAAAAGATCAAGCAATGCTGAGTTATCAGTTATGAAGAAATTTTAAACATCATTCACAAAAAAAAAAACTTTGACTGCTGTGCAATTTAGACACACAGAGACATTAAGAATCAGCGTATGAATCTCAACAATGGTGACAAGAAACAAAAAAAAAGATAAACATATCAGTTCTGAACATCACAAAACATGCTACTAAAAGTCAACTTCAAACTAAAAATACTAAGAATGAAAGTAAATAAAGACTATTCAACTGCATAATTTATTCATGCCGCAATGCATGCTGGTAGTCATTAATGATACCCAGAATACATTGCGGCATAAAGCTTTTTATTATCAGCATTGTTGAGATTCATATGCTGATTCTTGATGTCTGTGTGAATCTGAACGAACTGTTTTTTAAAATCCTTCATATTAACACTAACACTAATGGATCTCATCATCAGAAATATAAAACATTTCCCATATTATTAGAGATTAGATTCTAAATGAGATCAGAGAATCAGGCCAATGATTTTCATTTTAAATGCCCAAATTCATCTGATCACATTTTATTTCGGCTACTTTTTTGCCATACAAAATGTATTTTTAAAGACACAGTTACAACAGCCAGAGAAAAACTAATATTCAAAAGTCGAGAGTCAAGAGCCCAAGATCTCCATAATGGTGACTTCAACCTAAACAATAAATCACCAACATCTAAACCTCTGTTAATTCTCAATAGCTTGTATCCCAGAAATAAAGTCAATCTGGTTAGTAATAAGTGGAGCTGGTAATGCTGTTTGTAGAGTTTTTTAATCAGATCTTCAGAGATTTAATGTCTTCTTTTATCTTCAGTTGATTTCATCTAATGCTGTGGCTGAAGTCTGTTGTAGTTCTTGTATTTCTCTTTCCTTCAGAAATTCTGCTTGTTGTCATCAGCTGTCTTCAATAATGCTCAATCATCACAATTAAATTTTTGTATATTTCTGGACATCTCAGCTTAAACTTCATGACATTTACCTTTATTTAAGGAAAGAGGCCTGTTTTTTCAGTGGTCTGAATTTATATTTTTAAGGAAATTGAGCAGTAAAAAAAAAATAGTATAATTATTGTTGAATTTTACTGCATTTTCTCTGTAAATATGGACATCTTTATGGATATCTCATGCTAACATTATAATTTTCTCCATGAAAATACTAATTAAATAAATAATTCTTCCATTTCCATCCTGTTCAAATGAGCAAAACTATTCAAATTTTAACTGTCAAAAATTCAATCTTTTAGGCCCAGCTTTCTCAAGCCTTTTTGTCCTCAGCAGTTAGTTCAGTCACTTTATGATCCCGCTCCATATGGAAACCGTTTCACTCTCTTCAGAGACAGTATAAGAAAGAAAAGAAAAGCATAATTTACTTCTGAAAATGCAACTCTCATCTCATTCTTGTTCAGGTCAGGCAGCAGTACAGGAGGTGCTTCAGATGTCTTTGCTGTGGACTCAAACCCAACAACATCAAAAGTGTCCAGAAAAAATGTTAAGGACTACAGCATCCATATTCAGGAAATGAATGAAGTACCATTATCATACAGTAAATTACCACTACAACAGAATCAACGCTTTCAGATATTAACGCCAGTCTCAGCTTGCCTGTAAATGTTATACTGGTCCTATTTTTTAGCTATCATTAATTTTGATGGAAATCTTTTAACTTTCTTTACTATTAGTTTCTTGGTGGAGGGTTTGTTGCCTCATTTTTTTAGACCTGTGTGTGATTTATTTTACTTGAGAGCCCTAAAATGATTTGTTCACTATAATCCTTTAGTTAGCTTTTAAGAATATTTAGTGTGATGGATACAGTAAATGTAATTCTGTGCATATTGTTATTAATCAGTAAATAATGTATTTGTTTCCTTGTATTTTTCTGCAGCTTTCTATTAAATATAAAGAATTATACTTTTTACAACAGATGTTTCATCATGTCTCTTCATATACTCTACTGGCCACTTCAGAGATTATATGTTCGTAATTATGATGATGGTAATATTATCATATAATTAAAGTTTTAATCATAGACATGTTCATTCATCCACAAGATATTAGTCACATTGACTGAATGAATCAAAGATTCAAATATGGCAGAGTTTACAGGTCTGACGATATCTATGTTTAGAAACAGCTTTACGTACTTTTTACAAGCATAGTTAAAGAGTAACTGAGGGTTGATATATTCTAAATATTAATTCCACCACAATGAGACCCTTTAATGTTTTTACACTCACACACACACAAATAATAAACCTACAAAAATATTAATATACAATGAGATTTGAGTGACCATGAACTCATTTAATATAAATTATACAAACTAACCAATGTCCAATCAAACAAGCTCATCTACAAGTGTTAACTGCAGAACATCTTATAATGACCAACATGGTGTGTAAACACATACATTTATTTTTGTCACACAATAATGTTTCTCAAACCTCGCTTTTTCCAATGCCAAAATTACTGTATTCTGTAATGCTGACTATTAAAACCTCAAGCTGTTTGACAGGATTTTCATACAATTTTCCTGTTTGAGAGATAAACTTCTACAAATATTGGTGAATGGTTTGGCAGTGCCTTTGGCTACAGTGTGAGTTAAGATGATCTTAAGAGTCGGATCTGAAACTTTCTCTATCTTTGATCATTTTTCATTCCTTATTAACGGCAGGCTTTGTCCAGAATCCAAGTTGCAGATCTTTCATTTCTAATGTCTGGGCAAACTGGAAAATCAAGAAAATATGTAGCCCTCAGTCCTGACTGTGATAACAGTACTGGTTGTTCGAAAACAGTGAGAGATTATGAGATTATTGCTTATGTATTGCATCATCATTTACTTGAATTATTTGAAACAATTTCACTTCATTACAGAAAACAATCTGATCATGTTTAGGCATTCTAAATCTTCCTCCTCCATCTTTTTGATGGAGTTTCAGACCAGACCAGACCTGAAAACCTATAATGATCAATCCTAAACAAGTCTTTTCTCCAAATATAAGGGATGATTTGGGGCATTCTCCTTAGCTACATCAGCAACAAATAAAATGAAATGATTAAATATTAGCTCAAATGATGTCAGGCTTCATCTACTCCTTGGTGGATTTGCATCTTTGATGCAAGATGTAAAGTAGCAGGCAGATCTGTGTTTATCTCGTCACAGCAGAATGGAAATAAAGAGATAAGGTGTTTCTCCAAACCAAGATGAAAATCAACAGGGTTCAAAGGTTTCACGCTCCAAAACGGACATAAATGTAGTGTGAAAGTAATACATACAACATACAACTGTTCCCTTTGAATAAGAGAAATTCACATTCAAATAATGAACAGTTCAAATAATATATAAGATCCCAACAAGGATCATAGACGAACTTAGACTCTGGGCCTTTTAAAACGTGACCAAGTATTTGCTGCGAACAAGATTTTACAATATAGTAACAATAGGTTCCCATGAAACTATTCACACTGGGCACAAATATGTGACATTTGGCTTATTTTAATGAAGAGCAGCTTTTGGAGAAATCTTTTAAAAGTCTAGTTCAAACAAAGCAAATGTGCCAAGTTGTTAGACGTGACCTTTGTATTCATGTTGGTTTAATAAATATAAAAGCATCTTGGCATGTGTTCTGTCTTTGTTTCTTAATTTGAATATGAATTTGAATACGAGCAGGAGGAAATAACAGAATGAGTTTTCTCAGGTAAATGAGCAGATAATTGTCATTTACACTTTTGACTCTCAAATATTTACGTGTCTTTACCCGAAGATCATTTAAAGATAAACTCATATCAGGTAAGACACTCTTGAAATACTTCAAATAAGATGAGAATAAAGTGCTTTAGTGTCACTATCAGTCTCGCAGTTATTTAGTCTTTATTACTGTTAGTGAATCGTGTTTCAAGTAATTTAGTCTACATGTTGTGCGGAGGAAATCATCTCATCTATGATATTTATCATGATGAAGAATCCGCTTTTCAAAACAACTATACTGTATCATGTACTCAACTGTGATTTATGTGTTATTTTAAGTAATTCAGTTTGTATTCTTAATTTCAAAGGACTGTTTAATGTTGCAAGGGTACAGACAGACATGGAATCAAATTGATGGATAGACAGAACAGACATCAGTATTCAAGTGAAAACTAAATCACTTTTTTTAACACTTGGCACAGTTTTCAGTCTGTGTTGAATATCTCTGGAGGAACTAACAGTAACACAGCTAGAATGAACTGTTGTCCCCATCACGTCTTTAGTTTTGCTTAGGATTGTGGATGCAAAGGGGCAGAAAATTTCCTGTAAATTTTCTGGAAACTTTCCATGGGAGGTTTAGTTGGGGAATTTTGGTAATATTCCAAGTTGGACACTTAACCCTCTACTGCACACATGTTGATGGCACATGAAAAAAAAAAATATTCCACATAATTTTGGTTCATTTGGGAACATTTTATTGATAAAAAAAAATTTGACCCTCCACCCTCCCCCCACTCCAAAAATATTTTTTCGTTGCCTCAAGGCAGCGTTGTGCATTTATCATAAGACAATGCTCAGAGAGCAATACAAAATCACAATTTCTTTTTAAAAATGCCAAGAAATCATTAAGTAAAAAGGGGAAAACACATGAAAGATATTGATATGTTGAATTTGATACATGCATAGGTTTGTATCATGTAGTGTATCATGCCATATAATGTACTTCATGTAATAAGATTTCACTGCGTACGAAACTTCAAAAAGCAGTTCTTCTCTGCTGTGAAATAGAGGTGTATTTTATAATATTTGCACATCACTTTGGGTGTTCCTGTGCACCCAGGAACCCTGCATCTTCCCTTCTTATAACACATTGTTGCCAATGTGAGGTATTGTCCAAAACATCCTCGAAAAGTAGCCCTTATCGCACAATGTTGCCCTGAGGCAATGAAAAGAAAAACTGAATTTCAGAACATGCTAAATAAAAAAAACTTCCTAAAACCTGACAAAAGACTTCTCTACACCGTCATACACACACATATTTTTTATGTACAGTTCATGTCATTTTAAATAAGATCAGTAAAGCAAATAATCTTGCCATCTTCCCACACCATGTGCTCCTGTGACCATGTGTCAGAACAGGACGTCCCACCTTTAAATGGTTTTTGATAGTGACTCCCACACCTTACTGGACTGTTCTTTGGTACTTTCTCGAGCTTTCTAATTGGTTGTAATCATTTAAAGAAAAATGTCCTAAACCCAGGGCTTAAGAAAACTTTCCGTTGCCTGAGGGCAGCGCTGCGCTGTAGAGGGTTAATGAAAATTTACAACAATTAAAGGGATTAATTAGAAATTTGCAGTAATTTATACAAACTGTACCATATACAAACATAAACATTTTGTTTGGCAAACTAATAATTATTATTATTATTTTGTTTTTTTAAATAACATTTTTAACTAGTTTTGGGAATCTATTGAGGTAAATAGACTTCATACACTTTATGACCTTGGGATCAGTTGGATAAATGACTGAAGAAGTAAAATTAGTTGATAAAGGCACAAAAAGCAGCAAGTTAGCAACAAGTTAGCTTTTTTCCTCATTTGAACGGTAGTGCATATAAATTTTATTTTAAAGGGACTATATGTAGAATTCAGAAACCCTTGTTTTTAGCGACACCAGTGGCCATTAAATGAAATGTGTGCGAGCATGAGTAATAAGTTGCAGACTTGTTATAGTGATTGAGGAATGTGCAGGGTAGAAATTCAATTGAATTTGCATCAAATCTGGTTGCTTTAACAAAGATTATGCTGCAAGATTTTCAGCTACAATTAACCCTTGTGTTACTCCGTGGTCCATAGAGGACAAAAATGTCTGTGTCAAAACGATTGTCATAAAAATTTGATCTCATTTTGATCTCATTTTAAAGAAGACCCTTGGCAGGTTATTGTTGAAGTAAAAAAAAAAAAATAATAATAATAATAACGTTTAAGTTTATGAAAATGATTTATGAACATTATTTTATGTAAAATATATATTTAATAAAACATGTTGAACTGAAAAACAGCTAGAAAATCAAAGTCGTAAATCTAAACAAGGTGTGTTCCAAATTTGAAGTTATCTCAAAAAATGAGCTTTCAGTATGATTTTGTTTGGGCGCAGTACCAAATTTCCCCCAGTAGATGCCAGCAAAACTCCACTGGTACCCACAGTGGTTGGATTTGTGATTTGCAGTACAGTAGTTTTTCTCTCTCAAATATTACATGCACACACACAATGTTTTTATTACACACACAACATCCATACCAACACACCCACACAATTATAGCTATATAATTTATCCAACTGGCTCTATAATATACAGAAGCAGAAAACAGGCATAAAGCAAGTATTTGCTTTATAGGCCAAACCTGAGAAAATGGGACCACTTGGTAAAAAAAAGTAAAAAATGTAATTTTGAAGCCTTGCAAACAGAATTATTGACTATGAACAAAGATTGCATATTTTTATAGTTAAATGGCCCTGGGATTAAAATTGTCTTTTTAATGGGTTTCAATGGGGACATTTTTTTCCTTAAAGGGGACATGAAATGCATTTTATAATGTTTCCTGAGGTGCACTTTTAATGCTAATATGATTTTAACATCATATTAATGTAAAATAAAATAAAATAATAAATTACCATTTTCTACCCCGATTTTAGCCCTCTTTGAAAGCTCTGTTTGAAGGGGCGTGTCTGCTGTGAGACTTCAATGTAAACGCCCACTGTTGTGATTGGCTGACATCTTTGCATATGAAATAAGTATTATATGTGGAACCCTCTTGAATGCTTTTACTACATTTTTACAATTACAGCTGTCAAGATTAACCAATCGTGAAGTGTTCAATATTGCATTATATATATATATTCCCATGACATGAAAGGTTGCATCGATGAGCATTGTAGCCGATGACAGTCTGTTGATCACATGAATGCAGTGATCTCGTCATTTCAACACGATTGCTGCACTATCACGAATGCTTTCACCATAACTAACAATGCAAACATGAAGTAAATACTGCAAGTGGTTCAATGTTCAGAGTAACAGTGTCACTGATTATAACAGGAGTTTTGGTGAGAAAGTCCAGATAAACTTGCACTGTGTGATTGACAGCTTCAGCCATTATAAAGAGAGCGTTGTTTGATATAATTATTATGTATATGAATTTACAATATAAGTTTGTTTTATGCTTGATCAAATCCAACAACAGCATTGTACAACATCACCTTTTTATTATGCTCAGCCAGCCAAATCTCTTTAAATGTCTACATTTAGTTCATCGATTTGTTTGTTTGTTTGTTTTCAGTAAAGCCATTAAAATCCCTGAAGCTATAAACCCCAGGAGCTTTTTTACCCTTTATAAGTACTGGGGCAGAACCCCCTATCAAAAAGTGTCTCCATATTTTTCTAATCTTTTTTTTTTTTTTTTTTTTTTTTAGCTTTGGATATATAATTTACCTTTGCCTGGTGGATTTTCCCATGCGAAATCCAGTCATTTTGATACAAATCCGTGCTTGAAAGTGACATCTGTGTGAGAGTTTCATCGCTACACCATTGACAACAGACAATGGACATAGCTAAAGTGACAGTGACTTATTCGCAAATGCCTAGTTGTAAACAGCTGGCAGAAAACACAAATCCCAGCTAACAGAATTTTGTTATAAGAACGTTCTCTAAATATTCAGTGTTGGTTCTGGGAACGTAAAAAACGTCCAGTTTTCTTGACGTTAGAGGAACGTTTTCATAAGGTATAATGTTCCTCAAACATTCTTTCAACTTAAGTTTGATCTAAAGTTCAACATTCTAGGAACGTTGATTTGTAACATTCCAAGAACATGAAAATGTTCAGTTTTCTTAATGTTAGTAGAATGTTATTTAAAGGTTAGTATGATGTTCCTGAAACATTCTTTCAATCATTCAAACACCTGCTGTGAACAAGCACTGAAAGAAAGAGAAATAAGAACACAAACTACAACTTTCTTCAGCCACAGCCTTAGATGAACTGAAGATAAAATACATTAAATCTCTGAAGATCTGATTAAACAACTCCACCAGCATTACCAGCTGTTTTTAATAACAGACAAACCACATTAAAGCGGTTTAAACAACCTTTCTTGTTTTTCTGTAAATTCCAACTTAAGAAATTGAATGTGAATGTGAAAAATATAATTTGCAATGCTGACGTTGTTAACTTTTTGTTTAAAACATTGTTTTGTATCATTTATCACAGACATCAACATTTGGCATATGAAACACAACAATGGTGACATGCCAGCATACAAAACACATTCATGGTTCCCAGCATACATTGTGACATGAATAATTTATTATTATTTTTTTTTGATTGTCACCATTGTTGAGGTTTGTATGATGAGTGCTGATGTCTAAGTGTGTAGCTTTTAACTTCTAAATAGTTTTGGACAATATTACACAAATCACTTCAATGTTAAAAATGATTTTTATTACATCTTTGAGTTTATTATTTGCTTTTCACATAACACTTCAATGCCAAAAGCACAAAAAAAGCAGTTGACAGTCTTTATCAATGCAGAAATGTTTTCTGAAAACACCTACAATGCTGATAAAGAAGCAACTCTGTAATAATCAAGGGTCAATAAGCTCAACTAAAGCAACCACCAACCTCCATGATGGTGACCTCAAACGAAACATCTAAACTTCTGTAGACGTGTGACAGAAATAAAGTCAGTCTGGTTAGTAATATGTGAAGCTGGTAATGCTGTTTGTGGAGTTTTTTAATCAGATCTTCAGAGATTTAATGTCTTTTATCTTCAGTTCATCTAAGGCTGTGGCTGAAGAAAGTTGTAGTTTGTGTTCTTATTTCTCTTTCTTTCAGTGCTTGTTCACAGCAGGTGTTTGAATGATTGAAAGAATCATGTTTCATGTTTCATGTTTCAGGAACATCATACAAACCTTCAAATAACATTCTACTAACATTAAGGAAACTGAACATTTTCATGTTCTTGGAATGTTACAAATCAACGTTCCTAGAATGTTGAATTTTAGATCAAAATTAAGTTGAAAGAATGTTTGAGGAACATTATACCTTATAAAAACGTTCCTCTAACGTCAAGAAAACACAACTCTGCAGTCTCTTTCTTTTCATAAACAAAAGTAAGATAGAGTGGCTTAATGGCGCCACCTCGTGTCTCTAAATGATTATGACTCTCCTCATTTATAACTGCTGCAACATGTGCTGTAAACTCACAAATACAGTGGAATTTTTAATGTGTTTGACACAAAAAGGAAACAAACTAAAGTCATGCATCAGTATCTTGGGTAATTTGTTTGTTTTTCCCTCTAGACTGTAAAGGAAACTCGTCCTCTGAATTATTTGTTTATAAAGAGAAATACGTCTGAATGACCAACTGACTATGGCTCCCTCTCTTCATAAAGGTGAGTATATAATAAAAGTGCTTCTCATTGCAGCAAAAACATTTATGAACTGCAGTCAGATGATGAATCTCAAACTCAAAACTGCAATTCAATCAAATACATTTTCATTAGTTTTTTCTTCATATTTCATGACAGGTTTTATAAGAGCACAGACTGTCATCTCTGTCATGCTGTGTAAGTCACTAAGCAGTGTTTTTTTTGCTGTTTTTTATTGTGAAAATAACACATAAGCAGGCCCTCATGTTTGTTTAATAAATATTTTATTATGCATGTCCAATCTGATTAAAACATTTCACCATGTTTCTCCTCCCCAAACTCAACACAGAAGATGTTAAATTAGACTTGATGTTTTGATTGGGCCTACACTGATCTAATGATTCTGGTGCTTGATGATTCAAACTGAATCACTCTTAATGTGACACACTTCTTTCATTCAGATTGAGCTTGAGTTGTGGCATTAATGTGTTGAACAGTCAAGATATCTGTTGCATCTTTTGTAATTTGTTGATTAATTTGTATTCATTGTAATTTTTCAGATGTTTTGGCCTGTATAACTGTCACACAAGAGACAACCGCAGTTGGTAAAGTATAGTGCTGTGGTGTTTTGACTGTAAATGAGCAGATCTGATTGTTGAGCTTCTGTACAAATGTCCAGTTTTTCTCAGCTCATGTCTGCAGACAATGTAGAAATTAATTTGGGCCTGTATTAACATGTCGGGAAATCAGTGTGTTTCTGGTGATTATTAATATTTTTCTACATTTTTGAAGGAAACTGTATGTGGACAGCTGATATTAATGTTCACTTGTACTGTAAACTCAAGTTTGGCAGTTCTGCTTCCCCTTTATGGAGTAATTCTGTTAATGGGAAATAAAAAATGATAGAAATAGATAGAAATAACTAAAGCTGCACTTCTGGATAGATTTTATAACAATTTATTACAATAACATTTTATTTACAATAACGTGTAATAATTTCTTGAAATATTTTACAGCTAATCTGTCTGACCCCTGCTACAACTACATTGTGCTGGATGAACCATGGAGATCCATCAATAATACAAAAAACTCCCACATGTGTGACGTCTCTGTCTCCTGGAGTGGCTGGTATCGTCTCTTCATTAACAGCACGAGCGCTCATATCCCAGACACGTGTGTTGAGAAATCTCGCTGTGGCACTGATTTCCCACTGTGGATACCTGATGGACACCCAACAGTTACAGATGGAGTCGTCACTCGAGATGTCTGCGGTCACGCTAAAAACTACTGCTGCTATTACGGGTCTTTTCCCATTAAAGTCAAAGCCTGTCCAGGCAATTATTATGTCTATGAGCTGGTTAGTCCAATTGGTTGCAATCTTGCATACTGTGCAGGTAATTATATTCACATGAGCTCTTTCTACACATTCATGACATTTGTGTTTCTGCTCATTAATCACGATTCGTTAAAACTTTCAGACAATGGCAGCATTAACATTACAGCTGTTACACCAACAATCATCTCAACAGGTAATGTAACACACTGTGTCTCTGTTTATTTTCTGGCCTGATGAATGTGATGATCTGAACCATTGAATAGTGTGTGAGTGAGTGTGTTTTCTTGTGTCAGTAGGTGAAGATGTTAGAAATATAGTTAAAGCTTGTGCAGTTTTGTAGAGGATACCCTTTCGCAAAGAAAATATACTTCCTTTTATATGAATGATCAATATATTAAATGATTTAACGGTATATTGAAAATATACAGAATCATATACTGTTTTAATATATTACAATGTATTGAATTATACATAAGGAATTGCCACTTTCATATTTACTTATATATCATAATATATGTAATTTTACATTCAGTAATACATTTGACATATAGATGCACATGTGATCTGCATGTGTATAAACATAATTTAACATATATTTACTCATGCAGTATATACACAGAGATTGAAAGTAAAGTGATTCCCTCAGTTCAACTGAGTAATGGGCGAAATTGACAACTCAATTTAATTGAGTTGACCTAATAAGGCTTTTCATTGAATTAACTTAAATATTTAAGTACAGATAACTTAAAAGGCAAATAGAGGCTGCATTCTTTAGCCTCCTTGTTAGAACACCTGCCTCCCACACCAGAGAACATGGTTCATAAACCACTCGGAGCGGGTCGAGCAGAACCAGTTACACATAAGTGATGTTCCTCACATATCTAGGCAGACTGATATTTAAAAGTTTATTTTTCTTTTCACTAATATTTGAATACTAAAATTTTATAAAATGACACCAATGAAAGGAACTAGCTAGGCTAGTGAAAAGTCCATAGATAGTGCCATCAGTTCATACTGTTGTTAACACTTCTCTGACAAGTGGATAATATGAGACCTGCTTTCCTATTTGTCCATGTGACATTCAGCATAAAGCCCATTACTACATGGCATGAACGCAGCATTATCTCATAGTTTTGGTTCAGGAATAACCAAATTCCAAGAACATAAAAATGTCCAGTTTTCTTAATGTTAGTAGAATGTTATTTAAAGGTTAGTATGATGATCCTTTTCCATTCAAACACCTGCTGTGAACAAGCACTGAAAGAAAGAGAAATAAGAACACAAACTACAACTTTCTTCATCCACAGCCTTAGATGAACTGAAGATAAAAGACATTAAATCTCTGAAGATCTGATTAAACAACTCCACAAACAGCATTACCAGCTTCACTTATTACTAACCAGACTGACTTTATTTCTGTCACACGTCTACAGAAGTTCTTATTGAGAATTATCAGAGGTTTAGATGTTTCGTTTGAGGTCACCATCATGGAGATGAGCATTTGCTTTAGTTGAGCTCTTGACCCTTGACTGTTGTTGAGTTGTTTCTTTATCAGCAGGTGTTTTCAGAAAACATTTCTGTATTGACAAAGCAGGTCAACATGTCTGTTTTAATAACAAACAAATGACTGCATTCAGCAATGTTTTTATGTTCCCAGAATCAACATTGAATGTTCTTATAAAAAAATTTTGTTAGCTGTGTAAGTACTGTTCTAAGTGTAAGTAATTCTAACCACAGTGAAGCAATTAGATTTTATGAAAAAGTATTGTATTATTTTTTTAAGTAATACTCTTTTTTTTTTTATGTTTTCACAACAGCTTATCCCTCTATTGACCCCTGCTACAACTACACTGTGCTGGATGAACCATGGAGATCAATCAATAATACAAAAAACTCCCACATGTGTGACACCTGTGTCTCCTGGAGCGGCTGGTATCGTCTCTTCATTAACAGCACGAGCGCTCATATCCCAGACACGTGTGTTGAGAACTCTCGCTGTGGCACTGATTTCCCACTGTGGATACCTGATGGACACCCAACAGTTACAGATGGAGTTGTCACTCGAGATGTCTGCGGTCACTGGAACAATTACTGCTGCTTTTACGGGTCTTTTCCCATTAAAGTCAAAGCCTGTCCAGACAATTATTATGTCTATGAGCTGGTTAGACCAACTGACTGCAATTATGCATACTGTGCAGGTAATTATATTCACATGAGCTCTTATTATTATTTGTGTTTTTGTTTGTTTATATTCATCAGTCATTATTTTTTCAGATGTTACTATCATCAGCAGCACCAATACAACAGTCACACCAAAGACGACCTCAGCTGGTAATGTAGTCTGATGTTTCCTCTGTTGGGTTGTGTTTTGAGTGAATGTTTGTGGATCTGTAGAATTGAACAGATGTGTGTGAGTGTGTTTGTGTTTAAAGACAAGAGATAAAAGAGTGTGTGAAATGTGCAGTTACATTATTAAAAATTTTCATGAACATGTGTGCACAAGCTGTTATTAAGAGAAATCATGTTTGACAGTTTCCATAAGGTTGCATGTGCAATGCATGATGATGATATGATTATTTGCACATTTTGATCAGACTGAAAGTACACTCTTAGAAAGGATGTGTTAAAACTGACTCAAACTGTGTTAAATTCTTACACACAAATGGGTGAGTTTAGGCACAGTGAGGGTTTAGGGTGAGTTTATGAATGTGTTAATTCTGACACATTCACTGAGTCAATGATTTTAACACAGTGAATGTGTCAGGAAGGTTAACCAGAGGTGTAGTCAAGACCAGACCCTCCAAGACTGAGATCAAGACCATTCAAGAGGGAAGTTAATGAGATAATTAAGTCATTAATCAAGCACTAGTGATGAACACCTGCTGTTAACAGGCAGAATCATTGAAGGATAGAGGAAAACAACAACAAAATAAAACACCTGTGCTACTTCTGAACATGAAGATCAAATTTGCAATAATCTCTTTGTCAAGTCCAGTCAAAAAACATCACTTACACATCAGTGCTTGTGTTTTGGGCATAGACTGTAAAAAAATATGGACGTAGTGTCCGTGACGTCACCCGTAGATTTCTGAAGAGGAGTTTTGAAGCGAAAATGAGGCCGCTGCCATCTTAGCAGCGCGTCACTCCTGGATAACTGAAAATGGGCAAAGAGGCGGGACTTGATAATATTGTGACTTGTTGCTGAAATCAGCCCGCCTAGCTCGACGTGATCACGTTAGCAGGCAAAGGAGCTATCTATCTATCTTAGATACTATCTAAATAAAATATGAATAAAGATAAGTTATATCATTAGAAAGTTCTAAAGGTGTACTGTCAATATATGGTGTCTTTATTATGAGATAGATGCTCCAGCATCAGTAATTAATTAATTTGTGTCGGGTGTGCAAAAACATGAAAAATCAAAAGGGACTTCATACCTTTATATAGCGATTGCAAGATGAATCTTTTGTGGCATTTGGGTAAAATGTCCATGAGTGTCTATTGAAAAAAAAAAAAAAACAAAAACAAAAAAAACAGTACTTTTTGTCCACAAAAGGTTAAATCCATGAAATATTGATATATTATCCATTGTTTGCGTCACATTTCATCTGAATGATCTGCTCTCTATCGTCGTTCTTCAAGAAATGATGCAAAATATAATTTTTCAAAATAGTAGAGCAGTTTTAGTTATAATATCCAAGCAGTGCTGTCGGAGTTTAATATTCTCCCGCCATTGTCATTGTAGTAAATCTCACAAACAAAACTTTAAGCCAATGCCACGATCCAACAACGCGTGTTATGTTTATCTTCCACATGCGTGCACATGTACACAGACGCACATCTGTCTTGAGTCTCGACCATTAACCCAGCAAGCCATATTATTTTATAATTGTATAAAATAATCCCGAAAAAAAGCACAAACACGGCAGAGATGCCAAATTCAGTGGCTGGAATTAGCTGAGGTGACGGCTCACAGACAGCAGCGGCAATCTACCTGTCACTCAAGTGACCACGCCCTTAATTATGCAGAACTTTAAGGCTTAATATAATTTAAACGGATGAGTTATAAAAAAATTCACCCCCCTCAGAGTTGTCATGAAGGGCAAAATTAGCAGTATAGACCAAAACCACAATTTTAACCAGGCTTCTGCTGTAAACTTGGCCATTTTGACATGGGGGTCAATGAGATTCTGCTCTCTTTTGCAGCCTGTCCCTAGCGGCCAGTCGATGAATTGCCGTTTAAGTCACTTCCGTATTGGCTTCACGAGAAACTGGGGGAGGTTGCCGCTTGGTTTTGAGACAAAATTTGTGTTAATTTTGACACATTCACTGTGTCAAGCACAGACATTCAGAATGTGTCAAAAAGCATTTTTTTAAAAATGACTCAAATTGGCTAAATTCTTACACATCAGTGTGTGAGTTTAGACAATACTTGTTGTGTTAATTTTGACACATGCACTGTGTAATGATTTTAATACAGTAAATGTGTCAGGAAGGTGATCTGTTAACAAGCAGAATCACCAAAGGAGAAAATCACAATTTTTACAATAACAACCAACTTTTTTAAGTCACCATCATGGAGATCAGGGTTTGCTTTAGTTGTGCTCTTGTCCCTTGACCTTTTAATGGTCAATTTTGTTTGGCTGCTGTAATTGAGTTATAACAGCCAGACAAGCAAAGAGAAACGATGATCAGGTGGTGTTGGTTATGTTTTCACATAATCATTATTTGACCTGAACTCATTTAGAGCCCAATCTCTTAGATTTACATTATTGATTACAGCAGCACTGTGATTCTACAGCAGAAGATCAGCTCTTTCAATATAATCCAAAAGATTTTTCAAAATTTGTTCTGATCAAAAAAAAAAAAACATCCACCTTTGTTTATTTAGAGCCACAGACATCAAGAATCAGCCTGTGAATCTCAACAGTGGTGACCATCATGTTGCAGTGCATTCTGGGTGCCACCAATCAAAATTCATCCATGGCTTCCATTATGCATTGCTGCATGAATAAATTATGAGCTGAATTGTCTTATGCTGCGTCCCAATTCTTATACTACGCCCTAAAAGTATGTGATTTTTTTGTGAACAAAAAGTACATACTTTTGAGTGTGTAGCAAAAGAGTAGACAAGCTTTGGGACATACATCACATCATACAATTGCGTCTTTGCTCTCTGTCGCATCCTGTCACCGTGAACTGGCCTGCCAATCATCTTATATCCTCCACATTTCATTTAGCTAATTTCCTACCGTATCGGAGAGAAATGCAGTACCACGTTGATATGCAGTCGCGGGTCTTTCATGTGGAGAACTCTCCTCATATTAATGCATAATGATGCATTTAAAAGTTAATGGCCAATCGGATCTTTATAAAAGTCCACATTGGTATTACAGATGAAATATAACACGGATAACATTGAAGAAATATTTTCCATCAGGTTAAACTGATTATTAGTCACTCAAACCTTTCACCATTGGTCGCACATATCCGCCATGTTTTGTAGTTTTTTTTTAACACTTTTTACTCATGTTTGTAGTTCTGAATTGAATTCTCATCCAAAGCGCAATGGGTTGTGGGCAATATTGGCCTTTATAGTGTGCACGGATGCACACTTCAAAAATCTACCGGAAATAGTAGACCATCCAGGGACATTTGGCATACTCTTTTCAACATACTATGCTTTGGGACACACTTATTTTAATCTCATACTATTTAGGATGGATAGTATGGACATTGGGACGCAGGGCTAGTAATTTCTTTTATTCTCACTATTTTATTTTGTTCTGTTTATGTGACTTTTTAGTAGCTTGTTTTCTAGTGTTCAGAGTTTATCTGTTTATCAGAATATTTTGCTTGTCACCGTTGTTGAGATTCATATGCTGATTCTTGATGTCAACCTAAAATAAGGATTTTTTGTTATTATTTTTTAGATTAGGACTTTTGAGAAATCTTTTAGATTATGTTGAAAAAGCTGATCTTTTGCTGTAAAATCACAGTGCTGCTGTAATCAATAATGTAAATGTAACTCAGAGATTGGGCTCTAAATGAGTTCAGTGATTCAGGTCAAATAATGATTATGTGAAAACATAACCAACACCACCTGGGGTCGGTTGCATAAACCACTTAGACTAGTCTTAAAAGTTAAGACTAATGTTTTTCTTGAACAGTGGTCCTAATTTTTTAAAGTCCATTACATAAAAAGTTAGATGGTGTAATTTGAATTGGAAAAATAACATTGATTACCCCTTGGTTAACTGCAAATTGGTTAAACTAGTTCTTAAGAACTTCACTTCAACAGTTCTACTAGTTCATAAGTCTTAATATAGTTTATGCAACTGGCCCCTGACCATCTTTCATCTTTGCTTGTTGGCTGTTATAACTCAGTTACAACAACCCAAAAAAAATCTAACGTTAGAAAGTCAAGAGTCAAGAGCTCAACTAAAGCAAACCCTGATCTCCATGATGGTGACTTAAAAATTGTGATTTAAACAGCAGGTGTTCGTCACTAATGTTCAATAGTCACACGATTAATGAATTATCTTGATTGAATGGTCTTGGTTTTGGAGGTCCTCTGAAATGAACACAAAGATGTGTAAATGTGTAATATTAACACATTACAAACAATTGAATTCTTCCAACACATTTTTATGCAATATTGACACAAAATGTGTAAACTGGAGTGTTACACATAATATGTGTCATTTTTCTACACATTTCTTCTTAGAGAGTATATAGTGACATAGTCACATTTAGATTTTAGTTTAATGTTTTTCCACATTCCTTTTTTTTTTTTCATCGTCCCTACACTCATGGTCACATGGCTGCATTTTCCATTATTGTACTTTTTGTGTACTATTTAACAAATTGCATCTTTCTTTCATTTTGACTCCTACTGATCTGTTTGGTAAATTCTTGCTGAAATAGTTGCTTTGTAAGAATAGATATTTTTCAGGGGTTATTTTTCAACATTTTGCAGTTTATTGTATTATTGTCTTCATGCTGATTTCTGTCATTGCAGGTATAAAAACACCACAGAAAGGATGCACCGTAAGTTGAGTTTCTGAAATTGGAAGTTGTAGAGTTGGACTCACAGTTCCTATTAAAAATAGACCAAACTAGAGCAGTGCAATACACTGTAGATATGTGTGTAAATATGAATGTGCTTTTCTATGAATTGCTGATGGTTTTGCGGTCCATATAAGCTGTGAATGCTTAGCATATCAAGCCATTTCAGAAAATGAGTTTGTGGACATGCTAATTACCCAGCTAACAGAATTTTGTTATAAGAACGTTCTCTAAATATTCAGTGTTGGTTCTGGTAAAAAACGTCCAGTTTTCTTGACGTTAGAAAAACGTTTTTATAAGCTATAATGTTCCTCAAACGTTCTTTCAACTTAATTTTGATCTAAAATTCAACATTCTAGGAACGTTGATTTGCAACATTCCAAGAACATTAAAAGGTCCAGTTTTCTTAATGTTAGTAGAATGTTATTTAAAGGGGTGGTTCACTGTTTTTTTTCTATGCTTGATTGTGTTTATGGGGCGCAGTTTAACATGTCTTAAAGGGTTAGTTCACTCACCCTCATGTTGTACTACACCTGTAAGACCTTAGTTCATCTTTGAAACACAAATTAAGATATTTTGATGAAATCCGATGGCTCAGTGAGGCCTCTATAGACAGCAATGCCATTGAAAATCTCAAGATGCATAAAGGTACTAAAAACATATTTGAAACAGTTCATGTGAGTTCAGTGGTTCTACCTTAAAAAGCGACTAGAATACTTTTTGTGCGCCCAAAAAAACAAAATAAAAATAACAACTTATATAACAATATAGTGATGGGCCAATTTCAAAACACTGCTTCAGAGCTTTGTGAATCGAATCAGTGATTCGGAGTGCCAAAGTCATATGATTTCAGCAGTTTAGCCGTTTGATAGGAGATCTGAATCACTGATTCGATCCGTAAAGCTCCGAAGCAGTGTTTTGAAATCGGCCATCTCTATGTTGTTGAAAAGTCGTGATTTTGTTTTTTGGGAACACAAAAGTATTCTTGTCACTTTATAACATTAAAGTAGAACCACTGAACTCACATGAACTGTTTTAAATATGTTTTTAGTACCTTTATGAGATTTTCCATGGCATTGCTGACATTGTAAATGTTACTGCTGTTTATAGCTTTCAATATACGGTTTTATCCTGATTGAAGCTTTACTGTAGCTGAATACATGACTGAGTAGTAGTATTTTTGTAAAGGTATCATTTAGTTTATAGCATGAACAACTGTCTATGAACATAGAAGTTTGTTGGTGTTTGTTGGAGAAGTATGCAATAGAATTTAGCTAACTGGCTAACAAAGCAAAAATGCTTTGTTTACGTCCTTGATGCAACCAAAAAATAGCAGCATAATACATTTAAAAGACATGTACAAACAATAAAACGTATTTACAGTTAGAGGCACAAAAACAGCAGCTTCTGCTTTTAAAGTGGGAACAGCTTCATCTTTCAGTAATAGCTTTTGTGCAAATCCAGCATTGAACTCGTGTAGATTCTGGAAGCTATCTATCAAACTGCCATAACTTTAAAAGACAATATCTCCGTTTGCACTGAACTTTCAGCACTGTAACTTTGCAGATACTGTTTATGCTCAAGCAGCAACATTACACACTAACTAAAGTTAAAAAAGTGAAATCGCAATGAACCACCACTTTAAAGAAGTCACCACTCCCACATCAAAATCATCAAATTCTTCTCAATTTTGATTTCAGAATTCAACTTCTACAGAATGCCTTCAAAATCTTCTTGAGAAGATCGAGAACATTACAGCTCAAGAGCTTTCTTTGGATGTAAGTCTTCAAGAGAAAAATGATCAAATAATCAAATAAAATGTAATTGTCAGTTACATAATGACTGACATCACAGTTCTGATTAATTGGCTGTCTTGATATTTACATGTTCAGTAATTGTATTTTTCTGATCAATTAGATTGTGACCGTCCTTTTGAATATGGTGCTCAACGCTTCAAAGATTTTAGAGTCATTATCAACAGCATCATCAGTCAGCCCAGCTGAACTTGCCTACTATGGAAACCGTGTGTTATTAACCAACGAGAAACTCATTTCTACATTGGTGAAGCCGACAAACACAAGTGACAATGTCAGTTTTGCTCTTGCTGCTATAGGTGAGTGGAGATACAGGTATTATTAATGATTAAATATGACGTCAGTGAGTTTATATATTTGTTTATTTGGATCCCCATTAGCCACTACTTAGATACTCTTCCTGAGGTCCTAGCAAGTAAAAATACAAAAATGCATTTATCAACTACAATAAAGTCAAGTCAATAAAACATACAAACCCAAAATTCATTCCAAATATCAAAATGAACAATTTACTATATATTGTACCATTAAATATACCTTTAAAGATTTTTTTAAGATGCATTTTACATGTTAAAAAATATGTAATATCCGATAGTAAATCATTCTATATTTTCATTCCTCCACAGATTAAAGTCTGTTGCTTTGCATTGGTTTTTGAAACAGGAAGTATTAAAACATCCTTTGATGCATGTCTGGTGTTAAGCTTATGACTTGAAAATAAAAGAAGACAATAAATCTCTCAAGATCTCAGCAGAAGTTCTTTTTGAGAATTAACAGAGGTTTAGACGTCGATGTTTTATTGAAAATGGTTGGTCACCATTTTGGTGGTCAGTGTTTCTTTTAGTTGAGCATATCTCTTGGCTTTTCATGTGAGTTTGTGGTCTTTCTAAAACACATAATCAATCTTCAGAAATTTAATGTCTTTTATCTTCAGTTCGTCTAAGGCTGTGGCTGAAGAAAGTTGTAGTTTGTGTTCTTATTTCTCTTTCTTTCAGTGCTTGTTCACAGCAGGTGTTTGAATGATTGAAAGAATGTTTCAGGAACATCATACTAACCTTTAAATAACATTCTACTAACATTAAGAAAACTGAACATTTTCATGTTCTTGGAATGTTACAAATCAACGTTCCTAGAATGTTGAATTTTAGATCAAAATTAAGTTGAAAGAATGTTTCAGGAACATCATACTAACCTTTAACCTCTTAACTGTCACGGTCCCGCTGGCCGGGCACCTCCCAGCCAGCACACCCATGTAGGTCCCACGTGGTTTAGCCCAGATGCAATGAACACTACAGGCTGTTAAATGTAACACTAAATCAGTGTTGGAGTTAATGAAATAATTAGGTGATAACGAGCAGAATCACCGAAGGACAGAGGAACAACAAGAACTATGACTTCAGCCACAGCATTAGATGAAATCAACTGAAGATCTACAAAAGTTGTTATTGAGAATTACCAGAGGTTTAGATGCTGATGATTTGTTGAAAATAATAGTTTTGTTTGATGTCACCATTATTGAGGTCGGTGTTTCTTTAGCTAGGCAGTTTTACTCTTGATTTGTTTGTGTTAGCTTTTCTCTGGCTGTTGTAGCTGTTTGTTATGATAAGAAAGACAAAAGAAATTGTGGTTAGTTACTGTCAGCTGCTTTATGATAAGAAGATAATCGTCATGTAGTGGCTTAATTCACTGGTCTTATGACAGAGCTCTATATGTTCTGAAAACATGTGATTATTAATAAAGAAGCAACTCTGTATTCTCAACATTGTCAGTCAGAAGATTAAATCAACAAGTGATTAAATCAATAACATTTGATGATATAAAACATTGTTTTAAAGTAAAAGGAATAGTTTAAACTAGTAATTGGATGAAATAGACATTTTATTTATTTGTTTATCTTTTATTGTACTTTTTTTCATTTCATACATTTTTTATTTACACATTTGTGAATCGACTTTAATTTTAAAAATCTTAACTGCTTATTTTCTAAATCAGAGGTTGAAATCTTCATGGTTGGACCAAATGTCACCTTAGATAAAATCCCTCGACTTGACACGACAAATTCTTCTGTGGACATTGATCTCATTGGGATCGCCAAGAACAACAATGAAACAAGTATGTGAGATGGTTCAATAAACATTTTTTTTTTTTTTTTTTAAATATATCACTAAACCGCATTTACCAGAGGTTTTTTCTGAGTTTTTTTTAGAATTTCTTCTGTTTCTGTCAGGATCAGCTGCTGTGGCTTTCATGAGTTACAACACAATGGAGAATCTACTGAAGCCCGACTTCTTCAACACATCAAATGACACGATTAAAACCATGATGTCCACTGTGATCTCAGCTACTCTTCCCAAAACCACCAACACTAAACTCACCAAACCAGTCAACTTCACCCTCAAACACATCAGAGTGAGAGACTGAAATGTGTTTTTGATCAACCTGAGAACTGATGAGCATCTGAAAACATCTAATATTCAGTCTTTTAATATTTTTCAGCATCTTTCTTCTTTCTGCAGGAGTTTGACCCCAGCGGTTCTCTGTCCTGTGTGTACTGGAACATCAGCGAGTGGATTGTAGATGGTTGTTCTGTTTTAGAGACCAACAGCAGCTACACTGTGTGTTCCTGTGTTCATCTGTCAACATTCGCTCTCATCATGCAAACCAGCAGACCATCAAAGGTATGAGAACATGTCAGACAGGTGAGATTTACACCATGATGGAATGGTGTGTCTCAGGCCTGATACCAGAAGATAGGCTGAATATTCTACCAACAGACTAGTTAATTAGTGAGGTGTTGTGATGTTTATTTATTTTTTATTATTGTTTATTATTATTTTATATTATTATTTTTTGTGCAAAGATTTTAAGTGGATAATTTTTAAAGAATTTACTTTTTAGTGTGCTTTGGTATGCTGTTACAGCTCTGTAAACACTCAGAGACGTTTCAAGACAAGTTAAAGACAAAAACCACTTAGGTGATAAAAAGAGCCGTTTACTGGAGTTTGTCTCACACATTCTTGTTTTGATGTTTTCTCAGAGCGACTCACTGCTGGATCTGTTGAATTTGGTGTGTGTGATCGTGGGGCTGGTGTTCTTCAGTTTGGCCCTGTTGACCTTTGCCCTTTGTCAGTGGAGTCCTGGAGTGAATAATGTGGCTCGAATCAACCTCTGCATCAGTTTTCTGCTGGCTCACCTTCTGTTCCTGCTCACACAACAGTTCCTGAGCCTCATACGCCCTCTGCAGGTGAGAATGATGAAGGAGCCCTACAGCTCAGCACAGCCTCACTGAGAATCATCATAACCGTCTCTCTTGGTCTCCAGGTGTTGTGTGCCGCGATATCAGGTGTGCTGCACTTCCTCTTTCTCTCCGGCTTTGTGTGGATGTTCATTGAAGCTGTGCTGCTCTTCATCTGTGTGAAGAACCTATCACAGATCAGCTCCAAAAAGAGGGAGGTGCTTAGCAGTCGATACCTGTGTGTGATTGGATATACGGTTGCTCTGGTTGTGGTGGGCGTGTCTGTCGGGCTGCTTCCTGAAGGCTACGGCAACGAACAGTGAGTTTAGTTTCAGTGGCTCAGTGATCCACACGTTCATCCATGTTTGTTCATTGATTTTTTTTTATCTTCCTCCAAACAGCTGCTGGATTAAAAGTGATAGAGGCTATATATGGAGTTTTCTGGGACCTGTCTGTGTCATAATAACAGTATGCACATTTCTCATCATGACTTTATATTAAAAGGAAACCAGTGATTGATTAATTACTTTTTTTTTCTCTTACTGTGCAGTTAAACATAATTCTCTTCATCTGCATCATCATCAGTCTGATCTCAACTTTGAAAAATCTGAACGCTGAAGTTTCACAGATGAAACAAACCAAGTAACACACATTATGATTTGATCACTCCATAGAAAAATATATGCAGTCAATAAAGACACATTAACTCTCCCTGTTTCTCTGCAGGATTATGACATTTAAAACACTGTCTCAGTTTGTGGTTCTTGGTTGCTCCTGGATTCTGGGTTTCTTCACTAATGACAGTAAGGAGCTGGAGATCCTCTTCCTGATCTTGAACTCCCAGCAGGGAACCTTCATCTTCCTGGTCTATTGTGTTCTTAATAAAGAGGTCAGACATCACTACAGACAGTCTTTTACCAGAAAATCATCTCTCACCTACTTTATATTAAGTTCATTTTTCATTTCTTATGCATTTATCTTCTAAAATTAACCAGAAACTTTTTTTATGCAATACAATATTAATTGATTTTAGAATAATCTCTCATCTCATTCTTGTCCAGGTCAGGCAGCAGTACAGGAGGTTCTTCAGATGTCTTTGCTGTACTCAAATCGAACACCATTAACCATGTCCTCAGAAACGCTGAGGACTACAACATCCAAATTCAAGAGAGGAAGTGCCATTATTATAAAAGTGATTTTATCACTACTTTGACATTAAATGATAGTCTCATCTACAAATTTCAGTTAACATGATAGATGTTTACAGCTGTCAATACTCTTATGTGAATCTATATATTTTTTTAAGTGCAACATTTCTTTGGTCGAGAAACTGCCATGATTTTTAGAACCATGTATACTGGATTGATTTATACTTTCAATACACTTATAAATTAAGAAGATTGAAAAGTAAATGTTTTTCACTTTAAAGTGTTTTATTAAAGCAGTGTGATATCTGTAACATTTCAAATCTTGTTTTCTTTTAAACAATCTATTTAAAATTCTTTAAAAGGGACATATTATGAAAAATTCACTTTTATAAGCTGTTTGAACACAGATAGCAAGCAACCATCGAAATAATGTTAAATCAATGTTAACGTGTCAACGTTAACTGCATTGAATCAATATCACTTTTGCACCCGCAATTAATGTTGAAAAAATGTTGAAATTTCAACAAAAAATCAATGGTAATGGCATTGAATCAATGTTACAGTGTGATGTTAGTTCAACATTATGCTTGCACTCTTGCACGACAACTACAACTGACTTAAAGCCACAGCCTGAAATCAACTGAAGATAAAAGAATACAATAAATCTCTCAAGATCTCAGCAGAGGATGATTTAACAATTCCAAAATGTTCAGTTTTCTTAATGTCAGTAGAACGTTGAAGGTTTGTATGATGTTCCTGAAACATTCTTTCAATCATTCAAACACCTGCTGTGAACAAGCACTGAAAGAGAAATAAAAACACAAACTACAACTTTCTTCAGCCACAGCCTTAGATGAACTGAAGATAAAGGACATAATAACATACAAATGACTGCATTAAAGAGGCTCAAAATACTTTTTTTCTATAATTGCTGATTTAAGAAAATGCTATTGAGAGATATAAAACTCAACCAATGTAAAAAAAGAACATTTTTAACATTATTGCATTTCACTTAAATCATGCTTTGTGTCATTTATACACTTACAGACATCAACATTTGGCATATGAAACACAACAATGGTGAGATGCTTCATGCCAGCATACAAAACACATTCATGGTTCCCAGCATGCATTGCGGTAGGAATAAATTATGCAGCTGAATTTTTTTTTATTGTCACAATTATTGAGATTTGTATGATGAGCTTTGATGTCTAAGAGTGTTGTGTTTAACTCGTAAATAGTTCTGAACAATGTTACACAAATCATTTCGGTGTTACAAATGGTCATCATCACATCATTTGAGTTTATCACTGTTTTCTCACATAACATTTCATCATATAAACCACTTTAACGTCATCATTCACTAATCTGCAATTGAAACAGATATGTTTTTTATAAACACCTGTAATTGCTGATAAAGAAGCAACTCAACAAAAGTCAAGGGTCAAGAGTTCAAGTAAAGCAAACGCTCATCTCCATGATGGTGACCTCAAACTAAACATTTTCAATAAGACATCAACATCTACACCTCTGTTAATTCTCAATACACTCTAAGAAGAAATGTGTAGAAAAATGACACATATAATGTGTAGCAATCTAGTTTACACATTTTGTGTCAATATTGCATAAAAATGTGTTGGAAGAATTCAATTTTTTTACACGTTATGTGTAGTTTTAAAATTAACACAACCTGTGTATTTGTTCACAGCATCAACACAATCTGTGCAGCCAAGAACACCTGTAATGTGTTAATATTACACATTTACACATCTTTGTGTTCATTTCAGAGGTGAAGACCAGACCTCCAAAACCAAGACCATTCAAGACCAGAGGTGTGGTCGAGACCAGACCTTCCAAGACCATTCAATCAAGATAATTCATTAATCGTGTGACTATTGAACATTAGTGACAAAGACCTGCTGTTAAAATCACAATTTTAAGTCACCATTGTGGAGATCAGAGTTTGGTTTAGTTGGGCTCTTGACCCTTGATTTTTTAACATTAGTTTTTGTTTGGTTGCTATAACTGAGTTGTAACAGCCAGACATGTAAAGAAAAAAGATGATGTTGGTTATGTTTTCATATAATCATAGTTTAACTAGAATCAAAGTTTTGGTCAAAAGAAAGTTGTTGTGATCCAAAATAAAAAAATAAAAAAAAAAAAAAAATCATTAAGAAACAGCCTGTGAATCTCAACAACGGTGACAAGCAACATATTCTGATATAGAGTCCTGCAACGGGTCTGGTACCTGCAAAAAGTGGCTAAAACAGGTGGATTGTGACATTCCTAAAATTCACGGGCGGGGATGCGGGGATGCGGGGATGCGGGAGGAAAATTAACTCCTTGCGGGCGGGTAGTAGCGCGGATGAAAAATATGCCCAATATTTGTATGTCTAAATGACCATTACACATACGCAACAACTATATGACATTTGACCCATCACGTCACCACCATCCCAGCATCGAGCGCTGCGAGTGAGAGAGACTTTTCCACAGCTGGATTTGTAATTCAAGAACAGAGAACGCAACTTAAACCTGGGACTGTGGACGATATCTTTTTCCTGCACAGTAACCTTAAGGAAAAGTAAATGCATAGGCATATAGGCTATTGTTTATGAGCAACAGGCTCAGGTTCTTTTTTTTTCATTAATAGGTCTATTTGCGTATAGTTATCAGGTTCCATAGCCTATTTAGGTGCCGATGGTAGGCTACTTGAATGGCGCAAAACAAATCGCACTTTAGCCTGTTTCATTAGCCAATTCATGATGCTGTTATGATGTTGAGAGAGGTGCGAGATAAAAAAAAGCACTTTAATTGGAATGATTTTAGCGTGTGTGATTTATCGCGGGCACGGATCGGGTAACGGGCCAAATATTAACAGGTCTGGGCAGGTGCGGATTTAATGTTGATATTATCACGGGTGATGGGTCGGATCTGGTGCTGAACTTTGCGGGTACAGGCGGGGGCGGGTCTCCAAAAATGGACCCGTGCAGGACTCTGTTCTGATAAACAGATCAACTCTGAACATCAGAAAACAAGCTAAAAAGTCACATAACAACAGCAAAAAATAAAATAGTGAGAATAAAGGAAATTACTAAGACAATTCAGCTCATAATTTATTCATGCAGCAATGCATGATGGGAGCCATGGGTGAATTTTGATTGGTGGCACCCAGAATGCACTGCAACATGCTTTTTGATGGTCACCACTGTTGAGATTCACAGGCTGATTCTTGATGTCTGTGTCTCTAAATGAAAACCTTTTATATTTATTTATCAGAAAAGCTTTTGAGAAATCCTTTGGATTATATTGAAAAAGCTGATCTTCTGTTGTAGAATCATAGTGCTGCTGTAATCAATAATGTAAATGTAGCTCAGAGATTCAGGTCAAATGATGATTATTCAAAAACATAACCAACACCACCTGATCAGCTTTTCTCTTTGCTTGTTTGGCTGTTATAAGTCAGTTACAGTAACAGCCCAAACAAAATCTTATATTAAAAAGTCAAGGAACAAGAGCCCAACTAAATCAAACCCTGATCTCCATGATGGTGACTTGGTTATTATTGTAAAAATTGTGATTTTCTCCTTTGGTGATTCTGCTTGTTAACATCAGATCACCTTCCTGACACATTTACTGTATTAAAATCATAACACAGTGAATGTGTCAAAATTAACACAGGTGTTGTCACTAAACTCACACACTGATGTGTAAGAATTTAGCCAATTTGAGTCATTTTTTAACAAATGTTTTTTGACGCATTCTGAATGTCTGTGTTTGACACAGCGAATGTGTCAAAATTAACACAAGTGTTGTCCCAAAACACAGGCACTGATGTGTAAGTGGTTTTTTGACTGGACTTGACAAAGAGACCATTGTAAATTTGATCTTCATGTTCAGAAGTAGCACAGGTGTTTTATTTTGTTGTTGTTGTCCTCTTTCCTTCAATGATTCTGCCTGTTAACAGCAGGTGTTCATCACTAGTGCTTGATTAATGACTTAATTATCTCATTAACTTCCCTCTTGAATGGTCTTGGTCTCGGTCTTGGAGGGTCTAGTCTTGACTACACCTCTGGTTAACCTTCCTGACACATTCACTGTGTTAAAATCATTGGTAACACTTTAGAATAATGGTCCGTCATTAATAAGTAACTATGCAGGAAGTAATGCAGGACTAATGAGTAGTACTACACTACACTTCAGCTACTACTTTTAACTAATATAGAAACAAGCTTAACTAATCAGTAAGTAATATCAAATTTAGGACTAAGATAGTTCCTTATTAGCTAATCAATAATTAGAGAATGAGATTGGCATCATTAAGAACTAAGAGGTAACTATGACAAATTATAAAGAATTACTAATTATTATTAAAGAATTACTAATTATTATTAAAGAATTACTAATTAATTACTAATCACAACATTAAAGTGTCTGAGATGTAAGCAAATGTCTTTTTTTTTTTTACTCTCAATGTGGTCATAAAATGCATCATTAAATACTCAAGTGTTATCTAGTCACTATGCAGGAACTACTAGTGATCTGGACCATTATTTTAAAGTGAAAAACATCTTTAGATCACTAGTAGTTCTTGAAGATTGTCCTTTTTTACTCTCAACGTGGTTATAAAATGCATCACTAATTACTCAAGTACCTAGTCATTCATCAAGAACTACTAGTGATCTGGACCATTATTTTGAAGTGAAAAAGATGTTTTTCACTTTAAAATAATGGTCCTGATCACTAGTAGTTCCTGCATAGTGACTAGGTAACACTTGAGTAATTAATGATGCATTTTATGACTATATTCAGAGTGAAAATGATGACAGATAACGTCTCAGACACACGATAATGTTCTTTACAATTTGACCGTTAGTTAATAGTTATTAATGATGGTAATCTCAATAGGTAATTATTGATTAGCTAATAAGGAACTATCTTCTAAATTTGATATTACTTATTGATTAGTTAAGCTTGTTTCTATATTAGTTAATAGTAGTAGCTGAAGTGTTAATGTAGTATTACTCATTAGTCCTGCATTACTTCCTGCATAGTTACTTATTAATGACGGACCATTATTCTAAAGTGTTACCGATATTTTTAACGCTCTGGTCCTCTTCGGAATGGGATGAAATTTGGTGACTTTTGTCACATTAGCTATGTGAACACACATAAAAATCATGGACATGATTCGGATATGTTAAAAGGTCGTAAAAAAATTGTCTCACTTGGCTCTTGGAAATGACCGACATAGGAAATGAAAGGGAAATAAAAAATAAAAAAAAATACTAAAACTCATAGAAACACACACTCACTTGCACACACGCAGAGACACACACACAGCACACTATTATATACACAAATTAACTGGTGTGACTGTAACAATATGGTCAAATTGAGCCAAAAGACACTAATACTGTAAGATGTTGAAATCAGATTTATTAAGCTGTGATAAAGTGTACCTGTTCATTTTTGTCACATTTATATTGCATTTTGCTGTTATGTGTAACAAAATGTCCTCCTCTGTGTTCAGGTTTGACTGTAGTAAAAATTAATGTAAAAACTGACACTTCAAACTAACATAAAAAAAAAAAAAAATCTAAACCTTGATAAAAAGTAGTCTTTGAGAATGTCTAAATATAAATCCAAATCAACAACTCAATAAAAAAGAGTATTTATGTCTAAAAACACTAGATAATTTATAAGTCACTTTACTGTAAGATCCCAACTATACTCAAAAAAATATTTCAGTCTAAACTTAAGTTTTATGTAATTGAATTACATTCAAATTTTCCATCCATTTGGATTACATAGTTTTTACATAAACAAACTAATAAACTTAATGTGATCCATATTTGTAAGTTATATGTAAATGAAATGGGTAAGATTTATGTAATAGTATGCAGAAAAATGCCCGGGTTATATAACACTGCTTAGTGTTTATGTGTGTGCGCACTACTGAGTTGAAGTACCATTGAAGCAGTGTCACAGTTAATAAGATAATTAAGTGATGATTGAACATTAATGATGAACACCTGCTGTTAACAATCAGAATCGCTGAAGGAAAGAGAAACAGCTGACTTCAGTCACAGCCTTCGATGAAATCAATTGAAGATAAAAGACATTAAATATTTCACAATCTGATTAAACAACTCCACAATCTCTACAAAACATTACCAGCTTCAATCATTACTAACTAGACTGATTTATTTCTGTCATACGTCTACATAAGTTCTTGTGTGAATTAACAGAGGTTTAGATGTTGATGATTTATTGAGATTCATTTGAAGTTACCATCTTTGAGGTCAGTGTTGGCTTTAATTGGGCTCTTGATTTTATTGCATCACTTGTTCTATGTCTGCTGTTTTTGGGTGTTTTTTAAACACATTTCTTATGGCATAAGTGTCAAGAGAACGTGTGACCAGGTTTTGATGGTAAAAGCTATAGCTGATTTATCGATTTTATTCAGAGTTTGTTCTCTAATGAAATGGGTTTTGAATTATTTGCTTCACATCAGTGTTGAACATATAAAATGAAAAAATTTTAAAACCACTTTGTGCATAAAAAGGTATTTGTATGAATCACAACAACGGTAACAGTTAAAAAACAAAACAAAAAAAACAATAAAACACTTCATGCTGCAGTGCATGCTGGGTACTAACTTAGTACAAACTTCATCCATGGCTCCCAGCATGCATTGCAGCATGAAGCATTTTATTTTTTTTAAACTGTCACCATTGTTGTGATTCATACATTGATTCTTGATGTCTGTATGAGTCTAAATGACGAGGAACAATTCATATTACTGATTGTCACAACACTGCTGGAACTCGTGTCTTAAAATCACAATCTTAATATAATAAATAACACAAAGCTAATAATACTTCACACATTTCATCATAGATTAAACCCCAAATAAGATCAGTACATCTGGTCACTAATTGTCAACCACCAGCACAGGATCACACATTCTCTTGACATCTACGCCATAACAAAGGCGTTTCATAAACACTCAGTTATAGCAGCCAGAGAACTCTTGAGACAATAAAATCAAGAGCTCAATTAAAGCCAACACTGACCTCAAAAATGGTAACGTCAAATGAATCTCAATAAATCATCAACATCTAAACCTCTGTTAATTCTCATAAGAACTTCTACAGACGTATGACAGAAATAAAGTCAATCTAGTTAGTAATAAGTGAAGCTGGTGATGTTTTGTAGAGTTTGTAGAGTTGTTTAATCAGATCTTGAGAGATCAAATGTCTTTTACCTTCAGTTGATTTCATTGAAGGCTGTGACTGAAGTCAGCTGTTTCTCTTTCCTTCAGTGATTCTTCTTGTTAACAGCAGGTGTTCATCATTAATGTTCAATCATCACTTAATTATCTCATTAACTCTGACACTGCTTCAATGGTACTTTAACTCAGTAGTGCGCACACACATGAACACTAAGCAGTGTTATATAACCCGGGCGTTTTTCTGCATACTATTAAATAAATCTTACCTATTTAATTTACATATGACTTACAAATATGGATCACATTAAGTTTATTTGTTTGTAAACTAATAAACTTAATGTGATCCATATTTGACTTTATTTGTCATACGTCTGTAGAAGTTCTTATGAGAATTAACAGAGGTTTAGATGTTGATGATTTATTGAGATTCATTTGACGTTACCATCTTTGAGGTCAGTGTTGGCTTTAATTGAGCTTTTGATTTTGTTGCCTCTCTGTAATTGAGCGGTTATGAAACACCTTTGTTATGACATAAATGTCAAGAGAATGTGTGACCAGTTGTACTGATCTGTGATGTGTTATTAGCTTTGTGCTGTTTGTTTTATTAGGACTGTGATTCTAAGACATGAGATCCAGCAGTGTTGTGACAATCAGTAATATGAATTGCTCCTCATCATTTAGACTCATACAGACATCAAGAATCAATGTATGAATCACAACAATGGTGACAGTTTAAAAAAAAAATAAAATGCTTCATGCTTCAATGCATACTGGGAGCCATGGATGAAGTTTGTACTAAGTTAGTACCCAGCATGCACTGTAGCATGAAGTGTTTTTTTGTTGTTGTTGTTGTTGTTTTTTAACTGTTACCGTTGTTGTGATTCATATGTTGATTCTTCATATCTGTATGAGTCGGAATGATGCAGTAGACCAAATTTTTTTTATGCTCGAACTGATTTTAAAATTTTTCATATTATTTGTTCATCACAACACTGCTGTGAAGCTAATAATACAACACCCATTTCATCAGAGACAAAAACTTAAAATAAGATCAATAAATCAGCTCACTAAATACTACAGCTTTTACCATCAGCACCTGATCACACATTCTCTTGACATTTATGTTATAAGAAATGTGTTTAATAAACACCCAGGTACAGCACACAAAGAACGACTGATGCAATAAAATCAAGAGCCCAATTAAAGCCAACACTGACCTCAAAGATGGTAACTTCAAATGAATCTCAATAAATCATCAACATCTAAACCTCTGTTAATTCACACAAGAATTTATGTAGACGTATGACAGAAATAAATCAGTCTAGTTAGTAATGATTGATTGAAGCTGGTAATGTTTTGTTGAGATTGTGAAGTTGTTTAATCAGATTGTGAAAGATTTAATGTCTTTTATCTTCAATTGATTTCAATTGATTTCACATGAACACCAAGCAGTGTTATATAACCCAGGCATTTTTCTGCATACTATTACATAAATCTTACCCATTTCATTTACATATAACTTACAAATATGGATCACATTAAGTTTATCAGTTTGTTTATGTAAAAACTATGCAATCCAAATGGATGGAAAATTTGAATGTAATTCAATTACATAAAACAAGTTTAGACTGAAATATTTTTTTGAGTGCAGTTTTTGGAGAAATATTTTAAAAGTCTAGTTCAAACAAAGCAAATGTGCCAAGTTGTTAGACGTGACCTTTGTATTAATGTTGGTTTCATAAATATGAAAGCATCTATGTGTTCTGTTTTTGTGTATGAATTTGAATATGAATTTGAATACGAGCAGGAGGAAATAACAGAATGAGTTTTCTGAGGTAGATGAGCAGATAATTGTCATTTACACTTTTGACTCTCAAATATTTACCTGTCTTTACCCGAAGATCATTTGAAGATAAACTCATATCAGGTAAGACACTCTTGAAATACGTCATTGATCAGATGAGAATATAGTGCTTTAGTGTCACTATCAGTCTCGCAGTTATTTAGTCTTTTTTACTGTTAGTGAATCGTGTTTCAAGTAATTTAGTCTACATGTTGTGCGGAGGAAATCCTCAGCTGCAGATCATCTAATCTCTGATATTCATCATGATAATGAAGAATCAGCTTTTCAATACAACTATACTGCATACTGAACAGTGATTTATGTGTTATATTGAGTAATTCAGTTTACAGACAGACATGGAGTCAAAATCAAATTTATGGATAGAACAGACATCAGTATTCAAGTGAGAACTAGATCACTTTTTTAACACTTGGCACAGTTTTCAGTCTGTGTTGAATATCTCTGGAGGAACTAACAGTAACACAGCTAGAATGAATGTCTCTCCTCATCACAGTCTTTAGATTCACTTACAGGATTACAATTGCAAAGCAGCGGAAAATTTCCAGTAAATTTTCTGGAACCTTTCCATGGGAAGTTAAGTTGGAGAATTTTGGTAATATTCCAAGTTGGACACTTAATGAGAATTTACAGGAATTAAAGGGGATTAATTGGAAATTTGGGGTAATTTATACAAGCTTTCTCATAGGCCAACAAACATAAACATTTTGTTTGGCCATATGCAGACATGCTTTGTACTGTAGTGTGCACTTGGCTTATTAAGTTTTCTGTCGGATGACTTTTTCATCAGAAAAGTGTTTGAGCATAGAGCGGTACTCAAGGATGTCTATTTTTTTTAGGGACTCGAACCAGAGACTGAGCTCAGTGGGAAACACTGTCTCCTCACAACAAGAAGGTCTCTGGTTCGAGTCTCAGCTGAGCCAGAATGTCTTTCCTTCACATCTGGTTTCTCTCACAATCCAAAGATGTGTGAATTACAGATGCTAAGTTGTCTAGAGGTGTGAATGTGTGTTTTACTGCCTATGGATGGATCCGTGGCTGAGGTTTTATTTTTTTAACCTTGTACGGAGGTTCCATGAACGTCTATATCGGACGTTGAGAAGACGTCATAAAAACTTTCATTCTGGCTCCTCAGTGGACGTCTTTTCAACATACGACTTTTGCGACAGACAAAAAAATACCCTTGGCAGATTATTGTTGAAGTAATAAAGTTTAAAAATGGAAAAAAAAGTTATAAAGGTTTAAGTTTATGAAAGTGATTTATGAACATAATTTTTTCAATAAAATATATATTTATTAAAACATGTTGGACTGCTAGAAAAATGATTTTATGCTAGAAAAAGCCATAAATCGAAACAAGTTGTGTTCCAAATTTGAGGTTGATATCTCAAAAAATGAGCTTTCAGTGTGATTTTGTTTGGGCGCAGTACCGAATTTCCCCCAGTAGATGCCAGCAAACTCCACTGGTACACACAGTGGTTGGATTTGTGATTTGCAATACAGTAGTTTCTCTCTCTCAAATATTACACATACACAATTTTTTTTTATTACACACATACAAACCACACTTACCAAAACAACAACACAATTATAGCTGCATAATTTATCCAATTGGCTCCATAATACACAGAAGCAGAAAACAGAAATAAAGCAAGTATTTGCTTTATAGGCCAAACAAAACGGCACCATCTGGTAAAAATAGTATTAAAAAAAAAAAAAAAAAAATACTTTTGAAGCCTTGCCAATAGAATGAAAGCCTATTAACAAATATTGCTTCATTCTATAGTCAAATGGCCCTGGGATTAAAAATTGCTTGTAGGATTTTCCCCGGCGAAATCCATTCATTTCAATACCAATCTGCGTTTCAAAGTGACATCTGTGTAAGAAAGTTTCATCGCTATGCCATTGACAATATAAAATGGACACTATTTATTGCCAACGAGATTGCTATTCGCGAATGGCTAATTCCGATTGTAAACAGCTGGCAGGAAACATAAAAGATAGCCTAGTTGAAATATCAGTGAAATGAGGAGCAGGTCGGTATTAATCGATCTCCACCACCACCAGCCAAAGATGAGTAATATTTTACTGAAGGGACAGAGGTATTTCACTGGGACTCGTGACCCCGTAAAAAAGAGTGACGGTCCTGCAATGAGCACAAGCACAAAACTCTTCTTCTTCTTCTTCTTCTTCTTCTTGTGACGTTTATTGGTGGTGGGCAAGCCAACTTTTGGTGCATTACCACCACCAACTGAAGTGGAGTGTGGAGTGACAATGAGAAGGATTAAAAAAAAATCCTTATATTCTCCTGAAGTTTCCTGTATCTATTATATATCTTATTATCATTCTTCTGAATTTTCTATTGCCTAATATTAGTACTAATCTCATTTTATTTGCGCCTTCTGTTTGTATCTTTGTTTCCAGCATTTGTCTCTCTTTACTAGCCTATATGCTCCACTGTAATAAAATATGCTCCACTGTTTCAGTTTCACCACAAGATCTACATAACCCAGAGGGGTGCTTCCTGATTTTATGCAAGTTTCCATTTAACCCTCTATAGTATGCAATATGATATCAATGAGGAAAAAAAAATATATATTTGTGTTGTTTTTCCTGCTTAAAATTGGACACTTTAACAAAATCAATAAACATTTTCATACAGTTTTAATTTAAATAATTTAAATAAGTTTGTTGCCTCGAGGCAACATTGTACCACAATGGAAAAATTGAAACATTTGGCATTTTCTTGTAGAAAAAAAGAAATATATTTATTGAAAACATCAATTTCTTTAACTAAACACTTGAACAAACAAACTTCTTTCAACTTAATTTTGATCTGTCAGTCTGGTTAGTAATAAGTGAAGCTGGTAATGCTGTTTGTGGAGTTGTTTAATCAGATCTTCAGAGATTTAATGTCTTTTATCTTCAGTTCATCTAAGGCTGTGGCTGAAGAAAGTTGTAGTTTGTGTTCTTATTTCTCTTTCTTTCAGTGCTTGTTCACAGCAGGTGTTTGAATGATTGAAAGAATGTTTCAGGAACATCATACTAACCTTCAAATAACATTCTACTAACATTAAGGAAACTGAACATTTTCATGTTCTTGGAATGTTACAAATCAACGTTCCTAGAATGTTGAATTTTAGATCAAAATTAAGTTGAAAGAACGTTTGAGGAACATTATACCTTATAAAAACGTTCCTCTAACGTCAAGAAAACTGGACGTTTTTTACGTTCCCAGAACCAACACTGAATATTTAGAGAACGTTCTTATAACAAAGTTCTGTTAGCTAGGACCGTACCATAGAGGGTTAAAGATGAATGTCCTAATCTTAATCATGTTATCATTACTTCTTCTCTTCTTTTAAAGTCACTTCCAGTCTCATTATTTGGTAATAATACTTTCTTTTGGATTTTATACAGATGTCTACCTGTCTTCTCCATATCCCATTTATGTTGCCAAGATTTAATAAAAGCTTTCTTTATAATTGTCTTTGCTTCTGCTTTACTGATTTTTACATCAATTTCTACATTATTTTTATTCAATGATCTTTTAGCATGTTTATCTGCCATTTTGTTTCCATTTATTCCAGCATGTGCTGGGACCCATAAAAATGAAACAACCCTGTCATGAGCATGTATTCTATATAGCAGTTGCATTATTTCTATAATAATATCTTGTCTGCAATTTGATTGACCCGACTGAATACTTCTTAAAGCTGCCAGTGAATCTGAGCATAACACTGCTTTCTTAATCTGAGTCTCTTCCAACCATTGTAAAGTATGACAATAGCAATCGATTCCGTAGTAAGTAGTCTGGTGTTCTTTTTGTAATAATTACTTCTTGTTGTGGTATAACTATTGCTATTCCTGTCTTATTGGATTCTGGATCTTTTGAACCATCTGTATAAATTTGTACATTGTCATAGTACATCTGTTCCATATAATGATTTACTTCATTTATTGCACCACTATTGGATTTTTCCACTTTTAGTAAATACAGGTCTATTGCAGGCATTTTAAATAACCATGGTGGGAGTGCAGCTATAGGCACTGCATCACTATATTTCCTATTTACTAAATCCATTGTTTGTGCCATTTCTTCTGCTATCCACCCAATGCTTTTTATATTTGTTCTCTCATGCTCCCAGCATTCTTCAAATATCGCCTTAGTTGGATGCTTACTTACCTTTTAAAGATACCCAATAAGCCATTTTTAATTGCATCCGTCTTTCTTCTAATGGCATTTAACCCATTTCTACCTGCAGAGCAGCTCTGGGTGATGTTCTAAATGATCCGCAGCATATTCTCAAAGCTTGCCTCTGCACCTTGTCAGTTTTTTCCAGTACATGCTGGCTTGCTGATCCGTATGCAATACATCCATAATCAATAGCAGACCTAATAACTAACACAAACTCTGCAGTCTCTCTTTCTTTTCACAAACAAAAGTAAGATACAGTAGATTAATGGCGCCACCTTGTGTCTCTAAATGATTATGACTCTCTTCATTTGGTGCAACATGTGCTGTAAACTAACAAATACAGTGTTTCCACATGTGTTTGACACAAAAAGGAAACAAACTAAAGTCATGCATCAGTATCTTGGGTAATTTGTTTGTTTTTCCCTCTAGACTGTAAAGGAAACTCGTCCTCTGAATTATTTGTTTATAAAGAGAAATACGTCTGAATGACCAACTGACTATGGCTCCCTCTCTTCATAAAGGTGAGTATATAATAAAAGTGCTTCTCATTGCAGCAAAAACATTTATGAACTGCAGTCAGATGATGAATCTCAAACTCAAAACTGCAATTCAATCAAATACATTTTCATTAGTTTTTTTCTTCATATTTCATGACAGGTTTTATAAGAGCACAGACTGTCATCTTTGTCATGCTGTGTAAGTCACTAAGCAGTGTTTTTGTTTGCTGATCTAATGATTCTGGTGCTTGATGATTCAAACTGAATCACTCTTAATGTGACACACTTCTTTCATTCAGATTGAGCTTGAGCTGTGGCATTAATGTATTGAACAGCCAAGATATCTGTTTCATATATTGCATCTTTTGTAATTTGTTGATTAATTTGTATTCACTGTAATTTTTTCAGATGTTTTGGCCCGTATAACTGTCACACAACAGACAACCGCAGCTGGTAAAGTATAGTGCTGTGGTGTTTTGACTGTAAATGAGCAGATCTGATTGCTGAGCTTCTGTACAAATGTCCAGTTTTTCTCAGCTCATGTCTGCAGACAATGTAGAAATGAATTTGGGCCTGTATTAACATGTCGGGAAATCAGTGTGTTTCTGGTGATTATTAATATTTTTCTACATTTTTGAAGGAAACTGTATGTGGACAGCTGATATTAATGTTCACTTGTATAACTCAAGTTTGGCAGTTCTGCTTCCCCTTTATGGAGTAATTCTATTAATGGGAAATAAAAATTGATAGAAATAGATAGGAATGACTAAAGCTGCACTTCTGGATAGATTTTATAATAATTTATTAAAATAATATTTTATTAACAATAACGTATAATGATTTATTACAAATATTTTCGTTACAGCTAATCTGTCTGACCCCTGCTACAACTACACTGTGCTGGATGAACCATGGAGATCCATCAATAATACAGATAACTCCAACATATGTGATGACTCTGTCCCCTGCAGTGGCTGGTATCGTCTCTTCATTAACAATGTGAGCGCTCAGATCCCAGACACGTGTGTTCCTTGGGGTAGCTGTGGCACTCTTGTCTCACTGTGGATACCTGATGGACACCCAACAGTTGAGGATGGAGTCGTCACTCGAGATGTCTGCGGTAGCTTGAACATTTACTGCTGGTATTACGGGTGTTTTCCCATTAAAGTCAAAGCCTGTCCAGGCAAATATTATGTCTATGAGTTGGTTAGTCCAACTCTCTGTGATTCAGCATACTGTGCAGGTAATTATATTTACATGAGCTCTTAGTATTATTTGTGTTTGTTGATTTATTGGTATTCATCATTCATTATTTTTTCAGATGTTACTATCATCAGCAGCACCAATACAACAGCCATACTAGAGATGACCTCAGCTGGTAATGTAGTCTGATGTTTCCTCTGTTGGGTTGTGTTTTGACTGAATGTTTGTGGATCTGTAGAATTGAACAGATGTGTGAGTGTGTTTGTGTTTCAAGACAAGAGATAAAAGAGTGTGTGAAATGTGCAGTTACATTATTATAGACATTTTCTTGAACATCTGTGCACAAGCTGTTATTAAGAGAAATCATGTTTGATAGTTGCCATAAGGTTGCATCTCCAACGCATGATGATGATATGATTATTTACATATTTTGATCAGACTGAAAGGAGGTAGAGTGAGATTTTAGTTTCATGTTTTTCCAAATTCGGTAAAACTTTACAATAAGGTTCATTAGTTAATGTATTAACTAACTTGAGCAATACATTTGTTACTGTATTTACTAATCTTCGTTAACGTTAGTTAATGAAAATTCAGTTGTTTATTGTTTGTTCATGTTAGTTCACAGTGCATTAACTAATGCTAACAAGATTTTAATAATGTATTAGTAAATGTTGAAATAACATTAACAAAGATTAATAAATGCTGTACATGTGCAGTTCATTTTTAGTTCATGTTAACAAACGAACCTTATTGTAAAGTGTTACCCCAAATTCCTTAAACATTGTTTTGGTCGTTCTCACACTCGTGGTCACATGGCTGCATTTTCCAATATTGTTCTTTTTGTGTTGGATCAATATTTCACAAATTGCATCTTTCTTTCATTTTGACTCCTACTGATCTGTCGTGTTTGGTGAATTTTAATTTTTCAAAATTTTGCAGTTTATTGTATTATTGTCTTCATGTTGATTTCTGTCATTGCAGGTATAAATATAACACTGCAGAAAAAATGCACCGTAAGTTGAGTTTCTGAAATTGAAGATCTGAACTCACGGCTCCTATCAAAAAACTAGAGTCCAAACTAGAGCAGTGCAATACATTCTAGATGTGTGCAATGTTAAATATGAATGTGCTTTTCTATCAATTGCTGATGGTTTTGCTGTCCATATAAGCTGCGCATGCTCTGCTCTGCATTCCCAAGCCTTTTGAGAGAAGGAGTTTGTGACTCACTAATTAATTAAAACTATATATTACTATAAATTCCCTTGTCATTTGAGGTGTCACATAAAGCTTACATAATAAAATGTTGGAAATATGTAACAGTCCATCATTCATTTATTTGCCAAATCACCATCATTTTCTGCAGTTACGGAGGGTTTTGGGTACGCGGGTCCACAACAGCTCTGGAGCCTAAACTCTCTGTTGTTATGAGAATAATCATCATCATTGTTCTGCGTTCTCATTGGTCTGCTATCAAATGAGGGATTTAATGTGTTGGGAAATGTGAATAGCTCGCCCAAGCAGAATTAAATTATAAATAATTGTCATATACAGTAGATATGAAATAGCTTTACAGTCTTTTCAATCACACATCGCTGTTATTTGTTACAAACATAAACTTTTATTCTAGTACTTCTGTGACAAATATTTATTAGCTCGGATATAAACACTGTTTACGGTTGTGAGCAAAATACAGAAAAGCAGCTTTTGAAAGTAACTTGATGCTTCCAATAAAGATCTTCATCTTTACACCAGTAGGTGGCCATAAATGTTTAAAAAATGTATGTGTCATTGAATTATTCATTCAAGAGTTTCATTCAAAAACACTGCCTGTGTCTCATTTCAGAGGCACTCAGCATACCCGGTTAAAGAAGTCACCACTCGCACACAAAATCATCAAATTCTTCTCAATTCTTCTATAGAATGTCTTGAAAATCTTCTTGAGCAGATCGAGAACATTACAGCTCAAGAGCTTCCTTTGGATGTAAGTCTTGAAGAGAAAAATGATCAAATAATCAAATAAAATGTAATTGTCAGTTACATAATGACTGACATCACAGTTGTGATTAATCTTGATATTTACATGTTCAGTAATTGTATTTCTGATCAATTAGATTGTGACCGTCCTTTTGAATATGGTGCTCAACGCTTCAAAGATTTTAAAGTCATTATCAACATCATCAGTCAGCCCAGCTGAACTCGCCTCCTTTGGAAACCGTATGTTAAAAACCAACGAGAAACTCATTTCTACATTGGTGAAGCCGACAAACACAAGTGACAATGTCAGTTTTGCTCTTGCTGCTGTAGGTGAGTGGAGATACAGGTATTGTTGATGATGTCAAATGTCAGTATTTTTGTGCAAATTCATGTCATTTGGTAGATGCCTATCAAATTATACAGATGTCAACACTGAAATTGTAGGTTGTGTGACACTTTCATCCACATAAACCATGAAAAAGGAAAATACAACCGAAACTATACATTAAACACACACAAATGAACAAAATAAATAAATAAATGTTTGTGGTGACCACATTGTGCTTTGTGAATCTTTGCTGCCTTGAGCATGAAACAATTCATATTAGAGACCAAATTCAAACTATAACACCAAACGTCAGTGCAGTTTATGGTTATAATCAGAGTCATTTTTGTTTACTTTACAGTGTACAGTTTTGTTGTTGCTGTTTTGGGTCACTGCTTAATGTAAAATCTGGGTTCTGAAGCAAAATTGGTTGAGAACAAAGCACTTAAATATATGTCATCAAACTTCGACATCTCAAATGAGGTCTAACTGAATTATAACAGCCAGACAAGCAAAGAGAAAAGATGGTCAGGTGGTGTTGGTTATGTTTTCACATAATCATTATTTGACCTGAATCACTGAACTCATTTAGAGCCCAATCTGTGAGTTAGATTTACATTATTGATAACAGCAGCTCTGTGATTCTACAACAGAAGATCAGCTTTTTCAATATAATCCAAAGGATTTCTTAAAAGTTGTTCTGATTCTGATCAAAAAAAATTATATATATTTCATTTAGAGACAGACATCAAGAATAATTTTCTGCTGTAGAATCACAGTGCTGCTGTAATCAATAATGTAAATCTAACTCAGAGACTGGGCTCTAAATGAGAGAGTTAATTTAACACGAGTTTTTGCTGTGTAATCAGAAGTCATTTTATGTATTTGTCTTTTATTGTACTTTTTTTCATTTCATACATTTTTTTATTTGGACGTTTGTGCAGAATGCATCGACTTTAATTTTAAAAAATCTGCTTATACTGCTTATTTACATCTGCTTAACTGCTTATTTTCTAAATCAGAGGTTGAAGTCTTCATGGTTGGACCAAATGTCACCTTAGATAAAATCCCTCGACTTGACACGACAAATTCTTCTGTGGACATTGATCTCATTGGGATCGCCAAGAACAACAATGAAACAAGTATGTGAGATGGTTCAATAAACATTTTTTTAGAAGATATAAAGGTTTTTCATTGTGTTGAATATAAGTTTCTTGTTTCTTTCACACAGGATCAGCTGCTGTGGGTTTCGTGAGTTACAACACAATGGAGAATCTACTGAAGCCCGACTTCTTCAACACATCAAATGACACGGTTAAAACCATGATGTCCACTGTGATCTCAGCTACTCTTCCCAAAACCACCAACACTAAACTCACCAAACCAGTCAACTTCACCCTCAAACACATCAGAGTGAGAGACTGAAATGTGTTTCTGACCTACCTGAGAACTGATGAACATCTGAAAACATCTAATATTCAGTGTTGTAATATTTTCTGCTTGTTCTTTCTTCTTTTTGCAGGAGTTTGACCCCAGCGGTTCTCTGTCCTGTGTGTACTGGAACATCAGCAAGTGGATTGTAGATGGTTGTTCTGTTTCAGAGACCAACAGCAACTACACTGTGTGTTCCTGTGTTCATCTGTCGACATTCGCTCTCATCATGCAAACCAGCAGACCACCAAAGGTACGAGAACATGTCAGACAGGTGAGATTTACACCAATGATGGAATGGTGTGTCTCAGGCCTGATACCAGAAGATTGATGGATATCATCATACCTGTTGGAGTCATACCAACAGACTAGTTAATTAGTAAGGCATTGTGATGTAGATGGGTTTTTTTGTTGTTGTTTTTTTACATTTTGTGTAAAGATTTTTAGCAGATAAAAATAATTGACTTTTTAAGCAGTTTACTGCAGTTAGCTCTGTAAACATGTTTCAAGACAATTAGACAAACTTCAGTTCTGTTACAAAGTGCTACCAGTTTGAGGATCCACATGCAGCTGTGTAACAGGCAATTGGTCAAAACACTGTGCAGATAATCCAGACAATAAACACTAGGGCTGAAAACACATGCAAACAGGTAAAATCCAAGACATCAGGCAGAATATAAAAACTAAAACACTGGAAACCAGGCCTCAGAATTGCAATGTAACATGAACATACAAGATTTTACAAAAAATGACAGTAAACACAAAGTTTATATAGGCTGGATTAACAAGGATAATGATACACAGCTGAATCTAATCACACATAAGTTCAGGCAATGGGAAATGAAGTTTAGGTCAGATGAACAAGGCACTGAATCCCCAATTGCTCCCAGGGCGCCACACCAAAAACGGCTGCCCACTGCTCCGGGTGTGTGTATTTTCAGAGATTCACTTGTCCCTAATAATATTTGCAAAATTTACAAACAGAGGTGATTAAGAATTTCTCGAATTTGTTGTTTTCTCAGGACGAATCACTTCTGAACCCGTTGAATTTGGTGTGTGTGATCGTGGGGCTGGTGTTCTTCAGTTTGTCCCTGTTGACCTTTGCCCTTTGTCAGTGGAGGCCTGGAGTGAATAATGTGGCTCGGATCAACATCTGCATCAGTTTTCTGCTGGCTCACCTTCTGTTCCTGCTCACACAACAGTTCCTGAGCCTCATATGCCATCTGCAGGTGAGAATGATGAAGGAGCCCTACAGCTCAGCACAGCCTCACTGAGAATCATCATAACCGTCTCTCTTGGTCTCCAGGTGTTGTGTGCCGTGATATCAGGTGTGCTGCACTTCCTCTTTCTCTCCGGCTTTGTGTGGATGTTCATTGAAGCTGTGCTGCTCTTCATCTGTGTGAAGAACCTATCACAGATCAGCTCCAAAAAGAGGGAGGTGCTTAGCAGTCGATACCTGTGTGTGATTGGATATATGGTTGCTCTGGTTGTGGTGGCCGTCACTGCTGGGGTGGCTCCTGAAGGCTACGGCAGCAAACAGTGAGTTTAGTTTGAGTGGCTCAGTGATCCACACGTTCATCCATGTTTGTTTCCATGTCATCCATCCATTTTTTTTGTCTCCATTTTCCTCCAAACAGCTGCTGGATTAAAATGTATAACGTTTTGTTTTGGAGTCTTCTGGGACCTGTTGGCATCATACTGGCAGTAAGTAAGTTTTTATTAAAAGCAAAACAATGATTAATGATTAATGACTGTTTTTTATCTTACTGTGCAGTTAAACATGATTCTCTTCATCTGCATCATCATCAATCTGATCTCAACTTTGAAAAATCTGAACGCTGAAGTTTCACAGATGAAACAAACCAAGTAACACACATTATTATTTCAACACTATATATATATATATATATATATATATATATATATATATATATATATATAAAGACATTACTTATCTTTCTCTCTCTGCAGGATTGTGGCATTTAAAACACTGTGTCAGTTTGTGGTTCTTGGTTGCTTCTGGTTTGTGGGTTTCTTCACTTATGACAGGAAGAAGCTGGAGATCCTCTTCCTGATCTTGAACTCCCAGCAGGCAACCTTCATCTTCCTAGTTTATTGTGTCCTCAATAATGAGGTCAGACATCACTACAGACAATCTATCAGAAAATCAACTCACGTACTTTATATTAAGTTCATTTTTCATTTCCCATCTTCTGAAATTAATAAGAAATTTCCTTTATGCAATACAATTTTAATTGATTTTGAAATATAACCTGAACATGTTCGGATTTTTTTTAACCAGGTTAAAATAATCTCTCATCTCATTCTTGTCCAGGTCAGGCAGCAGTACAGGAGGTTCTTCAGATGTCTTTGCTGTACTCAAATCGAACACCATTAACCATGTCCTCAGAAACGCTGAGGACTACACCATCCAAATTCAGGAGAGGAAGTGTCATTATTATAAATGTGATTCTATCACTACTTTGACATTAAATGATAGTCTCATCTACAAATTTCAGTTAACATGATAGATGTTTACAGCTGTCAATACTCTTATGTGAATCTATATATTTTTAGTGCAACATTTCTTTGGTGGAGGAACTGACATGATTTTTAGAACCATGTATACTGGATTGATTTATACTTTCAATACACTTAAAAATTAAGAAGAAGCAATTGTTTTTCACTTTAAAGTGTTTTATTAAAGCAGTGTGATATCTGTAACATTTCAAATCTTGTTTTCTTTTAAACAATCTATTTAAAACTCTTTAAAAGGGACCTATTATGAAAAATTCACTTTTATAAGGTGTTTGAACACAGATGTCCCAGATAGCAAGCAACCATCGAAATAATGTTAAATCAATGTTAATGTGTCAACGTTAACTGAATTGAAATTTCAACAAAAAATCAGTGGTAATGGCATTGAGTCAATGTTACAATGTGATGTTACTTCAACATCATGCTTGCACTCTCAGAAAATGAAACACAACAACTACAACTGACTTAAAGCCACACAGCCTGAAATCAACTGCAAATAAAAGAAGACAATACATCTCAAGATCTCAGCAGTGGATGATTAAACAACTCCACCAAAAAAAAAAAAAAAAAAAAAAAAAAAACATTACGAGCTTCACTTATTGCTAACCCGTTTGACTTTATTTCTGCCATTCATCTACATAAGTTCTTTTTGAGAATTAACAGAGGTTTAGATGTTGTTTTATTGAAAATGTTAGTTGGGTAGTTTGGCTCTTGGCTTTTTATGTGAGTTTGTGGTATTTGTAACAGTGTCAAACTGCCCTAATAAAGAAAAAACTGATCACCACAATGGTGACCAAATTGTGACATTTTCAATAAAACATCAACATCTAAACCTGTTAATTCTCAAAAAGAGCTTCTGCTGAGATCTTGAGAGATTTCATGTCTTTTATTTGCAGTTGATTTCAGGCTGTGGCTTTAAGTCAGTTTTAGTTGTTGTGTTTAATTTTCTGAGTGCAAACATGATGTTGAACCAACATCACATTGTGACATTGATTCAATGCCATTACTATTGATTTATTTATTTTTTTTAACATTAATTGCAGGTGCAAAAGCGATACTGATTCAATGCTGTTAACATTGACACATTAACATTGAATTAACATTATTTTGATGGTTGCTTGCTGTCTGGGGTGTGTCCAGTTTGTGTAAACAACCAGCCTATAATGGTAAAAATCCACCCACTCCTTTTTATAATCCCCATAAATCAAAAATAGTCTCTCCAAACTTTCAGTTGAGCCGCAGCAGTCCGCCATTTCTGTTTCCTCGATGTAGCAGCTGGAAATGTTCAATGTCTGCGCCAAAAAACATTACAACGCTGGATTTGCACACACGATTAACATGATGAGTTAAATCAAATCAACTCCACAACAGCTACATAAATGTATCCACTGAACATTCAGAAACGTCCAGTTGCATTCAAAAAGTTGTAACTTCTTCCTGAGTCTCTCCATCAGTGTCCGACTCTGGTTCGAACATGTAAAAGGCTGAACACAGCTACAGACAATTTCTGACATTTTGGCTGTGTGATTCTCCAGTTTTGTTGTGGTTGAGTATTCAATGCGCGAGCTGTTTAATCTCTGCCCTCTTCTGGAAAGGGAGCAGCAGCTCATTTACATTTAAAGGGCCGTGTTTTTGCTCACGCCCAAATAGGAGCAAAAACTTCAAAGATACACTGGGCACACCAGAGACTTATATTAAACCTTGTGAAAAGTGGCATAATAGGTCCCCTTTAAAAACAGCTCATAACACACAGTATCTGACAATCAAAGTTTAGCTATTGCCTTTATGCAAAAGATTTAAAAGGGAAAAAGTAATGAGAGAAAAAAACAAAAAACAAAAAAACAAGTGCCCCACAGAATTTGTGAATCGACTTGACACGACAAATTCTTCTGTAGACATTGATCTCATTGGGATCGCCAAGAACAACAATGAAACAAGTATGTGAGATGGTTCAATAAACATTTTTTTAGAAGATATAAAGGTTTTTCATTGTGTTGAATATAAGTTTCTTGTTTTCTTGTGAAACAAATTCAATTTCACAATTCAAAACAATTAGTAACATCAAATACCTGTAAGAAAACAGATACAAAATTGTATGAGAAATGAACCACAATATCAATAGTTTGAGTCTTTTATAATTATTTATTTCATTTTATTTACAAATTTGTCATCTAGCTGACTTTGTTTGACCATATAACTTCTCCATCAAGTGCTGTTTCACGTTCTTAGAAGTGGGAGGATCCGAGCACGGATTGCTTTGGGCCACCACTATATTGGAAATAAATTTTAGTGGCATCCCTAAATGGTCACAATTAGACCATATTAGAAGAAAAGGGACAGGCTGCTTTCACAGAAAGACATCCCTGAGGTGTCCAAAGGATCAGACTGCTTATAGGAAAATATCATTGTAGCCCCACACATCACAACATACTCTACTGTCCATCTTTGGAATAAGTAAACTTAGATATGTGTAGTTCACAACAAAACGCTGGCCAAGAGGTCGCAGATGGAGACTTTCTGCTGGACTTGACCCAAAGGAAACATGGGTTCAAAATGTACATGACACAGACAAGTAACCAGTCTAGTCCAGCAATGTTTTGGTTCAGATAGACTCTCATTGGCAGTACATTACAGAGTAACAGTTCAACAATTTCAGCACCTCGAGGGCTCATTATTGGGGTGAGCTCAAATATTCATCCTTTAAATACTATGAAACCAAAAATTCCCAATGGCAACGGCTCCAGCTTTGTGGTATACACAGCTCAAGAAGCTGGCAAAACATTTGCGATAGTGTCCTTGGTACTCTGGCTCAATCTTTCAGGAAACTTGACCTCGTATTCGACAATCAAGTCCCCACGGCGATCTGGGGATTTCGGAAGAGGAAGACCTTCCCCGGTGACACGCCGTTTCATCCCGGGACGAACAATGTCTAGAGTTGTTAAGTTGACCGTGCGACCATCCAGCGTCGGAACATTAACCGTGCAACCACAAAGTGCCTGAGAAAGTAGAGAAGAACGGGATTAGAAAAATACAAAGAGAGTAAAAAAAGAATGAACAAACACTTAAATGAAGAAACTGCCTTACCTCTTTGAGTGTAATTTTTGCAGGATAAATTATGTCCGATCCATCTCGTCTGTACACTGGATGTGGTTTATCCTTCACCACAAACACCACATCTGCGGGGATATTTGTTGGCGTCTCATCACCTTCCTTGGGGAAAGTAATCTTGGTTCCTTCTTTCCAGCCTTTCTTCACTTCCACTGTAAGGATCTTGTCCTCAGAACGTGTCGTTCTTCCGTCGGGATTCAGGCGCTTGCGGGAGATCTTCATCTTCTTGGTGCAGCCAGTCAACACTTCTTCTAGACTGACCCTCAGGTCGTGGGTCACTGGAGGGTCCTGTTTTTTCTCCAGTCTCCCACCGTGACCGCGTGTGTTAAAGGAGTGTGGGAAACCGCCCATGCCACCCATGCCACCCATGCCAAAACTAGCAAATGGGTCATCAGTATCCATGTTCTCATCCATGCCGCCGTTACGGCCAAAAATGTGTTCAAAAGGGCTTCGCCCTCCAAAAAACTCTGCAAACATTGCATGAGGATCACCTTGGAATGTGTAGGTGAAATTACCACCGCCTCCTCCACCGCCAGGGATGCCTCCCTTCAATCCTGCACATGGTAAACAAAGATGGATATATTACAGAATTGTAAAGTGTTGAATATAAAATTATAGAAAATGTATAAATATTGAACCAAGGGACCAAGTGTACTTTTTACTAATACTGAGAATTTATTTATTTATTTGTATGGAACTATTCATTACCTTGATCACCCAACTACATTGTTCCTAACTGAAATTCACTGCAACTAAACTTTTATGCATCATTAATACTATTAGTTATTATAGTTTAAATCAAGGCCATAATCACCATAGACATTTAGGGGGACAGGAAGTCCTGATGGGATAAAGTTTTAAAAGTTACATTTTTGACATTTGGTCCGTTTCAGTAGTCTATGTCAAATGTCAAAATGTTTGAGATGACCAATCAAATCAAAGAAGGCGGGGCTTACTGTTCACAGAAGATGAGTGCGAATACCAATCAAAGTCCCTTTCAACAAGACGCTTTAGTTTTTGCAGTGAAAGAGTGCATGGTAGGGTGTAAGTAGATGTAAATATAGACCGCCTTCCGTATTCAACATATAAAGAAAGTGTAAAACTCTCGCAGTTAAAAAAGCTTACGCTATGTCCTACGCCTTCCTTATTCAACTTGTGTAAAAAGTGTAACTGACGCATCATCAGTTTACACCAGAAGGCGGTCTGGTGGAAGCTAGATCATTTACTTTATAACTTGTTCAATATGGATTTTTGTTTTTTTACACAAACATCGCTTCACTTCAGAAGGCCTTTATTAACCCCTCGGAACTGTGTGGAGTACACGTTTATGATGGATGGATGTGGATGCATGGATGCACTTTCTTCAACTCATACTTGTTCATACTCTGTTCAATGCCATTAAAAAGCTCGGATGGATATTTCTTAGGATATTTATTAATATTTCTCCGATTGTGTTCATCAGAAAGAAGAAAGTCATATACACCTAGGATGGTTTGAGGGTGAGTAAAGCTTGGGCTAATTTTCATTTCAAAGTGAACTAATCCTTTAAATTGATTACTTCATAACTACAATAGACCTGGACCATTCTTATTTCTTTTTCTTTACTCTCTGAAATCCCTTTTAATCGTTTAATTCCTTTAAATAAAAATATCAATAGCATCCCCTTCCCCATGTGTAAAAACGAAAAGAAAAAAAAAATACAAATAAATAAATAAAAACATTGCTGTGGTTATGGCCTTGGTTTAAATTATACTTTATATTTTACCTTTTTATTCCTCAAAAAATATTCTAGAGTTGTATACAAATTTCTAGAAGGGGACAACCCTAGCCCTAGGCCAGACTGGCAAGAGAAGCTTGCTGAACAACACTGAACATGCACAGAACTGCTGACAGCACTCCGCCTTTTTCTACCACGTGACCATCAGAATCTTCCAGCAAGCACAACATTCCAGAACGCGCCGCTCAAATAGCCAATCAGAATGCATCATCACAAATCAGATCTATTTAACGTAACTGTACAAAGCTTAAGTTTATTAACATTTTAGATTCACTAGACTGGGTTGATTTTCTCGACCTAAAACGCAAGTTATGTAGCTATACATACGTGAATGCTGTCATCATCAACTAATCCAGTCAGTGATCTCATTTAAACACTAGATAATCTCTAGACACAACTGTTTAACATTTGAACGAAATTATTTAAAACTAAATGCTAAAAGTGTCTCTTAATTCAATCTCATCTCAGTGTCATTAAGCAGAGCAACAATTAGAGCCGTACGAAAGGTTACATCATTTTACTCACCTTCTTCGCCAAACTTGTCATAAATGTCTTTCTTTTTCGGGTCACTCAACACGTCGTATGCCTCCGCGATCTCCTTGAACTTTTCCTCGGCGCTGGGCGACTTGTTTTTGTCCGGATGGTATTTGAGCGCTTGTTTGCGATACGCTTTCTTGATCTCATCATCAGATGCGCCTTTCTGAATCCCCAAAACACTATAATAATCTTTCCCCATCTTCACCATTGAGCGTTTATTTTCTTTAAGTAGATATTCTCCAAAAATAAAACAGCGGTTTCAGACCAGTCCTGCTTGCGTTGCGTTGTTTTTCAGTTGAGTTCGGTTCGCATCAACTTGATAAATTAATCGTAGCAAATAGGTCTCAGAATAAATTTCTTGCAGAGCTGTTGTCTCATCCACCTGTGGTTTTTATGCCCTGCCTCGCTGCGGCACGTCCATATTTGAAACCGTGAGGAAAGTTCGAGAAATGTCTCAAAGTCTCTGGTTGTTTCCACACCCAAATCACGTGAATATGCTGCTCCACCCAAAGACCTGCAGGACACCGATTAAACCGAAACTAAACTGAGCTAAACTGAAATAAAACAAAATGAAATGGATGCCTTTCACAAATAAGAAACTAACTTGCGTCCCAAACGACGCACTATATAGGCTACACTATGCACTTATACACTATGCAAATACACTATGTACTTATACACTTGTAATGCGTGAATTGTAAGGTTATTTTGTCATTAAACATCGGAGTCTGATACCGTCTCCCCCTCAGCAACTTAATTAAAGCTGCGACAGTTGAGTGCATGAAGTGTCCAACATTCCACACTTCGTTATTTCCGTTAATTTAGTGCATCATCCGGGTATTTAAAGTGCACTTTTTGAATCTTCATAGAATAGTGCATAAGTACGCGAATTGAGACGCACCTTATGGCAGTGGAATACACAAATGTAAACACGCCCGCGTACGTCATAACGGACACTTTTCGTCTTAAGTCGCGCATTTGCATAATCCATTTAAAGTTCTGACCGAGTGACCTACAAAATACATTCTTCAGTTAGTGCGTTTTTTTTTTTTTTTTTTTTTTTTTTTTTGCATCGGTCTAATTTTTAATGATAGGGCCTATATGAAAATAATATTTTTAATTTATTTTATTTAAGCAAATTGTAATTTAAACATCTCTATTTTTCTTACATTTTCCTAATATAAAGTTTTAATTATTTAAGAAATTAATTTATTGAGTTTTATATAAAATACATTTAACAGAATCTCTCTGTTTTTTCTTTTAAAAATTCCTCTCTATAATAATCTATTAAAAAAAATGCCTTCTTCTAATATAAACTCAAACAATTTCAATTAGCTTGGTATTTTACTATAATTGTTTTATAACAAAGAATTGTTGTCTTCAAATTACTGCTGTCACAAGCATGTTTTCGCCTCACATCACCACTAAGCGGCGTTTAATGTTTGTTCAACGCTTCTTGTGTCTAGTCGGATTCCGATTGGTTTCTAGGTCAAAAAGGCGGCTCTGATGCGTTTCACCAATGACAAGATCGAGCGTAGGTCTCCGTATTTGTTGGAAAACGCTCAGCACTCAATGCTCATTGGATGTGCGGCATCTTCCGTTCCTCTTGATTGGACTTCGTGCTTGTCTCTCACCCTGCTGGGATAAGCCATTCAAACTGCAACAATGAAGCATTACGAGGTAAGATATTGTTACTGATTTTCAGAGTTCTCATTTTATAGGCGTGTGTGTCTCAGTTGATGCTATTGAGATGAGGAAATGATCATGCCGTGTTAAAATGAATAATCTACACACGTTATAAAGACATTACTGAGGTTGCAGATTATAGAGAACACACTATGTGACAAGCACCTCGGCCTAATAGGAAATAATTGCTTGGTATGTAGAATTTTGAAACGGACAAGAACACACGCGCATTCTGTTAGATCACAGATTATGCATACTGGACCTGAAGTCGGAATGGGAGATGTAGTTTGCATTAAACGCTCCCCTCGACCCAAAGAGTCATACCGCATCTCAGCAGACTCTGAAACAACCCCTGTCCTATATTACGACACAGTATGTGTAATAGGAATATCGCTTGCAACATAAGAGGTGGTTGTTGCAATTAAATTAATCCTCGAGATAGGCCTAAGTATAAAATATCAATGGCTTTTCACAAACGAAATGTAGTTTTGAGCACCTCGTGTGCACTTGACTGACTAGTGATTTAACGTCCCTTGTATTCACTAGTCGTTCGGTGTTTCAATAAACAAGTTGTAATTTCTAAACTAAAACAAAGGTGCTGTGACAGGACGGTGAGTATTCACTCAAAAAGTGTGTTCACGTGGGACTCGATCGTAGAGAATCTTAGCGCTCCATAAACCCGGAAGTAGATGGATGTTTCTGGGTGAATTTACTATTTGTGCACATCAAACCTGACCAATGAAGAACCGTAGTCTTTAAGGATATTTTACATGCTGATGTAACACTTTGGCACACATTTAACATGTAGGACATGTTCGGTCAAAGTCTTGTTGATAAAACTGACATAAGCAATGTTCTATGATATCCACAAGAGGACGCCAAAGGTTTTGAAGATCTCCCAGGGACATAAAACATATAATAAGTAACTAATAAATCAAGAAAGAATCAAAGAGGCAAACAAAACTAACATAACAACATATAAGATCAATTAGAGGTACATTCGTGTTCGTTAATGTCGATGCTGAGCGCGCGGAAACCACTCACGTGCTTTTCTTTGGACAGTTTAACGGTCGCTCCTTCTGTCTCCTGTGTGGCGTGTTTCTGTAGTTCGCCTCAAAGTAAACTTTAAAGTAATATTGGTTTTGTTCCTCGCAGTTCTCATTTATTTGGGATTTCTCTCAGTGGCAGTGGGGTTTTCCTCCTGTGTAATCTGCTCATGCCCCTTTCAAGTTATTAATAATCTCTCTCTTCCTCCACCCTAAAATAGTGTGGCTCCGAACAGCGCGGCTACCCGATAAACCAATGAAAATCAGGGTCATTTTTCACCGCAAAATTTTGAAAAGGAAGCCTATTTTTGTAGAATGTTTTTTTTTTTTTTTTGTAGATTTTTTTTTTTTAAATGATAACACTTATTTATTCTGATTTTATATATGACGAAAAAAAACAGAATAATAATTTCATTTAGCCAGAATGGGAGATTTGCTTAATTGTCATTAAAATAATGCAACGTATTCAAGCATTTTCCAGTATTTTCAAGCTAACTTCTAATCTCTCTCTCTCTCTCTCTCTCTATATATATAATGTTTTTTTTCTTTTGATTATTTTTATTTTAATTTATTTATTTATTTGTTTAAATATGACCAGAGCCCAGTTACATTAAGACTAGTCTTATAAGTTAGTCATTTTTTTCTTCTTCTTTAAATTTGTGCCTAACTTTTTAAAGTCAGTTACAAAAAAAAAATGTACATTGGCCTAATTTGATACCGAAAAAAGACTGACTGCCCCTTGACTAACTGCTTGTGGGCATTGTTGGGGAAAGTTACTTTTAAAAGTAATCCCTTACAATATTGTATTAACAATTACATAACTAATTGCGTTACTTTTTATGGATGCATTACATTACTTTCGCGTTACTTACTCTCACCTGGGCTGGGCTGTTTGTTCTAACAACAACAACAGCAAAAAAAGTTCTATTTTTGGCAAATGTATAGGCCTTTTCACACCAAAAGTGAAATTTAATAAGATTCAGGCTGATTACACATGTGATGTTTTTCTAAAGTCGTTTTTGCTTATTAGTATGGTTGGATCATCGAAGGTCAGCAGCGGAGATTTTGTTGTAAATATGAAAAGTTACTTGAAAAAAGTAATCTGATTACGTAACTCAAGTTACTTGTAATGCGTTACCCCCAACACTGCTAGTGGGTCATACTAGATCTTAAGACACTGTCTTAACATAATGGCTATGTTTATGTAAACACATTTTTGTGAGAATAACCTTTACATTATCATTATACTGGCAGATGTACCCCAGCACAATGGTGCAGACCTAAAATCTTAATACTGTAATGGTTCTGGTCTCTAGATAAGAGCATGGCTGGGCTCTGTTGCATTCGTGTGCGTGTTCATGTGTGCATCCATAAGGCAAGTTATAATTAGCACATATTGGGATGACTGGAGAGGGGTCACGTTTCCTCTGGATTTTCAGAGGAAAAAAAGAGAATTGGGTGCATGTGAGTGAGAGAAAGAGATAAAAGTTTTGTTTAATTGTTCGTGCATGTGTTTTTATGAGGGCTGTGGGCCAAATGTACAGGTATAAATGAACAAGAAGGTGACAAAAACATAGAGGAAGGGGAGGGTTGAGTTAAAGCGAGGGGGAGAGAGAGAGAAAGAGAGGGGTGGGGGCTCAGACAGACAGATTTATTTCCACAGCTGACAGTAAAGCTCATGCTTTCCAGAAAGTCCTGCACTCGTTTCTGGAGGTAAGAGAGGAAAGAAGTTTAAAAACTCAGAGAAAGTGGATAAATAAAGCAGACAATATGGATGCCTTGGCTTTAGAGGCCACTCAGCCCAAAAAGGCTCAGAACGGGGCCATGCTGGCAATACCCGGGCTTCCCACCCCGGCCAAACGCAAACCTGCTAAAAAGACTAAGAAAGCTGTTGTCTTTTTCGAGGTGGAGATTCTGGACGCCAAGACGAAGGACAAGCTCTGCTTCCTGGACAAGGTAGGAAAGACACTTGCCTTCATTTGGATATTTGAAGTCCTGTATGCATAACCCTATCGAAAACCATTTTAAACAACATGATCTCATGCATAATTATGCACATGCACATTTTACAACCTCATATTAATTAAAAGACAATATGGGATGTTTGTGCTTTGAAAGGTTTATTTGTCATGTATATTTGTTAATACACTATTATAATTTATTATTATTTTTAAAAATGATTGTAATTTTATTATATCATAACTATTGTCATTTTATATTTTTATATTTTCTCTTTTCATTTTAATGTTTTAGTAATTTAGTTGTGTTTTGGCCAGTTTTATTAGTTTTGTTTTTTTAAATGTGTATATAGTTTATATGAACTTGTATTACAGTAGTACCCCAACTTAAACTACACGAAAATTAGAAATGTTGCCTTGGCACCTAACTGAAAAAAAAAAGTTTTGTTTTTAATATTATATTTCAGTTAACATTTACTTTAAGAAACAAATGTTTTTTGATGGGTTTTAGTTTTAGTTAACGATAATAACCCTGCACAGCAAAGCAATTTATGAACTGCAAAAAAGCTAAAATACTATTAAAAATGTGAGGAGAACTCAATGGAAAACGGCAACCAATCTGTTATAAACTTTGCCTTAGAATTTCAAGAACCTAAAAATCTTCAAAATCAGTGCTATTTTTCAACTACCCAATTATGCTACCTCATAACCATTAGCTTCAGTCAATTCACTTTCTGTTTACTCTTGATTATTTTCAAATGAATGAACACATTTTCCCCACTGTAAAATGTGAAGTTCTCATCCCTGCAGTGGAGCTATCTATAGAAAATGCCCTGGCCGTGCGCTCAGGGTTGTGGTTTACTCTTGCATGGAGCTGTACCTCTGGCTTGAGGTCTTGCTGTAGTCGTCCCTGTAAGGAGGTGCCGTAATGAGGCCTCTAGAATGTCAGGAGCCGCGCTGCAGGATTATCGAGGATTGCACTCGTATGTCCTTGGATTAACTGCCGCTTCCCCTGTGATGTCACTGGCTACTGGTGTTGTGATGTCACAGAGGAATGCTAGCCTGCGATGATGACGTCATACGTACAAGGCAGAAATAAATGACCAGCTCAGGAAGATGCTTAAATACAGACTGTTTTAATATATACTAATTACAGAGAATGACAATGAGTTCACTCAAGGTGCTTCAAAGGGTACTTTCAATGCTAAAAAAAAATAAAAATAAAAATAATATGTTAATAATATGGTACTTTTTGTAAGTAAAAAGCCTTGCATGAGAGCGGCGAGCACCAAGGTTGTTTTTGATCCTTAAAGGTGCAGTAAGCGATTTCTGAGAATCATTGTTGAACACTGTTGATATTTGAAATCAACCCAAATAAACACACCCCTCCTTTCATTGCTCCGCCCCCAAAATGCACAGTGCAAGAGTGGGTGTCTCTTTACCATAGCAGAAGTGAAGCAAAATAATGCTTCATGAAAAATGAAGTGAAAATGACGAGGAAGAACAAAAAATGAACATGCAGTACACAAGTATATACAACCAGGAGTTCATTGTTAGTTGGCAGCACCACACACTCAAAACCAATGTTCCCATATGGAGCAGAAACAACCTCAGCTTCTGTTTTCAGGCCTTCCCGCTTCAGTCTCTCCAGTGCTGGAAAGGGTCCTAAAGCTCTTGCCTAATCATAACCCTTTCAGTGACATTCCTCTAACATTTCTCTCTTTCTGCAGTTTTTATTCAAATCTCCCTCTTGCTCACACTCTCCCCTCCCCCATCTTGACACGCCCCCTACTGCTGATTGGCTCACTCTCCTACCTCATTATGAGTGGACACACCCTCTACTTTTAATTTGCTCACTCTCTTTCCTCACCATCATGTGTGGACACGCCCCCTACCGCTGATTGGCTCACTCTCTCTCATCCGCCATCATGAGTGGACACGCCCCTACGGCTGATTGGCTCAGTCTCTCTCCTCCCCCATCATGAGTGGGCACATCCCCTACTGCACCTTTAACACTGTGAAACAGAATTACAGACATTTCTTAAGCAGGAGTGTCATATTGCAGTGGTTTTCATGATAAATACATCTTTGACCATATTTATTACAGCACTGAGGTCTTGCATGTTCAATAATTTTTTGGAGTATTTAAGATCATGTAGGTTGGAGAAAGAGGGGAAATCATTGGCATTGTGGTTTTGGAATAGCAGTTCATGTCTCAAATTCAATTAGTCCTGCTTTCAGTTGGTTTCACATTCAGTAGTTATTTTGCTATACTGACAGAACATGCACAAACATACAAAAAAACATAAAGCACTTTCTTGGAGGAATTGTTGAGGTGGAAGACATCTAAAATCTCCCAGCTGTTTAGTTAAAATCAACACCAGACCTTCGGGTCTTTCGTGAGATCTGGTCAGTTGGTCATGTTTGTGTTCGTGGGTGTGTTTGTTTGGCGTTTTGTTTGTCTCTCAGAACAGCTGCTGTACTAAAGTCACGTCGCCTGGGGATTGTAGCTAAATTTACCCCTCATTTCAGACACACACTCTAACATTTCTTTGATTGGCAGGTTGAGCCCAATGCCACTATCGGGGAAATCAAGTCCATGTTCCACAAGAGTCGTGAGTATAAATGAATTTCTGATCTTCACTCAGCTTTAACTTCCGTTTAAAAGTTTGGGACTAGTAAGAAAGACATTTATAATGTTACAGAAGATTTCTATTTTAAATAAATTCTGGGGAAAAACACTTCCATGTTCACTTCCATTAAACAACGCAACCGTTGTCCGCTGTTACAGTAATCAGAAGTGTTTCTTGAGCAGCAAATCAGTGTATTAGAATGATTTCTGAAGGATCATGTGACACTGAAGACTTTAGTAATGATGCTGAAAATTCAGCTTTGATCACAGGACTAAATTACAATAGAAAACAGTTATTTTAGAGTGTAATAATATTTCACATTATTACTGTTTTACTGTGTTTTTAATCATATAAATGCATCCTGAAGAGTAGAAACAATACCAACCCCAAACTTTTGAAAGGTAGTGTAAGTTTAAAACATGTGCATGTGTATTTTACTGTGCTGTAATTGTTTTCTTGTATTTTCCATGTTTGTTTCAGACCCTCAGTGGTATCCGGCCCGACAGTCGATTCGTTTAGATCCCAGTACGTATTGAACGTTTGTTCAACATGACTCCATTATCTCGACTGAGTGATTGGACCTTAGATCTGTGTCTGCTGACATTTACTGTTTGCATGATAAGAGATTCATTCTGTCAAAGCTCTTGCAGACTGTTTCTGAGTATTATATAAGTTGTCTGTGGTGTAGGTTTAAATAAGATTTACACCAAAATCAATATTAGGTTTTTACCAGACGGTACTAGATACTGTTTTTGGAGCATACAGCTGAAGTTAAGATGGAACTTGATTAAGTTAAGCCAAACATTGTACTGAGACTGTTCTTTAAGGGGTTAAATATAAATGATAGATTCTATTTTCACATTTCCATTGTACATCTGTATAGATGAAGGTTTCTATTAGTAGACATTTGCTGATGCATTATGGGTTTGTGGTGCAGAGGGGAAGTCTTTGAAGGATGAGGACGTGCTGCAGCACCTGCCTGTGGGAACCACTGCAACCTTCTACTTCAGAGACCTGGGAGCCCAGATCAGCTGGGTCACGGTGAGAGAACACACACACACACACATCTTAGTGAGGATATTCCATAGGCGTAATGGTTTTTATACTTTACAAACTGTACAGTTTATCCCCCTACACTATCCTTAAACCTACCCATCACAGAAAACTGTCTGCATTTTTACTTTTTTAATAAAACATTGTTTAGTATGTTTTTAAAGGGTTAGTTCACCTAAAAATGAAAATTCTGTCATTTATTACTCACCCTCATGTCGTTCTACACCCGTAAGACCTTCGTTCATCTTCGGAACACAAATTAAGATATTTTTGATGAAATCCGATGGCTCAATGAGGCCTCCATTGCCAGCAATAGCACTCCCTTTTTCAATGCCCAGAAAGCTAATAAAAACCTATTTAAAACAGTTCATGTGACTACAGTGGTTCAACCTTATTGTTATGAAGAGACAAGAATACTTTTTGTGCACCAAAAATAACAAAATAATGACTTTATTCAACAATATCTAGTGATGGTGATTTCAAAACACTGCTTCATGAAGCTTCGAATCTTTTGTTTCGAATCAGTGGTTAGGAGCGCATATCAAACTGCCAAAATTCACGTGAACTATTGAAGTTTCAAAACACTTATGACGTAACGAAGCCTCGTTTACTGAAATCATGGGTTTTTGGCGCTCTGAACCACTGATTTGAAACAAATGATTTCGTTAAGCCAACAGATTTTATCAAAAATATCTTAATTTGTGTTCTGAAGATGAATGAAGGTCTTACAGGTGTGGAGCAACATGAGGGTGAATAAGTAATGACAGAATTTTCATTTTTGGGTGAACTAACCCTTTAAAGCTATTTTAAATATGAGGACTCATTAAATGTTCTCATAAAACATGTTTATGTCGTAATACCAGTGTAATACCCATGTCATTATACAAATTTGTGTCCTCATAAGTCATGAAAACAAGCGCACACACTTATACACACATGCTCACACTCTCTCACAATCACACACACTCACACACTCATTCACACACACACATACTCATGCACTCACAATCACACACACACACACACTCTCTCTCTCACACACTCACGCACACACACACACTGTGCAAATGAGCTCATACCAGAGACGTTAGTCAGGGTAGCCACATATTAAATTTTTGACAGGAGTGAAAATGAGGCTGTGAGGGACAGAATACAGTGCGTTCAATGGGTTGTACTGTTTTTTAATAACAAACCAACTGTTCAGCTGACAAAACATTCAGTCGACAAAAACTCCATCAAACAGTTTAGAAAGTTGTGAGTTGTGAAAATGACATGAGAACAACGATAAGATTCCAGCGACAAGCAATTTGTCTGTCCACATCAGATGTGACACGACTACAAGACATGACAAAATCAATCAAAAAGCACAGCCATTCAGAAGAGTGTGGGCGGAGTCTCTCTGCAAAGCACACGCAGCCAAATGGATAAGTACATAATCAACTTCATAAATATTACACCATTTTAACATTATTAAAAATACATACCGAGTGACTGATACAGTCTTTGTAATAAAATAGACTTGTTCACATTGAGGTCACAGTTTGAACGTTCTTAGTTCATTTATTTTCAAGATCTGAGGTGAATTATTCATTGTCGCTTTCATTATGGCTATAAAGGTCACGCAAAATGATATTAAAACTTGCATTAAATTCAAAAGCACATATTCTGTACTTGATATCATCATTGTCATACTCTGTATGTTCTTGTTCCAGCTGCGACTCTAAGTCTATCCCTCACAGCTTAGTTTTCATCCACATTTAATTTAATATAGCGTCTAACCTGACTTAGGCAAGATTTCATCTGACTGTTCGTGTAAACCTCAGCCAGAGCTCAGTGTCTACTAATGTTATAATTTCACTCGAATACAGTATCTCACAGAACACCCCTCACATTTTTGTAAATATTTTATTACATCTTTTCCTATGACAACACTGAAGAAATGACACTTTGCTACAATGTAAAGTAGTGAGTGTACAGCTTGTGTGACAGTGTAAATTTGCTGTCCCCTCAAAATAACTCAACACATAGCCATTAATGTCTAAACCACTGGCCACAAAAGTGAGTACACCCCTAAGTGAAAATGTCCAAATTGGGCCCAAAGTGTCAATATTTTGTGTGGCCACCATTATTTTCCAGCACTGCCTTAACCCCCTTGGGCATGGAGTTCACCAGAGCTTCACAGGCTGCCACTGGAGTCCTCTTCCACTCCTCCATGACGACATCACGGAGCTGGTGGATGTTAGAGACCTTGCGCTCCTCCACCTTCCGTATGAGGATGCCCCACAGATGCTCAATAGGGTTTAGGTCTGGAGACATTCTTTAGAAAGGCAGTGGTCGTCTTGGAGGTGTGTTTGGGGTCGTTATCATGTTGGAATACTGCCCTGCGGCCCAGTTTCCGAAGGGAGGGGATCATGCTCTGCTCATTCATGGTTCCCTCAATGAACTGTAGCTCCCCAGTGCCGGCAGCACTCATGCAGCCCCAGACTATGACACTCCCACCAACATGCTTGACTGTAGGCAAGACACACTTGTCTTTGTACTCCTCACCTGGTTGCCGCCACGCACGCTTGACACCATCTGAACCAAATAAGTTCATCTTGGTCTCATCAGACCACAGGACATGGTTCCAGTAATCCAAGTCCTTAGTCTGCTTGTCTTCAGCAAACTGTTTGCGGGCTTTCTTGTGCATCATCTTTAGAAGAGGCTTCCTTCTGGGACAGCAGCCATGCAGACCAATTTGATGCAGTGTGCGGCATATGGTCTGAGCACTGACAGGCTGACCCCCCGCCCCTTCAACCTCTGCAGCAATGCTGGCAGCACTCATACATCCATTTCCCAAACACAACCTCTGGATATGACGCTGAGCATGTGCACTCAACTTCTTTGGTCGACCATGGCGAGGCCTGTTCTGAGTGGAACCTGTCCTGTTAAACCGCTGTATGGTCTTGGCCACCGTGCTGCAGCTCAGTTTCGGGGTCTTGGCAATCTTCTTATAGCCTACGCCATCTTTATGTAGAGCAACAATTATTTTTTTCAGATCCTCAGAGAGTTCTTTGCCATGAGGTGCCATGTTGAACTTCCAGTGACCAGTATGAGAGAGTGAGAGCGATAACACCAAATTTAACACAACTGCTCCCCCATTCACACCTGAGACCTTGTAAAGTCACATGACACCAGGGAGAGAAAATGGCTAATTGGGCCAAATTTGGACATTTTCACTTAGGGGTGTACTCACATTTGTGGCCAGCGGTTTAGACATTAATGGCTGTGTGTTGAGTTATTTTGATGGGACAGCAAATTTACACTGTCACACAAGCTGTACACTCACTACTTTACATTGTAGCAAAGTGTCATTTCTTCAGTGTTGTCACAGGAAAAAATGTAATAAAATATTTACAAAAATGTAAGGGGTGTACTCACTTCTGTGAGATACTGTATGTGCATTTATATATGCTTATGTGAGTGTTTGTGTGGCTGTGTGTTGATCTGTCTCTCTTAACTGGCCCGTTTAGTGTCTGTCACATTATCTCTGTGAGAGCATGAGATATTTATAACCTGGAAACGTGAACGTGTTTCCCGACAGCTGAGAAACTCAGCTCATGAACGCGTTATAATGCTTATGTACCGTTGCTCTCTCTCTCTCAGGTGTTTCTGACGGAGTACGCCGGCCCTCTGCTGATATATCTGATGTTTTACTTCCGAGTCCCGTTTATTTATGCACCTAAATATGACTTCACCACCAGCAAACACTGGGTCGTTCAGTAAGTCTTAACGCCACAGCAACAAATGCACAAGAAAATGCTTTTAATTTCACAGTTGACATTTTAGCATTTACTGTCATAACAATAAAGAAACATCTTTGATCCGCTCCATGCAAATGTTAATATCCTAGAAATTCTGTTTGTTTAGTGTCTATTTCTGTGACATTCTGCCACAGTAAAAGCTTCAGAGGGCTGATGGGTAATTCAGTGTTTTGTTGTTGTAGTTTGGCATGTATGTGTCATTCCTTCCACTACGTTAAGAGACTTTTGGAAACATTGTTCGTCCATCGCTTCTCGCACGGGACTATGCCGCTACGCAACATCTTCAAGGTGAGATATACAACTTCTCAGAGGATACACACACACACACACACACACACACACACACACAGAGTTTGTATATATTGAGTTCATCAGTGACATTTAAGTGTTTTTCTCATGATGTATGTAAATATATTTGCATACTAGATGCATGCAAATGGTTAATGTGAAATTCAGTCATATTGCTAAATTATGGCATAATAAAGATGTCATCTTTCTTCAGATGTGGTATGCATCGTTCAGGAAATTATTAATGGCGAATCAAAACCTGTATGATTGATTCATGATTAATCTTTATTTCTCTCTGAGCACACATCCTGCACTGAGCTTATACTACGCTTAATAATAAGAATAATAATAGAGTAAAAGAGTTAATAATAGTTAATAATGCAGTTAATAATAGTCTGCTCTGATTGGTCAGATGGCCCAGTCTGTTGTTGTGATTGGTCTACTCGGCTCTGATTGGTCAAATGGCCCAGTCTGGCCTGTATTCACCCCCGACAAAACATTGCAAAACGTTTTTTAAACGGAAACAGTGGTGCGTTGAACACCCTGTTCTGATGACGCAAGAGTTGCAACTATGGCAGCTGAGAAGGCCATTCTTTGTGTTCTTTTTAAAGAATTGATATGCTATATTTTTAATATAAAACTCTTATGACAAACATGTTTTTTCACTCCCACCAAACAAGAGAAAACGTATCTCAAACCCCGTTGCACACTGTTTCCTGGAAACATGTCGTTCAACCCAGAAACCGTAGCAAAACGTTGCGCACCGGTGTGAGCTTGAACATGCACCTGTTGTGATTGGCCTACTCTGCTCTGATTGCTCAGACAGTCCTGTCTGTTGTGATTGGTCTATTCTCGCTCTGATTGGTCAGATAGCCCAGTCTGTTGTGATTGGATGCTGGAAACCAAACACCCGTTACTATATCTGAATTGCAGCTCTTCCTCAGCACTTGATACACAGTGATACAAACAGTAATGATGCTGTCGTTGTTCCAATGGAGTCCATAGGCTGGCGTTATGCAAAATTTTTACATGTAGGTTTGTACGGGAACCAACACTTGAATAATACTGCCTTCATGTGTTACCAGAATTACCATAATTACGAGTTTCCTAGTTAAAAATTGGACTTGAACGCCCACGAGTCGTATTTACCACTGGGAAGCTCAGGGATAATTTTGATACCCAATTTCCTGAATTGTGCATCCCATACACTTTAATAAAGAATAACCAGTCACAGCAGCAGTCATTTTCCTCTCCACCATGGTTAGTTTCTTCCGCAGCTACATGGTCTTGTCAGTAAAATACTGCATATTTACATATACGAGTAATCATTTGAAGCATATTATGTTTTATACACAGCAGAAATAGCCTGTTTTTGACTGAAATTCTAGAATTGTCAGCAACCTGACTATCTAGATAGCGCTGTGAATGTATTTATGGTTGTCAATGAATGGGATGCTAAATATCATTATGGCTTTAATAAGATTTTTCCCCCCAAAATAGGGAAGAATAAACCTGGTGTCCTCCATAATTCCTGTTCTTTCTGACAACAAAGCTCGTAATCACGACTTGGAAGAAGGACATTTACGATAGCTTGCGGCATGAAGGCAGCGTTACTGACGACTCGTTTCAGCAGTTCAGAATCAGTTCTTTCTTTTGGGAGAAAATATCTCGATTTACTCTGCAGACCTACATTCACAAACCGCTATATTACAAGTTGTCAATCTTCCTGTTTAGCCTGTCATAGTAATATTTTTAGATATTATCAGACCTTTGCAGTAATATTAAATCATGTCATTGTGTGTTTTTGCAGAACTGCACATACTACTGGGGATTTGCAGCTTGGATGGCTTATTACATCAACCACCCGCTGTACACGCCACCCAGTGAGTCCTTACTAACCGCTTTTGGCTCAATGTACTGTTTCCTGCTTTTTTGTTTTTGCATTCATTTATAAATTACACTGGCATTATCTGGTGGTGTCATTTCTGATGTCAGCAGATAATTGAAATGTGTGTTCAGCTTCACGGCTCACCCTCTTGTTTGCATTACAGCCTATGGAGAACAGCAGATCAGACTGGCACTCATCGTGTTCCTGGTAAGATCAGCTCTTATACAGGATCAGTGTGATACAGTATATCCGTGTCATAATGTGCGTGATGAAACTGATCTCAGGTCAAAGACTAATGATCTCTTTATGGCCACAGTTCTGTCAGATCGGAAACTTCTCCATCCATATTGCCCTGAGAAATCTCAGACCACCAGGTGAGATCCCATGCTTAAATTCTGGTTTAGATATACACTTTCTGTAACATGTTTCTTGGCTCATTATTGGATCAAGACTGCCAAAAGTAAGGATTTTTATTTTTCTTCTGCAGGATCTAAGACCCGAAAGATCCCGTACCCGACTAAAAACCCCTTTACCTGGATCTTCCTGCTGGTCTCTTGCCCCAACTACACTTATGAGGTCCGGAAGTTCTCCGCTCAGATGCACACATTCAACTTTTTATTGAAAACTGTGCTGATTCACACTTGTAGTTAGGTTCGCTTGGTTCATTTGGTCTGGACTAAAAAAGAAAAAAAAAAAACATTTAGTCTTGGTCTGCTTAGCGTTCAGATTGGCATTTTTATCACCAAACCAAAAGATACCGAACCTAAAGGCGCATGGATACGTTCACAACCTGATTGGTCGGCGTTTATGACATATTGCCTATTTTGAGACGGAACTTACCGAACATTTAAAACAATGCTGTGTGCTGAGATAAATGCACTCGTTGTGTTTGAACATATGGTGGTATTTTGACCAGCTGAGAATTCGTAAAGAGCTTATAAAATGTGTATTCTGTCCTTTTTAGGGTTTTGGTTAGTTTAGATGTCTTTGGTCCGTGTTGCGTTCATATATCATTCGAACCACACCAGAGTTTGTTTGGAAGCGGACCGAGGGCTTTTTGAACCGCACTAAGGGTGTGTTCACATTTGTCATGTTTGGTTTGATTAAAACGAACCCTGGTGCGATTGCTCTGTTAGTGCGGTTCATTTGAACGTGTGAATGCTGCCATCCGAACCCTGGTGCGCACCAAACAAGCAGACTGAGACCGCTGAAAAGATGGGTCATAGTCGCGAGTTTGCCCATCACAGGCATCGGACGCCTGTCTCCACGCAGCAGATCTTTTGTGTGAGTCCCACCGCTGTTTTGACTCCTTTACACATTTTAAAAGCTCTTCACGAGTTCCCAGCTGGCCAAAATTACCATCATATGCAGGCTACGCACACAAAACAAGCACATTTTGCCCAGCACACAGCATTGTTTTGGATGTTCGGTAAGTTTCGTCTCAAAATTGGCAATACGTCAAAATCCGATCAATCCGGTTTTGAACAAATCCCCATGCCTTTCGGTGCTGAATGCTAATTGGACCAGGACTAAAGGTGTGTTCACACTTGCAGTATGGTTCTGTTGGTCCGTTGGTCTTTACATGTTTTTGGTCCGTGTTGTGTTCATTTATCATTCGAACCACACCAGAGTTCGTTTGGAAGTGGACCGATACACATTTGGTGCGCACCAGGGTTCGGATAGTAGCGTTCACACATGCTCAAATGAACTGCACTTACAGAGCAATCGCACCAGGGTTCGTTTTAATCAAACCAAACATGACAAGTGTGAACACAAGGGTGAAGCTCACGAAAAACATTAAACACCTCAAATCTTAAGACAAAAATGGCATTACAAGAATGCAATCTACCATTATGATATTTGCATTGTGAATAATTGTCATGACACCCTCTCTCCCAAAATTTGTCATTACTGTTACGTGTAGTTTATTTTATTACATTTTTTTTTTTTTCATTAATATTTAATTAATTGTGGCTGAACTATGTTTTATATCATAACTGAATTTCCTCTGGTCTGTGTGTGAACACAGTTGGGATCGTGGCTGGGCTTCACTCTGATGACCCAGTGTCTGCCCGTGGCGTTCTTCACCCTGGTGGGCTTCATTCAGATGACCGTGTGGGCGAAAGGGAAACACCGCAGCTACCTGAAGGAGTTCCGCGACTATCCCACGCTCCGCTCTCCCATCCTTCCCTTCATCCTGTAGGACAGTCACGCAGTATTCCTCTCATCTTTTTAACCTTTCTTCTCTCATCCTCCCCATCGTCTCCCTTTTATACTGCACATGGTCTGCCTCCATTCGTTTTACATCCTTTAATCTCTTAAAACGGACTGATTCTGAAGTCTACTCAGATCCAGAACCTCGAAAGCTTCATTCTAATGGCTTAATATCGCCCCCTATTGGTTGGATGATATCTTTATCATCATGAAAACTGTCAAAAGCATGTCCAGATCATAATTCCATCAAAATCAAGAAGAAAGAAGTAACTAATATTTTGCACAAAGACAATAGAGCACATTTTAAGACCATAATTGACATTATTTTCATAAACATGCCATGAATTGTGAAAACATTTGTTGAAGAACAATTTTAAGTATTCAACACAATAATAAAATCATTGTGTCTGGTCAATGTGAATTATTTTGTATTGTAGTACTGAATATATATTGCATTACAATAATGAAAATTTAGAGAGAAAAGAGCATACTTTTCATGAAAGCAATGTCACAACACAAAAGCTTTAATGGGTCATTTACTTTATGCAAAATATTTTTTCCCCCCAGACCTGGACGTTTCTTCATTAGATTCCCCTCATCTGGTATTTAACATCTATAGAAGCTTTGAGGGGAAACTGGTCAAACATGTATTTACAGTTTTCCCCCTCTGTATCGTGTCATTCTGTATTTTGAGTGCAGTACATAATAATGATCTCTGATATGCACTGACAATGTGATAGCTGTGACCTCAGTAAAGATGTTTAGTTCTGCTTTAATTCATTGTGATGATCTCAAAACACTAACAGGAGGACTTGAAGTATCTGGTCAAAGACCATCAACTGTATTCATCCCTGTAGAGACGAGTTTCCTTCAGACACGTCACACTGTATGTGATTATTAGTACATGTGAAGCTAAAGGTAACTTGGTGCAAACTGCAGATGTTAGATCTGTTTTGTTGACCTAACAATTTATATAAAAGAAGAAAAAAAAAATAACATTGTCTTGTGATTTGTCCAAATATTTACAAATGGTAATGTTCAGTGTAATTAAAGAAAAGTGTGTAACATTTTATTACACTGCAAAAAAATGCTCTTCTTACTAGTTTTTGTCTTGTTTCTAGTCAAAATATCTTAAAGTTCTTAAATCAAGAAGCATTTTCTTGACAAGTGAAAATTTTTACTTGTCTTGTTTTCAGAAAAAATAAGTCAATTACATTAGTTTTTCCTTAAAACAAGCAAAATAATCTTATATCAAACCAAAAATTAGATATATAATCTTGTTTTCAGTTTGGATTAAGATTATTTTTCTTACCCCACTGGCAGATTATTTTGCTTGTTTTAAGGAAAAACTCACTTAATTTTGAATTATTTTTCGTAAAAACAAGAAAATAAATTTTACTTGTCAAGAAAATGCTTCTTGATCTAAGAATTTTTAGATATTTGGACTAAAAACAAGACAAAAATTCTAAGTAAGAACAGCATTCTCTGTGTGTTTTAAGAAAATGATCCATTCTGTTGAGCTCACAAGATAATCTTTATTATTGAGAGAGCTATTTATATACACAGAAACAGGAGAAAATGATGGAGAAATGAATGAAGGCGGGATATTTATGCTGCGTTCGCCTCGATCCTCTTCTTCCTCAAGTTCAGTCTTCTCTCTCTCTCATACTCTTTCATCCTCATCACATAACTGCAAAGAACAAGACAAACTCAATAAGACAACAGTGTTTTAAGAAATACACCAATACATATTTTAAGCAAGCAAAAAAAAATTATATGTTTTTCCATGACTGGTGATCACCACAGAAATGTGCTTCACATAGACAAAAATAAATGTTCTTTATTGGCATTGATGGTTCCATGAAGAACATTTAACATCCATGGAACCTTTAACTGCACAAAAGTTTCTTTAATTTAAAAAAAAAGAAAAAAAGTTCTTCAGATTATTAAAATGTTCTTGACACTAAGAAAAAAAATGTTTCTTTTAAGAACTGTTCACTGAAAGGTTCTTTGGGATTTCGGTCATCACATTTTTAAAAGCACTATATAACTTTTTGAATTAATACACCATCAATCCTTCTTCCAAAACATGTTTTTGTCTTACCCTGATTCACTAAGGTAAGCCATTACCAATTATGTGTTTATATTTTAGAACAGGCAGGATGCTTTTGTGTGAAATTGTGTACATATATCACTCGCACGTGTCTCGTCATATCTGTACGTATATTTTTGTAAAAGTTTTTCCTCCGTAAAAAAAAAAAAAAAAAAAAGAAGCGTCCACACAAGCACGGTTTTAAAACCGTCCACATGAAAACGCAAAAACACGCTATGAAGCACTCTCAAAAGCCATGTTGGCCAATCGGAAGCCTGGACAAATGTTTATTACCAGTTCCAGTAGGCTAACAACATTGTCATTTTATTAAGCATTTTATTATTATTTTTAATTCCATAAACCAGAACAATACAATGAGACATTCATTCAAAGTATTGCATTCTGACACATCTGTTCCACAATATAATGGGAGAACTGTGCATGTATCTGTATACATGTGATAAGCCCTGTTAGCACAGATATTAGAAGAAATATTTTGGCTACGTCCATCATTGCACAGACTCTCCTCACGTAAACAAAGCAGCACACAATCTGACGTCAAAGATAACAGAGCACACTCCGATATCACTCGCCAAAATCTCTGGTTTCACCGTCTACACGACAACGCTGTAACCTGAGTTTCTAAAAATCTTCACCATGGGAGATGTTTTCAAAAAAGTTTGGTTTCAGTGACCGGTTACTGCGTTTGCGTGTGGACTAACAGCCAAACCGCGTAGAAAAAGCTGCGGTTTTGAAAATACCCATGTTTGTGTGGACAGGGCCTAAATCTCTAGTCTCCACAGAATCGCCTGTTTTGAAAAAAACGCCAAACAGGGGAGAGTCTGCTGGCAAAAAGAGAACGTAACAGAGCTCGTAATAAAACAAGAATCAACATTGGCTTGTCTTTTCTGAGATGGCGAGAACTGAGGGATTTGAAATGTAAAAGCGTTTTTATTACTCAACAGGTGAGTAAGGTATTTTATTAAACATAAATTGCCATATGTATCTCTTAAAGAGAGTTCATTGTAAAGCATTATCTATTGTGAAGGGTCATTTCATTATGGCTGTTGTAGTGCTGGAATTTATTTTCAAGGAAGTACCTTGTCTATCAATGGCTAAAGCTACAGTAACATCTTCAGCTAGTCAGCTTGAGATCCTTTCCATCTAAACTGGTTATATCTCTTGGTAGTGAGTGTTTTCTGAGCAGTTGGATAGCCATATTCATGTGTAATGTCACGCAGAACCAAAGCACAACCAAAACAACGTTCTTCCGCAAAATGCATGCAGTTTTGTTTTGACCGCTAGAGGGTCAAAAGTTACACAGTGGAGCTTTAAGAGTCTATAATGATTTACTTAGTAACAACTGTAGGCCATTCGACATTTAAAAACAGAGGACTTCAGTAATAAAGGTATTTAAATAATTATAAAAAAAAAAAAAAAAAAAAAAGTTGCAAAAACAGCTTTGGGTTTTTTTTTTTTTTTTTCGTATGCAGTTAATGACCAATTATAATAAAGTTTTTAAGACATATTTATGTATTCAGGGTAATGCTAAAATGTTTTAAATGTTACTCTTCTAAATTAATCTAGCAGGAATGTCAATTTAGTGTGAAGAGCAGATAACAGAATTACTTTTGGAACCAAATTAACTTTCAAAGGCAGATTTTTCAAGCCTGAGGATCCTGCATCAAACTGCTGATTTAAAATCAAAGTTAAAGTCTTAAATGGACCGCCTGCATCTTTAATACGTGTACATCTATGAATACGTGTTAGTATAGACTGATTGAGAAAAGCGTTTCTTACTCCTGATGTTCGCAGTAGTCCCAGTCATGTCTCTCATGTTTGCAGGCCAAGAAGTTGGGGAAGTTGTCTCTCTTGCACTTCATGAGTTTGAGCAGGTAGTGTGCGCAGTAATCACGCTGCTCCACCGGCAGCATCGCCAAGTTCATCTGCTCCTGCGTCGCCACCATTACTGAGAGGAGCACAACGCAAACAATTTGAGCTTCACAATAAAATAAAATAGACAATCTATAATGATATGTTATGTTCATTCTTACAGTCGGTTTTATTACATGACAGAAAAGTGAACAAGATATGACAGATCAGCATTACCTGGAGTCAAAGGGGAAAAAAGTTTGAAACCCTTCATAAATTAATATATATATATATATGGTGATTCTATTGTTCTCCTCATTTGTAAATGTCACTTTGGATAAATAAAAAAAAGCATATGCTAAATGATTAAATGATTCTAAGAAATTTAAATACATGCTTTAAAAAAAAAAAAAAAAAAACTATTTAAATAAAATAAAATAAATGCAAATGGCTAATAAACTACATTTTTGAGTGCAGAAATCGTACCTGTTTGTGTATGAGTATGACTGATAAACATGCATCACATTACACTGATTCTTGAGATAAGAGACAAAACATGTTTTAGAAGTTAACTTTTATTATTTAACAATACATTATTTTTAAACTGATATATTTGTAGACAAAGGTCTCAGCTAATGAACCATGTAAGGGAAATGTTTTTTCTGAAAAAGGTTTTTTTTTTTTTTTTTCTAAAAATGTAGGTTCACTTCAGAACTTAATTAGTCTCAACTCCGTCAGACACATTAAAAAGCATGACATTTTAATTTCCTTCATCCAACAACAGTGTAAAGTCTTCAGATATGTAATAATGGTGTTTGGTAAAGGAGCAAGTAAAAAAAAATTAATTCTTGAAATTTTTTTCTTGGGTTAGGGCTATTATGAACAATCCGGTTCCTAAATTCCTTAATTATCTACCCTCCTTTTTAATATTAAAGATATATAACCAATGTTCTTGGGTAAATCAGAAATGATGTAATGTAGTTTAGTTGATGTTTTAATATTTTAACACAATGAATTGAAAAAAGAATAAGACATTTCTTTCAAAATTAACAAAAACCTTCACCTGACAGTGTTACTGACGGAGTTGACAAACACTGACGGAGCTGACAAACACTGACGACAGAGCTGACAAACACTGACGGAGTTGACAAACATTGACGGAGTTGACAAACACTGACGACAGAGCTGACAAACACTGATGGAGTTGACAAATTCTGATGGCGTTGACAAATACTGATGGAGTTGGCAAAAACTAACAGAGTTGACAAAGCTCCAGCTGGGGCCAAATATACAGTATATGTAAACAGAATCATGAAACAACATTAGAAGATTTCCCCATATGCAAACAACATTAAATCACATTATATAGACTTTTTGAGACCACTTGTCAACCATGACGGAGTTGACAAAACTGAATATTATTCACCTTAACCACATGTTGTACAGTGGAGCAATTTTGTTTTCTTTCTCAGTTGTAGCTGCCTTAATAAACATATCAAAAATGGCGAGATTTATCCCACAACTATTTACAGAAACTATTACACCGGGATGACGGAGTTGACATTTTAAAGCTGTGACCGCAGAGACTTCAACATTGTTTGTATAAAATATTACAAAAATATAAAACTTCCAGGACTATGTTTCCTACTGTGAGATCCACAATGAGTAGGAAATAGGAAAGGGTCCTCAGAGTTAAAGATAACCATAACATTGCCTGATTTATTCATAATTATTTTTAAAAAATCTGACGTAGTTGACACAAAGTGAGGACACAACTTTGATAGCCGTTTTTTACGGAAAATATAATTCAAGATCAAGACTTACTTTTTGTATTGTTTGATATATATCTGCCTTTCAAATTAAATTCATATTTCTGAATTTGTTGCCTTTTTAAACACTTCGTTTGGCAGTTTTACATTGTGAACTCATGCTGAGGACAGGCTAAATTACATGTATTTTCCAAGTATAGAGCATGTATTTAAATATTAACATTATTTAAAAAAATAAAATAAAAGCAATGAATGGCCTGAATATCCAGATTTCCTTTAACTTTTATGTATTTTTATTTTGAAGAATTTATTTATTTTTAACATAAAGACGGCTTTTGTGTGTAGGACATATTTTGTCCCTTATCTCAAGAGTCAGCGATTAGATTATTAGTTTATATTAAAACTGTGTTAAAGGTATTGTGTTTTGGGGAACATTTTTCTTTAGTCAACTCTATTTTGAGTTATAATGACACCGACCCCTACAAAAACTCAGGTCATAACTCATAACTAAACACACATTTTGGCAGGAGCCTCTGGATTGGACCTGAGGTTCAAAGTCAATCTGAGGACCTAAAGACTCGCGGTTGATATTTAGAGACTTGATTAAGTCTGAAGGGGACGGATAATGTCTGAAATGCTCTGATGAAGTGTATTTGAGTGGTTTTATGTCACCTCTCTCCTTCCGCTCCGCGAAGCCCAGATTCGGGTCATATGCAGACGGCTTCTGCGGGTCTGGCGCCGCGTCTCTTTCCGTGATATAACTCCGCACGAGATGAGAACCCATTCTGAACGCAGTATATCACCACCGACAGCAAAAACAGTTTAACGTCCAACTACAGAGAATAACAATTCCTATTAATATGCAGAAAGCAAATCGATTCTGCACACTGGCAGTCGGTCACCTCCAGAACCATCTGAAGTTTCCGGTCTGCGCAGGAAGTAAACACGCGCAACGAGTAACACACTCCTGAACGTTCTCGACACTAATGATACCGTTCCGCCTCAAGATCTCCCTAAAGGCTGTTAAAAATTAACTCAAAAATCAACAAAATGAATCGCTGATGTTGCTGCTGCTTTCATAACACACGTACGTCAACATAACATACAATTTTCTGCCTCCTTCATTAATAAAAATGCAACAAAAGCGCAATCATTTAATATTTTTTTTTGTTTTCAGTTACTGAGAGACAGTTGACATTAGCATTAATCGGGATCTATTAAGTATGGCGTTTTATTAAATAATTGAGATTGACTTTTATCCCAAACTCGTTATAATGTTCCATAAAGGTATATTAATAAAATTGACATCTTAAGTGTTTACTTGACGAGCTAACTTTCAATGCTTCAGAAATTTCAATTAATTTCTAAATCCGAGAAGTGACAGGAAGCCCGCCACAGAAATTCAAAAACTAACGGTCAGTAAACTCGATTTGCATTTCTCTTCATTTAGGCCTAAAGTATTCATGCATGTATTCATGATTCTTAAAAGATCAGGCTAGTTAGATAATGTTATATATAAGTGGAAACGAGAAGAATATTTTGCTTATTGGCAGACTTAAATGGGTGAATCTGCAAATTTGTTTTGTGGTAAAAATTCAGGCAGCTAACCTAATCCCTTACGAAAATTAACCATGGTTAACCATTTGTATAACCAAAAAAAAAAAAAAAACATAGTTAAACTATGTTTTTTGTAGCAAAACCATGGTTAATTTGTGGTTACCAACTGTGGTTTTTTGGTTTTCAAAGTAAAACCATGGTTATTTTTCATAAGGGATATTTTCTTAGCCTAGTTAAGTTAATTGAATGTTTAAACAAAGTTGAGTTTACTGTCTTGTTTTGAATATATATATATATATATATATATATATATATATATATATATATATATATATATATATATATAATATTGGCATTATGGTGACATTTAAGACCCTGATCAAACATAACTGAACCTAACTGAGATCTTCAGAAGCGCTTGATAATTACACACAGGTGTTGTAGTAAGGACAGAGTTGGATGGGTCTGAACTCTGCAGGTAGGCAACATGGATTTCGAACAAGATTGGGCACCCCTGCCCTGAATTAGAAAGTGGTTTCTACAGCCAGAGGGGTTTAATTAAATTTCCTTTATTACTGTCAGACACACATTCACATCAACACATGTATTTAACAACATCATTTTAAAATTTAATGTGAATAATAGGCATTAAATTTAATATTTCTGAAATTTTTTTCTAGCAGACCTAAAAGAGATCATAATCTCTTACTTATAAATCTCTTACTTACTATAATCCCTGTCAGAATGGGGAAAAAAAACATAAAGATATATTTGTTTTTCACTATTAATAATCATAATGTGCAAATTCTAGTAGCAAGTGAGTTTCATCTCTTCTCTCCCTGTTGCACACACCAGGTGTTGGGCTGGTCGAGGATTGTTGACCTTGATTACTGATAGAGATCATCATCTCCATCATTTCTGAAATGACCCTCAGAGCCTTGGCCTGACCCTTGACCTCCACCTGACTGAGCTGCTGGAAACCTGAAGATGAGTCAAAGAATGAAAGAGATTGAGATATGAAGTGGCATGAGATACCTTTGATTTGTGTGTTTGTTTAAGTACCTGAAGTTCCCGAATCCACGGCTCTGCTGAAGAGTCTGAGCAAACATCTCATACTTCCGTATGTCATTATCACTAACAGACCGACGAGCAAATCTCATGGCTTCCTCAAAATGATCCTTCCTGATCTCAGGCACCGGGTCATAATCGTCATCCTGGAAACAGTTATGAAGGTATAAAGCACAGGTATGAATCATGTTTCTTTTTTTCAGAGTATATTATCACTGGCACATGAGGAAAAGCAAGAGAGGTGTATGTATTTCATTCAGATAAAGTGCCTCATACTTGCATACAGATCTACATTTTAAGGTAATCATTCCTCATAGTAACACAGCCTGTTTTTATTAAGTTAGGAATTATAAATGCTATTAAATTGTGAGAATTAAACTGTGCAATGAAAGCGCGCAGCTCTGATAAACCATTAGCGCAACCATTGCACATCACACACACACATCTGACAGCTTACAGCTTGTTCTGCTGTACGTAACTGATGCTATACATTTCAGAGATTTTCAACCAAGTACATTAAGTCCTATTACACACACACACACATCAAAATGACTGTGATACATGTGGAAACTCTGTTCATGTGTACCTGCTCACTTCATGTGTTTTCTCTGATTGGATAGCTATCCAATTGTGAAAAGACTGAAAAAGAGGGGATTTTTTCGAATTTCAGTTGAAACTACACAAAATCCGTCTAGTTGTTGAAACCACATATATAAATTTTACTCCCCCTAAAATAGTAAAAACGAAACATGCGAGAGCATGTTATAACGGCTCCCGGTAGCCAGTTATGACAGAGCTACTGCAGCACACATTGCAGCAGATGAGAAGATGACCATTTCTTCAGCAAGCTGATGTTCAAACTGACGCAAATGAAACTGAAAGTTCACCGTCACATCCTGAAGCTCAACAAACAGTCATCTTCATTAAAAGTAGTGAGGCTAAATGATCTTACCGGTGCTGATAGTGCTCTCTCTCCAATTGCAGTCTTTGGTCTTGAAATTGGCTGATGATAAATAAAATAAAGCTCATATCCTGCTCTCTTTGACATGAACTCTGTTCAATTTTAATATAGCACGGGAATTAAAGATTAGATTTATATTTGTTTTGGGGAGACACATTTATGTTGCCATGTGTAAATAGAACAGTTTTAACAAAATGGATAGCTATCCGATCAGTATAAATGCATGAATTACCAAATATAAATATTCCCATTGAAAATCTGTTCTTCAAAGTCTAAATTAAACCTGATAACAAACAAACTAAAGGATTATATAAAGGATTTATGAAAAATTGCTTCAGAAATATTTAAGGTTCTGTACTATTTCTATGTTTTTATATTTCTATGTAAAATATGTATTTATACATGTGATTAACTCAGAAACTTAAAAATTGGCGCTTCATGACAAAAAGGTAAACACACAGTAAAAATCACAATATACGACACATTAAAGCTGAGGGGTCTAAATTATCAAACGAGAATGGTCTGCTCAACCTGAGACAAAAGACACAAGGGATTGGTCAGAATGACCATCTAGTTTGACATTTGATTAGTGAGGTTGAGTGGTTTATTTGTGTACTGTAAGTTGCTAAAAAAGAAATTTCCTGCACTGTTTGTCAAGATTGTTTCACTAAAATATTTAAAATTAGTAATAAAATCTGACATCAATTTTGCTTCTTCAGCTTAAATCACTCACAAAAACAGTACTTTTCCTTACTGGCACAGTCTGTGCGCATGCACATTCTAGAGCAGTGTTCTCAAACTCAATTCCTGGAGGGCCACAGCTCTGCACAGTTTTGCTCCAACCCTAATCAAACACACCTGATCCAGCTAATCAAGGTCTTCACGATTACTAGAAACTTCCAAGCAGGTGCGAATTGGAGCTGGTTGAGCTAAACTCTCCAGGAACTGAGTTTGAGACCACTGTTCTAGAGTAAACAAACATAAAAAATTTTTTTTTAACTAACAATACACATTTCCATTTCTACAGTCGCCATATTTGTGCGTGTTCTTCTTTATCCATTTGTGTTTTTCATGCAGTTTTGCTTTGTTGGTGGCCAGTCCCAAGTCTAGCTATGAAAGAGTTATGCTGGGTACACACTAAAAGATTTCTGAAAACTTATAAGATTTTCAAAATGCGAGAGACCACAAACATGAGGACAAAAAATCCTAGATTTAACCATTTTGCTCCTATAGTGTGTGGTGTACCATTATGTGACAAACACAGCACACCACACACGAACAGATTTTCAAACAGAGTCCCGACTGTGAACACGGGAAATCTCACAAATTCTCTCGAGACTTCAGAGTAAACATGACGGAAGATAGGCAGGAAGAAATTGCGATGATAGTGTTTGGAATGATTTTGGAATGTTTTACTGGACACGTTGTATAAATAATGTGCCTGTTGCCACAAATCAACAAGCTGATCCTCCATCCCTGCTGTCCAAATCCATTTAACTTTGTGCTGCGCCCAGACTGCGTTTGTTATGCTTCTGTCAGCTCGCTTTCTGATTAGATATTGTTTGTTTCACGTCATAATCTCCAGAGCGTGTGGGCGTTTGTCTTCGGGGTTGCCCCCACATTTCAGGATTTCTGATGTTGAATATTTACTCTGATGTTCTTCCGAGCAGATTAAGTCACTCTTAACACACCTCAAACCACAGGAAAATCTGATAAGATAATCTGTAGAACCATCAAGATAATTGGGACATTACTTAGGATTGTCGGAAGGGAGAAATCGGCCCAAAATCAGCCCGATTATCTTGTGGTGTGTACCCAGCATTAGGGAACCAGGGCCCTCATTTCTCAACGGTGCATACGGACAGATTTGTGCGTAATGAGTGCGTAAGAACAGTTTCACGCAAAGCGTGGGATTCACCAACTTGTACTTATATGTAGAAATGTGTGTAAATATAAGCACACCTCTGAGGATGCTTACGCAGAGAATCTAGTGGTAGAATAGCGACACTACACATAAAAAGCATTTAAGAGTGTCACAGTATGCATTAAGCAATCCACATATGTCCTGTGTTTCCTTTAATTATAAAACACTCAATTTATCATTTGTATAGTTTTAAACACGATGCGTAATTGGTGTCAAACCCTATAAAAGACAGCTGTGAAAAATGTTTGTCTCAGTGCAATGGCTTATCTTGCATTATTGGGAGACTTGGCAAACAATGTGCTCCACAGAGAGAGAGTTTTCCAAGATCGTGCTGATCTGCTTGGCGAGAGCTCTCTTTGCCATTATTGCGGTGAGGAAAAAAACACAATTACATGATTTTTAAAGGGAAGTGTTGTCACCATATATGGTTCATTGGAGGCGTTTCCGAATGCTAATGACCATGAACATGAACTTAAGCACATGTGGGATTTATCAACAATGATTGCTTACTCATGCGCGTAAGAAATGCGTGCGCACGTTTGATAAATATGGATTTTCTTGTACTTAGGCACATTCTAAATTTCATTCGTAGGACAAAATATAGAACCTTTTCTACGCACTGTTGATAAATGAGGGCCCTGGACTTTACCGGTCTTTCTATATAAATTGGTGCTCAACACACGGCTGGATACCACAAAGCAGTGGCTTTCTCATTCACATACGCACTAACCATAGCAGTCTCTTTCCTGGCTTGCCGCTGTCTCTCAGCACGGATCTCTGCCTCTATAGCTTCTCTGATAGCAAGCTTACAGGCCCTCTGACAGATTTCAGTCAGGTCTGCTCCTGAGAAACCCTCTGTTATCCGGGACAGATACGCCAGATCTACGTCCTGAGATGAACACAAAGAAACACACAGTTAGAGGGTGGTTTCATGTGGAGATCCGTGCATATATGTGTGTGTGAATGACCTTAGCGACTGGAGACTTGCGGAGGTTGGCACGTAGGATGGCAGAGCGGGAGGCCGTGTCAGGGAGAGGGATGTAAATCAGCTGATCCAAGCGACCAGGTCTCAAGATTGCAGGATCTATGATATCAGGTCTAGAGCGACAGACAGGTTTAGACTCTCAGCACATCCCTTCCTCACTTTATCCACTGCCATCAAATATAAGCAAGTTTTTTTTACCTGTTGGTGGCACCAATGATAAAGACGTTCTTCTTGTCACTCATCCCATCCATTTCTGTCAAGATCTGGTTGATGACCCTGTCAGCCGCACCTCCTGCATCTCCAGCTCCACCTCCTCGTGATTTAGCAATAGAGTCCAGCTCGTCAAAGAACAGAATGCACGGGGCCGCCTGCCGGGCCTGTTACCATGACAACACAAGCAACATGTGATACAGTTTTAACAGTTTGAACACACTTATACTTTCTAAATGGGGTTCAGAATGCTTTATGAGTGGAACATTAAAACCACATTTTGAGTTAACAGGCTAAAACACATTTGGCCATATTGCAGTTATAATATAAAGAATAATGTGTCTGAATACCACTCAAAACTCCACAGTTGTAGTGAGATTGTTTTGTATTATATTAACATGATGTAAAAGTGACATAGTAGATTATATGCACTACCATTCAAAATTTGGGGTCATTTTATGATTTTTTTTAAAGTGATATTTATAATGTTACAGAGGATTTCTATTTCAAAGAAATGCTGTTATTTTGAACTTTCTGTTCTATCAAAGAATCCTGGAAAAACATCCTTTCCATACTTCATAAAAAAAACACAACCCTTTTCAACTGTTATAATAAGCGAAATGTTTCTTGACAAAACAACTTTGTCAGATTTGAGTTCCACCTCCGCAGCACTCAAACTTTAGATGGTTAGAAGCAACACCCGAAGCCAAACCCTCTTCCGGTAAAATCCTTTGTTTTACAAGCTCAGTGCGCAACATCTCCTTAATCTCCTTCTTAAATGCATGACGAGGTACGACAATATCAAAGAAATCTGCAATCAATAAAAAATCATCTTTACGGCACTTATCAAATTGTTCATGTGTGGGCGCAATCGTAAATTTGTCCAATTAAAATTTTGTCGTCATCACACAATCTACACTTCGTCCCACACAAAGTAAAAACCCCAGGCAAACAATAAGTTGAATAATGCTTAAATCGACCCATTTTACTGATGAAAAATGACAATTTTGAAATTTCGTCTGAAAGCGAAATTGGACGAGCCCCCATTTTCATGTTACACCCTGTCTAGGTCAAAGGATGTAACATGGAAAAAAAAGCGAAACAATAAGGTATTTTATGGAAAATATGAAAAAAAAAAAAAAATGTTATTGATTTATAATACAATTGAGGATTTAGCTTCAGGTAGTGACAGCCGAAATAACAAAAAAAAATTTTTTATATACCTCCTACTGCCTTAATCCACAAAATATAAGAAAATACAAGGACTTCCCTAACTCCCTAATCCAAAAACAGGCAATAAAGTTTAAACAAAAAAAAAAAAAAGGCGTCTGTCTCCCTACCTCAAATTACTATATACAATTATATACACGCATAAGAGCTCAGAAATCTGTACAGGGGTAATCTGGAATCGAGGTCGGTAAACAGGCGGTAGTGAATATCACAAATATGGCGGTTCACAGGAAACAAACAAACATCTCTCTCAATCAAACACTCGAATGCAGCAGTCTTACTAATACTCTCTGGAACTAACTAGCAAAGTCAGGCAAGGAAAGCATAGTGAGTGAGTACAAGGAAATGATGAAAGAGGCTGTTCAGGTGTCAGCTGACCAAGCATTTAGCCTGCAGGAACCAATCAGGTATTCTTCCTGAACAGAACACATACAAACACCTCCCACAACAGAAGAGAACACAGAAACAGTTCAAATGGGAAGCAAAAAGCCTCAAATCATCATATTAGAATGATTTCTGAAGGATCATGTGACACTGAAGACTGGAGTAATGATGCTGAAAATTCAGCTTTGATCACAGGAATAAATTACATTTTACAATATATTCACATAGAAAACACTTATTTTAAATTGTAGTCATATTTCACAATATTACCATTTCTGACTGTATTTTGATCAAATAAATATGACTCTTTTTTCAAATACATAAAAATTCTTACTGACCCCAAACTTTTGAACAATAGTGCATGTACTCAATTCTTCTCTTGAAGAATCACAATTGGCCACAGGAAATGCATTTGAGAGGCATGAAGGATGTTAAAGCCACAAAAACAGAGCCGTACTCTTTGACAGCCAATTGTTCACCTTATCAAACACATCTCTGACGTTTGCCTCTGATTCACCAAACCACATGGTGAGCATCTCTGGGCCTGCAGTCAATACAAAATATGGAGCAGATTACACACACAGATATACACTTATCCAGCCTATGCTTTTTTCACTTTCTCACACACACATACCTTTAATGGACACAAAGTTGGCCTGGCACTCATTGGCAATGGCTTTAGCTAGAAGGGTTTTGCCACAACCAGGTGGACCATAGAATAGAACGCCTCGAGAAGGAGTCATGCCAAACTTCAGAAATTTATCAGGATACTCCACAGGATACTTGCCAGAGAGAGAGAGAGAAAGTGAGCAGAAGAAGCTGAATCGCTTCATATCTGTTTGTGTGTGTGTATATGTTTGTGGTTTACCTGCACAAGCTCCTGTAACTCTCGCTTCACCTCATCAAGTCCTCCAATGTCCTCCCAGTTTACCTGAGGAACCTCCACTAAAGTCTCCCTCAGGGCAGATGGGTTACTCTGACTTAGAGCCCACTGGAAGAGACGAAAAACAATAGACATAGAACTGTGGTACATCTATGGAGCCCCTAAATAGACATGACAATTAAAAAATGTATAAGACGGGAAGAAAAATTATGTTTTAATGCTTTTGCGTTCGCTCACAAGAGCACTGAAATACATTTTTTTTTCTCCCATTTATTTATTTATTTTTCTTACCATCACCATGTCCCTTTAGTGGCTTTGTATGGAAGCTTGTTTCCACCACAAAATAAAAAATTAAAAAAGGTAATTGCGACTTTTTATCTCACAATTCTGATATTTTTCTCACAAGTGCAAGTTTACATCTCGCAATTTTGCCTTTTTTTCTCCCTCAGAATTGCGGGATTTAAACTTGCAATTGCGAGTTTATATCTTGTAATTCTGACTTTGTAACTTGCAATTGCAAGTTTATATCATGCAATTCTGAGAGATGCAAACTCGCAATTGTGAGAAAATATTCTGAATTGTGAGATAAAAAGTCGCAATTACCTTTTTTATTTTTTATTCAGTGGCAGAAACAAGCTTCCATAGCTTTTGTGCTATATATATCCCTCACAGCTTCATTTTTAGTTGGTTAAAGTAAATTAATTAATTTTTCTCATTTTGTCTGATTTGATTTCTCCCAAAGAATTTTAGCGGAAATGTCTGATACAAAGTTGATACTTAAATACAACATCAAGACCTCCATTATGTCTGTGGATCAATGAAAGAGCAACGCCTGAGTAACAGATTTGTCCTCTGGTATAGAATGTTGTGTCTGAGTGTGAATGTTGAAGCTGACCTTGAAGTCATCCATGGTGACAGCCAGTGAGTTGAGAAGGTCTGCATCGATACTGTCGTCCTCCAGATCAATTAAGGTCATCTTTTTGCGGATGGCCTGCAGCGCTGCCTCTGAACACAGAGCGGCCATATCTGCTCCCACGTGCCCATGTGTTTCAGCGGCGATCTGCCATAAACAGAAACGCACAGTTTCAGAAATATCTGATATGAATCAGACACTCCTTCACTCTCTTATTCTCACCTGCTCCAGGTCCACGTCTTCTGATAGTTTCATGTTCTTGGTGTGAATCTGTAAAATCTCCAGCCTTCCGGTGGAATCAGGGATGCCAATGTCAATCTCTCGATCGAAACGACCTGCACAAAGGAGCCAATGCAACACATACAACTGACCTTCCTGTAGAGAGTATGTTTTGGGCCATTCATCTGTCGGCATGAATGTCCCTTATATGTGCATATGTGTATGTTCGCACCAAAACGCCGAAGAGCGGGATCCACACTGTTGGGTCTGTTTGTGGCTGCCATGACCACAACATGAACGCGTTGTTTCAGGCCGTCCATTAGGGTGAGCAGCTGAGAGACGATCCTCCGCTCAACCTCACCGTGAGTCTACAAACATGACATAACCATCAAACCAATGACAAACATCAGACTGTACACAGTTACATAACATACCTGTCTCTTTCTCTTCTCCTTACCTTCTCTCGTTTCGGAGCGATTGCATCCAGCTCATCGATGAAGATGATAGCAGGGGCGTTTTTTTCGGCCTCCTCAAAAGCTTTTCTCAGGTTGCTCTCAGACTCCCCTGCCAGTTTGCTCATGATTTCAGGACCTAAGATATAAAAGCAACAACATAAAGCACAGGAAATGCACCACCAAAAGAGCATAAAGCCCTGGAAATACATCATCAAAGGCCGCAACCATGTCTTGAACACAGGGGGGACTATGATTTTATTAAAAGGAATTAAATAATTGAAAAGATTAAAAGTGATTTAAGGGAATAAGAAAAAAAAATAAGAACGGTAAAAGTTCCAGGTGTACTGTACTTAAGTAATCAATTGAAACTATTTGCAAATAATATATTTTTTAAAATATATTCACTCTTATTTGTATGTCTGATATGTCAAAAAAGCAAAATGTTTCTTGTCACATTCAGTTATGAATTGAATTAATCAAACAATAGCATGTTTTCAATTCAAAATGGCGAAATTTCATAAAAATGTTGAGTAGTTTGTATCACTGGATATTACTCTCGGTCACTAAATATTTAAATCATAAAACAGTCATGATTCTCTACAGAAACATTTTTTTGTTATATTGGTTGAAAGTCTCGTCATTTCCTGATAGAAATCACTATGTTAAACTGTTAAAATGTATTTTTATAAATGTATATCATCTGTGGAAGGCGTAGGATCATAAAATGTTCATCCAATCATTATATTCTGTCCAAATGAAATAATACAATATCCTACCTGCCTGTCAACATATGTTTTTACATACCCTCACGCACCCCGTTCGTGCGGACATCATACGTCATAAGCGCGCTTCATGCTATGCAGAGTTTATGTAAACAGACTTCAGTCACAGAGCACCACAAACAAACAGCAGTCACATTTTACAGTTCCTACTGAATCAAAACAACGAGCTTATGTTGCGTTCACACCATAACTACCGTAATTAAGAGATGGCAACCTGTGCCGTTCAGTTAGACTCAGAATTATGCATTTCCATGTCAACGGTATCAACACCGAAATAAATCTGCAGCAGTCAGGTACAAGTTCTCTACGTTGTTAACATTACAATAATAATAAACGTAATGTGCTTTGAGACATGAGGTAGTTTAACACCATCTCCTGTGACGCTTTGTCGAGAGCAGCTGTGTGTGCCTTCGTGTGTTTTGGAGGAGGCGTGGCTTTGGAGATGCCCTGAAGGGAGGGTGGGATATTATGATTTGAAAGCTAGCTCGCTATTGCTAGCCTCTCCGAAAATGCCCTATTGCATCTTAAAATGTTTAGCTACTTACTCACCACGTACTCTTTCACTACTAAAACGAAAGCGTCGCATTGGAATTCGCACTTGTCTTTTATGAACAGTAAGCCCCACCTTCTTCTAATGAGTGCTATTAGACCGCTGAGGCAGACCAGCCTAAAAATGTAAAAAATGTAACCATTTCTAAGTAGTGTTTGGGGGGAGGGGGGGTAATGTTGATATGTTTTGTCTTGATGGAATATATCTGCTACGCTGCTGCTGCAGAGCAAGTATGGGACTTACTACTGCCAATACATTCATGACACACTGCTGTGAGCAAGACATGCAAGACTATGCACAAGTGTACATTAATTACCCATAGCCCTATATACAGGTGGAGCTGGGGAAGGTGGAGGGTTTCTGAAAGGGTTTCTGCTATAGCAAATGCTGACCAGTATTTGAACGTTGAGCAGCGAGCTCATTGGCTTCTAATACAGTGACAACCAATCAGCTGTGCCCTATAGAGAATGATGTGATTGCGAGCAGATCTTTCAGCCTGCGCCATCTAGAGTTTTATGACAGAACTTTGTATGTATATTTATACAGCAATTTATACAATACAGATTGTTTCAAAGCAGCTTCACAGTAAATAACAATCAATAATGCAAGCCATAAAATATGAGACAAATTCAAATTCTGCTGTAAAGCAGCTTTAAAAAAAAGACAATTGTTATTTTTCTGCTCAAGTCAATTCAGTGTTGATTCAGTTTAGTTCAATAACTTCATTGTTCCTCAATTATGAAATAAGTATAATTCAGCTATAAGCAGCTCTACAGAAGACAAAAGTGTCAACATTCAGCTCAAGTCAGTTCAAGTTTTGTTCTCATTCAATAGTGTCAGTGCAGTAAAATGAATAATATTACTAAATATTAAGTGTCTTTAATTTTTCACAGTTCCTGTTCCAGACTGTGGTTTTCAAGTGTGTGTTTGTACCATTGATAAGAAAGAAGAAAGCTCCCGTCTCATTGGCTACAGCACGAGCCACCAGCGTCTTGCCCGTGCCGGGTGGGCCGTACAGCAGAATCCCCCTCGGAGGCTGAGGAACGACAGTGAATTGGTGTTTGTGTGTGGACAGATATTTTGTTAGATGCGTGTAGTGATTCTTGCCTTCACTCCGATGGCTTTGAACAGGCCGGGGTGTCTGAGAGGCAGCTCCACCATCTCTTTAATCTGAGCCAGCTGTTTACGACAACCCCCGATGTCATCATATCCGATGTCATTCAGACTCTCCTCCTCATCCTGACACCGTCAACATACGGCATCATGACGTGGCGCTGACGTTTAAATGGAGAAACTGTACAGGTATGATGAAATCACACTTACCTCACGTTTTATTGGTTCTCCCTCACAGTGGATAATAGTATCCGGGGCAACAATGCAGTGTGGGGAGGGGTCGGTTTCTACCACTTTAAACTCCACTGCTCTCATGCCTCCTCTGACCAGGAAAATATCACCTTCAGAAAGTGTAAAAACAAACTCCATTATCAATTTTGGTGCATAATAAAATATGTTGTGTAGACCAGCAGGTGTGTAGTAAACTAGTCCATATCTGTTGCATTGTTTTAATTGTTAACAAAACTGAAACTATTAAAAATCATTTTTGTTAATTGAAAACAAAAAAGCTGTAATAAAATAAAATATAAATATCTGAGCTAATCAAAATAAAATAAGTTAAAGTACTAAAACTGATAATCACCTAAAAAAAATCCTGGCTTATCATCTAATCCTTACCTAAACCTGATTCTTATCTTAAACCCAGCTGTCCAAATGTCAATCTAAAGCTTAAAGTTGATCCAAAACAAACACTCAATCCCCCGGTTTCATAGACAAGACTTAAATCCTAGACTAAAATGCATGTTTGAGCTGTTTTAACTGAAAGCAACTTGTACTGACATATCTTAAAAAATGTCAGTGCCACTGTTTTGTCTCAAGATGTACACCAATAATGTTTATAGAAGCTACTTAAATGCCCTACTTGAACTAAGGCCTAATCCTGGCTTAATCTAAACCCTGTCTGTGAAACCAGGCCAATAATATCAAACCTAACCCAAATGCAAACTAAACTCTACATTTTAGGACACTCAATGAGCTTGTGTACCTTTGTGAACAGGTCGGTAGGCCTCCAGAAAATATGGCTTCAGAAAAACATCAAACAGGTTGCCTGTCAGCCCCTCAATAGTGTCATCAATGGGTAGAACATGGACTCGCTTCCCATATTTCACATCTGGACAGGCGTGGATACTATACACACAGACATATGTGTGAGTACCACAGGAGATGTTGCAGATGTGATTTATGTGCTTTAACACTAACTCTAACACTAACAGCTAAATGTAAAATGATCTTGCTGGGAAATGAGATGACAATAAAGCCTGATGTCATCACCGCACACCTGATGACATCACCGAGACGCACACGCAGGTTGTTGCGGGTGACCCTGTTCATGCGCACGCGCTCATTGCTACACGTGTCGTCTGTGAGAACGATGCAGACCGTCTCTTTTCGTTTCCGACCGCGCAACACCACGGTGTCTCCACGGAACATCTGCAGCTCCTCCATTTTAACCTGTAACACACACATACTCTTGAAAACTAAAGGTTCATTATTGGCATCAATGGAATCTTTCCACAAAACATTATTTATAGAGAAAAGAAAAATATGGCTCTTTTAAGAACTGTTTACTGAAAGGTCCTTTGGGAAACCCAATGCTTCTGTGGCATCGCTGAGAAAAACAAAAACCCTTTTTATAACTTTCATTTTTAAAGGATTATTTCACTTCAGAATTAAAATGTCCTAACAATTTACTCATCCCCATGTCATCCAAGATGTTCATGTCTTTCTTTCTTCAGTCAAAAAGAACTTAAAGTTTTTGAAGAAAACATTCCAGGATTTTTCAGTGCATCTTCAAAGAGCTCTACACGATCCCAGACAAGGAATTTCTAGCGAAATGATCGGTCATTTTCTAAAAAAAAATAAAAATGTATACACTTTTTAACCACAAACGCTCATCTTGCACTGCTCTGTGATGTGCCATGCATTACGTAATCGCGTTGGAAAGGTCATGCTGTACTTTCGCCTACGTTACACGTGACATTTCCAATGTGATTACGTAATGCGTGGCACATCACAGAGCAGTGCAAGATGAGCATTTGTGGTTAAAAAGTATATATTTTTTTATTTTTTTAGAATATGACCTATCGTTTCGCTAGATTAGACTGAAATTGCACTGAAACTGCAATTTGGACCTTCACCCCCAGTGAAGTCCACTATATGGAGAAAAATCCTGGAATGTTTTCTTCAAAAACCTTAATTTCTTTAATTTCCACTAAAGAAAGAAAGACATAAACATCTTGGATGACGTGGGGGTGAGTAAATTATCAGGAAATGTTAATTCTGAAGTGAGCTAATCCTTAAAGAGTGCAGGCATATACATGGACATGTTTGGAAAACCTGTTTGAAACAATATTTTTGTTAAATTTGGTGCTGCTAGTGGTGTATTAATAACACACTGCAGTTTCATCATCATTCAACCACAAGCAGTGTTAAGGATGTAAAATAAACTGTAATCTGTGACCGTTACTGAGAAAAAAATGTGTAATTAAATTAGTTATTTATGAAAATGTTAATGATTACAAAGGGGGTTACAGCTGAATATTTTCTGTAAAATCCTAGGATATGTTGAATAATATAAATTTGTATTTAACCTCAGAACGATCTCAAAGTATAAAGAGGTGCTCAAGTCTGATTTTGTATTCTGAATTTTAAAATTTAATTATTATCTTAATTCAAGTGATGAAGGATTTTGAAAGTCTGACAGTAATCAATGTTGAGTACTACTGTAAGGTTAACCTTGCCTGGTTTAAATGTTTGAAAAATGATTAACAGTTGAAAACGTTTGTTAGAAATTTAGAAAAGTAATCAAAACGTAATCAAATGTAATCAGTTACACTATTTTAATAAAGTAATTGAAATAGTTACACATTTTTAACAGTAACTTGTAATCTGTAACCTGTTACATTTCCAAAATAACCTTCCCAACACTGACCACAACCACACACAGAAAATACACATTACCTGTGACAAACACACAATACTGTTGTCCTCATTGGTGGCTTCATCCACAACGAGTCGATTCGGTCGAATCTTCTGCTTCAGAATAGCAGTGGAGAAATCCTCCGACTTCGGACTGTTCAACACACACACACACACACACACACACACACACACACACACACACACACACACACATTATAACAGTGCACAATCCAGTTTCCCACAACATTAATAATAATACACAGTGAAGTACATGCATGTTTCTTTTTTACGAAAGCCAAGTAAGCACATGTGTAAAAGCCTACCGCTGTTGTTTTGTCCAATCTTTCTTCAGAATCAGCGATATTGAAAATCACTGTATATACATATTAAAATAGACTGCACAATAATATTACACTAAACAGCACAGATCAGTTACAATAGACTGCATAAAATGTCACTTATAGAAATAATATTTATACTCATGAACTTTCAGAAACTGGCAGAAATAAAAAGAGAATATCATTCAAGCATTTTGAACACAAAAGTGAATTTGTGGGAAAGGTTTCAGTTAGAAAACATCATAACAGATCAATAGTTCATGTACATTCAAATATAAAACAACTGAAAAAAATGTAGTATATTGGTCCATTTCAAGATTCAAGCCATTTTATAGTCTTAACTGTGAGTTTTAATGAAAATGAAACATAAAAAAACAGTTTTTGATCGCACTAATGTGAATACAAACACACACACACACACACACACATAGACTGCTGTCCTGGTCTCCTGTTTCTTCATGTGACACTGGTCTGTTTTTAGAGCAAAGTTATGTCTACTGCCAAGATCAAACTACCCAGACAAACACAAACACATATACACACACATTACTTTTCACGATCAAATCTATAATGAATCAACTGTAAAATATGCTTACAAACACTGTAACACTCTACAAAGTACTGAAATAGTTAACAACTAAAGATTCAGTTTTTAGAAGAATCTTACATATGCAGTATAAACAAACAAACAAACACACACCCGAACCCAAAGCTCAGCGGTTATACTCACTCTGAGGCTCCAGCGGCGGGCATGGTAGAGCAGGCTGGTAGAGGTGTTTGTCAGAGGAAAGAGCCTGTTCTGGGGCCGAGACGATCAGAAATCAGCCTATCCTTATCCTAGAGGTCAGAAATCCAGGTCTAGTCTGTAGTCCTCAGTTCAGTGCAATGCGGTACAAAGTGTGACGCTCTGACTGCAGGCTCCATGCCTAGAAAATGTGTTTGTGTGGCACATCTGAAACCCATCCCCTCACATATAAATAAGATTCTCCCACATTACATGCACACAGTATGCACACATAAACAGTGAGTAATTGTGATCTATTTCAGAGTATTTCCTTTGTTTTTGAATGTGTTTGCCCTGTTTTCCCGCCCAGGCATCGTGTTTTCCACCCAGCTCATTCCAGACATTCCTCTACTTCATCTAACAAACATACACACACAAGATTCATAAACTTCGATTCAGTCATATGGAATGTCATTTTTAATGCAAGTATTCAAAAAGCTTTCAGTTTTATTTTCATTACAAAACAACAGAGATAAACAGAAGCAGCGAGAAGACAAGAAATAATTGCTGTTCAGTTCGATCAGCCTAAGGCTGAAGTTCCTCAAAATAAACTGAACATTAAAGTGTTAACGTTGGAAAGAGCACAATGAAGAAACACTTGGATATTCAATGATTTGCACAAAGATTGGACAATGCATTAGTCACTATCACAGCATCTACATTCATCAAGGCGGATGCTGGTCGCTTGTGTTTTAACTTATGGCTGACGGTACACATAATACATAATAACCCTGATGACATTTACAATTGGTTCCCAGACTGAACATTTTGGCATCTATGCCACCCTCTGCTGGCAAACCCTTGAATATTACATCTCAACGGTTGTAGCTTCTCGTAGCGTCTAAAATGAGTTCTCTCCTTTGTGTTATGTGGCATTTCTATAAGTACCTTTGTTGACATTCTTCTTGATTAATAAGTCAGACTAGAAAAGAGGTTCGTCGTGGAGGCGTGATCAACATTGCAATGAGTTCCAGCTTTTTATGTTACAAGTGGTCCTGATACAACATTAGACCGTAAATCAACCTAAGAACCTCGGCGCATTTTAGACAGGGAGTTGTAAACGTCATAAAAATCAAGATATTATTTCATAAACAAACATACAAATAAATAAATAAATTGACAGTTTGAGGAATGTGAGGTGCTACAATTGTCAGGTGAAACAAAGGTTTCTGTAATCTGAAATCAGATTGACCTATTGCACATAGCAAACTCATTCAGGGTTTCTTCACAATGGAAATGAACCTGCCTTAAGTGACAGAATCAGTAACAGTCCCATTTACAAGTGTGATGAATCCATCTGTATGTGCAATTAGTTTAACGATACAATAATCACTGGAGCTAAAGAGCAGGTAAACCAACATGTTAGCAATTCAATGTGTCCCGTTTCCACATCCAAGTCCCTTCCATTGTTATTTGATTGTTTTACATGTCCAGTTTCATTCTAAAAGTTGTAACTTCTTTCTGAGTCTCTCCATCAGTGTCAACTCCGGTTTGAACAATGTAAGACTGAACACCGTTGCTAACAATCCTCATTTTGGCTGCGTGAGATTCTCCAGCTTTGTTGTTGTTGAGCAACCGAAGCGCGAGCTGTTAAAGCTCCGCCCTCTCTTGGAAAGCGGGCGGGAGCAGCAGCTCATTTGCATTTAAAGGGACACACAAAAATGACGTGTTTTTGCTCACACCCAAATAGGGGCAAATTTGACAAGCTATTATAAATGATCTGTGGGTATTTTAGGTTGAAACTTCACAGACACATTCTGACACCAGAGACTTATATTACATCTAAGGGGGCATAATAGGTCCCCTTTAAATGGACCCTTCAATTGTTATTTGATTGTTTTACACATATTTTTTTCTCAGTTCCCATAATATTCAACAATAGTGATATCTGATGAGCTGATATATATATTTTACAAACCGTGACGTTCAACAGCTGCATGGCTTCAGGGCTCTTTGAGGAATTCAGACACATTCTACAACTGCTGGTGAAGGAATATCTTCGCTTCGCAACTTGGACTTCACCTCAAAAATGGAATGATATTTACAAAAGTTAAGCTCCGTCATCAATGGTGATATTCCATGTGTGGGGCCACAATGATATGGCTGGCAAATCCGAGATTAAAGGAGTCAAAGTCACTTGCAGGCTTTAAAGGGAAATCCTCTGTGAGATGAGCCCACTTGATTGTGTGCAGGAGATCTGCATAAACCTACAAGTCTTACGTTGCGGAAATAACGATGCAAGACGCAAGAACACTGGGAGAAACATTATACGTTCAAGTTCTGTTTTAGAATGTCAGGAAAAAAAGAATGCAGTCCATCACTGAAGGAAGACATTATCAGTGTCATTGTAAAAGAGTTACAAGAACAAATATCCAATCAGAATTTACTTCTCTCAAACTGTAACCAGACAGTTTTTTTAAACATTAGAGGACATTTTTAACAAAAAGTTACTGTGCACTGTGGAAACCATCCAGCTTTATTTGGTTTCATGGGCAATATTGAAACCAATGAGGTCTTTAAAAAAAGATGTTCTGCCCTCTACTGGACTGAAGAAGTTCTGCAGAAAAAAAATCCACTTGATGAAATGAATTCAGGGTCAAATGTCACAATCCAAATAGTGGTATCCATCAAAGCTGCATTAACTGCACAGATCCACAAGTCTTTGCAAAAAAAAAACTGTGACATTTCTTAAAAAAAGAAACTCTTTTCAGTCTTCTTTGTCCCAAAATCTTGCCATGCTTCTTTTTCCGTTTAGCTGCTTGAAAAAAATATATACATTTGTATGTGCGACTATGCGTGTGACGGGAGCAAGAACTGCTTCTGTTCAGAAAGTTTTTAATGTTTTTAAGAACATGTTAGTTCTGGGACTAGTAAATATTGTTTGGTAAATGTACATGCGAGTTACTTCATCATGTACAATCGCTTAATATTTATACAAACACAAGTGTGTGTGTATCAGCAGAAAGCTTCGTCATCTTGGAAATGGGTCCTCTGCAGAACCTTCACGTGTCTTTCGTAGATCTTTAGGGCGGGACCAAGTCTGATTGACAGGCCTGTCAGCACATCATTCCTCTGCATTAGAAGGAGGGACTTCCCGTCGATCTCCTGTCAGGGACACAGATTCAATTTCCACAGACGTATGCCTACTTCACGTTTCAAGGTTGATGTAGTTGAGTTCAGCGTACCTGTGTCCTGAAGGCGAGCGCCTGCTCCGGAAACCCAGCCGCGGTGAAGTAGCTGGCCACGTCTGCTACAGTCCAGTCCACTGGGCTCATGCCACTTGTCTCCGACTTCACAAAGCCACCTCTGAGACAGCACAGAAAATATGAACGGATATGTATTCATATAGAGAAATGTATGCTGAAGAAAATTTAATATCATGACTCAATGTCAACCCTGAATCTTCAGGCAGTTTTCATTTCTTTCATTATGATTCACTTCTAGTGATTCTGTTAGAAGGTCCGTTGGTATTTTACAGAGACTGTTCTTTTTTTTTCTGCCCAACAAAGCCTTTTCTCTATGCTCTTCCTTCAGTCTGTTTTTGTATGATACTCACATTCCTTCATTCATCCCTCGTTCTTCAGCGGCTCCCGGTGAGGCAGAGGGAGTCAGCAGACATGACGACACTCCCACTTCCAGCTTAAAGCCTGGATGTGATGGACAACAACACACACACAGCTATATAAAACAGAAATACACACAAAATAACACAACATACAATCACAATACAATAACACAGAACAACACAACTATTTAAACACAAATACATGAAGAATAACTGTGAAAAAATGCACACAGAATAAAATACTGTATGAAAACAGAATAGCACCACATAAACAACATCTATATAAAAATACTAAGAATACTTTCCAAAGTTTGGGGTCAGTAAATTCTGTAAGTCTCTTAATAAAAAATAGAGTGAAACTGTAATTCTGTGAAATGTTATTACAATTTAAAATAACTGTTTTCTGTTGCTCTGTTGTTTTCTGTTTTCCATTACTCCAGTCTTCAGTGTCACATGATCCTTCAGAAATCACTCTAATATGCTGATTTGATGCTCAAGGAACATTATTTTTTGTTAATAATTCTTATTATATAATAATAATCCTTATTATCAATGTTATATTCATATTACCATGCTACATTTATAAGGATGCTTTTCTTTCCAAGCATTTCTTTGAAATATAAATCTTCCGTAACATTATAAAATGTCACTTTGAGCAATGAATGCAACTTTGTTCAACAATATAATTAATTTATTTGAGAAAATGTTCATATAAAAACCAAATGCACACAAATTAACTACATAAAAAGATAGAATAGCACACAACTGTATGAAAACGAATTACATTACACAACATAAAACACATAATAACATCACACAACTATATTAAAAAACAAAACAGAATAGCTAAATACACACCACTATATCCATAAACACTCAAACATGCAGAGTGACATTGACTGGCACAAAGATATTAACACAAACACACACACAAAATACAGGACACACAGAGATATGAATACACTCAATCAGAAAAACACCAAAACTTGTTCTAACAACTTACAGTTTCTTATAGGCATTGATGATGGAGCCTTTACAGTCTCTGACAACACATTCACCGGATCCTAAATGTGAAAGAGGGAGAAAGTGATTTACTCCATAAGACTATATTAAACAATAGGAAAAGGGGAAATGACAGACAGCAGAATGAAAGGATTTTAAAAGTGAAGAATGTAATCTCTATGAAAGCTTGTTTCCGCCACTAAATGAAAAAAAAAGGGTAATTGCGACTTTTTATCTCACAATTCTGACTTTATTTCTCACAATTTTGACTTTATATCACGCAATTCTGACTTTATATCTCACATTTCTGACTTTATATCTCACATTTCTGACATTATAACTCATAATTCTGACTTTATATCACGCAATTCTGAAAAAAAAGTCAGAATTGTGAGATATAAACTCACAACTGTGAGAAAAAGTCATAATTATGAGGTAAAAAGTCACAATTACCATTACTGTGGTACTAATAGCACCAAAAAGAATCAGAAAAAAAGTGTATTCACAAACACTTATATTGACATGTCAGGACAAGCAGAACCACACTCTTTATACTCTACAGGATAAAGTCACCCTACGAATGGCTTACATATCTCTGCACATTAAACAGGGATAGGAGAACGTTAAAAACTCAGATGTTGAAACCTTCAGAGTTTTAAGTAAACTTTGTACTGCCTGTCATTACCTCCATGCTGGGATGTAGCTGATCAGGCGTTTCTGCGTTTTTCTCAGTACCAGCATCCTCAGGCTCAACAGACGTTGTTTGCTCTGAAAAGGTATGAGAGACAGAGTGGTTTTAATGCTATCATTTCTGGTTATGACACAAGATTTCAAACTGAGATAAAGACATGAGATATAGACATTTGTCACACATCTGCGGGGAGCGTGTTTCTGTATTCATTCACAGATTCTTTCAGCGCTGCACTAAAGACCTACAAATCTCACATCACACACACACAAGCAGAGTTTGCACTGAATTCCAGCACCTGACAGAAGCACCGTTTGGGAAATTGGTGTTAGAAGCCGTGGGACAATTATTTCTGTTTACTTGGCTACCACATAGAGCAGCAAATGAAAATATTCCATAAAAAAGCCAAAACATAACATAAAACCTCCAATGCATACAACAATACCTTCCACATGCACTTCATAAGCATCTCACACAGTGAACACCTTTGCTTCAGCATCTTCAACTGTAATGTCATCTGGGAAAAGTCATATTCACTTCAGCTTTGATTAGATTGACATTGTTGTTGTTTTTTTACAAAAATCGAATTTTTGGAAATACATTTCAGTCTGTCTCTTGGTATCATGTTGACATTACCAGTGTTGGAGGTAACGCATTACAAGTAACATGAGTTGCGTAATCAGATTACTTTTTCAAGTAACTAGTAAAGTAAAGCATTACTTTTACTTTGTAGATTTCAATTACAGTAAATATCTTTAAAGGCCGTTTTCTCATAATGAGTCTTTTCTCCTGCTCTGAGTCAGAAATCTCCACTTCAGCAGAACTTACATATACCAAAAATACAGTTTTATTCATATCTATTTTCTGACGGTTTTTACAGAGAGGTTTGTTGATATATAATTTTCCTGATTTTATACGACATTTTATTCCTAAAAAAATTGTGAAAATTGATTTTTTTTTCTGGCTGTTGACAGTATTTTTCGATTTATGGAGTGATAAAAATAGATATTCAAAATTCCCTTTGTAAAAACCTTTGACTTTAATATTAATTTTTTTTTTTTTTTAAATTTTGAATCTGACTTCATCCAATATTCAGATTTTGTTCTAGAAATGTATGCAAATTAGCACATATATAATTAGATAATGCCTCATTTGCATATTTAAACATAACATTTAAGAAAACTTGTAATACAAAAAATGTTTGCAATTCTCAATGCAATCAATGGGGAAGTATGGTTCTTTTTTTTTTTACCCTATTCACCTGGGGTGTCTCGCCTTAAATTTACATCAAAATATTACTTTTTTAAATTAGTAACTCAAGTTACTTTGTTTTCCCATATATTGACTGACAGCTCTCCTGTCCCGATGTTGAGAGAAACCAGGAGTAAGTGCAGAGGCGCTGTGTGAACACGATGGTTATTGTAGTTCTAGTCTAAGGCCCTGTTCACATGGGCATTTTCAAAACCATGGCCATCCGTCCACACGCAAACAAAGTATCCGGTCACTGAAACCAAACATTTTTGAAAACTCCTGGCAGGGTTAAGATTTGGTTAATAACCTTTTTTCCAGGCTTCTGATTGGCCAACATGGCTTTACGGTTAGGGTTATATCGCCACCTGTTGGTTTGGCATGCTCTTGACAGCACTTCATAGCGTATTTTTGTGGATGTGATTTTTTTTTTTTTTTTTTTTAAATGAAGAAGGAAAATCTTTATAAAAATGTATAAGTAAGCAATAAGGTACTCGAGGCTAGTGCTGTATTGTGAATAAGTCACGGCTGAAGAGCGTTTTGCCTGCAACCCCTTCAGCCATGACTTCTTCACGATACAGCACTAGCCTCGAGTACCTTATTGCTTTTATAAAATGGTTGCCACACAAGACAAATACTAAACCAAAAATATGTATCAATGCAACTGTCTTTATGAGTGTGTCAGTCAGTAGTGAAGACTTTTACATTAAAAAAACTGAATTGTTGTGAACACGGAAACAAGATGCAACTGACAGTTTACGTTGCTAAGAGTGGTTGCTAAGGGTGTTGTGTAGTGATACACAGAACCGTTTGGTGAAGCGGTCATAGCCGTGTTTTATCGTGAATAAAACACAGCTATTGACCAATCAGAATCAAGGACAGGAACTAACCATTTTATTAAAAAAAGTTTATGAAAATACCCATGTATGTGTGGACTAGGCCTAGATGCGAGCATGCGTTTACTCATCTCACTTGCAACAGATTCAGTATTCTGCAAAATGAATAAAAACAGTGAAATGCAAACTCAGAATATTACACAAACCTGCAATAATCAAATATGTTAAGTTATACAAATATACTTTATGCATTTAATTTCACTATTTATTCTTTGCTGCTGACCTTCGATGATCCAATTCAACCGTACTATAAGCAAAAATGTGTTTAGATAAACATATTTGTTTCATTTTTTGTTTGTTTTTATTGCATTATTTCTTCTCCTGTGTCCTATTCTTCTGTGATCCAGAATGGCAGCACAGCTGAAAGGTTTGTTTGAGCTGCGCCCTCTAATGTACAGGCGTAAATATGCATTTCCTTTTGAATTTGCACTTTTGGTGTAAAAAAAGGCCTTTACTTTTGCCAAAAAATAACTTTTTTGTTATTAAAAAACAAACAAGGAAGTCCAGCCCAGATGAGAAAAGTAATGCAAAAAGTAATGTAAAGCATTACTTTCTATAAAAAGTAACTAAGTAATGCAATTCGTTACTTTTTTAGGGAATGACACAATATTGTAACATTACTTTTAAAATGAACTTTCCCCAACACTTATGGCAACAGATGTAGATACACAAGATACTGACTGTCCAAACAAACTAATCTGTTTTCATTACTTGCAAAACGACAGTGTGGACAATCAATGCGAAGAACAAATCTGATTTAAGTGCACTGTGAACAAACCCTTAGAGCCATACGGCCTCTAGACACAGCATCTCCAAAAAGTCCTCATAATGCTACGTTCATCTTCCATTCCCTTTTAATGACTCGTTCACAGGTATATCTGGCAATTTTCAAGTTCCAGAATGGTTTCCCATGTGGATAAGATATTGTCTGAATTTATTAAAAGTGGCCGCTCCATGAGCAAAAAATACTCTTATAATTTACCTTTTGTAAGGCAGGTCAACAATTTATTCTGAGCAGGACTGTAAATTCCATTTCCTGTCAATCCAATTTAACTTCCTGTGAGGTGTGGCCAATTTAATTCAAATTCTAATTTTTGAATTGAATGGGAGCCTGTTCTTAAACCTTGAATGGGTGGATATTAACAGACATATAGAGAGCTTATTAAAGCATCAATTTCTGTGTAACATTAGAAATCGTGGTTACAAATTCTGGTGTTTCATTCAAAGATAATCAGTTTCGTTTAAGCAAAAGATTGTGAGATTGTGTGCTGACTAATCAACCAAACCCTTCTTGAACTTTAGTAACTGAAAAAATTAATGTGCTCCTCCTTAAAGAAACTCCTGAATCTGATGTACAGACTGTACACACTGTAAAAAAATCCATTTTAATCAATATTGTGGTCTTGTTTTCTAGCACAAAAATCTAAACATAAAATATCTTAAACCTCAAAACAAGATAAATGTACTTGAGAAGCAAAATTGCTTATGTGGTGTAAGATATTTGTTTTCATAGACATCAGTTTCTTGTATTAACACCACTGGTTTACACACAAATCTAACAAACTTTTCTGAAGTCAATGCTTAAAACAAGCCATGTAAAAAAATATTCTCCATCCTATCTTACACAATCCTATTTTAAGCATGTTTAGATGTTTTACTGGAAAACAAGACCAAATACTCATTAACAAAATGGTTTCTACCATGAAACAAGTACCTTCACTTCCACCCACGTCGACTTCCTGCTGTAAGGAGCATTGGTTTGACGACTCCAGAGATGAAGACGACAGAGATTTCCCCTCAGAAGTCACTGGTGAAGTGGTGACCTCCATGTCAGGTGATGTTGGCTCAGTGCACCTTTTGACACCTGTGGGACCTCCATCACTGACGCTCACGGGAACATCCTCCCCTGAGCCCGCTATGTTTTCCTCTGTGCCATTATCCTCGCCCTCTACCTCCATCCTTTCTTCCTCCTTCACCTCCTCCTGACAGGAATATAGAGACACACCATTCCAATGGACTCTAATGTAGACTCAACAGCAGTCATTATAAAGCATTACTCAACGCTTTGTTTTAGAGTGATTTGAAAAGTATCTCAGTAAATGGAATGGATTCAAATCGTGACTGTAATTTACATCACATTAGTTGTACGGGAAAGAAAAAAACTCGACGCCTCCACTACGGGAAAAAGGCCAAATAGCGGTGTGCGCTGCGCGCGCCCCTCAAACCAAACGGCCGTTTGTGTTTGTGTGTGTGTGTGTGTGTGTGTGTGTGTCCTCCTGTGCGACCTCCATCGTCTGCACGATTTTACTAATCGTGGTGTTCCCCTACAACTACAAAATCTGAAACTGCCCGAACATCCGCTGTAGATTTTTCTTGTCAGTGATTTTGATTAGATAACAACGATTTATCCACGTACTAAGTAACTCAGCGGGTTTCATAATCAATTTGGCGGTAGTCTGTAAGTGAGCGGGACAGTGGCTTGAGAAATCTGATCAACGCAGAGAGGATAACAGCGCAAAAACAGAAGCAAACGCACATCGCTCAAACTGACTGGATGAGCCGCGCGGAACGGAACTAAGAGGCTTAAGCTACGAGCAGAGGGCGCGCTCCACTCTGGCTCGTCATGCAGCGAATTTCCGCCATCGCATCTGCTTTTACCTCGCATGACCGAAGTATCGCACTGAGCGACGGCTCGCCCGAGAAAACAGACGCGAGCCTCGGGTCCCCCCTTCCACCCTCCCTTTTACATTTTCCGTGCGCGTCTAACTTAACAGACACCGCCTAGTGAAAAATATCCAGCACAACTTTAACACAATCATTGGCCCTGTCTGTGAAATGCACTAACAGCGATGTCGTGCTGTCCACGCAGACATCAATGTTTCAACACCGACGAGCGCGCTTTTGTGTATTGAGTGTCTATTAGAACAAGAGAAGCGACGGTGTCTCGCACGCACGCACGAGAGCAGGCAGGCGGGCGCTGCCAAGCGCGAGTCCGCACCTTTTGTGCTGAGACGCTGAAGTGAAACAGGGCAGTTTCGTGTCGAGCAAGACACACAACTGATGTGTCGCTTCTCTCATCGTTTTTGTTGCACACAAGCAGGAAAAAACACGCTGTTTGCCGCAGACACACAGTTTGGATGTTCTGGCGCACACTTGTACGTGAGAAAAGAGCGGAAATCAAATGGTACGGGGCTGCGCTTCTTTTTTTTTTTTTTTTTTTTTTCTTTCGCTTTTTTCTCAAAGCGCGATCATTTATTTATACGAAGACGGGGTGTAATGCTGCGCGCTGCGCAGAACGTGTTGGAAATATTAAGTTACCTTTTTCGCGAGATGTCTGTCCTGCAGTGCGCTCTTCAGGAGTCGCGCGGACGGCTTGGCCGCCCCCATCCCCCTCGCGTGAAGAGTGATGTGGCCGAGGCGAGTCCTGCGGAGACGACCCCTCTCGATCTCGCGCTCCAGCACCACTTTGACGCGGTTGCGGGTCAGCTTCTCCCCGGGCATCCCGCTCTGTGTGCTGAGGTAGCCGAGTATCTCTTTCAGTCCCGGTGGTGCGTGGCCCCGTGTTGCGGCGGAGCCCCGATGTCTCTCGGTCAGACTTCGGACCGCAGCAACCAGCCTATCGCCCAAATCAGCGCTGCTCTCGTCCGGGGACTCCGGCGCCCCAGAGCCCTTGAGTTTGGGTGACGCGGGGAGCTTGTTCCTCGTAGGCGGACTGCTGACGGCCGAACTGGCGCTCGAGCAAGTTTTCTGTTCTTTCTCGTCATCATCACTGCCCTCGTGGCGAGCGCCGAGCGTCTCGTCTCTCGCACTTGAAGCATCGCGTCCCCCCGCCTCGGTGACTAATCTCTTGTCTTTTGATGCACTTGCTTTCACGCTCCCGGCGGAGCAGACCGTTGCGCCACAACTAACAAAACTGTTTCCGCTAGGCTGTGGTAAAATCTTTTCTTCCTTTTCGAGATTGGAGGGCGAGGTTTGAGGCAGGGGGTCAGGAGGACACAGGTTCACCCCACTTTCCTCGGGCTCCCTATCCTCGCACTCTTCTTGGTCCGTGAGACTGAGCGCGCTGTCGCCGTTGTTATTGAAACTGGCGTGTTTGGTTTGTTCACGCGCAGACTCGCCGCCGCTGTCGGTGGTTTGCTCCGTCCTCTTTCTGCATTTTCTTTGCACTTTAGCAGCGTTCCTGTAGGAAATCGACCCCTTGTAGCTAACTTTCAGCACAGTTTGCTCCTGGATCAGTTTTTCTAGTTCAGCCCTGGTTTTGTCCGGGTCTGACCCGTGTCTTCTTCGGACCATTCGGCAGATTCTTTCCAGGTCCGGTCGGGCTTTTCTCGAGCGCAGGGAGTCGATGGTCTCCAGGATCCATTCTCGGTATTTCGGCTCCGACATGTTGCAGCACTGCTTCCGTTGGCTTTGGCCGAGTGCCTCTCTCTTGTCTCCGAAGTGATCCGCTGCGAGCCCGGCTGGGAATGAAGCGGAAGCCTCGCTGTACGCCTGCGTTTACCCACTATGTGCGCTTAAGGTGGACTACTTGCGAGCAGAATCATCCGCTACGCTCTGCGCCGATGCGAGGCGCTCATTTAAGGTGGTATTGCAGAGTTACACGTTTTGCGCACCTCGTCAACGGGCGTTTGTTCACGCTCGCGCTACAGTCAATTACACCTAATCCAACTGATGTTTTATATATATATATATATATATATATATATATATATATATATATATATATATATTAATTTAAACGCATCAGTATTTAATGGGTAGATGACAGATGGCTCGCTGGTTTCACGTCACTGCCAGCTGTTAACAGATAAATTGCAACAAAAATATTATGAAAAACATTATCTACAAGTGGTAGCCAAAACTGATAAAAATAAAAAGAGCTAAAAGTTTAATTAAAAGGTCCTAAATTAGTTTAATTGCAGAATGTGTTAACCATAAATCTGGTCTACAATTTGCATTGTAATAATTAGTGAAAGCAGCATGAAGGAATTGAAGAGCTGACCTTCAAAATTGTATCTAACCTGGCATTCTAGTAACATGAATTATATTGCTTATTTAAAAATTCATACAGAGTTGTTTTCCACCCAAAACACGTTTTCTAACAGTTAAACAGGTTGTTAGATCTTTAATATATGGGCATACATCTTATCAATCCTTTCATTTCTTATCTCTGGGGAGTTGTGTAATGCTAATTACACAACTAATACATGACCAGGTGCACTTTATAATGCAAACATGCTATACAAACTGCTAAAAAAAATCAAGTGTTTCATCTTGAATATGATGGATGACCAGACTTAAGTTGTTTTGGAGGTTCTGGAACAGTGGGTGTGAAATAGTCCCCTCAACTCATCTCTCAGTCTTAATGAAAAATGGTGCAATATCCCTCTATACACACAGTTCTGCCATGACATGCTGCTGCTGTACAATATAACATACATGAATTACCTGTAGCAGTTCTATCCAGCTTATTTTTCAACGTGGAAGTAAGGCCTTTTCTGTGAATGTGCAAAACTTCTGATTTATTAGCTGCTATAGGGAAATAACCAGAAGAATATCAAAGTGCAGTAAACTGTAAAACTGTTTGCGCTATAAACCGTTTATAATTATGACATTAAAATAATATGGTAAGAAATACCAGTTTGAAATATCAAGCAGCATAACAAGCTGGTTTGTAGAGATAAAAATAATTGGAAGTGAATGACACCGGAAGCCAGACACAGTAAATTTACAAATAGCCGTGCCTGCTCTTACCTGAAAAATAAGGTGAATACAGGTGGAGCTGGGGAAGGTGGAGGGTATCTAGCTCGCTGCAGTTATAACAAACGCTGACAAAGTATTTGAAGGTTGAGAAGCGAGATCATTAGCTACTGATACAGCAGGAACCAATCAGCTGTGCCCTATAGAGAATGATGTGATTGCAAGCACATTGAGTTAAGGACCTATTAGCAGGGCCTAAAATTAACACTCGCCAAGTGCCAAATTAGAGTAAAATTAGGTGTTGGTGAGTATATAAAATGGTATCAGTCGCAAGATGGCCGGTAACATGAATTCTAACAATGAAATGTTGTGAGAACATGAACAACGCTCTGTTCGTTTGACAGTCAGTGCTGCATCATCACGAAAATTTAACCCTTTCCAATGTAAATATTCAAGCGCTAGAACACGCGAAAGGGAATTCGTTACACACGCACTATGTGGGAAGTTCAACATCCGAAACATCCAAAGCGCGCCCTTAAAGACACGTCACAGTGTGCAAATACTAAGTTGAGCTCCCTTTAATGCCTTCCTTTGCTTGAATGGACAAATCCACACAAAATAATGTCAAAAAATGCTCGTCTTGGCGAGTATTCTAGTAAACATAGTCGGCTATGTCTTCAAATTGTGCATTCGCTCTTAAAGTGACAGCATCCTAATAATCCTGCTGCTGTCTGCGTTTTTAATGTTAACCAAACAAAGGGGGGGGGGGGGGAAATCACTCACTGCTCTTGAATTTTAAAAAGGATATGAATATTATGCAGTGTTATTTATTTGATTAGCCTACTTTATTAAATTTCTGTACCTGAAAAGCACTGTTTCTTTAATTTGTATCTTTGTAGTATTATATTTATTTGTGCTTTTGCTTGTAATTTGATTACTTGTCTTTAAAAATGTAGGCTATTAAAATTATATTAATTAAGTTAGCAGTTTTAGCCATGGTATTGAAACTGGAATAGACTAGAGGATTGTGAATTTTCACTAGTATCTAAAATATTGTTGTCATAAAAGCCTGTTTTTGTTTCATGGCTGGTAAAAAAAAAATTGTTTTGGCCGGCAATTTGTTTCTTAAGTCACCTGCCATTGACAGGTGTGGCAAAATGTTAGTTTTAGACCCTATCAGCCTGTGGTCACCATGATTTTGCCAAGTAAGGCATGTTCTTGGATCAACATATTTTGTTGATCCTGGAACAACATTCCTATCCAAAAATTTAGTCCTAACCTTTTTCCAACCCCTAAACCTAACCCTACCCATAACTTATCCCTAAAATCAGAGGGAAATGATAGTTGAATAACACTGTTGTGGAAGCACCTAACCCAGGTTGCAAGCCTAAACTTGACATAAATGGTAAACTTGTCCCTCAAATCTGATTGGTTGATTGGAATGTTGTTCCAGGATCAACAAAGATGTTGATCCAGGAACATGTTGTACTTGGTGAAATCATGTTCACCATCAACCTGCCCCATCTAGAGTTTCATGACAGAACTTTGTATTTCAGAGCTTATTTAGTAGTGATGGGAAGTTTGGATAATTTTGCTGACTCGGATCTTTGAGTGCACTGTAAACCCAAATAAGTTGGCAAAACACACAAAAAATTGAGGCAATCGGTTGCCTCAATGTTTTTTTTTTTTTTTAAGAAATTCAAAGTTTAAGTAAGCAGAACTGGCAGATTTTTATTTTGTACTCATACATTTTAATTGTTCCTAACGTGACATGTTTGATTCATACATTTACCTTAAAATGTTCATGTAACCTCAATTTTTATTAGTTTTATTAGCTATAACAAGCTAATTTAGAAAATGCTAATTTGTTAACATGTTAACAATAGCATGATATAGCACTTGCCGAATGATTGCAGCAATATAAAGCATTTAACGTACTTGCTCTTGAACCAAGCCGCATGCACTGCTTGATGGTAACTCTCCAAAAACCACATTAACAGAAACTCTTCTAAATTAGCATAACAAAACATTAATCACTGCAAAATCTCCCACTTAACATTAATCTTGCACAAAAAAAAAAACATTATGTAACACTTAATTTTAGCATTTACTCTCCCTTTTGAGTGCCATGGGCAAAGCATGCTGGGAAATAGATACCCCAACCAAGTTTCAGTTAAACTTAAGTTTGTCTAAATTAAAGTTCATAAAACTCAAAACAATGAAAAAAAAATCAGTTTACTTAAAATATGTCAGTACTGTTAATTTGAAAGAAAAAGAAAGCGTTAAATACTCATAAAAGTTAATTTGACTGAACTAATTTAATTTAGTTTGTCCTACTTAAACCAATTATTTTGAGCGTTAGGGTTTACAGTGTGTCGTTCAGCAAAATTAACAAATCTTTTTGCTCATTTCAACAGAATATAATTCAAATGTTAATAGCCAAATTCCCCAACACACCAACTTACGCAAACATTGATCAAATTTAAAATAAGAAAAAGCTATAATGCAGCCAAGGCCAAATTATGAGAAACAGAAATGATTCATTCATTGTTTAGCTGGGTCTTCAGGCTACGCAGTCTGTTAGTTTACCTCACCTCCCGATCCGAGTCGTTCGTTCTTTTGTCACGTCACATCCCCACAGGCTGAAGCTATGCAGTCTGTGAATGAATCACTCTCTGAGACAACTCATTGTTCCTGAATCATATTAAAGATTCGTTCAAAATGAACGAATCGTTCATGATCAACCCATCACTAGGACAGAAGCTGCAGAACTTACTAAAATGTTACACATAAAGGGACGTAAAACCAGTTTGGTATTTATAGTAATACTTTATTGGAATGATTCTTGTGGTGCAAAATATCACAATTAACTTGAACCATGTCCTCAGGAGTAAGCACTGGTATCCACTGAGTTCACCTCCAGCTTAGAGGAGATATTTGTAGCCTAGAGAGTTGCGTGTAAGAAATTCTCACCCAAAAAGGAGCCAGATGCTCTGCACCCATTCAGAGAGAAGACTTTGCCTATTTAAAAATGCAGAAATGGAAGAATAAAGGGGGAAGAGATGGCGAAAACGGAGAGAGCGATGCGGCGGCTCGCTGGAGAGTGTCGACCGACCGCAAGGCTTCGCCGTGTGAATCGCGCACAGAGCGTGTGCAATTTTGTCAGGTACTAGAAATGTATAACCCAATGAGAACCGTAACAATTATAGTATTAACAATACTAAACAAACGAAACGAAAACATTCATCCCCTCCTCTGCACGAAGGCTTGACACGGTCCGCTGTCGACTCATCGCAGCCTGCTATCTGTCAGCTAGAATCAATGAAACGACTGATGAGCCAATATATTGACACTTGTAGGATTTCATGGCACATTTCATAGGTGAAAGTTCAAAGTTCATCAGTGAATATTTTACAGAGCGCAGTGGACCTACAGCTGAAAGAAGAAAAGAAAAGAGGTGCTCATATTATGAAATCATGGCTTCTTTTCTATGCCATTTTCACTTTGTCATCCCTTTCAGTGCATTTTAGGAATAAAGAAACACATGACAGTATACAGGACCAAAAATATTTCGGTTATTACACAGGAATACATATTTTTTCATTCTTTTTTTTTCTATTTTTTTTTGTATGGTTGTTATGGTGACCTAGTGGAGAACTTGCACCTTAGCGGTAACTGCTCAAGATTAGAGATATAACTAACCCCGTCTGTCTTTGTGCGGAAACAACAATCCCAGTCCACAGGCCAACAATTACACCCTATCAAATCCATCATGATTAATATCACATGAACAGAGATTTAAAAAAAAAAAAAAAGAGAGAAAATTACAAACATGATTAAAATAGAGGAGATGATAAAGGCCTCACTGTTTATCCCTGGAGGTCTTCTCTGCACTCTTCCGCTGGTTTCTCTGCTGTTTAACAGGAGGAAGGATCGGTTTTAAGATTCATGCACTTTTTCTCCTTCTCTCTCTCTTTCTCTCCACCTATATCCCTCTCTCTGATTTCTATCGTTTCTTCCTCTAGAACTCTGCAAATTCTTTTGCACACTTCTCCGTGAACGACACACGGATCTCTTCTTCCTCGTAGTCGTCGAAGTTGCTGGTGTCCCCGGGACCTCTGCATTTAGGCACAAATGGGGCCTCCACCTGTGGAAACACACACAGATAAAGAGATATTTACCTGAACTTAAAAATTTAAAGACTAGTTGATGTTATCATGTTTTCGTGCTTGATAGACGTTTGAGCATGAAATATGGGTGCAATTCTATTATTTTTAAGTATGACAATGATCATATAATGATCCTCTTTGTTTTTGAGCAACAACAAAATCACACAATATTATATATGCTTCTTTTCATCTAACAACATTTGTCATCATCATTTGTGCTTGGTTTACCCTTGACATGGATCATACGTGACCTGTGCTGGCAAAGTGAGTCGGAGTGTGCACAGGCTAATTACGAGCTACAGGCAAAACAAGTGAAAAATGTTGATTTTGTCAAATTTGACTATATATATATTTTCCTAGAGATATTTGGTTTTGACAAATTTGGTTTGGAACCTTCAGAAAACTTTAACTTGATTTTTCTCAAAATTGACTTTGCTGACTATTGAATTCAAACAGGTGTAGCTCAGTCATTTTTTGTCTGATTCCAATAAACCACACATTATTTAGAAGTTTTTTTTAAAAAAGAGAATGTGACAAGAACTAGAAATAGCAAGAACTCATATTTGAAAATTTGCTCATCGTGACTCATTTTGCCAGATATATTATATATTAGTCACATATATTATTTTCCAAATTGCACTATATTGAGTATTTGTTTAAATTACATACAGATTAGAGCTGCATGATTCTGGATAAATTGAGAATCACGATTTTTTTGTTTCAAATTTTTTATTTCAAAAACAAAATAATTTACTAGAGGTTCTGACCAAATGTTAAAGGTGCAATGTGTAAATTTTAGGAGGATCTATTGACAGAAATGCAATACAATATACATAAGTATGTTTTCAGTGATGTATAAAGAGCTTACATAATGAACCGTTATGTTTTTATTACCTTAGAACAAAGCAATAAGTCCCAAGAAGCCGTGGTTTACAGTGAATTTATAACAGCTAAGGGAATTTAGCTGTTATAAATTCATTGTAAACCACGGCTTCACAGGGCTTATTGCTTTTATAAAACGGTTACCACACAATACAAATATTAAAGCCAAAAAATATGTATCAATGCAACTTTCATGAAGTAGAATCATTTAAAGGCTTCCTTCCGCTGGAAAAAATAGTCCCTGACCGTGAACAGCAACAGAAGTTACATTATTACGCCATTAGATGGCGGCAAAGACTGTCTTTATGAGCGAGTCACTCAGTCGCAAAGACGTTTATATTTAAACTTGTTGTGAACACGGAACAAGACGCAAATGACAAATGCTTTGACTAGCGCTGTCAGTGTCAGCAGGGCACGGGAAAACCCATTAACTGTAAAAGGACAAGAACGCAGTGGACGTTCAAACGGATTTCTTTAATTATGAATATAGGACTGACCTGAAGGAAAATACACTCGATCACTCGATATCTCTCTTGAGAAAAAAATCAATTGAGAACAAACATATGTTTACGTTGCTCAGAGTGGTTGCTAAGAAAGACGCAGCAACATACACTCACTGGTGCAGCGATACTTATGTAATGCGGTCAGCTTTACATGTTTTCGGGAATTTTACAACGCGGCTCAACCAATCAGAATCAAGGGCCAGAATTTACCCTTACATGTTAAGTCGCCATTTTGCGCCGGCATGTTTCTACAGTAGCCCTAAACGGACAAACCGCTCTACAGAGCGCGTCTGATTGACTAGCAACTTTCTGCTATCTCAGACGACGACATCTTTGTCCTGTGTTGACCACCGTAGTTTCTCTATATAGCAATTCGCAAACTCACCGCTAGATGCCGCTTAAATTCACACACTGCACCATTTTGCTGCAGTCTATTTAAAACGTTTAATTAATCGGAATGAATTATTTTTTAAAAATCGGTTTGGATGAATGATTCAATAGCCATGTTTACATGTACACTTGCCATTCCGATTAAAATCATTCCGACTGAAAGATTCGGTGGACTGTTTACATGAGATGTTATCTAATCCGATATGGTGTTTACATGTTTACATGTACCTGACTTTGTGACATGCGCACATTAGCCCATGTCCTGTTTGCCGCCTTTTATTCCTGTCAATATGGAGTCTCATTATTTCTTATGCGCACTATTTTTATGTAAAGTGTTGCTCTTAATCAAGCAACAGCGTGAATTTGTAGCATATTACTGCTGGATGGTATGAGGAAAAGACGGGAACAGGAAGCTGACCTGTTTGGTGGCTGTGCATCTCTAAAGGAGCATCTCGATACTACCACTCCCCCTCCAACAAAAAGCAGAAGCATGTGGATGAAGGTCCGTAGTAATGATTCACTGAGTTCCTTCAGTGTATTTAATAAATGTGGCATTTCAGTTTTACTTCAGTTTGATTTTGCCGCTGCCATTTTGCATTCTTACGACCCCTGACCGCTTGACGTGATGACGTAGACGCAAAGTAATCGGTTTAACGCGTTTACATGGCCGAATTTTTATTTTGTTCGGTTTATAGAAAGGTTTATTCCACCTCTCTCAAACTGATTTCAATTTAATTCGGTTTGGGCATTTTTATTCCGATTGAGGTGTTTATATGGAGCATTTTCATTCGGATTGGACTTTTAAACCGATTACAATGCTCCATGTAAACGCACCTAATGACTCATTTATAAATACTTGTTATATTACTGCATGACTCAATGTTTTTGAACTAATCTCTTGAATGAATGATTCAATGACAAACACATTTTTTAACAGTCACTTGTCGCCACCTACTGGCGTAACGATGTAATTGACACAATCGTTATTTGAAGTGCCGTGTTACTTTCAAAAGCTGCTTTACTCTATTTTGATCGCTTCCATTGACATCAGTGTTTATATCTGAACTATAAACTTTTATCCCAGTACTTCTGAGGTCATTTGAATATTTCTAACAGAAATAATGATACTGTGGGACTACTTCATACATGACAACTGCTCTCTCTGGGTCAGCGGCAGCACCAACCAAACGCAGATCTGAAATGTTCTGGTTTGTCAAAGGTTTTATAGACACAAGCGAATCGTTGTCATTTAGGAATAAGATCACATGGGTGTTTGAATCGAGATCGCGATCTTTTAACTATTAATCATGCAGCTCTAATACGGATGTTTATTAATGTAAAGTTGGTCACAAATGTTGACATTTGCCAATACTAATATATTATTATTTTCCTTGTTCTTTTTTTTTTTTTAAGTATGTCATTTGGTTTAATTAATATTAGTCATAATGCAACATATAATATGAGATACAAGAATGAAGCCCGTTCACACCGGCAGTGACAAAGCAACACGATCCTATTCATTTCAATGGAGCGCTGGCGATTTCCGGCGACACGAGCGACAGTGACTGTTGGTATCAGAATGCAGGAGTGTCAAGCGACGCGAGTCACGCGACAAAAGTTCAGAAATTTTAACTTTATGCAAATGAGCAGCGAATTTTATGAGCAACAACCAATAGGAGTGAAGACTGAAGTTTATGTCACCGTCTCGAGTGCAAGCAAGACAGGACAGGAGTGCCTGAGCGATTTCACTGTAATATGATTTGACTGTAACCACATACATGGATGTAATAAAATGTGTGGAAAAGAAACTGTCGGCAGTGAGTTTGATTCATACACATTGATAATTTGTGTGTTGTTAATTATATGATGAAGTGAGCAGTTTAGCACTGCTGCAGTTCGTGTTACTATTTCCCCTGAATTATGTTGATTATTAGGGACAAAAAAAATAATTATTTGTCAAATTCAAATGAATTTTAGTATTTTTGGACAGATGAGTGAGTTTAATTAATGTTTGATTTATCGATCGTTAATCTGGTTAATGATTTAATGCAATAGCAAAGAGCACTCACTGTTTCCGGTTTATCTTTAAAATTAAGCTTTTTATGTATTATATGTTCTTTATGAATTCCATTTATGTTTAGTCTTTTTCTCTTCAAAATGCAGAAAACGGATTCATTGTCTGTTCTACAACATGGAATAACCGCCTCCCCGCCAGCTTTACTGATGGAGTCTAAACACTGAATACATCAGATTACTGTCAGTGATTAAGGGATTGTGTGTGTTTCTCACCCTCCGCTGGTAAATGGCTATCCAGTCAGTAGTGGAGAACCACTTGTGTCCTTTGATGTCGTTAACTCCGTTTTTAAGGTTTCCGTAGCGTTTGGTGAGATCCACCTGCAGCAGGTTTCTCAACAGGTCCTTCAGGTCCGAACTGAAGTGCGACGGGAATCGTACCTGTGAAAAGAAACTGTGCTTGAGCAAAACTAAACAACCACAAAGAAAGAAGCCAAGAATCTCAGATATTGCAGAAAAATGTGATTCATTTAGAAATAGGCTCTAGTTTGGCAAAATTACCTTTCCTGAGACAATCTTTTCATAGATCTGAATGGGTTGATCGGCGAAAAATGGAGGATAACCAGCAGCCATCTCGTACATCAACACACCCAGAGCCCACCAGTCCACCGCCTTATTATAACCCTACCAGAGAAAACACGTCTGGTTGAGTTCAAGAGAAAATTAATCATTTGAAATGTTATTTGAGCTTTAACTGCGTACATTTATGGGAAGATGATTTAATCTAGTGTCTGTTATGTAAGGAATAATTGATGACAGGCTGTTGAATTATTAGAAAATAATGCACACCCAAGGTGCTAATGCGGCCGTGACGCATAGTTGCTAAACTATTTCACTGAAAAAATCGTCAGAGCAGCGCTGACAATACGAGTGTATGTCCGTACTGTGTGTGTGTGTGCATTTGAGTGAGAGAGAAGGCACAATTTGTGTCAAAAAACATGGAAATAGTTTGTCGTTTTTATCCTATTGTTTACTATATTTATTTGCTTGGTCAGTGTTATTGTGGGTTTTGTTACTTTTGCTGTTGAAATAGCTAAAATCGTTTGGTGTAGTGATATGGACATGTAATGCGGTCAAGATCTGCCAGGAACTACTTTAGCCGTGTGTTTCCCTGAAAATAATTACACACCGTAGAACATTCGTGGTTCGTCAACCAATCAGATTCAAGCATTCAACAGCCCCGTAGTATGCATTTTGACATTAAATCGTTTTATATCAAACAAATGACGTGTTTGGAGAAATGTGCAGAGCTAAATAATCTGTCAGCTGAAGGCTTTTGCAGTGAAAGCACTTCATTAGTTTTGTTGCACTGATTGTAGACGTGTGTCCGTCTCTTCTGGGAAACTAGGACAGCGTGGCTCACCTTGCTGAGGATGATCTCTGGTGCCAGATACTCTGGGGTCCCGCACAATGTCCACGTGCGGCCCTTCACCCGCTTCGCGAAACCAAAGTCTGTCACCTGAAACAAAGTTGCCACAGATGATTTATACACTACATGCCAGAAACATTTATTTGATGTCATTCTCAGATCAGCCACGAGGGGGCAGTAACGGTGAGATTATGAGCTGTATATGATTGAAAGCACATCCACACAGCTCACATCACAGACACAGACACACTTTTGGCTACATTTATACCCAATTATGACTTTTTTTGTAAGCCTGCTTTTTGGGTTACAGCACAATAGCAGTGATTTTGGTATGTTTCTGTTCATCTAACAACATTTGTCATAATCTGTGCTTGATTTACCCTTGACATGGATCATACATTATTTTCCAAATGGCACTATATTGAGTATTACAGTGAAAAATACTTACTTTAAAATACATACTGATATAAAGTAGGTCACAAATGTTGACATTTGCTTTATACATTAGTGCTAAATATTAATAATTACATTATTAATTCTGTTAATTAAGAAATTTAAGACTGGAAAAAGTGCTTCATGTCAGATTCTAACTAAATATTATATTATATTAAATGATATTGTGAAGTTACGATGGATTTTATGTTTCTGTTCATCTAACAACATTTGTCAAAATTTGTTCTTGACTTTGACTTCTTAAATATTTGTTTAAAATACATATAAATAATATATATTAATGTAAAGTAGGTCACATGCTGACATTTGCTTTAAGCAGTAATGATAGAAATGTAAATATTGCTAATTAATTAGCTATTAATGCTAATTCAGAAATGTAAGACTGTAAGTCCAAAGTTCTTCACATAATAACTACATATTATATCATATTAAATGACTTTATGAAGCTACGATGAATTTGATAGGTTTCTATTCATCTAACGCAACATTTGTCATGATTTGTGCTTGATTTACCCTTGACGAGGATCATAAAATATTTTCCAAATGGCACTATATTAACCCTTAAACGTCTTTAGTGACCCGGGACGTCATTTACCACCCTCCCCCTCATTCATTTTTTAAAGTTCGACATCAACCTTCTTAGTATTCCTCAATCTATTCATTATAAACAATATAACAAGATAAAAGTCTTTTTTCTAATAGTTTTTTGTAAAAAGTGTATAGGGTCACTAGCGACCCAAAGAACATAATAGTGTAAGTATATAGTTTTTTTTTCTGTGCAACAATTGAGTCTCTGAGGACTCAGTAAGTGTAATTCACCTTTATTCCTCAAGGTGGCAATGTCTGACATTCAATGATGGCGTAAGCAATCAAAATATAACTTTTAGAGACAATGAAAACTATAGTTTTGAGAATATGGTTGAGATGACGAATATGAGCCAGATGTTAAATGTACAGGGGAAAAACATCTGCTCAAACTGAACCCTTCCAAGCTCCAGAAGGGAACAAAATATGCTTTATTTTATTCTTTTGTAATTACTATTAAAATATCAAGAAAGTTTTATACTATTGCGGAACTTGGAGAGCCATCAGTGTTAGATATAGATCCGAATCTGTAATAATGATTGAGTTAACCTTTACAGAGAAAATATTTGTTTAAAATACATATTGATGAATATTAATGTAAAGTAGATCACAAAAAATAAATTTATTGATCACAAACAAAAAATATTGGAATGAGTGGAAAAATTGAGCACCTTAACTTGCTGTGTGAAAACAGCCGAAAATGTGTGTAGGCAGTCATATTGGACTGTTCATTTACTAAGAAATAAATATGTGTGTATCTTTAATTTGTATGTAACTCGTGTACAGTGGCGTACATGTGTTTATTACCTGGATATAGCCCTGCTGATCGATGAGGAGGTTCTCTGGTTTAAGGTCTCTGTAGATCAGGTCAAGGGCATGCAGATATTCAAAGGTCAAAACTATTTGTGAAGCATAAAAGCGCGCATGGGGTTCACTGCAGAAGAGAAAGACAGCAAGAGCAGAAGCCCGGGAGAAAAAGAGAGAAACGAAGAGAAAACACACATGAAGGCATCTGTAATGATAAAACAGATTGTACCTAAGTGCATCAGTGATTTACTGTATTTTGTACAAATGTTTACTTTGCACAAGCACATTTTTGTCACAAAGAAGTTTGTGAGCTTTGAAAGCAACAAAAAAGGCTTAAAAAATAATGAAGAAAGTCGCTTTGACACGTTGTCTAATGAAATAACGTTCATAGATTTTTAGATGCAACCGTATATGTTGATGCTGCTAAGTGGTTCATTTTAGTAGCCCAACAAATACATATTAAGCGTGGAGTGTTTTAACTCAACGGAGATGAAACCACAACTCACATTAGGCACATTAGCACAGCTTTCAGCACAGGATTTCACTATGGCGACCTGGAAGTCAGTTTTTGGTTCTTTAAAGCTGCAGTCCATAAGTTTTGCCTCTTTGTGGAATTATCTTCTTTACGTGGGTTGTGGCTCCTCAGCGCAGATGAGTCTAATGTTTGCTGTCAGTCACCACATCGGTGTGGATACTGTACTTCAGAATCACAGATTCTACGTCTTGGAAGTATGACCAAAATAAGAATTTTCACCGGAAAATGTCATCTGAACAAGTAAGTAACAAATCTGCCACTTTTGTTCTGACCAACTGAGGAAAAAAGCATCAGGCCTACAATAAATCGCGCTACCAATGGTGATTAAATCTAACGATCGCTTAGCTCGGATCACGTCAAACCGTGCAAATTATTATTATTGTTATACTTTGTTCTCAAATTGGTAATGTTAACAACATCAGCGTTGCGTGACTATGTGTATTTAGTGTGTATTAGCGTTACCTGTGGATTTCAGTTTCTGTACAGTCTAATCTCTAATGTTAATTTGTCATACCATTCAAACCGCCATCAAAATGATACGTTTAATTATTTCAGCTGCTGTGAGAAAAGGCTATAAATGATCTGCCATCCTCACATGATATAACCTACTAGCGGGGACTCTTTCTTTATGTAAACAGACGTGACGAAATGACGCAAATACGAATGGCTGCATGCTTGAATTTCCCGTGGAAACCCACCAGTACCACTCCTAAAAATAAAAAGGTTCCATTTCTTCTTCAGAGATGCCACTGAATTTTTGGTTCCTCAAAGAACCTTTCAATGAACAGTTCTTTAAAGAACCTTTTTTTCTTAGGGCGTTTTCACACCTGGCTCGTTTGGAGCGTTTGTTTGGTTGAGGTAAGAAAGCAATCCAAACCAAGTGGTTTCATAATTCATAATGGAAAATGTGGTATATAAAAAGCAGCAGTATTTGATTCTATGAGTTTTTGTGTAAGTTATCATGTGTCACAACAGCTACAGCTAAAGCCATATTAAACCCAAAGAGTGAATTTGTCAATCCATCTTGACGGATGACGCAGAGGAAACTCTGACCAATAAGAGGACTTGCATAAACACATTTTGTTATGCTTTTAAATGTTGCCTTGTGAAAAAGAACCGAACCAAGAAGAAAATGCAACACTGTTACAAATTAAGAAATTAAGCCCCTGTTTTGGAACAAAGCAAACAATCTACAGGTCTGAAAACGCCCTTAGTGTGAAGAACATTCTAAAAATCTGAAGAATCATTTTTCACTATATAGAAGGTTTTGTTCAATGGAAAGGTTCCATTGATGTTAAAGGTTCTTCATGGAACCATTGATGCCAATAAAGAACCTTTATTTTACAGATTTTTTTAGATGTAGGTCAGATGATCAAATTTTGCATTTTTAAAGAGGCCAAAAACAGATGCACACAAAAAATGTAATCTCTTTTGATTTCCTTTTTTGTCATTTACACATACATCAAACAAGATTCAATCTGTCAAAATAAATATAAATACGTGATTTCCAGTCATAAGTTTACACACATTTGACTGTTCGACTGTTTCTCATCAATCTTAAAACCATTTGATTTAAAGGGTTCGTTCACCCCAAAATGAAAATTATCCCATGACTTACTCACCCTCAAGCCATCTTCTTTCAGACGAACACAATCTGAGTTATATTAAAACATATCCTGGCTCTTCCAAGCTTTATAATGGGAGTGAATGGTGATTTTGAAGCCCATAAAAGCAATCCATCCATCATAAATATAATCCAGGGGGTTAATAAAAGTCTTCTGAAATGAAGTGATGCGTTTTTGTAAGAAAAATATCCATATTTATAATTTTATAAACTAGAATCACTGGCTTCCATAAGCGAGTACTCTGACCTGATGCATGACGCATTGACAAACACGGAAGCGCAGAGGATAGAGCAAAACAAAACACCGGTCACGGTTTCTCAAAGAGAAATGTCGAGTTTGTTGTCCATCTCTATTTGTTTGAACCGCAAAGGCGTCTACTGTCACGTAAGCTTACGCTACTCTAACATCCTACGTCATACGCCGAAACTGGACTCTCTTGTGAAACTGTGGACAGACATTATCGGAAGTTAGTGATTATAGTCTATAAAGTTATAAATATGGATATTTTTCTCACACAAACCCATCAGAAGACCTTTATTAACCCCCTGGAGTCGTATGGATTATTTTTATGATGGATATATGAGTTTTTTGGGCTTCAAAATAACGGTTACTATTCACTGCCATTATAAAGCCTGGAAGAGTCAGGATATTTTTTTTAATATAACTATAAGATTGTGTTTGACTGAAAGAAGAAAGCCATATGAGGGTGAGTAAAGCTTGGGGTCATTTTCATTTTTGGGTGAACTAACCCTTTAAACGGCTTTGGCTTAAATGCCTGACAATTGTGATTTTTAAGAATGAGTTGAACCAGATAGTGATGGAAAAGCACCAAGTCATACATGTAAACTATAAAAATGGGTGAGCGGAGCTGGAATCTAGATTATAGTCTTCATTTAATTCATGTTTTAATCACAACATCATTACCATATTTTCATTTGTGTTTTTCATAGTTTTGATGACTTGTATGGTTGTGTATTTTTTATTTATTTGCAAAACTTAAATTTCAACAAACATACAACATTAGAGAACAAAACATAGTGGGGGCATACAGAGAAAAAAAGAGACAATTTTTATTTAAAAATGGTTCTACTTTTGTAGCTTTTGTATTGGAGGAGATTCTTTTGAAGTAATAATAATAGTAAATGTAAATCCGAAGCAAATACTGTACAGCTGGGTTTAAACTGAAGGCATGTACAGTTGTGTATTTGTGCACTTCATGTTGCTGTACACTGCATTTCCTCTCAGGAACTAATAAAGCACATCAAGAATGTAAATATATTCACCTGAATCTGCCGATTCTACGCAGGTGTGAAAACATCTCCCCTCCCTGAACGTACTGCATCACCATGTAGAGATTAGTGTTGTCCTGCAACAAACGCACGCAAACATGTCCATTACATGCGCCATCATCCAGCTATTCCTGTTCTGAACAGTATTCACCTTGAAGGAGTATTCCAGGCGCACTAAGAAGGGGAAGCTGACGGCCTGCAGTATCCTCTTCTCATTTAGAGTGTGTTCAATCTGCTTCAGCTTCACCACCTAAAGAGAAACAGTGTTAGGGAACGCATCCATCAGGTCTAACGGCGATGTCATGGCGTATGCGCCTAGCCCCGCCCACCTTCTGTTTGTTAAGGATCTTCATGGCGTAGTGCTGGCCGGTTTCTCGGTGTCTGACCAGCATCACGCGACCGAATGAGCCAGTGCCCAGAGTTTTCAACCGGTCGAAGTCCTCCAGACAGGCTGTGTTCTGCGGGACAGACGAAAGATTAAAAAACTCAAATACATTTTCACTTCTTTCTAAGTTCCTAAGAAGTTCTGAGTAAGGCTGTCTCAATTCCTTGATTTAATTTGAGTATTCGATTTTTTTCTCGATTGCAATTTGCCCATGTCGAGTAATTCTGTGAGTTTGGGTTGCTTATAACGTTTATCTGGGAACGTAATGTGCGCCATTTCATCATATTTGTAAATATTAAATTTGAAATATTAAAGATTAAGTAAACATTTGGCCAATATTAAGGATTTGATCTGCTGCATAACAACAGCAATCACTAGGCCCTTGGTACCCTCTGCAGGCATTTGTTATAATACATTTTCTATTTTTATTACCACAAAAAAATCTGAATACTCGATTAATCGTCAAAATAATCGATTGGTTACTCGATTACCAATCATTAGTGACAGCCCTAGTGTTGAGTGTTTTTAGCATGTTGCCATGCTGTTTCTAGAAGGGATGCACCGATACAAAATGTGTGCCGATATACAATTATTAAAGGATTAATTCACTTCAGAATTAAAATTTCCTGATAATTTACTCACCCCCATGTCATCCGAGATGTTTATGTCTTTCTTTCTTCAGTCGAAAAGAAATTAAGATTTTTGAGGAAAACATTCCAGGATTTTTCTCCATATAGTGGACTTCATTGGGGTTCAACGGGTTGAAGGTCCAAGTGTCAGTTTCAGTGCAGCTTCAAAGAGCTCTATACAATTCCAGATGAGGAATAAGGGTCTTATCTAGAGAAACGATCAGCCATTTTCTAAACAAAATAAAAATTATATACTTTTTAACCACAAATGCTCATCTTGCACTGCTCTGCGATGCGCCACGCATTACATAATCACGTTGGAAAGGTCACGCGTGACGTAGGCGGAAGTACCGATCCAGTGTCTACAAAGCGAACACATGAAGACTTTACAAAAAAAGGTAAAACAACGATATTGGATGATTTTGAAGATGGAGGAGAACATGAGATATCGCAGAGCAGTGCAAGATGAGCATCTGTGGTTAAAAAGTACATAAATTATTTTATTTAAAAAAATGACCGATCGTTTCGCTAGATAAGACCCTTCTTCCTCGTCTGGGATCATGTAGAGCTCTTTGAAGCTGCACTGAAACTGTAATTTGGACCTTCAACCCATTGGTCCACTATATGGAGAAAAATCCTGGAATGTTTTCTTCAAAAACCTTAATTTCTTTTTCAACTGAAGAAAGAAAGACAAAAACATCTTGGATGACATGGACTTTTTGTACTTTATGTACTTTTTAACCACAGATGCTCATCTTGCACTGCTCTGCGATATCTCATGTTCTCCTCCATCTTCAAAATCATCCAATATCGTTGTTTTACCTTTTTTTGTAAAGTCTTTGTACTTTCGCTTTGTAGACACTGGATCGGTACTTCCGCCTACGTCACGCGTGACCTTTCCAACGTGATTATGTAATGCGTGGCGCATCGCAGAGCAGTGCAAGATGAGCATTTGTGGTTAAAAAGTATATAATTTTTATTTTGTTTAAAAAATGGCTGATTGTTTCACTAGATAAGACTCTTATTCCTCATCTGGGATCGTGTAGAGCTCTTTGAAGCTGCACTAAAACTGACACTTGGACCTTCAACCCGTTGAACCCCAGTGAAGTCCACTATATGGAGAAAAATCCTGGAATGTTTTCCTCAAAAACTTTAATTTCTTTTCCACACAAGAAAGAAAGACAAAAACATCTTGGCTGAAATGGAGGTGAGTAAATTATCAGGAAGTTTTAATTCTGAAGTGAACTAATCCTTTAAGAATGACATCTGCCGATACAGACAGTTTTTATACATTGTTTCAAATTATAATGATAAAGAAATAACTTTTATTCCCTCCATGTTTTCTATGTTTCAGAATAACTGGTTTCAGTTATAAACAGAAAACACATTATTCACATTTACATGTCTAACTAACATTAACTGAATACTGAAAATAAAAAACTGACCATTCTTATTTTTATGGAATTGTACAGTATTTATTATAAATGATCTATCTGTGCACATCAGATTTTTTTAATCATGTCCCTCATAATCTTTAATCAGAATAACTTCCTCTCCCTCTCCCCCCTTCCTTGCAGCGACATATCTTCTCTTCTCTGATGATGAGGGCGGGACCTGTCACTCACATGAGATCCACCAATAGCAAACCACAACCATCCAATTCCCCACAGACAAAATCAAGCCCCGCCTTCATTTGTTCTTGTTTGAGAAGCCGTTTCACTCAGATATTCATCACAATAGGGAAGAAAAGTCTATAGCAACTTTTGTTTCATGCGACTTTATGGCCCTGTTTCCACCTGGTATTAAGATGCGTTATTGTCGATCATATCACAAGTGGACAACGATAAATACAGATGTAAAACGCTTTGAGCTTGTCCATGTTCAACCACTTCCAGAGGTAGTTGAAAACATATTTGACGGATTGTTTTCGTAGTGGAAACCCATGTGGTTGAATGTGTTCAAGACTGCCTACTCTCTACTGACCGAATGCGTAAACATTATGGGAAACGCATTAGCCAGACGGGATTTAAACTTTGTCGGCTGAAGAACCAAATTTGGTTTGAAGATGAATAATGTACCAAGCGCAATGTTCTCTCACCATTCCTGATTTCTAACACACACACACACACGGTCTTGTGGCTGCTGTTCTCCGTTTGTTTTTCCATTGTCTCCGTGTACGTTCATATATAAATTGCGCAACTTATTTGGTCCATGACAAAAAAAGATCAAAAGATCTGAAATAACCCATACATTTACCCGCCCATAGACCCTCCCCTCGAAGAAATCAGGACATAAGTGGTTGACTGTATCTCTTGTGATCCGATCGACCAAAATGTATCTTAATCCCAGGTGGAAACAAAGCCTATCCCCCGGTTTCACAGACAAGGCTTAAGCTAGTCCTAGACTAAAATGCATGTTTGAGCTGTTTTAACTGAAAGTAACTTATACTGACATATCTTAAAATATGTCAGTGCCATGGTTTTGTCTCAAGATGCACACCAGTAATGTTTTTTTCCTAGTGAATGCTTATTAAAGCTACTTAAATATCCTAATTGAACTAAGGCCTAATCCTGGCTTAGACTAAGCCCTGTCTGTGAAACCAGGCCTAAGCGTGTTGGGTTAAGCTTCTCTGTATTTGTGTCTATGCGAGTCTTCTTTTGTTGTACGATATCTAAAAGTTAAGCATAACATAGCATTATTTGTTTTTATAAAGAATCACTCACAGCAGACTGCTAAATTATTCAAAGTAATTTCACACAAGAGACATTTTCTTCTCACACAGCACTAAATTGAACATTTCCCCGCCCCTTTTGATTGACAGGATATAACTGGCACTGATCATTGCTGTTTTAAACAGTGAGCTGATACCGATTATTGGCCGATAAATCGGTGCATCCCTAGTTTCTATTACCAGTGTCTATATGGTTTTACAGTTTTATACATTTGTAGACATTTTAATGATACATTTGTAAAATATAAAGGAAGAGTTGCAGTTAATAGTCTCTTATGGGCCCGATTAATCAAACTTTCCATAAAACAATCAAAACAAGCCATAAAAAACATATATTCTACAGACACTTCATATTTATGGTATTAGATGATGTGTTAATTGCATTTAATAGATTCACTTTCAATAAACTGTGTTTTTATGCATGTTTGAGTTTGCAGTTTTGACCAGCAGGCGTCACCAGCGTGTGGCGTTTTGAACGCATTGAAACAGCGAATCATTTTGCGAAACAATGTTTAGAAAAGCTCCCAGCACTCGTTTCTAGAGTGTTTTGGGTGGTTTCTCGCTGGCCCAAGTCAAAGGTGTATGATCTTCTGGGTTTGTTCAAATGGCCACAGCAAACACCAATGACCATTAATCATTCTACTGTGGTGGTCTGTAAACTCAGAGTGCACCTGAGAGCACACAAACCTGGTTTAAATGACCAGGTGACACTTATTTAAAATAATACAATAAACCAGTTCTATTTCAAACACCAAACCCTTACTACTGTATTATAAATGCTGCAGACTCGTTTTCTCTTTCTACCCGAATGCAACGTGCTTCCCTCCTCTAGTCCTCTTACCTGTGCAGGACTCTCCCATTTCCTGAGGAAATCTTCTTTGGCGAAGGCCAGAAACTCTTTGACTGTGGGGAAAAAAACCAGAAAGTAGACTTAAGATTACAATCACCATCATTGATCAAAATGATCAAAAATTTGCTGAAAAACCTGTTGCACACAATCTACGATGTGCCTTCTGTCATCTGATTGATTTGATAGTTTAGACTTTTTTGCCAAGTTAAAGGCCTTTTAGTATAATTGTAAAGGTTGCGATACATGTGTCATTTTGCTGTGAAATCTTTAACGTTTTTTTTAAAGTAATGTAAGAACGACTTTTATATTGTTATTAATATTTACTGGACTGAAGTAGCTTAGGTTTACTTGATTATCCACACATCGTTTTTTTTATCTTTAAGAAAAATCATGTAAAAATGTGAGTATCAAATATGATCTATCAAGATTTTGAGGAATGTTTATTTGTTCATATCTCAAGTCATCTTACAGGGAGATATAGAGTGATGACTGATATTGTTATGCATTTAATACTGTTAAAAATGGCATTGATTTACATTATAAGCTAGCATATTTCATCTTTCTTTTTGGCCACATAAATATCAGCAACTGCACCAGATTGCGTAGTTTTGCTCAATTTGGACCTATGAATAAAACTGGTGTGTTTTTTCTTGAGTATGAGCTCCATATTCTCACTATAACATACTATATAAGCCATGAAAGCCTGATGTATTGAATAAGTTTAGCAAGGTAACATGCCAAAATCAGCAATGCAAAAATGTTGTTTGACTTGTTTTTGCACGTTGGCTTTGTAGACACTGGATCGGTATGTCCGCCTACGTGATGTGACCTTTCCAACATGACTATATAATGTGTGGCAGATGCAAGACAAGCATTTGTGGTTAAAAAGTGTATAATTTTTATTTATTTTTTTAGAAAATGGCCGATCATTTGACTAGATAAGACCCTTATTCCTCGTCTGGGATCGTGTAGAGCCCTTTGAAGCAATTTGGACCTTCAACCCATTGAACCCCAGTGAAGTCCACTATATGGAAAAAAATCCTGGAATATTTCCCTCAAAAACCTTAATTTATTTTCGACTGAAGAAAGAAAGAAAGACATAAACATCTGGGATGACATTGGGGTGAGTAAATTATCAGGGAATTTTAATTCAGAAGTGAACTAATCCTTTAAACGACTTCTCAACAAACTGAAGTCAAGTCAAATATATTTGTAGAGCGCTTTCCATGATGCACATCATTTCAAAGCAGCTTTACAGAAAATTATGATGTTAATGTTTATAATATCTAACATTTAGCAGATTAGAACTGACAGGGTTTACATTATGCAATGACACAAACAATCAAGCGATTGAGATTTGCTATATAGTATATCGCTTTACACAAGTATACTGTATGTATGTGGATAAAGTTGGATATACTATTGGTCTTTTTAACCCCAGGTTAAGGCCACTTTTATCCCTGGATTAAGCAACTTAGCACCAATGTTGCACTACCAAAGGTATGTGTTACACTGAGTAATTTCACAACAGACAAACCAATCATAAACGAATTCCTGCCTCAAAAAATATTCATTTATTTTGTACAGTCACAGAAACTCAAGCGTCAGCATTGAGGAAAACGGTTAAAGACCATGAGCAGTTTTTGTTCCTGTTCTGACACATTTCAAAGTAAAACAGGAAGATCGGGTGGGACATATCGAAGGACTTATCGAATATTTATTCATTGACATAAAAAGTAGCCAGTAGCCAGTGGTTTACGTCACAGCACCATGAATTGATCATTACAGAGAGCATTTAAACATGCAAGACGATGGTGTCAATAATCGTCTTGCAGAAAGATGTCAAACAGTCATGGGAAAGCGTTAAATGCAATGATTTTAGAGCATTATCAAAACAGATTTCAACAATGTAACATCGTAAATATGCAAATAATGATGTTACCCATGGTTTTACATGTGTAAAGTGTGAAATCACTAAACCAGGGTTATTATGAACAGTGTGAAACATGAATTACTTAACCCAGGGTTAAACATTTTCAAGTGTGAAAACCCAACAGACAAGACACCAGAAGGACCGTACCCATTATAGATGTTGAGAAGAACACATAGTGGTCAATTAATACGGTTGTTTTCAATGTCAGATTGTTTCATTCTTATATTTGGTTCCCTGAATCTTAATTTTAAATCTCTTCAGACCTTCTACACATCTGGACCCATCAAATACACATATATAGACCCTTTTCTATTGAATAAACATCCTTGACATATCATATACAGGGTGCAGCATAAACACACACACACACAAAACCCCCAAACGAAGCGCTGCTCGCTCTTATTTAAGCATCAACACATTGTTTGAGCCTGCAATCGCCATGACAGCATCAGCATCATCTCTGCTGAAGCCTCGCACATGCACGAGCATATTCCCGAGGCTTGATGAGCATCTGATGATGCCGATCGCCATGATCGATGATGATGACTAAACAGAACGATTGGGAAGCATTAAAGACACCCACCGCTTTCCATCTCGTTGCCCCGTTTGGCGGCCGGCGTGTTGCCCATGACTCTGGGCCTGTCAGGCGCTGGAGAGCCGCAGGTAGGGAGGGATGCTGCCGCGCCTGTCGCGCTTCGGCTCTCGCGGTCCGTTCGTGCGATTGACGTCTGCCGATCGGCTTTGAATGTGAAAATAGGGGACGTTGACGCGTCCGACCTCTTCTCGGATAAACAGCGATCCCTTATGAATGCAGCAGCGGCAGCAGCATCCGTGTTTAAAGGGCGGACGGGCCGCCAGCATCAAACCGGACTCGGGCGTCCTTTCCTGGCCTGGCTCTCCGCCGCACCTCCGCGGCCCCGCAGTCCTCTCTCTCGCCTCCCCGCGGGGGTGTTCCGTGAGCGGCGCTCGCAGGGGGGGAAATCGCGGCTGAAAAACACGGATGCAGGTTCGGTGAGATCGTTCATGCAGCTGCGCTTCCCGTGGCCATCGACACAGACTCCGCCCCCGGACTGAGCCCGCCCCCCGCCTCACCCCATTGGTCAGACGGAGGAAGACGGACAGATGTGTGGAGTGATTGACACTAATGAAGCTGTTATGAGTTGTGATTAGTATATCGAAACAGAACATGGTTTCTTTTTATGTTCCAAATGGACGGAACTTTATGAATGATGTTATTGAGTGGATTAAACTTATAAAATAATATAAAATAAAAACATATATTGAACATTACTACAGGTGTTGTCCAGAGAATAAAAGACTGATCCAAAGGATTTGAACTGTAAAACAAATATAAAACACAGAAATAAATAATCACAAGGGTAACACAAAATATTAAAGCATTATTTCCCTGTGTATAAACGAGCCACGTTGCAGGGTAATTATAGTTAACTAAAAGTAAAACCATTTTAAAAAGTTTTACTTGAAATAAAATAAACGTTAAGTGAAATATAGAAAACTTAAATGTATGCCTACTATGTATTTATTATTATTATTATTCAAAATTAACAAAATTTAAATAACGAGTCAATACATCATAATTCTTCATACAAAAACGTGTTTTTGCCTTGTTATTTTTGACCTGTCGGGATGGTTTTTGCAGGAAATCGCGTGCACACGTCACTCGCCCGTGCGTGTCTAGTCATATCCGTAAATAGAGAAAATATGGTGTGGGAGTGACATAGGTTAGTTGTCACAACCGGTTTGAAAGATTGGCCTGGAGTGGCTAATCTCCAACCTCAACTGTTTTAAACAAACGCCGAACAGAGGAGAGTCTCCTGGCAAAAAGAGAACGTGACAGAGCTCTTAATAAAACCTGGGGTCATATCCATCCGCAGTCACATAGAGCCGAAGCACAACTAAAACAATGTTCTTCCGCAAAATGCATGCAGTTAAACTTATATATATATATATATATATATATATATATATATATATATATATATATATATATATATATATACACTACCGGTCAAAAGTTTTTGAACTGTAAGATTTTTTTATTGTTTTTATAAGAAGTCTCTTCTGCTCATAAGGCTTTATTTAAAATACAGCAAAAACAGTAATATTGTGAAATATTTTTAGAATTTAAAATAACTGTTTTCTGTGTGAATATATTTTAAAAATGCAATTTATTCCTATGATCAAAGCTGAATTTTCAGCATCATTACTCCAGTCTTCAGTGTCACATGATCCCTCAGAAATCATTCTAATATGATGATCTGCTGCTCAAGAAACATTTATTATTATCATCAATGTTGAAAACAGTTATGTACAATTTTTTCAGGATTATTTGATGAATAGAAAGTTCAAAAGAACAGCATTTATCTGAAAAAGAAAACTTTTGCAACTTTATAAATGTTTTTACTGTTACTTTTGATCAATTTAATGCATCCTTGCTGAATAAAAGTATTCATTTCTTTCAAAAAAAAAAAAAAAAAAAAAAACTCTTACTGACCCCAAACTTTTGAACGGTAGTGATAATGTTACAAAAGCTTTCTATATATATATACATGGGATGGAACGGAATATATATAGGTTATAACCTATATATATATATATATATATAAATATGTGTGTGTGATGTAAAAGAAAACGTGATTCATCAGACCAGGCCACCTTCTTCCATTGCTCCGTGGTCCAGTTCTGATTCTCACGTGTCCACTGTTGGTGCTTTCAGCGGTGGACAGGGGTCAGCATGGGCACCCTGACTGGTCTGTGGATATACAGCCCCATACGCAACAAACTGTGATGCACTGTGTATTCTGACACCTTTCTATCAGAACCAGCATTAACTTCTTGAGCAATCTGAGCTACAGTAGCTCGTCTGTTGGATCGGACCACTGATCACTGATAGTAAAATAACAGTGCTCCATTGTTCCATGTAAACTGCATAGTCATCCTGAAAATTCTTTGAACATAAAGCAAAGACTCCACTAGTTTAAAATTTTGCATTTTATTTAACTTTACTATCTTCCAACAGCACACGAGATGCCAGTGTGTCCGTCCGTCGCCCCTCTGACCCAGTCTGCATTTTTCCACAGACCTAGATCAGAGGACAGAGAATAGAGGGAAGGAAAATGAAACTATGGGACGAGAGCAGAGGGAGTGATGGAGGGATGAAAGGAAGAGTAGTTCTCTGATGTGATGTGTGGATCAAAGGTGGAGCAGCCCAAAGTGCCATCTCTAATAGCTGTTGCTTAGCAACATCATAAAAGACACACACAGGGTGTGTCTGTATAAAAGAGCGAGAGGACGGAGGGAAAACCAAAGACAGTTTTACAAAGACAAAAGTTCATATTTATTCAGTCGAAGACTTCTCATAAACAAATATCACATGGGATGAAAAAAGGCAACAAAAGTACCAATATAAACCAGGCATTCAGATTAAAACATATCTGAGCAAAACACTCCCAGAAAAGTTCTGATTTCTGACCGTAACGTATCACCGCATGAATCTCAAAAAAAACATGTCAGTCACATTTTACCCCAGAATTAAGAAAACAAAGCTTACAGATGTTATTCCAATTACTCTCATTATAGTATCAACACTACAATGATGTATAAATACCTTACAATTTACACCAGTTATTCTATTATCATCATCAATAAAAATGTTTTATTCTTATTATAATCATTTTTGTGTTGCAGTAATGAAAATGAGCTTGTTTTGCATTATAATAAAGACAACATGGGGAATTATTTGTAAAAAAAAAAAAAAAAAAAAAAAAATCACAATGTAAAAATAATAATAGTCCTAAAAATGCTTAATTGCATTTAAGCTAAATATAATTTCTAATTTCTGTAATTGCGCAGAGAAATGTGACTCGAACATGTTTTGATGACCTGAACATGTTTCCACTAGTGATGCGCACCACAGGAAAACAGAAGAAAACAGTCCGTGTCTGCTGGTGCTGCAGGTTCCGCCCCCTGGTGTTCAGGACAGGGAGTGCAAGAAGAAGCCTGCGAAGTCCCTGACTGCTCCAGCTGTGGCATCACAGCAATAATAAGTGCCAGAGGATGGAGATGAGTGTGCGTGTGTGTCCAGTCACAACTGTGAGAACATGTAGGTGTATAAATACAAGATAATACATTTATTACTTAATGTATGAGGTTGTATGTTGTTGTGTGTGAGTTCTATAAGCAGTCCATAGAGTTGTCAGGCATGAGTCCAAGAGGCGGGGCTTTGCCAGGCATGGAGGTGGGTGGGAGCATGGTGTTGGGGGCGGGATCTACATTCTCTGAATCTTCCATCTTGTCCACAGTTGCTTCCCAGTTAATGTGGAAACGGGTCACCCGAGGGTTCGATGCCAAGATGTTTCTTTGTAGCTGCAAATAAAAAAAAAACAAAAAAAAAAAACATGATGAAAAATCAAAAAGAACAATGATTTGGATTTGAATCTCTCTTTTAAAGACTCAATGCTAACATTATTGCTTAAAATATAATATATTAGTACAACTTTACAACAAGGTCCCACTAGTTATCGTTAGTTAATGCGCTAATATTAACAATGAGCAATAATTAAAGTACATCTGTTCATTGTTAGTTTATGTTAGTTCAGATCCGTTACATAATATTAACAGATACAACTTTTGATTTTAAAGGGTTAGTTCACCCAAAAATGAAATTTCTGTCATTAAGTACTCACCCTCATGTCGTTTCAAACCCGTAAGATCTTCGTTCATCTTCAGAACACAAATTAAGATATTTTTAATGAAATCTGAGCGCTTTCTGACTGGCAGCAATTTAATTACCACTTTCACGGTCCAGAAAGGTAGTAAAGACATCGTTAAAACAGTCGACGTGACTGCAGTGGTTCAACCTTAATGTTATAAAGGGACGAGAATACTTTTTGTGTGCAAAAACAAAAGTAATGACTTTATTCAACAATATCTTCTCTTCTGTTATTCTCCTACACTGTTTACGTTCAGCGCTTCCAGGTTCTACATCAGAACGCTGACTCAGTATTGGCTCGTTATTTTTGTTTTGTTTTTGCGCACAAAAAGTATTCTCAACTCATCATAAAATTAAGGTTGAACCACTGCAGTCATGTGGACTAATTTAACGATGTCTTTAGTAGCTTTCTGAACCTTGAAAGTGGGGATTATATTGCCCTCTATGGAGGGGCTAGAGAGCGCTCGGATTTCATCAAAAATATCTTAATTTGTGTTCAGAAGATGAACGAAGGTCTTACAGGTGTGGAATGACATGAGGGTGAGTAATAAATGACAGAAATTTCATTTTTGGATGAACTAACCCTTTAATATTGTATTAGTAATTGTTAAAATTAACATTAACTAAGATTAATATATGCTTTAGAACTATTTTTCAATGTTAGCTCATGTGAACTAATGTAATCTTTAGACATGTACGAGGTGTTTGTACTGTTAAAACATCCTGCAAGTTTCAGAGCTTAAAACATCCTCCTCATAAACAAAACATTTATTTAATCAAGCTCTAAAAACATTTTGATACTGTGGGTTGACAAGTTTATGCACACCGAATATGTTTTTTTTTTTTTTTGAGGGAAATGTGATGTTACATGACATCTTGTTGACAAGCTGTTTTTGTCGTCTTTGAAGCATGGTTGAAACACTGAATGGTCGATTACATAAGACTTATTTCAGTAAATTTTCCTGTATCTATTTACATACCTTTTGGTATTCATTCATGCTTATTTCGCTCTGTAGCCCGTAACTGGTATTGAAACTAGAGGAAGAGATGATCCGTTTACGTCCGCTGGCGCTTCACTTGATCTGAGGCACGCCACATGATCTGTCACCACGTTAAAGAGTGCCAAAACGGTACTTGTTTGAATTTCATAATAAAACGGACAGAATTTGAAATCTGAGACTTTGTTTCTTATCAAAAGTAACAAAGCACAAAGCTTATTGCGATTTGATGGATGGGAGGTGCTCTAAAATGTTGTGTTCATTTATCAGCTGTAAACAGGCTAGAGTCATAGATTCTTGGGATATAAGAATCGATATTGGTTTGTAAAAATGAGAATCGATTAAAATCGAGACATCAATATTTTTTACCCAGCCCTACTATGCAATGACATTAGCCATTAGCCAACAGTGTCCGTTTACTGACAAGTCAGAGCTGCCCCTTAAAAAAGGATAATTTTAGACCAAGGGTCAGAATGAAGGGTAAAAAGAACGTTTTTCAACATATATATTTGTTGTTTTGTGCAAAAACATTATTAGTGAACCTCAAAGAACATCTAACAAACAAAATCTATGTCATGACCCCTTTAACCAATTATAACAAATGGAAAACTTAATGTAAAGTGTTACCAGTATATTATTATTAAAACACATCTCAGTAGTGGTGGCCGTTTCCCATTTCTATGTTTTAAAGCAAACTGTTATGTGTCAAATGTGAAATGAGTTTTACATATTCATTGAATGGTTTAAGAATCTCTTGATTCGCAACAGAATGAATTGATGGAAATTCGGGATTCTGTAACAACACGCACAAAGGCAGCGACCCGGAATCGTTTAGCAGAATGAATGAATTACAAACGATACTGGACTATAAACGGCAGCCACCTGCCTCTTTGATCTGACCGCCATTACCACATTTCAAATGCAGCAGATCTGTGTTACACAAATACACTCGCAATATATAACATGCATAATGTGTGGGGAGTGTTTTCTTGTCTACATTCACTTTCTATTTCATATCTGTATTCCTGCTTTATTCCAATTCACCAGTAATAGATCATGTAATCAGTCAACAAGTAAAATCATGGTTTTTTTTTTCCATCCACCTATTTTTATGCGCATTTTGTGATTTTCCATAAAAATGGAAACACCAAGTTAAGCATAAATTCTAAAAATGTGCTCAATTGAGGTGGATAAATGTGTTATCAGATAATAAAACATGCGCATAAACTATGATGGAAACACATTTACTCAAATAAATTCCTTGATGCGCATCAAAAAAGTCATGTGAATTTCAACGATGGGACAGCATAACCAGCAGACTGATCTCGTTGCACAGAGCAAATGTTGTTTTGGTCATTCTGGAACACTTGCACAAAGTCGGTCTTCCGCCTCCAATAGCAAGACAACATGACCGCATTTATAGACCATTTGGGTGTTTGAAAGGTTTTTTGGGCGGAGCCAACCTGGTGGCAGAAAATGACAGCTCTGCAGCAGCAGTTTGTGGAAGCCACGGAATAAATCTCACTTCTGCTGACTTTTTTCCTCGCAATTCCAAGTTTATATCTCACAATTCTGTGAAGAAAAATCTAAATTGCGAGATATAAACTCGCTATTCTGTCTTTTTTCCTCAGAATTGTGGTATAAACTCGCAATTGCGAGTTGTGAAGTCCAAATTGGGAGATATTATCTCACATTTGCAAGAAAAAAGTCAGAATTGTGAGATAAAAATGTTATTGGTTTAAATGTTATTATGTAAAATGTTATAGGTTTAAATATTATTTCACACTGTAATTGTAGGGCTAATATATTATTATGCCCCCTATGAACTGCATATGTGAATAAAATAAATTAGACCTCAAATTCATGCTTTAATAGTAAACTAATCATCACAGGTTTCATCAGTCCAGTCTGTCCTTTAATGGCTTGCAACCAAAAACAACTGCGTTTTGCTTCAAATGCTGTCTTTGACGATGGTATGCCATAAAAAGACCATTTTTTTGTCCATTTGAGGATTTTGCCTGTTTTCCTCTACTGTTTTTCTGCCACCAAAACGTGCATGAAGCTGCAAGTGTCTTAACTGCTCCAAAATGGTCTATTGCATTCGTCTACGCGCTCTGAGGTGCAAGTTATTATATATATGAAAAAAGACCAACAGGAGCTTCTCCTACTGCGGCAACCTACATTTTCTTTGTGATATTTAGCATTAGTTTATCAGGAAGTTATGGATGATTTTGTTCCCTTCTACCCGCTGGATGGAAATGATGCTTTATTCACAAATTTTTTATGTGATATTCCATTTTTAAATTGACTCTTTTTGTTTTGAAATTTGGAATTTCACATAAAACATTTACGAATAAAGCACCGTTTCCATCCAGTGAGTCGAAGAGAACAAAAAACATCACTTCCTGATAAATTGGAAAAATGGAAGTTGCTGCAGTAGAAGCCACTGTATATAATAATTTACGTATATAATACGCAATCATGTGAGACGCTTCCGGGAGCGAATTATACTGAACTTTGCTCAGGCATTTCAGAATGACCAAAAAATGATTCCGATGCTGTGCAAAAAGATCGGTCTGCTGATTGGTCTAGTTATGCCATCCCATCACATACTTTTTTGATGTGCATCTAAAAATGTATTCAGTTAAGTGTTTCCATTGTAGTTTATGCGCATGTTTTCATATCACATAAAAAATTTATCTGACTCAGTTGAGCGCATACTTTTTAGAAGTTATGCACATCTTGGTGTTTCTATTCAGCATTTTTTTTTTGAGATATCCCACAATACGCATAAAAATAGGTGGATAGAAACATAGCTATTAATGGGTAAAGCACGATCTAAATGTAATGTCTCACCTGTGTGTAGTCGGGTTTGACTGGTGGGTTTTCCCGTAGCTCAGGGTCTGTGTACTCATTGTTGACATAATAGCCAATGCGAATGAATTCCTGTCCCCGATAGGTGCATGTGATCAGAACTACGGTCACACCTACTGCATCACTCTCAGGGATCAGCCCTGTGTTTGGAGCATCCGCCTGTCAATCAGGTCAAGAGAGAGAAACTCTTGGTTCACTCATTAAATAACCTGATATCTACAAAAGGCCCTGTGTATTTCAAGACTAATCCAAGTTGATTGTAATGATGCTGTCCATTGTTTCCAAAATATAAATGCAGATCAAATCTCAGTGCCTCAACTAAACATTTTACTCTCTTTGTGCACTTTATGGCAAATTTACAGATCTGCTTTCTCAGTTCATCTCTAGGTGGCAGTGCACTGCAATTTATTTACCAAGAAGGTGTTATTTATACTGCTTAGAGATTTGGATGCAGGAAGATGATCAAATTGCATTGAACCAGGAATTTGTATTTCGGCCCACCTGAAACACAAACATGTGTCTTCCTGCAGGAACTGGCCCCGACCAGAACCGAGTCTAAAATCTGATCATACTCCTCACTCTCTGCGGAGCCCACGTAGATGATCTTCCACTCTAGATCTGAGGGAGAGGCAGAAACCGAGGGATAAGACATATTCAGCAACATATTCAAATCTCTCAATTGCACAAGGTCTTTCCAATGCAATGAACTCAAGACAGAATGTTCAGTAGTAAAAAATACAGCTGCAAGCAAACTGAACATTTAGTGCAAAATTACCACAAGGATGTGAGTTTACATGCTTGACAAATTGGACAACCTTTGTAGTCCTTATATTTGTATTTCATGTTTCATATTTATGATATCAGAAGTATCATTTGAGGTTTTGTATTTGTGTTAACCACAAACATTATTTTACTTATAAATCAAAAACTGCTATTCTTAAAATGTTAATTTGCCTTCAGGGTTGGGTGGTTGACCTACAAATTGATGCCATGACTGAACAACTCTTAATGAGCATTTTATGTGGCCATTAAATGTCATATCTAATCACTGTTAAGTTGGTTTATATAACTTAAAAACAACTGAATAACATTTTTCTTTTTTTTTCTTTTTTGTGAAAAACTGTGTGGAAACATGCCTAATGTTTTCTTTTTTAACTATGATAATGCAAATGCTGGGAAAAAGTTAAAATGTCCAAAGGCATAACAAAAAAAAAGAAAAGAAAAAAAAAAAAAAGTATGGGGAAAAAAAAAAACAAATTCTACACAATTTTTTATTGTACGTACAACACTTGTACAGAATATAATAGCATAATGACATTACAATATATTTATATACATAAATAGATAAAAATAAAACTAATAAAATCGTAGTAGCTCACAAAAACCTTGGGTATAATTTACAAGAAAGATGTTTTCAAACTCTACAAGACAAACCATATGATTAAGAGTGTCCATTTTTGAATATGGATATACAATTTACCAAACAAATTAAAGAGGCTAACTAACTTCAAGAGTATTCGCTTATTTGTGTTTATACAATAAAACAATGTCTTTCAGTATAGAAGCGAATTCAATGTTGACATTATACGATAGGAAACATAAAGTGCAACTGAATCTCTGCCCCAAAATCTTCATAGCGCTTCCCGACACGTGACGTCAGACAAATTTCAACCAATCAAAGCCAACACAAACACACTGATCACGCCTCACGTCTCCTATCAGACCAATCAGGGAAACAGGGGCGGTCACGCGCTGTCATCGAACTCCCCGCCGGCGCCAAAATATTAAGCGCGTGAACATTAACAACTGACAATAAGAGCTTTCCCGCTTAAATCACCATGAATATTCGTAGGATTCTTGCTTTTTAAGGAATAATGATCCTAAAAAAGGCAACTATACGACTTCGGAATTGGACTGTTTACACATTATATGCAAAATACCTGTTAAATAGTGTTCATTTTTAAAATGTCTCACCTTCAGGTAGGTCCTCCATGCATTCAAATGTAATCTCGAACTGAAACGGGTTTCCAAAAGGACTGGGATTATCCAGAACAGCCACGTTTAGCACCTGCACTTTGGCCATGATGGTTCACAGGGACTGATCCACAGAAATCGGCCTTGTGTTTACGGAAGAGATCCTCTTAAAAACTGCCCAAATTACTGGAGTAATTCTGAAGTAAATCCAACGGAAGTGTGAAACCAGAGTCAGATTGACAAAAAAGGTCCTCTACTGTAGCAAGTAAAGAAGCAGCAGGGGTTTCTCTTGATGGGGGTTATTTTGTACTTTTTAAACTAATCAGACGGTCGACACACATCCATTTCCCTTACTGCTGGAACATCTTGAAGAACAAATCATTTAGTGCAGGATTTGAATGAACATGGTTTTAAGTAACCAAATTAAAGAATCAAAATCCGTCCTTTCCACAGGATCCTGAAGAAAAATGTCCCAAGATGCAGCAAAGACACTGAATGACAGCAGCAAGTGCTGTGGATCTGATGTCTTTTTCTTCCTCTCTGATCACTTTAATGGAATAAACCTGCTCTCTACTGCAGCCTGCCGGACTGGAGGAAATATCTCATTTGTGCAATAAAGCATTTAAATAGCCTACTCGAGAATGAAATATAAACAAAAAATGCTGTGATAATAGTCAATTGACCATTTTAATGAAAACAGAAATCAATTCAAATCTCAAGCAGCTTCACAGACACACAATATCAGCACAATAGGGGGAATTATTGTAATATGGGCACTTTAGACTTTTGTAGTTTGTGATTTTTACCTCAACACGTCAGCTGGAATAAGATCATATTGACATAGAGCTGCTTGTGATGGAGCACCAGAACACATCACATGTTACTCTTTCATATGAAAACTCAATATGATGAGATATTGTTTTAACTTCAATCAGAAATGATACAATCACAATAAGAATGATTCGACAAGATAAAAGTTAAAGCATGATAAGACTAAATGAAACCTATTTCTCACAAATCCATTTTCTTGTGTCTGAACACGAGAGATCATTCCAGTTGTTCAGGGTTGGTTTTTCAGGATTCAGTTCAACACAGTCCTCATCTCCAGCCAAGTTATTCAGCTCACATTTCACCCAAAACCTGAACAATATGTGTCAGATTTTATATTATTCAGAACCCCAAATGTTCAGTCATATCAGCCCCAAAGTTTTCACTTATTCAACAACTAACAAATGAGGAGCATTGCAAGCAATTCATGAATCAACAATCATTGCAGTATACCGCAGTGACGAGTTTTAAGAGTGAACTTAAGTTGAACAGAGGGGAAAGTGCAGAAAATAAAAGAGAGAAGAATTTTACTTTTAGTATATATATTTTTATGGGACGTTCATTTAATTGTGGTTGCTGTTGTGACTGTGTTTGTGGAAGAGATGTATCTCATTTTTATTATCTCTAAAATAAACAGTGACATCTGTGTTACACCTGCCAGCTGGAGTGTCCATGATAACCACCAGAGGGCACTCCTTCAGTCTCCAGTCATTCTTCCACCACACGGGCCTGGCCCTCTGTCCCTCCTCCGATTCTGCCTCCGTGCTACTTCCCTCCTGGATTTATGTGACTGTCTGCTCCTTAAAGGATTAGTTCACTTTAAAATTAAAATTACCCCATATGACTTTCTTCTTTCTGATGAACACAATCAGAGTTAATAAATATCCTGACGCATCCAAGCTTTATAATGGCAGTGAATGGGGGCAACAAGTAAAGCTCAAGAAAGTGCATCCATCCATCAAAAACGTACTCCACACGGCATGAAGTAAAATATCTAGCTTCTGCCAGATCGCCTTCAAGCGTAACTGACGTTGTGTCAGTTACACTTTTTTTCATAGCGTAATCGCTTTGAACTGCGAGAGGCATTACACTTTCTTCCTAAGTTGAATATGGTGTTAAATCAGTGTAATTGTCCTGTAATCTGTTAATGGTCTGATTGAACTCTTCAACTGAGACACACTGTCATCAACACCAAACACCTACTTCCTCCTGACAAACGCACAAATATCAATTAGCCTAACAACAATTCATATTATTAGACAACATTTCAAATCAGCTCTCCTGTGTAATCCAGCTTTGTCTTTATGGGCTTTTAGAGAGTGTGTTCTGTTAAAATGACAAACTGAAATTGAAACTGAAATATGCAAACAAGAACTTATGCAGAAAAGCTTACGCAGAAAAAGTAATTAGAAAAATACTTCCACGAAATACACTTCTTATGAAAGCAGAAACATTCACACAGTGCTCATAGAAAACCATGACAGAAAGTGTATGTAACATTTTTCAGTTCCTGTATACTTTCTGCTTTGCTTTTGAGCTTGTCCTGTATGTGATTCTGTATTTGAGGTCCACATGTGTCACGTCTTTGTGTTTAACATTTTGATACATGTTATCTAACTCCATTATTCCTCTTCAGATGAGGGGTGCTGTTTAGAAATATAGTGTTTTTAAAACAGTATTAAACCTACACAGGAGGTGATTTTTTTCTGCATGACGAATGGGTTAAAGAATCATATGATGAATTAATCACTACAGATTTTTTTCTTCTTTGAAGCATATGGATCAGCATGCTTTATTCAAACGTATACCTCTGAACAAATGAAAACCATGAGGGTAAAGTTTTAACAAACTTTGGTCCGATTGTAGATCTGTCATGTAAAGAGCATCAAACTCTTTAACAGGTCTCTCTCTCTCTCTCCTTGATTTAAAAATTAGAGCTAAACTGACTAACATAAGCGGCTGTTCAAACAAAAACTATAAAATTAAGGTAAGATATCCTAATCTTTTTTATTTTTCTTACCAAAAAAGCACTTTACAGGTATTTCCTGGATTATTATTATGAAACCTTTTCTGTATAATGCAAATATCTTGCATTAAGTCATTAGCTGACAACAGAATATTGGTGAATATCTGTAATATAATTTATGTTTTTATCATTGATTATTGTGATTTTTTAGAAATTACTACAAACAGAAGTAATAAAAATGTGAATATTTAATCTAATATACCTTAAAGGTGCAATATGTAGGATTTCTGTCCCCTAGAGGACAGATTTTAGATTTTAGAGGCCTATTCAAAACAAAGGCGTAGCTTGATAATGGCAAGTTTGAGCGCGGAATCTTGGGATATGTGGTCTTCACATCACAGCCGGTGCAAAAGAATAGGGATAGGAAAATATAGGAATCATGTTCATGGATGCGATTATTAATGTTACTGTAGTATGAAGCAGAGCAGGACCGAGTGTTGTGGGAGCTGAACGAGGCCGCTGGAGCGATTGCGCAACACGCCTCAGCAGAACTTTTTTTATGCCACAGTCGCCGGCGTCGCTTCCGCTTTTCCGGTCATGAGTATGAGGTAATGCAGCTCTGTTTATCATATTAGATACATTTGAGAGTGTTGAAAACGATGTTATAACATTACTCTGTGCGTTCGCTTGGCGGCTGCTGTGAGACACTTGTTGCACACTGCAGTAGGATAGATCGATTTTAGAATATCATATTGAAAGATTTTATGTTTAAAGTATTGGTCTCAGCATTGAAGGAAGGTATACAGAGGGTCTTTTGTCCTCTGTTGAAGCTGTAGTCTATACTATAACATCTGGTTTTCTTTATGTACTGGAACAACTTCCATGTAAGGTATGAGGCTCCTATGGCCGAATGGGGAGACAGGGAATGGTCCCTGCCCATGTATTGCAAGTATGGAAGGGGTCTTCTTGGATCCCCAGGAAGGCATGGGTACTTGGCCGGAAGATGACCATATTTAGACTTGTTTTTTTATATGTATCATATTCCTATACCATGAGCTATATGATGTATTCTCTCTCTCATCGGATAAATCCATACTACACCCCTTGTACTCTTTCTATATAATCTCTTACCCAGCTAAATAAAAATGAGACTTTATACTCTCCCTCAGCGCTGAGATTGTTCATTCAATTGCTAATTAAGAGGACTGGGATGAGGCACACCTCAGGAGCAGTAATCTAACACATATTAAATGCTGGATGGCTTGTGTTGATAAATGGCATGCAATTAATTTTAAAACGTATTGTATGATGGAGAAAATTCTGTATTACTGTTACTAAAAATAAAGCTGCATCTGATTATGCTATGTTAGCTACAAAATAGTGTTTTTCTCTGAGGCATGGTAAAGCATGGTACTCGCAAAAAATCAAGAAAATTAGATTTAAACAATAAGACTAAACGTGTTGAGCTATATAACAACAATATTAATATCAATTAATATCACTTTTGACCTGATGTTTCTGTTCCTCTCTGATCACTTCAGTCTGATAAACCTGCTCTCTGCTGCACCCTGCTGGACTGGAGGAAATCTATCCATATATAGTGCAATAAAATCCATAATAAAATATGAAATAATAACAAAATATAACAAAAATGAAATAAAAATAATGAATAAAATGGTTTTTAAATGCCATTTTATTTGAAGAGAAGGCAAATCAACACAAAAGAAGTTTCACAGACACTAAATATCAGAGTAATAGGAGTGAATTATTCCAACAAATGAGATACATGATCACTGTAAATTGTAATGTAGAGATGCATTTTCTGTAAAGCTGCTTTGAAACAATATGTATTGTGAAAAACGCTATACAAATAAATGTGAATTAAATTGAATATTGACATAGAGCAGCTTGTGATGGAGCAACACATGAATACATCAGAGGTTTGGCGTCCCAGATCATTTTCACATTGTGAGAAACTGGATGTTGCGAGTTTATTATAGCAATAAAAATAATTACAATTTTACATTTCCTTTCATCTGAAAATCAGCTTGTGATTTTGTATATTACAGAAAAGTATAAAATAAAATTGATATTGTGAAAGCAGTTTATATAAAATGAAAGTATAGCAGACTGTTTTAAAAAAGCAGGCTCTATCAGAAATTCTGCATTCACTATAAGAAATGCTTCCATAAAATAAAAGAAGTAAAACCACAAAACGGGATGAACCCTATTTCTCACAAATGCCTTTTCTCTTCTCAGAGCATGGGAGATCATTCCAGTTGTTCAGGTTAGAAGATGTACATGAAGACTTAATTTCAACACAGTCCTCAATTCCACGTTCATCATTCGGATTACCTTCGCTCCAAAACCTAAATAACATATTTGATTTTCAAGTATTCACAACACCAAATTTTCTCATTCAGGAATACAAAATAAGTAGATGTTTTTAATTTTACTTATAGGAAGTATCATTTACAGTGGTTGTTGTCATGATTGTGTTTGTAGAAAATATGTTTCCAGCTGTTTTCTTGTTGGGTTGTGATGGTCTCATTTTTATAATGAGAGTACAAAAGAACAACTAACTAAATCCACAGTGGTATTCTCTGAGTGTTTTGTCACTTACCCTAGTTTCAGTGGTGAATTATCCGCCCATGTCATGTTGCCCTCATTCTCAATGTCAGTCAAACCAATCCACACTCTCTCCTTGACTAATGAAGATATGTGTATCTGTGTGAGAATAAAAACAGGAATAAGTGTGATTCCTCTCATTCATTAATTACCAGATATTTACACAAACTCACCTGCTTCTCTTCAGAGTTGATAATGACCAGATCAGCTCCTCGATCCCTGCAGTACTGCCTGCTGTCAGACCAGCTCATCTTCTTATTGGAGATTAACAAGCCATTTAATCTGCACAAACATCCTAACAAAAACACTTTTTTAAAGCTGTGTACATGAAAGATAAATAAAACTAGGAAAACAAAAAATGAATACTAACGTTCTTTAAAAGCTTTTGTCTCCAGTTTCTTACTCAAAGACGTGACTCTGGTCTCAAGCTCCAGTTTCTTCTGACTCAAAGAGTTGAAGTTGTTCTTCAGTTGGTCTTTTTCAGTCATTAGTTCAGTGTAATTGTCCTGTAATCTGCTGATGGTCTGATTGAACTCTTCAACTGTGTTCTTGTAACTCTTGAACAGAGATTCTCTCTCTGCTGTGTTGGAGATGTGCTGCGCTATGATGGAGACCAGCAGAAGAACACAAATGAACCCGAGACACGCTGTCATCAACACCAAACGTCTACTTCCTCCTGACAAACAGAAAGAAAACACACAAATATCACCAAATACCCTTCATATTATAAGAAATTAAGTATCAAATCAACCTTTTTTCAGTAATCTACCTATGTCTTATTGTGCATATTCCTTTATGAAACAAACATTGCTATATTGTAAAATGTCTAAAGATGAACATATTAAAAAAAAAGTAAATGAAATGAATTCATTAAATATACAAGCAGAAACATTGACATATTCTTATAAAAAAAATATTTGACCTTATATGTGACACTTCCTCGAACATTAGTGACACCCATTACAACACCATCAGTGACACCATTTCTGCTTTAAAGTAATTTTCTGCTTACTGCGCTTTTCATCTTTCCCCTCATCCTGGCTGTGATTCAGTGTTCGAGGTCCAGTTGTGTCCTCATTATCTTTGTGTTCAACATTTTGATAAATGGCCTCTAAATCCATTATTTGTTGACTCTGACAGTATGTCTTCTCAATATGAGGTGTGGTCCTCAGAATGATGAGTAGTGTTTTTACATTAGTGTTAAACCTTCACAGGAAGTGGTTTAATTTCACAATGACCTTAAACAAGAATAAAGATTTGCAGACCCAAAACTCAAAAACTCTCTGCAGATTCATGCATTTGTGTATTGAACATTCAAGCACATGTTATCAGCTTCAAAGCCAACAAGAGGAATCTGTGATCACTCAGATGGACTCAAACACCCTTAAACAGGCCAAACTGGACCTTTGTATTGATGATGCAGGAAACAGCAGCAAGTGCCCTGAATCTGATGTTTCGAGACATATCCAGCAGCAGGCCAGCAGCATCAGCAGTTTCAGAACCACAGTTTCAGAGATCATGCATAATGTCAATGAATGGATAAAACACAGTAGTTTATACTTCAAGGATATAGGCTCTATACACAGTTTTTATTAAAAAAAAGAAAATGTGTAACATGTTGTAAAGTGTTTCCCATGACCAGCAGAAGAACATAAATGAGCCCGAGACACACTGTCATCAACACCAAACACCTACTTCCTCCAGACAAACAGAGAGAAAACACACAAATATCACTGAATACCCTTCATATTATTAGAAATTAAGTTTCAGTTGTCTCCATGTAAACTACAAAATGCAAATTTGTGACAATGCTGACGTCATGTGTATTACAGTCTATAGGCGCATAATGTTTCTTTACAAAGTGACATCGCCAACTACTGGCCTGGCAGCAGAATACAGCTTTTTAGTTGTTTTCACAGATCCATCTGAATGGGGATTGTTTTGACAACATTGTTGTCTGTATGCGAAAAACGTAAAGGAAAAACTTTTCCATTTTTAGTACATTGTTGTCGTGTAAACATACCCTAAAATGTTTTGAGCTTGTCCACTCTTGACCACTTCTAGAAGTAGTTGAAAACACATTTGACTGGACTGCTTTTGCAGTGTAGACGCTCACATGGTGCACTCTCAAAAAGGATGTGTTAATTAATAACACATTTTTTGTGTTATGGCTATTTTAACACATTTTGTGCCATTTTAAGTTAATCAAGTGTAAAAAGAAAGAGAGAGAGAGAGAAAGAACACTGTGTCCAACACAACGTGTTAACTATCTTCCAGTCACATTGCTGCCACATCACTCTGCAAGCAGTTAAGCAAGTTTGTGCCTCTTTCTTCATCGGTGAATGACTTGTGTTCATTTTGACAAATTCATTGTGTTAATGATTTTAACACAGTAAATGTGTCAGGAATGTGATCTGCTGTTAACAAGCAGAATCAAAGGAGAAAATCACAATTCCTGATGTCACCATCATGGAGATCAGGGTTTGCTTTAGTTGGGCTCTTGACCCTTGGCTTTTTAATTTTAGATTTTGTTTGGGCTGTTGTAACTGAGTTGTAACAGCCAGACAAGCAAAGACATAAAATGTTCAGGTGGTGTTGGTTATGTTTTCACATAATCATTATTTGACCTGAATCACTGAATTCATTTAGAGCCCAATCTCTGAGTTAGATTTACATTATTGATTACAGCAGCACTGTGATTCTACAGCAGAAGATCAGCTTTTTCAATATAATCCAAACGATTTCCTCACCTCTGAACCAAAATCTGAATAATATGTGTCCGATTTTCAGTTATTCAGAACCCCAATTGTTCAATCAATCTGGAGGTTTTGATGGTCTTATTTTAAATGAGAATAAAAAGGATTTTCAGTGGTGAATTATCCACCCATTTTACGTTGTCCTCATTCTCACCACCAGACAAACCAATCCACATACTCTTCTTGATGAATGAAGTCTCTGAGTGTGAATAAAAACAGGAATAAGTGAGATTCCTCTCATACATTAACAGACACTCACACAAACTCACCTGCTTCTCTTCAGTGTTGAAGAGTTAATAATAGCTGAACAGTGTTCAACGTTGATAATAACCAGATCAGCTCCAGTAACTTTCTCGTAATACTGAGAAATTTTCTCATAATAATAACTTAGTTTCTCATAGTAATGAATTTGACAACAACTGTACAACATTTTGTGCAAAATTTGAATTTTTGAATTTGTCATTTTTGAGAAAGTAGCCTTCAGGAATATACTGAGAGTTAACAGTGCTCAAATTCACCACTCAGAGTCTGTGTCCCAAATCACACACATATACCCTCATTCACTATTCCCTACATTAGTTCACTAATATAGTCCACTTGAGAAAGTGAATGAAAACAGGTGAGTTAATTCAGACACTGATGAACACCTGCTGTTAACAAGCAGAATCACTGAAAGACAGAAACAAGACAAGAAAAAAGAGAAGAAATGAGCAGAAACACAAGAACTACAACAAGAACTACATTAAAATGACAAATAGTGATGGGAAGTTTGGATCATTTTTCTGACTCTGATCTTTAAATCATTCAGCAAAATGAACAAATCTTTTTTCAAGTCATTTCATTTGTTTCGTTCACTTCAGCAGAATATAATTGAAATGTTTCATGTTAATTGACAAATTCCCCAACACAACATCTTAAGCAAACATTGATCACATATAGAATAAGAAAAAAACTGTAATGCAGCCAAGGACAAATTATGAGAAACAGAAAGGATTAATTCATCGCTTAGCTGGGTTTTTGTTGTTAGGTTTAGTAACTTGCAATTTTGTGACATTTGAAGTTAATTTTCTACTCGAAATGACACAATTATAGTCAAAAATTATCCATCAAATGTTACCGTCATTGTGTACTAAGTATTGAGGTCTCTGTGTTTAGGTGCCATGATATTTCTATTATGTATGTATGGTGTCTACACAGTATCCATTGTATTATTTTTTATCCATTGTATTCTATTTCTAAATAGAAATTACTTAACCTTTACTGGCTAAATTAAAATTACTTATTTTCTTTGTTAATTTTACTTAAAGCTGTAGTTCGTAAATTTTTGGTTAAAAATGATCCGAAATCAATTTTTGTGTAAGTTCATAACCAGCCAGTGTTCAAAACTATCTCCTTACCTTAGCACGATTCACAAAGGTAAGCTTGTAATAGTGTTTTCTAATTAAAGTGGTACTGTTGGGTTTCCGCTGGAAATTCGAGCATGTCGCTGTTTCGTCTTTGCGTCATTACGTCACGTCTGTTTACATAAAGAAAGAGTCCCAGCTAGTAGGCTATATGGCATGTGAGGATACTGCAGGTAGCAGATCATTTATAGCCTTTTCTCACAGCAGCTGCAATAATTAAATGTATCATTTTGATGGCGGACTGTAATCCAGAAAGGTCCAAATGACAATCATCAGTGACAACTTGAGATTCACCCATAGTCAATTTTTTTTTATTATTTTAGTTTTTTTTATGCGCAGCTTGTCAATGAAGCACTGCGAGTTTGAGTTGCTTATAATGTACATTTGAAAAAGCAACACACGTAAAACATTTTTCGATACATCTTGTCCAACAAAAGGCATTTAAAGGCAGTGTTGATGAGGGTTCTCAGGTGCAGGTGATCTGTGATCAGGAGGTGATCTGTGGCAGGTATGGATCAGGAGGGATGCTGGGAAGTGTGGTGCGATGCAGATGACAGGTGAGCAGGTGATTGTGCTGGTGGCTGTGACAAATATATCATAATGTTTGTAATTTTATATTCAGTAATACACTTCATAATATACAGATGTAAATGTGATCAGATATGGTACTGCATGTTTCATATATTGCGGATATATTTACGTATGCAGTATAAACACACATATATAGAGAAAAATATTATGTAAAACACATCTTATATTTTATAATCACTTAGACATTTTATATTTTCAAGTTGGTTAATAATAGCACAAGCACACCTACATGTACTAAAGTATTTAGCAAAGAAACTAACTGTATCACTGAGTACACAACCATTACTTTTCAAACAAAGTAATTATAGTCTTAAAAGTTTTCAGCCGATCATCAACCTAACCTCAGGCTCTACTCTTCAGCACAATGGTGACCCCAAAAACTCACACATACCAGAAAACCTTTTACATTCCAAAATAATAGAACATCAAACACTAACAGATCTCCCTCATATTTATATTGAGCAAAACACATGAAATAACACTTAATTTTAACATTTACTCTCCTTTAACAGTCAGAAGCAAAGCATGCTGGGAACTAGAAGTCTGTTGTAACCTCTGATCGTAACTCATTCTGTGAATGTTTGTATATATGTGTGTAAAATACATTCACATTAATATGGGAACATGTATGTGCAATATATGAAGGATATATAAAAAAAGAATATTACATGTAGTGCTATTTTTGTCTTCATTTATAAATATTTCATATGTATTAATATATAACCATACATGGTCAATGCATATATTGCAGAATATTGAAAAATATAAGCACTAGTATCCCATATATGGAAATGTATTATGTAATATATGACATCATATTTTGCAGTATATTCCCATTTGTTTTTGTTTCGTAAGGGATTGACACATTGTTCATAGAATACAATGTTTGAAATTGTACATAACAATTCTAATTTCCTCAAATATTAGTAACACTATTAGGAAATTCATCACTGCTATATACTAAACCTTCTGCTTACTGTGCTTTCAAGTTGTGTCAGTACCATATTTATCACTTTCATAAATGACATTAAATTCCATGAATTGTGTCTAACAGTGGAGATGAGCTGTGATCTTCAGAATGATGAGTATAGTATTTTTAAATTAGTGCTAAACCCACAAAGGGAAGTGATTTCATTTGACACTGCATTTCAAAAGAATTTAGACTTCTCCACAGATCCAAATTTTGAGTGTTTCTTCTAAATTCAACCACATGTTGAGAACTGTAAAACCACATTGGCACACAGCAAAATCCCCAGTGTTAAGACCCCTCAGTGTACATGTGGTGCGTTCACACCACCTCGTATTTATCGGAATCTTGAGATGATAACACGTGACGTTCACGGAGCTGTTCACGTCCTTGGACTGGGAATTATGCATTTCTATGGCACCACTATTAATGCCTAAATGAATCTACAGCGGTCAGGTGGTATAGCGGCCATGTGGTACACCTGGGAGCTTTCAGAAATCTCCCAGCTACAAGCTGTAATTACGAGCTCTACAAACTAGAATCTCGTAACTACAGGTATTATGAGGTGGCATGAATGCACCTATTCTTTTAAATAGACTCGGAAATTATGTTGGCATTAGTGGAATTGCATTGTCATGGTTCAAATGATACTTATCTGACCGTATCAGTTAACAAAGAGATGTCATATCGATCACAAGTTCAATATGGAGTACCGCAAGGCTCAGTACTAGGACCGTTGCTTTTCACTCTGTACATGCTACCCTTGGGAGATATCATTAGGAAGCATGGCGTTAGTTTTCACTGTTACACTGATGATACTCAGCTCTATATTTCTTCGCGCCCTGACGAAACTTACCAATTCACAAAATTAACGGAATGCATAGTTGATATAAAAAAATTGGATGACCAGTAATTTCCTACTACTAAATTCAGAAAAAAATTCTAATTTTTGGACCAAAAACTTCTTCGCGTAATAACCTAGAATACTGTCTAACACTTGATGGCTTGTTAAAGGGATAGATCACCCAAAAATGAAAATTTGATGTTTATCTGCTTACCCTCAGGGCATCCAAGATGTAGGTGACTTTTTTTTCAGTAGTACACAAATGATGATTTTTAAGTCCAATCGTTGCAATCTGTCAGTCTTATAATGCATGTCAATGGGAACTCAATCTATAAGAGTCAAAAAAACATGCACAGACAAATCCAAATTAAACCTTGCGGCTCGTGATGACACAATGATGTTTTACGAAATGAAACGATCGGTTTGTGTGAGAAACCGAACAGTATTTATATCATTTTTGACCTCTAGTACAGTATTATGTCCAACTACCAACTTTACTCACCCCCATGTCATCCAAGATGTTCATGTCTTTCTTTCTTCGGTCGAAAAGAAATTAAGGTTTTTGATGAAAACATTCCAGGATTATTCTCCTTATAGTGGACTTCACCGGTCTCTCTAAACGGTTGAAGGTCAAAATTACAGTTTCAGTGCAGCTTCAAGGGGCTTTAAACGATACCAGATGAGGAATAAGGGTCTTATGATGCTAATTGTACCTCTAATTATATTTTACTTGCAAACATTACAGATAGTTTGTGTTTCTGATGTAGTACCAAATTTTATTTATCTTAATTTAATGCTGTATATTACGCAGCGGACAATGTTAAAGCCACATATGAGATACATACATGAGGAAAAATGCATTGTTGGTCTGTGCCATTTAGAGTGCATGTATGATTTAGCAGAAGGTGATCAGTCATTTTGTGTGCAGTGTGAAAGGTCAGTTTGTCTGCGATTCGCCTCGCTTTTCCGCATCGCGCTCAGTGTGAAAGGGCCTTTAGATTAAATCAACTGAAGATAAAAGACATTAAATCTCTCAAGATCTGATTAAATAACTCCACAAACAGCATTGCCAGCTTCACTTATTACTAAACTCTAATATAACTAATAAACAGATTTACTTAATTTCTGTCATGCATCTACAGAATGTCTTGTTGAGAATTAACAGAGGTTAAAGATTGTTTAGTTTGAAGTCACCATTATGGTGATCAGTGTTTATCTTCATCTCTGATCACTTCAGCGTGTGCTTTGCTGGACTGAATAAATCTTGTTATGCATCAAGTACAGTGAAGTAGATACACAAGAATAAAACATGAAATAAAAATATATGAAAAAAACTTGAAATGTATTATATGATAAATTGTTAATAATGGTTTTTATTCAAAGAGAAAGCAAATCAACTCAAAAGCAGTTTCACGACACTGAATAATAGGGTGAATCAGGGCAATCTAAAACACTTTATACTTCTGTACTGTGATTGTCATTTCAACACTTCAGACCAACAAATGAGACATGATAACAGGTAGAATAAGACATACTGACAAAGAGCTGCTTGTGATGAAGCAAGACATGAACACATCAGATGTAAAGTGTGCAGCATCACCCTTTCACATAAAAGCAGTTCATGCAATTAAATTAACTGATATTGTCTCAAAAAACAGGAATTGTAATAATGAATTATGTGATAGCGGCCGATTTCACAAAACATCTTAAGGCTAAAAGTAGCTCATAACTTGCTGATTTAGGTGAACTCTTAGTGGTAAGATAAAATGTTGTGTGAATACGGCCCCAGAATAAGACTGAAAGATAAGCATGATGAAACCCTATTTCTCACAAATCCCTTTTCTCAACTGAGAGCATCTGAGATCATTCCAGTTGTTCAAGGTGTGTTTTGTAGGATCCAGTTCAATGCAGTCCTCACTTCCACCATGAGCGTTATTCGGCTCACCTTCGAACCAAAACCTGAATAAAATGTGTCAGATTTTATATTATTCAGAACCACAAATGTTCAACCAAAGTTTATATTCATTCAGAAAATTACAACTAAAGAATGTCACAAGCAATTCATAAATCATCAGTACTTGCACCAGCACAATGACAGTTTCAAGAGTATATTACAGTAGCTCAAGCAGAAGCGAAACTGCTGAAAAGTCAAAAACATTATTTTTTGTTTTAAATAGAATTTATTTATAAGGAGTGTATTTTGGGTTTTGCTGCTTGGTTTTGTGGTAAAACTGTCTTCAGAAATTTTCTGGAAGATTTGATGTTCTTATTTTTAAAAAAGAAAATCAACAACAAATAAATACATATGATTTTCTGGGAGTGTTTTGTCACTTACCCTTGTTTCAGTGGTGAATTATCCACCCATTTCATGTTGACCTCATTCTCTGTGTCAGACAAACCGATCCACGCAGTCTCTTTGAGGAGTGACGTTATATGCCTCTGTGTGAATAAAAACAGGAATAAGTGTGATTCCTCTCATTCCTGAGCACAGGCGTTACAAACCGTATTCCTGCAGGATCCCCCCTAACACTGCACATTTTGAATCACTGCACAGTCTGACACAACCATTGCAGGTCTTGGATTCGCTACTAATTAGCTGATGACCAGAATCAGGTGTGTTTGTTTAATTAGACATGGAAATTTTTTTGTGTTTTTAGCTCCAGGAACATGGTTGGGAACCTCTGCATTAACAGACACAAACTCACCTGCTTCTCTTCAGTGTTGATAATGACCAGATCAGCTCCTCGATCCCTGCAGTACTGCCTGCTGTCAGACCAGCTCTTCAACTCACTGGATATGAACAAACCATCTGGACCCCACAGATATCCTAATAGAAACACACATTTTTTTAAACTGTATACATAAAAGATAAAAAAAAAAAAAAAAAAAACTATGAAAAAGAAATGATGTACACAAACACTAACCTTGTTTAGAAGCACCCTGAAAGTGCTGATATATAACGGCAGCAATCAGAAGAAGACAAAGGATCCCGAGACACATTGTGATCAACACCAAACATCGACTTCCTTCTGAGAAACAAGATGAAAACACAAATATTAATGAATACACTCCATATTGGCAGAAATAGTTTAAAATCAAGCTTTATAAGTAAATTATTTTGTTTTATAATAACAAACACCAAGAATTACTATTGTAAAAAATACAAACAAGAACATATGCTAAACAAGTAAAAAGAAAAAAATAATTCTTATTATTGGTTAATACATTCCATATAAAAGCTTCAAATCAGACTTTCTGCTTACTGTAATTTTGTGCTCTTCCTTCGCACTGGCCGTGTCTGTCAGGTCCAGCTGTGTTCTTATTATTTCTGCGTTTATTATCATAAAAGTTCTCTAATTCCATTGTTTGTTCTTGGGTCTTGCAGTACGTCTTCACAGATGAGCTGTGGTTCTTAGAATGATGCCTATTAGGTCATTTAATGTAGTGCTAAATTTACACAGGAAGTGATATAATTTGACACTGTCCTTCAATGTGAATAGACTTCCTAAAACTCTCTTTAGACCCAAACTCTACCACCTATCTTGTACATTCAACCACATGTAGTGAGCTAAAACCCCATTTTGGCAGCTAAAAACCTAACAAGAGTTTGTGACCACTCAAATGGACCACCTAAACAGCCTTACTGGACCTTTGTATTCATGACAATTAACAGAAAGATAATGAATAGTGTTTTTAAGCTGCACCACTGAAATACTGAAATGATTTACTTTTAACTCTGAGCTGACTGAGATTTGGTAGAATGAAGCTCAGATGATACCCCAGCTAACAGAATTTTGTTCTAAGAACGTTCTCTAAATATTCAGTGTTGGTTCTGGGAACGTAAAAAACGTCCAGTTTTCTTGACGTTAGAGGAACATTTTTATAAGGTATAATGTTCCTCAAACGTTCTTTCAACTTAATTTTGATCTAAAATTCACCATTCTAGGAACGTTGATTTGTAACATTCCAAGAACATGAAAATGTTCAGTTTCCTTAATGTTAGTAGAATGTTATTTGAAGGTTAGTATGATGTTCCTGAAACATTCTTTCAATCATTCAAACACCTGCTGTGAACAAGCACTGAAAGAAAGAGAAATAAGAACACAAACTACAACTTTCTTCAGACACAGCCTTAGATGAACTGAAGATAAAAGACATTAAATCTCTGAAGATCTGATTAAACAACTCCACAAACAGCATTACCAGCTTCACTTATTACTAACCAGACTGACTTTATTTCTGTCACACGTCTACAGAAGTTCTTATTGAGAATAAACAGAGGTTTAGATGTTGATGTCTTATTGCAAGTTTCATTTGAGGTTACCATCATGGAGATCAGTGGTTGCTTTAGTTGAGCTCTTGACCCTTGACTTTTGTTGAGTCGTTTCTTTATCAACAATTGCAGGTGTTTTCAGAAAACACTTCTGCACTGATAAAGCAGCTTAACATGTCTGTTTTAATAACATATAAGCGAATGACAGCATTAAAGTGGTTTAAAACACTTTTTTCCTCTGTAATTGTTGGTTTAAGAAAATGCTATCTATAAATAAAAAACTCAGCCAATGTGAAAAAGAATGTTTGTAACAATGTTGTAGCATTTCAGATGCTGAATGTTGATGTGAGGGTATAAATAACACTTTCATTGCTAACTTTGTTTAAAACATGTTTTGTGTCATTTATACACTGCACAGACATCAATATTCGGCATAAGAAACACAACACTTTTTAACTTTTAAAAAGTTTTGGACGATATTACACAAATCACTTCAGTGTTAAAAATGGTTTTTATCACATAATTTGAGTTTACCACTGTTCTCATATAACATTTCAATTCCAAAAACAAGCAAAACTACAAAAATGCAGTTATTTAAACCACTTGAATGCATTCATTTGTCTGTTATTAAAACAGCCATGGTGATCTGCTTTATCAATGCAGAAATGTTTTCTGAAAACATGCAATTGTTGATAAAGAAACAACTCAACAAAAGTCAAGGTTCAAGAGCTCAACTAAAGCAACCACCAACCTCCATGATGGTGACCTCAAATGAAACATCTAAACTTCTGTTAATTCTCAATAAGAACTTCTGTAGACGTGTGACAGAAATAAAGTCAGTCTGGTTAGTAATAAGTGAAGCTGGTAATGCTGTTTGTGGAGTTGTTTAATCAGATCTTCAGAGATTTAATGTCTTTTATCTTCAGTTCATCTAAGACTGTGGCTGAAGAAAGTTGTAGTTTGTGTTCTTATTTCTCTTTCTTTCAGTGCTTGTTCACAGCAGGTGTTTGAATGATTGAAAGAATGTTTCAGGAACATCATACAAACCTTTAAATAACATTCTACTAACATTAAGGAAACTGAACATTTTCATGTTCCTAGAATGCTGAATTTTAGATCAAAATTAAGGTGAAAGAACGTTTGAGGAACATTATACCTTATAAAAACGCTCCTCTAACGTCAAGAAAACTGGATGTTTTTTACGTTCCCAGAACCAACACTGAATATTTAGAGAACGTTCTTATAACAAAATTCTGTTAGCTGGGACATTCTGTCCAGATCGGAAAAAGTCACTGATAACATCTCTGTTCCTACTGGCATTTGTTAACAGATATAGTCATTGAACCTGTTTTCCAACACAGTCTCTTCTGATTCAAAGAGTTGTCTTCATTTTTAAATATGTTCACTTCTACACAATGGAAATGGGAATTAGAAAAAAGGTGGATCTGTGCCTTTGTTACAACTTAAATATTTCATACTGCTTCAAGTGACACTCTCCACATACTTAAAACCTTTCAGAGATAAACAGATTTATTGAGCTAATAGTCCAATTCTGTCAAGTCTACAAGTAAACTGTACACTGTGTATTAATGATCTACTAGTGTGAGAATGATCTTTAGCTCCCTCTAGTGTACAAACATTAGGACACTTTCTGACATTAAGCTTTAACTGAGGTTCTCTTATCTGATAGATGAGGGGCACATGAGGTGCTTGTCATCTCTTAGAGACGCACAAACCCTGCCATTGGGGCATGTTGTCACAAAAGGAAAATGTGTAAATTAACTACGTTTTTTTCAAGGTAAGAGGAATATTCACTGGAGTAAAATGTGTGATAGTTTAAGAGATGAAGTATGTGATCACAATAAGATGAATTTCTCACAAATCCCTTCTCATCTGAGACTTCTGTACTTTGTAGGATTCAGTTCAGTGCAGTCCTCGTCTCCACTACGATAGTTATTCGGCTCGCCTTCGAGCCAAAATCTGATTTAAACTTCTTTGTCATTAAGACACTGGTAATGCATTCTGGGTTCATCATACAAAACTCATCCATGGCTCCCAATCCACAGCTCTGCACAGTTTTGCTCCAACTCTGATCAAACACTCCTGATCCGAGTGAAGTTCCGACATGCGAAGCAAAGCATGCTAAAGTCTCTGGAATCACTAAACAGAAAGTGAGGCTTCAGGCAAATTCCAATAATGACCAATGTTCTTACAAGATTTAATGATCTTCAAAACTCGTAACAAAAAAGCCCTTAAACTATGTAATCTTTTGAAGGTATTCTTTGATGATAAACCCCTTGTGTAATATTTTATTTGTGTTTTTAATTTCTTTTTCTCTTTTTAATGTTTCTCGGTTTATATTGTTTATTTATTCTTTGTTTGCTGATATTTGGACTCCTTGTAATTCTTTGTCTTATTGAGGCTTGTCTGGCAATTTTGTGTGTTCTTTCAAGCAATAATAATAATAATAATAATAATAATAAATGAATAAATTCCAATAGGAAGTGCATTATCATCACACAGTATGTTTCTATGACAGCGCAGCACTGCATCCATTACTCCAAACAAAATGCTGTGGGTTTACGGTGGTTTTCAACAATTTTATTCAAAGAGATATCAATACAACTCAAAAGCAGTTTCACATACGCTCAGTTTAAGAATAGCTGAGTGAATCATGGCAATCTGGGACACTTTAGACCATATTCTGTAGTTTACTGTGATTGTCGCCTCAACTCTTCAGACAAACAAGAGCATGAGATGCATGAAAACAGCTAGAAAAAAGGACATATTGACATAGATCAAGACATCAGATGTTTGGTGTGCCACATTAGCCACTGTCCCAGATTACCCCCGTGAGAAACAGGATGCCGTGATAAGAAAATAATGACGATTTTACATTTCCTTTTATCTGAATATCGACTTTGTATATTATAAAAAATTATGAAATAAAATTGATATCAAGTGGTTTCAATAAAATTAAAGTAGTATATTATTTTAAAAAGCAGGAACCTCAGTTAGAAGTTTTGTGACCACATTAAGAATGATTCCATAAGATAACAGTAAAAGCACAACAAGGATGAACCCTATTTCTCACAAATTGCTTTATTTCCCATTGAACATGGAAGATCATTCCAGTTGTTCAGGTCTGAAGAAAAATACATAAATTCAGTACAGTCCTCCCCAAACTGGTCATTTGGCTCACCCCTGGACCAAAACCTGGAAAATATATAACAGATATCAGTTATTTTATTACCCTAAAGTTTTTTACTCATTCAGCAACCAAGAAATAATATTACATTTACTTTTAGCAGATGCTTTTAACCAAACCAAAGTAGTACAGAAACTAGAGCAGAATGAAAGTGCAGAAAAGTTCCCAGACAGCAACACACATGTGGCTCTGAAGATTTAATAATTTAATTTCAAGGAGAAGATTTATTTTTTTATTTTTTTATAGCTTCAATGCTTGTGGAATGTTTTAAGATGTTTTCTGAAGGGTGTGATGGTCTTCATTTTTAAATACTCTAAAAAATGCTGGGTTATTTTTTTAACCCAAACGATGGTTTGAGCCTGCTGGGCCATTTTTTGGGGTAATATTTTACAGTTTGTGTAGTTTTGCAGTTATAAATATTTAGCATTTTCACTGTTTTCATCCTCTTCAGGACAGAGCAGATCACAGCGGCGCTGTATTGATGTATTTCTTCTGTGAAATACAGTTTTGTGTACATTTTATTTAATCTATAGTTGCTGTGCTGTAAATCCTTTAATTTTATGCAAAGCGACATACAGGGATGCGATGTGTGTCACCTAAATGAGTGTCGCATCTGTCTTTTCGCATGACGGAAATGCCTGATGCCTTGCATAAAATAAATGATTTTATTCTTAAAGATACTGAATCTAAATCTCAGTTCTCAGCACTGTATGTTTATGAGCAGGTTATGGAGTCAGTCACAGCATATACTGGTTGAATGTTTAATTTTTACTTCTATAATGTTTGTTAAGCATTTAAATATTTTAATTATATTAAACATTTAGGCAACATTACATAAAAACAATGGTATAAAATGCTGTATTAAAAACTGTACTCATAGAAAAGAAAAGTTATCATGCAAACCAGTGGTTGAATGGAGTACATTATAGACGTTTAGAGGATTTAAGTTAAATTGTAAGTACTAATTCATTTTGTGAAGCAAAAAAAATTAATTAATTAATAAATCAACCCATTATGCCAGGTTAATTAAGTGTTTTTGCACTTACCCTTGTATCAGTGTTGAATTATCCACCCATTTCCAAGTGCCCTCGTTCTCAATGTCAGTCAAACCAATCCACACGCTCTCCTTGACGAATGATTTTATGAACCTCTGTGTGAGAATATAAACAGAAATAAGTGTGATTCCTCTCATTCATGAACAGATACTCACACAAACTCACCTGCTTCTCTTCAGTGTTGATAATGACCAGATCAGCTCCTCGATCCCTGCAGTACTGCCTGCTGTCAGACCAGCTCTTTGACTCACTGGATATGAAGAAACCATCTGGACCCCACACATGTCCTAACAGAAACACAACTTTTTAAAACTGTATACATAAATAATAATAATAATAATAAAAACTTAAAAAAGCTTGCAAACTGATTTGTACTAACCTTCTTTACAACCTTTTATCTTCAGTTCATCACTCAAAGATGTGACTTTGCTTTCTAACTCCAGTTTCTTCTGACTCAAAGCATCAACACTTTCCTGTAACTGGCTTTTCTCTGCAGTGAGATCTTTGACTCTGGTCTCCAGTTGCAGGTTCTTCTGACTGAAGCTGTTCTTCAGTTGGTCTTTTTCAGTCATTAGTTCAGTGTAATTGTCCTGTAATCTGTTGATGGTCTGATTGAACTCTTCAGCTGTGTTCTTGTAACTCTTGAACAGAGATTCTTTCTCTGCTGTGGTGGAGATGTGCTGCGCTATGATGGAGACCAGCAGAAGAACACAAATGAGCCCGAGACACGCTGTCATCAACACCAAACGTCTACTTCCTCCTGACAAACAGAGAGAAATCACACAAATATCATTTAACAACGCACTTCATATCATAATGTTTCACGTTGTAAGTAAGTCTAGAATTGCTACAGTAGACAATAAAATATGTAACCAGAACTTGTTGAAAAATTAAATAGAAAAATAATTCTGTATTAAAAGATTTAACATAAAAGAAGAAACGTTGCAACAGTGCTCCTAGAAAACCATTATTTAAATTTTGTCTAGCAATTCACAAACACAACACTATATCTGCTTCAAAGTAAACATTCTGCTTACTTTGCTTTCGAGCTTTTGCTTCAGTCCGGCGGCGAGGTTTCTGTGTTGGAGGTCCTGATCTGTTATAATTATTTCTGCATACATAAAAGGTCCCTGATTCCATTATTTGCTCTAACTTACAGTCTTACAGTACAGTACGTGTTCACAGAGGAGGTCTTTAGGATGTGTGCTGTGTTTTTAAATAGTGCTAAACCTACACAGGAAGTGGTTTCATTAGTACAGACACAGAGACCTCTAGATTTCATTCCCACGTTGAAACTCTCTGCACACTTACAATATAACTGCATGTTTATTGCACATTAATGTAACCAGAGCAGATTTTCATTTTCTCTAAATTCTTTTCCATGATCATGTTTGCAGCTACAAAAGCCAATGAAAGGAATCTGTGGCCAGTCAAAAAGACTCAAACACTCTAAAACAGGCCTAACTGGAGCTTTGATGACAATTACCTGGAAGGTAATTGGGTGACAATATAAGATATGTATATAGGCATTTTCTCAGTATATATGTAGGTTTTAGCCATGTGTTCACTATGATCGAATAAATAAATTAACACCCCTTTAACTTTGAGTTGAGATCTGAATAATTATAAGCTCAGAAGATCATACTTTCTTCCCAGGACAGTCAAAACTTCTCTGTTACTGGCATTTGTCATCAGGTAAAGTCAGTAAATCTGATCATTTCGATGATAACAGTTAGAATTAGGTCAAACTGACATAGAGCTGCTTGTGATGGAGCAAGACATGAACACATCAGAGGTTTGGTGTCCCAGATTACCCTAATTCGCTACATGAGAAACAGGATGTCATAAGTGTCACATTTTCCTTTCATCTGAATATCAACTCATGATTTTGCATTAGAGAAAATTATTATTTATTATTACAATTAAAATGAATGAATTGTGTTTTTAAGTTGCTCCACATGACACTCAATGACAGAGATGATCAGATACTGAGACATTGAACTGATCCCTTCATGATTACAGAGATTAAACACATGCTTATTCAATAAGCTGCAAGAGAGAGAGATCCATTTAGATTAATTCGTGTAAATACAGTCAGTTTTGTCGTTTTTTTTTTTTTTTTTTTTTTTTTTTGCAAATATGTAGATGTCAGTGTTCTGCCATTTATTCACTAAGATGGTATAAATAACCTGTAAAAACAACAACAAAAAAAGAGTAAAATAAAATAAAATACTGAAGTGCTTTACCTTTAACTCTGAGCCGAGATTGGGTTGAAGGAAACTCAAAAGATCCTGCATTCATCCCAGATCAGGGAGAAAAAAAAAAAAAAAAAAAAAAGCCTCTTCTGTACTTATACACAGACACAAATGTTGTTTTACACAATACAGGAATTAGAACAAATGCTGGATAAAGTACCTTTATAAGTAATTTATGCTTTAAGTTTACATGTGAGAATTTAAAACTATTTTTTCACACTGTTTTGTGTGACACTCTACAATTAAAGTTGATCTGATGGATAAACCTATTATGCTGAAATACAGTATTCCATACATATTCCTAAGTGTAAAAAAACTACACTGTGTATTAATCTCAGTGTGATAATGATCTTTAGCTCCCTCTAGTGTATGAACCTTTGTGGCAATGAGTTATAACGGTGGTTATCTGACACTCAAACGGCTTCAAATGCCTTAAACTGTGCATACTCATTTCGTTTGTCTCCCTACTTCCTTTCTTTAAGTAACATGAGGAAATGAAGCCTGATGAAACTCTGAGGCTTCCCATGATTGTACCAGAAAAGATTCAAAGCCTCGGACAGCAGCGCCATCTGCTGCCTCAAAAAACCGCCATATCACAAATTGTTTTATAAACTGAAAATGTTCCTAAATATGGCAAATTTTCCTAGCAGATGTCATTTCTTATATAAGTAAGCAGCTTATGTAAAAATGATCCTCCTCATTGAACACAAAATCCATTGCAAAATGTCACCACACAGTTTGTATCTCCCAATTTATATTATGCAAATTGCAAGTTATGACTACTCTGAGGAAAAGAATTGTGGGACACAAAAAGGAAAAAAGACTTTTTATCTCACAATTCATACTTTTCTTCTCAGAATTGTCAAATATAATCTCGGAATTGAGAGAAAAAAGTCAGAAGTGTGAGATCTCGAAATTGCCTTTTCTATTCTTTTATTCCCACAAACACATCATTGCTATATGCAAACACCAAAATTGTCTATAATCTGAAAATTTCCTAAATATGGCAAAATTTATTAGCAGATATAAGTGTAACCCAGTTAACAGGAAACGTTCTCATAACGTTGTCTAATGTTCTGTCAAGGTTCTCTGAAAATTATGAACAAACATTCTCCCAGCAACATTAATAGAGCGTTTGTTCAATGTTAGCTGTTCTTCAATAATGTTCGCAAAAGGTTAGCACAAAAATGGTATTTATGCATTATTGTTCTTAGAACAACATTCTCGGAACATCCTTAAAACTTTTAGAATGAAAACTAACTTCTAATTTATAATTATAATATAATATAAATATAACTTACAATAATTATATAACATCAGTGTGATGAATACGATCTTCAACTAGATGGAACTGGACCAAATATTTTGACTGTTGCAATCCCAGTCGGACTTATGACCTGTAACGTTGCCTGAATCATAATCATACACTGTTCGCCGTTGGCCAGAGGAGAACTGGCCCCTCAACTGAGCCTGGTTTCTCCCAAGGTTTTTTCTCCATTCTTATCACTGTTTGTCATCTGATGTCACCTGATGGAGTTTGGGTTCCTTGGCACTGTCGCCTCTGGCTTGCTTAGTTGGGGACACTTGATATTCAACAATGTTTTTGATCTGCCTGCATTGACACCACTGTATGCAAACAGAACTGAGCTGGGCGATGATATCACTGTTTTCTCCAGTGCTGATATAGATATAGATGAACCAATTATTGAGTTTTACAACTGAATGAATCAATACTGAATTTACTTAAGCTGGACAAAATTATTCACCAGTTATCACTGTAAAGCTGCTTTGACACAATCTGCATTGTAAAAAGTGTTATATAAATAATTATGAATAATTTCAAAACAATGTTCATGAAAACACCAGATATTGTCATTAGTATTTGATGAATGTTCTCATAATGTTGGCAGAAAACATTCTTTGAACATCACTCTTCAAATGTCTTTTAAATATTAAGGATTGCTAACTTTATGGCTAAAAATGGCTTAAGGTTGGATGCTAAACAACAAAATACCCTGTTTCATGAACACCGCTTAGTGGTCATATGTGTCTACAGTACAGTGTTAAACTGAAGAAGTGTTGGAGTTTATTAGATAATTAAGTGATGATTGAGCATTAGCGATGACTCTGAGGGAAAGAGGAACAAACATTTGAAGTCACCATTGAGGTGATCAGTGTTTCCTGTAGTTGGGTTCTTGTTTGACATGAATTACTCACCCTCATGTCGTTCTAAACCTGTAAGACTTTTGTTCATCTTCAGAACACAAACTAAGATCTTTTTGATGAAATTTGAGAGATGTCTGTTCCTCCATTGACTGCTTTTGTAGTTACCACTTTGACAAAAAGTTCATAAAGAGATCGGAAAACTAATCCATATGAATTGAATGGTTTAGTCCAAATTTTCTGAAGAGACTTGATCACTTTTTAAGATGAAAAGATTTAATTTAGGGTTTTACTCACATCATAGTAAAAAATACATCAACCCATTATGCTGGGTAAAATGAACAACCCAACTTTCCTGGCTAAAATTGTGTTCTGTCCTATAGATTTACCCAGCCCTTGGGATAAAAAAAACCCAAACTGGTATAACAATAAGAATGATTCGGTAAGATAATACAAGTTGATAAAACTATGCATGATAAGACTAAATTTATTTCTCACAAATCCATTTTCTTGTTTTTGAACACAAGATATCATTCCAGTTGTTCAGGGTCAGTTTTTCAGGATTCAGTTCAATACAGTCCTGATCTCCACCAAAGTTATCCGGCCTACCTTTGATCCAAAACCTGATTAAAAAATGTGTCAGATTTTCAATTATTCAGAATCACAAATATTCAATCAAACCAGCCCCAAAGTGTTCACTCATTCACAAACTAACAAATGAGGAGCATCACAAGCAACTCATGAATCAACAATCCTCAAACTACTGCAATCACATGTTTCAAGAGTGAACTAAAGTTGTACCCAAGCTTGAGCAGAAGTGAAAGTGCATGAAATAGAGAAAAATAGTTTTCTCTTTTATTTTTAGTAGATTTTCTTTTTAATGGGACGTTGATCAATTATGGTGAAATGACAGCAAAAAATAATTACAGTGATATCACTGACAAGTGTTTTATCGCTTACCCTTGTCTCAGTGGTGAATTATCCACCCATTTCATGTTGCCCTCGTTCTCAATGTCAGACAAACCAATCCACACTCTCTCCTTGAATGAAGATATGAGCCTCTGCATGTGAATAAAAACAGGAGTAAGTGTGATTCCTCTCATTCATGAACAGACACTCACACAAACTCACCTGCTTCTCTTCAGTGTCGATAATGACCAGATCGGCTCCTCGATCCCTGCAGTACTGCCTGCTGTCAGACCAGCTCTTCGACTCACTGGATATTGAAAAAACACCTGAACCACAGAGATTTTCATAGGTAAACACTTTACAAATCTATATAAAAACTGTGAAAAATAAACTAAAAACAAAAATATATTTTAACTAACTTTTTTTAGAAGCCTTTTTCAGTTCCTCACTCAAAGATGTGACTTTGCTTTCTAATTTGCTTTTCTTCTGTGTTAGATCAGTGTAATTGTGCTGTAAGGTGTTGATGGTCTGATTGAACTCTTCAACTGTGTTCTTGTAACTCTTGAACAGAGATTCTCTCTCTGCTGTGTTGGAGATGTGCTGCGCTATGATGGCGACCAGCAGAAGAACACAAATGAACCCGAGACACGCTGTCATCAACACCAAACGTCTGCTTCCTCCTGACAAACAGAGAGAAATCACACAAATATCAGTTAAGAACAATTCCCCATCTAGAAATGTTATTGTTCTAATAATGTTTTGAGAACATTATGCTATGTTCTGGTTGTGTTTTCAGTGGCAAGTTTTATTTTTGTTCCCAGAATATTCTCCTAAAAAGGTAGGATAACATTATTTAAAAATTGTAAAAATGTTTAGTGATAACACTGATAGAACATTATCCCCTAACATTCTTATAAAGTTTTTAGAGGGAAGTTTCCCATCGGGCACTGGATGTGGACTCCAACGTCACCCACAGATGTCAAATTTTGATCGAAAATGAAAATCAACACAAAATTGTTTTGACGTCAAGCTACAATGTCACTCCAAAAACAGCATTACCAGCTTCACATTACAAACCAGACTGATTTTATTTCTGTCATATGTGTATAAAAGTTCTTATTGAGATAAAAAGAGATTTAGATGCCGATGTCATTTGAAAGTAATAGTTTGGTTTGATGTCGCCATTATGGAGATTGGTGTTTGCATTAGTTGGGTAGTTCGACCTAACTTTTTAACGTTAGTTTTTCTTTGGTTGCTATAACTGTTTATTATGGCAAGTACAGCAAAAGAAATGGTGCTCAGATAATGTTAGCTATTTGTTGATGATAATGTTTTTATCATCACATAGTGGTTTGATAATCTGACTTCACCCAATTTAATCTGTGGTATTAATTTTACATTGTTTGTTATAACAACTCTGTGATTATATAGTATTAGATCTAGCAGTGTTTTTTTAATCAGATAATCTCAATTATTAAAAAAAAAAAAAAAAACATGCACAAAATTTGTAAAATCATTCATCATTAAGACACACTCAAACATTAAGAATCAGTGTATGATTCTCAATAATGGTGACATGCTTCGTGCTGCAATGCATTGCAACATGAAGCATGTCACCATTGTTGAGATTCATATGCTGATTCTTGATGTCTCTGTGTGCTTAGGTGGTTCAGTAGTTCAAAATGGTTTGTGTACAATGATTTTTTTTTTTTTTAATTATACAGGTTATACTGTAGAAAGATATCAACACAATCAAAAATATGAAATTAATAACATATTGGATGAGACCAGTTGATCAGATCACTATGATGAGATCAGATCATATATTTATCATCAACAAGTAGTCAATATCATCTGATCACAATTACGCTGGCTGTTCTTTATATAACAAACCCAGTTACAACAGCCAAACAAAAACTAACATTTCCATGTCAGGTCAAACTGCCCAACTAAAGCAAACACTGATCTCCATAATGGTGACAGCAAACCTAACTATAATTTTTAATAAAACATCAACATCTAAACCTCTTTTCATTCTCAACAAGAACTTTTGTACTCTATAGAAATAAAGTCAATCTGGTTTAAGTAAAGTTGGTAATTCTGTTTTTTTGAGTTGCTTAATAATGTTGGAGCTTGATGTCAAACAAAGGTTGGGTTTTCACTTTCAACCAAAATTTGAAATCTAAGCAACATTTGAGCCCACATCCAGTGGCCAATAGAAAGCTTCCCGCTAAACACTTCATAAGAATGTTGGGGGATAATGTTCTATCAGTGTTATCACTAAACATTTTTAGAATGTTTTAGGGAATGTTTTCCTACCTTTTAGCAGAACGTTCTGGGGACAAAAATAAAACTTGCTGCTGAAACATTCCCAGAACATTACAAATTTCTAGCTGGGTCAGGTCCTTCTTGTTGGATTTAACATTTCAAATCAACCCTTGTTAGCAATTCAGGTTTGTCTTTAAATAACATAGGGGTTTTAGAGAGTGTATTCTATTAAAATGACAAACATCTGGAATTGCTAGACAGTAAAATATGCAAACAAGAACATATGCTGAAAAAAAAAAAAAAAAAACTGAAAAATAATTCCATGAAATACACTACATAGAAAAGCAGAAATATTAACACGGGTTTCTTAGAAATTGTATTTAACAGTTTTCAGTTCCTCACACATTAGTGACCCTATATTTCCTTCAAACTAAACTTTCTACTTACTTTGCTTTTGAGCTTGCCCTTCATCCTGGCTGTGTATTTGAGGTCCACTTGTGTCCTTGATTTCTTTTGGATTAACATTTTCATAAACGGTATCTAACTCCATTATTCACCTTCACGGATGAGTTTGCGTTTTTTAGAATGATGAGTGGTGTTTCTAAAGCAGTGCTAAACCTACAAAGGAAGTGATTTCATATCTCTGACAAATAGGTTCCAAAATCATATGATGAAGTGGTAACAGATCTCAACTGACGTTCAAATTCTATCCATTTTTCTTTGAAGCATAATGATCAGCATGCTTTATGTAAACGTATAATTCTGACAAATGAAAACCATGACAGTAAAGTTTTAACAAACTTTGATTCCACTGCAGGTCTGTCTCAGGCAAAGAGCACCAAACTCTTTAGCAGGTTTTTGTGATGTTTTCTGGACCTGTTGAAATACCCACATTTGTGGTCTGGGCCACTTGAGAGTGCGTGAACACAACAGGATATAGTTGCACAAGACTGTGCCAGGTCTGAAGAACGCTAAAGCACAGTACACTTCACGCACACTAGATCAACACTATGTCTAAGGCACTGTCCCAAATGGAAACCTAAGCCCTTGGTATCTTCATCTAAGTACACTATTTTGTGATGTAATGCCGCTTTGACTGTCAGGTAGAAGTCTGCTGCAGAGCTCGCTTCAGTTTGGCTTGGTTAAAGTGTATATCTAGGGAGCATATTGACTGGAGAGGGGACTCGCGGGCACCCTTTTGATACCTAAAATGACAAATAGGAAGCCCTACACTCTCGTGGACTTGGTCCCTGTGAAATCAAAATGTTTTTTTCAAAAGTATGTTAGCCTTAAGGTTATCAATAAGCTGGTCTGTTCTTAAAGGGGCCATCCTACTAACACACTTCAGCTTCTCATCAGATCTTCTGTCCAATCAAATGCGCTCTAGAATCTGAAGTTCCACCCCCTCCTACACTATAAACAGACCCTAGAGCTACAGCTGAAATCAGTTATTTGTTCACACATATATTATTTTATATATGGTGGCTGGCTCATAGTGCACTATATAGGGGATAGGGAACAATTCAGACAGCGTATTTAGCTTTCCAATGATGCGAATTAAGTTCATTTTCACATTAGTGTCACGCGAACCACCGCAGTGTGCACTCAGTCTGCTGCAGTCCTGAGACACAAGAGCATACACTGTTAAACCTTGCTGTAGAAAAATTAAAACTGTAATATACCGTAGAAAACAATGCATTCTGGGTAATATTTGTCATTTTCGAGAAAGTAGCCTACAGGAATATAACTGTAAGTTAACATTGCTCAAAGTCGACACTCAGAGGCTGTGTTCCGAATCACACCCTATACCCTCATTCCCTATTCCCTACATTAGTTCACTAATATAGTCCACTTGACAGAGAGAATGAAAAAAAGTGAGTGAATTCAGACACTGATGAACACCTGACTACAACTGACTTTAGCCACACTGAGTGTGAAACCAGTTTGACATTCTTTCTTTCATACATGTACAGAAGATCTTGTTGAGAATGAACAGATTTGGATTTTGATGTTTTATTGAAAATAAAAATGTATTGAAGTTTGCAGTCACCATTGTGGTGATCATTGTCTGCTTTAGTTGGGCTCTTGACTCTTTAACATTAGCTTTCTTTGGCTGCTGTAACTGAATGTTTATAAAACACATTTGTTATGGCAGGAAAAAGCCAATGTGCAGACACAACTTTCTGTGTCTAGTCTTTGATTTAATGGGTGTTTTATGTTTATACTATGTCTGTGATTGTGAACAGCATGCCAGCATAGTACAAAACTCCCAGCATGCACTGCAACATGAATAAATTATGCAGCTGAATGGTCCTTTTTTATTGCCACCATTGTTGAGATTGATGTGCTGATTTTCCTTTTCACCATTTACCCAGAGGCGTTCTGGGCTTGGGGCATGCTGGACACCCCTGCCATAGTGCAAAGTGGGAAAAAAGTGCCAAGTTTACTAGTAAATGATGGTATTGACCATTTTATTCAATGATAATGCAAATCAACACAAAAGCAGTTTGACAGAAACTCAATATCAGAATTATCTGGGACATTTTAGACGTATGCAATTTACTGTGATTCTCACCTCAACACTTCAAACCAACAAATGAGATGCATGATAACAACTAGAATAAGATCATATTGTTGCTTCAGATGGTGCATGAACACATCAGAGGTTTGGTGTCCCAGATCACCCTGATTCACACTGTGAGAAATTGGATGCTCTGAGTTTATTACAGCAGTAAGAAAATAATGGCAATTTTACTTTTCGCTTCATCTGAATATCAGCTTGCAATTTTGTAATTTACAGCAAAGTTTGAAATAAAATTGATATCATGAAAGCCGTTTATATAAAATGAATGTAGCAGACTGTTTTAAAGGCAGGCACCTCTATCAGAAATTCTGCATTCACTATAAGAATGCTTCCATAAAATAAAAGAAGTAAAACCACAACAAGACGGGATGAACCCTATTTCTCACAAATGCCTTTTCTCTTCTCAGAGCATGGGAGATCATTCCAGTTGTTCAGGATAGAAGATGTACAAGAAGTCATAATTTCAACACAGTCCTCAATTCCATGTTCATCATTCGGCTCACCTTCGCTCCAAAACCTAAATAACATATTCGATTTTTTAATTATTCACAACAACAAATTTTCTCAGTCACAAATACAAAATAAGCTTTTGAAAGCTCTTTTGAATTTATTTATATGAAGTATCTTTCATTGTAGTTGTTGTCATGTTTGTAGAAAATATGTTTTCAGCAGTTTTCATAATGGTTCAATTTTCATAATCAGTGTACAAAAGAGCAACCAACAAAACACACAGTGATTTTCTCTTAGTGTAAGTGTTTTAGCGCTTACCCTTGATTCAGTGGTGAATTATCCACCCATGTTAAATTGCCCTCGTGCTCAATGTCAGACAAACCAATCCACATTCTCTCTTTGGCAAATGAATTTATGCATCTCTGTGTGTAAAGAACAAAAAAAAAAAAAAAAAACATGAATAAGTGTGATTCCTCTCATTCATGAACAGACACTCACACAAACTCACCTGCTTCTCTTCAGTGTTGATAATGACCAGATCAGCTCCTCGATCCCTGCAGTACTGCCTGCTGTCAGACCAGCTCATCTTCTTATTGGATATGAACAAACCATCTAAACCGCACAAATATCCTAATAGAAATACGCACATTTTTAAAACCATGTACATGTAAAGATAAAGAAAACTAGGTGGAAAAATGGATACTAACCTTCATTAAAAGCTTTTAACTTCAGTTCATCACTCAAAGATGTGACTTTGCTTTCTAACTCCAGTTTCTTCTGACTCAAAGAATCAACGTTTCTTTGTAACTGGCTTTTCTCAGCCGTAAGATCATTGACTCTGGTCTCCAGCTCTAGTTTCTTCTGACTCAAAGAGTTGAGGTTGTTCTTCAGTTGGTCTTTTTCAGTCATTACATCAGTGTAATTGTCCTGTAATCTGCTGATGGTCTGATTGAACTCTTCAGCTGTGTTCTTGTAACTCTTAAACAGAGATTCTCTCTCTGCTGTGTTGGAGATGTGCTGCGCTATGATGGAGACCAGCAGAAGAAAACAAATGATCCCGAGACACACTGTCATCAACACTAAACGTCTACTTCCTTCTGACAAACAGAGAGAAATCACACAAATATCAGTGAATACCCTTCATATTATTAGAAATTAAGTTTCATATCAACCTTTTTAGGTAATCTCTCTATGTCTATAGATGATAGAGATGCCTTTTTAAATAGCATGTACTTTTATAAGACACTGACACATTGTTCATGTAACACAATTCGTAATATTGTACAGAACATTTCTAATTTCTTCAAACATTAGTGACACTGGTAACACTTTAGAATACTGATCCATCATTAATGAATAACTACACAGGACCAAATGAGTGCACTATTAACATTCTAGTAACTACTATTAACTAACAAGAAACTCTGATTAATGCATTAGTAAGTAACAGTGTCAAGTCAAGTCAAGTCACCTTTATTTATATAGCGCTTTTTACAATGCAGATTGTGTCAAAGCAGCTTTACAGTGATAACTGGTATATAATTTTGGCTGCACAGCAGTTCTTAAAGAAAATGGTGTCAATGCAGGCAGATCAAAGCACTGTTGAATATCAAATGTCAAGTGTCCCCAACTAAGCAAGCCAAAGGCGACAGTGGAAAGGAACCCAAACTCCAGCAGGTGACATAAGGTGGCAAACAGGTGGCAAATAGGTGTTAAGTGCTCAGTTGAATGTAGTAATTCACTATTAGCTAATCAGTAACGTACTCGGTTACTAACGTAACCTCGGTTCCCTGAGATACGGAACGAGTACTGCGTATGGGGAAAGGTCTCCTTTTCCCCGTTACTGAAGCCTTTTTCAATAACGCAGTGTAACTGCATCGTCATTGGTTCACTCATAGAAAGTTGTTGAACCAATGACGGCGCAGCCTAGCTGCGCGACCTATGGCGACAAAGCGCGCGAAGAAGCCCGCCAAAAAGGGTGGGGCTTACAGCTATATAAGCAGGCATTTCGCCATAGGATTTCAGGTCATACGACTGAAGCGACGACACTGAAGCCGCAGCCTCGTGGCACGGCATAAAACGCAGTACTCGTTCCGTATCTCAGGGAACCCGAGGTTACGTTAGTAACCGAGTACGTTCCCTTTCGATACTTCACTCGTACTGCGTATGGGGAACGAATTCAACCGCGCCGTGCCACGGCAGGGAACGACTGAACTTGTCATAGACACCGCGAGGGAACTAGCGGACAAGAGAGAGGGCCGGAGCCGTCGAACCCAAGTGTTACACTTGCCAAAGGGGGAGCTAACTCCCGAAGTGGCATGAGGCGGAGCTCGATAGAGGCCGCTGAGTCATACCGAGAGGACCCGAGCTTGCAAGGTCGGGATATCCAAGTTGTAAAATCTGATAAAAGTGGACGGCGAGGACCAGCCGGCCGCCTCACAGATGTCTTTAATGGAAACCCCACTGGACCAAGCCCAAGAGGAAGCCATTCCTCTAGTGGAGTGAGCTCTAGCTCCTATGGGGCAGTTCAGGCCCAAAGAGGAGTAGCAGAGAGCAATGGCGTCGACTATCCAATGCGAAAGACGTTGCTTTGAGACCGAAGACCCTTTGGTGCGGCCGCCAAAGCAGATAAAGAGCTGATCAGATTGCCGGAAAGGCTGTGATCGCTCGACATAGATCCTCAATGCCCTGACAGGGCAAAGTAATTCCGGCTCTCGCTCGTCCGACGAGGGAGGAAGCGCTGAGAGGGAAATGATCTGTGCTCTGAAGGGAGTCGAGAGCACCTTAGGAACGTAGCCATGCCTAGGTTTCAGAACGACTTTGGAGTCGTTAGGCCCGAATTCAAGGCATGCAGGGCTCACAGAGAGGGCCTGCAAGTCGCCAACACGCTTGACCGATGCTAGAGCAAGTAGCAGAGCGGTTTTAAGCGTTAGGGGCCTGAGGTCAGCTGACTGCAGAGGCTCAAAGGGGGGTCCTTTGAGGGCCCTGAGGACCAAGGAGAGGTCCCAGGTGGGAACAGTGAGAGGTCGAGGTGGATTCAATCGCCTAGAACCTCTCAAGAAATGCGTTATAAGGCTGTTCCGACCCACTGACTGGCCAGCGATAGGAGCGTGAAACGCTGCAATGGCTGCTACGTAAACCTTGGGCGTTGAAGGGGTGCGACCCATATCTAAACGCTCCTGTAGGAAAGACAGTATCGGTGATACGGCCACAGGGTCTATGTTGCGTGCAGAGCACCAGTCAACAAAGACCGACCATTTCTGGGCATAGAGGCGTCTCGTAGACGGGGCTCTTGCCTGAGAGATGGTATTTAGCACATCCCCTGGGAGGTTTTCAGGCTCCCATCGAGGGACCACAGGTGCAGAGCCCAGAGTTCTGGCTGGGGATGCCAAATCGTCCCGTTCGCCTGAGAGAGGAGGTCCTGTCTCAGGGGAATCGGCCACGGGGCTTCCTTGGAAAGCCTGAACAGCTCTGAGGACCAGACTTGGCTTCTCCAGAGCGGGGCCACTAGGAGGACTCTGTGTCTGTCTTCCCTGAGCCGCCTGATGACCTGAGGGATCAGGGCGATCGGGGGAAAGGCGTAAAGAAGGGTGCAGGGCCAGTTGTGGGCCAGAGCATCTTCCTCCTTTGAGAAATAAATTGGGCAGTGAGAGTTGTCTTCTGAGGCGAAGAGGTCTATCTCTGCCCTCCCGAAGAGCTCCCAGATCTTGAGAACCGTCTGGGGGTGGAGCATCCACTCGTCTGAGGGGACGTTGCTCCGGGACAGCATATCTGCTCCCAAGTTTGTTCTCCCGGGTATGTGAGTCGCTTTGAGCGACTGTAACCTCGGTACTGCCCACTCCAGAAGACGTTTTACCAGTGCGCATAAGCGGCTGGACGAAAGACCGCCCTGGTGATTTATGTATGACACCACTGTCATGCTGTCCGACTGGACTAGGACGTGGCGTCCCATGAGGTGTGTCTGGAACGCCCGGAGGGCTCGGATCACTGCCAGCCTCTCGAGGCAGTTGATGTGCAGATGGCTTTCCTCGCGAGACCACGAGCCGAAGGCCGGTCTGCCCTCGCAAAGAGCGCCCCAACCCGAGTTGGACGCATCTGTTGAGAGCACCGTCCTTCTGGACACCGCCTGTAGGGATACTCCATGACTGAACCATACAGGGTTCGTCCAAGGTTTCAGGGCTGCTAAACAAGCCAGATTGACCTTGAGACGCAGGCGGCCGTGCCGCCAGGCGTGAGGAGGGACCCGAAACTTTAACCAGTATTGTAGAGGCCGCATTCGAAGGAGGCTGAGCTGCAAAACCGGGGAGGCGGAAGCCATCAGCCCTAGCATCCTCTGGAAGAACTTCAGGCCGTGGTCCCTGACGTCTCGGGAAGGAGGAGCGCTTTGCGGGATAATAAGACGGGGGACTGCTCTCTAGAGGGAGAGGGCGAGGCACGCGGGGGCTGAGCCGACGTGAGCTCGCACAACTCCGGGCGCTGAACCGCTTTACCCCGCTGTCTCTTCCTCGCCGGCTCGCGGGAGGAAGAAGACGGGAGGGCGCAAGCGGCGGGACCGCCCTCAGTGAAGAAGGCGATCCGCGAGCGCAGAGAGGCTAGACTCATGCTCTCGCAGTGAGAGCATGAGGTCCCGGTGAGCGCGGCGTCCGCATGGGACTTGCCCAGGCAGCCAACGCACTCATCGTGCCCGTCGTTGTCATGCAGAGGGGCTCTGCATGTGCCACAAGAGTGGCGCGGCATTTGCAACAACGCCGCCACCGTGATAACGGCGTTTGGGGTGCTCTTTTAGAGCGGCGAGGGCCGCTGGAAGCTCTTTTAGAGCGGCGAGAGCCGCGGGGGAAAAGCTCTTTAGAGCGGCGAAAAACCGCGAAGAAAGACGCTCTAATAGGCGCGCCGGATGGCGGCAGGAGACGTGCTGAAGGACGGCCGGAAGCGGGAAGCGGGCGTCTCGAGAACGGCGCTCGGGGCGGCAGTCTATGAGGGCACCGGCGTCGTCCGGCGAGCTCAGCTCAATCCGCTGTGGGAGCCTCTTCGACGGCGGCGAGAGCTTGCTTCAGGCGGCGAAGGCTTCAGCTCGGAGATCAGCGAAGAGATGCGATGTCGTCGCTGAAGGAGAGAGAACTGAAATCCTATGGCGAAATGCCTGCTTATATAGCTGTAAGCCCCGCCCTTTTTGGTGGGCTTCTTCGCGCGCTTTGTCGCCATAGGTCGCGCAGCTAGGCCGCGCCGTCATTGGTTCAACAACTTTCTATGAGTGAACCAATGACGATGCAGTTACACTGCGTTATTGAAAAAGGCTTCAGTAACGGGGAAAAGGAGACCTTTCCCCATACGCAGTACGAGTGAAGTATCGAAAGGGAACTACTGTTTTTTCATATCTCCCAGAGAACTACTAAGAACTACTATATACAGGTTCATAATTAATGTGAATAATGCATAATGTATAATTAATTCTAAAGTGAAGATCATGGTAACCCACTAGTAATGACCAAATCCTTCTGAAGGAATTACTAATTATTTGGGTATTCTAAAGTGAGAAACATGATCACTCTCTAGGAACTACTGAAGTCATTGTAAACTTTTGAGGTTTTTGTACATTTTTATACAGTTTTGTACAGTAATTCCTTCTGATGTATTTGGTAACACTTAAGTAATTACAAGTGGGTTACCATGATCTTCATTTTAGAATACTGATCCAAATAAGTAGTAGTTCCTTTAGAATTATAATAGTAACTCTTGAGTTATCACTATCCAATACTTTACAAAAACCTCAAAAGTTTACAATGACTTCAGTAGTTATCATGCTTTTCACTTCAGAATACTGATCCAAATAATTAGTAATTCCTTGTGAAGGATTTGGTAATACTTCAGTCATTACTAGTGACCTTCATGACCTTGCATGACCTTCACTTTAGAATTAATTGTACATTATGCATTATTCACATTAATTATGAACCTGTAGCTCTTAATAGTTCTCTGGGAGGTATAAAAAAATAGTAGTTACTGATTAGCTAATAGTGAACTACTGCATTCAACTGAGCACTATTACTTACTAATTCATTAATCAGAGTTTCTTGTTAGTTAATAGTAGTTACTAGAGTGTTAATAATGCATTACTCATTTGTTCCTGTGTAGTTATTCATTAATGAAGGATCAGTATTCTAAAGTGTTACCGTGACACAATTAGCTAAATCCTCTCGGCTATAAACTAAATTTCTGCTTACTGTGATTTTGAGTTTTCCCTTTATCCTGGTTTTTACTCCATTTTCGAGGTCCAGTTGTGTCATTATCTTCATCACTTTCATAAATGGCCTCTATTTCCATGATTTGCTCTTGTGTCTTACAGAACATCTTAACAGATGAGGTGTGATCATCAGAATGATGAGTTGCGTTTTTAAATTATTGCTAAACCCACATGGGAAGTGATTTTATTTGACACTGCATTTAATAAAAATATAGACTTCCAGTTGGAAACTCTCCTCAGACATGAACTATGATTGTATCATACCACGTTGGCAGCTATTCAACAGGAGGAAATCTGTGACCACAAATGAACAATTTTACAGAACAGATGGATCTTTTTGTTGCTGACTTTTTACTGACTGGGGTTGAATCATAATTTAAATCAACATGTCACCGGGCGTCAGAGGATGATGCCTTCATTTTTACAGCTATAAAACACAACATGGTTACAACAGGATATTCACATTTTCACAGTATATATGTAAGTGTCAGTGTTCTGCCTTTTATTCATCCATGCTTTTTGCAAATCACATGCGGGGATGCTGGTGTTATGATTCCTGTCCCACGTTCCCCTGTCTTGTGTTTAAGACATTTATGTTGAAGTGTATTTTGTTCCTATTGTTCCTGTTTTCTTTATTTCCAGTGCTCTCTTGTTTGTTCCCAATATTTACCCTAAGCTGCATCCCAGTTTGCCTACTTATACTATGCCCTAAAGAATGTACTCTTTTTGTGAAGAAAAAGTACACAATTTTGAGTGTGTAGCTGAAGAGAGAAGCTTTAGGACATTTGATCACATCATAAAATTGTGTCTTTAACAGTCTTTAAAACTGAAATGCGTTGGCTTCACTTTTCAGGATGTTTGTGGCCCACTTGGACTAAACATAGTACAGAAATGGTTTTTGACACCAAAATGAACTAAAATGTCCTTAAAATCAAACCGTGAAGTCAATGGGGGATATGTTAAATATCACGTGACCAAATGGGAAAACTGGTCTCATCGCATCCACTTGTCAGAAACAGCGTTAACAGCAGCATAGTTCTTTTTGTTGTTGCTGTTTTATTTGATTATAATTTCCAAATGTTAGTGAGAAGAATTATTATTATTATTTTTTTTTTTTAGATATCTGCATACGCAAGTGGCATTGGTTATACTCATCTTTGGTAGTTCCTTTGAAGGTTTCTAAAGGTAAAACAGCTCTGTGTTTAAGGAAACACATACAAAAGACCTGTTTTACAGAATACGGAAGTTGTGCAGAACCCCTATAAACAGCACATTTCCCAGTGTTAAATGAACACTGCTCAAGGTTTATATGAATCCACACTTAGAGTGTTATAAGTAATACTGGAGCAGTGTTGAAATTGATTAATTATGTGATTAGTTAAGTGATGATTGAGCATTATAGAAGACACCTGATGATAACAAGCAGAATCTGAAGGAAAGAGAAACACAAGAGCTACAACTGACTTCAGCCACAGCATTAGATGAAATCAACTAAAGATAAAAGAAGACATTAAATCTCTCAAAATCTGATTAAACAACTCCACAAACAGCATTACCAGCTTCACTTATTACTAACCAGACTGACTTTATGTCTGTAACACATCTACATAAGTTCTTATTAATAATAGTTTGGTTTGTACTCACCGTTGTGGTGATGAGTGTTTGCTTTAGTTGGGCTCTTGACTCTGGAGATTTATATGTTTGTGGTCTTTTTAACAGTGTGTTTATCGAAGCATATAATTTGTTGTAAAAGAAGCCATAAACAAAGATATATATAGAACACAAATGCTTAGACACACACAGACATCAAGAATCAGCATATGAATCTCAACAATGGTGACATGTTTCATGCCGCGATGTATGGGCTGAGACACCTTAGTATAAAACGTATGGCTCCCATCATGCATTGTGGCATGAAGTATGTTACCATTGTTGAGATTCATATGCTGATTCTTGATATCTGTGTGTATTCAGATGGCATCAGTTAAAAAAAAAAATGTGAACAGTTATTAATATTTTTCAAGTTATGATCACCAGTGATGACTATCAAGACGTTCAGTCACAGGGCTTCTGTAATCAGTGATGGGCAGTTCTTAAAATATAATCAGAAACTAGAGATCAATAAATGAGACTATTACATGATGATTAAATACTTATCATCAAGCCAACATCATCTGATTACATTTTCTTTTACTGTTCTTGCCATAACAAACACAGTTAAAGCAGCCAAAGAAAAAGTAACGTTAAAAAGTCAAGAGTCAAACTCCCCAACTAAAGTAAGCACTAACCACCGTAATCGTGACTTCAACCAGAACTTATTTTCAATAAGACATCAACATCTAAACATCTGTTACTTCTCAATAAGAATTGCTGTAGACATCTGACATAAATAAATAAAAGTCAGTCTGGTTATGAATAAGTAAAGCTGGTAATGCTGATTGTGGAGTTGTTTATTCATATATTGAGAAATTTAATGTCTTTTATCTTCAGTTAATTTCATCTAAGGCTGTGGCTGAAGTCAGTTGTAGTTTTTGTGTTCCTCTTTCCTTCAGTGATTCTGCTTGTTAACAGCAGGTGTTCATCACTAATGCTCAATCATCACTTATCACTTAATTATCTACTTCAACACTGATTCAGTGTTACCTTTTCACACTCTGAGTGTGGACTCATATAAATCCCAGCAGTGTTAATTTAACACTGAGGATTTTGCTGTGTAGTGTCCCACCAGTTGAGAACCATGTCCAAAAACAGGATATTTGATATATCGTGTATTTAAATATTGGTGTTACCCACAAGTGAATGGTTTCTGTGACTTTTACCTGATTTTTATCCACAGGACTGGTTTGAGTCAAAATAGCATGTAGCTGTAATTCATTAATGTCATTCTTTAAATCTAAAAATATGTATAAAATTGGTGAAAAAACACTTGAGCATCTCTGGTCACTTCAGTCCTCCCTATAGGCCTAGTGAAGTCCCTGGTCACAGACACGGAGATGTTTGACTAAGACCATTTGACTAAGCTGACTGCACACTTAAAAACCCTTACTGGTTGTGTTTTAAAGTCATTTCAAGTGTGATATTTAAATGAGTTGGCTGTTTATTTCCTTTTTAAGGGCACAATATGTAAGATTTTTACAGTAAAATATCCAAAAACCACTAGGCCAGTGTTATATATTTTGTTCACTTGAGTACTTACAATATCCCAAATGTTTCCAACTATTTGCAAATCGTGAGAAAATCATGATTTTTAACCAAGGATATGGGACGTGTCCGGGAGTCGCCTGTCAATGGCATCATATCCGCATTACCCTCGGTTTCCAGTTTTATTTTGTAGAAACCATGGAAACACTAAAGATGCTTTAATATATTGTGTTTTATTAGACAAGGGAACAACTGTTTGGTTACATTTATAGACAGAAAACGAATTATTGTTATATAGCTCAACATGTTTAGTCTTATTGTTTAAATCTACACAACACAAGCCACCCAGCATTTATTAATATGATATTCTAAAATCGATCTAGATTATGCAGTGTGCAACAAGTGTCTCACAGCATCCGCCGAGCGAATGCACGGAGTAACGTTATAACATTGTTTCCAACACAGTCAAACGTATCTAATATGATAAACAGCGCTGTGTTACCTCACGCTCGACACGAAGAAGCGGAAGCGGTGACTGCGGCATAAAAAAGTTCCAATGCTCTCGAGACGTGTCGCGCTCATCTCTCATTATCAATTGCTCCAGCGGCCTTGTTCAGGTCCAACATCACTCGCCCTGTTCTGCTTCATACTACAGTAATGTTAATAATCTCATCCATGAACATGATTTCTGCCCGAGTCCCATCCTGTTTCTTTTCCACCGGCTGTGAGGTGAATACGACATCTCCCAAGACTCCGCACTCAAACTCTGCGTTATCAAGCTACGCCTTTATTTTGAATAGGCGACTTCTAGTGGCGAAAATCTACATATTGTAGCTTTAATTAATCTTCCCATTAATTTATTCATTCAGACTGATGTGTGGATGGGGAACACACACAAAAATAAGAGGTGGGAGTTATCACTTGAACAGCTTTCTTTTATTTTTGTACTGTGGATTATTTTCTAATTCTATTATTTTATTTAATTTTTTGAGGAAGCACTGCCTTCTTTGCCTCCTCAAGAGAAAGTCCCTGCTGCAAAGACAACTTATACGGAATGCAGAAGCTATAGCAGAAGTGAAAGTGCGGTAAAGAAGTAGTTCTCCTATCCTGGGGATCCCCACCACTGCACATTTTTCATGTCTCCCTCATCTAACACAACTGATTTAACTCATCAGCTCATTAGTAGAGTCTGCAAGACTTAAGGCCTTGGTATAGTTCATTTTCCACGTTCCGTTCCGTCTCGTGCACAGTTGAGTGTGTGAGCCTTTCAAAGTATGCTCTTTTGGCAATGAGGTATCTCAGGAGACAGGATGTGGAATGATCATTGGATTCGGACATGCCTTGTTACCTCTGTATCCTGCCTGCGGAGGCAGCATTTGTCCGTTTTTGGACACAACATTAAATTGGGTGTGTCTGATGAGGGAGACATACAAAATGCGCGTACACAGGCGTTCGACGCATGCACGATTTTGTGCAATCTCTTGCCACAAGTAAATATATTTGTATTCTTTCATGCTAGAGTTGTACAAATGATGGAACTTTCTAACCTCTTCGCACAATCTGTCGTTTATATAGGCCTCCATTATCGCTGTGTTTCTTCGAGTACCTTGTGAATCTACGCCCCCAGGGCACGATTTCCATCTTGTGGATAAACTAATTACTGCAATATATAATATATAATCCGGCGATGTGCGTACAGTAGACGCATACTCTTCTGATGACGAAATTTGCGTTATACGCACTGTACACTGACCCTCTCGTACATGTAAAAAGTGAAGTATACTTTAGACTTAACTCAGAGATTAGGCTCTAAATGAGATCAGTGATTCAGGTCAAATGATGATTATGTCAAAAAAAAAAACCAACAACACCTGATAACATTTCCTCTTTGTTTTCTTGGTTTGTCTTGACGTTTTAACTCAATTACAGCAGCCACCCAAAACCGTGTTAAAAAGTCAAGGGTTAAGAGCCGAACTAAATCAAACACTAATCTCCATAATGGTGATTCTGTTTGTTAACATCAGGTGTTTTCACTAAAAGTCAGTCATCGTGTAATTATTAACATAATCATTTGATTAACTTTACCACTGCTTAAGTGTTAATTTCAACTCTCTTGAGTGTAAACTCAAACTCTGAGGAGAGTTAATTTAACACTTGGGTTTTTGTGGTGTAAGTGTCCTGTAAGCTGTTGATCATCTGATTTAACTCTTCGAATGTGTTTTAGTAACTTTTTAAGGTGTCTTTCTCTGCTTTGATGGAGATGTGTGTATGTGCAAATATCAAAATTGTAACAATTTACAACATATATTTTGAAATAATTTTTAAATAAGCCTTTGTTAAAAAACACCTTTTTCTTTAGATAAGAAACAGACCTCTTTTTTTCACTTCATATAAAATCAGAAACCCTGACATATTCCTAGAAAGAACTTTCAGAACTGTATGCTAGTTCTCAGTTCCTCAAACACACATACTACACCATTCCTTCTTTAAAGTAATTCTAGTAAAAGTAAAAGTAAAGACTTTCTGTGAACAAGAATATGTAAAAAAAAAAAAAAAAAAAAAAAAAAAATAGAAAAATAATTCCATGTTAATACACTTCATATAAAAGCAGAAACTTTTTTTTTTTTTTTTAAACTACTAACCCCAACCAGGAAGTAGTTTCATTTCACACCAACCTTTAACAACAACAAAAACAGTCCAACTTAAAACAAACATGGTTGGGAACCCCTGCTTTAGGGAATAAACAACAAATGACAAAGGAAACACACTCAACGATCTTTACTGAATATCTGAGTAGCTTTAGTAAGGGTTAATCTATATTTAATGAATACAGTAAGAGTATGTAATGCAAGTTTTGTTTTAGGTTATTCATTTTCTGAATATCACTGTTACTGCATCTTCCCGAAAACCTTAAAATCTTATTTAATTAGTATTTTTGTTCTGTTGTTTTTTTTCTGTAATTAATTCTTTGTTATTGTATTTCATACTGTTTACTTCTGTAGTTGTTTTGAGGACATTTTAATTTAGTATCTTTTAGTTTTTGCTGAAGCATTGATGGTTGTGAAAATTCACTTACTCATATCGTAACATAAGACTGCGATTACATCACCATCAATAATTGTGTTAAACAATAGTGATGAACTTTTGCCATAATAAATCCCTAGGGCCCATTATACAAAATTCACATTGTGTGTGTGTGTGTGTGTGTGTGTGTGTGTGTGTGTGTGTGTGTGTGTGTGTGTGTGTGTGTGTGTGTGTGTGTGTGTGTGTGTGTGTGTGTGTGTGTGTGTGTGTGTGTGTGTGTGTGGTGTGTGTGTGGTGTGTGTGTGGTGTGTGTGTGGTGTGTGTGTGTGTATATATATATATATATATATATATATATATATATATATAAATAAACAACCACCCTAACCAACATATATTTAAAAAAAAAAAAAAAAAAAAAAAAAAAAAAATATTATTCGCCATAAATCAGAAACAGTGTCTCAAAACAAGCTGTTCCAGTTTTCAAATAAATTACATTGCAGTGGTTCTCAACCCACAGGTCTGCACATTTGGCATGTCTCTTATCAGTTCAGTAATCGTATCAGCTCTGCTAATACGCTGATGATCTGAAACAGGTGCGTTAAATAAGGAAGAAATACAAAATGTGCAGAGCGGTGGGTCCCGAAGAGAACCCCTGTTAAATTTCATTCATGATAAATATCCTCAAAATACAATATCTGTTCTGATATCCTTTTACACACTTTTATAAACTCACAAAGGTTCAGGTAAAACCAGGAGTGTGAAAACAATCTGAAAACATGTTTTTAATCAGCCTCTCTTCACTACAGATGTTACAATCACAGAAGGGCAGAGACACTGGACGTATAAAAGTATGGTGTTTATTTTCACAACCAGATGAACAACACTTATGCAGGTGAGTAAATGGTGAAACTTCTGGTGAATGGTGATAAATGGAATGGTAATACTCTCCTTTGTTTTGTAGGTGAAGGTTGAAGGCTGAATGCAGGTTTCCAGACACGACTACGGAGCTGGACTTCACACACGAAGACGAAGCACACAGGAGGAGAACAGGAGACAAACTGGAGACAGGTAAGTAATCCAACGGAGTCCTTGAGGTAAACATTCAGATAAGATGCTAACGAGACCAGACAATGAGCGTGTGTGAAAGAGAGTCCTTTATACTGCTGGTGATGAGTGTGCTGATGACGTGCAGGTGTGCGTGATTAGTATTCGGGTGACAGGGTGCGCTGTGATTGGGTGACGGTGGAGCCTGGCGTTTCTGTGACAACAGCACTGTTTAAATGTCAATCAAGCTTTTTTAAAATAAGACTTAAAAAGTTAAACATGTATGAATGAAAAGGCATAGTTTTCATACTAAATAGAATTATAGGCTGGTGGTGCTTGAGATGTTATCAGTCATTCAGTGATTATGTGAAAAAGACCAACAATGAGGAGGTCCAAGTTTAAGAAAATGTTAAAACTTAAAAGTGTTTGTATCTATTTAACAAAACAGCAACACATGTTTTCATCAAATGCAATGAAGCTGACAGACAAGAATGAAACGTGAAATAAAAGCAAAAATGAAGTTTACCATGGCAGTAAAGGTTATGGACATTTTTATTCAAAATGCAAGTCAACACAAAAGCAGTTTCACAGACACTCAGTATCAGAATACCATGCTCTATAAAAGCTGGGTTAAAAATAACCCAAGTTGGGTTAAATATGGAAAAACCCAACTCAACTACTGTTTAAAATTTACTACATTGCTTGTTTAAAATGAATACAAATCACGTTGGAAATGACAATTTTTTTTAATATGTTTAATAAATTACCATTTATTAATAGGTTTAATAAAAATAAATAATAAACATATGTAACCGGGGCAAGAGTAAACCGATATTTGATTAATCCACCTCCCCCCGGCGAATCACCTTTATGTTTGCGTTGACTCAGTTATGTGTGCTGTCCCCTTTAAGAGTTTGTGTATGCGTGGGAGAGCAGTGCACGTCAGACTGAGAGAACGCGCAGTTCAAAACGGGAGTTAAAAAGAGGAAGAAATAGTTGATAAAACTGTGAAAGAGAGGATGTGATTTTATTTAGTGGATGGGTTAATTCGCCATTCATACGAGCGTTGTGTTCCTACATATGATAAATCTTCGGTGGGGGAGGAGAATTCAGACCACGATAACGGAGATTGAGCAGGGGAGAGGAACGATACATGTGATCACACATGTGCCAATTACCACGTGAGCTTCTTCTGAGACTCAAAAAGCACATGTAGTCCACTACCGTTGTTTTGCACACCTGTAATGGTTCTTTAACATTGTTGGCACTATTTCCAGTGAAACTGGACTGGTGATCTGGTGTTTTGAGTAGATTATCAATGTAAAGCCAACTTTAACTTTAATTGGATTTTCTAAAACTGCTTTTTTGCCCTGAACAAAGAATATATTAATGCTGTGGCCCTTTTTAGGCCCAGTCAGGAATAAAAGAACCCCTTTGCTTTAGATGTTGTGGCTGTGTGTTATTTCCTGACATAATATTGAAGGATAAGCGGCCACACAAAAAAATAAATTGCTTATTAATAAATGTTCATCTTTTGTTTATTACTGCTGCCTCTAGTAATTATGTTTCTGATTTTTAATTTTCAACCTTTTAGGGTTCATTTTAATTCAGCCGTAAAGTAATTTTAAACAATAGTTGAGTTAAATAAAACTGCCCAGCAGGTTGATCAAACATTTAACCCAACCGCTGGGTCAAAACAACCCAATAGCTGTTGTTTTTAACCCAGCATTTTTTAGAGTACAGGGTGAATCAGGGGCAATCTGGGACAGCTTAGACTTCTGTACAGTGCTACTATATACAAATTGTGTACAAATGAAACACTTGGTAACAGATAAGATTATATTAACATAGAGCTGCTAGTGATGGAGCAAGACATGAACACATCAGATGTAAAGTGAACAGCAATTTCACATGTAAGCAGTTAACACATGATGAAATAAACTGACATTGTTTTAAAAGATAGGAACTGTGATAAGCTTTCCTGTAGCTCAGTGGTTAGAGCATGGCACTAACAATGCCAAGGTCATGGGTTCGATCCCAGGGATTGCACATACTCAGATACAAATGTATAGTATAATGCAATGTAAGTCGCTTTGGATAAAAGCGTCTGCCAAATGCATAAATGTAAATGTAATAAAGACTAATATGATTACAATAAGATTGATTCCATGAGATGATGCAAGTAAAAGCATGAAAACAGGACAAAACCCTATTTCTCACAAAGCCCCTTTCTCTTGTAAGAGCAATCGTAATCACCCCAGTTGTTCAGAGTGTGTATTCCAGGATTCAATCCAATGCAGTCCTCATCTCCACCACGATAGTTATTCGGCTCACCCACGTCCCAAAACCTGAATAAAATGTGTCGGATATCTAATTATTCAAAAGTTCAACCAAAGTTTTTATCCATTTACCAAAAGAGGAATGTAACAAAGAAAATATGCGTGGTGCAGGTAAAACCTCACTGATCTCAAGAGGCTCACAAGAGACTGTGGTTTTTAATGTCATTGTTAGCGCTCGAGTTTGAGTCCCATTATGAGCAAGGCAGTAAGGACCAGAGAGGTTACACAAGCAATTCATAAATCAGTACTTGCACAATGACAGTTTCAAGAGAAAAAATTAGCAAAGTAGCTAGAGCGTAAGTGAAACTGAAAAAAAAAAAAAAAAAAACGAAAATATTTTAATAATTTACCAGAATTTATTTACAGGGTGTCTTTTGTGTTTTTGCTGTTTAGTTTTGTGGAAAACCTGTTTTCAGCAATTTTCTGGAGGATTTGATGTCCTTATTTTTAAAATGATAATTAAGAAGACTAAAACAGATGATTGTCTGTGAGTGTTTTGTCACTTACCCTTGTTTCAGTGGTGAATTATCCACCCATTTCCAAGTGCCCTCGTTCTCAATGTCAGACAAACCAATCCACACATTGTCCTTGACTAATGAAGTTATGTGCCTCTGTGAGTGAATAAAACAGGAATAAGTATGATTCCTCTCATTCATGAACAGACACTCACACAAACAAACTCACCTGCTTCTCTTCAGTGTTGATAATGACCAGATCAGCTCCTCGATCCCTGCAGTACCTCCTGCTGTCAGACCAGCTCTTCGACTCACTGGATATGAACAAGCCATCTGGACCCCACAGATATCCTAATAGAAACACAACTGTACACATGTAATAAAAATAAATAAATAAATAAAAATAAATAAAAAAAATTGTACATAATATCTAACCTTGTTTAGAAGCACCCTGAATGTGCTGATGTATAATGGCAGCAATCAGAAGAAGACAAAGGATCCCGAGACACACTGTGATCAACACCAAACATTGACTTCCTTCTGAGAAACAAGATGAAAACACAAATATTAATGAATACATTCCATTTATCAAAAATAAAATTTCAAATCAAGATTTGTAAGTCAATTATTTTGTTCTATAATGGCAAACATCTGGATATACTGCTGTAAAACATGCAAACAAGAACATATACTAGAATAAGTTCAACGGAAATAATTCTGTGTAATACATATCATATAAAAGCTTCAAATCAGACTTTCAGCATACTGCGATTTCTAGCTTGTCCTTCATCCCGGAAATGTCTTTGACGTACAGTTGTGCCATTATTTCTGCAATTATTTTCATAAATATCCTCTAATTCCATTATTTGTTCTTGCGTCTTGCAGTACACCTTCACAGATGAGCTGTGGTTCTTAGAATGATGCCTACTCTTAATAGTTCATTTTATAGTGCCAACACAGGAAGTGATTTCATTTGACACTAGCCTTCAATGTGAATATAAACTTACAGTCTGAAACTCTCCTCAGATCCAAACTCTATAACCATATCATGTACATTCATCTAGATATACAGTGGTGAGCTAAAACCCGTTTTGGCAGGAACAAAAGCCCAACAAGAGTCCGTGACCACCCAAATGACAACCTTACAGGACAGGTCTAATTAGACCTTTTTATTAATGACTGAAAGATAATGAAAAATGTTTTTAAGCTGCACCACTGTGCCACTGAAATGGTGAATTGACTGACCTTTAACTCTGAGCTGAGATCTGGTAGGTAGAATGAAACTCAGATCCTGCATTTTTTCCAGATGGAGTGGGCGGAGTTATGACCAAGGGGCGTGGCAAGGCTAAGGGATAGTGCACAGTCAGCAGATTATTATGCAAAACTAACCTCTGCAGGTTGCATAATTATCCCGCTTATTATGTGGCTACTTGCCAGATAAGTAAATATTTGAACGTAAAAATTAATTTAACATTTTTATTATCTCAAAATGAATGGTCTGTTATCAGTTGTAGCCATTGTTGGCATGCAATAACAGACCACTAGATGGCGCGACTGGAGAATCAGGATAGAGTACTGCTGGGAGCAGTGGAAAAATATAAATGAATGATACATTGTTTTGCACTAAGCTTGGACAATTTTATGAAAGGACTGCCAGCGTCAGGTAAACGTAAATCAGATTATGAATATAGACCTACTTCAAATTCACAAATACCAAAACAATGTGACCAGGCGTGAGCCGCACAATGCAACAAAATCCATTAGAGCCCACTGATGTTCAATCAGGGATACAGTTTACTTGCATGACACAAGTAAGCTGATACCATGTACTGTTTCTGACGAACTCCAGCATTAAGACACAAAGGACAAATGGATGGACTTTGTGGAGCCCAGACATCAGCTGCTACAGTGCCGCCGTCACATCCAGTGCGGTTAAAAGACAAGAAAATACGACAAGGCATATCTCATCATTGTGGGAACATGACTATCGCAGTGTTGCGGTCTAGACTCTCGTTCCTTGGTTCCCAGGGAGCGGGGGTCCCCTGCCCTATGCCCCGCACGGCCGTTTTCTCTGGCTCCGCCTAGGGCAGCGGCAAGGCGGTGTCTAGGCAAGGTGACTTGAGGATCACAGTAAGGGCTTCCCCGTCGAGCGCCGCTCCACGGGCCCCTTTCTCCTCCACTTCGTCGCAGCCTGTGGTCCCTCCACGGAGCGACCAGTCGTTTCCTTCGGCGCGCCTGCGGAGGAACAGATGTCGATCTCGGCATTGGAAGGTGAACTTGAGTCCTCGGGAGATGAAGACTCGGCTGCTCTGCCTCCCTCCGGGATCGTAGCGTTGCCCGAGCCCGATCCCGAGCTGACAGCTATGCTTGCCCGGGCCGCCAAGAAGGTCGGGCTCGTGTGGAATCCTCCTCCATGTCCTGAACCCTCTCGGCTGGATGATTGGTATCTCGGGGCGGCTCGCACTGGTCCTCAGCGCCCTGCCCTGGTACCATTCTTCCCGGAGGTGCATGAGGAGGTGACCAAGGCTTGGAGAACGCCTTACAGGGTTCGTGCCAGACCCGGTCCCTCCAGAGGGTACGCTGGGATCCCCCAGTCGAGCGGTCGGTTGCGATGCAGTTGCGGTGAACCGCGTCTCCCATCCCGGGCCTGTGTTCTCATCCAGTCTGAACGAGAAGGCTTACAGAGCCTGTGGACAGGCTGCCTCCGCCCTGCATGTCATGGCACTTTTGCAGGTTTATCAGGCAAAAGCGCTGATGGAGATGCCCCAAGGAGGTCTTGACCAGCAGCTTCTGGGGGAGCTGCGCGCCGCCACCGATCTCGCCCTCTGTGCGACTAAGGTGACGGCACGTTCTGTTGGTCAAGCGATGGCCACATTAGTGGTCCAGCAGTGACACCTTTGGCTGACCCTTGCTGATATGCGGGAGACTTCCTGGACTCCCCCATATCTCAGGTCGGCCTATTCGGCGATGCGGTCGAGAGCTTCGCCCAGCAGTTCTCATTTTCGAATGCATCCGTCCCCAGGATTGGTTTGCAGCGATCAACCTGAAGACACGTACTTTCATGTCTCGATTCTGCCTCGACACAGACCCTTTCTACGGTTTGCGTTCGAGGGTCGGGCATATCAGTACAAAGTCCTACCCTTCGGGCTGGCCCTGTCACCCCGCGTCTTTACCAAGGTTGCGGAGGTGGCCATTGTTCCGCTCAAGGAACAGGGCGTTTGCATCCTCAACTACCTCGACGACTGGCTCATCCTGGCCAGCTCGCGAGAGCAGTTGTGCGAACACAGGGACATGGTGTTAGCTCACCTCAGCCGGTTGGGTCTTCGGGTCAACTGGGACAAGAGCAAACTCGCCCCCAGGCAGAGGATCTCTTATCTCGGTATGGAACTGGACTCGGTCGCCCAGACAGCGCGCTCACCGAGGAGCGCGTACAGTCAGTGTTGAACTGCCTGAGTATCCTCAAGCGCAGGACAGCGGCTCACTGAAACTTTTTCAGAGGCTCCTGGGGCATACGGCATCCGCAGCTGCAGTCACGCCGCTCGGATTGCTTCATATGAGGCCGCTCCAACACTGGCTCCACAGCCGGGTCCCGAGATGGGCGTGGAAGCGTGGTACGTTCCGTGTCCCCATTACACCAAACTGCCGTCGCACCCTCACCCAGTGGTCGGACCCTTTGTTCCTGCGGGTAGGAGTTCCCCTCGAACAAGTGTCCAGGCATGCTTTGGTCTACACAGATGCTTCTGCCATGGGGTGGGGAGCCACGTACAATGGGCATGCAGTATCGGGTCTGTGGACAGGGCCTCAACTGCATTGGCATATCCATTGCCTCGAGTTGCTAGCAGTACGTCTTGCACTGAGATGCTTCAAGGAGCCATTGACAGACAAGCACGTACTGGTCTGCTCGGACAGCACTGCGGCCGTTGCGTACATCAACCATCAGGGTGATCTACACTCCCGTCGCATGTCGCAACTCGCCCGCCATCTCTTACTATGGAGTCAGAAGCATCTGAGGTCGCTTCGTGCCATTCATGTCCCAGGCGTGCTCAACCGTGCAGCCGATGAGCTCTCACGGCAGCCTCCACTTCCGGGTCGAATGGAGACTCCATCCCCAGGTGGTCCAGCTGATCTGGCAGCTCTTCGGGGCCGCACAGATAGATCTGTTTGCCTCCCCAGACACTGCCCACTGCCAGCTGTTTTATTTCCTGACCGGCGGCACGCTCGGCACGGATGCACTGGCACACAGCTGGCCCCAGGGCCTACGCAAATATGCGTTTCCCCCAGTGAGCCTTCCCGCACAACTCCTGTGCAAAGTTAGGGAGGACGAGGAGCAGGTCTTGCTAGTGGCTCCATATTGGCCCACTCGGACCTGGTTCTCGGACCTCACGCTCCTCGCGACAGCACCTCCCTGGCCCATTACTCTGAGGAAGGACCTTCTGACTCAGAAACAGGGCACCCTCTGGCACCCGCATCCCGACCTGTGGAAACTCCATGTGTGGTCCCTGGACGGGACGTGGAGGTTCTAAGTGATCTCCCTCAGTCGGTCATAGACACTATCGCTTCCGCTGGGCCGGATAAGTGCACTTCCCTGGGCCGGATAAGTGCATCCATTTACTCCAGTCGAGTTCCCCGCTTGGCAAACCCTGTCGAGTTCCTCCGCCTCCCCTTGCGGCTCGGACATTGCGGAGTGTCTGATGCCAGGCCAAATCTCTGTATCCACGTTGAGGTTTGGCTGGGTGCCATATGTTGCGACCCCTCCACGTGAGTGGTCCCATATGTGTATTTGTCCACAGTCAAACTCCCCACGGTGAGCCCGTGTCTTTCCCTTAGCAGAGCCAGCTCTGCTGTCACCTGTCAGATGAGTCTCCCCCTATCTCTAGGCTGGAGGCATCCCAGGGACTCCATATGCATACTGCCCATGACCAGTCCATATGTGTATTTCCACATAAATTCCTCCCCTTCAGTGTAGGTTGTGGTCTCCGCAGCGTCCCCTACGGGTTCGCTTGTTGTTTTTTCCCGTTTACCCGCATAAACTTTGTCACAAGTTCTTAGAACACTATACCATCAGAGGCATTTGCTTTTGGCGGCAGCGGACCCCCACGGGTCGGTCCGTAGGCCTTTTCACCATTTACCCAGTTGCGTTCTGGGCTCGGGGCATGCCGGACACCCCTGCCAAAGTGCAAAGTGGGAAAAAAGTGCCCAGTTTACTAGATAATGATGGTATTGACCATTTTATTCAATGTTAATGCAAATCAACACAAAAGCAGTATGACAGAAACTCATTATCAGAATTATCTGGGATATTTTAGACTTATGTAGTTTACTGTGATTTTCACCTCAACACTTCAAACCAACAAATGAGATGCATGATAACAACTAGAATAAGATCATATTGCTGCTTCAGATGGTGCATGAACACATCAGAGGTTTGGTGTCCCAGATCACCCTGATTCACACTATGAGAAATTAGATGCTCTGAGTTTATTACAGCAGTAAGAAAATAATGGCAATTTTACTTTTCGCTTCATCTGAATATCAGCTTGCAATTTTGTAATTTACCGAAAAGTTTGAAATAAAATTGATGTCATGAAAGCCGTTTATATAAAAATTCTGCATTCACTATAAGAATGCTTACATAAAATAAAAGAAGTAAAACCACAAGACAGGATGAATCCTATTTCTCACAAATGCCTTTTCTCTTCTCAGAGCATGGGAGATCATTCCAGTTGTTCAGGTTAGAAGATGTACAAGAAGTCATAATTTCAACACAGTCCTCAATTCCATGTTCATCATTCGGCTCACCTTCGCTCCAAAACCTAAATAACATATTTGATTTTTTAATTATTCACAACCCCAAATTTCCGCAGTCACGAATACAAAATAAGCTTTTGAAAGCTCTTTTGAATTTATTTATATGAAGTATCTTTCATTGTAGTTGTTGTCATGTTTGTAGAAAATATGTTTTCAGCAGTTTTCATAACGGTTCAATTTTCATAATTAGTGTACAAAAGAGCAACCAACAAAACACACAGTGATTTTCTCTTAGTGTAAGTGTTTTAGCGCTTACCCTTGATTCAGTGGTGAATTATCCACCCATGTTAAATTGCCCTCGTGCTCAATGTCAGACAAACCAATCCACATTCTCTCTTTGGCAAATGAATTTATGCATCTCTGTGTGTAAAGAACAAAAAAACAAAACATGAATAAGTGTGATTCCCCTCATTCATTAACAGATACTCACACAAACTCACCTGCTTCTCTTCAGTGTTGATAATGACCAGATCAGCTCCTCGATCCCTGCAGTACTGCCTGCTGTCAGACCAGCTCTTCAACTCACTGGATATGAACAAACCATCTAAACCGCACAAATATCCTAATAGAAATACGCACATTTTTAAAACCATGTACATGTAAAGATAAAGAAAACTAGGGGGGAAAATGGATACTAACCTTCATTAAAAGCTTTTAACTTCAGTTCATCACTCAAAGACGTGACTTTGCTTTCTAACTCCAGGTTCTTCTGACTCAAAGAGTTGAAGTTATTCTTCAGCTGGTCTTTTTCAGTCATTAGATCAGTGTAATTGTCCTGTAATCTGCTGATGGTCTGATTGAACTCTTCAACTGTGTTCTTGTAACTCTTAAACAGAGATTCTCTCTCTGCTGTGTTGGAGATGTACTGCACTATGATGAAGACCAGCAGAAGAACACAAATGAACCCGAAACACGCTGTCATCAACACCAAACGTCTACTTCCTCCTGACAAACAGAGAGAAAACACACAAATGTCAATTAATAACAATTCTCTTCATATTATTAGATATAAAGGCTCAAATCCACGTTTTTTTCTTTAGATAATACACAGGCCTTTTTAACAAAAATGTTTATTCCTTGATAATGATGGGAACATAATTATGTAGAAAAGTTAAAAATAATTTCATGTTAATACAAATAAAAAAGCATTGACACATCATTCTTTGAAAAAAGATTTATATTACAAATATCATTTCTTAGTTCCTCAAACATCGATGACACCATTTCTGCTTCAAATGAAACTTTCTACTTACTGCACTTTTGATCTTTTCCTTCATCCTGGCTGTGATTCAGTGTTCGGGGTTTAGTTGTGTCCTCAATATTATCGTTTTTAACATTTACATAAATGCCCTCTAAATCCATTTTTCTCTCTTATGTCTGACAGCAAGTGTTCACAGATGAGCTGTAGTTGAATGATAGGCATGGTTTATTTTAAATAGTGCTAACCTTAAACAGGAAGTGACTTTATTTGTTTAAACACAGAGGAAACTGTCACGGTTGGTAATCCGCTGTCTCATTCTGGTCTTGTGTGTGTATGTGTTTTGTCACGCTGATTGTTTCATGTGGGCGTCGCCGCTGATTATCAGTGATCAGCGGCAGCTGAATGTCATCTACCAGCCTATTTATTGCCCTGTCTTTCGTCTCATGTTTGTCAGATTGTTGTTGGAGATTCCCCATGCTGCTTCCTGTTCTCCTCATGTGTTCCTCAGTCTGAGTCAAGTTCCTTGTGTCGTGCTGTTCCTGTTCCAGTCTCGTTTGGATTTCTCACCTGGTGTTCTCCCTTCACTCCGGGTACTCTACACACAGTCTTCACTCTTCTGTTCAGGATTGCCCATCGAAGTCCCAGTGTCACCACTCTCCTGCTGGCTGCAACGTGTTGGACTTTATCTGTTTTCTCAATAAAGAGATTTTTACTTGCAACTTGCATCCGCGTATGATTCCCGTGACAGAACGATCTGACCTAACGTTATGGATGCAGCAAGTTCAGCTTCACTGACTGAGTTCATCAACCACAGTATCGCTCGTATGGACCAGCAGCAGGAGAGTATCACCAACACAGGGCGCGCTGTGCAAGCTCTCGTGACGCAGGTGTCCGAGCTCTCCCAACAATTACAACTTCTGAGAAATCCCACTGCGTCGCCCACACCTCCAATTCCCCCCACACCACCGGAGCCGGGTGACCAACCTGAGCCACGCCTACCTGTTCCTCAGAGCTATGCTGGTGAGCCCAATTTTTGCAGAGCCTTTCTTACACGGTGTTCTATGCATTTTTCCCTACAGCCCCGGACCTTTGAGAGAGAAGAGTCCAAGGTGGCGTTTGTACTCACCCTCCTCACGGGTCAGGCGGCACTATGGGGAACGGCGGTGTGGGAGAACAAGGATCCATGCTGCACCTCGTTCCAGGCACTCGCCGCCGAGATGAAGAGGGTCTTCGACCGTGCGGTGGCAGGCAAGGACGCTGCCAGACTCCTCGCGGAACTAAGACAAGGTGATAGTACGGTAGCCGACTACTCTATCGAGTTCAGAACGTTGGCGGCAGAGTGCAGATGGAACGAGGAGGCTCAGTGGGACATGTTCCTGCATGGGCTGGCCGACCGTGTCCAAAGGAAGATTTACATCTTGGACCTTCCCCAGAGTCTTAACGGACTTATCGACCTGGCATTGCGAGTGGATGCTCGTCTTAACCGCCTGGAGTGGTACACTCATCCTAACCAAAGACTCAGAGGCGCAGAAGGTCGATCGACCAACGAGGGAGACACGGTCGGTCCCATCGCTGATCCCGAGCCCATGCAGGTAGGGAGAGCTCGGCTTTCCCGGGAGGAGAGAGAGAGGCGGAGGTCCCGAGGACTATGTCTGTACTGCGGAGGAGCGGGCCATTTTTTACATGCGTGTCCAGTAAAAGAACAAGCCCGATAGTAATGAGGAGGCTACTATCGGGTGGGATCTCTGCCGAGAAGTCCTCACCATCCACTCTCCTTCCGGTAAGACTGAGATGGGCCAACAACACACATACCTGCCAAGCCTTACTGGACTCCGGAGCCGAAGGTAATTTCATGGACATTCATTTCGCTCAGAAATTTCATCTCCCCAGACAAATCTCCGTTAATGCTCTTAATGGACAGGAACTCCCCAGCATCTCCCTTACTACCGGTCCCATAACTCTTACTACGTCAGGCAACCACACTGAAACTATCACGTTTCTCCTCATGGACTCCCCTCTGGCACCCATAGTTCTTGGTCATCCCTGGCTTAATCAACACAACCCCAGGGTGGATTGGCGCCAGCACTCTATCTCCGAATGGGGCATGCAGTGTTACGAGTCTTGTCTTGTGTCTGCTTGTCCGTCTGTGTCTGTTTCTATGTTTCAGGAGAAGGCAGCGGATTTATCAAACGTGCCCGTGGAGTACCTGGATCTGAAGGAAGTGTTCAGTAAGTCCCGTGCTGCTTCTCTCCCTCCGCATCGTCCCTATGACTGTGCTATAGATTTACTGCCAGGTAAGTCTCCACCTAAAGGCAAACTTTACTTTCTTTCTGTTCCCGAGAGGGAGGCCATGGAGAAATATATTTCTGATTCTCTAGCAGCAGGGTTCATCCGACCTTCCTCTTCTCCAGCGGGGGCGGGGTTCTTTTTTGTGGGGAAGAAGGATGGTTCCTTGCGACCTTGTATTGATTACCGAGGACTGAACAACATCACGGTAAAGAATACCTATCCTTTGCCGTTGATGTCTTCAGCCTTCGAGAGGTTGCAGGGAGCATCCGTTTTCACAAAATTGGATTTACGTAATGCTTATCATTTGGTTCGCATTCGGAAGGGGGATGAGTGGAAGACCGCCTTTAACACCCCCAGGGGGCACTTTGAATACTTGGTCATGCCCTTCGGGTTGTCCAACTCCCCGGCGGTTTTTCAGGCACTCGTCAATGACGTGTTGAGAGATATGGTTGACCAGTTCATATATGTCTACCTGGATGACATATTGATTTTTTCTTCTTCTCTCCAGGAACACGTTCAGCACGTCAGGCGAGTGCTTCAGAGGCTGCTAGAGAATGGGCTTTTTGTCAAGGCGGAGAAATGCGATTTTCATGCACAGTCTGTTTTTTTTTCTAGGATACATCATCTCGTCTGAGGGAGTACGTATGGACCCTGACAAGGTTAAGGCTGTGGTAGATTGGCCAAGTCCAGATTCCCGTAAGGCCCTACAGAGGTTTCTGGGGTTTGCCAATTTTTACCGCGTTTCATTCGCAATTTCAGCCAACTAGCCGCGCCTCTGACCGCCTTGACCTCCCCCAGAACGACGTTCAGGTGGTCCGATACAGCTGAGGCTGCATTCGCCAAACTTAAGAGCCGCTTCGTTTCGGTCCCCATTCTCATAGCCCCTGATCCTTCACGTCAGTTTGTGGTGGAGGTCGATGCGTCAGAGGTGGGGGTAGGTGCAGTTCTGTCTCAACGTTCTTCCACAGACGACAAGATGCATCCCTGCGCGTTTTTGTCCCATCGTTTATCACCCGCCGAACGTAATTATGACATTGGTAACAGAGAGTTGTTGGCGGTCAAATTAGAGTTGGAGGAATGGCATCATTGGTTAGAAGGCTCGGGGGTACCTTTTATTGTTTGGACTGATCATAAGAACCTAGAATATATCAGGTCTGCTAAAAGACTTAACTCCAGGCAGGCTCGGTGGGCACTTTTTTTCGGACGATTTGATTTTTCTCTCTCGTACCGCCCGGGTTCCAAGAATATCAAACCCGATTCTTTGTCACGTATTTTTGATCCTTCCGAACGCCCGTCTACTCCCGAGTGTATTTTACCCGAGACATTAGTGGTCTCCACTCTGACATGGGAGGTCGAATCGAGGGTCAGTACGGCCTTAGAAGGGGTAACGCCTCCGCCCGGTTGCCCACCGAATCGATTATTTGTGCCGGAGGGGTTACGGCCCGACGTTATCAAGTGGGGGCATTGTTCCAATGTTGCTTGTCATCCAGGAGTCAATTGCACCAGTTTTTTGGTCAAGCAACGATTCTGGTGGCCATCGATGGCTCACGACATTCGCAATTTTGTTTTGGCTTGTTCGGTTTGTGCCACTGGTAAGACTTCCAATCGACCCCCAGATGGGTTACTCCAACCGCTGTCTGTCCCTTCGAGACCCTGGTCCCACATTGCGCTAGATTTCATTACCGCCCTCCCACCCTCCCAGGGGAAGACGGTCGTTTTGACCATAGTGGACCGGTTCTCGAAGGCGGCTCGTTTTATTCCCTTGCCCAAATTACCATCTGCCAAGGAGACAGCGGTAACTGTTGTAGATCACGTCTTTCGGTTACATGGCCTCCCGATGGACGTGGTTTCCGACAGGGGTCCCCAATTTGTGTCCAAATTTTGGCAAGAGTTTTGTAAGTTACTGGGTGCGACTGTCAGTCTGTCTTCGGGGTTCCATCCTCAAAGCAATGGCCAAACCGAGAGAGCCAACCAAGATTTGGAGAGAGTGTTGCGATGTTTGGTATCCAAGAATCCTTCCTCCTGGAGTCAGCAACTCTCTATGGTTGAGTACGCTCATAACTCGTTACCAGTGTCATCCACGGGCCTCTCTCCGTTTGAATGTAGCTTAGGTTACCAGCCACCTATCTTTCCCAGTCTGGAATCCGAAGTCGCGGTCCCCTCCACTCACGCCTTCGTCCAGAGGTGCCACCACACTTGGATTAGAGCCCGTGAGACTCTTCTTCAGGTGGGGGCGCGCACCAAGGCTAAGACCGATCGCCACCGGTCGAAGCCTCCCGTATACGTCGTGGGTCAAAAAGTGTGGCTTTCTACCAAGAACATTCCGCTCCGTATCTAACAAGTTAGCTCCCAAATTTATTGGCCCGTTCCCTGTCACCAAGATCATTAGTCCGGTGGCTGTCCGACTCAAACTTCCTCCGGCGTACGGGAGAATACATCCCGCCTTCCATGTATCAAAGATTAAACCCGTGTTTCATTCACACATTAATCCGCCGGCCCCGGTTCCCCCACCGCCGCGACTCGTAGACGGGGAACCTACATATTCGGTAAACCGTATTCTGGACTCGAGACGGAGGGAATGCGGATTCCAGTACTTGGTGGACTGGGAAGGTTACGGTCCGGAGGAGAGAAGTTGGGTTCCTGCTAGGGACATCCTGTATCATTCCCTTATCGATGATTACAATCGACAGGTAGGTTCGTCTGGGAACGCCAGGAGGCGTTCCTAGGAGGGAGGGTACTGTCACGGTTGGTAATCCGCTGTCTCATTCTGGTCTTGTGTGTTTGTGTGTGTGTGTGTTTTGTCACGCTGATTGTTTCATGTGGGCGTCGCCGCTGATTATCAGTGATCAGTTGAAAGTGGTTGAAAAAGTGATGATTGTTCGATCATTGAAGACACGTGATGATAATGAGCAGAATCACTGAAGGAAAGAGAAACACAAGAACTACAACTGACTTCCAACCACAGCCTTAGATGAAATCAACTGAAAATATATTAAATATCTGTTATTACAAACAGACTTGCTTTATTTCTGTCATTCGTCTACAGTTCTTTTTGAGAACTAACAGGATTAGATGTTGAGGTTTATCAGAAAATGTTTGGTTACCATTATGGTGATCAGGATATCCTTTATTTTGGCAGTTTGACTCTTGGTTTTTATGCTGGTTTGTGGTCTTTGTAATAGTGTTTATGGAAACACATAGTTTATTACAAAGAAGACCATTAAAAAGAGCAATCAAGTGATATGCTTCATACCATCAAAAATAAAACTAATTGCCTAGCCCCATCACTGACTGAAAACTGCTGTTCACTGTTAAGTTATTTTCACCAACAGAACCTTCAAGCCACAGATCAGACATTTTAAATTAGAATTTGTATACACATTGTGGGACAAAAAAAATATTAGACACACCCACAGACAGGCCTAATTTTCGCTCCTTATTAGCATAAATATCTTCATCTCTGTCCATTGCATTTGCTGCAGGTCTCGCAGTCAACATCCAGTTCCATTATGACTTCTGCGTTTCTTCAGTTGAGCTGTTGACTTTAGGAGTACGGATGCAGGGTTTAATAGCCTCCCCTAGAGTTTACATATCGCTGACAAACAAGAATTAAAATTTTGATGCACTGGACATCTTCATAACAAATGTGACCAATGTCAAACATATTGGGTGCAAGGACTTTTCCCCCCTTAATTTCACTGAAACTTCATTTCAGACAGGGTCCAAACTCAACTGTATACCTTTTAATATATTTTGTTTCTGTGAAAATTGATTTTAGAGCAGTTTTTTCTTGCATAGTGACAAACAGCACAGCTCATTGTGCAACTTTCTTTAAATACTGGTGAATATTAGTACAATAATTCTCGCCTTCACAGATTTTTTTGTGAATTTACACAATTATTACGAACATTAATCTTTTATATAATACAGTCTTTTTGTTTTAAAAAACGTAAAGAGAAGCATTGAAAATGAATTGTTACGTTAAGTAAGTCCATTCTGAACTTTCTGTTGAGTATTAATTGTGCTCAGTGTTACTATGAGGTGAACAGACCTCAGACTGATGTGCTGTGTTAAACACAAATACACATTTCCCTCCAAACCCAAACAGCAACATAGTGTGGCCCAGATCTGGCCCACATCTGGTACATGTGGATTACAACACTATGGACCTGTTTACACCGGGTCACTTCATTCGTTTTCTCTGATCTGATTTATCAAAACGATTTCATTTACACTTGCTCTCATAAATGTGTCTCCGCAAAACGACTATAAATCTGATCTTCAATTCCCATGCTATATGCAGATTTAATAAGAGTTCACCTCGCCGAAAGCAACAGATATGAGCTTTTATTGATCTAAAGCTACTTTCAAAATCAAAGACCGTGAAGGGAGAGAGTGCGACAACAGCACTGGTAAGATCATTTAGTCTCATTACTTTTAATGAAGATGACTGTGTGATTTCAGCATCTGTAACTTACTTTCAGTTTAATCTGGCAGTTTGCACGTTGAGTTGCTGAAGATATACTCAGCTGCGGCGATGCGTGATGCAGTAGCACTGTTATATCTGGCTATAACATGTTATTTAGCCTATAACACACAGTAAATTTCCTGGTGTTAAATCAACACTGGTCTGTGTTCATATGGGAACCACCAGCAGGGTGTTAAAGTAACACTGAAGCAGTGTTAGAGTTAATTAGATACTTAAGTGGTTAATTAAGTGATGATTGAGCATTATTGAAGACACCTGATGATAACGAGCAGAATCACTGAAGAAAAGAGAAACACAATTTACACCATCAAGAGGAAAACTGATTATTTAATCCTATCAATGACCATTAAAGCGGTTGTTCATTATTAAGCTATTTTCACCTACAGAACCTTCATGCCACAGATCAGACATTTTGAATTTGAACTTTTAGATACACCCACGGAAATCAAGGGTAGGTATTTTTAATTAAATAAATGCAGCCTTGGTGAGCAGACGAAACTTCTTTTAAAAACATTAAAAATCTTACCGTGTCCAAACTTTTGACTGGTAGTGTGTACATATATATATATATATATATATATATATATATATATATATATATATATATTAGTCAAACCAAAAATTATTCAGACATTTTTTATATATTTTTACAAGTGGGTGCATTTATGTAAGTGAGGATAGCAAAATAAAGTAAACTGTGACATATTATTATGACATTCATACATCACACTTAAAACAATGATTTGGTAATCCTCTTTTACCACTGTCCTGTTTTGTGCTAAGAAATACTGTCTCCTGACAGTTCACTCCCAAGTGGTTCCATTATTGTCAGCATTAAGTCTGAGAATGATTCAGTGGGCTATATAACACTTAAAAGAAATTACTTCTCTTTAAATGTTTTGGTTTATCATACTTACCTTTTATTATATATATATATATATATATATATATATATATATATATATATATATATAGGACTCATAGTGAGAGAGTCAGCTGTAATATCATTGCGTTCCTATTGGTCAGTGTTAGAGGAGCTCAGCTTAGCCTGACAGTTAGCCTGCCCCGGACCAGGCTAGTTTCCCAGCATAAGTTGCCAGAGTAACTGAGTTTGAACTAATTTAAGTTTGTTTTATGAAACAGAATTCTCTGACGATAAGTCTGACTAACTAAAATAAGCCTGGCTTGTATTCTAATCTTGTTTTATGAAACAGCCCTCAGGTGTAAAAAAGCCCTATGTTGCTGTCAGGGAAGAAAATTCATTTAATTTCTTTTACATCCTGTTGAGCTTGAATTACTGAAAAATTACACTTACATAAAGTTCATCACACAACATAAGGTCACTTTAAAGTAAAGATTATAATAATATAATATACGCACTTCGGCATCAATATTAAATCAGTACCCTCTAAAAGTTTCTTGTTTGGTGACAGTGAATAAGGGGATGATCAGAATCGATGACCTTGATAGACTTCTTTTATTATGGAGATTTGCTTAAACATATATGCATTACAACACAGCCTTAAGAATGGCACTGTAAGTCAAGCTGGTATACATTATTTAATTTGCTGAGTAACAGGATAGTTACTAAAAAAGCAACAGTCAAAATAAACTCATGTTTAACATACATTGAAAGTTGAAAATTAAGCTATCCTGAGTTTTGTAATATTTATTATTTTGTCATAAAAAGCATTAGGGTCGTTTTGACGGATTAGCCGCAGCCAAAGCGCAGATCCTGCTGGAGACTCAACATGCCGTTGTATTTTTCTTTGAGCTCATCACTTATCTTGCTCTGCTCCAAGCTGGGCCAAAACTCCACCCATGTCCTCTCGCCCAGAGCGTACTGACCTCTGAAGAGGAATCAGAGGAAATGCATGTTAAAGAAGACATGACTAAAATGAATGAATTCTATCCTTTTCCCTTGACTATTCTTCAAAGTCAAAAATTCTCTTGTTACAACAACTTATTTGTTGACTTTCGATAAACTGTTTTAATTACAGTCAAAAGCTTGTGTTCTCCCAAACTTGCAAAGATATTCATGTGCATTCAATAACTGCAATAATGAACATTAACAAAATCTACAATGACAGAATGTAGACATCACAGAATGTGCACAGTAAGAAATATATACAATATAATATGTCTGAACAATACATTATTACAATAAATATAACTAGATAAAAAAGGTAGTCAGGACAAACTTTGATATTGGCTTAATGAGAAAGCCTGTCCAGAAAGTTTGAAGAAGTTTTAAAAGCTTGACATTTGAAGGTTTTCTGTCTGAAGTTTTTTAAAGTTTAAAGTAGTTTTAAAGCTTAAAGTTTGACCGTTTTGAAGGCAATAAAGTAGGCTATATTAGAAAAATAGACAGACAGACAGACAGGGTGTTTTAACATGCTGCTAACATCTTTTAACACACTGATTTAACATCGTCGTTAGCATTTCTCTAGCATGATTTAGCATAGTTTTTTAACATTTTTCTAGCATGATTTAGCACGTTGCTAGCATGTATTAGCATAGGGTTGCTAACTTTAGGAAAGGAAAATAAGGGACAATCGTGGTTATTTATAGGAAAATAAGGGACACACAAAATATTTGTAGGCTACTGTACCACACGGTGTATGTCATTTCAGTATCTGCCATTAAGTATGTGTATACAAGATGTAAAGGTTATCAGACATAAACACATTTGGGTCATTCTGTGTCAAATCAACCAAATTTCAGAAACTTTCCCGGCTCAATTTTTTGTTTTTGGTAATATTTTTTGAAGAAAGAAAAACATAAATGAAGAAAGCCAAAATAATAACCTTTTCAATTCACTTGCAAGTTCTAGCTGACCTCCCAGCGTGAGTTTTTTAAGGCGACCGTTATTTTAGAACATTTCACCTTATTATTTCCATGGCGACTGGTCATGCTTGACATGTGACACACCGCAGCCACAATAGCGCTGTATGACAGATGTATTGCATTTATTCCTTTTTTATTCAAAATATTCACAAACTTGTTAGCTGTCATCAACTACCTGATATTCCGATTCTCTAATGCATGTTAGTAAATGTGTAGCAGTCAATAAATGGGACAAGGGAGGTCACGTATGGGACAAATCAATTAGGCCTAATATAAGGAATGTCCCGGGAAATACGGGACAGTTGGAAACCCTATTTTAGCATGTTTCGTTAGCATGAATTAACACATTGAATTATAATAGCATGAATTAACACAATGCCTGCATGTTATAACATGTTGCCAACATGTTTCTAGTGTGATTTAGCACATTTCTGTGCATTTTCTACCGATCATGGAAGCAGCAATTTATCAAATGAATACAGATACATGCTTTGTTGCTCAGTGCAGTTTAAATGCACAATATTGGAACTACACCATGCAAATTTTTGGCCATGTTGGCACCATTACCAGGTTTGCAAACCATGTCAAACAATGTGAATGCACACTAAACATTTAAAAATTGTTTCATATTTCACACTCTCTCATGAATACAGAGGTACATTCACAGATCAGGACACACACACACACACACACACTTTGGATCACAGGTCAAGTGCACTTACTTTCCACCTTCCAGTTGGACATCCTCAGACTGGCTCATGATCAGATAGCTCTCACCCTGCTTCAGATTCAAAGCTTCTTTGCAAGAGATCTGTACGGTGAAAGTGCCTCCACATCGTTTTCCAGCCCTACTCAAATATGCAACATTTAAATACATTGTGTTAAATATGTAACACAAATCAAACATACACAAGTATGTGACGTTTGAATTTCTCTCCCCTTCTCTGAGGCATTCACAACACAACTAAAAAAATCAATTTGTTTTTCCCAAAACACTGTAAAGTCCATTAAGGCCAGACGTTAGTTGCTTATTTCCAGAGGGTTAAATTTAAATACGATATCAGTAGACCATCTGTATATCACTTTACATCATACTGCTGGGAATATAAGTGGGAAACATAATCTTTAAATTGACAGAATTTACAAACATCAGACGGTTGGAGTGAGGAATTATTCCTGTTTTGAGTGCACTTTCAATCCTCATATTGTAATAAACCGTTGAAGCGTGTCGTCTTCCCTCAGCAGAACAGCAAACAGAAATTTGATGTAGCATCTTAGTGATCACCTCATTAACTAATTATATATTTTCATTAGATGCAGTGCATTGTCTCTACTCAAAACAAAATTGTGCACACACACATAATAAATAACCGTAATTTACTTTCGGTTCACATGCTTTCTTATTACGCTGAGCCTCATGAATCATGACATCACATGAGTCACACAGAAACTGTATACAGTGTTCATTGTGTTGCAGCATCAGAGATATAGCAGTCAGCCATGAAAATAATCTCCAAATAAGTCATAAATAGGTCAAATAATCAATAAACATACACAACATCTTTTACGGTAATCATGATTTGAATGGGGAATCTAACATGCAGAGTTAATCATAATTTAAATGTATGTTAAACATTAGTTAATTTTGACTGTTGCTCAGTTGTTTTTTTTTATCAGTTATCCTGTTACCCAGTGAATAAATGATGTAAACCAGCATGATTCATGCTGGGTACTCACTAAAAGATTTTTGAAAACTTATAAGATTTTCAAAATGTGAGAGACCACAAACATGAGGACAAAAAATCCTAGATTTAACCGTTTTGCTCCTATAGTGTGTGGTGTGCTATTATATGACAAACACAGCACACCACACACAAACAGATTTTCAAACAGAGTCCCGACTGTGAACAAGGGAAATCTCGCAAAATACTTAATTCTGTTTGTAGTAATTTTGTGAATTTTGTGAAAAATCTGTGAAGGCAAGAATTATTATACTATTCACCAGTATTTAAAGAAAGTTACACATTGAGCTGTGTTGTTTGTTATGCTTCTGTCTTCTGTCAGCTCGCTTTCTGATTGGATATTGTTTAATTCCACGTGATAATCTCCAAGCGTGTGCATGTTTTTTTTCTCAGGGTTTCCCCCACACTTCAGGATTTCTGTCACGATTCGCGATCAGGACGGCTCAGACGAGCAAATTCAGTCACTCTTAATACACCTCACACCACAGGAAAATCTGATAATCTGTAGAACCATCAAGATAATCTTCATTTACCTAGGATTGTCGGAAGGGAGAAATCGGCCCAAAATCAGCCCGATTATCTTGTGGTGTGTACCCAGCATTACTTACACTGCCATTCTTCACATACATGTTTAAGCATATTTAATAAAAGAAGTCTAGCAAGATCATCTCTTCTGATCATCCCCTTATTCACTGTCTCAAAACTGATTTAACATTGATGCTGAGATGCAAATATTATATTATAATCTTTATCTTACAGTAACCTTAAATTTTGTGATGAACCTTGTGTTGTGTAAGAGCAATTTTCCAATAATTCAAGCTCAGCAAGATGTCAAAGTAAAATGCAATGAAAGTAACTTTCTTTAGAGGGAAATGTGTATTTGTGTTTAAAACAGCACATCAATCTGAAGTTCATTACCTCATAGTGACACTGAGAACAAATAATACTCAACAGAAAGTGGACCTTGTGCCGCAACAAGATCATTTTTAATGCATCTTTTTGTTGTTTTTAAAACAAAAGAATGTATAATATAATATTTTTAATATTTTTTATATATTTTTTGTTAGTTCTGATCTTGATCCTTGAACCCATCATGTTTGACATTGGTCACATTTTAGTTATAAAAATGTACAGTGCATCAATGTTAGAATTCTTGTTTGTCAGCAATATGTAAATTCTAGGGGAGGTTCTCTATATTAAATCCTGCACTCATCCTACTAAAGTCCACAGCTCAACTGAAGAGACGCAGAAGTCATAATGGAACTGGAGGGCGTTTATAACCATGTTGACCGCGAGACCTGCAGCAAGGGCAATGAGCGAGGACTGGACAGAAATGAAGATATTTATGCTAATAAGGACCGAAAACTCAGCCAGACTGAAGCAAGAGCTCAAAACCACAGTAAGACATTTGATGTCAGTGATGTTTATACAGTACAGCAGTCATTTTTAGCATATGTTCTTGATTTTTTTCCTGTTTGGCAGGAGGAATTAAGTGTGTTGTGTTGAGCGCAGTATGCTTTGGCCTCATGTGTATTCTCCTTGTGGCCGCCGTTATTGTACTGCATATCAAGCTCACGGCAGAGAGAGAGATACAAGCTACACACATGTTACAGACAGGTTCAAGTTACCAAACTGAGAAGGACCAGGTGCAAAACAGCTTAAACTCTTTGAGCCAGAAGAAACTGGAGCTGGAGACCAGAGTCAAAGATCTCACTGCTGAGAAAAGCCAGTTACAGAACAGTTTCAAATCTTTGAGTCAGAAGAAACTGGAGCTGGAGAGCAGAGTCAATGATCTCACTACTGAGAAAGGCCAGTTACAAAACAGCTTCAACTCTGTAAGTCAGAAGAAACTGGAGCTGGAGACCAGAGTCAAAGACCTCACTGTTGAGAAAGGCCAGTTACAGAACAGTTTCAACTCTCTGAGCCAGAAGAAACTGGAGCTGGAGACCAGAGTCAGTGATTTCACTGCTGAGAAAGGTCAGTTACAGAGAAATTTTGACTCTTTGAGTCAGAAGAATCTGGAACTGGAGACCAGAGTCAAAGATCTCACTGCTGAGGAAAGCCAGTTACAGAACAGTTTCAACTCTTTGAGACAAAAGAAACTGGAACTGGAGACCAGAGTCAACGATCTCACTGCTGAGAATGGCCAGTTACAGAACAGTTTCAACTCTTTGAGTCAGAAGAAACTGGAGCTGGAGACCAGAGTCAATGATCTCACTGCTGAGAAAAGCCATTTAGAGAGCAGTTTCAACTCTTTGAGTCAGAAGAAACTGGAACTGGCGACCAGATTCAATAGACTTGCTGCTGAGAAAGACCAGTTACAGAGCAGTTTCAACTCTTTGAGTCAGAAGAAACTGGAACTGGAGAACACAGTCAATGATCTCACTGCTGAGAAAGACCAGTTACAGAACAGTTTCAACTCTTTGAGTCAGAAGAAACTGGAGCTGGAGACCAGAGTCAACAGTCTTGCTGCTGAGAAAGGCCAGTTACAGAACAGATTCAACTCTTTGAGTCAGAAGAAACTGGAACTGGAGAACACAGTCAATGATCTTACTGCTGAGAAAGTCCAGTTACAGAACAGTTTCAACTCTTTGAGTCAGAAGAAACTGGAGCTGGAGACCAGAGTCAACAGTCTTGCTGCTGAGAAAGGCCAGTTACAGAACAGATTCAACTCTTTGAGTCAGAAGAAACTGGAACTGGAGAACACAGTCAATGATCTTACTGCTGAGAAAGTCCAGTTACAGAACAGTTTTAACTCTTTGAGTCAGAAGAAACAGGAGTTAGAAAGCAAAGTCACGTCTTTGAAAGATGAACTAATGAAGAAAAATACTAAACAAGGTCAGTATGATTCTGTTTTTATAGGTAGTCTTTATCTTTATTGTATGTATACGGTTTTGAAAAAGTGTTTATGTATGAAAATCTGTGTGGTTCAGTTTGTTTTTTCCTATCCAATGAGTCAAAGAGCTGGTCTGACAGCAGGCAGTACTGCAGGGATCGTGGCGGTGATCTGGTCATTATCAAGAGTGAAGTGAAGCAGGTGAGTTCAGTGGAAAACAGAACCAATTCAAAGCATTTCTGTTGTAAATGAACATATTTAAATACATGCACTTAGATAAAAAAAGGTGATGTCTGACTGAGGCTATTATTTTTGTTTTTACTGGTTCTTCCATTCAGCCTGAACATAGTCGGTGGGCTTTAACCTACTGAAATCAGCAAATCACAAATTGCTAATCGCAAATCAATTGCTTGTAAATTTCACAAATAATTACAAAAAAGACATTGAAATAAACATGAAATTTTAAAGTATAAAAAAACTAAATAGTATCTTCTTGAAGACACACTCCAGTAATTTTGAAAAATAATGTCTTACAGTATATGTGACTATCCCCAATCACATTTGTAGTAGACTGAGTACAATTCTGGCAGTTCCAGTTGTGGATGCTAGGGGGTGTATATGCTTATGTTAAGTGGGAATTTATCTGTTGAAAAAGAATGTTCTGTCCTATTGGAAAGCCAGGTCATGTGTTACATGTGCCCTGGGTCTGTGTTCCGTTTTATCATATGGACTCCATTTCCCACAATTCCCCACCTAGGAACCAATCATGCACTCACACCTGTTTCCCATCAGTGATCATGTTTGTCGATCCTGTAAATAAGAGCAGTTAGTAGTAAACCAAACGTCCTGCATTCTTCTTTTTTGTCGTGTTTTTTTTTTTTTTTTTCTTTTTTTGATGCCAAGTTACCACAACATTCACAACACTTATTTTCTCATTTTCTTTAATTTCTCATCATCTTAGGAGGCACTGCTTCAGAGTGTGTTTAAGGAGAGAAAAAGGAATCACAATTTCTGTTTTTATTCACACAGAGGTTCATGTCTTCATTAGTCAAGGAGAGAGTGTGGATTGGTTTGACTGACATTCAGAATGAGGGCAACATGAAATGGGTGGATAATTCACCACTGAATCAAGGGTATGAGATAAAACACTTTATTTGTGGTTTATGTTTTAGTTTCCCATTTTTTTTTTTCTATTTCTCAGACCATTCACAGTTGGTTCTTCAACCAACTTGAACTGCAAATACAAATGCACCTCTTATAAATATCACTTTTCTGTACTTTCACTTCTGCACACTACCTTTTAGCGTACTAAGATTGCTGTTGTGGTAATCTGAGTATTTGGCTCTTGCATAATATTGCATGTGATGTTTCTCATTTATTAGTTGTTGTCTGCCAAATTAAAACATATAAATATAATTATTCTTATTGCTTGGTTGCTGAATAAAACTTCGAGACTGTTATAATTTAAATATTGGATCCTAATAATTGGAAAATTGATTATTCAGGTTTTGGCTCAGAGGTGAACCAAATGACCAAAATGGAAGTGAGGACTGTATTGAACTGATGCCTGAAAATCCTGTCCTGAACAACTGGAATGATCTGCCATGCTCACACATGAAAAAAGGGATTTGTGAGACTTGAAGTTCCAACCTTAAATGTTGTGATATTTCATCATTAGTTCACTTTTATGTATTATTTTATGGAATCATTGTTATTGTAACTGCAGAATTTCTGATTGAGGTTTCTGTCATGTCACTTCAAGTTTTGGGATTTGCTTCTTTATATTAACATGAATATTCTTGTCATTTGAGGTCAAACATAATGCTTATGATTGGTTTACCTACTTTAAGGTGCTTGCCCCATAACCATAGGCCTACACTGGTGCCAAATCAATTACAGAATAAACCATAATGCAGTTGAGGCCAAACTAATCAACTAAATCAAATTGACCCAATCAACACACTATGATCACAATGACATCACACCATTCTCATACTGTGATACTCAAAAAGGTGACCTAACTTCTAAATAAATCATTAACTAGTCTATTTTGCATGTTGAATACTGATCTTTTACAATTATGACAAGTGTTATTGCTAAAACTTGTCATAAACACTTTGCAAATCTTCTAATTGGCTTGATATAATCCCTCAAAATTTGTGACAATATCTTGCATTTCACCATGCTTGAGTCACACACAGACGTCAACATTCAGCATGCAAAACACAATGGTAACAATTAAATTTTATTGAAAGTAAATGATCAAGTACTCTCTATGTTCTTTTTTAGTTACTAGGACTCTTGTTTAAGTACAACATACTATTCCTTTTTCACTTTACTTTTATTTTACTTTTTCAGGCAATCGGTTTGCATGCTTTTTAAGTAAATCTAACTAATTATATTTCCCAGTGTGTAAGCTCACAGTTTAAGCACACGGTGAGTATGCTGTAAGGTTACACGTTTAGCTCACTGTGACCTCACATTGTGGCCACATCATGAGTATCCTGGGAGTTAATGGTGAGATAACTGTGAGATCAAATTGTTGACTGGGAACAAAAATGTAACTATAATTGTATAGGTTACACTTTATTTTACAGTATGTATACTTGCAGTGTAGTTACCCAAGAAAGTACTGGTAATATACAGTAAGTTAACTACATGGGTTAAGGTTAGGTTTAGGGGTAGGTTCAGGGTTATTAGTTATAACCCAGTTATTGTAATTGCTTTAATAAGTATATATATGTACATGTTGGAACAGGACTGCAAAATAAAGTGCTACCACTGTATATTTTAATGTCAAAGCAACAAAAAACGTCACTGCTTTTACTTTCAGATTCAAAATGCAGGAAACAACAGCAAGTGCTCCAAATCAAGTCTTGTTTATACTTTCACCTGGCTCCGCAGCACGAGCCCCCACTGACTGCGCGCACTCCTCCCCAAACGGATCAGGCATTTATACACTGTAAAAAAAAATCTCTGTAAAATTTACGGTAAAAAAACAGCAGCTGTGGTTTACTTTACCGTAAAAAATACGGTAGCAACATTTTAGGTTTTACAGGACAGCTGTCTATTTTACAGTTCAAAACCGTATAATTTAAAGGTTTATATTGTAATAATTACGGTTCATAACTGTTTATTTTACACACTGTAAAAACATTCTGTTAAATTTATGGTAAAAAACTGTATTTCATTAACTGATATAAGTCTCAAGTCTACTTTATTTATAGAGCCCTTTCCACTACAAAGTAGACAAAAGGACAGAAAAACAATAACAGAAAAACCTTTAAAACAATATACATCATTCAAAAGTCAACAATTAAAATCCATAGAAAACAAGTATGTTTTCACGCAAGATTTAAAAACATCAACTGAGGTTGCAGATCTGATCATGTCAGGTGGAAGGGTATTCCACAGTCTTGGGCTGGCAACCGAAAATGCACGATCCCCTTTTGTTTTCAGGCGAGTTTTCGGAACTGAGAGCAGTAAGCAATTAAATGATCTTTGAGATCTACCAGAGTTCATATGAATCAGGTCCGTAATATATTCTGGGGCCATCTCATGGACAGCTTTAAAAACATACAGAAAACACCTTGTACTGAATCCGATATTTAACCGGAAGCCAATGTAGCTTTTCCAAAACTGGAGTAATAGGCTCCCTTTGTGTTAGTAAGGAGCCTCGCAGCTGCATTCTGGACCAATTGCAATTTTGAAATAAGAGTTTGGCTTACTCCCAAATAAAGTGCATTACAATAGTCCAAACGGGAGGAGATTAATGCATGTATCACTATCTCAGGGTCAGCAATAGACAGAAAGGATTTCATTTTTGTAATAGTCCTCAACTGAAAGAAGCAACTTTTCACCACACATTTAATCTGATGATCAAACGTTAAAGCTGAGTCAAAAATTACACCCAGATTTCTTATTTGGGTCTGCACATTTGTTGTCCATGTACCTAACACATCGTTTATGTCACAGTCAACCTTATTTGGCCCAAAAATGATTACTTCAGATTTATTCACATTAAGCTGCAGGCGATTTAGCTCTAGCCAGCACTTCACCTTCTCAAGCCCGTTCTGCCTTCCTACACTGCTGTCTAAGAACACGAGAATGTTCATTAAACCAAGGCTGATGATTTACCTTACGATGCTTAATCTTGTAAGGAGCAACAGAGTCCAAGACTTCAGAGCATACAAAATTAAAAACAGAAAGTAATTCATCTGGATCAGCCGTGAGAGGCGCAGACTCCAACCGTGATACATCAGAAAAGGTACTAAAAATCTCACCAAAAACATGTGGTGTTGATAGAGTAATTGTACAGGAACAAACATAATAGGACTGACTCAGTCTCATTTCATTTGGCACATTTACACAAAAAGTAACAGGCATATGATCCGAAATGCAAGCATCGTTAACATCAACATCACAAATTGACAACCCTAAAGAAAAAACAAGTTCCAAGGTATGTCCTTTCTCATGCATAGGGCCAGAGACATGTTGAATAAAATAAGTCCATCAGGTCTGAAAACTAAGCCAGCTTGTCATATATGTTTATTTTTAGGTTTCAAACGTTTAAATCAGGGGCGTGCAAGGGAGGCAGTGTCTCCTAAAAAAAAAAAAAAAAAAAAAAAAAAAAAAAGGATTAGAAAATAATTATTACAAAAAATAAAACAATGCCAATATTACAAAATGTGACAGTCACTCGTTTTGATTGGATATGATTGTTTATGATTGGTTCACACAATAAATTGATTGATTATTATTGAAGATACCTGTTGACAACGAGCAGAATCACTAAAGGAAAGAGAAACACAAGAACTACAACTGATTTCCAGATGTTGATGTTTTATTGAAAATGTTTGGTCACCATTATGGTGATCAATGTTTCATTTAGTTTGGCAGTTTGACTCTTGACTTTTTATGTCAGTTTGTGTTTTTTGTAACAGTGTTTGCCAGAACACAGAATTTGTTGCAAAGGAAACCATGAACAAAGATGATCAGAAAGTAAAGTTTTAATCATTGTAAAAGAAATGATTGATTAACCTTATAATTTTATATTAATAGATTTCTTTAACAATATTGTTGGCACAGATCAGACATTCTGCTATTTACACTGCAGGTGTCAGGACACAGACGGAGGCAGATGAGTGAGTTTACACAGATGTTTATTAGAACAGAGGCACGAACACAGGTATAGGAGATTGCAGGTGAGTAGATGAACAAGCACTACGAAACAGTCACTTAGCTTACCACGTGGAGCAGACGACTGGAGAAAGAAGACGATGGGAGGAAGACACGGGAAGATACTGGTAAATAGCAGGTAAACAGTCCATGTAAGTCTGATGAGAACAGACACTGAGTGCAGGGAGTGAGTGGCTTTTGAGTGTTCCTGGTGATGAGGTGCAGGTGTCTGTGATTAGAATTCAGGGGATTGTGAACGAGTGGGAGGAGCGTGAAGATCTGGTGACGATGGTGCTGGCTGTGACTCCGTGACAGCAGGAAAGTTTTTTTTTTTTTTTAATACAAAGACATAGAGGATGTATATATTACAGTTACTTTTTAAAAAGATGCATCATTCAGGCACAAAGACATCAAGAATCAACATACTAATCTCTATGGTGACATGCTTCATACCGCAATGCATGCTGGGAGCCACGATATAAAACTCATGACTCCCAGAATGCACTAAGACATTAAGTGTTACCATTGTTAAGATTCCTATGCTGATTCTTGATGTCTGTTAAAAAAAAAACCAATGTATTTAAAAATTGAATTTCTGAATGTCTGATCTGTGCCAACAAAACAACACTGGTGAAAATCTGTCAATATCAAATAACTACTGTTGGGCAGTTATGAGATTTATCAATCGTTTTTTCTTTACAATGATTAAAACTTCATCATCTGATCATCTTTGTTTTTGGTTTTGTTTGCAACAAATTATGTGTTTTAGCAAACAGTGTTACAAAAACCACAAACTATCATAAGAAACCAAGATTCAAACTCTGTGATAGTGAGTCTTGTGCAGGAACAGGATCGAGGGCATGGTCCTGTAGTGGATGACTTTGTGATGTGGTGTAGTAAATTCCACCTTTAATTAAAGGTACAATATGTAATATTTTCTGTCCGCTAGAGGCCTATTCAAAACAAAGGCGTAGCTTGATGACGGCAAGTTTGAGAGCGGAATCTTGGGACATGTGTTCTTCACATCACAGCCTGTGGAAACAATCGGGATAGGACTCAGAAAGAAATCATGTTCATGGATGCGATTATTATTGTTACTGTAGTATGAAGCAGAGCAGGACCGAGTGTTGTGGGAGCTGAACGAGGCCGCTGGAGCGATTGCGCAACACATGCCTTACGAGCAGCAGAACTTTTATTATGACAGTCGCCGGCGCCGCTTCCACTTTTCCAGTCACGAGTATGAGGTAACACAGCTCTGTTTATCATATTAGATACATTTGAGTGTGTTGAAAATGTTATAACGTTACTCTGTGCGTTCGCTCAGCGGCTGCTGTGAGACACTGTTGCAATTTTTTTAGTTGAAAACAGTGTTGTGTAAACGATCTTAAAACACTTTATTTGCCACTTTTAGAGCCACCATAAGGTAAGCCTCCAAGGTTAAAAATAAGCGTAATGCAAGATGCTGTTTTTCACTCAGAAAGTGATTTAATGAGTGAAAAGAAGGAGTTAGTATGAAGGGCATTGTCACTTCCTTTGAAGAAAGTGATTCCTGAGCACAGTGAGGCGAGACTCAAGCTCTGAGAGTGCTCATCCAACGGATGCAGGGGTGCCCTACAAGTGACACAATTGTGCCGTATCATTTTGCAACAAACACCGCTTGAAAATTGCTCTTTTATACATGAGTAAACTCACCCAATTACTTGCCAGACAGCAAAGGGGAGAGGCGTCGGTTTCACCTGAGATCGCTGCTTCAGTCTGATAAACCTCTCTGCTGCGCCCTGCTGGACTGGAGGAAATCTCTCCATAAACTAGGGGTGTCCAGACTCGTTCCTGCAGAGTTTTGCTCCAGCCAGATCCAAAACACCTGCCTGGAAGTTTCTAGTATGCCTAGTTAGACCTTGATTAGCTGGTTCAGGTGCGTTTAAGTGGGGTTGGAGCTAAACTCTGCAGGACAGTGGCCCTCCAGGACCGAGATTGAACACCCCTGCCATAGTGCAATAAAGCAGATACACAAGAATGAAGTAGAAAAAAGTGCCAAATTTACTAGTTAATGAAGGTTTTGACCATTTATTCAATGAGAAGGCAAATCCACACAAAAAGCAGTTTGACAGAAACTCAATATCAGAATAATAGGGTGAATCAGGGCAATTTAGGACATTTTAGACTTCTGTAGTTTACTGTGATTTTTACCTCAACACTTCAAACCAACAAATGAGATGCACAATAAGAGCTAGAATAAGATCATATTGACATAGAGCTGCTTGAGATGGTGCATGAACACATCAGAGGTTTGGTGTCCCAGATTACCCTGATTCACACTGTGAGAAACTTGATGCTCTTTGTTTATTACAGCAGTAAGAAAATAATGGCAATTATCAGCTTGCAATTTCGTAATTTACAGAAAAGTATGAAATAAAATTGATATCATGAAAGCCGTTTATATAAAATGAATGTAGCAGACTGTTTTAAAGGCAGGCACCTCTATCAGAAATTCTGCATTCACTATAAGAATGCTTCCATAAAATAAAAGAAGTAAAACCACAACAAGACGGGATGAACCCTATTTCTCACAAACACCTTTTCTCTTCTCAGAGCATGGGAGATCATTCCAGTTGTTCAGGATAAAACATGAATGAGAAGTGATAATTTCAACACAGTCTTCAATTCCACGTTCATCATTCGGCTCACCTTCGCTCCAAAACCTAAATAACATATTCGATTTTTTAATTATTCACAACAACAAATTTTCTCAGTCACAAATACAAAATAAGCAGATTCTTTTGAATTTATTTATATGAAGTATCTCTCAATGTTGTCATGTTTGTAGAAAATATGTTTTCAGCAGTTTTCGTAATGTTGCAATGGTCCAGTTTTCATAAGGAGTGTACAAAAGAGCAACCAACAAAACACAGTGATTTTCTCTTAGTGTGAGTGTTTTAGCACTTACCCTTGATTCAGTGGTGAATTATCCACCCATGTTAAATCGCCCTCAATGTCAGACAAACCAATCCACACTCTCTCCTTGACAAATGAAGATATGCACCTCTGTGTGGGAATAAAAACAAAACAAAACAGGAATAAGTGTGATTCCCCTCATTTATGAACAGACACTCACACAAACTCACCTGCTTCTCTTCAGTGTTGATAATGACCAGATCAGCTCCTCGATCCCTGCAGTACCTCCTGCTCTTAGACCAGCTCATCTTCTTATTGGACATGAACAAGCCATCTAAACTGCATCCTAATAGAAACACACACATTTTTAAACCAACCTTCATTAAAAGCTTTTAACTTCAGTTCATCACTCAAAGATGTGACTTTGCTTTCTAACTCCAGTTTCTTCTGACTCAAAGAATCAACACTTCCCTGTAACTGGCTTTTCTCAGCAGTGAGATCTTTGACTCTGGTCTCCAGCTCCAGTTTCTTCTGACTCAAAGAGTTGAAGTTGTTCTTCAGTTGGTCTTTTTCAGTCATTACATCAGTGTAATTGTCCTGTAATCTGTTGATGGTCTGATTGAACTCTTCAACTGTGTTCTTGTAACTCTTGAACAGAGATTCTTTCTCTGCTGTGGTGGAGATGTGCTGCGCTATGATGGAGACCAGCAGAAGAACACAAATGAACCCGAGACACACTGTCATCAACACCAAACGTCTACTTCCTCCTGACAAACAGAGGGAAAACACACAAATATCAGTGTATGCCCTTATTATAATTAGAAATTAAGTTTCATACCAACCTTTTTAGGTAATCTCTCTATGTCTATAGATGATAGACATGCCTTTTTAAATAGCATGTAAGACAAACATTTAAAAAAAAAAAGCAGAAACATTGACACATTGTTCATGTAACACAATTCTTAATAGTGTACAGAACATTTCTAATTTCCTCAAACATTAGTGACACAATTAGCTAAATCCTCTCGGCTATAAACTAAATTTCTGCTTACTGTGATTTTGAGTTTTCCCTTTATCCTGGTTTTTACTCCATTTTCGAGGTCCAGTTGTGTCATTATCTTCATCACTTTCATAAATGGCTTCTAATTCCATGATTTGCTCTTGTGTCTTACAGTATGTCTTAACAGATGAGGTGTGATCATCAGAATGACGAGTTGTGTTTTTAAATTATTGCTAAACCCACATGGGAAGTGATTTCATTTGATGCTGCATTTAATAAAAAATACAGACTTCCAGTCAGAAACTCTCCTCAGACCCAAACTATGACTGTATCTTCTTTATTTAACCACATGTAGTGAACTGCAAAACCAAACTGACAGCTACAAAATCCAAAAAGAGGAAATATGGAAATATTTAGAATATGGGTGTTTGTGGGGAAATTTGGATTAATGTGATTGTTGTTTCATGTAATTTTAGATTAGTCATGTGCGTCCAGGCATTGTTAGTGAGTATGTAAGTGTCGTGCGCATGAAAGGTAATTTTTTTTTTTTGCTTTATATACATATTCTAAAATGTTTGAGGGGAGAAAAGCGGCTTTGCTGTGGCTTATATAGCCTACCTGTTCCAGTTTTGGGACGTCGGAGTGTTGCTTGCACACTGTTGCTTTGAACGCCTTCAGTCCGCTATTGTCTGTACATCGCTTGCCGTGGAGACGTAAGACTGTGGCCTCTTGTTCCGCTGCCACCTGGTGGTCGTTTGAGCCAGTACATTGTTGATTTGTGCTGTTCGTCTTTTGTGTGTCTTGTTAAATTGTGTGTGTGTGCACGTGTATGTGTGTATTTGAGTGGGATTGAAGTTTATTTTGCTGTTGTTGTTGCTTGGTTTCTTTATTGTACAGTGAATAGTGGTTCCATTAGTTGGGCTCTTAACTCTTATTATACGTTTGTGTTTTCTGACTGCTATGACAGTGGGTTTGTTAAACACATTTGCAGTAGCAAAGAAAGCTAAAGCAAAATGACATCAGACAATGATGGTTGTCTGTTGATTGTGTTAAGTACATCATGAAATGGCCTGATGTCACTTTAATCTTAGAATTGTGTTGAGCTGTTAATAACATGAGCAATCAGAAGAGTTTTACAGACAAGCACTAAAGATTAGTCTATGATGACACACAGACATCAAGAATCAGCATATGAATCTCAACAATGGTGACAATCAAAAGTGGGATGCATGCTGGGTACCAGCATAGTACAAAACACCCAGCATGCATTGCAGCATGGTACTTTTGATTGTCACCATTGTTGAGATTCATATGCTGATTCTTGATGTCTGTGTGTGTCATCATGAAGTAACTTTTAGTGCTTACGTCTGTTCAAATTATCTGATTCCGGCAGGAACTCACACTGTCGTAATAGGGTTTATAATATAAACGTATTAATAGCACAACACTATTGTTAGATTCAAATGACATCAGGCCATTTCATAACGACCACAAAACAATCAACAGACAACCATCATCACCTACTGCAAACGTGTTTAACAAACACACTGTCACAGCAGCCAGAAAAGACAAATGTATAAAAAAAAAGAGTTAAGAGCCCAACTAATGGAACCACTATTCACCATTATGTTGACTTCAAATGAATCAGAGTTAAACCCCTGTTAATTCTCAATAACAACTTTTGTAGATGTCTAACATAAATAAAGTCAATCTGGTTAGTAATAAGTGAAGCTGGTAATGCTGTTTGTGGAGTTGTTTAATCCTCCTCTGTTGAGATCTTGAGAGATTTAATGTCTTTCATCTTCAGCTGATTTGATCTAAGGCTGTGGCTGAAGTCAGTTGTAGTTCTTGTGTTTCTGCTTGTTTCTTTTTCTGTTCTCTTCTTTCCTTCAGTGATTCCGCTTGTTAACAGGCTTATTAAGGCTCAGATGACTCTATACTTAATATACAGAGATTTTGTGGCTCAGATAAGGTCCAGTTTAGATTTATTTCTTTGCTCTTGGCTGACATGTGGCATTGCTGTGGCCTGCTTGTGGCTCAGATCTGGCAAACAGAAGTGGCCCACACAAGGACCATAATTCATTGCAGCATGTGGGCCAGATCATCATGCCACATGTGCCAGATCTGGGCAGCATCTTGGCCGACACAATGTTGCTATGTGGGCGGGTGTTGATAGCGCGTGAGCGCAGGTGAGACCTGAACATGTCGCGTTGCTATCTTTGTTTAAACCAAAGTCATTTGAACCATGACAATTTAAACATTCATCTGTAAGACGCGAAAGAGAACTTGCGCGCTCTGTGAGGAGATTTGTGTGTGCGCTCATCCGAAGCGCATACATGGAGAGCTGCGTCACAGCGCGCAAATACTCTCGCACAAATTCTCTTTCAAGTCTTGCACCTAAATGGACAAATTCACTCAAAAAATTTGTCAATATGCCCATCTTAGCGAGTATCCTAACAAACATAGTAGGTTATGTCTTAAGAGAAAAACAAGACAGACAGCGCATGTGAATCAGTATCAGTGTACTGGATCTTTGAATTATGTGTTAAAGGGACAGCAGTCTAATATTCCTGTTCTCTGTGTTTAATGTTAATCTACGGAGCCTGGAACATCACCTATAGGAGAGAAAAAAACAATCCGTGCCGATGGTTTTGCAATCTGTTCCCTCAGTTTATAAACCATGCTCACAAATTCTTAAACTGTTCCCTCGGTTTAACAAATCGTGCCCACGGATTAATAAACCGTACCCACGAATTTCCAATCCATGCGCTCAGATTTTGCAAACTGTACCCTCGGTTTTTAAATCCGTTCCCTCAAATTCATAATCCGTGCGTACGGGTTTGTAAAAACTGTACTCACAGATTTGTGGCCCTGCCTCCAATCTTTGCCGGCAGATTCAACCAGGGCACCTATTTAGGTGCGGGATGCATAAGCTATTGTAAATAAATAAACTTTATTTTACAAAATGGAGAATTTCCTGAACTGTCTAAAAAACGTTAGAGAGTTGGATGATGCCACTCTGTCAGCATTTCGAGAGGAGAAGGTGAAAAGCAATACAAAACAAATAATGTAGCCTACAGGTTATGCTGTCATTATTTGCTCTCTGGCTGAATGCAATGTTTTAATAGGCCTAGTTATTTAATAATAACATTAACCAGTAAAGCCTTACATGCATAACTCATAAACTTTGGTTGTCAGTCACTTTTCCAGTAAGGAAACAAAGTATGCCATATATTTCCTAATGCAATTTGATTAAAGATCATCTACGTACACAAGACAGATCAGCTTCATATAAAGTAAATAAATTAATAAAAATGTTTTAGTGGCAGAAAATATAATTTCATAATTTATGATAATAGCCATAAGGAAGCTTGAAAAGCAGGAATCAAAGTGAAACTGCACCATCCGTTGGTCGATACAAATAAATAGGCTAATGAAAGGGATAATAAAATGAATAATAAATGTACTTTTATTTAATTAAAAGATTAGTCCAAAAATGTAAATTCTGTCATAATTTACTCACATGAACTATCCATTTAATGAAATAATGAAAGCTTTTGCAGGCAGATTGTCTTTTACATTTTTTTCCTCTTTTCTTTTAGATGGACTGCTATGCAGTCAATAGTATGTCAGATGAGCAACTACTGACGTACGTCCCCAGATTTGGAGACCGGATAGCAATAAAACACCATTGTATTTAAAGCCACAGAAAACCTCATGGCAAAATTGCAAGGAAAGCGGGACAGAAAGAGGAAGCATTGTGATAATCGTTCAGAAAAACTCAGTGGAAACACAAATGCCCAAAAAACTGAGCGAAGTTACCAAATGGGACTGTTTGAAGAGGTCCGTGGCTCCTTTGTCCAAATCAAAGAGAAACAAGGTGGTGGAACCAGACACTTAAAGGGTTTAAAGAGTGCTACCATGGCAGAACTTTTGGAGTGTGGCAAAGAGCTGTTCTTTCCAAATGGAAAAAATAAACTAGGGGATATAAATGAATTTGAGCTGAAATTAAGAGACTTCACAGAAGAAGAAGTAGATCCACAAACAATATTAAGTGAACAATATGAAAAGAGTTAGATAAAGATACTGAGACTGTATCTGTCTTGCAAGAGGACAGACACAACTGCAAGCAAAAGCATTCAAAGAATAGATGAGTATGTACCTGAAGGTCTTTCTACCTCTGCCATTTCACGTGAATGCGATGAAAAACCTGTTACCCTAACTGAGGACAATGGTTCCATCATTGATTCATCATTTTTGTCAGAAGACGGTGTAGTGATTTTAGAACCAGGTGTAATGAATGTAATGCACAGTTCAATTTCAATTTCAATTGATGAAGAAATTCAGTTTGGATATACTGTTTTACAAGACAGTACAATATTGGATGACACCCTATCAATGGACCCTGCTGAAATGGTGCAAGATAAGCCACAGGCTACCAAGTTAAGGCTTTGCTGGGGAAATGTTTTCTAAGATCTAAATGCAGCTTTCACAGATGGCTTAATATCTGTCAATGACTGTCTTGTAGAAATTGAGATGGTCCTGCCTAATGGTAGCACTGAGAAAGGAGAAGACAATGGTGGAATTCTCAGAGATGCACTAAGTGAGTACTGGGGTACTTTTTTCATGAAATGTACAGCAGAAAGCACATTAAAGGTACCCACGACAAGACACGATATGAAAGATGAATGGGAAAATGTAGCTAAAGTGATGGTTCAATACTGTTCAATACTTTCCCATTGTGTTGGCCAAGCCTTTTCTGTGTTACTGCCTTGGACTTGAAATTGATGAGGATGAGCTCTTCACAGCAGTTTTGGAGATAGTTCCTCAAGAGGATAAGCAGCTTGTTGAAGAAGCAATGAGAGACTTTACATCTGTCTCTGGAAGAGAAGAATGGGTTGAATTCTTGGAAGCTCATGAAGTGAAACTTGTTATCACTGAAAAAAAAAATGCCAAGCAGATATTACTTGATGTGGCACACAAAGAAATTGTGCAAGATCCAGCTAACATAGCAGAGTCCCAGCTAACAGAATTTTGTTATAAGAACGTTCTCTAAATATTCAGTGTTGGTTCTGGGAACGTAAAAAACGTCGAGTTTTCTTGACGTTAGAGGAACATTTTTTATAAGGTATAATGTTCCTCAAATGTTCTTTCAACTTAATTTTGATCTACAATTCAACATTATAGGAACGTTGTAACATTCCAAGAACATGAAAATGTTCAGTTTTCTTAATGTTAGTGGAATGTTATTTAAAGGTTAGTATGATGTTCCTGAAACATTCTTTCAAACATTCAAACACCTGCTGTGAACAAGCACTGAAAGAAAGAGAAATAAGAACACAAACTATAACTATCTTCAGACACAACCTTAGATGAACTGAAGATAAAAGACATTAAATCTCTGAAGATCTGATTAAACAACTCCACAAACAGCATTACCAGCTTCACTTATTACTAACCAGACTGACTTTATTTCTGTCACACGTCTACAGAAGTTCTTATTGAGAATTAACAGAAGTTTAGATGTTTCGTTTGAGGTCACCATCATGGAGGTTGGTGGTTGCTTTAGTTGAGCTCTTGACCCTTGACTATTATAGAGTTGCTTCTTTATTAGCAATTGCAGGTGTTTTCAGAAAACACTTTTGTACACTTATATGTTCTTAAGATTATCTTAATATGCAAAAAAAAAAAAAAGTTCTTTAGTACTTTTTAAGTACAAAATTAGTGCACGAAAATAGAGCACTTTAAGTACATTTTGGAAGTGTAAGTTACTTTTTATCTACTGGGTTGCTATACGTTTTTGACGTGTTAGTCTATTGTAAGTAACCTACAGTAGTCTGTTTACCCTAAATATCTGCTAATATTTCAGTCATGTAATTCAGTAACAGGCTAACAATTGTGACCAATTATCACGAAGCAATGACATTTTAAAATATATGGGGTAGTATGCTAAGCTGTTTATTACAAAAAACAAACAAAAAAAAACAAACAAAAAAAAAAACGATAAAACAAATAAACAAACACTGGAGCTAACTGGCAGAAGTAGCGTGAAAATGACTTGAGCTAGCTATATTTTCTGTTTTTTCTTTTTCTTACCTCTACGGCACTGTCCTCCGCTGCAACAGCCGAATTTAATCCCTTTCAGAAGAGTTCGGTTAATTTTATGCTTTTCCCAGAGTCTGACTTAAGAGCACTTTTTTTGCTTTCTCTAATCTTTTCTGCACCGCCTTTCCTTTTTTTATGGTCCATCATTAACTTTTACTGACAAATTGCTCGTGTTGCGCTCTCTCTGAAGACGTGCTTGATTTTGACTGACCCTTCGCAGGGAGTTTGATTGACAGGCGATCTAACCAATCATAACGCCGTATCCACATTTATGTCCGACAAAGCAGTTAGAATAACGTGGACTTGAACTTGAAAAATGGTGTGTAGTTTCACGAGCCGCTTGAAATGAGGCGCTACAGCAATCTATCAAGACACATTAAAGAGCCACAAAACGTTATTTACTGTTTAAATTTCTCTTGTCTGTCGACGCATTGTCAGTGTCCTCTTTGCGCCAATGTATTTTTTTCACTCTGAGAGAACATGATGTGTAGCGTGAGAGCGGCATGGCTTGTCTGACATACATAGCAACAGTAACTAAAGGGGGCGGACCGGGCCGGCCGTTGCAGACTGGGCCAAATGCTTAACATTTATTGTTATTAATATTATTATAACCATAGTGATATCGTGCTAGCAATAAAAACCCGTCCTGTACGCTGTCTGCCTGTAAAAACTATTTATTTATATATATTAAAAATAAAAGTGACCGGCCCACATTAGAAAAAAAAAAAAAAAAAAAAAAAAAAAGGTCCGGCCCTCTGGCATTTGCCAATCCGCCACCGGTGGTTCTTAAACTGTGCATCCTCTTTTCATTTCCTTACTTTTCATTGTGTCCTAGCTCACAAGCATGGTGAAATGCAGCCTTTTCTATCTAGATAGACCAAACTATTAAATAAAAAAAAAAAAAAAAAAAACCTGTTTTGATCATTTCAACTGATTTGTGATACACAATACACCTTACAATTCCCCAATAATATCCAGCTGCAGAACTGGAGCACCAGCAGTTTCAGAACCGCAGCCACAGAACTGGAAATGCGAGGTCGGGCATAAGCAGTTATAGTTGCGCTACATATACACCTGATTTTCTTTTGTTAAATATAAACCGTTTTCACATGGATTTTGATCAGATTGATGTCTACAATATTTAACAACAATACTTTTAAATAAAGACACTCTTCTGTTCATTTATGCATAAGATAACATTATGTACAATGATGATTTTTAATTACCATGCCAATGGATAATACAAACTATTTTTTGTTAGTTAACATGGCATGAACTAATTTGTATAAACTGAGAACAAATACTTTTAACCATACAGTTTTGAAAATATATTAATAAACGTGTAACCATATTGTCACCAGTGAGAGTGCCCGTCATTGCCACCAGAGGGCACTCCATCCTGAACTACACACATTATTTTGACTCCATTTCCCATCTACCCTCATACCTTGGACTGATCACCCTGCACCTGCTACCATTATACAATCACTCACTCACACATAAAAGACACTTGCACCCACACCTCCATGCAAAGTCTTGTTTAGCCTGTCTGACATTTCTGAGCGTTTCTCCTGATTCCGTATTCTTGTGTTTGACCTTGGACTGTTACTTGTTTCTGATTCTCTGCTGCCGGCCCTGATCTCTGCCTGCCTTGGGACTCTGATTGTTTACTGCCTACTCTGATCACTGCCTGTCACTGTCTTTACCACTGGCTCATCCTTGCTATTATTGTGTCTGTGAACTTGACTTTAATAAAAGCTGCAGATGGATCCTCACTCCGTTGACCCAATCCTTAGACATATAGTAAAATGTCTCCCTTGACTGTATGTGATAATATTATTTCCTTATGTATGTTCATGTTGTGAACTTATTAAGCAGCCTACTTAAAGACACAGGTGTGGGCATTTAATGTCTGACCAATCATAATGCTGAATCTGCCATTTTGTCTAAGAAACAAACCAGACAGGAGAGTTAGTAGATTAACATTGGGGGACTTGAAACTGAAAAATGTTGTGTATTCACATCTGTATGGCATCTTTTGACATGACAACTGAAGAACTTGCAGTCATGTTAGACTGTAGTGTGTACCTGTTAATAACAGTAAAACCTGTTGACTTTGCTAGTAGAGATTGCTAGTATACTGCTAACACACTTGTTACTCGTTTCTACCTGATAGTCCTTGTAAACAATTACAGTATGTTTAAATTTGACAAGACCAGACAAAGGACAGAGGAAACATAGGGCTTAAATACAGGGGATGATTACTGAAACTGAACAGGTGTGTAGGATTAATTAACAAACAAGGAGCAAATCAGGCAGACACAACAGGAACAGAACACAGAAAAGGAAACCAAAACAGAAGTACACTTAACAGTTCTGAGTTTATTCTTGCAATGGGAAAATAATGACAAGTTTACATTTTCCTTTCATTCGAGTATCCACTCCTGACTTTGTATATTACAGAAAATTATAAAACAAAATTGATATCTTGAAAGTGTTCAAAAAAATGAAATTAGCAGACTGTTTAGAATTCACAATCAGAAATTATTTGTTCTCAGTAAAATGATTCCAAATTAGTAAAAGAAAAAAAGAGAACAGGATGTACCCTATTTCTCACAAAGTGCTTTTTTCAAGTCTGAGCATTGGAGATCATTCCAGATGTTCAGGTCAGAAGGACTACAATATGTGCAATACTGCATTTCAACACAGTCCTCATTTCCACCTGCATCATTCGGCTCATGTGGGAAAAAAAACCTGAATAAAATGTGACAGTTGTTCAGTACCCCAAATTTTCAAGTATCCCAAAGTTTTACTTATTCAGGAACCAAATAATAATAATTACTTTGAGCAGATGCAAAATGACTAACAAGTGAGATTCGTCACAAGCAATTCAAAAATCAGCAATACTCACTGTTACCCAATTAAAAAAAGAGTTGTGCAGAAACAAAAGCAGCGCTATTGAGTAAATGTTAATAATCACTCCAAACTTTAAGTTTGCTTTCATTACGGCTGTGTTCTTCTTGGCAATCATTCTGCTAAATATTGCTGAAGAACTACATCTTTTTATTTTATGAAACCTTTCCATTTACTAACCATTTTATAAAACCAATAAGCATTGGTTTAAATTTTCTGTGAGCTATTGTAGAACTTACCGTTGTTTCAGTGTTGAGTTATCCACCCATTTCATGTCACCTTCATTCTCAATGTCAGACAAACCAATCCACACGCTCACCTTGATGAATGATTTTATGAACCTCTGTGTGAGAATATAAACAGAAATAAGTGTGATTCTTCTCATTCATGAACAGAAACTCACACAAACTCACCTGCTTCTCTTCAGTGTCGATAATGACCAGATCACCTCCTTGATCCCTGCAGTACTGCCTGCTGTCAGACCAGCTCTTCTCCTCATCATAAATGAAGAATCTGCCATTTCCTTTCAATAAATACAAACACTTTTATTTATTGTGTTTGAAAGTGCAACTATGCTATATATATATATATATATATATATACACCGATCATGCATAACATTATGACCACCTTCCTATATATAATAATAATGTGTTGGTCCCCCTTGCTGCCAAAACAGCCCTGATCCGTCGAGGCATGGACTCCACTAGACTCCTGAAGGTGTGCTGTGGTATCTGGCACCAAAATGTTAGCAGCAGATTTTGTAAGTTGCAAGGTGGAGCCTCCACGGATCGGACAGCACATTCCACAGATGCTCGACTGGATTGAGATCTGGGGAGTTTGGAAGCCAAGTCAACACCTTATAGCTGCTGTGGAGCCAAAAATTATATACCAATAATTATCACTGTAAAGCTGCTTTGACACAGTCTGCATTGTAAAAAGCGCTATATAAATAAAGGTGACTTGACTTGACAAACTCATTTTTGTGCTCCTCAAACCATTCCTGTACCATTTTTATACCACTTTGTAGCATTATCCTGCTGAAAGAGGCCACAGCCACCAGGGAATACCGTTATCATGAAAGGGTATACATGGTCTGCAACAATGCAATAGGTGGTATGTGTCAAAGTAACATCCACATGGATGGCAGGACCCAAAGTTTCCTCAGCAGAACATTGCCCAAAGCATCACACTGCCTCCGCTGGCTTGCCTTCTTCCCATAGTGCATCCTGGTGCCATGTGTTCCCCAGGTAAGCGACGCACCCGGCCATCCACGTGATGTAAAAGAAAACATGATTCATCAGACCAAGCCACCTTCTTCCATTGCTCCGTGGTCCAGTTCTGATGCTCACATGTCCACTGTTGGCACTTTCAGCGGTGGACAGGGGTCAGCATGGGCACCCTGACTGGTCTGCAGCTTTGTAGCCCCATATGCAACAAAGTGTGATGCACTGTGTATTCTGACACCTTTCTAACAGAACCAGCTTTAAATTCTTGAGCAGTAGCTCGTCTGTTGGATCGGAGCCTTCGCTCCCCACGTGCATCAATGAGCCCATGACCCTGTCTCTGGTTCACCACTGTTCCTTCCTTGGACAACTTTTGATAGATACTGACCACTGCAGACCGGGAACACCCCACAAGAGCTGCAGTTTTGGAGATGCTCTGACACAATCGTCTAGCCATCACAATTTGGCCCTTGTCAAACTTAATCAAATCCTTTTGCTTGCCTATTTTTCCTGCTTCTAACACATCAACTTTGAGGACAAATGTTTCCAATGTTTCCAAAGGTTATTTACTTTACCTGGTCATAATGTTATGCCTGATCGGTGTGTGTGTATATATATATATATATATATATATATATATATATATATATATATATATATATATATATATATATATATATTTATGTGTGTGTGTGTGTGTGTGTGTATGTATAGGTATATATCCTTTTCTACAAACCCTGTTCAGATAACTTCCTTAGTTCATTCTCTAACTCCAGATTCTTACTGTTCTGTAACTGGCTTTTCTCAGCAGTGAGATCATTGACTCTGGTCTCCAGCTCCAGTTTCTTCTGACTCAAAGAGTTGAAACTGTTTTGTAACTGGCCTTTCTCAGCAGTGAGATCTTTGACTCTGGTCTCCAGTTCTTGTTTCTTCTGACTCAGAGAGCTGAAGTTGTTCTTCAGTTGGTCTTTTTCAGTCATTACATCAGTGTAATTGTCCTGTAATCTGTTGATGGTCTGATTGAACTCTTCAACTGTGTTCTTGTAACTCTTGAACAGAGATTCTCTCTCTGCTGTGTTGGAGATGTGCTGCGCTATGATGGCGACCAGCAGAAGAACACAAATGATCCCGAGACACACTGTCATCAACACCAAACATCTGCTTCCTCCTGACAAACAGAGAGAAATCACACATATATCAATTAACAACAATGCACTCATAACATCAAATAACCCTTGTAATTAATCAAGCTTTGTTTTAAGATAAATGTTTTTTTTTTTTTTAAACAGTATGCTGAATTCCTATATTGTAAAATATGTAACATTTCATATAAAATCAGAAGTTATTAAAATTGCATGCAACATTTCCATCCCCTCAAACATTAGCGACACAATCTTTGCTTCAAACAAAACGCTCTGCTTACTTCGATCTTTTCCTTCATCCTGGAGGTGAATCTGTGTTCGAGGTCCTGTTCTGTTAGTAATATTTCTGCACACATAAAAGGTTCCTGATTCCATTATTTGCTCAAACTTACAGTCTTACAGTACAGTATGTGTTCACAGAGGAGGTCTTTAGGATGTGTGCTGTGTTTTTAAACAGTGCTAAACCTACACAGGAAGTGGTTTCATTAGTGCAGATAAATCTAGATTTCCTTCTCATGCTCTCTGTCAGCTCATAATACTGTATGATCGGATATATAATGCATATTCAATCTCATAGTCAAAGCAGTGTGGAGTTTTCTCTGTGATAATGTCAGAAGCTACAGTGTCCAACATGAGGAATCTGTGATCACCCAAACTGACTCAAACACCCTAAAACAGGCCTAACTGGACCTGTGTGTTAATGACAATTAATTGGAATGGGATGATCATTTGCATCGCTGTGGTGCTCAGGGACAGAGAGGATGATGGTAGGAGATAGAGATTGTGGGATGATGACTTCCTGTTTACAGTTATACAAGTGGGTGACAATGGGATATTCACATTTTTATTTTCCCAGTCGATGTCACAGTTCTGCCATTTAACTAACTAACAAACAACCCTTTAACTTTGAGTTCAGATCTGAACTGTAGAAGCAGAAAATCCTAATTTTTTTCCAGGACAGTCATCAGGAGCCAAAGCTTCTTGTTTTTAGCAGTTAGATCACTGTAACTGGCCTGCACTCTGCTTCAAAATCAGCTTCAGAAGTCAACAAGAGGAATCTGTGATCACTCAAATAGATTCAAACACCCTTAAACAGTCCAAACTGGACCTTTGTATTGATGATGCAGGAAACAGCAGCAAGTGTCCCGAATCTGATGTCTCTGTTCCTCAGTCTGATAAACCTGCTCTCTGCTGCACCCTGCTGGACTGGTGGAAATCTATCCACAGTGCAATAAACAGATACACAATGAAATATGAAATAAAAACACAAATGCTGAGATAATAGTCAATTGACAACTTTATTAAAACAGAAAGCAATTAAACCCAAAAGCAAGTTTAAAGACACTCAATCTCAGAATAATAAACTATGAGAAACAGGATATTGTGAGTTTATTGTAGCAATAAGAACATAATTCGTTTTACATTTTCCTTCTAATAAATTCTTACAGACATCAGATGACAGTGTTTTAAAGACAGAAACATCCATCAGAAATTATGCATTTGCAATTAAAAGTAAATAAAATAATAAAAGCAAAACAAGACTTAATAAATCTTATTTCCCACAAATCCCCTTTCTCTTCTCAGAGCATGGCAGATCATTCCAGTTGTTCAGGACGGGATTTTCAGGCATCAGTTCAATACAGTCCTCAATTCCCCTTTCGTCATTTGGTTCACCTCTGAGCCAAAACCTGGATAATATGTATTTTTAGTTACTAGGACCCCATATTAAATTGTAACAGCCCCAAAGTTTTATTCAGCAACCAAGCAATAAGAATAATTATTTACAATTATTATTTAGGCAGAAAGCAATTAAAAAATAAAAGGCATTAGACCAGTTTTTTTCAGGATTCAGTTCAATACAGTCCTCATTTCATGAATTATTAAAGGATTAGTTCACTTTCAAATGAAAATTACCCCAAACTTTACTCACCCTCAAGCCATCCTAGGTGTATATGACTTTCTTTGTAGAAATATTAATAAATATCCTGACGCATCCGAGCTTTATAATGGCAGTAAGGATTACCAAATGAGTATGAGCTGAAGAAAGTGTCTCCATCCACATCCATCCATCATAAACATATTCCACACGGCTCCAGAAGGTTAATAAAGGCCTTCTGAAGTGAAGCGATGCGTTTGTGTAAAAAAATATCCATATTTAACAAGTTATAAAGTAAAATATCTAGCTTCCGCCAGACCGGCTTCTGTATTCAAATTACAGAAAAAAACGGTACGGGCGTCGCATCAGTTCCGTAAGTTGAATAGGGAAGGCGTAGGATGTACAGGATGTATTCTTTTTGAAGAATACTGAAGGCGGTCTTTTACTTCATAACTTGTTAAATATGGATATTTTTTTTTACAGAAACGCATCGCTTCACTTCAGATGCCCTTTATTAACCCTCTGGAGCCGCGTGGAATATGTTTATGATGAATGGATGTGGATGGAGACATTTTATTCAGCTCATACTCGTTTGGTAATGCTTACTGCCATTATAAAGCTCCAATGCGTCAGGATAGTTATTAATATTTCTATGATTGTGTTCATCAAAAATAAGAAGGTCATATTCAACTAGGATGGCTTGAGGGTGAATAAAGCTTGGGGTAATTTTCATCTGAAAGTGAACTAATCCTTTAAGCTCACCTGTGTACTAAAACCTGAATAAAATGTGCCAGATTTTTAGTTTGAATCTGAAAATTTTAGTATATAAATATTTGTGTGTGTGTATGTGTGTGCGTGTATGTTTGTGTGAGTTTGTAACAGAGCGCACAATTAAAGGGACTTCAAAATTAACAGTTTTTATTAAATCCAGGCCAGGAGAATCGCAGGAGAACAGGAAAACACATTGACGAGACAGGACAAAGAACTGAACAAAACAGGGAGAACATATACCAGACTAAACATCTAATGAGGTAATTAATGAACAACAGGTGAACTGAATGAAAATGACTTGGAAACTAAGTCAACTTAGGATGACCGGAACAAACGGTCACAGTTCTTCTTGGTTAAAGGGATAGTTCACACAAAAATGAAAATTCAGTCATCATTTACTCCCCCTCAAGTTGTTCCAAACCTGTATGAATTGCTTTGTTCTGCTGAACACAAAGGAAGATATTTGGAAGAATGTTTGTAACCAAGCAGATCTCGCCCACCATTGACTGCCATAGTATTTTTATGGTAGTCAATGGTGGGCGAGATCTGCTTGGTTACAAACAATCTTCCAAATATCTTCCTTTGTGTACAGCAGAACAAAGAAAATGATACAGGTTTGGAACAACTTGAGGGGGAGTAAATGATGACTGAATTTTCATTTTTGGGTGAACTATCCCTTTAAACAGGCACAGGAGGCAAAAGTCCAGAGAAGGTCTCTTTAATTACTGGACTCTGGTGAGGGGCTGGAGCCATCAAGGACTGTTTCTCTTTCCTCAGCCTCCTCCTCTGGGCTGAGGTCAAATGGGGCATTGGGGCCTTAGCAGTCTCTGAACTCTGGAGTGGATTCTGGGGCTGGAATGGCCTTTGGAGTGGATAAAATGGTCCCAATGTCCAGGGATATGGAGTGTTTGGTTGCAGATTTGGGGTGAGTTGGAGGGCCCACACGCTTTCAAGATGGGACTGGAAGAGAGTTGTTATATCATCCAGTCCCATCTGGAAGGAAGCATTGATCATTGTATTGCTCCAACACACCAGAAGGGATAATTCCAAAACTTCTCCACATACCACTCCAGAGGAATGACCATCTTACCAGAGGTAAAGGAGACAATCTTCAGCCCTTTCCATTCTTGGGGTCTGATGTTCTGTCACAGTTTCTTTCTTTTTTTTTTGGTTAAACAGCCACGGGAGTCAAAGGTCCAGGGAACTTACAAGAACTTAACACGACTAACACCAGACCAAGTAAGACTAGAAACTACCAGAATATAAAGAGACATAACTAAATAATGCACACCTGAACTGAGGACTCTAAGTAATCTGTAACCAAGGAGACAAACAGGCAGAGCACAGAGGAGAAGAGAACCAATTAAACATCTAGAAAACTGATCATAGACGAAAACAGAAAACAGAACATCAAAATGGATAAAAAAACAAAAAATCAAAATTTAAACAAACTGAAAACATGACAAACACACAGAACAAAACAATCTTTTCACTGAGGTTGTTGTCATGATTGTGTTTGTTGAACAGCTGTATCTTATTTATGAAGGTTGTGATGATCTAATTTTTAAATGAGAATAAAGGGCTGTTTACACTGTTTCAATGGAAAACAGAATTTTTTTATGCGTTTTGGCTGTTCGTTTCGACAACGGCATTTTGGGGGCCTGAAAACGGCAGCTTTTGATAATGGGTTTCAAAGTGCAAGGTTTTGAAAATGATGCCACTTTTGTCTCTATGTAAACAACAAAAATGTGAATTTGTGAAAACTGTGATGTCGTGTGCATGTATGTGTTCACAAGATGTTTCTTGACAAAGTAACATCGCCAGCTACTGGCCTGTCATGCATAATACATATAGTCATTTTCACAGATCCATGTGAACGAGGATCGTGTTGACAACATTGTCGTTTGTTTTTAGTAGATCATTTTCCTCAAAAGGACTTTTACAAATACATCCACAGTGGTTTTCTGGGAGTGTTTTGTCACTTACCCTTGTTTCAGTGGTGAATTATCCACCCATTTCATGTTGCCCTCCTTCTCGATGTCAGTCAAACCAATCCACGCTCTCTCCTTGAATGATGTTATGAGCCTCTGTATGTGAATAAATACAGGAATAAGTGTGATTCCTCTCATTCATGAACAGACACTCACACAAACTCACCTGCTTCTCTTCAGTGTTGATAATGACCAGATCAGCTCCTCGATCCCTGCAGTACTGCCTGCTGTCAGACCAGCTCTTCAACTCACTGGATATGAAAAAAAACCCTGGACGACACAGATTTTTGTCCATAAACACTTTTCAAAAATGTATACACTAGAAAAAAATAAACTTTAGACAGATTCATATTAACCTCGTTTAGATACTTCTCTCAGTTCCTCATTCAAATATGTGACGTTGCTTTCTAACTCCATTTTCTTCCGATTCAGAGAGTTGAAGCTGCTCTTCAGTTGGTCTTTTTCATTCATTAGTTCAGTGTAATTTTCCTGTAAGCTGCTGATGGTCTGATTGAACTTTTCAGCTGTGTTCTTATAACTCTTGAACAGAGATTCTCTCTCTGCTGTGTTGGAGATGTGCTGCACTATGATGAAGACCAGCAGAAGAACACAAATGAGCCCGAGACACGGTGTCATCAACACCAAACGTCTGCTTCCTCCTGACAAACAGAGAGAAATCACACAAATATCAGTGAATACCCTTCATATTATAAAAAAAAAATAAGTTTAAAATCAACATTTTTAGGCAATCTACCTAGATAATACTATAGATAGAGCTTTTATATGTATTTTTTTAATACATTAAATATAAAAGTAGAAACATATTGTTCTTAGGAATAATTTAATATTTGAAATTGTACATGACACTTCCTCAAACAGTGAACAATACCATCTATGACACCATTTCTGCTTTTTAGTAATTTTCTGCTTACTGCGCTTTCGATCTTCTCCTTCATCCTGGCTGTGATTCAGTGTTCGAGGTCCAGTTGTGTCCTCAGTTTTTCTGCATTCAACATTTACATAAATGTCCTCTAAATCCATTATCTGCTGTGTCTGGCTCGGAAAATACGTCTTCACAGATGAGGTGGGGTACTCAGAATGAAATAGCAAATATACAATAGTGATAAACTCTCACAGGAAGTGGTTTCATTTCACACTGGCCTTTGCTAAGAATAAAGACTTTCAGTCCAACTTACAGACCCATATGACTATGTTTTTTTTTGTACTCTATTATTTTATTAGCTTAGTAAGCTTGCTGCCACCACCTTTAATTCTTAAGCCAGTATGATCTGGCACCAGGAGGCAACACACCACCATGAGGGGACTACAAGGACAGGCTAAAACACAACCTTAACCACCTTAGGGCTACAGTGTACTACATGAATCCACTCACTCTCTAGGTGACAATTTCAAAACTCATTCACAGATTCCCTTATGGAAAGAAAATATATTTCCCTATATATGAATGATCAGTATATTACATGATTTAACAGTATATTTGAAAATATACAGAAAAATATATTGCGTAAATATATTACAATATATTGAATAATACATAAGGAATTGCTGCTTTTCATATACTGAAAAATATGTGATAATATATTTACTAATATATCTGTTACAATCACAGAAGTGCAGAAACACTGGACGTATAAAAGTAAGGTGTTTATTTTCACAACCAGATGAACAACACTTAAGCAGGTGAGTGAATGGTAAATCTTCAGGTGAATGGTGATAAATGGAATGGTAATACTGTCCTTTGTTTTGTAGGTGAAGGAGGAAGGCTGAATGCAGGTTTCCAGACACAACAACGGAGCTGGACTTCACACACAAAGACAAAGCACACAGGAGGAGAACAGGAGACAAACTGGAGACAGGTAAGTAATCCAACGGAGTCCTTGAGGTAAGCATACAGGTAAGATGCTAACGAGACCAGACAATGAGCGTGTGTGAAAGAGAGTCCTTTATACTGCTGGTGATGAGTGTGCTGATGACGTGCAGGTGTGCGTGATTAGTATTCTAGTGACTGGGTGCACTGTGATTGGGTGACGGTGGAGCCTGGCGTTTCTGTGACAGTACCCTCCCCTTGGCAGCACTTGGTAGGCAGCGCCGTCTTCAAGGATGAGAGGAAGGGGGGGTTCCGTGTCATCGCCAGGCTCTGTGGAAACAGAAACAGAGGGGTGGTGAGGTTTGAGGAGTGAAACATGGAAGGTAGGATGAATTCTGTACTCAGGGGGGGAGCTGGAGTTGATAAGTGACAGGATTGATCTGCTTCACAATTGTAAAGGGGCCAATGGATCTGGGACTTAACTTCCTGCACGGCAGACGCAGCTTGATGTCCCTGGTGGACAGCCAGACCTTCTGTCCTGGCTGGTAGCTGGGAGCGTTGGAATGACGAAGGTCGGCTGTCAACCTGCGTCTGGGCAGTGCCCGTTGGAGTTGGTGATAAGCAGAGTCCCAGACCCTCTCACTCTCTCGGAACCAGTAGTCGACAGCAGGAACATCCGATGGTTCCCCTGACCAGGGGAACAGTGGGGGTTGGTATCAGAGTACGCACTGGAAGGGTGTGAGACCAGTGGTGGATTGCCGCAGGGAATTCTGTGCGTACTCGGCCCAACCCAGGAACTGGTTCCAAGAGTCCTGGTGGCCGTGACAGAAGGTACGGAGGAAGCGACCAATCTCCTGGATCTTCCGCTCCGTCTGCCCGTTCGTCTGAGGGTGGTATCCAGACGAGAGGCTTACGGTCACACCTAGGAGAGAGAAGAAGGCTTTCCATACTCTGGAGATGAATTGGGGCCCTCTATCTGACACGATGTTCGGCCATGCTCCGGGAGTAAATGAGGATGTCGTCGATGTATACCAGGACTGACTTGTGCAGGAACGAACTCCCGGAGCACCTCGTGGATGAAATCCTGGAATACGGAGGGGGTGTTGACCTATCCATACGGCATGACGAGATATTCATAGTGGCCAGTAGGGGTCACAAAGGCAGTCTTCCACTCGTCCCCCTCATGTATCCGGATGAGGTTGTAAGTGCTGCGGAGGTCCAACTTGAAGAAAACAGTGGCACCACGGAGATGTTCCAGAGCAGCCGGGACGAGAGGAAGGGGATAACGGAACTTGACAGTAATCTTGTTGAGGGACTGGTAATCGATGCAAGGCCGCAAGCCTCCGTCCTTCTTAGCCACGAAGAAAAAGCTCGAAGCAGCAGGGGAAGTAGACGGGCGGATGTAACCTTGCTCCAAAGCCTCCTTGATGTATTCCTCCATGGCCTTCTCCTCCAGTAGTGACAGTGGGTAGATCTTTCCTCGGGGCACTGGCTCACCCGGAAGCAGATCGATGGCAGAGTCCCATGGCCGATGTGGAGGCAGCTTAGAGGCTCTTTTCGGACAGAAGACGTCACTGAAGTGGGCATTGCACGGTGGAATGTCCACAGACCGCTTCTCGACAGGGCTCTCGATGGAGGTGGCACAGAGGGAGAGATGCATGGAGCGTGGAGAAGATGGTTGAGGTAGGGTCGAGAAGCAGGTCTGGAAGCAGTTGTTGCCCCACTTCAGGATCTCACCGGTTTTCCAAGAGATGACAGGATTGTGCTGCTCCAACCATGGGCACCCTAGGATCACGTCAGCGGTGGACTCCTCCAGAACCAGCAGATGGAGTTGTTCAATGTGAAGGATACCAACTTGAAGTTGAATGGGTCCGACAATATGACTGACTTTTCTTCGACAGAAGGGCCTTACAGTTATTGAATGGATCTGGTATGTGGACGGCATGTTAGCTGTCTTGAGCTTGAGCTGGCAGCAGAGGGCGCCGGAGATGAAACTGCATACGAGTGGCGAAGCGTATAGACAGCTGGATGAAGTGTTCGAGCCCGATGGTGTCCTCGTATGCAGCGAGATGCAACCGCACACGTGGATTCAATCCTTGATGATAGGTGGTGAGAAGAGATTGTTCGTTCCATCCACTTGCAGCTGCAAGCGTCCTAAACTGCTGTCCTTTATACTACTGGTGATGAGTGTGCTGATGACGTGCAGGTGTGTGTGATTAGTATTCTGGTGACTGGGTGCGCTGTGATTGGGTGACGGTGGAGCCTGGCGTTTCTGTGACAATATCATAATGTATATAATTTTATATTCAGTAACATACTTCATAATATATAGATTTATATGTGATCAGATATGGAACGGCATGAATAATATATTGCAGATATATTTAGTCATGCAGTATAAACACATATATGGTAAAATATATTGTGTAACACATTTCTTATATTTTATAATTATTTACATTTTACATGTTTCATATTTTCAAGTTAACAAAAGCACACTTGCATGTACTAAAGTTTCTACCAAAAAGACTATCACTGTGCTATAGTGTGTACAGCTGTTATTTTTTAAATAAACTTATTATAGTCTTAATGGTGTTCCAAATGGACTCAAACACCATTAAACAGACCAAACTGGACCTTTGTATTGATGATGCAGGAAAAGATTTAGCAAGTAAATCTAATGTTCCTATTTTTCTCTGATCACTTAAGTCTGCTGCTCCCTGCTGGACTGAAGGAAAGCCACAGCTCAATAAAGCAGCAACATAATGAAATTTGAAATAAAAATAAAAATGCTGTGAAAATAATGTTAATTGATCATTTTATTCAAAGAGAAAGTTTCATAGACACAGATTATCAGAAATTATCCATGATTCCATAAAATAATACAAGCAGAAAAATCAGTTAAAGGGATATTTCTCTAAAAAATGAAAATAATCCCGGGATTTACTCACCCTCAAGCCATCCTAGGTGTATATGACTCTTCTTTCAGACGAACACAATCCGAGATATATTTAAAAAATATTCTTAGTCCTCCAAAGTTTATAACGGTTTTGAATGGTAGGCCAAATCCTGAAGACAGAAAAAATGCATCCATCCATAAAAAAAAGTAATCCAAATGACTCAGGAGGGTTAATAAAGGTCTTTTTGAAGTGAAGGGATGCGGTTTTGTAAGAAAAATATCCACATTTAAAACTTTATAAAAATAACTAGCTTCCGGCAGATGACCGTACGCATACTGCGCACGTCAATTTGGGCAGAAGAGCAACCTTTGACTTGACGCGATGACGCAATGACGAACGCAGAGGCGCAGAGTAGAGATCAAAACAAAACACTGGTCACAAATTAGAAGTTTAAAACGAGAAATTTTAAAGAGAAATGTCGGATGATTTCGATATAAGAGGAGCTTGAGTTTGTTGCCCAGCTGTATTTGTTTGAACCGCGAGAGGCGTCTAAGCTTATATCACTCCTACATGCTGCGTCATACATCGCGTCAGGGGTTACTCAAGTTGATTTGCGCATTCTGCATGCGGTCGTTCGCCGGAAGCTAGTTGTCTGAATATATAAAGTTTTAATTATAGATATTTTTCTTACAAAAACATCCCTTTGCTTCAAAAAGACCTTTATTAACCCTCGGGAGTCGTATGGATTCTTTTTTTTAATGGATGGATGCATTTTTTCTGTCTTCAGTATTTGGCCTACCATTCACAACCATTATAAACCTTAAAGGACTAAGGATATTTTTAAATATATCTCGGACTGTGTTCGTCTGAAAGAATTTAGTCATATACACTTATGATGGCTTGAGGGTGAGTAAATCATGAGAAATTTTTCATTTTTGGGTGAACTATCCCTTTAATCCACAGACCATATACATATTTCAGAAAAATATGAGAAACATTAGTTCTACTCTTTTAACAGATTACAGCTTAATAGCCAATCTTAATTTTGAAAATTACATAAAATGCTGAAAAAATTAAAGCATATTTTGTTTTGTGTGTGACAACAGTTTTGCTTACAGAAATGAGCAGAAATTAAAATATGAAGCCCAAAAACAATTTTACAATTACTCAGGATGTCTTCAGTTATGTGTTACAGGAGCAAGAAAACAACAGTCTTATATTTTTCTTCTTAAAGCTGCAATCCGGCATTTTTCCTCTTTGTCACCATCTCTGTTTGAAACTTGCGATTGCAGTCATAATGCGGAATTGTTATTTTTAAGTGTGTATCGTTAAGACTCTTCAGTGGATGAATCTAATGTTTGCTGTTAATCACTACACCAGTGTGGATACTGTACTTCAGAATCACAGATTCTATGTCTTGAAAGTATGACCAAAATAAGAATTTTCACTGGAAAATATCAGCTGAACAAGTAAGTAACATTTCTGCTACTTTTGTTCTGACCAACTGAGGAAAAAAGCATCAGGCTTACAATAAATCGTGCTGCCAATGGTGATTAAATCTAACGATCGTTTAGCTCGGATCACGCCAAATTATTATTACTGTTATACTTTGTTCTCAAAATGTTAATGTTAACAATATCACCATTGCGTGACTATGTGTGTTCAGTGTGTATTAGCGTTACCTGTAGATTTCAATTTCTGTAGCCACTCCGCAGTCCGAAGTCTTTTGCTTTTGACTACGGGTGAATCTCCAGTTGTCACTAATGATTGTCATTTGGACCTTTCTGGATTACAATCCGCCATCAAAATTATAAGTTTAATTATTTCAGTGAATTGAGCTCAGATAAGGAGATAGTTTTGAACACTGGCTGGATATGTACTTGCTCAAAAATAGATTTTGGATAAATTTTAAACAAAAAAAGTTACGGATTGTAGCTTTAATACTCGATATTGGAAAACACATACAATTTAAAAAAAAAAAAAAAAACAACAAACAAAAAACATTAAATCATTCATGCTTATTTTAAGAAATTAGTTTTGATTACAGGAACCTTCACTACATATGCAATAAAAAGAAATTTAAGCTAAAAAAAGAATACAAGTCAAAGCTTTATTAAATATAATGATGAAGGAACAGATGTTAAGTTTCACAAACCCATTTGCTAGCGTCTGTGCATGAAAGATCATTCCAGTTGTTCACACTGTCTCTTGTAGGCATCAGTACAACACAGTCCTCGTTTGTACCACGAAAGCTATTCGGCTCACCTGTGGACCAAAACCTGAAAAAAATGGGTCAAATTCAGTTCCGGTACATAATTTAATATAAATATTCAGAAAGCAAATACAAGACATGTTTACAAACAAATGTGTAGAGAACACAGTGGTTTTCTGTGAGTGTTTTTGCATTTACCCTTGATTCAGTGGTGAATTATCCACCCATTTCCAAGTGCCCTCGTTCTCATTGTCAGTCAAACCAATCCACACATTGTCCTTAATAAATGAAGATATGTGGCGCTGTGTGTAAAATAAATCAATCAATCAATAAACAAAAATAATAATAAGTGTGACTCCTCATTCTTTTCTTTAACATAAAATGCAACTCCTGACCATAAATTTAGGTGGAGCAGATTCTGGGTGTCATTGTAGGCTATAAGCCCTTAAGTTTTACATTGAAATGACTGAACACATGCAAAACACTTTTGTCAGAGGTCTAGTGACCTTGCATAATTCAGCCTGAGGCGCTGTTGATTGGCATGCTGTAAACCTTGGCGACCTATTCATCATTAGTTGAGTTTAGATCTACAGACAAGAAACAGAACTAGGTCAAGCTCCACCCATATGATCCATTTGGCTCTGCAGTGAGCATCACTTGACTGTTTACAGATCAGCCCAAACCAGGAGTAGGCAACGTCGGTCCTTGAGAGCCGTCACCCTGCAGAGTTTAGCTCCAACCCTAATCAAACACACCTGAACAAGCCAATCGATATCTTCAGGATTACTAAGGGGATTACTAACTGGCAAAATCCACTGGACTAAATATTGACTCCTGTTCTGGTTTTGTTTGTCACTGAACTCACCTGCTTCTCTTCAGTGTTGATAATGGCCAGATCACCACCATGATCCCTGCAGTACTGCCTGCTGTCAGACCAGCTCTTCAACTCACTAGATGTGGAAAAAAAAACTGGACCACACAGAAGCACACACCTTTTAAAATGGTGTACATGAAAGACAATGAAGAAAGTGCTTAAACACAAAATCAGATGTATACTAACATCGTTTAGATGATTTTTTGTTTAATTCATTACTCAGAGACGTGACTCTGTTTTCTAACTCCAGTTTCTGCTGATTCAAAGAATCAAAACTTCTCTGTAACTGGCTTTTCTCAGCAGTGAGATCATTGACTCTGGTCTCCAGCTCCAGTTTCTTCTGACTCAAAGAGTCAACGCTTCCTTGTAACTGGCTTTTTTCTGTAGTGAGATTATTAACTCTGTTCTCTAGCTCCAGTTTCTTCTGCATCACAAAGTTGAAGATGTCCTGTAGTTGGTCTTTTTCAATCATTAGATCAGTGTAATTGTCCTGTAAGATGATGATAGTCTGATTGAACTCTTGGACTGTGTTCTTGTAACTCTTTATCAGGTCTTTGTCTGCTTTGATTATAAAGTATTGCACTACTGCCATACTGCAGGCGACCAGCAGAAGAGCACAAATGATCCCAAGACACACAGTCAGCAACACCAAACATCTGCTTCCTCCTGACAAACAGGGCAAAAACACACAGATACCAAACAGTTTTCATTAGAAGTTTCAGTTTCTCAAAAATTATTGCGGCATTATCAACACAATGTCTACTTCAAAATAAAATTTCAGCTTACTGCACATTCGAGGTTTTCTTTCATCCTGTGTTGGAGGTCCAGTTGTGCCCTCAGTATTCCTGTTTTCAGAAGTTATGTTATATCTGCCAAATTTCATAATTTTTGCTCTTTGTCACAGTCTTACAATACACTAGCCTGTGTTCACAGATGAGCTGTGGTCTCTACATTGACTTATGTTCTTTAAAAAATCTACCCGTTTTCAGATATTAAATACACATTGGTGACATCAGAATATTTGCATAGATATTTGCTTCAGTTTAAAATATAGCTGAAAAAGGCACAAGGAAAGATAACATACAACTAATCTTTAGAGGTTATAATTCAAAGCCTATCAGCTTTCAGCATTAGATTTTATAAGTGCATCATTTAAACAGCTTGTAAACAATAAGTGAAGAGAAACTTTCAAATTTAGCCAAAGACATTAGTGAAGGATCCGAAAATAAGGATCTAAAAATAAGAATGTAAACAAAAGGGAGTCATGTAAACATGCATATAAAAGCAATGTTATCATGACTATCTCTTCCCTGAGCATGAGAGATTTGCATCTGAGTCATTTGGCTCACCTTTTCAGGAATGCCGTATAGGGGCTTTTTCTTTGATCTACATGTCTTATTATAGATCAGTGTGCTTCCATCAACTCACTAAAAATCAATGTATGTCAAGTTCAGAAGATGTCAGATGTCACAGGCTTAGATCAAATCAACTGAAATAAAAGAAGACATTAAATCTCTCAAGAGCAGAGGAGGATTAAACAACTCCACAAACAGCATTACCAGCTTCACTTATTACTAACCAGGGGTGCGTTTCCCAAAGCGAACTATGGTCACAAGTTCCGTCGTTACCAATAGAGTTCAATGGGACTTGAGACCATGGTTCACCAACTATGCTTTCGGGAAACGCACACCAGACTGACTTTATTTCTGTCACATGTGTACAGAAGCTCTTACTGAGAATTAACAGAGGTTTAGATGTTAATGTTTTGTTTGTTATTACCATAATAGTGATCAGTATTTGCTTTAGTTGGGTTCTTGACTCTTGACTTTTTAACATTATAATTTCTCTGGGTGCTGTAACTATGTTTGTAAGACACATTTGTTATGCTAATTACAATATTGAAATAAAAATGTAAAGCCTGTAAAAATACTAGAAATTGTGAAAATATCCTAAATGCGAATCATGAAAAAAGTGCACATTTCATTTATCTTTTGGTTGCTTGACTGGTTTCTTATAAAAGTCCAGAAATTCATCAAGTTTTTTTGTCAGGTGTCTTTTTTTAATTATATGATAGTTATGACAACTTTGAGTGAATTTATGTTCAACCAACAAGCAACACTGAGTTAGAGGAACTTAATAATTTGTAGCATAAACACAATTTTTTTAATTGATTACACAATAAAAAAAAAAAACTACCAGAGTTGTAGCTATCATAGCACATTCTAACATAACTTGCTTAACATATTTAATTAATGAACAAGAAAATATTACTTGTCACTGGCGCAGACATTACTTATAGAGTCAATGTAGTGTTGTAGTGTAGAATCTCTTCAACACAATGGTAGCCACAAAAACTTCAACATTACAAAAACTCTTCTAAATGTCAAACAGAACAACATTAAACACTAACAGGTCTTTCCCTTTACTAAAAACAAAGAAATTAACACTTAATTTCAACATTTATTCTCCTTATCCAGTCCTATGCAAAGCATGCTGGGGGCTAGAAATCCACTGCCTATAAGTTATCAAGACAATTTCATTAAGTTACTACAACTTAATAATAATAAAAAAGCCAATTAACGCAGAAACTTGAGTTTAAATCACAAACGATATTAAGTTGATGTAATGATCAACATTATTGTGTCAACAGAACTCCACAAAATAATTTTTACAACTTAAAAGGTTTAATTAAAACGATAAATTAGAATTTTTAACTTGCAATCATGCATTTATTTAAGTTGTGGCAACAGGTCCCCTGAATTACTTTTTAGAGTGTGGAACACAAGAACAAGCAGTAATCTCAGACAGTTTAATCCAGATATTTTAATCCAATCCACAAATTCATTGAAGAACCAAATTAGCCAGAGTTCAGTTATCACAACTTCTGGCATCTGTCAAATCATCTCCGATGTATTAAAGGGGTCATGAATTGAGAAATCAATTCTTTGAGCTCTTGACATATAACAGGTCATCATACTACAAGAATCTGCTAGAATCAGACTATTTTTTCATTTCTCAATCAGATTTCAGAATACCTTGCATATATGCACAGATAATGTCAAAAGTTATTAAGGTTGAAACAAAAATATCTACTAATTGATAGAAAAACACCAGATGTTTCTGTTCCTTTCTGATCACTTAAATCTTTGCTGCATCCTGCTGGACAGGAAGAAATCTCTCCATTATGCAATGAAGCAGATACACAAGAATGAAAAGTGAAAAAAAAAAAAAAAAAAAAAAAAAATGCAACTTTACTAAGGTAATGATGGTGTTTTGGTATCTTACTGTGATACTTTATTGAAGTATTTTACTGTGATTTTACTGTGACCTCAGCACTTCAGACAAACAAATGAGATGCAAGATAACAGCTAGAATAAGATCATATTAAGTTGCTTATAATGACATGATTAAATCAGAGTTTGGGTGTCCCAGATCACCCTAATTCACACTGTGAGAAACTGGATGTTGTGAGTTTATTATAGCATATAAGAAAATTATGAGATTTCCTTTCATCTCAATATCTACTCTTGGATATTTGTACATCACACAAAATTATGACAATTATAAAAACAAAATTGATATCATGAAAGCGTTTTATATAAAATGAAGGCAGAAACCTCAAGTGAAAGTGCAGAAAAGTAAAAGTTTATTTATAGGAAGTTGCTTTGCTTGTGGTTGTTGTGTAAGAGGTGTGTTTCAGATATTTCCTGATGGTTGTGATTTGAATATTAAACAAATAAATACACAGTGCTTTTTATCACTTACCCTTGTTTCAGTGGTGAATTATCCACCCATTTCATGCTGCCCTCGTTCTCAACGTCAAACCAATTCACACTCTTACGTCACCCTTGATGAATGAAGTTATGAACCTATGTGTGTGAATAAAAATAGGAAATTCATGAACAGACACTCACACAAAAGCCGCTTTTCCACCATCGGGCTGAATGGTTCTCATTGAGTGACGTTCCATTCTGTGCCGATCCGGGCCAGCGGTTACGGTTTTATTTTCCACTGTGGAGCTGATAACGGCAGCTCTTTGGAATGTAATACAAAAGTGTCAGTCGTTGCATTGGTAACGCAACAGTTTACTGATGATATGAGATGTAAATAATGACCGCATTATGAAGGATGATCAGATATTTCTTTAATTGTATTATTAATTTGTGTTTACGTTGCTCAGATAGAGCGCTTATGCTGCCTTCACGTGCTATGGGAAATTTGATAATTCCCACTTCTGAAGTCATGATTAAGAGCTGTGAGAGGATTCATGTGCAATTTTTACCTAGGAAACTCATATTTACGATAATTCTGAGAGCACATGAAGGCAGCATTAGCCAGCTACAGAGAAACTGGTAGCCAGGCAACAGACAAGTGACCAATCCTGAGTGGCGAAGTCACTTCACAGCACGATTCCAGAATTCCAGGCCGAGAAAGGTTTGTAATCATGCCATGCCATACCAGGCTCCAGTGGAAACACCCTTTTCACCCCTGATTTGTTTGCATGACACATTTTTTCCCAGAAAACAATAATTGAAATTTTACATAACATTTCTCATCTCTTCAAACATTAAAATGAAGGCAGAAACCTCAAGTGAAAGTGCAGAAAAGTAAAAGTTTATTTATAGGAAGTTGCTTTGCTTGTGGTTGTTGTGTAAGAGGTGTGTTTCAGATATTTCCTGATGGTTGTGATTTGAATATTAAACAAATAAATACACTGCTTTTTATCACTTACCCTTGTTTCAGTGGTGAATTATCCACCCATTTCATGTTGCCCTCGTTCTCAACGTCAGACAAACCAATCCACACTCTTACGTCACCCTTGATGAATGAAGTTATGAACGTATGTGTGTGAATAAAAACAGAAATAAGTGTGATTCTCTCATTCATGAACAGACACATCTTCAAACGAAAACAAATCTTCAAACGAAACGTTCTGCTTACTTTGCTTTCGACGATCTTCTCCTTCATCCTGTTGGCGAATCTGTTCGAGGTCCTGTTCTGCTAGTAATATTTCTGCACACATAAAAGGTTCCTGATTCCATTATTTGCTCTAACTTACAGTCTTACAGTACAGTATGTGTTCACAGAGGAGGTCTTTAGGATGTGTGCCGTGTTTTTAAATAGCGCTAAACCTACACAGGAAGTGGTTTCATTAGTTCAGACACAGATAATTCTAAATTTTGTTCCCACATTGAAGCTCTCTGTAGACTCACAATATAACTGCATATTTATTACACATTAATGTAGCCAGAGCAGATTTTCTTTTTCTCCAAATTCTTTTGAATGTTTGCAGCTACAAAAGACAACAAAAGGAATCTGTGGCCAGTCAAAAAGACTCAAAACCCTAAAACAGGCCTAACTGGAGCTTTTCAGTGGTGCACCTTGTTTCAGTGGTGAATTATCCACCCATTTCATGTTGCCCTCACTCTCTGTGTGTGAATAAAAACAGGAATAAGTGTGATTCCTCTCATTCATGAACAGACACTCACACAAACTCACCTGCTTCTCTTCAGTGTTGATAATGACCAGATCAGCTCCTCGATCCCTGCAGTACTGCCTGCTGTCAGACCAGCTCTTCAACTCACTGGATATGAAGAAAAAAAAAAAAAAAAAAGACCACACAGAGTTTTGTTCCCACATTGAAGCTCTCTGTAGACTCACAATATAACTGCATATTTATTACACATTAATGTTGCCAGAGCAGATTTTCTTTTTCTCCAAATTCTTTTGAATGTTTGCAGCTACAAAAGACAACAAAAGGAATCTGTGGCCAGTCAAAAAGACTCAAAACCCTAAAACAGGCCTAACTGGAGTTTTGTATTACCTGACAATTACCTGGAAGGGGGCATCACTGTGACACTAAGGGACAGAGAGGAAAACAGAACGAAACAGAGACTGGAATGATGCCTTCATTGTAAAACCTAACAGTGAAATTAATTAAATAAACATCCACAGCTCTCTGCCTGCTCCACTTTTCACAAAAATGTTAAGCTCTACTAACTTAAAAAATTAGTTAGTTTACTTAAATGATTTGAGTATTCTGAACTTATAAAGTTTCACAGTGCTCCTGTTCTGTCTTCATTGTTTTGTTCCAGTGATAGTTTTTGCTTAGTCTTATGTAACTTAATTACTTTGAGTTTTATGAACTTAAACCATTTAAGGCAATCGGTTTCCTCAAACCATTTAAGCAGCTATATAGTTGTTAAGACTTAGTTAGATTTGTTACCCAAATTCAAATTGAATGAGCTGGAATAAACTTAAAATATTTAAGTTGAGTTTACTCTAATGATTGACTAAACCAACTCTAAAATATAAGTGAATTTAACTTAATGTATATGAGTTTACAGTACTCATACTTTGGTTTTAATAAAAAAAAAAAAAAAAATAATAATAATAAATGGTTTGAGTTACCTCAAATGGTTTGAGTTACATTAACTTATCGGGTTTTACAGTGTATTAAACTTGAGTGGGTAACAATGTAAGAATGTAAATAAATTAACACCCCTTTAACTCTGAGTTGAGATCTGAAAGATTGAAGCTTTGAAAAGTGCAGAAAAGATTTATTTTTTCTTTTTTCTACAGAACCTGAAATGTCTTTGGTTGTGGTGCTTGTGTTTGTGAAATAGCGAGTCTTCTGCTGAGGGTTGTGATGGTCTAATTTTTAAATAAGAATAAAGCAGTAAAATAAATAAATACACATGCTGTGATTTTTAGCATTACCCTTGTTTCAGTGGTGAATTATCCACCCATTTCATGTTGCCCTCAGTCTCTGTGTGTGAATAAAAACAGGAATAAGTGTGATTCCTCTCATTCATGAACAGACACTCACACAAACTCACCTGCTTCTCTTCAGTGTTGATAATGACCAGATCAGCTCCTCGATCCCTGCAGTACTGTCTGCTGTCAGACCAGCTCTTCCTCTCACTGGATATGGAGAAAAAAAAAAAAAAAAAACCTGGACCACACAGAGTTTTGTACATAAACACTTTTTTAAATTGCATTTATAAAAAATATGGTACTTACACAAAAAATAGATTTATACTAACTTCGTTTAGTTCCTCACTCAAAGACGTGACTCTGGTCTCTAACTCTAGTCTTATTCTTCAGTTAATCTTTTTGTATGGTCTGATTGAACTCTTCAACTGTGTTCTTGTAACTCTTGAACAGAGATTCTCTCTCTGCTGTGGTGGAGATGTGCTGCACTATGATGAAGACCAGCAGAAGAACACAAATGATCCCGAGACTAACTGGACATTTGTATTCATGGCAATTAACTGGAAGGGAATTAATTTTTTAATTGCACTACTGTGATGCTCATGACAGAGAGGATGATGATCAGAAGAACTGATACACTGAATTAATGCCTTCAAGTTTACATCTATTAAACACATACTGTAGATAAGAGAGCAATAACCTGCAAGAGAAGGATCCTTTTGGATTAATTAATGTAAACATGGTCAGTTTTGTCCTAAGTGAAAGTAACAAGTCACTGAAAAGTCTGGTGTGATTTTAACATTGTCAAATTTAGTTGTAAAAAATCCCCTCATCATTAAATACTTATATCAAACTACAACAAAAAAATTAACAGCCCAAAAAAATTGCCAAAAAAAGAAACTGGCAATACCTTTAATGCTCATAACACTTTCAAATTACAAGACACTAATCAATTTAACCGGGACGTCTGTGCCAACTCAGCTCCATTTATCATTTAACATTTACCATTTCTTCTTTGGCATCTGTAAACACATCTACTATTAAACCCATTTATTGCCTACGAAAATATTTGAACTTGAATTATTGCTAATGCAAGACAAAAATGTATCGCAACAGAACAAAACAACATGAATTATTATATTTATAGTCTACATAAACTCGAAATCTTCCACCATCTAGGTTTCAAACAAACAGCCTGTGTCACATGCTCAAAAATGGTAAATGTATTTCTTTGAAGTGAGCATGTACCCTTTGTGGTTATGTTGCTCACTTTCACTTTCATTTGGAACCACCATTATTCAAGTGGCATCGCCTTCCCGCGGGGAGCCTATTAAAGGTGCGCAGATGCCATTCAGAATACACCATTAGTTTGTAATCGGTCATGCAGTTCTCTGAAAACTGTAAACTACAATTATTGTTTAAAAATAGAATTATATAATTGTCAAAGATACTTTCTTAAGTGTAAGTAGAAGTGCTTGAACTTTAAACAACAAAATGTTGGATCTGATGTTTCTCTTCCTCTCTGAGGATCGCTTTAGTAGAATAAATGGCTCTCTACTGCACTCCGCTGGGCTGGAGGAAATCTCTCGCCATAAACATGCATCATATACAACATAGTAAATGTAAGAACGAAATATGAAATAAAAAAGAGCTTTGGTAATAATGGTTATTGACCATTTTATTGTATTTACATTATACTGACCATTTAAAAAGAAAGCAATTCAACCCAAAATTTCAAAGACAGTCAATATCAGCACAATAGGATGAATTATTGCAATCTGGGACACTTTAGACTTCTGTAGTTTACTGGCTCATTATAACAGCTAGAATAAGGTCATATAGACATAGATCTGCTTGTGATGGAGCAAGACATGAACACATCAGAGGTTTGGAGTCCCAGATTACCCAGTTCACCCTGCTTATAAGTTTATTAAAGCACTAAATTTTTTTTTGACAGTTTTACATTTTTCTTTTTTATGAATTTCAATTTGTGATTTTGTATGTTATATAAAATTGTAAAATTAAATTGATGCCAGTTTAAATAAAATTAAGAGATAGGAACCTCAATCAGAAAATTTATGATCACAATAAGATTGATTCCATAAAATAATACAGTTAACAACAAAACAATACGGGAAGAACCCTATTTCTCACAAATCCCTTTTCTCATCTCAGAGCATGGGAGATCATTCCAGTTCTGGATGGTGTGTGCAGGCAACATTTCGACACAGTCCTCATCTCCACCTGCATTATTTGGCTCACCTTCATACCAAAACCTGAATAACATGTGGCAAGAGTAAACAGTACAGAGCAAGAGCAAAAACTTAATCAAGAGAAGAGTTTTTTTTTTGTTGTTGTTGTTAAAAATCTTTGGTTTTGGTGTTTGTGGATGAGTTGTGTCTTCAGCTATTTTTAGAGGTTGTGATGGTCTCATGCTTAAAATACATTTGCACTGGTATTCTGTGAGTGTTTTGTCACTTACCCTTGTTTCAGTGGTGAATTATCCACCCATGTCATGTTGCCCTCATTCTCAATGTCAGACAAACCAATCCACACTCTTTCCTTGACTAATGAAGATATGGACTTCTGTGTGAATAAAAACAGGAATAAGAGTACATTTATACTGCAACGATGTACTAAAAATGAAAAAGTTTATCCTTTGCATTTTTCACGTGCAGGCAACAACATTGTCAAAATGATCCCCGTTAATACTGATCCACGAAAACAACTAAAATCCCAATATTATGCTGCCAGGCCAGTAGTTGGTGATGTCACTTTGTAAAGAAACACTATGTGCCTTACTGAACATGTAATACGCATGCGCATAACATCACCATGTTCATAAATTCACGTTTTTATAGTTTACACAAAGACGATTTTTCAAAAACTTGCACTTTAAAACTCGTTTTAAAAATTTTGCATTTTCAGGCCCCCATTGTCATGTAAATAAACGCCCAAACTGAATGAAAAGTTTCCCCTTTTTAGTTGAAAATGGTGTGTTGTGTAAAAACCCCCTATATTAATCTCATTCATGAACAGACACTCACAGAAACTCACCTGCTTCTCTTCAGAGTTGATAATGACCAGATCACCACCATGATCCCTGCAGTACTGCCTGCTGTCAGACCAGCTCTTCTCCTCATTGGATTTGAACAAACAAACAGGACCACACAGATTTCCTACAGAAACTTCACTTTTTAAAAATGGATAAAGATAATGAAAATTATGAGAAAAGAATCTACTTAAAAAAACAGATTTGTACTCACCTTTACGTTTTTCCTTCTCTAGCTCTTCACTTAAAGACGTGACATTTCTTTTTAACTCCTGTTCCTTCTGATTCAAAGAATCAACGTTTCTCTGTAACTGGCTTTTCTCAGCAGTGAGATCATTGATTCTGGTCTCCAGCTCCAGTTTCTTCTGACTCAAAGAGTTGAAGTTGTTCTTCAGTTTGTTTTTTTCAGTCATTAGATCAGTGTAATTGTCCTGTAATCTGTTGATGGTCTGATTGAACTTTTCAGCTGTGTTCTTGTAACTCTTGAACAGAGATTCTCTCTCTGCTGTGTTGGAGATGTGCTGCACTATGATGGAGACCAGCAGAAGAACACAAATGATCCCGAGACACGCTGTCATCAACACCAAACGTCTACTTCCTCCTGACAAACAGAAAGAAAACACACAATTATCAGTTAACAACTATTCACGCCATATTATTAGATATAACAATTCAAATCAACCTTTGTAAGTAATCCAGCATTGTTTTTAGATAAATAAAGAACGTTTAACGTTAAAGAGCGTTGCCAAAAAAAAAAAAATGAAAGAGTATGTTCTTTTATAATGACAAACATCGCTAAAATATGGAACATTTCATAGAAAATCAGAAACTATGAGACATTTTTTCACAGAACACGATTGAAAGTTTATGTAACATTTCCCATCCCCGCAAACATGAGCGACACCATCTTCAAACGAAACTTTCTGCTTACTTTGCTTTCGATCTTTTCCTTCATTCTGGAGGTGAATCTGTGTTCGAGGTCCTGTTCTGTTAGTAATATTTCTGCATACATAAAAGGTCCCTGATTCCATTATTTGCTCAAACTTACAGTCTTACAGTACAGTATGTGTTCACAGAGGAGGTCTTTAGGATGTGTGCCTTGTTTTTAAACAGTGCTAAACCTACACAGGAAGTGGTTTCATTAGTGCAGACACAGATAATTCTAGATTTCATTTTCATTCTAAAACACTCCTTAGACTCATACTACTCTATGATTGTATATATATTACATATTCAAACTCATATAATCAAAGCATAGTGGAGTTTTCCCTCTGATCAAGTTAGCAGCTACAATGGCTAACAAGAGGAATCTGTGATCAACCAAACTGACTCAAACACCCTAAAACAGGCCTTATTGGACCTGTGTGTTGATGACAATGAACTGGAAAGGGATGATGATTTGCATTGCTTTGGTGTTCAGGGACAGAGAGGATGATGGTATGAAATAGAGATAGTAGGATGATAACTTCCTGTTTGCAGTTAAACAAGTGGATGATAACAGGATATTCACATTTTCAAGTTCAAGATCAAGTTTATTTATAAAGCACATTTAAAATAACAAATGTTGAACCAAAGTGCTGTACAATTAGAAAAAATACAGTAAAAGAAACAGGAAAAAAAAATGAATTTGTTAAAAATGAACAGAGTAAGATAGCAAGAGAAGAAAATAACTTAACACAAACAAACACACACAAATACACATGAGACTCATTCAACCAAAACCTGTATACATCTCAAACAATACCATGGGCTGGGGAGAAAAGATGTGTCTTCAACCTAGATTTGAATGTGGACAATGTGGAAACCCAGATGATAAAAAATGTTAGTGGTGGTGAGATGAAGCCTCATGAAGCATTGAAGCTTTTCAGCCAAGTGGTTTAAAAAAAGGGTTCATTTCTCGAGGCTTAAATTTCCTCACAATACCACCTGGTGGCCAAAGAGTGTAAAACAAGCAGATATATTACAGATGACCTGATGTGATCTGATACACTGTATTTTGCACCAGTTAAGGCTTAGAAATAACAGTGAAGAAAAAATCGATTTCCACATAGACTAATCTATTTATATTAATATATTGTATTTTTTTCTGGTAGTATATAATGATTGTCTAACATAACAAATGTGTGTAAATCAATTTTTTGGTCATAATAGGCAAAACTAACCTCGATCACAATCACACATTTTGAGGGGATCCCATTGGTTTATATATCTGTCAAAATGACGTGCCAAGATGCTTTACATAAAAAGGAAACAAATACATAAAAAAAGAATGGAATGCATAAGAAATAAAAATAACAATAAAAGCAGAGAATACCCCTGTCTGGATGGAAGAGTCAGAGAGTTTCAGTTAGAGTATTTGTCAGGTAGCTGTGCATTTAAACTACCCTTGCAGACAAATCTTCCTGGAACCACCAGGGCTCAACTCAACTTTGTTGTCCATCAAAGTGGATCTAAATCGATCTTCCTTGTGCCGGAGGGATAACTGTAAAAATATTTATATTTGTCAGGTAGCTGTGCGTTTAAACAGTACCCTTACAGACAAATCTTCCTGGACTAGAGCTCCATCCAGGGATAACTCTATCTATTATGAGCTAACTCAACTTTGTTGTCTGTCAGAGTGGATCTACAGGGAACTATCCGTCAGAGCGGATCTAAATGGATCCTCCTGGAACCACCAGGGCTAACTCAAGACATTTTGTTGTCGGTCACAACGGATCTACCCAGAGCTATCTGTCAGAGCAGATCCAAACGGATCTTCCTCGTGCCAGAGAGAATACTGCTAACAAAATGTTTGTCAGGTAGCTGTGCAGACAAATCTTCCTGGAACCACCAGGGCTAACAGCACAAAGGCTTACTTCCTAATTCTCACTTCTAACTAGACAAGATTTAAAATGCATTAAAACAGTCAGGACTAAAAAAAAGGGGTTGAATAAAAGATTGATATAAAATGCATTGAAAACAAAAATACAAGAAAAACAATTAAAAGAATAAGAAGATGATACATATAAAATAAAGTTCAATCAGTTCGGACATAGCACAGTGCTCAATCAGTAAATGCACAGCTAAACAGATGTGTTTTAAAGTCTGGATTTCAATGCGACTACTTTGAGAACTTCATCTATGTTTCCAAATGCAATGACTTCAGTTTTGTCTTTGTTTAACTGATGATGATGCTGAGCTAGAAGTCTTCTCAGGACCCCTAAGTTTGTGCCAGGATGCTGAAAGTCTTTTTATTTAGCAAAGGTCCTCTGACTCCAACTGGTTCTCTCTCATCAAGACAACTTCTGCAAAGATCAACTGGAGACTCAACAAACTGCATCAGGACAGTTTTACTCAAATGGGCGAGACATGCAAGTATCAAACTGTAAGCAAATTAGCTCTAATTAATCATAACTCATTACAATTAACTATACATATTTGGATCAGTTAATCAAATTAACTTCACGTAACTGAATTAATATTACAATTAATTAATCTGTTCGGCCAGCGAACACTCAGTATTGATCATCTATCAACTCTTCAGAAAGGATATTTTCTGTGGCCACAGAAAAAGTAAAGCTTATTTACTGACATCAGTTCATAAGCAGATCAGAACCCAGCTAACAGAATTTTGTTATAAGAACGTTCTCTAAATATTCAGTGTTGGTTCTGGGAACATTAAAATCGTCCAGTTTTCTTGACGTTAGAGGAACGTTTTTATAAGGTATAATGTTCCTCAAACGTTCTTTCAACTTAATTTTGATCTAAAATTCAACATTCTAGGAACGTTGATTTGTAACATTCCAAAAACATGAAAATGTTCAGTTTCCTTAATGTTAGTAGAACGTTATTTGAAGGTTAGTATGATGTTCCTGAAACATTCTTTCAATCATTCAAACACCTGCTGTGAACAAGCACTGAAAGAAAGAGAAATAAGAACACAAACTACAACTTTCCTCAGCCACAGCCTTAGATGAACTGAAGATAAAAGACATTAAATCTCTGAAGATCTGATTAAACAACTCCACAAACAGCATTACCAGCTTCACTTATTACTAACCAGACTGACTTTATTTCTGTCACACGTCTACAGAAGTTTTGATGTTTCGTTTGAGGTCACCATCATGGAGGTTGGTGGTTTCTTTAGTTGAGCTCTTTACTATTATGGAATTTCTTTTTAAGCAGTAATTGCATGTTTTCAGAAAACATTCTTTATCTGCATTGATAAAGAAAATCAACATGTCTGTTTTAGTAACAGACAAGTGACTGCATTAAAATGGTTTAAACAACTTTCTTTTTTCTGTAATTGTTAACTTAAGAAATTGAAATGCTGTATCAAATCCAACCAATGTTAAAATATAATTTGCAGCACTGTCATTGTTAACTTTTTGTTTAAAACATTGTTTTGTGTCATTTATACATTCACAGACATCAACATTTGGCATATGAAACACAACAATGGTGACATGCTTCATGCCAGCATACAAAACACATTCATGGTTCCCAGCATGCATTGCAACATGAATAAATTATGCAGCTGAATTCTTTTTTTTGATTGTCACCATTGTTGAGGTTTGTATGATGAGTGCTGATGTCTAAGTGTGTCATTTTCAACTTCTAAGTAGTTTTGGACAATATTGCACAAATCACTTCAATGTTAAAAAAGATTTTTATCACATTCTTGAGTTTATTATTTCCTTTACACATAACAATTCAAAAAAAAAAAGAAAAAAATGATCAATTTAATGCAGTTGTTTGTCTGTCTTTATCAATGCAGAAAACGTCTGCAATTGGTGATAAAGAAGCAAGTCTCTAATAATCAAGGGTCAAGAGCTCAACTAAAGCAACCACCAACCTCCATGATGGTGACCTCAAACGAAACATCTAAACTTCTGTTAATTCTCAATAAGAACTTCTGTAGACGTGTTACAGAAATAAAGTCAGTCTGGTTAGTAATAAGTGAAGCTGGTAATGCTGTTTGTGGAGTTCATACTAACCTTTACATCATACTAACCTTTAAATAACATTCTACTAACATTAAGGAAACTGGACATGTTTATGTTCTTGGAATGTTACAAATCAACGTTCCTAGAATGTTGAATTTTAGATCAAAATTAAGTTGAAAGAACGTTTGAGGAACATTATACCTTATAAAAACGTTCCTCTAACGTCAAGAAAACAGGACGTTTTTTTACGTTCCCAGAACCAACACTGAACATTTAGAGAACGTTCTTATAACAAAATTCTGTTAGCTGAGAATCAACTTGCAAGAATGTGCACAAACGTTTTATTTAACTATGGTAGGAACGCATAACTAATTTAACAGACACATACACACATCATGCACACATAGGAAATGAGAGAGTGGAAGTGAATGAAACCATAGCTTAACAGAGGAGTGGAGCTATGAAAAGAGTAATTTAACAAACTGGAAGAACCATCACTATAGTTTCTCACTATAAAGCACCTTTGTTAACAAAGGGGTTCACAACTTCACTATTTATAGTTCAAATGCTGTTGAGGAGACTCAATGTAGCTGTAATGTAGCTGTCTGTGAAAGTAAATGATCTGCAAAGTTATGAAGCCGAAAGTGCACGATAAATAAATTGATTGTCTCTCAAAAAAAAAAAAAAATCCATTCTCACTTCCATGACGGCCACACGTCACTGGGCAACACATTAGCATAATGCTCGCCTATGTTCTATGACATAGACATGCATTCTATGACATGACATGCATCTGACAAGCAGCTTGACCCGCCCACAAAAACTGTAGTATTTCCGTGTGGTTTACATCATGTTGACAAGATGCACGAGGCTGAATCCAGCTTCTTTCCCCCCTTCTGGTCTATGTATCCCTGCCTCTGCTGAATTATTTTTATTCCCGGGTGATGCTACTCCACAAACCACCAACAGAGCATATAAAATACCAAAAATAAATATATATATATATAAATATATTTTTAAACATCGCCAAGTAAAACGCTGCGTTTATAGAGAGCTGTCTCTTTACGACCACAACAAATGGGACACTTTACAGAGCACCAGGCGCAAGTCAAACGAGCGTGCAGGTGCAGGTGACAACGAGGGAGCTTAAGTTAAACAACAGTGAATCGCGGTCAGATGAGATGTTGTCAGGCTATGTCAGTAAAACTCCAATCAGTCGTTATAGCCTACTGTGTTCGCGGCGCGGACTCAAGAATTGCTAGCGTAAATGCGGCGGCGAGCGCTACATATTACTTTATTATAGCTTAAATAAAGCGCAAAAGAAACTACGGGCATGCACCGTCATTATTCTGTTGTAAATGAAGTCATGAAATTACCAAACATGCGATTAAAGCTGCCTCAAAACTGTGCATGTATGTATGTATTTGTTGACATGGTTTCTATTGTTTTCCAATTTGTTGGCCTTAAAACGTCTTGAAATGCACATATGTACACCAGGGAAATCTAAATTTTCTCGGGGGAGCATGCCCCCGAACCCCCCTAGCAAACTACATTTTGTGACCTCGGTAATTATTAAGCGTATGCCCGTGGTTATATTCTGTCTAGCGAAATCAAAGGTAATCGTGTATTTCAAAAATGCTTCTGTAACAGCTGCCAAAAATAGTTTATAACTCCAGTTGGGTTTATGATTTATTTTAAAAAGGGGGAAAAAAAAACTTTTCAAACCCATCCATGATTTGGATCGTGTGTCAAACTGCTGAAATCACGTGACTTTGGCGCTCCGATCCGCTGATTCGACACACTGACTCATTATGCTCCGAAGCTTCCTGAAGCAGTGTTTTGAAATCGGCCATCATTAAATAAGTCGTTATTTTGGCCACCAAAAATATTCTCGTCACTTTATAATATTAATATTGAACCACTGCACTCACATGAACTGATTTTTATATGTTTTTAGTACCTTTATGGATCTTGAGAGAGGAAATGTTATTGCTCCCTATGAAGGCCTCACGGAGCCATCGGATTTCAACAAAAACATCTCAATTTGCGTTCCGGAGATTAACGAAGGTCTTACGGGTGTGGAACGGCATGAGGGTGAGTAATAAATGACAGAATTTTCATTTTTGAGTGAACTAACCCTTTAATGGTAGAAGCTCAGAAGATCCTACATTTTTCCCAGGACAGATGTCAGGAGTAACTTCTCTGTTACCAGCATTTCACAACATTTAAAGTCATTAAATCGGGCCTCCAAACTCTGTTTTCTTCAGACTGATGAAGCACCTGTATTTTTTTAGCAGTTAGATCACTGTAACTGGCCTGCACTCTGCTTCAAAAATCAGCTCCAGGAGCCAACAAAAGGAGCTGTGATCACTCAAATGGACAAACACACCCTTAAACAGGCCAAACTGGACCTTTGTATTGATGATGCAGGAAACAGCAGCAAGTGCCCTGAATCTGATGTTTCTGTTCCTCAGTCTGATAAACCTGCTCTCTGCTGCACCCTGCTGGACTGGAGCAAATCTATCCACAGTGCAATAAACAAATACAGGAGAAGGAAATATGAAATAAAAACACAAATGCTGAGATAATAGTCAATTGACCATTTTATTAAAACAGAAAGCAATTAAACTCAAAAGTAAGTTTAACAGACACTCTTGCAATTAGAAAACAATTACAGTTTTACATTTTCCTTTGAATAAATTCATATGGACATCAGATGGCAGTGTTTTAAAAGACAGAACATTAGCATTAAGAATGAATCAATAAACTAATAAAAGTAAAATGACTTGATAAAACTTATTTCTCACAAATCCCCTTCTTCTTCTTAAAGCATGTGAGATCATTCCAGTTGTTTACAAGGTCTTTTTGGGGATTCATTTCAATACAGTCCTCATCTCCTACATTATTTGGCTCACCTTTGAACCAAAACCTGAATAAAATGTGCCAGATTTATAGTTTGTACCAGACTTCCATATATAAATATAATGACTTGGATCAGATTAAATGTGCACAAAAAACTTGATCATGACATCACTTTTAACTGAGAATAAAAAGGACTTTACACATGCATCTGCAGTGATTGTCTGTGAGTGTTTTTGCACTTACCCTTGTCTCAGTGTTGAATTATCCACCCATTTCCAAGTGCCCTCGTTCTCAATGTCAGACAAACCAATCCACATATTCTCCTTGAAGAATGAAGATATGATTCTCTGCATGTGAATAAAAACAGGAATAAGTATGATTCCTCTCATTCATGAACAGATACTCACACAAACTCACCTGCTTCTCTTCAGTGTTGATAATGACCAGATCAGCTCCTCGATCCCTGCAGTACCTTCTGCTCTCAGACCAGCTCTTCTCCTCATTGGATATGAAAAAAAAAACCTGTACCACACATTTTTGTACATAAACACTTTTCAAAACAGTAAAGATAAAGTAAACTAGGGAAAAATAACTACTTACACAAAACAGATTCATACTAACCTTGTTTAGACACTTCTCTGTTCAGTTCCTCACTCAAAGACATGGTTTTATTTTCTAACTCCAGTTTCTTCTGACTTAAAGATTCAACACTCCCCTGTAACTGGCTTTTCTCAGCAGTGAGATCTTTAACTCTGGTCTCCAGCTCGAGTTTCTTCTGACTCAGAGAGCTGAAGTTGTTCTTCAGTTGGTCTTTTTCAGTCATTACATCAGTGTGTGTTTCATATCAACCTTAATCTACCTTTTTATGTAATGCTGTAGACAGAGCTTTTATATTATTTTATAAAACAAACATTGCTATACAGCAAAAATATCAAAGTAAACTAAAAATAATTTCATGTTAATACATTAACAAAACTTTAATACATTGTTCTTAGAAAAAAAAAACTGTATGTGACACTTCCTCAAACATTAGTGACACTATTAACAGAAACATCTGCGACACCATTACAACTTTAAAGTAACTTTCTGCTTACTGCACTTTTTTTCTTCCCCCTCATCTTGGCTGAGATTCAGTGTTCGAGGTCCAGCTGTGTCCTCAATATCTCTGCGTTCAACATTTTGATAAATGTCCTCTAAATCCATTATTCGTTGTTTTGGACAGTACTGTACGTCTTCACACGTTAAGTGTGGTCCTCAGAATGATAAATATCATATTCAAAACAGTGTTGAACTTTCACAGGAAGTGGTTTCATTTCACAAGCATAAAGACATTCAGTGCAACTTAAAAGCTCCCTGCAGACTCATATGTGTTTGTTTATTGAACATTCAAGCACGTTATCAGCTTCAAAAGCCAACAAGAGGAATCTGTGATCACTCAAATGGACTCAAACACCCTTAAACAGGCCAAACTTGATCTTTGTATTGATGATGCAGGAAACCGCAGCAAGTGAATCTAATATTTCTGACCCTCTCTGATCCTCAGTCTGATAAACCTGCTCTCTGCTGCACCCTGCTGGACTGGGGAAAATCTATCCATAGCACATTATTCCCTTTGATTATATGGTATGAGATCCAGTAGTGTCATAATTATTTATGAGGAATTTTAAAAGCTTGATAACACATAAACATTTCAAACTGCTGAGTCATTTAGGCACAAAGAGACATAAAGAATCAGCATATGAATCTCAACAATGGTGACAATCAAAAACTTCATGCTGCAATGCATGCTGGGTACCTAGTCTTTGTGCAGTAAGTGCACTTTGACCTCACATTGTGACCATAGTATGAGCACAGTGAGGGCACTGTGAGGGTGCAGAAACAGATTCTGGTCCAATTAAGATGAGGGCTGCGTTTAAGTCCAATTTTTAATGCCCTTCCCTCGCTAACTTTCCCCTGTCTCTTTCACTCAGATCATTGTTTGCGTTGCACAAGTGCCCAGCGCCCACTACTGGCGGAACCCTTGCAATGTGTTTAAACAGAACACCCTAAGCTCTCGATCACTAGAATCCGCAGTGCAGTCTAATAAACCTGCTCTCTGCTGCACCCTGCTGGACTGGGGAAAATCTATCCATAGCACATTATTCCCTTTGATTATTATGAATAAGTACCTACTAAAGAGATCATGCGATTTTGAACACAGCCATTGAGCAGACTTGCTCCCTCGGTCAAAATCGAGGGGTCAAGAGATGGGCTGTGTTCCACTCCGGTTTTAGACAAGCACTCGCAAACTTCCCTAAGCACTTCCCCTCGGGGGGATCCCTGACGCCATTTTGATGTGCCTTCCACTTCGTGAAGTGGACGAAGGAAGTTTATATGGACAGACCCTCGCTCCCTCGATTTTGACAGAGTGTCTAGTTTTCTTGACCTTAGAGGTATGTATTTTAAAAGGTATGATGTTCCTGAAACGTTCTTTCAACTTAATTTTGATTAACAATGCAACATTCTGGGAACGTTGTACAAACGCCAAGTATGGTAACCCATGCTCAGAATTTGTCCTCTGCATTTAACCTATCCAAGTTAGTGCACACACATTAGAAGCATACAGCAATGGGCCACCTTTTTTTTTACCTGCTGGTATTGAAATGCAAACCCACAACCTTCGGGTTGCCAGTCAGACTCTCTAACCATTAGGCCACGACTGCCTCATTTGTCAGATTCCAAGAACATAGAAATGTACAGTTTCCTTAATGTTAGTAGAAGGTTATTTAAAGGTTAGTATGATGTTCCTGAAACATTCTTTCAATCATTCAAACGCCTGCTTTGAACAAGATCTGAAGGATGTTTTATTATTTTATTTTATAGATGTTAGATTTTATTTTGTTTGACGTAACCATTATGGTGATCAGTGGCTGCTTTAGGCGACCCTTTACTTCTGAATGTTAGCATCAAAAACCAAGTGAAAACTGGGTCAGTTGGTGCTGTTTATTTAATATAATCACATAGGGGCCTGATCTCTTCTAGTGTGTAATCACTTATCAAATGTGTAATATTATTAACACACTTTAATGTTTTTACTACCACTGTGATACTACAAAAAAAAACAAGCATAGTTTGAGAAATCAGGTGTTATGATTTTTTTTTTTTCTTACAAAAATGTTTGGGCCTTGTTTCCAACTGGTATTGAGACACGTTTTGGTCGATCAGATCACAAGTGGATGACGTTAAATACAGGTGTGAACGGAATGTAAAAACGTTTTGAGTTTGTCCTCTTTCGACCACTTCCAGAGGTAGTCGAAAACACATTCAGCCGGATTGCTTTCGTAGTGGAAACGCACATGTGCCACTAAAGATCACCTACTCTCCGCCTACTGACCTAGTGCCTAAACATTATGGAAAGTGCACTAGCCAGATGGGATTTAAACTATGTCGGCTGAAGACTCAAGTTTGGTTTGAAGATGAAAAATGTACCAAGCACAATGTTCTCTCACCATTCCTGATTTCTAACACACACTCACGTCTTGTGGCCGTCAGAGCAGAAACGAAAGCTAATGCTCTCCGTATGTTTTTTCGTCATCTCTGGGTACGTTCATATGTAAATTTCACAAGCTTATTTTGTCCATTAGATCAAAAGATCTGAAAAAGCCCATACATTTACCCACCCATAGACCCTTATGCCAAAAAAACCAAGACAGAAACAGTTGAAAGTGGATAAAAGAGATTAATTAAAATACCAGGTGTAAATGGGAATGTGTCGCCCTTATCCACTCGTGATCTGATTGACCAAAACACATCTAATAACAGGTGTAAACAGGGCCAAGAATCAGCGTATGAATCTCAACAACAAAGATAAACGAAAGTCTTACGTGTTTAGAACGACATGAGGTTGAGTAATTAATGACAGAATTTTCTGTTTGGGTGAAGTAACCCTTTAATCCAAGTGTTATAATTATCTTTAGCTCCCTCTAGTGTATGAACCTTTCTGGCATTGTGCTGAAATGTGGTATTCTGATCTCACACATGAGCTTCTCTTTTCTTACATTGTGTATCCTTGTTTGCTTTCCTTTGCTTTTCTTCCTTTCCTTGTGTCGCAGCTCCTGGGAAATGACGCCTTGTGACACTTGAGACTTTATCTTGAAAATATTCAAAGCCTCAGAGTATTGACAGCAACGCCATCTGTTGGTTCATCAAATTTACAACAGCCATTAAAGCCTGAAAAAAAGTGCCAAAGTAAACTAAAATGTCCGTTGATAAAAAAGGAGACCTCCAGTGCACTGACCTCACAGAACTACTTTTACAATTCAGAACAGTTTTTTTAAGTCTCATGTTTTTACTTGGGTTTTAATTTGAGCCAAAATAACTTTTTATTATTATTATTATGATTATTTTATTATTCAAAAATGTTTTCCCCATAAACACTTACGCAATGCGAATGAACCATATCAAAAGGTAACAGGGTGAATCAGGGTAAGTTAGCTGGGTATATTTATTGTAAGTTTAGAGAAAACAAATTTTGCCAGCAGTTCAAACTATGAACAAGAACTGATAGGTACCTTTAGGGCCAGGCCAAGCCAAAATAATAAACAAAAAGTGAACTACCTTAACCCAACAACAATATATCCTATCAGGAACAAAAGATAAGAGAAAATTCTAAGACTTCCATAACTCCTAAATTAAAACTAAGTAAAAAAATAAATGGCATTCGTAATTCAAAGGCTGTTGCTCTTCCGTTCCTCTTTTAAAAGACGCCCATGCTCCCCGTCAACCACTGTGTGCTGGCATCACATCCAATTAGGGCTGTGACCTATGAGAAATGGGAAAGGAGACAGAACAAAAGGGAGAGACAGTGGAAAAAAAAAAACAGAGGGAGAGCTATTAAAAAATAGCTATTAAGGGTTCAGGATTAATAGGAATTCTATAGATATTACTATAGGACTCGGAAAATCTCTCTCCAGAATTTCTCCAGCCATGGACACAACCAAAACACGTGAGCTGTTGTGGCGGGTGAATGCGAGCATCTATTACATGCAGAACTAGCGCTGGGATAAATCTTAGCCAGGTTTGAGTTAGTAAAATGAAGTCTGTGGAGTATCTTAAATTGGACTTAGAGTAGACCATGTCTGGCACAGGGAGATGAAGAGTGTACCTGACATAGATCACCCTCCCATTCTTTCTGTGTAAAGTCTATGCCCAAATCACACTGCCAGGCCCTTCAAATACCATCTAAATTATGTGGATCTTATGTATACATGAAATAAGCCCCTTGCTGTTTCGATTTAAATCAAGCAGCGTTTCAATGGGTGAGGAGGGGGGAAGCCCTGGAAAGGAGTTAAAGACTTTCTTTATAAAGCTTCTGATTTGCTAAAATCTGAAAAAAGGGGATCTAGGCAAAGCAAAACAACATTCAAGCTCTTCAAAAGAGCAAAAAGAGCCTTCTCTTGCTAAACAAGGGATGCAGAATCCACATAGGGCGGAGGAAACAGGAACAGTTGTACACAATAGGGCCCAAAATAGAGGCTGCCTGCAAGCCAAAATGCTTCTTAAACTGACACCAAATTTTTAGAGTACGTGCAACTACTCACAGTAAATTCCCCACTGTTAAACTTAACATTAATCGGTGTTCATATGGGAACCACCAGCAGTGCGTTAAAGTAACACTGAAGCAGTGTTAGAGCTTATTAGATACTTAAGTGATTAATTGAGTGATAATTGTTCAAATATTGAAGACACCTGATGATAACGAGCAGAATCACTGAAGGAACACAAGAACTATGTGATGTTTCATCTAAGGCTTTGACTCTCAGCCACAGCCTTATGCCAAGTTTACACTACAGGACTTTAAATGTCGGCAGATCGCTGTGCTGTTCAGACTACATGACTTCCTGTGGAGTCTTGAAGTCGTTTTGGTGTTCACACTGCGTGACACTACGTAAATGATCTGCAACAGGAGGTTACACACTACATGAGCTGACAACAACCCAACGACTTTATTTGAAAATGGATGTTGGGAGGAAATTAGATAACTTGAATTAAATATAATTAAAATTTAAATAACCCCTTTCACACATAAGTTTAAAACATTCTGTCTGACCTCCCAAAGGTAAGGTGACTGTTATTTTAGAATGTTTCCCTTTATTGTTTCCATGACGACGTGTCATAGTTGTCACGTGACACCGCGGCCAGCCGGCCACACTGTATGGCAGATGTATTGCTTTTCTCACCATGTCATCAACTATCTGATATTCCGATTCTCAAATATGTGCAAGTGAGTGTTTTGTCATTTAAAAACCTATGTAATGACCTTGATCTTAATATATAATGTGAATTCATCCATTTGTCCTGAAATACATGTGGCCGGTGAAATTGGAGAACAATAGAGTGAGTGAGCTTTATAGTCACTTACACAGTGTGTATGATATGAATAAACATCGGCAAATTATATTTGAATGGATTGTTATTGCTGCTTCCATAGACATCAGTGTATATTTCATTGGCTGTTGCATTGCGACACGTGACACCACAGGATATCGACTTGGCTGACAGCTCCAGATATTTAGCATGCTAGATATTTGTCTGGTGTCGGCGAGGCGTCAGCGAGCCTCTTTGATGCGTCGTTGAGTAGTTCACACATAAAGATTGGCGAGCGACGATCACTCACTGATTTTCCCCCGATCACAGCCCGACCTGTCTGCAAGCTCGTTAACTTGCAAATCGGGCTTAAAATTCTGTAATGTAAACTTGGCATAAGATGAAATGAACTGAAAAGACATAAAATCTCTCTCATTTCTGTCACTCGTCTACAGTTCATTTTGAGAATTAACAGAGTTTTAGAGGTTTATTGAAAATGCTTGGTCACCATTATGGTGATCGATGTTTCCATTAGTTAGGCAGTTTGACTCTTTACTTTTAATGTCAGTTTGTGTTTTTTTTTTAGTTTGTTTCTTTGTGTTTGTTTTTTAACTTATGAAAAATGGTTAGGACCACAAATAAATCCTGTTTGATTGCTTGAAATTAAAGTTGAAAGAATGGGCTTTATATGCATCCCTTACATAATGAAAATATATTTCCATATATTTATGATCAATATATTAAATCATTTAAACATACTGAAAAATATATGAAATAATGGTAACACTTTATTTTAGGGTCTTTTAACTAGTTGCTTATTAGCATGCATATTACTAGAATATTGGCTGCTTATTAGTAGTTATAAAGCACATATTAATGCCTTATTCTGTATGTCCTTATTCTACATTCCTAATCCTACCCAATACCTGAACTTAACAACTACCTTACTGACTATTAATAAGCAGTAAATTAGGAGTTTATTGAGGGAAAAATCGTAGTTAATAGTGAATACATGTTCTCTATACTAAAGTGTTACCAAAATAACATTGCATTAATATATTACAATATACTGAATGATACATAAGGAATTGCTGCTTTTCATATATTGAAAAATATGACAATATATTTACACTGTAAAATTTAATTTGTTGAGTGTACTTAGAAAACATGAGGGAAACGACTGCCTTACATTTCTCAAGAATGTTTTACTTAAGTTGTTAATACAAAGTTATACAAATGAAAAAAAGTAATAAATTCAACCATCAACTTGTGTATAGCTGAGACTCACTTAGACATCAACACTCATCATTCAAGCCTCAACAATGGTGACAATAATAATAATAAAAAAAAATCATACATAAATAGTAAAATAATTCAGAAGCATAATTAATTCATGCTGAAATGCATGCTAAGAGCCATTAAGGAGTTTTGTATGCTGATTGTTGAAGTTTGTGAGTGATTAAATATCACTAACTTTCTGCTTACAATATTCTTTTTTTCCCCCTTTCTTTCAGAAACTCTATTTTCCAAAACAGTGAAACACACTTCAGTGATTACATAAAAAATGCTTTGGTAATAATGGTTATTTACCTTTTTATTATATTTACAATATATTGACCATTTAAAGAGAAAGCAATTAAAAAAACAAAACAAACAGACACAATATCAGCATAATACAATCTAAGACACTTTAGGCTTCTGTAGTTTGCTGGCTCATTATAACCGCTAGAATATGGTCAAACTGACATAGAGCTGCTTGTGATGGAGTAAGACATGAACACATCAGAGGTTTGGTGTCCCATATTACCAGTTCACCCCACTGATCTTAAGTTTATTAGTTTATTAGGTTTATTAAAGCAATATCTATATATACATATATTTTGACATTTTACATTTTCATTTTATACATTTCCATTTGCGGTTTTGTATGTTATAGAAAATTATAAAATTAAATTGATATCATAAAAGCAGTTTAAATAAAGTAGGGGAGACCTCATTCAGAATTTGTACTGTCACAATAAGATTAATTCCATAAAATAATACAATTAAAAACATGACAATACCTTATTCCGAACCCTATTTCTCACAAATCCCCTTTCTCTTCTCAGAGCATGGGAGATCATTCCAGTTCTGGATGGTGTCTAAAGGCATCAGTTCGACACAGTCCTCATTTCCACCTGCATTTTTTGGCTTTTCATACCAAAACCTGAATAACATGTGGCAAGAGTAAACGTAGAACTGAAGCAAGAGCAAAAGTAATAGAGAGAAGAGTTGTGTTTTGCTAAACAAAATCTTTGGTATTGGTGTTTGTTGAACAGTTGTGTCTTCAGTTGTTTTTTAGAGGTTGTGATTGTCTCATGTTTAAGATACATTCGCAGTGATTGTTTTGTCACTTACCCATGTTTCAGTGTTGAATTATCCACCCATGTCATGTTGCCCAAGTTTGCAATCTTAGACAAACCAATCCACACGCTCTCCTTGATAAATGAAGATATGGACCTCTGTGTGTGAATAAAAACAGAAATAAGTGTGATCCCCTTATTTCTCCTTTAACACATAAACACACTCACACAAACTCACCTGCTTCTCTTCAGTGTTGATAATGACCAGATCACCACCATGATCCCTGCAGTACTGCCTGCTGTCAGACCAGCTTTTTGACTCATTAGATTTGAACAAACAAACAGGACCAGACAGATTTCCTAAGAGAAACTACCTTTTTACAAACTCCATGTATAAAGAAAAGAAAGGTATGAAAAAGAATCTACTTAAAAACATATTTGTACTGACCTTGTTTAGATTTTTCCTTCTTTAGTTCTTCACTCAAAGATGTGACTTTGCTTTCAAACTCCTGTTTCATCTTATTCAAAGCATCAACACTTCGCTGTAACTGGCTTTTCTCAGCAGTGAGATCATTGACTCTGGTCTCCAGCTCCAGTTTCTTCTGATTTAAAGAGTTGAAACTGTTCTGTAACTGGCTTTTCTCATCAGTGAGATCTTTGGCACTGGTCTGCGGTTCCAGTTTGTTCTGACTTAAAGAGATTTTGTTCTTCAAATGGTCTTTTTCAATCATTTGATTAGTGTTCTCGTCCTGTAATCTGTTGACGGTCTGATTGAACTTTTCAGCTGTGTTCTTGTAACTCTTGAACAGAGATTCTCTCTCTGCTGTGGTGGAGATGTGCTGCAGTATGATGAAGACCAGCAGAAGAACACAAATGAGCCCGAGACACGCTGTCATCAACACCAAACGTCTACTTCCTCCTGACAAACAGAGAGAAAACACATACATATCAATTAATAATCATTCACATATTATTCACCCTTTAATCAATCTTTCTAAGTATTTGTCTTTAAATAAATAATTTCACAATGATAAATATCTGTAATTGGTGGTAAAATATGCAAACAAGAACACATGCTTATAAGTTAAATAGAAAATTAATACATTTAATATAAGCGCAGAAACACTGACGCATTGAAGCAATGACTGAAATTTTGAGTTTTCAGTTTTTCAAATATTATTGCTCAATTACCAACTCCATCTCAACATCAGAATAAAAATTCTGCTTACTGCACACTCGAGCTTTTCCTTCATCCTGGCAGAGCCTCTGTGTTTGAGGTTCAGTTGTGCCTCCAGTAACACTGTTTAAAGTATACCTGCCTGACTTCATTATTTGCTCACAGTCTTGCAATACAATAGCCTATGTGTTCACAGATCAGCTATGGTCTGTACTGTAAGATGGGGTTTCCTGCTAAGACAGAACAGGAAATCAAACACTGTGCTATAAAACAATAAAACTCATTAATCTGGAGAATAAGGACCTCGCCCAGACTTTTCTCCTCGCCCATCTATGAACCACCCTCTCCCGGGGGAGATCCTTTCCCTCAAGTCACTGAAAGTTCACTAAGAATGTTGATATAAAATATTTGATGTATCTTGTGAATATCTTGTTTTTTTTCCTGTTCATGTTTGGTATAGACAGATAGCAAGCAACCATTGAAACAATCAATACATTTACATGGACAGAACCCACTAAGCAAAGTTATGTCCAGAAGACATCTTTTAACATCTTGCACATGTTGAAAAGACACCCACTAAGGAGCCAAAATGAAAGTTTTTATGACATCTTTTTCTGACATCTTCTGCACGTCTGATATAGATGTTCATGGAACCTCCATACAAGGTTAAAAAAAAATCTTGTGGATCCATCCTTAGGCACTAAAACACATGTTCACACCTTTAGACAACTTATCATCTGTAATTCACAGATCTTTGGATTGTGAGGGAAACCAGATCTGAAGGAAAGACTTTCTGGCTCAGCTGAGACTCGAACCAGAGACCTTCTTTTTGTGAGGAGACCCACTGAGCCACTTGTGCTGCCCTTAGACACACACAGTAATTATTACAAAAAAGTGTGATGTGTGAATTACAGATGCTAAGTTGTCTAAAGGTATGAACGTGTGTTTTACTGTCTATGGATGGATCCGTGGCTGAGGTTTTATTTTATTTTTTTATAACCTTGTACGGAGGTTTCATGAGCGTCTATATCAGACGAGCAGAAGACGTCAAAAAAAAAAGACGTCATAAAAATTTTCATTCTGGCTCCTCGGTGAAAGTCTTATTAACGTGTGCCAAGACTTCGAAAAGATGTCTTCTGAACATAACTTTGCTTATAGGGTATCATGCATTTAAAAGTGAAATGCACAGCAGACAAGCGATATGCATAGTAATTTTCCGGTTAAAACACTTGATCACACAAATAATATTTCATATGAATCAGACTTAATAGTTTTTGATTATAAAAGTTACTTACAGCATCCAAAATAAATGCAAAGATGTATTTTTCAGCATAGCAAAATTTTTATTTGCATTATACAAAACCTCAGGCTCGTACTGTCACATCACTGATGGACATTTGGGCTCATATTTGGTATTATACATGATTTTTTATCCTATATTTGTTACCGCTATTGTGCTTTAAAAGGCAAAATAAGCCGTTGTGCAATTTTTTTACACCATATCTACTCTGTGTGAGGCTGTATGCTCTGGACACATCAAAGCAAGTGTGCAAATCATTTGTCTTAGTGTGTGTAGTATTTCAGAACTAGAACAGCATCCGTTTACTCTCTGTGAATCGTGTCGTCCAGTGTAGACCGTATCACTGATTATATAATATAATGGGTAGTAGCCTATTTGCTTTTGATGCTCTGTGTCACGCCGCTTACATCCAGTAGAGAGGGTGTTACTGATCATGATGCTCGGGATCTGTGATGATCATAATATGTGACCCTGGATCACAAAACCAGTCATAAGGGTCCATTTTTTTTTTTTTTTTTTAAATTGAGATTTATACATAATCAGAAAACTGAATAAATAAGCTTTCCATTGATGTATTGTTTGTTAGGATAGGAGATACAACTATTTGAATATCTGGAATCTGAGGGTGCAAAAAAATCAATATGTGATCAAACATGATCAAACATAATCTTTACTTAATATCCTAATGATTTTTGGCATAAAGGAAAAATTGATAATTTTGACCCATACAATGTATTGTTGGCTATTGCTACAAATATACCCATGCAACTTATGACTGGTTTTGTGGTCCAGGGTCACATTTGTGTATAATCTTGAGTTTTTCATGATGGAAATATAAAGAAGCCTTAAACTCCAATAATCTTTTGGAAACTACACAAACAGCACTTCAGGTCAGTTTGAATGAAGCGCCCATAGAATACAGTTCCTTTCAGGGGTGCAAAATTAATCTGTTCCCGCCCCGAGTGTAAATGTGCTGAGATTGGTCAGCGCAATATGGCCGTTACCTGATTGGCTTGAGTAAACGGAGTCCACTTATTTGTGCAAATCTCATTTTATTTATTTGTATATTTGATTATTTTTTTTGTGAATCTCTTTACATTTATTTGTGAATCTCAATCTATTTATTTGGAATAATGCAACAATTCCGACCCCCATATTTGATCAGTTGGGATCTGCATCTCGAGCAGATGATGTCACTTGGAGAGAGGTGTGACCAGGCCTGCTGAACACGCTCACTTTTAGAAGTTATTTACAATGTTTTTTTCAGTTCTTCTTGTTCCCCTTTCCCCCGTGATTCTGCTTGTTAACAGCAAGTGTCTTTGATAATGCTAAGTCATCACTTAATCATACAATTATTATGGAATTATCATGCTGGGACCTATAAATTTACTATAACTCATTCGATCTGAGCTCTGTATCAGTTATTGAATTCACATAACTTTTCTATTAACGCAGGTCCTGAAGCTCTTGCCTGATCATAACCCTTCTTTTTCCAGTCATGTACTTCTGAGCTTTTTTTTTTTCTTCTAATGTCTCTCAGCCATCCAAACTTACAATCTTTCTTCACATCTTATGACTGGGCACGCCCCCTACTGCTGATTCGCCCTCTCTCTCGTCTCCCCCATCATGAGTGAACACACCCCTATTGCTGATTGGCTCGCTCTCTCTCCTCCCCCATCATAAGTGGACACGCCCCCTACTGCTGATTGGCTCGCTCTCTCCTCCCCCATCATGAGTGGTCACACCCCCTACTGCTGATTGGCTCACTTTCTCTCCTCCCTCATCATGAGTGAACCTGCCCCTACTGCTGATCGGGAACAGTTTTGTTGTGGTGCTCTGTCCTATACACTTTCAACAGTGTTTTTCAAAAATTGCTTACTACACCTTTATTTTTTTGTTTTAAATAAAAATATTAAAACCTTTACTAGATTTATGATATTGATAACACCACAGACCGTGAAAAGGGTACATTTTTTATATCAATGATTTTAGTGAATAAAATATATTTTATTGACAAAGACATAGACAAGTCACTAACAAAACTACTAAATGAATATCATGAGTGGATAAACAAGAAGATAATCTGTTTTTTCTCTGAAACTAATATTCCACATTCTTTCTGCAAATGCGCAGAGGAAATATAAGAAGGATGCCCTGTGAATGAAGGGAAATTGCTTGGTGGGCAAAGATCTGTACAAACAGGATTCTGTGTGGGTGGAGTGCATCCGTGTTGTGTGTGAAGGGGTCTGTATAAACCTTGATCATTTTACAATAAAGTTAAGTCAAGTCACCATTATTTACATAGCGCTTTTTACAATGCAGATTGTGTCAAAGCAGCTTTACAGTGATAACTGGTATATAATTTTGGCTGCACAGCAGCTCTTAAAGAAAATGGTGTCATCGTCCATCTTAAGTAAATTCAGTATTGATTCATTCGGTTGTAAGAATCAATAGTTATTAATTTAGTTAATTTATCTATATCAGCACTGGAGTGAACAGTGATGTCATCATCCAGCTCAGTTCAGTTCGCATATAATGGTGTCAATGCAGGCAGATCAAAACACTGTTGAATATCAAATGTCAAGTGTCCCCAACTAAGCAACCCAAAGGTGACAGGTGGCAAACAGGTGTTAAAATGGAGAAAAAAACCTTGGGAGAAACCAGGCTCAGTCAGGGGGCCAGTTCTCCTCTGGCCAACAGCAAACAGTGCTTTATTATGATTCAGGCAGTTATCATAAGTCCGATTGGGATTGCAACAGTCAAAGTATTTGTTCCAGTTCCATCCAGGTGAGGATCGTATTCATCACGACGGTGGATGATCTAGTTGACTCAATCTCTGCTGACACTTCAGGGCTGCGTTGTGGTCGTGTCAAGGCGCAGGTCCTCGATCTCACCTGGATACGGCCCGGATCCAGCTGACTACAGTAAACCTCGGGATAAACAGAGAGACTAATATTAGCGTAGATGCCATTCTTCTTCTGATGTAACAAATACATCTGGTGTTATAGGAAGTGTTCCCGGTTCCGGCTGACCTAACAATCCGGATTTGAAAAACATAAATTGATAATGTGTTATGTGTATGCCAGGCTAAAAAGATGTGTTTTTAGTCTAGATTTAAACTGACTTAAGAGTGTGTCTGCTTCCCGAACAATGCTAGGAAGATTGTTCCAGAGTTTAGGTGCTAAATAGGAGAAGGATCTACTGCCTGCGGTTGATTTTGATATTCTAGGTATTATCAACTGGCCTGAATTTTGAGATCGCAATAGACGTGATGGACTATGATGCGTTAAGAGCTCGCTCAGGTACTGGGGAGCTAAACATTTAGTGCTATGTAAGTAATTAGCAAGATTTTAAAATATATACAATGTTTAACAGGAAGCCAATGCAGTGTTGATAGAACCGGGCTAATATGGTCATACTTCCTAGTTCTTTAGTGGTAGAAGTGATGGTTCTACCGTATTTGTGGCAGGGAGGCAGTTTAGCAGCCTTGGCTGTACACGAGACTAGATAATGATCTGAGATGTCGTCACTCTGCTGTAGAATTTCAGTGGCATCAATATTGATTCCATGTGACAATATTAGATCTAAAGTATGATTACGACAATGAGTGGGTCCTGACACGTGTTGTCTAACTCCGATAGAGTTTAGAATGTCTGCAAATGCCAATCCCAAACATCTTTATCATTATCTACATGGATATTAAAATCACCAACAACAAGGACTTTATCCGCAACTAGTACTAACTCCAATAGAAAATCAGCAAATTCTTTGATAAAGTCTGTATGGTGCCCTGGTGGTAGCCAGCACAAATGTCAACTTTCATAACGTTACATAAAGCACCATCACTTCGAAGGAATTATATTTGAAAGACTTTTGACTAATACTGTAAATATTACTATAAATTACAGCAACACCTCCCCCTTTGCCTTTCTGACGAGGATTGTGTCGATAATCATAACCTTGAGGGCTAGGCTCATTTAAAGTAATGTTGTAATGGTTTTAGCCAGGTTTCTGTCAAACACATCACATCTAGATTATTGTCTGTGATAATATCATTTAAAATAAGTGCTTTTGAAGAAAGGGATCTAATATTCAGCAACCTAAGCTTTATCATTTGTTTATCAGTATTATCTCTGTTTTTTATTTGTTGAACATCAATTAAATTTTTTCCCTTAAATGGGTTTGGAAGTTTTCTGTATTTAGTAATTCGGGGCATAGAAACAGTCTCTATGTGATAATATCTAGGTAAAAGAGTTTCTATGTGTTGTGATTTATCTGACTTCTGTGAGACAGCTAGCAGATGGTCGGTTTAGCCGGTCTGTCTGCTTCCTGACCTGGGCCCCAGTTTGTCATGTTTCAGTTCTAAGACTATGTGCCATATTACTAGAGAGAAGAGCAGCACCATCCCAGGAGGGATGAATACCATCTCTTTTCAACAGGTCAGGTCTGCCCCAAAAACTTTTCCAATTGTCTATGAAACCTATATTATTCTGCGGACACCACTTAGACAGCAAGCCATTGAGTGATGATAATCTGCTAACTATCTCATCACTCCAACAAACAGGAAGGGGACCAGAGCAAATGACTGTTTCTGACATTGTACTTGTGAGTTCACACACCACTTTAATGTTAATTTTAGTGATCTCCGACTAGCGAAGTCGAACATCAAAAGTGCCGATGTGAATAATAATCTTAGAGTATGTAGGATTAGCATTAGCCAGCACTTTTAAATTTGCTTTGATGTCAGGTGCTCTGGCTCCCGGCAAACATGTGACTATGGTGGCTGGTGTCTCTTTTTTCACTTTCCGTGTAATAGAATCGCCAATAACTAGGTCACTTTCAACAGGATTATCAGTGGGTGCATCACTGACTGGAGAGAACCTGTTTGATGTTCTTATCTGAACGGAAGAGTGGTGTTTTCTACGACTATGCCATCTCACCGTTACCCAACTGCCCTGCTGCACGGGCTCTACAGCCGGAACCGATCAATGTACAGAGTTCACTAAGCTTGTCGCATCCAAAACACTACCTAAAGCCCTTGCATTCTTGCTATCCTCAATTAAAGTTTGGATACGTATCTCTAATTCTGAGATTTTCTCTGTCAGCCTGACTATTTCCCTACATTTATGACATGCAAATCCCTTGTCGCTGACAGAGAAAGCTATACTATGCATGTGACAGGCAGAGCAAGTAGCAATAGAAGGAGAGGATGACATGACTCACTGTGTTTGTAGACTGATCCGACTTACCACAGCTGTTTGATGAACGCGTAGAAAAAGGAGCGCGAGAGACTGATGACAAGTTAACAAGCTAGCGAAATGCTAACGCGTTGTGATAGAGATTTAGATTAAAAGATTAAAAGCTAGCGACGTCAGATTAATGTGATAGGCAATATTAGATATATGTTAATGATAATATAAACAACAATGAATGATAGTAAGAGATTCAAAACAAAGCTATACGGAGTTACAGACGCAAACCACTCTGAGCAGCGAGGCAGACGCGAGGCAGACAGGAGCAGTCGATAAAGCTGAAGACTTAAATGAACACTTCTCTGTATGACTGTTTTTCATCCCTTTGGCCAAAGCTGAACAGAGAGAGACAGGGTTCAAATGCATCCTGGAAAACCTAGAAATCCTGGAAAAATAATGAACAATTTCAGTTTCTTGGACTCCCAAGAGCTTTGACACAATTGAAACACTGCGCACTATCACAGAATTATCACAGAAGTATACAAAAGTTTATTATTCAGATAAACGTTGATGTCTATGTTACCGCTTCAAATAACGTCTGTATCGATTGCATTGTTACACCACTAAGGGGCAACAAATTACTGTTAAAACTGTATCTATCACTGAATTGTCCTTCCAGAAACAAGTTAAGTCTTTATGAATCCAATTTACAAAAATATTTAGTTTCACCTGTCTAGATCTTACATTATTAGTTCATTATTAGTTAATGTAGTTAACTACCATTAACTAATTAACCTTATTGTAAAGTGTTAGTGAATCTGTTGAGATTAGCAGTCTGTTAAACTCATTTTACAAGTATAATAAACACAAAAAGGACTGAGTTGAGTATTGTGCTTTTTTTTTATGGTGATCTCGATTCAAACGAAATTACAAATTACATCGATTCGTCTTTTGTCTATTAAACCTTTGACAAGTGCGATTCAAGCTAGCATTCAGATCTGCATTGGCACTACTGTTTAGCCAGAGAGAGCAGTTGTCATAAATAGATATCTTCATTAACAGTCTTTTTAACCACACAGTATCATTATTTCTGTCTTGCAATAGATTATCACAGAATGGATGAGAGGCTTCACTGTGCTGATTAAACAGCTGTTGTGGGGAAATAGCTAATCATTAAGTGACAGCCTGTTCACTAATCTTCAGCATGTTTTACACTAAACAATACTTTCGTTGGGAACTATATATAGATTTTAGCTTGATAAAAGTGTATTTTTTTAAGAGAAGGCAGAATAGGGAATGTTGCGACAGGTAGGACTCATTTACGGCATTGCCAACAGCAAATGTGCTGCATTACTGTTTAACAGATAGAACAATAAATGTTGTGTAAAAGCCACTGGAAGGCAACCTTTAGCCAAAAAAACGTAACGGCTAACGCTAAGGCTCCGGCTGTGGCGGTACGCAGGGAAGGAGTTTTGAATGGCGTGCACTGATGTCACTGCCATTACACAATAGACTGAAAGGTGCCGCACATGATTAAGTTAGCTGTTACAGTTTCTCCAATAGTAAGAGATACAGACCCTCTCATCTCCCTTAATATACAATCTCTGTCTTGGAGTCTCGACTAATGAGCTGATGACCTGAATCAGGTGTGTTTGATTAAGGAGACATGAAAAACATGCAGTGTTGGGAAGGCTCCAGGAATGTGTTTGGGAACCCTTGAAATAGAATAAATCACCTTTTGAAAGTAACTTGACACTTCAAATAAGGATTGTATCAATTACATTGTCATACCAGTAGGTGGCGACAAGTGACTGATAAAAATGTGTTTATCATTGAATCATTCAAGAGATTTGATCAAAAATGCTGATTCATCCAGTAATGAAACAAGTCAAGTGTTTATGAGTAAGTCATTGAATCATTCACTCAAACCATTTTTTTAAATAATTAAATTATTTTAAAGGTGCAATATGTAAGATTTCTGTCCGCTAGAGGCCTATTCAAAACAAAGGCGTAGCTTGATAACGGCAAGTTTGAGCGCGGAATCTTGGGACATGTGGTCTTCACATCACAGCTGGTGGAAACAATCAGGATAGGACTCAGCAAGAAATCATGTTCATGGATGCGATTATTAACGTTACTGTAGTATGAAGCAGAGCAGGACCGAGTGTTGTGGGAGCTGAACGAGGCCGCTGGAGCAATTGCGCAACACACGCCTCACGAGCAGCGGAACTTTTATTATGCCACAGTCGCCGGCGCCGCTTCCACTTTTCCGGTCATGAGTATGAGGTAACACAGCTCTGTTTAGGTATTTGACAAAATAGTGTTTTTCTCTGAGGCATGGTAAAGCATGGTACTCGCAAAAAAAAAAAAAAAAAATCAAGAACATTAGATTTAAACAAAGACTAAACGTGTTGAGCTATATGGTATGGTATGACTCCATTGACAGGCGACTCCTCACACGTCCCAGAGCCTTGGTTAAAATCGCAATTTTCCCACGATTTACAAATAGTTGGAAACATTTGGGATATTGTAAGTACACAAGTGAACCAAATATATAACACTGGCCTAGTGGTTTTTGGATATTTACTGCAAATATCTTACATATTGCACCTTTTTTGCACCATTTTGTCATCCTCTAGTAAATTACATGTTATTTTGTTTAGTTGTCTATTCAGAATCGTGGGAGGATTGTGGGCTTTATTAAAAAAAAAAAAAAAAAATGTGATTCTCAATTTATACAGGATCATGCAGATCTACTTAATCAACCAAAAAGCCTCTTCTTTTATGTAAGCCTGTTTTTAATAAAAAGTAGCCTAAATATTTATGCATATTAAGATCAAATACATATATTGTAGATTTTGTATAAATTGTATATTGCAAAAGACACAGACTCCACTCACCCTAGCCAGAAACTATTTGAACTGTTGTCGTTCAGATAATGCCTCAGATCACCGAGCACTAGAACATCTAGGCACAGAAACAGTTTCTTCGCATAGGCTATTTCTCTCTTGAACAGTTAAATGCCTTCCAAGTGCAATACCCCACTGTTTAGTGCAATATCTTTGTAAATCTTTGTAAAATCATTTAGTCCTATTTGTTCATATTATTATTCACAATACTGAAAATAAGTTCATTATCTGTTACTAAATCTGTTACTTTATAGTTTATATATATATATATATATATATATATATATATATATATATATATATATATATATATATATATATTTATTCTTAAATGTTATTATGTGTCTTGTTATATGTGTGTACTGGTAGCTTCACTAATAGGGGGAATTCCGTGTGTGCACAAGCACACTTGGCAATAAAGCTCTTTCTGATTCTGATAACAAAACTGCCTTATAAAACAGTATGCTGCAGCCAAGACTGTAGAGAAACAGAGACGGGAATGTCAGGCTGAGACGTTTAGCTTACAAGTCGTCATCATTCTAAGAACCACAGCTCAAGATGTACTGCAAGACCCAAGAACAAATAATCGAATTAGAGCTTTATGATAATAAATTCAGAAATAATAAGAACACAACTGGACCACAAAGACACTGCCAGGATGAAGGAAGAGCTCAAAATCGCAGTAAGCAAAGCATTTAATTTGAAGCAGAGTAAGCATCAGGGAGGTTTCAGGAAATGAGAACTGTTAGATTTCAGTTATTGTTTCCAAGACCAATATGTCAATATTTATGCTTTTATATTTGTATATGTATTAACACATATATATGTTTTCTTTTTACTTTTTCAGCATATGTTCTTGTTTGCATATTTTACAGAAAAAAAGAAAAAATACTTACAAAGTTTGATTTTAAACTTATATTTTAGGTAGGTAACTTAATTTTTAGGTAAATTACCTTCTTTTATTTCAAAACTCTCAGCTTTTTATAAAAACTGTTATGGTATGCTTTTCCTTTTATGCGCATTGGGCATGGAATGACTTGCAAAACATACTTAAACTGGAGTTTTTTGTCACCTTTGAATACTTTTAAATGTATTTTGCAAACTGTTTTAAAAGAGTCTCGTAAGTGCTTTTTTGACCCTAATTTATTATATATATATATATATATATATATATATATATATATATATATATAGTTCTGTCATGAAACTCTAGATGGTGCAGGCTGATAGGTCAACCTGCTTGCAATCACATCATTCTCAGGCACAGCTGATTGGTTCCTGCTGTATCAGTAGCCATTAAGCTTGCTTCTACAAATACTTGTCTGTTGTAGCAGAAATTTACCATGACAGAACTGACAATATGGAGTGTATTCATTAATATTTGTGTTTTGTTCCTGTTTGGCAGGAAGTCGATGTTTGGTGTTGATCACAGTGTGTCTCGGGATCCTTTGTCTTCTTCTGATTGCTGCCATTATATATCAGCACTTTCTAGGCACTTCTAAACGGGGTTTGTTTTTGTGTACATCTTTTTTTTTTTTTTTTTTTTCTTATTTTATGTATACAGTTTTAAAAAGTTCAGTTTCTATTAGGATATCTGTGGGGTCCAGATGGTTTGTTCATATCCAGTGAGTTGAAGAGCTGGTCTGAAAGCAGACAGTACTGCAGGGATCGAGGAGCTGATCTGGTCATTATCAACACTGAAGAGAAGCAGGTGAGTTTGTGTGAGTGTAATGCAGAGGTTCCCAACCATGTTCCTGGAGCTCCCACAACACTGAACATTTTCCATGTCTAATTAAACAAACACATCTGATTTGGGCTTCTGCTGGAATGCGGTTTGTTACGCCTGTGTTCATGAATAAGAGAAATCACACTTATTCCTGTTTTTATTCACACAGAGGCATATAACGTCACTCCTCAAAGAGACTGCGTGGATCGGTTTGTCTGACACAGAGAATGAGGTCAACATGAAATGGGTGGATAATTCACCACTGAAACAAGGGTAACTGCTACAACACTCCCAGAAAATCATATGTATTTATTTGTTGTTGATTCTCGTTTTTAAAAATAAGAACATCAAATCTTCCAGAAAATTTCTGAAGACAGTTTTACCACAAAACCAAGCAGCAAAACCCAAAACACACTCCCTATAAATAAATTCTATTAAAAAAAATAATAATGTTTTTACTTTTCAGCAGTTTCGCTTCTGCTTGAGCTACTGTAATATACTCTTGAAACTGTCATTGTGCTGGTGCAAGTACTGATGATTTATGAATTGCTTGTGACATTCTTTAGTTGTAATTTTCTGAATGGATATAAACTTTGGTTGAACATTTGTGGTTCTGAATAATATAAAATCTTACACATTTTATTCAGGTTTTGGTTCGAAGGTGAGCCGAATAACGCTCATGGTGGAAGTGAGGACTGCATTGAACTGGATCCTACAAAACACACCCTGAACAACTGGAATGATCTCAGATGCTCTCAGTTGAGAAAAGGGATTTGTGAGAAATAGGGTTTCATCATGCTTATCTTTCAGTCTTATTCTGGGGCCGTATTCACACAACATTTTATCTTACCACTAAGAGTTCTCCTAAACAACAACTTCCCGAAATGTATTGCGTATCAAACTATTGCGTAATCGATCAATCAGTGTTTCAACCGTGAAAAGACGACAATAAAACAGCTTGAGAACAATGTCATGTAACGCCACATTTACCTCAGAAAAGCCATTCAATGACCATAAACTGGATAGTTAGCTAGAAATAACCCTAAAATAGCATTTAATATACAGCACTGTATATTCATTACATTTTTACTTAACCTGTTGTTGTCTTCGTTAATGTATGTTAAGTATACGGCCATCATTTAAATATTTATATTTAACCAACAAATTGGAGTAGAAACAATTATATTAAAATATTTATATAAAACTTCCTTATATAGCTAAATGGTTTATTTTCAAACTTTTATTTAATTGTTGATTAACCAAATTCATTTTCGTTTTCCATTTAGGTTTTTGACTAAGCTAATAGGCTATTTTAATTTACGTTTCGGTTAAAAAAAAAAAAGAAAAAAAAATCGGTGCAACACTAAAATTCATTGAACTAATTAAGAAGTTTAATATTAATACAATTATACAAATTTTTTTTTTTTTTCTAAAGGAACCTTGAAGAAACCTCCTGCTATTTTTAAAACAATTAAATTGGAGCAGATGCATGTTTGACTGCAAGTTCATAAAAGATTATTCCTGCCGGGATTTTAGTCCAACTAAAAATAAAGACAGCAGCAGGTGCACGACAAATTTTCATAAATGACATCACTGCTGGTGGGAGGGGCCCCATCACGTGCTTTGCGGGGGGGCCTCACAGATGTGCAGTCTGGTGATGCTGCACACTTTACATCTGATGTGTTCATGTCTTGCTTCATCACAAGCAGCTCTTTGTCAATATGTCTTATTCTACCTGTTATCATGTCTCATTTGTTGGTCTGAAGTGTTGAAATGACAATCACAGTACAGAAGTGTAAAGTGTTTTAGATTGCCCTGATTCACCCTATTATTCAGTGTCGTTAATCTGCTTTTGAATTGATTTGCTTTCTCTTTGAATAAAAAAAAACATTATTAACAATTTATCATATAATACATTTCATTTTTTCTTTTTTTTTTCATGTTTTATTCTTGTGTATCTGCTTTACTGTACTTGATGCATAACAACTGAGAGATTTCTTCAGTCCAGGAAAGCACAGACTGAAATTATCAGAGATTAATATAAACTTTAGCTCCAAAACGATAGGCTACTTGAATAACTTGCTGGCGGAAGTCTTGCTGTAGTTTTAATGGTGGTAAAATAGAATTTAAGGGTATTAATAATATAAAGGATTAAACACTGGATGAGATCAGTGAATCGAGAGACTTGTCATAACAAATGTGTTTTATAAACACTCAAGTTACAGCAAACAGAGAAACCTTAATGTTAAAAAGTCAATGGTCAAGAGCCAAACGAATGCAAACACTGACCACCATAATGGTGACTTCAAACGAAACAATAAACCATCAACATCTTTAACCTCTGTTAATTCTCAACGAGAACTTATGTAGATGCATGACAGAAATAAAGTAAATCTGTTTATTAATTATATTAGAGTTTAAAGTTTAGTTATAAGCTGGTGGTGCTGTTTGTGGAGTTATTTAATCAGATCTTAAGAGATTTAATGTCTTTTATCTTCAGTTGATTTAATCTAAAGGCCCTTTCACACTAAGCACGATGCCAAAAAGCACCAACGAACTGACCTTTCACACTGCATGTGAAATGACTGATCACCTTCTGCTAAATCACACATGCACTCTAGGTTGCACCGACCAAAAATGCATTTTTCCTCATGTATGTATCTCATTTGTGGCTTTAACATCATCCACTAAATAGTATACATCATTAAATTAAGATAAATAAAATTTGGTACTACATCAGAAACACAAAAATCTATAATGCTTACAAGAATACATCTTAAAATATAACTAGAGGTACAATTAGCATCAAGCATTGTGTGATTATTGTCTTTGCTCAAAACCCACACTGTTAAACCTGGCCAGGCTTTTTTACAGTATAATACTGGCAACAGTATTATTGTATAGTTATTTACTGTAAAGACACCATGAACTAAATTAAAACTCATGTTAACTTAATTTCATTTGCAGAAACCAACTGCCTTAAATTGTCCACCAAAAACAGTTTAAATAAAGAGATTTTCACTCCATCAGAAACTACACAGTCACCATCTGTTAAATAAAGCAACATATCATCAACATTTCTTGATCTTCTCCTGAACTTAAGCACAGGCTCTACTTTTCAGCACAATGGTGACACACAAAACTGTTTTTTAACGTACAGTTTGTTACTGTTAAAATACATTTTGTCTATGTGTCTTTTTATCTTACACTTTTAACCCTCTCAACCCTGCAGGAACATCCTCTAGTGTCCACACTACAAAGAGTAAAAGTAACAGTGACGCTGTGTTGCAGTGAGATAATTAAGTGAATGTGTAAGTGATGGTCGAGCATTAATGATGAACATCTGCTGTTAACAAGCAGAATCACTAAAGAGAAGAGGAACAACGAGAACAGAAAAGAGAGACAAAGAAGCAGAAACACAAGAACTACTGACTTTAAGCCATTACACATTGTTACACTTATTACTAAACAGATTGACTTTATTTTTTAGAAGATCTTATTGAGAATTAAAAGAAGTTTAGATGTTGATGTTTAATTAAAAATGTCTGCTTTGATGTCACCATTAAGGCGATAAGCGTTTGCTTTAGTTGAGATCTTGACCCTTGACTTTTTAACATCAGTTTTTAAGTTTTTCGTTCTCTGGCTGCTTTAACTGTTTTTGCAAACCACATTTGTTATGGCAGAAACAAATGTGGAGGGAAAAAAATGGTAACTATCACAGTCTCTTGTGTTATGTTATTAACAGGTTAAAGTTTTACATTATCGCCACTGTGAAACTACAAAAAGAGTTCCAACAACAATCTGTTACAATGAAGACCTTTTTTAAACACCATGCAAAACAAACAAACAAAAAAAACAACAACAACAAAAAAAACCAGCTGCAGCATCATATAGACACACACAGATATTAAAAAAATCAGCACATCAATCTCAACAATGGTAATAAAAAATCCAGCTGCATAATTTATTCATGCTGCAGTGCATGCTGGGAGTTTTGTACTATGCTGGCACCCAACATTCATTGCGACATTTAAACTTTTAATGTCACCATTGTTGAGATTCATATTCTGATTGTTGATGTCTGTCTGTGTCTAAGTCATCCAGTGTTTTATGCACTACATGACTTCAATATTCTTCTAAATAACTGATTACTCAAACATTGCTGGATCTCATGCTTTTAAATCACAGACGTAGTATAATCAATAAATATAAAATACCCATTAAATCAAAGATTAGACACAGAAAGAGATCAGTGAATTAGACAAGTCCAAGATGATTACAACAGCATCATAACAGCCAAAAACACCTGATCAACTTCATGTTGGCTTTTTCCTGCCATAACAAATGTGCTTTATAAACACTCAGTTACAGCAGCCAGAGAAAACTAATGTCAAAGAGTGTTCATCTGTGTCTGAATTCACTCTTCCTTTCATTCACTCTGTCAAGTGGACTAAATTAGTGAACTAACGTAGGAATAGTGAATAAGGGTATAGGGTTGATTTAGAACACAGCCTCTGAGTGTTGACTTTGAGCAATGTTAACTCACAGTATATTCCTGTAGGCTATTTTCTCGAAAATGACAAATATTACCCACAATGCATTGTTTCCTACAGTATATTTCTGTCAGAATTTGGTCATATTTTTACAGCAAGGTTTAACAGTGTAGGACAATATTTGGCCGAGATATAACTATTTGAAAATCTGGAATCTGAGGGTGCAATGTGATTAAACATGATCAAAAATCAAAAATTAAACATCTTTACTTAATGTCCTAATGATTTTTGGCTTAAAAGAAAAATCAATAATTTTGACCCATACAAATATACCTGAGTGTAAATGTGCTACGATTGGTCAGCGCAATGTGGCCATTACCTGATTGGCTTGAGTAAACGGAGGGTTGAGTCCACTTATTTGTGGATTTCTCTGCACGGCAACGCTGGAAGTGTTTCAAAATCCACAAATGTGTGCGAGGATTTACAAATGCACAGAGAGCGATTCACAAATGAATGCCAGGCAGAGTTGTTTTTGTGACATAAAACACATTTGTAAATGTGATGTCACTTGGAGTTAGGTGTGACCAGGCCTGCTGAACACGCCCTGCTTTCTTGACTCCACCCCATGTCAAAACAATGCCATGAACTGAAACGGACAGAGAAGTGAAGCGCAAATTGAAAACAGTATCAGGAACTCACACCTGACTGAAATGCAGAATAAAAGAAGTGTTGCAAAAGAATTAGTAGGCTAATTTATGTGACTAAAATATCTGTTGGAAAATCATCACTGCAAAAAAAAATCCATTGCAGAGATGCATTTTTACAGGAGTCATTGATATTTGCAATTAATTATATCTTTATGTTTGCACTACTTTATTTTTATTTTGCAATTTATTTTTATTTATAATACTTTTTTTCTCAATATTTTTTTTTCTTTTTCAATTCTTATTTTTTTTTTGTTTGCAAAACAACCTTTTTTTTTTGCTCAATACTTTCTTTTTCTTTTGCAAAACTTTATTTACTTTATTCTTTTACAGATATATGTGGCATTATATTGACTCCATAGTTATCCTAACTTTAAGAAGTTATTTACAATAATTTTTCAGTTATTCTTGTTCCTTTTTCCCCAGTGATTCTGCTTGTTAACAGCAGCTGTCTTCAATCATGCTCAATCATCACTTAATCAATAACTTATTCATACAATTATTATGCAAATATCATGCTGGGCACTATAAATTTACTATAGCTCATTCGATCTGAGTTTGTTTCAGTTATTGAATTCACATAACTTTTCTATTAATGCAGGTCCTAAAGCTCTTGGCTGATCAGAATCCTTCTTTTTCCAGTCATATTCCTCCGAGCTTTAATCTCCCTCTTGCGCTCTCTCTCCTCCCCCATTATGACTGGACATGCCCCCATACTACTGATTGGCTCACTTTCTCTCCTCCCCCATCATGAGTGGACATGCCCACTACTGCTGAATGGCACATTCTCTCTCCTCCCTCATCATGAGTGGACACACCCCCTACTGCTGATTGGCACATTCTCTATCCTCCCTCATCATGAGTGGACACACCCCCTACTGCTGATTGGCACATTCTCTACCCTCCCCCATCATGAGTGGACACACCCCTTACTGCTGATTGGCTCACTCTCTCCTCAACGATCATGAGTTGACACGCCCCCTTCTGCTGATTGGCTCACTCTCTCCTCAACGATCATAAGTGGACTCGTACTTTGAAAAGACGTCCACTGAGGATCCAGAATGAAAGTTTTTATGACATCTTTTTTTGACGTCTTCTGAACATCCGATATAGAGGTTCTTGGAACCTCCGTACAAGGTTAAAAAAATAAAACCTCAGCCACGGATCCATCCATAGGCAGTAAAACATACATTCACACCTCTAGACAACTTAGCATCTGTAATTCACACATCTTTGGATTGTGAGAGAAACCAGATCTGAAGGAAAGACTTTCTGGCTCAGCTGGAAATCAAACCAGAGACCTTCTTGTTGTCAGGAGACGGTGTTTCCCACTGAGACACTTGTGCTGCCCTTAGACACAGATATAAAATACACATACTAGTACACACTAGTGCTGAGATCTTGCAGTTGATTTTACCAAATGCTCAATCATCAGTTATTTGATCACTTAATTACCTAATTAACTTCAACAGTTTCAGTGTTTCTTTTAACAAATAAAAAATGTTTATGTAACATACGAAACGGGGCAACAGAGTTGGAGATCCAAATGCAGGGTTTAATAAAACAGGAAGAGCGTAGTCGTACAGGCAAAGGGTCAAACACCAGCAAACAGATACAAGAGGGCAAGGCAAAAGAGTAACCCAAAACACAGGCAGAGGTCAAGACAGGCAGCAAACGATCATCAAACAAGGAATCAGTCCAGGGTCAAAAACACAGGATAAGCAAGACAAGGCAGGACAAGGAACAAACGGAATGCAAACCAAAGGCTAAACAATACTCAGCAAAGTGAGTGTGTGTGAGTGCAGCTTATAAAGGGTCACTGATGGGAAACAGGTGTGAGTGCAAGATTGGTTTCTAGGTGGGGAATTGTGGGAAATGGAGTCCATGTGAACAAATAGAACACAGATCCAGGACACGTGACAGATTAGGTGAAAACATAACCAACACCACCTGATCACCTTTTCTCTTTGCTTGTCTGGCTTGTTAACTCAGTTACAGCAGCACAAACAAAATCTAATATTAAGTCAAGGGTAAAGAGCCCTACTAAAGCAAACCCTGATCTCCATGATGGTGACTTAAAATTGTGATTTTCTCCTTTGGTGATTCTGCTTGTTAACATCAGGTGTCTTCTATAATGGTCAATCATCACTCAATTAATCACTTAATTATTTCATTAACTTTAATTTTGCTTCAGTGGGTGGAATAAACAAATGGCAGGACTTTTACTTTCTGACCCCTGGACTTTCCACCTCTGGTGGGAAACACTGTCTCTTCACAACAAGAAGGTTTCTGGTTCGAGTCCCAGCTGAGCCAGAACGTCTTTCCTTCAGATCTGGTTTCCCTTGATATCCAAAGATGTGTGAATTACATTATGTTGTTATTATGCTTAGCTGTCTAGAGGTGTGAACATGTGTTTTACTGCCTATGGATGGATCCGTGGCTGAGGTTTTATTTTTTTAACCTTGTACGAAGGTTCCATGAATGTCTATATTGGATGTTCAGAAGACGTCAAAAAAAAAAACGTCATAACTTTCATTCTGGATCCTCAGTGGACGTCTTTTCAACGTACAACTTTTGTTATAAAGACGTTGAAAAGACGTCAACTTTGCTTAGTGAGAATATAAGAAGGATGCTCTGTAAATTAACGGAAATTGCTTGGCAAGCAAAGAACTGTACAAACAGGATTCTGAGTGGGTGGAGTGCATCCGCTTTGTGTGTGAAGGGGTCCTTATAAACCCTGATAATTTTACAATAAGGCTGAAGACTTAAATGAGCACTTCTCTGTGTGATTTTTTCATCCCTCTGGCCAAACCATGGCCACGGGAACTAGGGGTGCTGAGAGTGCTGCCGACGGCTGTTTCGCTGCATTGGAATTTAAGATGATGCGACTTGAAAAAGTTTTGTTTTTCAGCATGTTTAACATTTTCCACCTTTATTCGTAAATTATTCTAAAGATTATTTCATTTTTATTTGTTGAACTTGGTGTATGACTTTAGAAATTAATATTTCAAAAGCCAATCTCGCACAATGTGATTGACGTGCCTACGCTGGTAGGAGCTCATCTGACTAGGGTCACAGCTAACAGAATTTTGTTATAAGAACATTATCTAAATATTCAGTGTTGGTTCTGGGAACGTAAAAAAAAAAACAGTTTTCTTGATGTTACAGGAACGTTTTTTAACGATATGTTGTTCCTCAAATGTTCTTTCAACTTAATTTTGATTTAAAATTCAACATTCTAAGAACGCTGATTTGTAAATGCTGAAAATGTTCTAGGAACATTCATGGTTCCTAGAATGTTACATTTTAAAAGGGTATGGTGGGGATTATGGATTCAGTCCCCATATATATATATATATATGATTTTATTTATAAGAAATTCATAAAATACTTTGGCATAATGTTATGTTTGATGTCTTATCTGACTTATCTTACATACATTATCTTTTTTTAGAGCTTTTGCCCAGAATTATTATCAGTTGATTAATTATTATCAACCGACAAGGTAATAACGTTAAGCCAGTAGATCATTGTGGCAGAGTGAAAAGGGTTGTGGATGTAACAATCTGGTGATAACAGGAAAGCATGATGAGAGTGGTGATGAAACACACATAGTTTAATAGCAAACTCAGGTAGACGACACCATACAACAAGTTAGAGAACCGACAAGGGACTGAACAGAAGAGGGAGTATAAAAACACAAGGTAAATGAGGGAACTAAATAGGAACAGCAGGATGAAGATAAACTTATCAGAAACCATAACAACTAATGAGAACTGATACCAACATGACAGAAAATAAACTAAACAGAACATACACATGACATTAGCCCCCCTTCCAGAAGATGTGACCTCGCGCCGTGACAGGCGAAAAGTTCCAGGAGTAAGAGGGTGTGGCTTTGGTGGAGGGCGTGGAACTGGTGATGGAATGGAGGCTGGAGGAGTTGGCCACAGGCACCATGGTGGTGCTGAAGCCCAGATAGCAACATTATGTCGGCCCAGATCCGGCCCATATCTGGCACATGTGGCACGATGATCTGGCCCCCATGCTGCAATGAATTACGGCCCGTGTGTGGGCCGTTTCTGTTTGCCAGATCTGTGCCACAAGCAAGCCACAGCAATGCCACATGTCAGCCAAGAACAAAGAAATAAACTGGACCTCATCTGAGCCACAAAATCTGTGTATAAGTATAGAGTCATCTCAGCCTTAATAAGCTGTTAACAAGCAGAATCACTGAAGGAAAGAAGAGAACAGAAAATCCAGCAATGTAGACGGGATCAGGAAGGCAGGCAGGGATACAGGCAGAGGAAGATCTCCGGACGGGACCGAAGCATCCAAATATTTTTTTTTTATTTTTTTTTTTATTATAAAAAAATAAAAATAAAAACCTGCTCAACATTTTAAATTCACAATGAGCTCACATATTACTCTCACTGTGAGTGTCACAGTATGAGTATGGTGTGATGTCACTGTGATCATCGCATGACCTCACATAGGAAAACAAAGTAGCTATTAAGATGTATTTTAAGAAGACAAGATTAAGTTTTTTTTTTTCTTAATGCAAAATTAAATAAATTATGCATTTAGTCTGTTTCTCATATTTTTCTGAAATACTAGACAATCACAGTAAATGACAGAAGTCTAGTTTCCCTGATTCACACTGTTATTCTGATACCAAATGACTGTGAAACTGTTTTCAGCTGAATTGGTTCCCTTTAAATTAAATGATCACTTTTAGTTTTACATCATTAGCATTGCAAACCCACAGCATTTTTTTTGTTTTTATTTCATATTTCATTCTTGTGTCTGCTTTGATGCACTATGGAGAGATTTCCTTCAGTCCAGCAGGGCGCAGCAGAGAGCAGGTCGTCTCAGTGAGCTCAGCAGGCTATGGACCCTTTTCACATTTCTTGGGTTTCTTAGAAGCAGAAGTCATCATAGTTGGGAAAACCTCTAGCGGTGAATGAGACGACAACAAATATAATTTTTGTATTTCCATTTGTTCCAATAGCAAAAGACAAAATTCATGATAGTGTTTCCATGACTTTAGAAAAGAGGGAAAAAATATAGAGAGGTTGAATACAGCAGTCAGAAGAGAGAAAGATGTCAAATTTGCTGTCACTCCCTCAGCCAGATTAGAAACACCCTTGATTCTGCCAGGATTCTGCAGAAATGAAGCTCGAAATTCTATCACAAAGGTACGGCCCAAATAATTTTTGGTAACTTAAAACCATGCCAACAATATTCAATGTTTTATTTTTCAGTTATAATGAAGATGAAGGGGATTTGCCTGACCCGGCCAGCCTAAACATGGGTTCTCCGTATGCGACCCCTGCTATGGATGTCCTTTCAAGCACATCAAGTCAGGTATGCCCGGTGATGGATGACAGGACTGCAAGGACTGCAGAGAAAAAAATTAAAACTTAAAATTAAAGTATTAAGGCAGGAATACTACAACAGGAATACTACACTATAGCACTGAAAAAAACAAAACAAAAAACAAAGTGTGACAAATACACAAATACAAGAGTGAAAAAAAAAACAAAAAAAAAAACACTTCCAGAAAGCAAGGTTAACTTACCTTCACATATACCCTGAATTCTCGGTTGATTAACCTAAATCTTGCTTACCCGAGGTATGCTCGTTCCAAAAACGCATCCGGGAGTAAGTTCAGCCAACCCAGAGTATGTTCCCGGTTAACACACAAGACGTTCTCAACAGATCAACGAATCAATGATTCACCATGGAAACAGATGCTAAGAAAAAGCATGCAATTGTACTTCCTTGTTCTTCTTTTGTTTAATGGCGATTCACTGAGAATAAGAATTATATTGTTTGTTTGATGCTAATTATTTAATAAGATATCACATGAATTTTATTATAGAAATTATAGTATAGAAAACGTCCTGTTATAAAAAAGAAAAAAAAGTAGATATATATGTGAGAAGACAAGAAAATAAATACATATATTAGAATTGAATAAACATTTAAACGTTACCGCTTTATAACAGTGCTTTATTATATATATATAACTATACAACAAATTTAGTTACATTAATATAACAATATTAATTATATAACACACATCTGAATACCTCTTAAGCAAACTAATGACGTTTTGTATGGTAATAATGGTTATTGACCATTTTATTTAAAAGCGTAAACAATACAACACAAAAGCAGTTTCACAGACACTCAATAACGGGTGAATCAGGGCAATCTGGGACACTTTAGACATCTGGGGCTGTATTCACAAAACATCTTAAGGCTAAAAGTAGCTCCTAACTCTTAAAAATAATGGGCATGTAAGTCCTAATTTTAGGACTCCTAAAATTTTTGATCTAAGATTATTTCACAAAGCATTTTAGTGTTGAAACTAGCATCGTTTATGGTTGCTCTAATCGCTGAATCGGGGATTCACTGAAAAATGCAAGAAATTCACTGAAAAATGCAGGAAGAAGTGGCTTGTATGTGGCTTGTAGTGGCTTGTGTGTGCAGTGACCGCTTTGTCAAAAGTTAATACAACTTGCATATGCAACCACTAAGCAAAAAGTAGAATGCCTCCATAGTTTTGTATGCTTAGTAAAACATGTTTTGGAAAACTTCACCTTAAGTGTTACACAGAATGTGTAACACCTTAAAGGATTAGTCCACTTTCAAATAAAATTTCCTGATAATTTACTCACCCCCATGTCATCCAAGATGTTCATGTCTTTCTTTCTTCAGTCAAAAAGAAATTAAGGTTTTTGATGAAAACATTCCAGGATTATTCTCCTTATAGTGGACTTCAATGGCCTCCAAACGGTTGAAGGTAAAAATTAGTTTTAGTGCAGCTTCAAAGGGCTTTAAACGATACCAGACGAGGAATAAGGGTCTTATTTAGCAAAACGATCGGTCATTTTCTAAAGAAATACAAATGTATATGCTTTATAAACACAAATGATCGTAAACATTCAATGTGAATTTATCTGAGAATATTCTTAAATAAGGAAATCTATTCAGTGATTGATCCATGCCTCTGTCGTCATCCAAAATCCCATTTGTGGCACAGCAAAGTGTCGTGAATCATCTCTAAGATTAACACTTAAGATTTAGTCCTACACTTCACTTAAATTACGACTGAGATGCTTGATATCTAACTTTTAAACGCACCTTTGAGCCAAGATTTTTTTTTTTACTCTCAAGTCAATTCTTTGCAGTGTTCTTGTGAGTAATTCTTAGAGGTTTGATAAATATGGGCCCAGACCAGCTAATGAGATGTATGATAACAGCTCGAATAAGATCTAATTAAGCTGAGCACATGAACACATCAGATGTAAAGTGTGCAGCATCACCCTTTCACATGAAAGCAGTTAATACATGAAGTTTTATAAAATTGGAATCTTAATAAGTTATGTATTCACAATGTGATCACAATAAGATTGATTCCATAAGATAACACAAGTTTTAGCATGAAAAATCAGGATGAATCCTATTTCTCACAAATCCCTTTTTTCTTGTAAGAGCATTGCTGATCACTCCAGTTGTTCAGGGCTTGTTTTGTAGGATTCAGATCAATACAGTCCTCATCTTGATAATAGTTATTCGGTTCACCTTCAACCCAAAACCTGAATAAAATGTGATTTTTAATTATTCATAACCTTAACCAAAGTTTTTTATCCATTCAGCAACTAACAAATTAAGAATGTCACACAAAATAAATAAATAAATCAATAAACAGTACTGCATTGACAAGTTTCAAGATTAAACTTAGCTAAAACAGAAAGTGCAGGAAAGTAAAAGAGAGTTTTTCTTAAATATAATTCATTTATAGGGAGTGCCTTTTGTGGTTTTGTGTTTGTGGAAAAGCTGTCTTGAGCAATTTTATGGAGGTTTTGTTGTTCTTATTTTTTAAAATGAGAATTACAAAGACTAAAACAAATAAATACATGACTTTCTGTGAGTGTTTAGCACTTACCCTTTATTCAGGGGTGAATTATCCACCCATTTCAGGGTCCCTTCATTCTCAATGTCAGACAAACCAATCCACACACTCTCCTTGACTAATGAAGTTATGTGCCTCTATGTGTGAATAAAAACAGGAATAAGTGTGATTCTTCTCATTCATGAACAGAAACTCACACAAACTCACCTGCTTCTCTTCAGTGTTGATAATGACCAGATCAGCTCCTCGATCCCTGCAGTACTGTCTGCTGTCAGACCAGCTCTTCAACTCACTGGATATGAACAAGCCATCTGGACCCCACAGATATCCTAATAGAAACACAACTTTTTTAAACTGTATACATAAAATAAGACAAAAAAAAAAAAAAAAAAAATGATGTACACAAAAACAAACCCTGTTTAGAAGTGCACATAACATGCTGATATATAATGGCAGCAATCAGAAGAAGACAAAGGATCCCGAGACACACTGTGATCAGCACCAAACATCGACTTCCTGCCAAACAGGAACAAAACACAAATATAAATGAATACACTCCATATTGTCAGTTCTGTCATGCACTCTATACAAAAATGGTGCTAAATAGCAGTAAAAGTGGTTCATTGGCTTGTAATCATAGGGGAACCACTTTAAGTGCTATATAGCACCTATCCTTTAAAGGTCCTACAGCACCTTTGTCAAATGGTGCTATGTAGAACCATAAGAGTCTCATGTGGGGCCCTGGAATATTTCCTAATAGGGCAAAAAGGTTGAGAACCACGTTATCTTCAGAAAATACACTGTATTTTAATGCCATTTTTAATCTTGCCCCCAACTACTCTGTACAAAAAAAAAAAAAAAAAACATAAAAAACAGTGAAATGCATGGCAGCACACGGAGCCAAACATTCACCATTAATGAAAATAATGGTTAATGATCATTAAAAAAGAAAGTCAATGACTGGCAGAAGCATCTGCCAAACTGTAAAATTAAGGTAAAATATCCATTTTTTTTTTTTTTTTAAGTTTTACAAAAACAGTTACTTTACAGATATTAACCAAGATTATTATTGTGAAACATTGTCTATAAAATGTCAATCTCTTGTAATCAAGTCTTTATAGCACACATGCATGAGTTAATGTAACTACTGTATCAGCAGTTACCTAGTTACTGCTTTTAAATAAAGCAACTTGCAGCATAACATCAGTATAACCCTATAATACTGCATATGATCCTATCCTGCTTTGATATTTTGAAAGTTTTAAAGTCACTAACAGCTGATGCAGTCAGAAATCACACTCTGGATGTGATCAGTGAACCAGGACAGGAGATGATGATTGCATGACCGTCAAATAAACAGATTCAACTGACCTGAAATTGTTTTGTAAGTGTTGCTTTAACAAAATGTGCTTTATAAACACAGTCACAGCAGCAAGACTGATGTTAAAGCTAAAGCAAACACTTACCTCCATAACGGTGACATCAAACTTTATTATTTTCAATAATAAAGTATTTTTTTCTGTACAAAAAAAAGTGAATTACTGTAATTTGTCATTAATGTCATAATACTTAATATAACAGTCAAGTTGTTAATTTAGAGATAATTTTACAGAGTTTTGACTACAATTTAAAATAAAAGAAAACTTGAAAAAAAAAATCAGTTATTTTTAGTAAAATTAAGATTTTATTATTATTATTTTTTTTAAAAAAAACAGTGCACAGTGTATTTCCTGAAGATAACGTGGTTTTTGCCCCCAAGTTCCCCAAATCTATAAAGAAACATGACAGGGTGCGCACTCGAGACTTGAAAAAGACTCTTGCCATTTGACAAAGGTGCTGTATAGCACTTAAAGTGGTTCCCCTATGATTACAAACCAATGAACCACTTTTAGTGCTATTTAGCACCATTTTTGTTTGAGGTTACCATTGTGCTTTTTTTCTGTATACAAGAGTTTTACACAGAAGGTTTTACAATACTAATCCAGTAAATAACTGTAAAGTAACTTTTTTGTTTTTGTTTTGTTTTTTAATTACAATATGAATTGTTTTACCTTAATTTTATTTTGTGGCAGACACTTCTGCCAGTTATTGACTGTTTCGTTCTCTCTCTCTCTCTCTCTCTCTCTCTCTCTCTCTCTCTCTTTTTTTTTTTTTACTATCTTTAACAATTATTTCATTAATGGTAAATGTTTGGCACCCTGTGCTGTCATGCATTTTACTTTTTTTAACAGTGTATTTTAATGTTGTTTTTAATCCTTTCCCCAACTACACATAGAAACTAAGAGACAGTTAGAGAACCTTTAAAATACTATACAGGGTCTTAACAGGTTCTTTATACAGTAGTTGTGCTATATAGCACCCCAACCACTCCAAAGAACCGCTGAAGAACCTTTTGTGTGTGTGTGTGTGTGTGTGTGTGGTAACTTTCTGCTAGCAAGTAAGCTTAATGGGTACTGATACAGCAGCAACCAATCAGCTGTGCCCTATAGAGAACGATGTGATTGCAAACAAGTCGACCTATCAGCCTGCACCATCTAGAGTTTCATGACAGAACTATATTTAGAAGTATATATGTTTTTATTTATTTTATTTATCCTTTATTTAACCAGGAAGATCCCATTCAGATATCACAATCTCTTCTTCCAGGGAGACTTGGTCAAGACGGCAGCACACAGAGTTTCACACAAAAAACAAGGACAAAAGTGTGCTCAAACAAAACAGTTAATAAAAATAGGGTCAAAAAGCACTTACAAGACTCTTTTAAAACAGTTTGCAAAACTCATTTAAAAGTATTCAAAGGTGACAAAAACAAAAACAAAAAAAAACTCCAGTTTAAGTATGTTTTGCAAGTCATTCCATGCCCAATGGGCATAAAAGGAAAAGCATACCATAACTGCTTGTATAAAAAGCTGAGAGTTTTGAAATATAAGGTAATTTACCTAAAAGTTATCTACCTAAAATATAAACCTGAAATATGAAGTTTCAAATCAAACTTTGTAAGTAGTTTTTTATTTATTTATTTATTTTTACTAAAATATGCAAACAAGAAAATATACTGAAAAAAAGTCAAAAGAAAAAATATTATGTGTTAATACATATAAAAATATAAAAGCAGAAATATTGACATATTTGTCTTGGAAAAAATGATCTAACAGTTCTCATTTCCTGAAACCTCCCTGATGCTTACTCTGCTTCAAATTAAATGCTTTGCTTTCTGCGATTTTGAGCTCTTCCTTCATCCTGGCAGTGTCTTTGTGGTCCAGTTGTGTTCTTATTATTTCTGAATTTATTATCATAAAGCTCTAATTCCATTGTTTGTTCTTGTGTCTTGCAGTACGTCTTGACAGATGAGCTGCTGTTCTCAGAATGATGACGACTTGTAAGCTAAACGTCTCAGCCTGACATTCCTGTTTCTGTTTCTCTACAGTCTTGGCTGCTGCATACTGTGTTTATAAGGCAGTTTCGTTATCAGAATCAGAAAGAGCTTTATTGCCAAGTGTGCTTGTGCACACACGGAATTCCCCCTATTAGTGAAGCTACCAGTACACACATATAACAAGACACATAATAACATTTAAGAATAAACAATATTTTAAGAAGTATAAAGACACAAATAGGTTTATTCAGAATAAACTTGTTTTCAGTATTATTAATAATAATATGAACAAATAGGACTAAATGATTTTACAAAGATATTTCACTAAACAGTGGGGTATTGCACTTGGAAGTAGAGGTCTTCTCGGGTCCTAAAATCTGTACCCGACCCGAACCACTTCTTACCTGAACCTGACGTGCATAAATTATTTTTTTTTAAAGAAAAACCTGGCCCGAGACAAACCCGATGAAATTTGACCCGAGTCCGACCTGACCCGACCCATCTGCATTTATTTTCTAACCTGACAGGACCCGAGCGTAAATGACATTGACGTGTGGACAGCCTGCAGCACCGCAGTCAGTCAGGAAAAATCCCGTATCCTGCTGACTGATTTGGCTGCTGCTCTACTACTTTCATTTATTTGTTTAGATGTACTTTATATTATTGCCTGTCCAATGGATACAAGTTATTTCTGAGTTTGGCTTTCAATTGTGACCAACGGATTTGGATCTGCTGTCTGCACTGATATTTACCTCATCTCTGGCAAAGGGCTTCTGCACACACAAACAGAAAAGCCCTGCATGAACACGCTGTGTAACGAAGTGAGTGGCTTTTCCTGATGGATCTCATAGCTAAGATGGATTTCTGTGTGCAAGGTTACAAATGTTTGTTCCATTTCTACATACGTTTCTCAAAAATGCACTTTATATGAAAGCGCAAGTACGTGCTGTGCTGTCAATCACTGATCACTGTAACCTTATTACATCCTATAACTTTTGGCGTAATATTATTTACCTGACCATAAGATGATTAAAGTTTATTTTAAACTTCGTTCGTTGAAAAAGGAAAAAAATGGAGCAACTGAGAGTAAATGCGGAAGAATCCATTGCATGTAGAAGCGCAAATTCAGAGAGAACTTAGAAAAAGTGAGATAATGTTGTCATAGAATTGTTTTAAATAATAAAATGTTGTTAAAAGCCCAACATGGTTTAAAAGAATTTGGGTCTTCTCGGGTCCATTCGGAAAAAGCACATTTATTTTAAATAACCTGAGACCCGAGACCCGAGGCCACTAATACCGAACCCAACCCCTGTCCAAGGCACTAACCGAAGTTTTGGACCCGAACCCACTCAGGTCGGACCTCAGGTTTTTGGATGCAAATGGAACCGTGAAGACCTCTTCTTGGCATTTACAGTTTTTCTCAATTGATTTGACACATTTCTCCAAAGTAATGTAACTGCTCTCAAAACAGTGATCTAAACATACTCTTACCTTCAGTTCAACTTTACTGCAAAATAAAGCACTGCATTTTTTTCACATAATGCATTTATTAAAAGTAAATAATAACATCAAAACTACAAGTGTGTTTTCTAATGATTTTAGAACACTTGCAGCTGTGGATGTACAAATACACTAACGAAAATGCACGTTTATTATAATGTTTTTCCAACAAGTATTTTTATGTTTCTCACAAAGGGCGCTCAGTGGTTTGCCTGAGGGGCCTTCAGCTTGAATATCAGTTATAATACTGACTACAAGTAAATCAGGTAGGGCTAATGGCACAGGCATGCAAATGGGAAAGAAATTAACTATAAACTCACACAAAAAGTCAAGTGTCAAACTGAAGTGTCAAACTAAAAGAAACACTGATCACCAAAATGGTGACCAAACATTTTCAATAAAACATCAACATCTAAACCTCTGTTACTTCTCAAAAAAGAACTTCTGTTGAGATCTTGAGAGATGTATTGTCTTCTTTTATCTTCAGTTGATTTCAGGCTGTGTGGCTTTAAGTCAGTTGTAGTTGTGTTTCATTTTCTGAGAGTGCAAGCATGATGTTGAACCAACATCACATTGTAACATTGATTCAATGCCATTTCCATTGATTTTTTGTTGAAATGTCAACATTTTTTCAACATTAATTGCGGGTGCAAAAGTGATATTGATTCAGTGCGGTTAACACTGACACATTAATATTGATTTAACATTATTTCGATCATTGCTTGCTACCTGGGATATCAGTTATCAACATCACAAATCGAGTCAAGTTTTTAATATTTAATTTTTTTTTTTTTAAATAATACACATTTATAAAGGCCTTTCCGAAAATGTTGTTAGCATTTTTTCGTATTCGTGATCCTAAAAATTCGTCACACACAGAGACCTTGCACACTGAGTCCGATGCGTATTAATGAATCCGTTGTGGAAAAATTCGCAAAACAATACAAAATGGAGTCTTCAAGCAGTGAGAATGATTTAGTTGTCCACTCTTCTTAAAAAAGAGGAAATATTAGGTCCATCCAATCCCGAAATTGCGTAGAGAAAGAGAGGAAGGAGTTCCACCTCATCAAGGAGCTGAGTGATTATCCCGAGCTTTTTAAAGTTTACTTCAGGATGTCAGTGGCTCAGTTTGATGCTTTGCTGCTGAAACTGGCACAGTCGGTCTTTATATTCTGACTCTTTGTATTCCGCACTTTGTCATACAGTGCTGCTGCTTTAAATCGTGTGCACGATTTAGTAAATCGAGGGAACGAATTAGTAAATCGTGCACACAATTTCATTTTTTTTCTTGCATGTCATATGCGGGGCTCCGTAGCTTTGTGCTGTAGACGACGTGGATCAACTTGTCAGATGGCATTCGGGATTTTGGCGTTGTACGGTGGCTCTAAATTGTCAAAATGTCTCTCAAAATGCATGCCACGGATGCGAAAAACGCAGAAAATCTAAACTTTTCCGAATTTTTTTTTATGACAGACGAAAGTTTTGGAGGCAGTGTGTAAATGTGATTGACACAATGTGAGGTCGTATTTATTTTTTAACGTGCGGAAATTTCGGATGCGGATTTCAGACTCTGTGTGCAAAGACCTTAAATGCTTTACTTTGTGTTATATTACCTTGGCAGAAAATGAAAAAAAAAAAAAAAAAAAAAATTAACGCTGATGCAAGGGCGTTTCTAATCTGGCTGAGGGAGTGACAGCAAATTTGACATCTTTCTCTCTTCTGACTGCTGTATTCAATCTCTCTATATTTTTTCCCTCTTTTCTAAAGTCATAGGAACACTATCACGAATTTTGTCTTTTGCTATTGGAGCAAATGGAAATACAAAAATTATATTTGCTGTCGTCTCATTCACCGCTAGAGGTTTTCCCAACTATGACGACTTCTGCTTCTAAGAAACCCAAGAAATGTGAAAAGGGTCCATAGCCTGCTGAGCTCACTGAGACGACCTGCTCTCTGCTGCGCCCTGCTGGACTGAAGGAAATCTCTCCATAGTGCATCAAAGCAGACACAAGAATGAAATATGAAATAAAAACAAAAAAATGCTGTGGGTTTGCAATGCTAATGATGTAAAACTAAAAGTGATCATTTAATTTAAAGGGAACCAATTCAGCTGAAAACAGTTTCACAGTCATTTGGTATCAGAATAACAGTGTGAATCAGGGAAACTAGACTTCTGTCATTTACTGTGATTGTCTAGTATTTCAGAAAAATATGAAAAACAGAATAAATCCATAATTTATTTAATTTTGCAGTAAGAAAAAAAAGACTTAATCTTGTCTTCTTAAAATACATCTTAATAGCTACTTTGTTTTCCTATGTGAGGTCATGCGATGATCACAGTGACATCACACCATTCTCATACTGTGACACTCACAATGAGAGTAATATGTGAGCTCATTGTGAATTTAAAATGTTGAGCAGGTTGAGAGGAGGCGGTTCAAATATCGGTCACCGGGGGAACATTCTACTTCCTGTTTCACAACACTACACAGTCATGTCACATGGTGAGCTCACAGTATGAGTGCACATCCAGATAACAGATTTCTGTTATAAGAACATTCTCCAAACATAACTGACTTCCAGCCACAGGCTTAGATCAAATCAACTAAAATAAAATAAATTAAATCTCTCAAGAGCAGAGGAGGATTAAACAACTCCACAAACAGCATTACCAGCTTCACTTATTACTTACCAGACTGAGTTTATTTCTGTCAGACGTGTACAGAAGTTCTTATTGAGAATTAACAGAGGTTTAGATGTTAATGTTTTTTTGTTTTGTTTTGTTTGATATTACCATCATGGTGATCAGTGTTTGCTTTAGGTGGGCTCTTGACCCTTGATTTTTTAATGTTACATTTTCTGTGGCTGCTGTAACTGTGTTTGTAAGACACGTTTGTTATGACAAGAAAAGCCAAAAGAGAATGCATCAGGTGATGTTGGTTTGTTATTGATGATAACAACATAATCATCTACTTGATTTAGTATGCAGTTCTTGTGAGGTGTTGTTAATTGTAAATATTTAATATAATAGTCTTGTAGTTATACAATTTCAGATCCAGCAGTGTCATAATCATTTATGAAGAAATTTAAAAGCATGATAAGACATAAACATTTTGAACTGCTGTCACTTGGACACAAAGAGACATCAAGAATCAGCGTATGAATCTCAACAATGGCGACAATTAAAAGCTTCATGCTGCAATGCATGCAGTGAGTACACTTTGACCTCACATTGTGACCACAGTATGAACACAATGAGTGTGCTGTGAAGTTACGCTTTTAGCTCACTGTGACCTCAAATTGTGACCACATCACAAGTATGCTGGGAACTCATGAGATCACTGTGAGAGCAAATTGTTGACTTGGTTGAAAATGAAAATTCATCAGAAATCATGACTACCAATGAAGCTGGAAGATATGAGTCAAAACTATCATGAAGAGGCAGGAAAAGTTAATTCTCACAAATACATTTTCTCATCGCTGAGCATGGCAGATCATTCCAGTTGTTCAGGACAGGTTTTTTAGGATTCAGTTCAATACAGTCCTCATTTCCACCTGCATCATTCGGCTCATTTCTTCCCCAAAATCTGAGTAACATACAATCATAATAAATTTAAATAATAAATTGTGAGTGTTTGTTAAATAATAAATTGTGAGTGTTTTGTCACTTACCCTTTTTTCAGTGGTGAATTATCCACCCATTTCATGTTGCCCTCATTCTCAATGTCAGTCAAACCAATCCACACTCTCTCCTTGACTAAAGAAGATATGAACCTCTGTGTGTAAATATGGAAAGAGTGAGAATCATAATTTGCAGTCTTCATCTGGTATTGGTTGACTGTCAGAAGACAAGAACAGTTATATTAAAGATGTTTGTTATCATATTACTCTTTGCATTTATTTTCCAAGTAGTGTTAAAACATTAGACTTTGGTGTGACTGTTTCTTTTAAATACTGTTTGGCTGTTTGTATGTATGATTTCAGTATGTTCATTCACAACAGAATTGCCCTAAACTAGATCTATTTCCCACTGAACTCACCTGGTTCTCTTCAGTGTTGATAATGACCAGATCAGCTCCTCGATCCCTGCAGTACCTCCTGCTGTCAGACCAGCTCTTCCTCACACTGGATATGGAAAACCTGCCTTTCAATTTTCAATAAACATAAACAATTATATTGTGTTGTAAAGTGCAAATATCCATATAAATCCATTTGTACTGACCTGGGTCATATAACTTCCTTAGTTCAGTCTCAAACTCCAGGATCTTCTGACTGAAGTTGTTCTTCAGTTGTTCTTTTTCATTCATTAGTTCAGTGTAATTTTCCAGTAAGCTGTTGATGGTCTGATTGAACTCTTCAACTGTGTTCTTGTAACTCTTAAACAGAGATTCTCTCTCTGCTGTGTTGGAGATGTGCTGCACTATGATGGAGACCAGCAGAAGAACACAAATGATCCCGAGACACGCTGTCATCAACACCAAACATCTACTTCCTCCTGACAAACAGAGAGGAAACATACAAATATCAGTTAAAAAATTCACTGCATTTTTTTTTTTTTTTTTTTTTAGAAATAAAGGCTCAAATCCACCTTTATCTTTAGATAATACACAGGCCTTTTTAACAAAATTAATAATGATAGCGAAATTTCTACGGTAAAATATGCAAATAAGAACATATCTAGAAAAGTTAAATAAAAATAATTGCATGTTAACACATATAAAAAGCAGAAACATGGACACATTATTCTTTGAAAAAAAATTGAAATTATGAATAATATTTTTCATTTCTGCTTCAAATGAAACTTTCTACTTACTGCACTTTTGATCTTTTCCTTCATCCCGGCTGTGATTCAGTGTTCGAGATGCAGTTGTGTCCTCAATATCATCGTTTTTAACATTTTCATAAATGTCCTCTAAATCCATTATTCAAATCGCTCTTATGTCTGACAGCAAGTGTCCACAGATGAGCTGTGGTTGAATGATAGGCATGGTTTATTTTAAATAGTGCTAACCTTAAACAGGAAGTGGCTTTACTGGTTTAGACACAGAGCAAAATACTTTCATTCCCACATTGAAACTCTCTAAAACTCTCTGTGTACAGACTCAAACACCTTTAAATGGTTATTACATTATATAGAAAGTGATCAAAGAACGCTCCCTTTTGTCAATCAAACAGAGCGAGTTTATCAGTGACTGAGTTCTGGACTCGAGCCAAAACTCCCATCTTATTCAACAAATCTCTTACTTACATTGTGTTTGCACGGTTAGTTATGATGAAAGCATTCGTTAGTGTGCAGAAATTAAGTTCACTGCATTCATGCGCTCAACAACATGTCTGTGATCGGCTACAATGTTCATCACTGCAATCTTTCATGCCACGATCTAAATATAATGCCATAGAACAATGTAATGCTATAATCAACACTTTCACGATTAGTAAACCTTGAGAGCTGTAATAGTAAAACATGCTAAAAGTTTTTGAGAGAGTAATACTTATCTGTTTCATATGCAAAGATGTCAGCCAATCACAGCAGTGGGCGTTTACACTGAAATCTCACAGCAGATACGTCCCTTAAAACAGAGCATTCAAACCAGAGGGCTAAAATTAGGTTAGTAACAATGCCTTTTATTTATAAATCATGACAAGTTTGATGTAAAAATCATATTAACATTATAAATGCACCCCAGGAAACATTATAAAACAATAAAACAACACAGTTCATGACAGAAACCTCAATCAGGAATGATGTGAATACAAAAACTATGATTCCATGAAATAATACATAAAAGTGAACATGTTATCAAATATCACAATATTTAAGGTTGGAACTTCAAGTATCACAAATCCCCCCCCCCCCCCTTTTTTTTTTTTTTTTCACGTGTGGAAGATCATTCCAGTTGTTCAGGACAGGATTTTCAGGCATTAGTTCAATACAGTCCTCACATTCACTTTGGTCATTTGGTTCACCTCTGAGCCAAAACCTGAATAACATCAAATTTCCAATTATTAGGATCCCATTTTTAAATTATAACAGTCCCAAAGTTTTATTCAGCAACTAAGCAATAAGAATAATTTGCATTTGTTACATTCATTAATTGTCAGAAACTAACAAATGAGAAACATCGCAAGCAGTATTATACAAGAGCCAGCAGTACTCACATTACTTCAACAGCAAGTTTCAAGAGTACGCTAAAAGGTACAGAAGTGAGCAGAAGTGAAAGTGCAGTAAAGTGTTATATTATAAGAGGTGCCTTTGTATTTGCAGTTCAAGTTGAGTGGTTGCAGAACAGGTGTGTCTTCAGCTGTGGTGGTCTCACTTTAAGAGAGAGAGAGAGAGAGAGAGAGAGAGAGAGAGAGAGAGAGAGAGAGAAGCAAAACTCAAAAAAAAAAAAAAAAAAAAAAAAGTACAAATAAAGTGTTTTAACACATACTCTTGCATTGAAGCATTGAAGTGTACACCAGTTCTCAATGTCAGACAAACCAATCCACACTGTCTCCTTTACTAATGAAGTTACGAATTTCTATGTGAATAAAAATAGAAATAAGTGTGATTCCCCATTTTCTTCAGCACAATCAGAAGCAGTGCCTCCTAAGATACAATGATGAGAAATTAAAGAAAATGAGAAAATAAAAGTGTGGTGTGACTGTGATGGGGAACAGCAAAATACAGGTAAATAAATAGTCACACTGTTAAGTTTATTGTCGTTGCTATTATTTTTCGAAAACAAAAATTATTTGAGTATGTTTTCAAGAAGATACTATTTCATTTCTTCTACTTTAAAATTTAATGTTTAATTCAATGTGTTACTTGCCATTTTTTTTTTTTTTTTTTTTGTAATTGTTTGTAAAATATTTTAGCAATTTCTAACTTTTTTTTTTTTTTTTTTAAATTGTAAAGGGGCACATTTACTGTGATTTGCTGATTTTATTCGGTTAAATTAAATTCGGTTATTAACTTTCACTCCATAATATTATGATATAGTTTTTAAAAGTGAATGTTTTAACATCTGGAAATCCTATACATTAGCATATGCAATCAAAAACATACTGAAAAATTAAACTGAAAAATAATTACATGTTAAAACATTTCATATAAAAGCAGAAACAATGACACATTGTTCATAAAACAATGATTGGATTTTTATGCAACATTTTTTATCCTCTCAAACATTAGTGACACAATGTTATATTTCTGCATACATAAAAGGTCCCTGATTTTGTTATTTGCTCTAACTTACAGTCTTACAGTACAGTGCAGTACAGTATGTATTCACAGATGAGGTGTGTGTTTTAAATAGTTCTTAGACAGTAAATGGTTCCATTCAGAAAAATCTAGGTTTTTATTACCACTTTGAAACTCTGTACACTCAATACTATTGAATGTATATATTACATTTCTATAATGTGGTCAAAACAAAGTGTAGATTTTCCCATGATCATATTGTAATCTAAAAGCCACAGAATTGATCTCAAAAACTCTAAAATAGGCCAAACTTGGCCTTTAAAGGTCCTTTAAATACAATTGTATTTATGGCAACTAGATAGGAATTAATAATATTTTTACATGGCAGCATCACAGTGGCTTTGGAGTGACTGTAAAAAATAGAAACTGTGAGATTATGATGATTTTCTACACTATAAAAAAAAGAAAAATTAAAAATTAATTCACTCATCTTAACTTTTTGAGTTATCTTAGAATATTAATGTTCAACTGTTGTTTAAAGTTTAGTTGGATTAACTTTATGAAAGTAAGGTGAACTTACTTTTTTTAAGTTTTTAGTATAAACATTACCTGTAAAATGGTTTTTGTTGTTGTTATTGTTCACTTAACTTAACTTTTTGAGGTACTAATTTCCACTGACTTATTTAACTTTTAATTACTTAGAATATTAAGTATTTTCAACTTGACAAATTTAGTGATTTAAAGTTACAGTTCAATATTTTTCAATACCAAAGTTCATGTTACCTAATGTGGCTTATTTTATTAATTTAACCAAATAAATAATTATTTTATTTAAATTGTTATTTAATGTCAATTGTGAATAATTATTTTATTTCAAATGTTTCAGCCATGTTTCGTTTGAGAACTTAATTGCCATTTAAATTAATTTCTACTGCAAATAATAACTGATCAGATTTCAGCCACTGAAACATCAACTGCAAATCAAATCAATGACATTTCTCAAGATCTGAGCAGAGGATGATTAAACAACTCCAAAAACAGCTTTACCAGCTTCACTTATTACAGACCAGTTTGACTTTATTTCTTTCATAAGTTTTCACTGAATCGGGTCTCCAACTTCTTCAGAATGATTCAGCTGAGGTAAAGATGCAGCTGATATTTTTCAGTACAGATCACTGTAACTGACCTGCAATCTGAAATATATACTTCCTGCTGCCAAACAAAAAAGAAACCACAGCCAAAACAAAAACAAAAGATACATTCATATGTGATATCATTTGAAAGCATTTTTAAGATCAGTCAGAGCAGCGAGAACTATGAAAGAACTATTACTTGGCAACCATGTTTGAATACAAAGAAATAGATATTTTTCATATTAAATAAGAACTTAGATTCTTATTTATGATGTAACTATGATTCATGGTTAAAAATCACTAAATGTTACTAAAAATCTAATTTTATCACTTCAGAAATATCAAATTATAATAATCAAAGACATCGTCCCTCTGATAAACAGCATATTGTCAGCAACTCTTCATAATGTGTCTATATCACACTAAATATCTGGCAGAGTGTTGGGCTCATAAATATTAATGACGTCTGTGTTCAGCGACTTGATTTGGTGATAGGTGAGTGCTAGCCAATGGCATTGTGGAGTGCTTAATAGTTCTGCCCACTGCCCTCTGTTCTGAAAGCATGTGAAGGCAGCATAAATATCAAATTATTCCCAGGTAAGTATGCATATTTTACTCTTTGGATAGAACAATTAAAAAAAGGGGGACAGGAACCAGAAATTGAACCACAATGATTTCATAAAAAGATAAAATCATAAAAAGCAGATAATTCACAGGAAATCTATTTTCTCAGGATGTCTTCAGTTGTTATTACTGCAGTGAGAAATCTAGAAAATCAAGAAACTACTTTTTTATATACTGGAAGATACATAAAATAAAAAATAAGATACATAAAATCTGAAACCAGTAAATCAGTTATAATAACTGTAAGACATTAGCTTTGCTGACATGGAACCTTTACCAAGAATGAAAATCACAATAAAAATGTTGAAGTGAAACAAGTATTTTTAGAATCAAATTATTATTAAAAAGTGTGAAAATTAAAGAATGAATTCTAAATCTCACAAACGCATTTTCTCTTATCTGAGCATGGGATGTCATTCCAGTTGTTCAAGACAGTTTTTCTTGGATTCAGCTCAATACAGTCCTCTTTTCCACCTGCATCATTCGGCTCATTTCTTTCCCAAAACCTGAATAACATACAATCAGATTCAGTTCCTGAAGAGCTAAAAATATTTACTCACTCATACAAGTATAAGAAGAAAAAATAATTTAAAAACAAACACACTGGCTTTTTGGGAGTGTTTTAGCACTTACCCTTGTTTCAGTGGTGAATTATCCACCCATTTCATGTTGCCTTCTTTCTCTATGTCAGACAAACCAATCCACACAATCTCTTTGATGAATGAAGATATGCACCTCTGTGTGTGAGTAAATACAGGAATAAGTGTGATTCCTCTTTCTCTCCTTTATCACTCACACACACACACACACACACACACACACACACACACTTACTTAGCTATCTACAACCCGAATTCCGGAAAAGTTTGGACGTTTTTTAAATTTGAATAAAATTAAAACTAAAAGACTTTCAAATCACATGATCCAATATTTTATTCACAATAGAACATAGATAACATAACAAATGTTTAAAAGAATAAATTTTACACTTTTATCCACTAAATGAGCTCATTTCAAATTTGATGCCAGCTACAGGTCTCAAAAAAGTTGGCACGGGGGCAACAAATGGCTGAAAAAGCAAGACATTTTTGAAAAGATTCAGCTGGGAGAACATCTAGCAACTAATTTAGTTAATTGATATCAGGTATGTAACATGATTAGCTATAAAAGGGATGTCTTAGAGAGGCAGAGTCTCTCAGAAGTAAAGATGGGCATAGACGCTCCAATCTGTGAAAGAGTGCGTAAATATATTGTGCTTTGCAAATCTCATCACCTACAGTGCATAACATCATAAAGTTAATCCAACTAAACTTTAAGTTCAAACAACATTAAATTTGTCAAGGTAAACATATTTAATATTCTATGTAAATACAGCTATGTGAATTTTTTTTTACAGTGTAGGAGAAACCTAAAACTCCCTCAAAAGTTGAACACATTCCATGCAAACTTGATACTTAGATGTGAATTTTGGGTTTATTACTTATTAGCTGTTAGTATGACAAATTATATTTAGAGAAATTCTCAGAATTTCTTGAACTGGTTCTGTTTGCCAGTGAACTTACTTGCTTCTTTTCACTGTTGATAATGACCAGATCACCACCACGATGCCTGCAGTACTGCCTGCTGTCAGACCAGCTCTTCTCCTCATTGGACACGACAAGACAGCCAATTGCTTTCAATAAAAAAACAAATACAATTAGGCTATTTTTTATTATTTGTAAAGTGCTTCTATGTACAACTCAATATTTGCAAACCTTGGTCAGATAACTTCCTTAGTTCAGTCTCTAACTCCAGTTTCTTCTGACTCAAAGAGTTGAAACTGTTCTGTAACTGGCTTTTCTCAGCAGTGAGATCATTCACTCTGGTCTCCAGCTCCAGTTTATTCTGGTTCGAAGAGTCAAAACTTTGTTGCAACAGGCTTTTCTCTGCAGTAAGATCTTTGACCCTGCTCTCCGACAGGTTTTTCTCAGCAGTAAGATCTTTGACCCTGCTCTCCGACAGGTTTTTCTCAGCAGTAAGATCACTGACTCTGATATCCAGTTCCAGTTTCTTCTGACTCAAAGAGTCAAAATTTCTCTGTAACTGACTTTTCTCAGCAATGAGATCTTTGACTCTGGTCTCCAGCTCCAGTTTCTTCTGACTCAAAGAGTTGAAACTGTTCTGTAACTGGCTTTTCTCTGCAGTGAGATCATTCACTCTGGTCTCCAGCTCCAGTTTATTCTGGTTTGAAGAGTCAAAACTTTGTTGCAACAGGCTTTTCTCTGCAGTAAGATCTTTGACCCTGCTCTCCGATAGGTTTTTCTCAGCAGTAAGATCACTGACTCTGATATCCAGTTCCAGTTTCTTCTGACTCAAAGAGTCAAAATTTCTCTGTAACTGACTTTTCTCAGCAATGAGATCTTTGACTCTGGTCTCCAGCTCCAGTTTCTTCTGACTCAAAGGTTTGAAACTGTTCTGTAACATGTGTGTAGCTTGTATCTCTCTCTCTGCCGTGAGCTTGATATGCAGTACTATAACGGCGGCCACAAGGAGAATACACATGAGGCCAAAGCATACTGTGCTCAACACAACACACTTAATTCGACCTGTTAAACCTCCTGCCAAATAGGAAAAAAACAAGAACATATGCTATGAACAAATGACTATTATTATAGTGAATAAACATCACTGACATCAAATGTCTTACTTTGGTTTTGAGCTCTTGCTTCAGTCTGGCTGAGTTTTTGGTCCTTATTAGCATAAATATCTTCATCTCTGTCCAGTACCCTCTCATTGCCCTTGCTGCAGGTCTCGCGGTCAACATGGTTATAAACGCCCTCCAGTTCCATTATGACTTCTGCGTCTCTTCAGTTGAGCTGTGGACTTTAGGAGGATGAGTGCAGGATTTAATATAGAGAACCTCCCCTAGAATTTACATATCGCTGACACACAATAATTTAAACTTTGATGCACTGTACATCTTCATTAGAAAAATATGACCAATGTCAAACATATTGGGTGCAGGGACTTTTCCCCCCTTAATTTCACTGAAACTTCATTCCAGGGTCCAAACTCAACTGTAAATTAAGAAATTAAAATAAATATGCCTACATATTCATAAATATTTCTATAAATTGTATTATTAACTGGATACTTTTTAATATATAATAATATAAAATAGATTTTAGAGCTGTTTTGTCTTGCATAGTGACAAACAGCACAGCTCATTGTGTAACTTTCTTCAAATACTGGTGAATATTAGTAAAATATTTCTTGCCTTCACAGATTTTACTCACAATTTACTCACAAAATTACTACGAACAGAACTAACAAATTATTTATCTTTTATATAATACACTCTTTTGTTTTAAAAACTGCAAAGAGAATCATTAAAATGATCTTGTTGCGGCACAAGGACAATTCTGAACTTTTTGTTGAGTATTATTTGTTCTCAGTGTCACTATGAGGTGATGAACTTCAGATTGATGTGCTGTGTTAAACACAAATACACATTTCCCTCTAAAGAAACTTACTTTCATTTCATTTTACTTTGAGATCCTGCTGAGCTTGAGTTATTGGAAAATTGTTCTTACATAACACAAGGTTCATCAGGCAACATAAGGCTACTCTAAAGTAAAGATTATAATATAATATTTGCATCTGGAAATAAATCAGTTTTGGGACAGTAAATAAGGGAATGGTCAGAACGGATAATCTTACTAGACTTCTTTTATTATGGAAATATGCTTAAACATGTATGTGAAGAATGGCAGTTGTAAGTAAAGAAAGGCAGTGTAAGTAAATCATGCTGGTTTACATCATTTATTCACTGAGTAACAGGATAGCTGATAAAAAAAAAAAAAAAAAAAAAAAAAACACCTGTGCAACAGTCAAAATGAACTCATGTTTAACATACATTTAAAGTTGGAAATTAATCTATTCTGATTTTCCTGATTTGTAATATTTAATTATGTCTTCAAAAGCAGTAGTCTAGCATTAGGGTCGTTTTGACGGATTAGCCGCAGCCGAAGCGCAGATCCTGCTGGAGACTCAACATGCCATTGTATTTTTCTTTGAGCTCATCACTTATCTTGCTCTGCTCCAAGCTGGGACAACCCATGTCCTCTCACCCAGAGCGTACTGACCTGAAGTTAAAGAAGAAGGTTTTACATATACTTTCGCAGGTTGTGCTTAAGGTTAACATTCATCACAGGAGATGATTCCTCAAGTTCGACATTGAAACATTCGATGTTGTCAATAGCATTTTAATAGTTGGCAAACATATTTTCCACTGAACTGTTATATTTGTGCCCTTTTCTAATTTTCTGGATGAAATGATTTTTAAATTTCCTGCACTGGAACACATTTTTATCACTCTCCAGGGTCGACCGAAATTGGATTTTACCTATACCGATAACCTGGTGGATCATACTTGCCGATAACCAATTAATCAGCAGGTAGTTTTTAAAATGGTTACTGGATAAAAATAATAATAATAAATAAATAAATGAAAAATAAATAAAATAAAATGAAATAAAAATAAGTAAATCAGTGCTGAACTTTTTTTTAAATAAGTACTGAACCATGAAAAGGTGCTAAATGAAATAAATCTAAAATGAAGTTATATAAATAAAAACTGAAGTAAACGAAAGACATTCAAACTGAAACAAAAAGTAACACTGAAAATCTATTAATAAATGTTAAAATTAACAAACTATAAATGAACAATACTTCTACAGCATTTATTAACCCTAAGTGTTGCCATTTCAACAGTCATGCTTAAAGATGATCATCTTTAAATATCTGCAGAGAGAACTGAAATATTATAAATGTATATTATATTTAGACTATAGTCTCTTACTTTCTTTGCCTCTATTTTAGAACACTTGATAATCCAAATACCAAAATATGTATTGCAGTGATGATAAAGAAATGAAATCAGATGCATTTCTGATTTGTTTATGTTTCTGTCAGCTGCATGAACTTATTTGCTTTCACACATTTTAAAAAATGGAACTTCGTTGGCTAATGAAAGCATAAAAGTGACCAGCTGAATATACACTAGTGCAAATAGATGAAAACAATCGTGACATTAAACATCTGGGTCGGATTTGCATGCATTTTGTCATATTGTTTCAAAAGCTTGAGGTGCTAATGTTAGCGTCCTCTCAGCCTGATCGCAAACATAGGGTAGCCTAGTACTGCTGTTCTTTCTCTGTTAATGCAGCATCTAGTCAGCAAATTAATTAGTTTATAATGATATGACAACATGTACTGTAGCATACTGTATTCATACCATTTTGCTGTCAGTGTTTTAAATGCGTATCTAAGTGTCCGCAATCTCCTGCCGAGTGTGCTTTCTTAGCAGCGAACAGCCTCACATGTCAAAGTAAACAACAGCGCAGTGTTAGTATTTATTTGGCCTCTAGAGGCCGCTATTCAACGCTTGCCACTTGGAACGGACGCAACCCGGAAAAACTATCAGCAAGGATTTTTGCAGATAACCGATTGTTCTACTGATCAACTATTGGTGCCGATTAATCAGCAAAACCGATAAATCGGTCGACCTCTGGTCGTCACCCTTTTTCAGATTTATCCACATGTCTGCTCTTCTCTCTCACCCAGAGGTTTACATTTTTGAGCGTTTTATGAATGCAGCAAGTGTATGCCAACTTATGTCCTGCTGGGTAGATCAGCACATTACAATTCAAATCTCATACAGGACATCAGTTCTGACTGGACCTTTTTTGACAAAAAAAATATGACAATCATCAACTAAGATATGAAGTAATATATCTAGCTTCCGCCAGACCGCCTTCTGTATTCAAATTACGTATTCAAAGAACTGGCGTCGTGTCAATTGAATAGAGAATTAGGGAAGGCGTAGAACGTACAGCGTAAGCTTTTTGAAGAATACAGAAGGCGGTATGGCGGAAGCCAGATACATTACTTCGTAACTTGTTAAATATGGATATTTGTTTAACACAAACGCATCACTTCACTTTAGAAGGCCTTTATTACCCCTCCGGAGCCGTTCTGGAATATGTTTATGATGGATGGATGTGGATGGAGACACATCAGTATTTCATTTAGTTGGGCAGTTTGACTCTTGGCTTTTTATGTGAGTTTGTGGTCTTTGTAACAGTGTTTACCAAAACATAATTTGTTACAAAAAAAAAAAAGAAGAAGCAAATAAGATCAGGTGATATAGTTTATATCATCATAAAGTAGAATAATTTACTAATCTTATCCTTGAACTAAAGTGGTTATGTTATCAATAGATTATATTCACCAGTAATATTTTCTTGCCCCAGACCAGACATTCTGAATGATTGTTAAAATACATTATGTGTAGGTCAAATTACATGTTTTGGAAAACACTGTTACAAAGACCACAAACTCACATAAAAAGCCAAGAGTCAAACTGCCCAACTAAAGGAAACACTGATAACCATAGTGGTGTCCACACTTTTCAATAAAACATCAACATCTAAACCTCTGTTAATTCCCAAAAAGAATGTCTGTAGATGCATGGCAGAAATAAAGACTAACTGGTTAGTAATAAGTCAAGAATATACATTTGTACTTACCTTCTTTAAAAGCTTTTATCTTTAGTTCATGACTCAAAGATGTGACTTTGCTTTCTAACTCCAGTTTCTCCTGACTCAAAGAGTTGAAGTTGTTCTTCAGTTGGTCTTTTTCAGTCATTAGATCAGTGTGATTGTATGATGCACCCAGAATGCATTGCGGCATGAAGCATGTTGTTGAGATTCATACACTAATTTTGATGTCTGTGCGTGACTAAAGCACAGGATTTTAAGTGTTTAGTGTACAATGTGTTTTTAAACAGGAGCACGAAACTTCTGTAGACATTTTACCAGTTCAGTTTATCAGATTAAAATACTGCTGAATTTCATGCTGTAGAGTCACAGGGTTTCTATCATCAATGACTGTCATGAGTGCAAATAATGCCACTTCATGATTACATCTGTATCATCAACAAATAGTCAACATCATCTGATCACATGATCACACTCTTGCTGTTCTCGCCATAACACAAAGAAAAAAACAATGTTAAAAAGTGAAGAGCTCAACTAAAGTAAACACTGATCACCATCATGATGAGTTCAAGCTATTATTTTTAATTAAAGTATTATTATTAATGCTGTTTGTGGAGTTGTTTAATCATTCTCTGCTGGGATCTTGAGAAATGTAATGTCTTCTTTTATCTTCAGTTGATTTCATCTAAGGCTGTGGCTGAAGTCAGTTGTAGTTCTTGTGTTTCGCTTTCTTTCTGTTCTTGTTGTTCCTCTGTCCTTCGGTGATTCTGGTTGCTATCACTTAATTATCTTATTAACTGCAGCATGTTACATTTAACAGCCTGTAGTGTGCACACTGAGTAGTGCTCATTTCATCTGGGCTAACCCATGTGTGGCCATCATGGAAACTGCAGACAAAACTCTCAGGGCCCCAGTTAGACAGCCCAGGTCAAACCCATCTGGGCCCCACATGGCTGTGTTGGCTGGGATATAATTATCCCCGAGCTTCAACTTGAGAGGGCATCCATGTCCAATTTTTACCTAGGAAACTCATATTTACGATAATCACAATAACATGTGAAGGCAGTATTAGTTTCGTAGAAACAACAGATTATCTTTACATAAGACAATGAAGTTCTGCCATAACAACTTAATCAGTTACTCATGCATTACTCATCTCATGACTCTTTTTTAATACATTCATTGTATTCAGTAATCGTGTTCGTTACTTACATCTTTTTGTCAATAAAATGTATTTTATTCACTAAAATCACACATAAAAAAGGACCCTTTTCACGGGATGTGATGAAGTATTTACACAGTTAGCAACATCACAAATCTAGTCAAGTTTTTAATATTTTCTTTAAAAATAATAATAATAATAATAATACACATTTATACTGTTATTCTTTTTGTTGTATTACACTGGCGGGTAAATGGAAAAAATAATGAATTAACTCTGATGCAAGGGTGTTTTATAATACAGCTGAGGGAGTGACAGCAAATTTGACATCTTTTTTTCTTCTGACTGCTGTATTTGATCTTTCTCTATTTTTTCCCTATTTTTCTAAAGTCATGGAAATGCTGTCACAATTTTTTTTTTTTTTTTTTTGTGCCATTAGAGCAAATGGAAATACAAAAATTATATTTGCTGTCATCTCCCATTCACAGCTAGAAGTCTTCCCAACTATGACGACTTCTGCTTCTAAGAAACCCAAGAAATGTGAAAAGGGTCCATAGCCTGCTGAGCTCACTGAGACGACCTGCTCTCTGCTGCGCCCTGCTGGACTGAAGGAAATCTCTCCATAGTGCATCAAAGCAGACACAAGAATGAAATATGAAATAAAAACAAAAAAATGTTGTGGGTTTACAATGCTAATAATGTAAAAGTAAAAGTGACCATTTAATTTAAAGGGAACCAATTCAACTGAAAAAAGTCACAGTTTCAGTATCAGAATAACAGTGTGAATCAGGGAAACTTTAGACTTCTGTCATTTACTGTGATTGTCTAGTATTTCAGAAAAAATATGAGAAATGGAACGTTGTCATTTATTTAATTTTGCAGTAAGGAAAAGAAATACTTAATCTTGTCTTCTAAAAAATAGCTTTATATAAAGCTTTATATTTAAATAATCTTTATAGCCACTCTTTGTTTAGGATTACAATTTTTATGTAATTTTCAAAATTTTGTTGTTTTATGAAATGCTGACAGTAACCTTCATCAGAAATGATGACTACTAATGAACTAATGAAGCTGGAAGATATGTGTCAAAAATATCATGAAGAGGCAGGAACAGATGTTAATTTTCACAAACACATTTTCTCATCGCTGAGCATGGGATGTCATTCCAGTTGTTCAGGACGGGTTTTGCAGGATTCAGTTCAATACAGTCCTCATTTCCACCTGCATCATTCGGCTCATTTCTTTCCCAAAATCTGAGTAACATACAATCATGTTTAGTTGAACAGCCCTAAACGTAATTACTCACTAGAGCAGAGTATGTGGTTTTCTGTGAGTGTTTTGTCACTTACCCTTTTTTCAGTGGTGAATTATCCACCCATTTCATGTTGCCCTCATTCTCAATGTCAGACAAACCAATCCACACAATCTCTTTGACTAATGAAGATATGAACCTCTGTGTGTAAATATATAAAAAACGAAAAAGTGAGAATCATAATTACATTTGCAGTTTTCATCTGGTATTAGTTGACTGTCAGAAGACAAGAACAGTTTTAAGAAAAAAATGCTTGTTACATTATTGTAGCATTTATTTTTCAAGCAGTGTTAAAACGTGAGACTTTGGTGTGACTGTTTCTTTTAATTACTGTGTGGATATTTGTATTTGTGACCAAATCTATTTCAGTATGTCCATTCACAACAGAATTGCCTTGAACTGTTTCTGTTAGACACTGAGCTCACCTGCTTCTCTTCAGTGTTGATAATGACCAGATCAGCTCCTCGATCCCTGCAGTACTGCCTGCTGTCAGACCAGCTCTTCGACTCACTGGATATGGAAAACCTGCCTTTCCCTTTTCAATAAACATAAAAAATTATATTGTGGTGTAAAGTGCAAATACATAAAAATAAATTTGTACTGACATTGTTCATATAACTTTCTTAGTTCAGTTTCTAACTCAAAGAATCAAAACTTCTCTGTAACTGGCTTTTCTCAGCTGTAAGATCTTTGACTCTGGTCTCCAGCTCCAGGTTCTTCTGACTCAAAGAGTTGAAGCTGTTCTGTAACTGGCTTTTCTCAGCAGTGAGATCTTTGACTCTGGTCTCCAGCTCCAGGTTCTTCTGACTCAAAGAGTTAAAGCTGTTCTGTAACTGGCTTTTCTCAGCAGTGAGATCTTTAACTCTGGTCTCCAGCTCCAGTTTCTTCTGACTCAGAGAGCTGAAGTTGTTCTTCAGTTGGTCTTTTTCAGTCATTAGTTCAGTGTAATTGTCCTGTAATCTGTTGATGGTCTGATTGAACTCTTCAACTGTGTTCTTGTAACTCTTGAACAGAGATTCTCTCTCTGCTGTGTTGGAGATGTGCTGCGCTATGATGGAGACCAGCAGAAGAACACAAATGATCCCGAGACACGCTGTCATCAACACCAAACATCTACTTCCTCCTGACAAACAGAGAGAAATCACACAAATATCAATAATAACAATTCACTTCATATTATTAGATATAAAGGTTCAAATTCACATTTTTTTCTTTAGATAATACACAGGCCGTTTTAACCAAAATGTTGATTCCTTGATAATGATGGGAACATAATTATGTTGAAAAGTTAAAAATAATTTCATGTTAATACAAATAAAAAAGCATTGACACATCATTCTTTGAAAAAAGATTTATATTACAAGTATCATTTCTTAGTTCCTCAAACATCGATGACACCATTTCTGCTTCAAATGAAACTTTTTACTTACTGCACTTTTGATCTTTTCCTTCATCCTGGCTGTGATTCAGTGTTCGGGGTTTAGTTGTGTTCTCAATATTATAGTTTTTAACATTTACATAAATGTCCTCTAAATCCATTTTTCTCTCTTATGTCTGACAGCAAGTGTTCACAGATGAGCTGTAGTTGAATGATAGGCATGGTTTATTTTAAATAGTGCTAACCTTAAACAGGAAGTGGCTTTATTTGTTTAAACACAGGGGAAAATACTTTCATTTCAACAAAGAAACTCTCTGAAACTCTCTGCATGCAGACTCAAACACTTTTAAACAGGCCTAACTTAAGTGGTTAAAAAAGTGATGATTGTTTGATCATTGAAAATAAAATTTCATTAAATATATCTTATTACAAACAGACTTGCTTTATTTCTGTCATTCGTCTACAGTTCTTTTTTGAGAACTAACAGGATTAGATGTTGAGGTTTATCTGAAAATATTTGGTTACCATTATGGTGATCAGGGTTTCCTTTAGTTTAGCAGATGGACTTTTGGTTTTTATGCTGGTTTGTGGTCTTTGTAATAGTGTTTATGGAAACACATAGTTTATTACAAAGAAGACCATTAAAAAGAGCAATCAAGTGATATGCTTCATACCATCAAAAATAAAACTAATTGCCTAGCCCCATCACTGACTGAAAACTGCTGTTCACTGTTAAGTTATTTTCACCAACAGAACCTTCAAGCCACAGATCAGACATTTTAAATTAGAATTTGTATACACATTGTGGGACAAAAAAAAATATTAGGCACACCCACAGACAGGCCTAATTTTAGTTCCTTATTAGCATAAATATCTTCATCTCTGTCCATTTCCCTCTCATTGCATTTGCTGCAGGTCTCGCAGTCAACATCCAGTTCCATTATGACTTCTGCGTTTCTTCAGTTGAGCTGTTGACTTTAGGAGTACGGATGCAGGATTTAATAACCTCCCCTAGAGTTTACATATCGCTGACAAACAAGAATTAAAATTTGACTTTTTTAAAACATATTTGACTTTTCCCCCCTTAATTTCACTGAAACTTTTTTAAACAGATTTTTTTATGAATTTACACAATTATTACGAACATTAATTAATCTTTTATATAATACAGTCTTTTTGTTTTAAAAAACGTAAAGAGAAGCATTGAAAATGAACTTGTTACGTTAAGTAAGTCCATTCTGAACTTTCTGTTAAGTATTATTTGTGCTCAGTGTTACTATGAGGTGATGAACCTCAGACTGATGTGCTGTGTTAAACACAAATACACATTTCCCTCCAAACCCAAACAGCAACATAGTGTGGCCCAGATCCGGCCCACATCCGGCCCACAACACTATGGACCTGTTTACACCGGGTCACTTCATTCGTTTTCTCTGATCTGATTTATCAAAATGATTCCATTTACACTTGCCCTCATAAATGTGTCTCCACAAAACAACTATAAATTTGATCAATTCCCATGCTATATGCAGATTTAATAGAATTCACCTCACCGAAAGCAACAGATATGAGCTTTTATTGATCAAAAGCTAATTTCAAAATCAAAGACCGCGAAGGGAGAGAGTGCGACAACAGCACTGGTAAGATCATTTAGTCTCATTACTTTTAATGAAGATGACTGTGTGATTTCAGCATCTGTAACTTACTTTCAGTTTAATCTGGCAGTGTGCACGTTGAGTTGCTGAAGATATACTCATCTGCGGCGATGCGTGATGCAGTAGCACTGTCATATCTGGCTATAGCATGTTATTTAGCCTATAACACACAGTAAATTCCCCGGTGTTAAATCAACACTGGTCTGTGTTCATATGGGAACCACCAGCAGGGTGTTAAAAGTAACATTGAAGCAGTGTTAGAGTTATTTAGATACTTAAGTGGTTAATTAAGTATTATTGAAGATACCTGATGAAAACGAGCAGAATCACTGAAGAAAAGAGAAACACAAGAACTACAACTGACTTCAGACACAGCCTTAGATGAAATCAACTGAAAAAACATTAAATCTCTCTTATTACAAACCAGACTGACTTTATTTCTGTAATTTGTCTACAGTTCGTTTTGAGAATGAACAGGTTTAGATGTTGATGTTTTATTAAAAATGATTGGTCATCATTATGTTGATCAGTGTTTCCTTTAGTTGGGCAGTTACTCTTGGTTTTTATGTTAAGTTTGTGGTCTTTGTAACAGTGTTTACAGAAGCGTGTAATTTGTAACAAAAAAGTCCATAAACAAAAGCAGTCAGGTGATATGATTTACACCATCAAGAAGAAAACTGATTATTTAATCCTATCAATAACCATTAAAGCGGTTGTTCATTATTAAGCTATTTTCTCCTACAGAACCTTCATGCCACAGATCAGACATTTTGAATTTGAACTTTTAGATACACCCACGGAAATCAAGAATCAGCATATGTTTCTCATCAATGGTGACATGCTTCATGCTGCAATGCATGTTGGGAGCCACCATAGTGTAAAACTTATGACTCCCAGTATGCGTTGCAGTATGAAGCATGTCACCATTGATGAGAAACACATGCTGATTCTTGATGTCTGTGAATGTGTCTATTTTTTTTTTTTTTTTTTTTCCCTACAATGTTTTTAAATTTTAAAATTGTCTGGTCTGCGGCATGAAGGTACTGTTTGTGAAAATAACTTAATTATGAACCGTTTCAACGGTCATTGACATGACTAAATAATCAGATTTCTTCTTGATGGTGAAATCCATATCACCTGACTGTTTTTGTTTATGGTCTTCTTTGAACAAATTATGTACTTCTGTAAACACTGTTATAAAGACCACAAACTTAACATAAAAACCAAGAGTTACATGCCCAACTAAAAGAAACACTGATCAAACCTTTTCAATAATACATCATCTAAACCTGTTAATTCTCAAAAAAAAAAAAAAAAATGACAGAAATAAAGTCAGTCTGGTTTGTAATAAGAGAGATTTAATGTCTTTTCAGTTGATTTCATCTAAGGCTGTGTCTGAAGTCAGTAGTAGCTCTTGTGTTTCTCTTTCCTTTAGAGATTCTGCTTGTTATCATCAGGTGTTTTCAATAATCAAACAATCATCATCTAATTAACTCTAACACTGGTTCAGTGTTACTTTAACACCCTGCTGGTGGTTCCCATATGAACACCGACCGGTGTTGCTTTTTCGATCAGAGAAAACACATGAATTGACCAGGTGTAAAAAAGCCCTATGTTGCTGTCATTTAATTTCTTTTACATCCTGTTGAGCTTGTATTACTGAAAAATTACACATAAAGTTCATCACACAACATAAGTTGACTTTAAAGTAAAGATTATAATAATATAATATACGCACTTCGGCATCAATATTAAATCAGTACCCTCTAAAAGTTTCTTGTTTGGTGACAGTGAATAAGGGGATGATCAGAATCGATGACCTTGATAGACTTCTTTTATTATGGAGATTTGCTTAAACATATATGCATTACAACACTGTAAGTCAAGCTGGTATACATTATTTAATTTGCTGAGTAACAGGATAGTTACTAAAAAAGCAACAGTCAAAATAAACTCATGTTTAACATACATTGAAAGTTGAAAATTAAGCTATCCTGAGTTTTGTAATATTTATTATTTTGTTATCAAAAGCAGTAGTCTAGCATTAGGGTCGTTTTGACGGATTAGCCGCAGCCAAAGCGCAGATCCTGCTGGAGACTCAACATGCCGTTGTATTTTTCTTTGAGCTCATCACTTATCTTGCTCTGCTCCAAGCTGGGCCAAAACTCCACCCACGTCCTCTCGCCCAGAGCGTACTGACCTCTGAAGAGGAATCAGAGGAAATGCATGTTAAAGAAGACATGACTAAAATGAATGAATTCTATTCTTTTCCCTTGACTATTCTTCAAAAAGTTTAACATTTCTTTCACTCTTCTTACAGTATAATTCTCTTGTTTTTATGGGACAGCTGTCTGTTTTATAGTTCAAAACCATATAATTTAAAGGTTTATATTGTAATAATACAGTTCATAACTGTTTATTTTACACACTGTAAAAACATTCTGTTAAATCTACGGTAAAAACTGTATTTCATTAACAAATATAATGTTAATTTACCAAGCTATTGAAGTACTAATATCTGTTTTGTACCTTAGTATTACACTGACAACCACCAAACACAGTGGTGATGAGTCACATGATGAATCAAAGCTCATCACAAGCAGCTTTTCCACAAGCTGAGAAGTACAATACTTGTGTCATTCACACAACACTAAACACCATTATGGTAACACACATGAAATTTAAAAAATGCAATAAACATTAATTTAACAACATTAGATGTAACATAAAACCCTAATGTACATAACTGATTAGAAAAAAATTAAGAAGAAACAGAGTTATTACAACGAAAATACATACAATGTGAAGTGTCATGCAGGGAATTATGGGAATATCAATTTACGGTTTTTCACTGTAAATAATGCAATGACTTGTTATTTTTCACTTCCAAAAACTGTAAATTTATTGGTATTTTACCATAAAATTACATTAAATGTAATGTTAGATCTATTACAGTTATTCACCGTATATAGTACAGAAACTTTCTGTAAACCAATTAACTGTTTTTCACCGTAGCATTTTTACAGTCTTTTAAAGTTAAAATCACGGTCAATTTTAACAGTGTACCTGACGTGCTCCTTGTCTGTTCTCTTTTGTACTATTCTTTGAAATGACAGGGGGTGACTTGGAGTAATTGTCCTCTATCCATCAGGAAGCAGCAGTGAGTAGTAAGGTACATGTGACAATGTCTGTTTTATTACACTTCACCAAACCCACGCTACGAAAGAACCAAAGAATCATGTAAAGTCCAGTAAACATCGAGATTATTAATTGTGACATTAGTACAAAATATATGGATGTGATAAAACTAAATTAAAGTCCCCCCAATTTGATCCCTTAACCCTTTGTCATGTATGACACGTGTACGTGTACGTGTACAGTGTGATTAGGACGTTCAGTGCATCACGTGATCATTTGCTAAATTCAAATGTGCTTTTCGTGCTGTGGCTGGCACTGAGCCAGAGACGGACATACTCATCGCTTGTCATATATGTTTATTTAATGTTTATTTTTAGGTTTAAATCAGGGGCAAGAGAGGCAGTGTCTCCTCAAAAAAAAAAAAAAAAAAAAAAAAAAAAAAACGATTAGAAAATAATCGTTATTACAAAAAAATAAAACAATGCAAATATTACAAAATGTGACATTAAAAAGTGTTAGTCACTCATTTTGATTGGATATGATAATTTATGATTGGTTCACGCAGTAAATTGTTTAATTATTGAAGATACCTGATGACTGTCACAGCACGGACTCCATTTCCCAGGATCCTCTTGTCTCCTCACCTGCACTCACTTCCCTCGTCTTCTCCCCATCAGCACTCATCACCTGCACCTGGACTTCATCATCAGCACTCCCTATATTATGGACACTTTCCCTGCACTCCTTGTCTGTTCTCTGTTATTGTTAGTTTATGTGTGTGAAGCTGTCCTTCTGCCCTTGGATTGAATAAAGCCTTATGTTTGTGGATTTCCGTATTCGCCTCATCTCTACAGCTACAGCACCCGTAACAATGACAACGAGCAGAATCAATGAAGGAAAGAGAAACACAAGAACTACAACTGACTTCCAGATGTTGATGTTTTATTGAAAATGTTTGATCACCATTATGGTGATCAATGTTTCATTTAGTTGGCACTGTTCAGACATTCTGCTTTTCGAATACACTGTGGGAAAGTATGGTACCATTGTTAAGATTCATATGCTGATTCTTGATGTCTGTGTGTTACTAAAAAAAAATAAAAAATCCAACAATGTATTTAAAAATTGAATTTTAGAATGTCTGATCTGTGCCAACAAAACAACACTGGTGAAAATCTGTCAATATCAAATAACTACTGTTGGGCAGTTAGGAGATTTATCAATATTTTTTTCTTTACAATGATTAAAGGGACATGAGGGTATGTAAAAACATACGTCGACAGGCAGGTAGGACATCATATTATTTCATTCAGATTGAATATAATGATTGGATGAACATTTTGTGGTCCTACGCCTTCCACAGAAGATAGATATTTATAAAAAAAATACATTTAGACCATTTAACATAGTGACTGCTATCAGGATATGAGGAGACTTTCAACCAGTATAACAAAAAATGTTTTTTTGTAGAGAATTACCTATTGCACCTTTCAGATGCCACTTAAATCTAAGCAAAGCCTGTTGAAGTTGAGAAGTTGTAGTACCTACTGTATTAATTACAATGTTTCACATAATTCCTATAGGATTTTACAAGTAAAGTCATGTCTGAGAGTGTATTTATGTGGGTGCATGTAGGTGGTGAAAATATTTAAAAAATTTGAAAATATTATTCTCTCCAAAAAGGGAGCCTGGCAGAACCACTGTTAGTGCTCTCTGCCGCATCCTGCTGGGCTGGAGGAAATCTAAATAATCTCAAATCTCATTAAAACAGATGAAATGTAAAATAACAAATGGCAAGTTTATGGTAATGATGGTGATTGACCATTTTATTCAAAGAGAGAGCAATTCAACTTCAAAGCAGCTCCACACAAATGCAAGGTCAGAATAATAGGCACGATAAACAGGATGTTGTGAGTTCATTAAAGCAATAAGAAAATAATGACAAGTTTACATTTTACTTTCATTTGAGTATACACATCTGATTTTGTAAGTTGCAGAAAATTATAAAAGAAAATTGATATCTTAAAAGTGCTCCTCATAAAACGAAAGTAGCAGATTGTTTTAAAGAGGACCTCTAATGCCCCTTTTTACAATATGTAATAAGTCTCAGGTGTCCCCAAAATGTATCTGTGAGGTTTCAGCTCAAAATACCTTTAATCTCTTTAAATGCAAATGAGCTGCTGCTCCCCACCCCCTTTTCAGAAGAGGGCGGAGCCTTTACAGTTCACACTAGTTTGGACACTCAGGCAACAACAACAACTGGAGTGTGGAGAACATCAAAGAGCAAGTAGAATTCTCAAAGATGGATAAATACCAAATCTTTGTCCAACTTCATATTCAGAACATGCAAGTACCGCAAGTTATATTTTGTGGATGTACGCAAATCACCTTTGTGAATGTGCTTGTTAGCACAATGTACGGTTAATGTGGCTAAAGTTGCCATTGTCTCCGACTGTATTCACAGAGATCAGAGCTATGTCATTAGTTTTATTTTTAAGAAGTAATAAAAGTGCACTTCTGAATTGTACAGTTCTGTCTCTGTGAATACAGTAAGAGACAATGGTAACTTTAGCCACATTAGCACATTCAGAAAGACGATTTGCAAACTCTCACATTACAAAGTGCGGTACTTGCGTGTTCTGGATATGAAGTTGCATCAAGTTGATACTGAGAAGCAATTTTTGTGCAAATCTTGTGTTTTACTGACTCTCGTTTGCAAAGTAGTCTAGTGTACAATGATTCACACAAACATATATAACTATAGCTGAGAGTGTTGACAATATGTGCAGTACTGCATTTCAATATAGTCCTCATTTCCATGTGCATCATTCGGCTCATATGGGGGGGGGATAAAATGTGACAGATTTTCAGTTGTTCAGTACCCCAAATTTTTCAGTATCCCAAGGTTTTTAGTAATTCAGCAACCAAATAATAATAATTACTTTGAGCAGAAGCAAAATGATTAACAATTGATGATCGTCACAAGCAATTCAAAAATCACCAATACTCACTGTTCCTCAATAAGTACCCAATATGTTTCAAGAATAAAATAGTTGTGCAGAAACAAAGGTAGTGTTATTAAGTAAATGTTAATAATCACCCCAAACTTTAAGCTTACTTTCCATTGTGTCTGTGTTGCACGGCAACCATTTTGCTAAAATGTTGCTGAAGAATTGTTTTTGCTGTGTATTTATTTTATGAAACCTTTCCAGTTATAAGCATGGTTTTATATTTTCTGTGAGTTTTTTATTACTTACTGTTGTTTCAGTGTTGAATTATCCACCCATTTCCAAGTGCCCTCGTTCTCAATGTCAGACAAACCAATCCACACACTCTCCTTGATGAATGATTTTATGAACCTCTGTGTCTAAATAAAAAAAACAGGAATAAGTGTGATTGCTCTCATTCATGAACAGACACTCACACAAACTCACCTGCTTGTATACAGAGTTGATAATGACTAGATCACCTCCTCGATCCCTGCAGTATTGCCTGCTGTCAGACCAGCTCTTCTCCTCATTGGATATGAAAAAAAAAATACCTGGACCACACAATGTTTCATTCATAAACACTTTTCAAAACTGTATACGCAGTAAAGATAAAGAGGCACATCAAAATCCCATGCCACTGTAAGAAATTATATGGTTTAGTACTGTAATTGTTTTGAAGTCACCGTAATGGTGATCAGTGTTCCATTTGATTGGGATCTTGGACCTTATATTCATATTCAAATTTATGATCTAGCCAAGTCAGAAGTGTGATAAATGAAACCATTGTTAAAATGATGACAAGCTTGAATTTAAAATGAGCTAATTTGCTGATTTTAAGTTAGTCAAAATTACTCTTAGCATGAATATAATTATTTCCTTTTAATGTTATTTTAGCATTATCTTATTTCAAATTCATTACTGTTTGGTCTTTCACAATAGTGAAGCAAGTGCTGGGATTTATCTTTGAAAGATGTGACATCATCTTGCAACACACAACTGTTTTTCTTATAAGCATTACCTATGCACAGACATCAATGCATCAATAAAACTAGGGGTGTAACGATTCACTCGTTTTCTCAATGCATCGATTACAAATCCTGACGATGCATATGCATATGCATCAATCTTGAAACATGTTTTTTGAATCGTGAATCGTTAATTTCGGTCGATAATCGATGTAAAATGCTAAGAATCGGATTAATCGCGATTCTATATCGATTCAGTGCTTTAAAATATATAAACATTAAATTACTACATGCACGAATTGATGGGAGACGTTGTGCGCCGTCATTCGCGCTCTCACAGCTCTCCTTCACACAGACGCGCTGCGATCTTTACCGCCTTTCACTGGAATGCGCTCGTGCTCTCTTCATAGCTTTTATTGAGAAGCCCACGTTTGAGCTCTCCTCAGGAAGGCCACTACTGCTATTCACATGAGCAGATGACAGCTCTCTATTGAGACAGCAATAGTCCTCCTGAGTCAAACCGATCAAGCCATTGATGAAGCTGCCAAGTCATTGTGTGGTCACTACTGTTGAAATAAAAATGCTTTCATTGCGTGGAAACGTCACCGTTATTTTCTATAAGATAAAATACTTAAGTTTTATGGAAGTGGGTCATACCATTGACATTACCTGAGCAGTTGAAGTAAAACCCCGCTTATTCAAGGACGCGCATTTATTGCATGGACGGAGCAAACATATAATGTAAGTGTCTCATACGCACAGTTCCAACGAATGATAAATGAAATTTAACTTAATGTTGTTAAACTGAATGTGCGAAGGAAACTGCTGAAGTAACTACAACATTAACAACACTGAAATAAGAGCACGCGGTTTATCTATCAATCAGATGCGCATTAAAGTTGTGTTCGTTACTATAGCAACAGTAGAAACCCAACGCATTTTCTTTCAGAATCATCGTAAGGAAAATTATCAGTATAAAGAGAACAAAGAGAGCTTTTTTTACTATTCAGTGAAGAAAAGTTAGTTTAGGATTATTTGGGAAAGTGCATTATATTCTAAGGTAGTCTCTCCATGTAAGCATTAGTATGTTTAATGTACCTGGAACACTTTAATAAGGTTGTGTAGCCATTAACACTATCCTACACTATAGTTAACTCTCTACTGCACACATGTTGATGTCACATGAAAAAAAAAATATATCATTTTTTGGGTTCATTTGGGAACATTTTATTGATAAAAAAAAAATTGTGTCAATATTTTTTCGTTGTGCAGCAATGGTACAGAATCATAGATAAAATTATCATCAAAATCACAATTTTTTTTAAAATGTCAAGAAATCATTAAAAAAAAAGGAAAAACACTTGAAAAACATTGATATATTGAATTTGATACATGCATAGGTTTGTATCATGTAGTGTGTCATGCCATATAATGTACTTCATGTAATAAGATTTCACTGCGTACGAAACTTCAAAAAGCAGTTCTTCTCTGCTGTGAAATAGTGGTGTATGTTACAATTTTTGCACATCACTTTGGGTGTTCCTGTGCATGAGGGTTCTTATAACACATTGTTGCCAATGTGAGGTATTGTCCAAAACATCCTCGAAAAGTAGCCCTTATCGCACAACGTTGCCCTGAGGCAACATAAAGAAAAACTGAATTTCAGAACATGCAAAATTAAAAAACTTCCTAAAACCTGACAAAAGGCTTCTCTACACCTTCATACACACACACACACATATTTTTTATGTACAGTTCATGTCATTTTAAATAAGATTACTAAAGCAAATAATCTTGCCATCTTCCCACACCATGTGCTCCTGTGACCATGTGTCAGAACAGGACGTCCCACCTTTAAATGGTGCTTGATAGTGACTCCCACACCTTACTGGACCGTTCTTTGGTACTTTCTCGAAATTTCTAATTGGTTGTAATCATTTAAAGAAAAATTTACTAAACATAGGGCTTAAGAAAACTTTCCATTGCCTGAGGGCAGCACTGTGCTGTAGAGGGTTAACATGAACTAACATTACTTGTAAAGCTTTGTAAATTTCTACAAATGCCAATTTTTAGGCTATTAAAATAAAGTTATGTAGCATCAATACAACTAATATGAACCAACATTAACAATGGACAAAAGGTTGTTTTTTGCCCTTACCCTCTGACCTCCTGAAGGCCGCTGCGTAATTTGCACCCTGACTAAGACACATTGGGGAAAGCATTTCAATAACCCTATGAATGCATATAAAAATGCAGATTCGAATCGAATTAATCAATTAAATTTTAATGTGAATCGTTTCGAATCAAATCATTCTGAATTTTAAAAAATCGTTCTTGAATCGAATCGAACACCTATGAATCGTGAATCGATTCGCTGTCTACCCAAAGATTCACAGCCATAAATAAAACACAACAATGGTGAGACTGTATAAATAATAATATAAAAGATAAACTCTGAAGATTACAAAATGAACCAACTACACAAACTGCTAAAAGTGAACCAAAAATAAGTTCAGTAGCACAGATAAAACAAGTATTTAAAAAACTCTTCAGCATAACCTGTACATGCACTGTAGAAATACAATATGATATTGTTTGTTTACATTAATTTTTGTTTTTCAGTACTGTAAAACAAAGCTTTTTTTTTACAGTACAACTGTAAAAAAACTTGACTGAAATTGGCAGTAAAATACTGTAGATTTTACAATAAATTTATGAGAGTGCAGTTAGATACAAGAGAAGACCTACTGTGGAATTACTGAAAAAGTAATGCAATTATTAACCTGGAATATACTGTAATTTCACACTTAATTTTTAACAGTGCAGAATCAACTGAAGGTAAAAGAAGACAGTAAATATCTCAAGATTTCAGCAGATGAGGATTAAACAACTACAAAAACAGCATTACCAGCTTCACTTATTACTAACTAATTAAGAATTATTGTGATTTTACAGAGGTTTAGATGTTGATGTTTTATTGAAAATAATAGTTTGGTTTGAAGTCACCGTTATGGTGATCAGTGTTTTGCTTCAGTTGACTCTTGTTTGTTTGTTTGTTTTTTCTTCTGGCTTCTGTACCTGTTTGTTATGGCAAAAAAAAAAAAAAAAAAAAAAAAAAAGAAAAGAAAATGTGACAAGGCAATATTGGCTATTAAGAACAGTTCACATTTTTTTTTGCAAGAAAGAGTCAAAATTTCTCTGTAACTGGCTTTTCTCAGCAGTGAGATTACGGACTCTGTACTCCAAAAGGCTTTTCTCAGCAGTAAGATCTTTGACTCTGTTCTCCAGCTCCAGTTTCTTCTGTCTCAAAGAGTTGAAGCTGTTCTGTAACTGGTCTTTCTCAGTTTGATATATTGAACCTGTCTGTAACATGTGTGTAGCTTGTATCTCTCTCTCTGCCGTGAGCTTGATATGCAGTACTATAATGGTGGCCTCTAGGAGAACACACATGAGGCCAAAGCATACTGTGCTCAACACAACACACTTAATTCCTCCTGCCAAACATCCTTCCAAATAAGAAAACATCAAAATTGTAAAATATTTATATCTATATTATTTTTTTTTTTTTCATACCATTGAAATTATAAAATTATATGAATTTATAAAGACTTTCTGCTGATATTTCACCAGTATAAGCAGTACAAACTACTCATCTCTGCACATTCTAGACGGGCTGCCAGTCAGTGCAGTTACATTGTTACAAGGGACTGTCTTTGAGTGAGTCTTTAAACTGTTCATTCAACTACACGTTCAAAAATTCCGATTCATTCAAAGAGAGATGTAATGAAACAAGTTGTTGAAATCATTTTAACTTTGAGTGCCACTTTAGAAGGCTCAGCTGAACAGCAATGCATTAATGCTAAGACAGAGATTCCGCTTTCATTGAACATGACCACCTTTTTCACGAATATATATATGTCTCGGCCTGAAGGACAGACGCAGGTAATCGCACATGCTCGGTCTATCTCTCTCACATTCACTGTCTGTTTAGGCTTGTTAAGTGCAAATCTATGGAGCCTCTGTACAAAACACCATGGTACACATTATGTTATCATTACTAACTTATTTAATATTCAGTACACATGCACAAAGTATAAAATGAGAAGGGAATAACCTTATGAAGGGAATAACCTTACGAAAAAGGAAAAGACGAAAATATTGCGGTTGGCTCGCCAATAGCGCAGTATTACAATTTTGCAGTTATCGCGACAGTTACCATTGTTTCTTACTGTATTCACAGAGACCATGAGCCATGTCGTTATTTTCATTTTTAACATGGAAACGCTTTCAGTCTCAATAATTCATAAACACATCTTCATTCTTATTGAGTTTTCTCCAATAGTGTGTAGCTTTAGCCACGTTAGCCGTGCAGCATGGTATCAAACTCATTCAGAATTGAATGTTAGCAAACATCCACAAAATATATGCCATACCTATGTGATCTGATGTGCTGCATCACAAACAGTTTGTAATGATCCATTTTAACAGTTATTTTTGTTGTGTGAGCTTCTCCTGTATTGTTTATGCCTCAGTGTATTGGAATCACGAGCTTGGGGGTGGGGAGCACAAGCTCATTTGCATTTAATGGTACACACACCAAATCCAACCCAAAAATAGGCAGTTAAAACATGGTATAATAAAAAATTCATGGGGTATATTGAGCTGAAACTTAACAGACACATTCTTGGGACACCCGAGACTTATTACAGCGTGGAAAAAGGGTCATATTAGGTCACCTTTAAAATAGTTAGGCTTTTAAGGAACATGTTCATAATTACAAGATCAAGAAGTGCACTGTTAAAAATCAAGAACATATGCTGAAAATTATTGCTATTAATTTACATAACTAAAATCACACTAAATATCTTACTGTGATTTTGAGCTCCTGCTTCACTCTGGCTGAATATTCTGTCCTTATTAGCATAAATATCTTGAGTATTATGAGTATTATTTATGCTCATTGTCACTATGAGGTAATGAACTTCAGACTGATGTGCTGTGTTAAACACAAATGCACATTTCCCTCTAAAGAAACTTACTTTCATTTAATTTTTTACATCCTGCAGAGCTTGAATTATTGGAAAATTGCACTTACATAACATACTGTAAGGTTCATCACACAACATAAGGTTATTCTTAAGTGAAGATTATAATCATTTAAATTTCAGCATCAATAGTAAATCATCTAAAAGTTTCTTGTTTGGTGACAGTGAATAAGGGGATGATCAGAATTGATGATATTGATAGACTTCTTTTATTATAGGAATTTGCTTAACATATATGCGTCACAACACTGCCTTAGGAATGGCAGTCTAAATCAAGCTGGTATACATTATTTAATTTGCTGAAAAACAGGATAATTACTAAAAAATAAAAAAAAAAATAAAAAACAGACAAAATTAACTCTTGTTTAACTCATTGAAAGTTGAAAATTAAGCTATCCTGAGTTTTGTAATTACTATTTTATCATAAAAAGCATTAGGGCCGTTTTGACTGATTAGCTGCAGCCAAAGCGCAGATCCTGCTGGAGACTCAACATGCCGTTGTATTTTTCTTCGAGTTCAGCACTTATCTTGCTCTGCCCCAAGCTGGGCCAAAACTCCACCCACGTCCTCTCGCCCAGAGCGTACTGACCTCTGAAGAGGAATCAGAGGAAATGCATGTTAAAGAAGGTCTTACATGACAAACTAAACAAATGAATTAAATCCTTTGTTTTTGTTTATTCTTAAAAATCAAAAAGTTTAACATTTCTTTCGCTCTTCTTACAGTAGAATCCACTTAATTTTTGATCAACTGTTTTGATTAGTCAAAATCTTGTGTTCTCCAAAGCTTACACATTTTAGATATTCACATGCATTCAATAACTGCTACAATGAAAAATAACAAAGCTACAATGACAGAATGTGTACAGTACGAAATATACAACATCAAATGTCAATTAACAAATTATGATAATAAATATAACTAGAGAAAAAAGTTCTGGATAAACTTTGATATTATCTTGAGAAAGCATGACCAGAAAGATTGAAGATGTTTCAAAAGTATTTTAACATGCTGCTATGTTTTAGCACATTGCTAGCATGTTTTAACAAGTTGCTAGCATGATTTAGCATAGTTGTTTGCATTTTTCTAACATGATTCTAGCATAAATTAACAGACTGTGTTCATGTTTTAACACGTTGCTAACATGGACATGTTGCCAACATGTTTCTAGTGTGATTTAACACATTGCTAGCATGTTTTTATATTAGATTGTTTCTGTGCATTTTCTAATGATGATGGAAGCAACAGTTTATCAAATGAATAGATGCATGCTTTGTTGCTGAGTGCAGTTTAAATGCACAGTATGGGAACTGCACCATGCAAATTTTTGGCCATGTTTGCACCATTATCGGGCTTGCATACTTCCTTTAGTGAATTAACTCCCACAATTAACTCCCCTAATAATATTTAATTGTAGTTATTGTTGTCAAACAATGTGAATGCACACTAACCATTCAAGAAGCGTTTCAGATTTCACACTCCTTCACACGCATTTTCACAGATCAGGACACACACGCACAGTTTGGATCACAGGTCAAGTGTACTTACTTTCGACCTTCTAGTTGGACATCCTCAGACTGGCCCATGATCAGATAGCTCTCACCCTTCTTCAGATCCAAAGCTTCTTTGCAAGAGATTTGTAAAGTGAAAAGGCGCTGCTTCCCCTCAACATCGGTTTCCAGCCCTACACAAATATGCAACATTTAAATACTGTATGTAACAATACATTGTATCACACATACACAAGTATGGTGACATGTTTGAATTTCTCTCCCCTCCTCTGAGGCATTGATTTGTACTGGCACAACACAACTAAAAAATCTAGACGTGAGTAGCTTATTTCCAGTGGGTTAAACTTAAACAAGATATCAGCAGAACATCTGCTGAAATAAATGGGAAAACTTAAATTGACAGAATTTACAAACATACAGACAGTGGATGAAGTGAGGAATTATACCTTTTTTGAGGGCACTTTCAATCTTCATATTGTAATAAATGGTTGAAGCATCCTCATCTTGACTCACCAGAACAGCCTTATAAACTGTAAAACAATAAGTTTGATGCAGCATCTTATTGATCAACTCATTAATTAATAATTCTACATATAAAAAGTATATGCTGATAACATTCTCATTAGCTACAGTGCATTATCTCTGTACACACACACACAAAGCACAAAACTGTGCACAAACACATAATAAATTACCGTAATTTATTTTCGGTTCACATGCTTTCTTATTACGTTGAGCCTCGTTAATTTTCTCCTTCCTTTGAAGACTGCAGTTTTCTGTATCAGCAATAGACAGAGAAATGAGCCCGCTGCAGATACCCAGCTAACAGAATTTTGGGTAACACTTTATTTCGATGGTCCTTTTCGAACATTCTGTTGACTATAAGTAACTTTGCAACTCCATGTCATCTAACTGTCATTAGTGTATAATTAGGCTGTCTGCTTAATATCTGCTAACTCTTTATTGTGATTGCCACCCAACAGACATTCTACTGACTAAAAAAAAAGTAACTTTGTAAGTATGTCAACTTCTTCTAACCTTAACCCTACCAGTCTAGTAATACTCTACTAACACTCTAATGAGAGTTAGTAGACATGTAGGTTCAAAGTTACTTATAGTCAACAGAATGTGTTAAAGGGACCATAAAAAAAAAGAAACAGAATTTTGTTGGAGAATATTCTCCAACTATTCAGTGTTGGTTCTGGGAATGTAAAAAAATGTCCAGTTTTTTACATTCCCAGAACCAACACTGAATATTTGGAGAATGTTCTTATAACAAAATGCTGTTAGCTGGGTTAATAGCATAACTTTATATCTCTTACTTAAACTTTCTTGCATGAAACAAAATGCACATTACCTTCGGCACACTGACAGACATCTTGCTTACAGATTTTTTGAAGAGCTCCTTCCTTTCTGGTGGGATGATAAAACTTCATACAGCGATTTTCTAAACATGGAGGAATCATGACATCACATGGGTCACACAGGTACTGTATACAGTGTTCATTGTGTTGTCAGAGATATAGCAGTCAGCCATGAAAATAATCTCCAAATAAGTCATAAATAGGTCAAATAATCAATAAACATATACAACATCTTTTACAGTAATCATGATTTGAATGGGGAATTTAACATGCAGAATTAATCATAATTTAAAGATAGTTATTGCCATTTAGAGGAGGATTACAGTTACAGACAGAGATATTTGTATTATATTGATATCTCTGTATTATAATACATTCATATATTTTGATATTTTCACATACATTTTCTTTATATACTGTTGTAATGCAAAGATGTATTGTCCTTGCCCCAGATATATTGTCCTTGTCAGGTACCCGAAATATGGTACACACACGCACACACACACATACATGCATGCACAAGTGCGTGTCCTCCACAAAGCGCACCAATGACAGTTTAAACAGTTACGTTTTTTTTTTTTTCTCGTTGAAATGAAATGAAAGCGTTGTCTGCATGTGGGTTATAGTTGCTAGTATTTGGCCAGTATTTGATGCTAGGCTTGAAAAAAATAAAAAAAAAATAAAAAAATAAACAAACAAACAAAATGATAAATAAAATAACATTATGTTTCTAACTGAGTGCACTTTATTAAGGCAAGTATCTGCAGTAGGCTCCACATTGTGAGGTTTGCATGTCATCAGTTAAAGACAGCTTATTCAGAAGCATTTATGGTTGGGTCTGGTAAACAAGGCTTTGATTCCTGGTGGACTGAAAAAATCTTTTTGCAATTTATGTCAGGTTACTGGAGTGTTTGCATGTATATCAGTTTCATACCTATAGAGTAGTATTCATATACAGTGACTGTTGCTGGTTGAATAAAGCCTCCATTCATAATCCTGTGCACCCTGAAGGTGATCCTATCTTTCCTGTTATGAGAAATCTGCAAGTATAAGTGCAAATAGCAGACACTTTAGAGTAGGAATGTGGGAGGGACTTTAAGTTTAAATAAAGTTTTTAAAATGTATTGGCTAAGTGTTATTGTCACAGCAAGTGCAATCACTTTAAAATATTAAAATATTTTTAATCTGTTCACTCTTATAGTAATTATAGTAGTATTTATTATTATAGTAATTGTTATTTATAGTAGTTGGTCAATTTAGGGAGTAATTTAGAAGTAATTTAGGACTGTGGGTCATATTCAGTTGATGACAGTCTCGCTTAGCCTTTAGCAATGATGGGATTTTTTTTTTTTTTAACATTACAACACCTTTATATCAGTGTTTTCAGAGTAAAACTGACACAGAGACCTTGTCCAGGTAGATGATGAGGGATCCTCGCTCTGAAAGCTGATTGTTCATCTCAAATTTCTGAATCAGCCTGTCGCATCCAGTTGACAGCTACAAACAGGGACAGAAAGTTATCATTGGAGTTTGACAGCTTTTCTCCTTATGCTTATTTATGACCTTTAATGCAAATCGCATTCTTAGCCTCAGTGGTCACCACAACTTTCAGTGCAGCACAGTTTATGGAAATTGTGAGAAAATTAGACATAAACTCTTGGATGTGTTGGTTTTAAAGGATGTGTTAAAACCAACTCAAACTGTGTTAAATTCTTACACATCAATGTTTTTGGGACAACACTTGTGTTAATTTTGATAGATTCACTGGGTTAATGATTGTACAATTGATGATTAAGTATTAGTGATGAACACCTGCTGTTAACAAGCAGAGTCAACACTGTGTTAACACAGTGAATGTGTCAGGAAGGTTATCTGCTGTTAACAAGCAGAATCACTGAAGGAAATAAAAAAACAATAACAAAAAAGAGAAACATAAGACCCTCACCCTAACTGACTTCAACCACAGCCTTAGATGAAATCAGCTGAAGATGATAGAAGACATTAAATGTCCAACTCCACAACAACTCCACAAACAGCATTACCAGTTTCTATTATTACTAACCAGTTTGACTTTATTTCTGTCATATGTCTACAGAAGCTCTTACTGAGAATTAACAGAGCTTTAGATGTTGATTTTTTATTAGTTTAAAAAATTATGCCACCATTATGGTCGTCAGTGTTTGCTTTAATTGCTTGTTAACAGCAGGTGTTCATCATTAATGCACAGTCACCACACGATTAATTAATTATCTCATTAACTCTACACTTGAATGGTCTTGTTTGGGTCTTAGAGGGTCTGGTCTTGACCACTCCTCTGGTCTTGAATGGTCATGGCCTTGGAGGACTGGTCTTCACTACATCTCTGAGATTAACACGTGATGTGTAAATGTGATGTGTAAGTGTAATATTAGTACATTATGGGTGTTCTTGACTACACAGATTGTGTTGGATGCTGTGAACAAATACACAGGTTGTGTTAATTTTAAAACTACACATAACTATGTGTAAAACAACTAATTTCTTCCAACACAATTTTATTTGATACATTTATTCATTTTGCGGACGCTTTTATCCAAAGCGACTTACAAGTGAGCGGAATACAACAAGCAAGTCATCGTGAAGAGGCAAATAGACACAAGAAGAGCTCACAATACAAGTTTCAGACATTGCTTAGAGTAGCATAAGCTAGAATAGAGAGGGATTAAAGGAAGTGAAAGCATACATTTTTTTTTTATGATGAGATTAAGTGTTCGTGAAAGTTAATATTGACACTTAGGGCCCTAACATACACCCGGTGCAATGCAACACAAGTGTTTTTTGCTTGTTTCAGCCCGACACAATTATCATTTTCATGTCCAGCTCCCACGTTGATTAAATAGCAAATGCACTCTGGCCTATTTGTTCGCTCATGGGTGTGCTGGTCTGAAAACGAGGTGTGTTTAGGCGCATTGTTGGCGTGTTGCTATTTTGAGGCAACTGAAAACGACTGCGCCATTGACCAACAAAAACCTGGTCTAAAGTCAGTATTTTTTTTGTTGTTATTTAAAGGGCGCATTAGTAATATGCGCCTATAGGCAGGTGCACAACGTGCGTACACTCTGCTTGTTACACACACAGCTAATTATTTGACCAATCGTGGCAATACACACATGTATTTAAACTGACTCGTCAGGTTGAGGGTGTCTATATACCGCCATGTAAATAGCAATTCGCCATGCTGCAAGCGCACATGGCTTTTAAAGGGAATGGGAGATGCCACTCTGATTGGTTTATTGCACGTTACGCCCAAACCACACCCATGACTTCTGGACCGTGCCTGGTGGGCCGACCATTTTTTTCTGTCGTTAAACTAGCAAAAGTGGATGTGCCATCCACTTCAGGCCATGTGCTTAGTAATTTTAACAATTAAAATAGGGCCCAAAATGTGTAAACTAGAGTGCTACACATAATATGTGTTTTTTTTTTTTTTTTTTTTTTTACACATTTCTTCTCTAAGAATGTAAAGTTAAATCTTTGAAATATCCCACAACAGGACAAAGCAATAGATCCACCTTTACGTAAGGTATGCTTTAAGATACGTAATATAAAATGTTATGCTTACTATTAGTTAATAATATATACTATATTATTATTATTAGTTGTGACAGAAAGAGTTTGCTACTTCCACAGTTTGCTGTGGGACAATACCATACCGGAAACTCATGTAGCACTGAAATTGTAGCGGAAATATGTAGTCAACTGACGTACGTAGAGTCCATGCATCCTTTTTCTTAGTGGAAAAAAGTTTGTTGGGACTAACACTATGTGCACATTTCGGTTAAAAGCCCCTTCGTAATGTTTATTCAATTTTGGCAATAGCAAATGTGATAATAATGAAAAAGTGATCCATACCGCCTTCAGATCATTCTCATCCACAACAAATCCTGTCAGTAATGATATGTCCAGTATAGACATGGTGGCATCCCTGTCAGCGGACAGATACCTGTGGAGTCAAAGAAAATGTGAGCTGTCTATAGCACTAAAATAAGAGGTTCAGACAGTTTTCTCCAACTCTCCTCTAAATGTGAAAATGGGGCAAGAGAGAATATATTAACATCAAAGAACCTACACACATCAGCTTTAACAGAATAGCATAAACGTCATGATAAAGTACTGTAATTCTTGCCAAAACTTTGGACTGTCTACGATGTGAGTTAAACTAAACTTAGTAATTCATTTTATCATTTTCATGGATTATTCACTGAACTGGAACTGAAATTTTAAAGTTTATAGTTTTATATTCACTTGATTAAAACAGAAACATTGTGATGAAAATGGCACAGATTTGCACACCTGGTATTAATAGTGAGTCTGTAACTCTCAGTTGCTCCTTGATATGTCACTAAAAAGAAAGAAGCAAAATGTGATTTTAGGAACATTAATATTACTTTCATGTTTACTTTATGTTTTTACATTTGAAATATATCACATTCATGATCATGTCTCCCTCTGAAATTTGAAGACACAAAATGTTGACAAAATCTAACCTTGATCATCCCTTTCAAAAGTCAAATCAAGCTCAAAGTTCTTGCAGGTGCCACTCCTCTCTTTTGGTGTTGCATAGTACTCAGTCACAACCTGCAGAGGAGAAAACAGACAGTATTCAAGGTCTGATGTCTTGGTCAATTTTCTGCTTTTAGCTTTGATTATTGCTTTCTCCAGTCACTTACAGTTACAGAGGCCTCTCCAGAACCCTTGGCACTGATGGTGATCTGCCTGTTAGATGGAAGCTGTTGATGTAAAAAAAAAAAAAAAAAAAAAAAAAAATATATATATATATATATATATATATATATATACAGTAAATTAATATATGTATACAGTAAATTAATGAATTTTGATAAAAGATATCAAATGTAGCTGATAGGGTTAATATAAAACTTACAAGGTTAGAGGTTTCACCTTAAACCAGGTGTGTATCCATGACAGTTGCTCATACAATATGACTTGTTGTGTGAAAGTAAAGCTACACTCTGCCATAAATGGTCATTGTACGACATACATAGTAGGACTTTATTAACATAATTAACTCATTCCTCAAATGACATTAAAATGGTACCGCACAAAAACCATGTGTTTTTCGCTTTCGGCTCAAACTCACCTTCGTTGTTTGTACGAGATGAGAGTTGCCTTTGTTGAACTTCCACACAACCGGTTGCAAGCTGCCTTCCACTCGGATCGTCATCTCCAGGTCTAACTGCTTTATGTCTTTCACTTTAATCCTGTATTCAGCGACAGCCTGGAACACCATGATGGTGGCCTGGGAGGTAGGAGACATGTTTGAACTAATCACTAAGACTACTTTCTTAACACTTTTTCAAAACTATCCACCTGTTGTTCATGTTTTGTTTTGTCAGGTCATTGTTTATGAGTGACACTGTGTTTGTTGGGTGAAAAACTTTGCTAGTTTTATGGAAGAATGAATTGATTTGAGACATGAATGAATTATTTTGGAAGTTTTAGTGCATTTGTAATGTGAAAATAATTGCTGTGCCAAAGTGAGAGCTGGTAATGAGAACTGTGTGAAGAGTTTTGAAAAACTGAGAAATGTTTATTGAGTATTGAGAAATGTGTCCTAGCTATTGTAAAATAACTGTAAATGTTGCATATTAAACATACTGTATGGACAGATAAACAATGTTTAATGTACACTACACACCTGAGTCGTGCCATATCCTCCATTGTACTGCCTCTGGCTGTTGAGCCAGTTTACGATGGGAGCTGCGCTCTGAAAGTCTTCAGCTTTTACAAGAGCCAAGAGCGCATAGGCCGAAGCCTCCAAAGTAAAGCTACTGCTTACAGGGACAGGCCAGTGACTTCTATCTGTATGGGATTAATTCTGATCAGTTTTATTTGAGTAGCACTTTTCACCATACAGATTGTTCCAAAGCAGCTTTATTGTTGAAATAGGGTAGATAAAAAATACAAGACACCAAGCAGATTTTATACTTCTTGACTTTTAGTTTTATATTGTGTCATCATTGTTGATTTGTTCATGTGAATTTTATGTTTATTTTCATTATCATTATACACTACTGGTCGAAAGTTTATTATAATTAAAGGATTAGTTCACTTTCACATTAAAATTTCCTGATAATTTACTCACCCCAATGTCATCCAAGATGTTCATGTCTTTCTTTCTTCAGTAGAAAAGAAATTAAGGTTTTTGATGAAAACATTCCAGGATTATTCTCTTTATAGTGGACTTCAATGGCCTCCAAATGGTTAAAGGTCAAAATTACAGTTTCAGTGCAGCTTCAAAGAGCTCTACATGATCCCAGACGAGGAAGAAAGGTCTTATCTAGTGAAACGATCGGTCATTTTCTAAAAATAATAAAAAAAATAATATACTTTTAACCACAAACGCTCGTCTCGAACGAGCTCTCTTCTTCTTCTTCTTCTCAATTAGAATTCCGGCAGTGTAGACACTGCTAAGTGTATTACTGCCCTCCACAGGTCAAAGTTTGAACTAATTATCATATACAATATGCTAGTTCAAGTATATGACAATTAGTTCAAACTTTGACCTGTGGAGGGCAGTAATACACTTAGCAGTGTCCACACTGCCGGAATTCTAATTCTAATTTTTTTATTTTTTTTTTAGAAAATGACTGATCGATTCGCTAGATAAGACCCTTCTTCCTTGTCTGGGATCATGTAGAGCTCTTTGAAGCTGCACTGAAACTGTAATTTTGACCTTCAACTGTTTGGGGCCAACTGAAGTCCACTATAAGGAGAATAATCCTGGAATTGTCACAGTCACCATCTGTCTCACCTTGCCCGGACTCCATTTCCCAGCATCCCTCTGGTTCCTCACCTGCACTCACTCACCAATCACCTGTACCTGAAAGCCATCACCATTGTTAGCACTCTTCAGCACACCTACTTAAGCCCCATGTTCACTCCACCACATCGTCTGATCTTGTCTATGGATGTCATGTTGTATCCACTTGCCACACAGACTACTTTCCTGTTACCTACCTGTATCATCTGTCTTCTGTGTTCCGTCTACTGTTGTCCACCATCCATCGTCTGCCAGACTTCCTTCTACTCTCCACTCCTGCAATAGAGACATTTGGTTACCCCTTCATTTAAGTCATACTTCTACGTGCTTCAGTATCTACTCACCTGTTATCTCCTCTGCCAGATCCGTGCCTCTGTTTATAAATAAAGAACTTGTTTTCACTTACTTGCCTGCCTCCGTCTGTGTGCCTGACAGAAGACCAGACCCAATGCAGAGCACCACGGATTCTGGCTGGGAATTCGCTGGGCAGATCGCGGCAGCAGCTTAATCCAGGTGCGATCTGTTCACTTTCACTGACAGATTCTGCTGTCTCGTCCAGACCAGCTCCCTAGATGATGAAAGGATCAAAAATTTGTATAGGATCGGGGTGAACTTCGTTGATCCCAGAGAGCTCCCCGATCTCACTGGTTTGGACTGGGAGGAGACCATCTACCAGTGTCTGGAAAGCTTTGTACCATCATCAGCCTTCCTACCAGTCCAAGCATCCCTTCCCAAGATGGCTGCCACTCCCGAACCTCGTCCCAAGATGGCCGCCGCCACGCCAGAGTCCCTCGGTCAAGATGGCCGCCGCCACGCCAGAGTCCCTCGGTCAAGATGGCCGCCGCCACGCCAGAGTCCCTCGGTCAAGATGGCCGCCGGGACTCTGGCTTGACAGAGTCCCTCGGTCAAGATGGCCGCCGCCACGCCAGAGCCCGCTCCAGTCCCTGTTCCAGCCCGCAAGACCATTCAAGAGTCTCTTCTAGCCAAAACACCCGGAGTCTCGCCCGGATCACCCGTCACGTCTCCAGGACGCCCTCCCTCCCGGTTATCTATCTGGTATGTGCCTACCAGGAGGGGGGAGTTAGGGTTAGGCCGCCGCCGCCACGCCAGAGCCCTCAGTGAAGATGGCCGCCCCCACAGTCATGGATCTCCTCATCCAGGATCCTGTCCCAGATCTCAGTCCTGTGATGATTCCAGTCCCTTACCACAGTCCTGAGGCGACTCTCTCCTTCCCCCCAAGTCCAGAAGCGACTCCCTTCCTTGTCCCGAGTCCAATGATCGAGTCCGCTCCAGAGCCCGCTCCAGTTCCTGTTCCAGCCCGCAAGACCATTCAAGAGTCTCTTCTAGCCAAAACACCCGGAGTCTCGCCCGGATCACCCGTCACGTCTCCAGGACGCCCTCCCTCCCGGTTATCTATCCACGCCGCGAGGACGCGCCTACCAGGAGGGGCGAGTACTGTCACAGTCACTGTCCCGTCTCACCTTCCCCGGACTCCATTTCCCAGCATCCCTCTGGTTCCTCACCTGCACTCACTCACCAATCACCTGCACCTGAAAGCCATCACCATTGTTAGCACTCTTCAGCACACCTACTTAAGCCCCATGTTCACTCCACCACATCATCTGATCTCATCTATGGATGTCATGTCATATCCACTCGCCACACCGACTACTTTCCTGTTACCTACCTGTATCATCCGTCTTCTGTGTTCCGTCTACTGTTGTCCATCATCCATCATCCATCATCTGCCAGCCTTCCTTCTACTCTCCACTCCTGCAATAGAGACATTTGGTTACCCCTTCAGCTAAGTCATACTTCTACGTGCTTCAGTAACTACTCACCTGTTATCTCCTCTGCCAGGTCCGAGTCTCTGTTTATAAATAAAGAACTTGTTTTCACTTACCTGCCTGCCTCCGTCTGGGTGCCTGACAGGAATATTTTCATCAAAAACCTTAATTTCTTTTCTACTGAAGTAGGAAAGACATAAACATCTTGTATGACACTGGGGTGAGTAAATTATCAGGAAATTTTAATATGAAAGTGAACTAATCCTTTAAGATTTTTTTTGAGTGTCTTTGTCTTCATTGATTTGAACCAACATTATATGTTGCTCTGCATCTTAATCATTTTGCTTTGATACCTAGGCTAGTAAAACAAGAAGTGTTAATACTGATAGGATGATATGTGAGTATCGTTGACGCCTGAACATTTCAAGCACAAACATACATAAAAGGCTGTATCTTTACCTGCAGAGGCTTTTCTAAACAGGGCTTGTTTGTCAAGTGCGTTTCCATTTGCTAGAGCATAAGATGTCATAGCCACTGAGTATGGATTCGTCAGATCATGTAACCGAGATCTAAGGAACGCAACAGCTTTATTTATGCTACCGTCCAGACTCTAAAGAGGAATAAATACAAGAAAATTGCAGAGAATAAATTACACATGTGACAGATAATAAATGAACATTGCTGATATTTAGTTAAATGAAGCTAGAAACATATGAACTCAAAGCAGGACTCACTGAGATTTGGCCAGCACAACGGTCTTTCCCCTCCTGCAGGGCAATGAGCACAAATGCCGTCATGGATGCTTCTGTGTCTGTCCCGCGTACGTTCCCCTGTGTCACAGTGATGGCATAGTGATGTCAAAAATTATACATAAATAAAGGCGTGATCACATTTACCATTGCTGTGTAAAATTTTGCAGGTGAAAATCAGTCATTTAAATGGGAACTGGTGCAATGAAGAAGAAAGAAAAAGAAATTCTCTCAATACAACACAGCATTGTTGAGCTGTGTTGGTTGATATTCAGCAGTGACTTCTGTGTGGGCAGAGACTCATAACATAACAAAACAAAACAAATGAACCACAATGGACAAGCTGCATCTACTCCGCCATTTTTGTACAGCACTACACTTAAATATTATGATATAAATATATTATATTGATAAAAGATAATGTTTTTAAAGCAGTTCATTAGGGTTGGTCTGTTTGATAGCTGGTAAAATTATCCTTGGATGTTTATTAAGTCATTATTCTTGTATTTCATTCAAGGTATTCTGTCGCATTATGTGCCACATTCTTTTACCTGCAAAATTTCGCTGAGCAATGGTAACCACACCTTAAAACTGAAGATAAATCAGGTATTTTGGTAGTGAATTAAATGCTTGCAGGTTAACGCTGCTGTTTAATGTTTCAATGTTAAAATACTTTCTCCATATTCCAGCTTAATCATCTGAGAAAACACTTGCTCTGTTTGTTTGAAGAGTTCAAAATGTCAGCATCTAACGCAGTGTTGGAAAAATCAGTTGTTGTTGTTGATTTTGCCATTTTTTTCCAATTGCATTGTAGACCTAAATTGATATATTAAGGTCAAAGTTGCTGCATAATTTGTCAGTTAATGTCAGTGACAAACCATAATTGGCTTTGGTGTCTCGTATTGAATATGTGGAAGCACAAATGATAAGTTATGAAAGACGACATTTTCAGTACATAACTTTTGTTCTGTTCCTTAAACAAATCTATTATAAGGTTCATATGGAGTACTTTTTTTCACTTTTGGAGTATGATTTGAATTTTTCAGTTTATGAAAGAAAGAAAGTCATACATGCTGGAAACAACATGAAGGTGAGTAAAAGATTAACACATTTTCAGTTTTGGGTAAATTATCCCTTTAGTGTTATAGTGTTTGAAACAGGTCGCACTCACAGTCATCTCTCCGTGAATTACAGGAGCATCTTCTTTAAAGGCACCATCAGGTAATTGCTTGTTCAGTATGAGCCACTTGAAAGCAGAGCAGATCACATTCTGGTCTATGTTTATGATGTTACTGGCCATGGCAAATACTTTAGCAACATACGCTGTCAGCCTTTAGGAGAAAGAAAACACTCTTAATAATGGTGAGACGCCTGATTAATAATTCTTACCAAACAAGCAGAACTATTGAGAAATATATCAGGTACCAGGTGCTGCTTGGCCAATGAATCCATGCGCCATAGGACCCGTCGGTTTTACGAAAAGCCAGTTGTTGATTGTAACCTGTACATCAACACAATAAGATGGACAGGCTCTATACAAGAATGTGAAACAAAAGTTTAGGAGCAGAATAGTTTGCATTCCAGTCTTAAGTTCAGTTTACCTTTTGTAATATAGGAAACAGCTGTCTGCCTAAGCCCAGCATTCACAGTGTGCCACTGATTGGTTTGGTCCAGGTAATGCGTCGCAATGACAGGCATCGTTAGGCCAATCATGTTCTGCTCCCCGCAGCCACCAGGCTGGACAACCAGGGAACCCATGGCCTGACCACTAATAGCCGCCTCTATTGTTATGCTGATCGTATCTCCTGTGCACAAAGAGATCAACATACTGGTAAAAACAAGGCATATTTTTGTTTTACTTCCAGCATATGATAGAATAATCACCTATCGCTGATACATATGTGCTCGCAGGTGTGTTAGGTGCCTGGTCCTTCAGTATAAGGCTCCTGATAACCTCCACATGTTCACCACCTGTTTTAGAAAAATGGGAACTGTACAGTCATGCTTCACTCTGATTTGTAAGTACAGGACAGGAAATTGAATGACTAGTGTGGCCTAGACATTATCCAGGGCTTAAGACAAAAATCATAAAACATGAGATATTCACAAAACACTGAATGTGAAGAAAGCACTCCCGATAACTCATGAAATACCCATATAATAGTAAAAAATATCCTTGACAATCAGTTCCAGAGGCTACAAATTTAGGGATTAGTCCACCCAAAAATGAAAATTCTGAAACAATCAAAACATTAAGTAAATGATGAGGGTGTTTCTGTTTTGTTGGAATCATCTTACCTTTCTTATAAGGACTGAATTGTAGATTTACATTAAGTTTGGTCAAAACGCCTTCAGACTAAAGAAATAAAGTGAAGAGTGAGTAAATGAAAGAGAGAACAAATGCTGTGTAAAAATAATAAATAATAAAAAAGTACACACACACACAAAAAAAAATCAAATAGTACATATTTGCAACTAACATTTTTTTACTGTCATCAAAATCTGTGGGGAATGTATGCCAGTCCATTTCTTTATGTCCCTGTATGAAATCTGCATGTTTCGGTTCTCTTCACATTATGTAAAACCTACACTCTGTCTTTTTGTTTTCTTACCACCACTAGGAGATCTTTCTTCACGCCATCGCTCCCACGTCCCGAGGCGGATGCCTTCACCTCAATGGCGTGGCGTCCCAAAGCCACTGGGACAATGACAAAAGGTGCTGAATATGATGATTTAGCATCTACTGTCACTATAGTTTGGAATTTCTTTTTATTACTGGCCGAGCTGCAGATGTCCTTGGTTTCCATTAGTTCCACACGCACCTACAACAGGAAATGAAAATCACATACTCCTTATGAAGAAAGGAAGGCTGGTTATAGCCAAAGCATATTCTGTAATAATGCTGAGTGCCTGTCCGATAAGATTTGCCATAGTAAATCATTCTTCTGATCTGACCTTTACTTTTTTGTTGTACAAGTTGTGGATAATGGCCTTGATTTCAATTTGCTCATTGCGCACAGCTGAATATGGAATCTTTAGGTCAATAAAGAAGTTCTTTATCACTGTCATCTCATGGACATCTGCCACACAGATACCTTTGTAGAGAAAAAAAGAGAGCCAGCTGTCACAGAAACCATGAGATGTATCAAAGGCCTAGTTATTTTTCACCCCACTGTGAGATCGAACAGGACATAGAAAACGGAGCGATGCATTGAAATTAAAAATGTCTGGGGTAATCAACAGCATGCCACAAATGCAATGCATAAGAATGGAAAATTCCCAGAAATATTTCTTTAATAATGATAAGTGGCTTGTGTGTTTACATCAACAGTCTGTACCATGAGTCTTGGACAAGCTGATAGCTGTGATTTCCCAGGTAGTTATGGAGTCTTTCAAATAGAGGTCGTCCCTGGGTACAGTGGTTGTTTGACTAGAAGAGAGAACATCTTTTACTAAAACAGGGACATGACTGGCTGAACACCGACTATTGGAATCTGCAAGTCACACTCACCACTGCCGGTTATTTGACGGACAGCTGGGCAACACCACTTCCTCCCAAAGCCAACTTTCAGGGAAGAGCGTACGTGACACAATGTCATCTGAGTTGACAAAATCTTCGCTTTCACCTGTGAGTGAAAGAGTGTTTGATTTATTTGCACTGTAAGGCAGTGTATTGTGTTGTCCACAAGATGTCGCTATAACAATGTTGTGTTAAGACAGATTCAAGTGCCTTTAGCACGGTTTGATCCTCTTGATGTACCGTAGTGTTGATACTTTTCTTCAGTTCATGTTATCAAGGCAAAAGGTAAGCCATGTTAACAAATAACAAATATCTTTGTTGTTATCACACTAAAATTCTGTTTATTGAGATATTTTGTGTTTTAAACTGTTAAAGACCTAAATGCAGAGTAATATGGAGAGTTAAAATGTTTTGTTCTTTCTTTTAAATGTGATTAATGTGTGGTAGCTAATACAAAGCTATCCATTATAATATAAGCAGCGAGAGCTTGCTATTGAACTACATGTGCATTGGAATGTACTTTGATAGTTTAAAAATTAAGTTCAGTTCATGTTATCAACGCTATAGATGCTGTGCTGTGGAATAAACGGTCAAGCCGCGTCCCCTTCCTCTACCACCGCCCACGATCATACACAACACAGCGCAGAGTAGCAGCGGCGGTGCTGGAGACCAGTACGCGCGCGGAAAGAGTGAGAGAGGGCTACAGCACAAAACAGAAGCAACTCTTAAACTAGGTAATTTTCCAATTGCAATTGCAGAACCACAACTTGTAACAGCTCTGGGGTTAAAATATCCTGCTCAAGACACACCTAAAGCAGGATCTGACACCAGGTGAATTTGCTAGAGTGTTTAAATTAAACTATGTATTCTATTATTGAGAATGCTCTTACTGCGGGCTAGAGTCTCTTCGTCTTGTTTATCCAACTTTTTGTTTTGGGTGGTCATCTCAGTGCAGCAGTGCAGGAAAGCCCGTCTGCACTCCTCTCCATCCAGGATGAATCCTGCCCGATACTCACAAGTGTAACTCAAGTCATCCATATTCTTCATTCCATCCACACAGCATTCCTTCTCAAGGCCAGAGTACTTGTTCACTAGAAGTGGATCATGTAAAAGATGAGAAATGGACAGAGACTGATAAAAAATTATGTTGCAAACCCAAGATTACATAAAATTTGGTTAGACTTTTTGGTTTCGACTTCTCTTTTATATCTACTGATTACAAATGTCTATTCATTTAGGGGCCAGCACCAAGGGTGCGTAGACACCTATTGTTTTTGAGTCCATGGACTGTATGCCCTTACGCAAAGAAAATATATTTCCCTATATATAAATGTTTGATGAATTAAATGATTTAACGGTATATTTGAAATTATACAGAATAATATATTGTGTTAATATATTACAATATATTGAATAATACATAAGGAATTCCTACTTTTCATATACTGAAAAATATGTGACAATATATTTACTAATATATCATAATGTATGTATTTTTATATTCAGTAATATATTTCATGATATATAGATGTATATGTGATCAGATATGGTACTGCTTGTGTAATATATTGCAGATATATTTACTCATACAGTATAAACACACATATATAGTGAAATATATAAATATAATATAACGTAAAAAAATATAACGCAAAATGTTTCTTATATTTTATAATTATTTACATTATAAATGTTTCATATTTTCAAGCTAGTAAACAAATGCACAAGCATGTACAAAAGTATTTATCAAAGAGACTATCACTGTGCTGAAGAGCACACCACCACTAGTTTTTAAATATAGTAACTGTAGTCTTAAAGGAGTTCAGCCGATCATCAACCTAACCTCAGGCTCTACTCTTCAGCACAACGGTGACCCCAAAAACTCACACATACCAGAAAACCTTTTAAATTCCAAAATAATAGAACTTTAAACACTAACAGATCTCCCCCTATATTCATATTGAGCAAAACACATGAACTAATACTTAATTTAACATTTACTCTCCTTTAACAGTCAGAAGCAAAGCATGCTGGGAACTAGAAGTCTGTTGTAACTCGTTCTGTGAATGTGTGTATATATTAAATGAGAACATATATATATATATATATATATATATATATATATATATATATATATATATATATATATATAGATGTATTTTATATGTATAGATGCCATACATGGTCAATGCATATATTGCAGTATATTGAAAAATATAAGCACTGGTTTCCTATATATGGAAATGTATTATGAAATTTATCACACTATATTTTGCAGTAAATTCCTATATATTTTTGTTCCATAAGAGTGAACCCCTAGAACTGTATGGGTAAAAAGTTGTGATAAATTGTACTAATTTATCACACTAATTGTGGGGAGTTCCAAACTTTTTCAGGCCAGATTTGAGGTCTCTATCTCAAATTATCTGGTGCTATTAGTAGCTCAAAGTTAAACTTGCAATTCTACTTATAACATTCCTTTCCCTCTCATTTCTTAGGTCATGCCAAATTTGAATGTCAAATATGTACTTTCTCAAACTCATCCTAGAGCTTTTATTGTACCATCCTAAAATTTGTGTCAAGTACAAATTTCTTGACACAGTGCTGGTCAAATGCTACTCACATATATACCAAACCATGCATCTATGTTTACAGCAGTTTATTGGCAATTATATTGATTCAAATGAAACGTAGTACCTAACCTTGGGATCATTCCCTGAGTGTGAAATTTGAGGTTTGCTATTTGTGATGCAGCTTTCTAACCTAGAGTCTCAAAGACATGAAATATGGTTAGTTCTCGTCGTTTCCTTCGAGATGAAGAAAGGCATGCGGCATCTGGAACAGACCAGTTTTAAAAAACAGAATTAGTAAGATTCATTCATTGACTGGTCATAAAAGTTTGTACATGGATCATTTTGAATAGGTCTAAAATATCATGCAAGTACTTGTTCTGATGCTAGTTCCTCCAGCAGAGCTGGACTCAAACAACAGGCCGGCATCGCTGAAAACTTGCATACTGTCTTTTCCACTTCCTGCTGTACAGCCAGTGTCATGTGTCTCAACAACGTCCCAGATCTGTTGGAGGAATTAATGACAAAGAGGATGAAATCAGTATGTTTAGTGTAGTTTAGTGTAACTTTATTGTCTGGACAGATTTCCTGAACAGAAATTTATCTTTGACACTGAAATATACATCCTAACAGACAATACTATACATTCAAATATCACATTAGAAAACACACACACACACACACCAAAAAACAAACAAAAAAAAAAACAATATATATGTATGCCAACACATATGCATACACATGCACCCAGACAGATACCTCATGACAAGTACCTCAATTAAAAATTTGGTTTAAAACTGTCACTGCCAATGGTACAAATTATCTTTTATATAGGTTCTTTTTAGCCAGCGGTATACACAGCCTGCGCCCCGAAGTTAGGGCCTCAAAGCAGGAGTGAAGCCGATGAGTTTGGTCTGAATATACCGTGATCGCCTTTTTTCCATTAAGTGTAAAAACAGCTCTTGCATTGTACTCTGTTTCTGGCCGGTGATCTTATTTGCTTCATTAATTACTTGTGTTAATTTATTTTTCTGTCTCATTGATAAATTACCATACCACAATACAATATTTTATGTTAAAATACAATAATCGATCTATAAACAATGATTAGGACCCTCCCATCTATCCTAAAATTCCTTTGTTTCCTGAGTAGACTGTCTTGCTTTCTTGTGTATATGGTCCACATTTTCCTGAAATGAGAATTTATCAATAATTGTACCTAAATATTTAAAATTTGAAACTTGCTCTACCTTTACACCTTTTATAGTAATTTGTTCATATGAGATGCCAGCCATACCCATCCTATATTTGTTTCCAAAACATAGTTCCTTTGTCTTCTCAATGTTTAATTGTAGGTGACTATCATCAAACCACTGTACAAGACTTTCAATATACTCTAAATAAGTTAAACTATTCATATCCAATATAAGAAAATGTTGCTTCTTTCCAGTTACAATGGAAAGGTTCAGTTCTGATCTACCAACCTTTGTTTGAGTTAGTCTGTTCTTGTTGTTGAGAACATAAACACCTTTATCGACAGCAACCAACCCAACCTTGGCCCCAGGGTCTCCTGTTACTCTCAGGCCAAACTTTTCACCAGGCTCATAGACATTTACTGGATCATGAACTTCCACTTTAAGCTGGGAGAGCAAAGAACATAGATCAGAAAACAAATGAAGATCGGTTCATAGTGTTGTATGACCAGGGCCAAATTACCGTTCCCATGCACGTGTCCTTCACGTCGACCCAGACTGAATCAGACACCACCTCAGACGAGCCCACATGGTAATAAGCCACGAAGCGGAAGGACGGCACCATGTCTTTGGTTACAGGTAGAGACAGAGTCACTAGAGATTGTCCTCTCCTCTTAAACCTGTCTGCTTGAATGATCTGACCTTTACTCAAAATCTGAAAATGAGACGGATGAAAGACACTGAATACGTTTTTGAAAACATTTTCTCTGCTTGAATCATGGCATGACTGTCTCTCACCATGTAGGTGAAATCCTGATCTCTGAGTCCTGGACTTTTTCCCATGTTCAGATTGACTTTCATTTGATCACCAATCTGAAGCTCTGCGGTATCAATGCCGATGTGCAGGTAGTTGTTGGAGTTGCCTTTGGGAACATATGCCTGAGCCGTCATCTTCTTTACTGCCTGCTGTCCATCGCTTAATTGTGGATCTTTGGTCTTTGCCTGGAAAGAATCAATATGTTGTTTTCTGATGTGCTGCGTACAATATACTCCATCGATTTTTCAATCTGACTGAATATCAGTGCAGTTGAGATGGCGGGTCTTACAGTGATCTCCAGTGTAGAAGATCCTCCCGGAGTGTTTATGGTAACCTTCGCAATGCCATTGGCTCTTGTTTGACCTGTGACCCCTCCAGGATTGACCTCCACTTCCACATTATTAGCAGGTGTCTGGTCAGGATTTGTTACATACACCTTTACACAAAACCCAGAACAAAAAAAATCAGGAACACAGTAATATTTGCTTAAACACTGCTCTTAAGCTAATTAAGTTTTTTGCTTCTAGTCTATGCTTTATACCGAGACATCAAAGGGCATCCCAGGTTTGAAGAATTGTGGTGTTCTTTTGAAATGGATGGTGTACGGTGACGTCACAATCTGAATGCCTTTCTTGTGAGCTTCCACCATTTCACTGCCTGAAACACACAAACACACACACACGTATATAATAGGAAATAAACACATGCACATCACATAATGTTTCTGAGGCCAGAAAATGTCCATATTGTTGTCCAAGAAGAAGGTATGCCAGACATTGTGTAGTTCTTACCAGACTCGGTCAGCAGACTCACTGTAATGTACAGTGATTGGCCAACAAGCTGCATGATGTTTGGGAAGGTCTCTAGGATGTGTCGTCTTCTCAGTTCTGCTCTTCCACTTCCATCCCAGATCTGACATTCAACACGTAACCAAGAAAATTAGAATTGATCAGATCTGTGGAATTTCTGGTGTATTTCTTAACTTTTTCTCCATATATGGAATCATTGTGTGTCTGCTTATATTTAAGTTAAAATTCTGAACTCATAAGACACGAGTTTTTCATTCATGAGGGGGGGCTTTTTAATATAAAAAGCAACAGAAATGATTCATATATGGAGCAAATAATCTTAAAATCTAAGCTTTTATGTCAATCTGATATTTTCACAAATATATGCATTTCACGAGTTCACATATCCATATAATTAAATAGAGTAAAGTTTGGCGTGCTATCCGGGGAGAGGGCTCCGAGCTCTGAATTTTGGCCCGAACCCAGAGTACTCCCCCCGGTGTAGTAAAAGTAGGTAGAACTAGAAGTGAGAAGATGGGGTGGAGGAGGGATGCTGATAAACTCTCAGATGAACAGAGGTAAGTCTGCTGAATACCTCGTCATTGGTTGAGTTAATTAACTGAATGCTCTCCACCTGTGTTAATTAGGTTAATTATCTGAACCTGCTCCTCCCGAACTTTGTTAATAAAACATCATGTGTGTGTTTGTGTGTAGTACCTTCACTCTCTGTAAGGAGCCTGGTAAACTTATTTTCCCTTTATCTTCAGTAATCACACCAAATACAACAAATCCACGACCATTGACTGTCTCCCCAAACAAATACCTTTAGAATACACAAACACACACTTATATACTAATATACTCTAATACACTAATGCAACTGTATTTATATTTGCTAGCTATTAAATTAGAAAACATGCATATGGCCATAATACTACAAAACAAGTACAAAAAAGTACAAAAAGTACTGTACTTGGCTTCAATATCGACTGCTAGACTGTCATCGTTCACGTAGAAGAAGGCTTTCTGTGGTCTCAAAGACACCTCAAAGCTGGGCAGGACTGCAAGAAGAAAAGGAAGAACCTGAGATAACACTGGATTGCAAATGTCATGGGTGTATTGTGTAATGTTGTTTCGTAATAGCTCTCAAAGACCTAACCATAGACACCTACCGTATTCCTTAACTTCAAATTCACTGGAGAAGTTCGTCTGTGGGCTGTTCTGGTGCCACGCCATAAGTTTCCACATCCCTGGGCTGATTAAAGTTTAAATGTCATTATTTGTCATTTCACAATCTTATTAACTCTAAGGTATCTGGTACAGTCCACAAAAAGGGTACGAAAAAAAAAAAACGGTCAGTGAAAAAGGTTCCTACTCTTAAGAAAATTATATTATCATATGATATATTTATTTATTTATATTTTTAAATGAGGTTTGAAATTTATTTCGTCTACCTTCAAAATAAATATTCAACACATTGCACAGTCCTCATTCTAAAGGACATGAGATTTGTGACTTTATTGCTTTAAAATGAAGGCAAAAAGATGGGACTCCAATTTGTACAATACTCTATTTTTTGAAAAGTGCCAACAAATGGACTCGGCAAAATTAGGTTTTAATTTGAAGTATCTACAATAGTTTTAAAGTACTCAAATAGGAGGCTCACACATACTCACCTGGCCGGATCAGTCAGGCTGAATGTTCCTGACACCATTCCTCCATTGGGATAAACAGATTTGCTCTGAAGGCTGATGCCATCAGGGGTCTGTCAAAATTGAAGATTAATAATTATTCTCTTGTTACATCAAAACTTAGATGAACACATATTTGTGTGTAGCAAATTTGAACTCATATGCACAAACAAACAAAATCAACACAATGAAATGCACATACTGTAGAGTACAAACGTCTCCACAAAGAGACCACAATAAAAATCTGACGGTGGTCTCAGACTTTTGTACTTTAATACGCACAAATACACAGACAGTGGGCAAATTTACCAAGATCTCCACTCGGACTCCATTTTCTACAGGCCGTGTCATGCCTGGACTCAATGAAAACACCCTGTAATAAACTAGAAGGAGAAGACAAGCATCTGTGCCATTGCATTCAAGATCTCAAGTATTAAGAGACAAAACAGGTTCAATAACAATCAAATGTAGAACAGTAAATATTTCCACCTGTGCTGTCTGGAGTGTAGATGGTCTTGTCAGTCTGTAAAACTATGTGCCCAGATTTAAAAATCACCATGACCTGTTTCTCCAGTAGCTTCTGTGGAAACTGAGCTTGCAGGATCACATATTGCTGGATTCCCTTCTCAAAGGAATATGCATTACCGGGTACCTACAGGCACACGATACACTGACAACTGAGAACGATCATGCTGAAAAACAGTGTTCACCCACAGCGCAACAGAGCAAACAACCAGTTCAAGTCCACTATAAAACATATCCTCTCTGAAATGCATTGACACTTGGACATATATACAACATTCTCTCAAACCACATTTCATCTGAGATTTTTACCTCACCTCTATCTCAACCAGATCCTGGTAGTTCTTGGCAGATGTGAGAGAAACTGATGTACTCGTCACTTCACGCTTATCTTTAGAGCTTCTCACTGAGATTTTAACATTCAGACTGTCTCCAGAATAGTCCTGCGCCTCCACAAACACTTTCTCTGGGGACCCGACTCTCAGCAGGTTCGGGGCCGTGAGAATGTAGCTGAACAATACAGGTTCATTTAGGACGAGCAGGTAGGAATAGTCTCATTTCACACAGCACTTTTACACAGATTACAGCACTAAATCACTTATTATTTACTGAAAATTTGGGTTGCCAAAGTTATCTTCTGAGATTAATTAAATACAGTACTGTATGTTTAACACCATTTACCAGTTAAATTTAAACATTTACCTACAACTATCTCATTCTGAGTGATTTGGTTCTGTAGCTGGGCTCTAATTGCTTAAAGGGATAGTTCACCCAAAAATGAAAATACTGTCATCATTTACTCACCCTCAAGCTGTTCCAAACCTGAATGAGTTTCTTTCTTCTTTTGAATACAGAAGATATTTAATAACAGTTGTGGGGCACCATTGACTTCCATAGTATGAAAAACAAGTCAATGGGGCCCAACTGTTTGGTTACCAACATTCTTCAAAATATCTTCTTTTGTGTTCAGCAGAAGAAAGAAATTTATACAGGTTTGGAACAACTTGAGGCTGAGTAAATGATGACAGAATTTTCAATTTTTGGTTTAACTATCCCTTTAATGGTAGAGAAAGACCTTAACAGCTATTTTTTTTAAATCCAGTTAATTATCATCACAACTCAACAAGTATCACTTGTGTGTGTTATACTCACAGGGGGTCGCAGAGGGAGAGGAGCGGAAATGAGACGACTACAGCCGCCAGCCACACCGAGTCCACGCGCATCGTGCCTGTCTGTATCTGTCTTTGAACTATCAGACGCTTATTCACAATATATTCAGCCTCGCTTGAGTCCCTCCCTCAGTAAAGACAGCTTCATCACCATCATCATCCTCGATGTCAGTTATTGGGTAACATGGGTGGAGGGACCTGCGCTATGATTCAGCAATAGACTATATTGTGCAAGTAAGTTGTGACACTTTGCTTTCTTCACCTCTGGTTCAGACCATCACTGCAGCATCATGCTGTCATGGAATGATGTGCCTTTAAATAGATCAATCAATCAATAAATCAATCAATCAATCAATCAATTACAGTTTATATTATTTGTGTCCAATAGCCTCTAAGAAACATCCAGCACCCTGTTTGTCTGTTGTTATCTGCCTACATACTGTATGCAAACTCATGATTAAAAATAAAAACCACAATTGCTCAACAGGTCGAGTGACTGGCATGTGTTTGTAACACCGTAGCTCTATGTTTTATCTATATTATAGCTCTAACGGCCTCATGTGTCTCTCACCATCAACCTGAAGTAAATTAATACAGAACTGAGTTGTTTGATCACATATCATTATTGTGATGTATTAAATGCTTACAGTTTTGCATTTGAGACAATTGAGATTCCATAGCAGTAGTGCTAGGAATGTTGGGAATTGTTTGGCCATGAGTTTAGCGGTTAAAAAAAGAAGTAAAGTCATTGCTAGAAGAAAGTATGTGCCATCTCATGTGTATTCTTTTAAATGGATACATTACAATTATTTTCACTTTTTAAGGGTTTAAAAGTTGATGCAGACATTCGGCCTAGGTCAGATTTTAACTTTGTAGAGGAGAAGTTGTCACTTGGGATTACATCTCAGTAACTAAGAGTCAAATGTGCCATTACATAAGTTTGTGTTTAGGGTATACGTCGAACATCACATGACTACACCGGAAAACTGGTCTCATTGCATCCACTTGTCAGAGAAAGTTTTAATAGCAGTATGAACTGATTGCAATATCTATGGACTTTTAAGGTAACCAGCTAACCCACCTAGTTCTTTTTGTTGTTGCCATTTTATTCAATATAAATATCTAAATATTAGTGAGAATATGAAAAATAAAAACTTTTAGATTTCAATCTGCATATGTGAGAGACATCGGTTATGCTCCTTCTATAACAGCAGTGAAATAGAATCTCCCCTGTTTAATGAAGTTATTGTTAAATTCCAAGTCTAATGAGTTATGTCTAAGGCCTGGTTTCACAGACAGGGCTTAGATTAAGCCAGTATTAGGCCTTAGTTCAATTAAGGCATTTAAGTAGCTTTTATAAATGTGCCTTAGAAAAAAAAACAACAACAACAAAAAAACATTACTGGTGTGCATCTTAAGACAAAACAATGGCACTGACATATTTTAAGCCATGTCAGAACAAGTTGCTTTCAGTTAAAACAGCCCAAACATGCATTTTAGCCTGGGACTAGCTTAAGCCTTGTCTGTGAAAGAGTTTTAAGTATATTTTTGTATGATGTTCATAAGCTTTATCTCACCATTGTGTTAAGTGTAATATAACTGAAATTCAGAAATACAATATACCTGATTTATGATAAAAAAAATCAACTACTCTAAATATATAAAATCATACGTTTGTTGTTTTGGGTTAGTGAAACTGATCAGAACAGTATTTTGATAAAGTTAGAATTTTTTATTATGAAAATCTGCTTAAACATGTAACATTTCTTTTAGAATGGCATTGCAATCAAGTAATGCTTGTTATAGAGTAACATGATATTTACTGAAAAAAGTAACAGTTGCGTTTGTGCAATTATGTTTAACAGTTAGAAGCAAGCTATACTGACTTTTCTGAATTGTAATATTTAATTATGTCATTGAGCATCTCAAAGCAGTAGTGTAGCATTAGGGTCATTTTGACGGATTAGCCACAGCCAAAGCGCAGATCCTGCTGGAGACTCAACATGCCGTTGTATTTTTCTTTGAGTTCAGCACTTATCTTGCTCTGCTCCAAGCTGGGCCAAAACTCCACCCACGTCCTCTCGCCCAGAGCGTACTGAATCCTGAAGAGGAATCAGAGGATGGACATTTCTAAGTAAGTGTGTAAAGTCCTAATAAAGGAAACATGGGCAAATTCTATAAACAGTTGCACCACTTTGAGTGTTACTTCAGTGCAAATCCCTGCATTTTACACGTTTCCATTCGGTGTAAATTAGGTTTATGATAGAATGCAGCATTTTGACAAAAGTCAGTGCTATTTGCTTGGTGAAATTATTTTTGTGCTAATACATTCTATGTAAGCATGCTTTAAACAATTTTATTTAAAAGAGATATTTGAGTATTTTTTTCAGTTTGCCTATTTTCTTCAGTGAATTAGACACAAAAACAATGCAGACAGTGCAAACAAATAACAGACACTGTCAGCAGATGCACATACAGTATCTCACACTCACTCATGAACACAGAGGTACATTCACAGATCAGGACACACACAAACACACTTTGGATCACAGGTCAAGTGCCCTTACTTTCCACCTTCCAGTTGGACATCCTCAGACTGGCCCATGATCAGATAGCTCTCACCCTGCTTCAGATCCAAAGCTTCTTTGCAAGAGATCTGTACGGTGAAAGTACGTTGCTTTCCCTCCACATTGTTTTCCGGCCCTACACAAATATGCAACATTTAATACACTGTTATCACACTGAACACAAATCACAAACACAAGTATGGTGAGATGTTTGAATGTCTCTCTGAGGCATTGAGTTTGTACTGGCACAACACAACTAAAATAATCTTTGTTTGACCATTAAAGGGATAGTTTCTTTCTTCTGTTGAACTACATTTTTTAGAATTTTGGTAAGTAAACAGTTGACGGAAGCCATTGACTTCCATTGTATTTTTTTCCTACTATGGACGCCAATTACTACCATCAACTGTTTGATTACCCATATTCTTTAAAATATCTTATTTTTAGTTTAACAGAAAAAGGAAACTCATACAGGTTTGGAACAACTTCAGGGTGAGTAAATGATGACAACATTTTCATTTTTGGGTGAACTATCCCTTTAAGACCAGACGTGGGTAGCTTATTGTTTGTGGGTTAAACTTAAACAAGATATCTGCAGAACATCTGTAATCACTTTACATCTTACTGCTGAAATAAGTGGGGAACTTAATCTTTAAATTGACAGAATTTATACACGGTGGTTGGAGTGAGAAATTATACCTGTTTTGAGTGCACTTTCAATCCTCATATTGTAATAAAGTGTTGAAGCGTCATCTTCTTCCCTCAGCAGAACAGCCTTATAAACTGTAAAAAGTTTGATGTAGCATCTTACTGATCACCTCATTAATTAACAATTTTACATATCTATAAAAATAAATGCTGAAGACATTCTCATTAGCTGCAGTGCATTGTCTTTACACACATACACACACATGAATGGCACAAAATATGCAGACACACATGATAATTTACCGTAATTTATTTTCTGTTCACATGCTTTCTTATTACGCTGAGCCTCATACATTTTCTCCTTCCTTTGAAGACTGCAGTTTTCTGTATCAGCAATAGACAAAGAAATAAGCATGCTGTAGATTAACAGCATATAACTCTTACTTAAACTTTCTTACATGAAACAAAATTAAGCACATTACCTTCGGCACACTGACAGACATCTTGCTTACAGATTTTTTGAAGAGCTCCTTCCTTTCTGGTGGGATGATAAAACTTCACACAGCGATTTTCTAAACATGGAGGAATCATGACATCACATGCGTCAAGCAGAAACTGTCTACAGTGTTCATTGTGTTGTAGCATCAGAGATATAGCAGTCAGCCATGAAAATAATCTCCAAATAAGTCATAAATAGATAAAATATTCAATGAACGTATACAATATCTTTTACAGTAATCATGATGTTTATTTTGAATGACATATATGATGTTGTTATACTATGTTAAGCTCAAAATCTCAACTAAATTCTTCATTTGTTAGATTTGTATCAGTGGAACCCTGAGAAATGTATTTTTAAGTATGTAATAAGAATTTGACTTTAAAATAAACTGCATTAATGATGATTCAATAGATATATATATATATATATATATATATATATATATATATAAAATATGTTTAATAGCTTTAATTAGAAGCTCAACACGCTGCAAATGGAAAAAACACCAGCAAATTAAGAAAACAAAAAATCCTCTACAACAGAGAAGAAGTTAAAAGATATCAATTTCTGAAGGAAGCTGCTGACAGAGAAGTAGGGGAAAAAAAAACTTATTTGCTCTGGCTTGTTTCCTTCTAATAAACCTGGCATTGTATACTAAATATTGTTGGCTCTGTGACAAATTGCTCGTTATGTTCCCAGATCTGTCCATGCTTATGACCAGCAGAGTTGGAGCAGACCTCCTGTCTGAAAACATCTCCAAGGCACTATGAACCAAATCTCAAGCATACACTACCATTCAAAAGTTTGGGGTTGATATGATTTTTATGTTTTTGAAAGAAGTCTCTTATGCTCACCAAGACTGCATTTATTTGATTAAAAAATAAATTAAAACAGTAATATTGTGAAATATTTTTACAATTTAAAATAGTTTTTTCTATGTGAATATATTGTAAAATGTAATTTATTTCTGTGATCAAAGCTGAATTTTCAGCATCATTTCTCCAGTCTTCAGTGTCAAATGATCCTTCAGAAATCAGTTTCATACCTATAGAGTAGTATTCATATACAGTGACTGCTGCTGGTTGAATAAAGCCTCCATTCATAATCCTGTGCATCCTGAAGGTGATCCTATCTTTCCTGTTATGAGAAATCTGCAAGTATAAGTGCAAATAGCAGACACTTTAGAGTAGGGATATGGGAGGGATTGTTAAAATAAATAAAACAAAAAACAAGTATTAGAATTAAACTGCCTTGTGTGACTGTGCAGAAAACCCCTATATCACCACCTATATATATAAAATGTAAATAAAAAATTAACTAATTAATCACATTTTGTTTTCTGTAATTTATCACGATTAATCGTTTTTTCCTTGTTTTTGTCCTTAAAACGCTCTTGTTGTGTAGAACTAATTTCTTTCACATCTCATCCTACGCCTCTGTTGCTAATTCCATAATGTAATTTTAGAGCTAGTAACAGAAGCTTGAGCCACTGATATGAGAGCAAGAGAGAGAGAGAGATTGATTAAGTGTGTATAAATTACCTGAGTCTGTTTGTCTCAGGGTGTACTCACACTAGGCGCAGAGCGTGTTTGACCCCCAAAGCCCAGTTGCCAGAGTGCGGAACAGCTACTACTTTTGTGTGCGCTACTGTCATCATTATGACGGCAAACATCTTTATTACTGCTTTGATAGTACACCTATCAATTCATGTAATTAATTTGAGTGTATTTGGGTTTATAACAGGTCTGATTCTCACCTTATTGATGAACAGGAATTGTAGTTTGTGAGTAAAGCTGCAAATTCCTCCATTAACTACAGCTGCCTTCGTAATAATCCTCTGATACGTGCAATTGAAAATCGCTGCGTGGCATAAATTATAAATAGCCTATATATTAGGCAATATCTTAGCAAAAGTGCATTTCTAAATGTTTTATTCCATTCAAAAAGTTGCATCGTACATGACGTAAGCGTGCTCCGGCCCGGAACGTTAAGTGCCAGCGGGGGAGTGGGGAGGGGGGACAATCGCGCTCCGTCTCGGTTCAATGCAACCGTGCCTAGTGTGAGTACACCCTCAATGTTCGGCAGCAGAATCTCTACTAATAGTGAAACTGCAAGTTTATCTCCTTCAAGAACAGTGCCGCTACTACCGGCTTACTGAGAAATGTAGCTTTTCAGGTTCGAAACTATTTTATGAATAAAGTCGTGGGGCAGCAGTAACAACAAGTTTCTGTGCACATTTCCGTGTGAATGCACTTGCGTCTATCTGCCGCGAATGTACAATGCTGAAGGCAAGCAGAAATTAGAAAGGCTACACTACAGCTCTCTGCTTGCAGCACGTCAGTCACGCTTGTCGGGAAAATGAGTGAAACACACACACAAACACACATTTTTATCAAATAATACAACATTAATAGCGGTCAACTTCTGCAATTTAGTACGTTTGCGTTCATATCAGAAGCAAACCGTACCAGAGTTCACTTGAACCGTACCCCAGACCACCCTTTTTAAGCGTGCGGTTTGCGGGTGCACACCCGAGTTCAGAAGACAGTGTTCACATCATCCAAACGTATCAAACTCTGACATCAATCGAACCCGGGTGCGCACTAAAAGTGCTAATGTGAAAGCACCCTAAGTGCAGTGTAATCAGTGCAGTCGAACTGGTTTGTAAATTCTGCTCTGTTTCATTGGTCCATCTCTTTACAGTTCTTACTACAGTCTTGGCGGGTTTAAGTTTCTGCTTATAGGCTGCTGGGAGAAGATTAACCAAACAGTGATCAGAGGGTCCCAAAGCCACTTGGGGACAGAGTGATACGCACCCTTTAAAACAGTGTGATGTTAGTGATGAACACCTGCTGTTAACAAGCAGAATCACTGAAAAAAAAAAGAGAAACACAAGAACTACAGCTGACTTCAGCCATAGCCTTAGATGAAATCAACTGAAAATAAAATAAGTCATTAAGGCCCATTATCGTGGTGACGTATCATTGCTTGTCATGTGACAAACCGCAGCCACAATAGCGTGTATGACAGATGATCTGCTATAATTTCATTTTTCCTTTTTTATTCAAAATATTCACAAATTTGTTAACTATAGCATGAAATATCTGACATTCCAATTGTCAAATATGTGCAAGTGGATGTGTTGTTTTTTAAACACCTATATAATAATCACTTTGTTTTAGCTTTATGTGTGACGGGTGCCGCAATGTTAGGCCCTGTCCCAAATGGCACACTTCATGTGCACTTTCGGTCTTGTGGACTTACAATGGCCACTGCGTGCGCGTGTCCGTTAAGTCCACAGGACCGTAGGGTGTCCCATTCGTCATTTAAGCTTAAAGAAGGGTGCTCGTTAGCGCCCCCTTTGTGGTTGCTATGCGCCCTCTGTGCGCACTTCTGCTGAGCCCGCAAGACTGTGAGCTACGCAGAGGACTTTACCCGGCAGTAAAAGCGGCATTACGTCGTGAAAGTGCGGATTTACAACACGTGAATTCATTTCATACAAGAAAGTAAGTGGCTGGTGAACTGGGAGAAGAATAGAGTAAACTTTAAAGTTACTTATATGAATAAAACGTGTCATATAACTATATTGGAAAGGATTGTACTGTGGAGATGGTGAGAAAAACACTAGTTTATTAATAAAAAATTTAAATATTTTCTTGCTGTTTTTTTCTGACACATTCATAATCATTACTTTTGCCAGTGTTTTACGCAGAATAGGCTATTTATTACGCCTATATTAGTAACTTGGACTCCATAATAAAGACTATATTAACTATAGTAAAATTTTCCTCAGCCAAACCCCATTCCACAGCCATACCTGTCACACACCCAGTCTGAGCAGTTTTTTTTTCCTTTCTTGTAATTAAGAGTGTGGTGAGTATATGCTTTACCTATATAAGGCAGTGTATAGTGTTGTCCACAAGATGTCGCTATAACACTGTTGTGTTAAGACAGATTTAAGTACCTTTAGCACTGTTTGATCCTCTTGATGTACCATAGTGTCGATACTTTTCCTCAGTTCATGTTATCAACTCTAGAGGTAAGCCATGTTAACAGTAGTGGAAATTGCAATGTAAGATATCTTTGTTTTTTTGCTATTGCACTAAAGTTCAGTTAATTTAGATATTTTGTGTTTTAAACTGCTAAAGACCTAAATGCAGAGTAATATGGAAAGTTAAAATGTTTTTTTCTTTCTTTTAAATGTGATTAATGCGTGGTGGCTAATGCAAAGCTATATGATAACATAAGCAGCAAGAGCTTGCTATTGAATTGCGTGTACATTGAAATGTACTTTGCTAGTTTAAAACTTACGTTTCAAACTTAACTTAGTTTTAAACTTAAGTTTAAACCCCCCAGTAATATTTAAGTAATAAAATTAATATAAATGTGCGATTAGTTGACTAATGGCTTAAATTAATGACTACTAGTTGACTAGAAAAAAATCTTTAGTCTGGGACAGTAAAATTTACACAGAGACCTTGTCCAGGTAGATGATGAGGGATCCTCGCTCTGAAAGCTGCTTGTCCATCTCAAATTTTTCAATCAGCCTGTCATGTCCAGTTGACAGCTACAAACAGGAACAGAACGTTTTTATTATTTGAGAGTTTGACAGCTTCTCTCATTATGCTTCTTTATGAACTACTACCACAGTTTGCTGTTGGAGAATACCATAACAGATGCTTGTGTAACACTGAAATTGTAGCGGAAATAGGCAGTTGCCATACATGGATAGAGTCCATACAACTTTTTTCATAGTGAAAAAGAACAAATTGATTGGTCGGGACTTAACACTATATGCACATTTCAATTAAAAGTCCCTGGAAAAGCTGATACTTACTGCTTTCAGATCATTCTCATCCACAACAAATCCTGTCAGTAATGATATGTCCAGTATAGACATGGTGGCATCCCTGTCAGCAGACAGATACCTGTGGAGTCATCAATCCAAAAGTGAGTTTTCTATAGCACTATCCCTGCATTAAGAGAATTGCCAAAAAATTCAGGCAAGTGTCTCAAACTCTCCCTCAACACACAGCAGCTTTAAGAGAATAGAATAAAGGTCATGATAAAGTACTGTAATTCTTGCCAAAACCTTTGACTGGTCACAATGTTGGTTAAGCTAAACTTACATTTTATATTTTTTATAATTAATGTTAAAAAGAGGTGCTCTACCAACAGAAGAGGAGGTGCAACCAAAAATCAAAAAGCATATGAGCTGAACAAAGGTGCAACACTCACTCTTCAAAGTTTTATTAATTAAAACAACTTGACGCTTCGGCCGTCCAATCAGATCTGATGAAGGCCTTGGACGGCCGAAACGTCATGTTGTTTTAATTAATAAAGCTTGAACTTTGAAGAGTGAGTGTTGCACCTTTGTTCAGCTCATATATTTTTTTTATAATTGTCAAGGATTATTCACTGTACTGAGATACTGTTTAGTAGAACTGAAATTTGAAAGTTCTACTAAATATTTTGATATTTAGCTGGTTAGAACAAAAAATTGTGATGAAAATGGTACTTATTCACACACCTGGTATTGATAGTGAGTTTATAACTCTCAATTGCACCGCGATATGTTACTAAAAAGAAAGAAAGAGAAAATAAGCCAGTAATGGATGAATCTCAAAAAAAAAAAAAAAAAAAAAACTGTCAAGAACATGTCTAGGTGGTCACATTTCACCCGAAAACCAAAATAAAACTATTTTACTTAATTTTATTAAGTCTGTTGTTTTCCGTTTTTTACCTTGTGAAATTATTTATGACAATTAAACAATGAAAAATGCAAACAATCTCTCATTATGCAATATATTTCGACATGTCACTCTCCACCATATGACACCAGTGGAAGTATTGATATTTGACATATTTTGTATTTATGATCATGTCTTCCTTTCAGAATATAAGACACAAAACAGTAGACTAAATCTTACCTTGATTTTCCCGCTCAAATGTCAAATCAAGCTCAAAGTTCTTGCAGGTGCCACTCTCCTCTTTTGGTTTTGCATAGTACTCAGTCACAACCTGCAGAGGAGAAAATAATACAAAGTCATTTCTTGAATGCAGACTAAATACAAGAAGGCTGGATTCATGTCTGTTATTCTTTAGGAGTAAGAGCTAGTGTAGATGCACATTTGCTTTCAGTCAAAATTATGTCAACTACTGAGGTCAGTGGTGATGTATCTGAGCATTCTCACAGGCAGCATCTAATGTCTGTGATCTAAGTTCATATGCTGAACTAGATTTTTACAAAGGTTTTGTTATTAGTAAATTCTCCGTTTTCCATTTTGATTATTGCTTTCTTCAGTTACTCACAGTTACAGAGGCCTCTCCAGAACCCTTGGCACTGACAGTGATCTCCCTATTAGATGGAATCTGTTGATGAAAATAATAATAAAATGTACATTTTTAATATAAAATACTCATCTTGATAAAATGTATCAAATGTAGCTGATCAATATTAGACTGAGAACTAAATAGTTATTTCATCTTAAGCCAGGTATACATCCACAATTGTTGCTCATACAATATGACCAGAGTGACTAGCAAATATAGACTGTATGACATCAACAGTTATTTATGTCAGACTGTATGATATACAATTTCAACAATTCAGATTGTTGATTGGGCCATCAGTTGTATCCTGATTAACACATAACATGGTACCACACAAACCCATGTTTTCTAAATCGGCACAAACTCGCCTTCGTTGTTTGTGCGAGATGAGCGTCGTCTTTGTTGAACTTCCACACAATCGGCTGCCGGCTGCCTTCCACTCGGATCGTCATCTCCAGGTCTAACTGCTTTATGTCTTTCACTTGAATCCTGTATTCAGCGACAGCCTGGAACACCATGATGGTGGCCTGGGAGGGAGGAGAAGAGGCTTTAACTGCTTTTCAAAGCCATATTTTGGTTTCCCAGATGTTGCATATTTTAACACGTGGACAGATATGCAAAGCAGATGTGCATGTTTAATGTTCACTACAAACCTGAGTCGTGCCATATCCTCCATTGTACCGCCTCTGGTTGTTGAGCCAGTTTACAATGGGTGCTGCAGTCTCGAAGTCTTTAGATTTAACAAGGGCCAGGAGCGCATAGGCTGAAGCCTCAATAGTATAGTAAATGCTTCCAGGGACAGGCCAGTGACTTCTATCTGTATGGAATCAGTTCAGTTCAGTTTTATTGGTATTTGTTTTTACCATACAAAGTGTTCCAAAACAGCTTTACAGTGAATTGTTTTGTTTTAAAGTAGTTTACTGAATGAAAAGTAGATATGAAATTTAAGACATCACAAAGACAAACATCGACGTTCTATCTCAGGGTTTCTCAAACATTTTTGAACTCCTTTCACAAACCCAGACTTTAAACAGATTTCTATACCAATAAAATTTAAATAACGCAGGATAGATATTATACAATTTCTGAGGTTTTTAAGTGATAGTATATGCATCTTTATAGGGGTGGGTGATATGACCAAAATCTTATTTCATGATATTAGACATTTTATTGCACGATAACGATATATGGGCCATTCTACAGCATTGGAGCAAAGTCAGATTTGGACACATCTTGGAAAAAAAATGTGCCTTTTTTTACTGTGTTACTCTCACCCCAATTTATCTTTTTGATTTTTTTTTTTTTTAAGTGAAGTTAAATATATATATATATATATATTTAACTTCACTTTAAAAAAAAAAAATCAAAAAGATATTTTTAAAAACAAGAATGGAAAAAATGGCAAAAATTAGTTCAACATCATTTTCACAAGTTGAAATTTAGGGGTTAGGGTTCGGGACAGTCAGCTCCCAATTACTACCAGGTACCCAATAAATGATGATTTTATATATAATATATATATACATACACACACTACCGGTCAAAAGTTTGGAATCTGTAAGAATTTTAAAGAATCGGTTTTTAAAAGAAGTTTCACCAAGGCTGCATTTATTTAATTAAAAATACAGTAAAAAACAGTAATATTGTGAAATATTATTACAATTTAAAATAACTGTTTTCTGTTTGAATATATTTTATAAAGTCATTTATTCCTGTGATCAAAGCTGAATTTTCAGCATCATTACTCCAGTCTTCAGTGTCACATGATCCTTCAGAAATCATTCTAATATGATGATCTGCTGCTCAAGAAACATTTATCCTTTATCTATTGAATAGATAAAAATATTTGTGTACAATATTTTTTTTTCAGGATTCTTTGATGAATAGAAAGTTCAAAAGAACAGCATTTATTTGAAATATAATCTTTTGTAAAGTACACAACTGTTTTCAACACTGATAATAATCATAAATGTTTCTTGAGCAGCAGATCAGCATATTAGAATGATTTCTGAAGGATCATGTGACACTGAAGACTGGAGTAATGATGCTGAAAATTCAGCTTTGATCACAGGAATAAATTACTTTATAAAATATATTCAAACAGAAAACAGTTATTTTAAATTGTAATAATATTTCACAATATTACTGTTTTTTACTGTATTTTTAATTAAATAAATGCAGCCTTGGTGAGCAGATGAAACTTCTTTTAAAAACATTAAAAATCTCACCGTGTCCAAACTTTTGACTGGTAGTGTGTGTATAATATATATATATATATATATATATATATATATATATATATATATATATGTTAAACTTATTGATATTATTGTGGGATTCAATAGATAAAAGGATCTTAGTAAACGTGTAAAATTTGAATACTTAAATGCTTTTTAAATGTGTTTTTTGGTTGTAGGACAGCAGTTTGCACCAATTCTGTAGAATGGCCCATACACAATATAGTTATTTTGTGATATTTTATCTCATTTCTGTTATTAAGAATAAGAAAAAAAGAAGCAAATTACAAACAATAGGACAATATAATAAGACATAGCCGGCTGTGTTTACACAAATACTCCACCCATTGGGCATTTTGACATAATTGCATGTGTATTCGACCATTCAAGCACAATAAGATGTGAGGGAGAACTGAATTTGCGATCGAATGCTGAGAGACGCTGCTTTCTGTTTGCACGTTTACATTGTGTGTCAGTCAGCGTGTGCACAGCATTGAGTTCTAGCACCATGCTCTACTGTTTGAGCTACAGGAATACAGCACTGAACATTTAAGCACAAATAAAGAACAATTTCAGTGCTAACAGCCAGAAATGCATGATTTACAGCTGAAAAGGTAAAATTAATTATTCTCATGGATTCAGCAGAAAAGGCTGTATCTTTACCTGCAGAGGCTTTTCTAAACAGGGCTTGTTTGTCAAGTGCGTTTCCATTGGCTAGAGCATAAGATGTCATAGCCACTGAGTATGGATTCGTCAGACCATGTAACCGAGATCTAAGGTATGCGATGGCTTTATATATGCTGCTGTCAAGACCCTATAGAGGAATAAAAACAAGAAAAGTGAATAAATTACATAGAGTGAGAGGAAAGATACTTGTAAACATTGCTGATTTTTAGATCAATGATGCTAGAAACACATTTACACAGTAGCAGGACTCACTGAGATTTGGCCAGTACAAAGGCCTCTCCCCTCCTGAAGGGCAATGAGCACAAATGCTGTCATCGAGGCTTCTGTGTCTGTCCCGTGTACATTCCCCTGTGTCACAGTTTTATCAGAATTAATGCACAAATAAGACTGTGAAGATAAAGAATTGTGTTTTGTGTATTTGTATAGTGAAGTAAATGCTTAGGTTTATTCTTGATTTTGAAGTGGCTTTCTATTCAATATATGCGCAAATTTGAAGCTATTCTATTGGTTTAACTAAAATTAAAGTAAAGAAAATGATTAATTGACACACTTAAAGTACTATTTCAACCAAAAATTAAGAAAATGTGCAGTAGTGCACATGTCCTCTACTTGGGTCCTTATTCACAGAAACGAGTGATCTAAATATAATATGAAGAAAAATATAATACCCGCTGTTGCTGATTTTCCTCATTTTATTCACAATATTTAGTGATTTTTTCCTGTAGCTCAGTGGTTAGAGCATGGCATTAGCAATGCCAAGGTCGTGGGTTCGATCCCAGGGATTGCACGTACTCAGATACAAATGTATAGTATAATGCAATGTAAGTCGCTTTGGATAAAAGCGTCTGCCAAAAAATGCATAAATGTAAAATGTAAATGATTTAGCCTCAAATGTGGGATAGTTTCACTCGCTGTTGCAAGCAGATATTATTGTATGTTACCATGCCAACCATTTGCACATCTGCAGAGAACACGCTTCATGTGTATGAAAAGAAAGCTTGTCATGTACTGGTATTATACATTATTTAAAGTTATTCTATTCATTAGAATCTTGATAAAAAATGTTCTGCATTTCAGGGCTGAGAAAGAATGTTATATGTGTAACAGACTTTAATCTTTGAATCAGTTAAGTTGTGGTAACCCTAGGTGTCTTTGCACTCAGAGAATGTGAAGCCACGTCACGCCGCGTTGCATGCTGGGGCGTTGCCGCCATCTTAAGAGGATAGTCCTCTGCTACTGAAATTAATACCCATACCTGCTTACCTTTGGTTTTGTTTTTGACTAGAAATGAAATATTCACATTCTTCATGCTATCGTTTGCAGGGAAGAGAAGCTATTTTCCCAGCTAACAGGGAATGTTCTCATAACATTCTGGCAAGGTTCTCTCAAAGTTATGAAAAAAAATTCTTCCAGTAAAAAGGTGTTCAGTAATGTTCTCAAAAGTTTAGCACGAAACAATATTTATACATTGTTTGTAAAATGTCCTCATAATGTTGGGAGAAAATGTTCTTAGAGCAACATTCTTGGAACACCCTTTAAACATTAGAATGACAACTAACTTCAAATGAATAAGGTTGTGTTTGCTCTTGTAGCCTTTCCCATAGTTATTGTTCCTAACTTTTCTCTTAAATTTATGTAAATATTACGCAAGTGTTAGAATTAAACACCTTCATGAAATCAACACATATTTTCATTAGTATTTGATGAATGTTCTCGTAATGTTGGCAGCAAACATTCTTCAAATGTTCTTTAAATATTAAGGATCACTAATTTTCTAGCTTGGCAAAAGGTTGGATTCTTCACAGCAAAATCCCCTCTGCTCAGTGTTCATCTGTGTCCAGACTACAGAGTGTTAAAATAACACAGAAGGAGTGCTGGAGTTAATTGGATAATTAAGTGATGATTGAGCATTAGTGATGACATTCTGAAGGAAAGAGGAACAAACATTTGATATTATTTCCTGTAGTTTTTTTTCTGGCTATTTTAACAGTTTGTTCAAAAAACACATTTGCAGTGCCAGAAGCTGTCATTTAATGTCATCATCACTGATCACATGTGAAGTCTAATCACTGAAGAGTGTTTTGTTATGAATTTGTGTACATATTGTGCTACTGACCATATGATACTGTGGTGACAATCAGATCAGATCAATCAGAAACATTGTGGGCAGGAAGGTAATATCTACAGACATCAGCAATCAGCATATGAAACTCAACAATGGTGAAATGCTTCACGCCAGCATACAAAACTCATTAATGGCTCTCAGAATGCCTTGCAGCATGATTAAATTATGCAACTGGATTCTTTTTTTTTTTTTTTTTATATTTGAATATTTTTTGATTGTAAACATTGTTGAGGTTTGTGAGATGGGTGTTGATGTCTAACGCTGCGTCCGAAATCGAATGCTACTCTACTATATAGTACGCAAAAAACAGTATGTGAACAGAGTAGTATGTCCGCATTAATAGTATTCGAAAAACAGTAGGCGAAAAGTACCCGGACGACTTACTACTTCCGGCGAGATTCTGAAGTGTTCATACGATGGACACTTTACTATCCCATGAGGCCACAGGAGAGGATTTGCGAATGGAGTTGAAGGGACGTAATTGACGCTGGTAGGTCATGTGACCGTAAGAACATAGCGAATGTAGTACGTCCGAATTCATTCATACTACACACATTTGTAGTATATAGAACGTACTTTTTCAACGGTCGTGAAGTGAATTTAAATTCAAATGTAGTACCACTCAACAGTACGCGATTTCGGACATGTGCCTCAACATTTACAAGAGAGTTTTTAGCACTTTTTGGAAGATCTCTTCAGTGTTACAAGTCTATCACAACGGCTAAGTTTATTACTTTTTTATTCATTAATTCTTTAACTTCATAACTATTTAAACCAGTCATGAAACTACAGTAAATGCAGCCATTTGACTGTCATTAAAGCAGACATGTTGATCTTTTTCTTTCTTGGTCAAAGCACAAACGTTCGCTGAAAACACTTGCAATTGCTGAAAGAGAAATAAGATGCCAAAAGTCAAGGGTCAAGAGCCCGACTCAAGCAAACACTGACCACCATAATAGTGTTATTTTCGCCAAACACCAACATCTAAACCTGTTAATTTCAATAAGAACTTTTGTGCATAAAGAAAAACTGGACTGTAATAAGTGAATATGTAATGCTGTGAGTTGTGTAATCATCCTCTGCTTATATCTTGAGAGATTTAGGGTACGCTTACATGATGATGATGATGCACCAAAAACGGAAACGCGCTGTATTCTGCTGCCAGGCTAGTAGTTGATGATGTCACTTTGTAAAGAAACACTATAGGCTGAACATGTAATACATGTATATGACGTCACCGTTTTTAACAAATTCATATTTTTGTTGTTTACACGGAAATGATAACAGCATTGTTTTCAAAAACTTGCACTTTAAAACCCTTTTGCAAAAGTTTGCATTTTGGGCCCCCAAAATGCCATTGTAGTGTAAATTAACGGCCAAAACACATACAAATTTTTCCATCTGTAGTTGAAAACAATGTTGTGTAAACGGCTCCCTAAAGTTGTCTTCTTTGTTTTTTGTTTTTGCAGTTGATTTCATCTAAGGCTGTGGCTAGAAGTCAGTTGTAGTATCTGTTCTTGCTACTTCTATTTCCTTTAGTGACTCTGCTTGTTAACAGCAGATTTTTGAATGTGAAAAATGTTTCAGGAACATCATACTTACGTTTAAATTATGTTCTGTTAACATTGAGGAAACTGGACATTTTTATGTTTTGAATGTTACAAATCATTGTTCCTGTAATGATTTAAAAAAAAAAAAAAGTGACATGACGTGTGGCCAAGTATGGTGTTCCATACTCAGAATTTGTGCTCTAATATGTATTGTTACATATTATATGGTTATATTACAATGTATTATATTTTGTGCAAGGAATTAGCTTATTTTGTTGTAAATAAAAATAATCTTGACAATGTCACTGCTAAATATCTATATTTGTGGTATTCCACCACGTTTCTCACTGACACGTCCCCAACTCATAAAGATCGGGGGTTAAAGAAAATCCTGAGTTTCCCACTCATTTCTACAACTTTGTGGTGGCGTTCATGTGCGTTCAACTCATAAATACGATCTTTTCAACATGACTTGAATGCACCATTAAAACAAATCATGCAAGGCTTGACAACATGCATTTTTTGAAAACATACTAAGAACGCAGTGCTGATGAATAAATGATAATATAATTTTAATTTTTGTGTAAACTAACCCTTTAATGTTACAGTGTTTGAAACAGGTCTCACTTACAGTCATTGATCCAGTAATTACAGGAGCATCTTCTTTGAAAACGCCATTAGGTAACTGCTTGTTCAGTATGAGCCACTTGAGAGCAGAGCAGATCACATTCTGGTTTATGTTTATGATGTTACTGGCCATGGCAAATACTTTTGCAACATATGCTGTCAACCTTTAGGAGAAAGAAAACAAAAATTCTTAAAGGGTTAGCTCACCCAAAAATGCAAACTTTGTCATTAATTGCTCACCCTCATGTCATTCCAAACCCATAAGACCCATTATGTGCTGATACAGTGTTAGAATAATGCTAATGATGTGTATTCTTGAATGCATTTTGTATGTAGAGTGATTTTGGTAATTTTGTACTAATCTTTGGGGTTTTATCTTATGGGGTAGGGTTGTTTCTGTTGGCCGTAACGTGTGTGTGAGTGTGGGTGTTGCGTCTGTATTTTTGCAGGTGATTGGCTGATTGTTGCATGATTGGAAACACTGGCGCGCTGGTTTCCGTCTCTACAAAAACAGCCTCTTCCTCTTGGTGGGGGCCTCTGTTCCTGTGTTGGACTTTGCGACGGCTTAGTCTTTGTGTCCATACCTTTTGGCTCAAGTCGAATTTAATATTGATACATTTTGAGTATGTTTGTCAAATAAAAGTTCAGATGCTTCTGACATATTGCACTCGTCCTCTCCTCATATGGGTGATCCTTTGGGATCGCAACATTCACATATTAACATTGATCAGCAAACATAAACAGACGCTCAACCGAAACTGCTTGACATGCAAGAACAAACCTCATGCAGAAGCTCAAATGTGCTGTGTAACACACGAGAATAAACCTCATTGTTTCTTGCGGAAGCTCAAACGTGCTGCGTAACACACGAGAATGAACCTCATTGGTTCTCGCACATCAAGCAAGCATGACTGAGCTTCCGTTTACCACAACGAAAGTCTTATGGGTTTGGAACGACATGAGGGTGAGTAATTAATTACAGAATGTTTATTTTTTGGTGAACTATCCCTTTAACGTTAAGTCTTCCGGTCAGATGCCTAAGAGAAAAAACAGAACCATGAAGAAATACATCAGTTACCATGTGCTGCTTCGCCGACTGATATATGCCGCATATGAGCCATCAGTTTTACGATACGCCAGCTCTTGATTGTAACCTGTTGATTAACATAAAAAGGTGAGCAGACTCTATACAAGACTGTGAAACAAAATGCCTGAAGTCTAGGAGTAGAAGAGTGTAATTTCCAGTCTTAAGTTCAATTTACCTTTCGTGATATAGGAAACAGCTGTCTGCCTAAGGCCAGCCTTCACAGTGTGCCACTGATTGGTTTGGTCCAGGTAATGCGTTGCGATGACAGGCATTGTTAGGCCAATCATGTTCTGTTCCCCGCAGCCACCAGGCTGGACAATCAAGGACCCCATGGCCTGACCACTAATAGCCGCCTCTATTGTTATGCTGATTGTATCTCCTGTGCACAAAGAGATATACTAGTAAATACTATACTAGTATACTAGTAAAAAGTCATACTGGTAAAATAACATCTCACATAGTATTATGTTACAAACTTATATTATGTTAGAAGAGTCACCTATTGCGGATATATATGTGCTGGCTGGTGTGTTAGGTGCCTGGTCCCTCAGTATAAGGCTCCTGATCACCTGCACATGTTGACCCCCTGTTCCGAAAAGACAGCATCTGTTCAGTCATGCTTTACTTTTTTTTCTTTTTTGCAAGCAGGACAGAAATTTGAATTACTACAATGAGCTTATTCCCGGGATGGTGACATCATAAACCCTGCAATTAACATAAACACTGCGCCGGGGAACACGCAAAAAAGTGGGCGAGGCCATGTCGCGTGCATACAAGTCTTCTTCCTAGGGAGGGAACAATGTTTGTAAAATTTATGTTTAATTCTGTTCCTGACAATTATAATGCTAATTTAGCTGCCTGTGCAGAATAAAGGTAAAATATATGAAAAATACGGCGTTTTTTTTTAAACAAAGCATTAAGACATGTTAAACTGCGCACCATAAACACAATGAAGCCTAGAAAAAAAAAACAGTGAACCACCCCTTTAAGTTTCATATGCTGATGATGTCGCGTGTTTTAAAAAAATTCTTCCGATTATAACAGAACTACTGGATCTCAAGCTGTAACATCACAGAACTATAATGAAAAAAATTATTAAACATCACCTATATAATCAGTTATTAAATGCAGGATGAGATCAATAAATCAGACTACTATACATGATGACTATAACAATTTCTTGTGTCTATGCCTGTTTTGTTGGAATCCTCTTACCTCTTTTAGAAGGACTCAACTGTAGATTTTCATTAAGTTTTTTCAAAACACCTTCAGACTACCAGGTGGAGAAACATTAAAAGAAGAGAGAGAAATCAAAGTTTGTGTTCAGTAAAAACCTGTCAAATTAGTTTAGTTAGTTATTCATTTTTTAAGTAATATTTTCTTTTAAATTGAATGGTTCATATTTGTATGATAAATCCTTCTTGGAAATCTTGCTGTTTTTCATTACTCAAATGATGTTGCTTAGAGTTTAAACTTTGAGGAATTCTGTGGAAAATGTATCCCATTTTATTTATGTATGTCACTGTATGGAAATCTACAGGTTTTGGTATCTGTTGAGTTCCCTTTCGAAAGTGAACTCATGCTGCGTCCCCTAGGGGTTGCTATGGGGAATGCCTCCTACATTACCAGTGTCTGAAGCATGAGTCTAAACACAACAATGAACTTGACATTGGTAGGCAGCAGCCGATGACATCATCACCGGTGCGACCGTGAGTATAAAAGCATCTCTTTCTTGTCTTCAGGATACCTGTTTGCTTGAATGTGTGTCTAAACAAGGTGATTTTGGCTAGCACAGGTGCTAAGTCTTTCAGGCAGTGTGTTCCTCCGTGTCAGCGTTATCTGACACCCGATGACACACACGATATATGCGTGTGGTATATATATATGTGGGGTGTTGCTAGGTCTCCCCTCGATTTAGAGAGTCGTTACATTGGGGCCTCCGTTCCTAGAGCTCGGATATGTTTGATAAATGGTTAGGACTGCGAACGTCGGCCGTCCTCCTCTCGCTACAGAGAGTTATTTTCTTGAGGCTTTCGCTCTCTTGAGCTCCACTAGGTCAGTGATTGTGGGCAGTAGGCTGGGTGAGCCTCCTTGCAAGATATCCTGAGCGTGGGGTGTTGTTAGGTCTCCTGTCAATTCAGAGAGTCATCAGACTAAGGCCTCAACTCCCAGAGCTCAGTCAGGTATGCTGAGTAACTACGCTTTCTGTGAGCCTCCTTGGCTACTGTAAAAGTCGTTAGGCCTCCTCTCGCTAGAGAGTTATATTTCTTGAGGCCTCTGCTCCCTTGATCGGCTAAGGTCTGCTAAATTTCTAGGCTCTCTGTGAGCCTTAATGGCTACTGCGAGCATTGTCAGGCCTCATCTTGCTAGAGAGAGTTATTTTCTTGAGGCTTCTGCTCCTTTGAGTTCCGCTGGGATAGTGATTGTGAGTCTGTGAGCCTCCTTGAAAGCTGTCCTGAGCGTGGAACTTAGTTAGGTCTCCTCTCGATTTAGAGAGTCATCATATTGAGGCCTCTTCTCCCAGAGCTCGGCTAGGCGGTAAGGTAGTATGCTGGGTTGTTAGGCTCTCTGGGAGCCTCCCTAACTACTGACCTTAAGTGTGGAGTGTTGCTAGGCCTCCTCTCATTTTGAGAGTTGTTGTATTGAGGCCTCCGCTCTGTGGAGTTTTGTGAGCTAGTATGTTGAGAAAGCTTAGCTTTTTGAACTTTCTCTGTATTGCCTTGTGTTGCCCAGGCCTCTCTTTTGAGGCCTCCATTTTTCAGGGAGGTTTTAACACATGTTCTGAGTGTTAGGCTCTCTGTGAGCCTCCTTGGATACTGGCCTGAATTTGAATGTAGTTAGGCTTCCTCTCTTGATCCTGTTGCAGCCTCCATTCTTGAGAAGCTCTGGTCTATGATCATTGCTGGTGCACCTTAGGGATGAGGACTCATCCCTTCAGCATGGCAGCATGGGTATTTCGGTCCCCATAGCGACTCCTAGGGGATGCAGCACGAGTTCCTTTTTGAAAGGGAACACCTCAGTTACGCATGTAACCATAGTTCCCTGAGAATAGGGAACGAGACCCTTCCGTGCTATGCTTCCAGCATTCCTACACAAGAGGTGGATGATGTATTTCACAGGTGCCAGGTGCCACACCGGTGATGACGTCATAGGCTGCCGCCTGCCAATGTCAAGTTCATTGTCTTGTTTAGATTCATGCTTCAGACACTGGTAATGCCGGAGGCATTCCCCATAGCAACCCCTAGGGGATGCAGCATCTCGTTCCCTATTCTAAGGGAACCATGGTTACATGCGTAACCTGAGACATTTTCTTTACCATGTGTTAAACTTACACTTTGTTTGTCATGGTTTCTTGTTCTTACCACCACTAGGAGATCTTTCTTCACACCATCGCTCCCACGTCCCGAGGCGGATGCCTTCACCTCAATGGCGTGGCGTCCCAAAGCCATTGGGACGATGACAAAAGGTACAGAAAGAGATGATTTGGCATCTACTGTCACTACAGTTTGGAATTTCTTTCTATTACTGGCCGGGCTGCAGATGTCCTTGGTTTCCTTTAGTTCCACACGCACCTACAACAAAAAAATGAAAATCACATACTTCTTATGAAGAAAGGAAGGCTGATAATATCCCAAGCATTTTCCGTCATCATGCTGAGCGCCTGTCCGATAAGGTTTGCCATAGTAAATCATTCTTCCAATCTAACCTTTACTTTTCTGCTGTACAAGTTGTGGATAATGGTCTTGATTTCAATTTGCTCATTGCGCACAGCTGAATATGGAATCTTTAGGTCAATAAAGAAGTTCTTCATCACTGTCATCTCATGGACATCTGCCACACAGATACCTTTGTATAGAAAAAAGAGAGCAAGCTGTCACAAAAAAAACATGAAATGTACTGCAGGCCTACACAGCAAAAACTCCACTTTTAAATTAACTCTCATCAGAGTTTGAGTCCACACTCAAGAGTGTTAGTGTTAAAATAAGAGTGTTAAATTAACACTGAATAAGTGTTAAAGTTACTGAGATAATTAAGTGGTTGAGTGGTGATTGACGATTATTGAAAACACCTGATGTTAACAATCAGAATCAAAGGAGAAAAGCACAATTTTTAAGTCACCATCATGGAGATCAGGGTTTGCTTTAGTTGGGCTCTTGTCCCTTGACTTTTTAATACTGAGTTGTAACAGCCAGACAAGCAAAGGGAAAAGATGATCAGGTGGTGTTGGTTATGTTTTCACATAATCATTATTAGACCTGAATCACTGAACTCATTTAGAACCCAATCTCTGAGTTAGATTTACATTATTGATTACAGCAGCCCTGTGATTCTACAGCAGAAGATCAGCTTTTTTATATAATCCAAAGGATTTCTTAAAAGTTGTTCTGATTAAAAAAAAAAAAAAACCTTTGAAAAAAGTCTTTCTTTTAGGTACACACAGACATCAAGAATCAGCGTATGAATCTCAACAATGGAGACAAGCAACATATTCTGATAAACGGATCAACTCTGAACATTAGAAAACAAGCTACTAAAAAGTCACATAAAAACAGCAAAAAAATAAAATAGTGAGAATAAAAGGAATTACTAAAACAATTCAGCTCATAATTTTTCACGCAGCAATGCATTATGGGAGCCATAGATGAATTTTGATTTGTGGCATTCAAAATGCACTGCAACATGCTGTATTATTCTCACCATTGTTGAGATTCACAGGCTGATTCTTGAAGTCTGTGTGAACCTAAAAGAAACTTTAAAAAAAAAAAATCAGAACAACTTTTAAGAAATCTTTTGGATTATACTAAAAAAAACCTGGATCTTCTGCTGTAGAATCACAGGTCTGCTGTAATCAATAATGTAAATCTAACTCAGAGATTGGGCTCTAAATGAGTTCAGGGATTCAGGTCCAATAATGATTATATGAAAACATAACCAACACCACCTGATCATCTTTTCCCTTTGCTTGTCTGGCTGTTACAACTCAGTTACAACAGCCAAACAAAATCTAATATTAAAAAGGCAAGGGTCAAGAGCTCAACTAAATCAAATCCTGATCTCCATGGTGGTGACTTAAAATTGTGATTTTCTCCTTTGGTGATTCTGCTTGTTAACATCAGGTGTTAATATTCAATAATTCAATAATGGTCAATCATCACTCGATTAATCACTTAATTATCTCATTAACTTTAACACTGTTTCAGTATTCATTTAACACTCATAAGTGTGGAGTCAAATAAACTCCCAGGAGAGTCAAATATACTCCCAAGAGAGTTAATTTAACAATGGAGTTTTTGCTGTGTATAACATTGTCACCCCTCTGTAAGACCGAACAGAAGATAGAAAAAGGAGCAATGTTTTGAAATTATTGTCTTAGGTAATCAGCATGCCACAAATGCTATGCATAAGGCTGGAAAATTCCCCAGGATATTCCTTTAATAATGATAAGTGGCTTGTGTGTTTACATCAACAGTCTGTACCATGAGTCTTGGACAAGCTGATGGCTGTGATTTCCCAGGTAGTTATGGAGTCTTTCAAATGGAGGCCGTCCCTGGGTACAGTGGTTGTTTGACTAGAAGAGAGATCATCTTTTACTAAAACAGGGACATCACTGGCTGAGCACCAACTGTTGGAAACTGCAAGTCACACTCACCACTGCCGGTTATATGATGGACAGTTGGGCAACACCACTTCCTCCCAAAGCCAACTTTCAGGGAAGAGCGTACGTGACACAATGTCATCTGAGTTCACAAACTCTTCGGTTTCACCTGTGAGTGAAAGAGTGTTTGATTTATTTACACAAAACAGAAGCAACCCTTCAACTAGGTAATTTTCCAATTGCAGTTGCAGAACCACAACTTGTAACAGCTCTGGGGTTAAAATATCCTGCTCGAGACACACCTGAAGCAGGATCTGACACCAGGTGAATTCGTTAGAGTGTTTAAATTGAAATATGTATTCTATTATTGGGAATGCTCTTACTGCGGGCTAGAGTCTCTTCGCCTTGTTTATCCGGCTCTTTGTTGCGGCTGGTCATCTCACTGCAGCAGTGCAGAAAAGCCCGTCTGCACTCCTCTCCATCCAGGATGAATCCTGCCCGATACTCACAAGTGTAACTCAAGTCATCCATATTCTTCATTCCATCCACACAGCATTCCTTCTCAAGGCCAGAGTACTTGTTCACTAGAAGTGGATCATGTAAAAAATGAGAAACGGACAGAGACTGATAACAGATTATGTTGCAAACCCAAGATTACATAAATTTTGTTGTCTTTTTTTGTTTTGACATCTTTTTCATCTATTGATTACACATGTCTATTCAATTGGGGGCCAGCACCAAGGCCAGCGTAGGCACATATTGTTTCTGTTAGTTTTCTGGCCATTGTCTTCATTTCTGGCTCGGAGTCCATGCCCTGCAAACAAGCCTGCACTGGCCCTTTACGGGCCCACTTAGGCCTGCCAGCGCAGGGCACCTGAGAATTTGCTCATTGGCAAAACCTTGGCCCCTTAGCACTGGCCCTGCACTGTTTTTTATTGAAAATATTAAAGTTTGAAGTCACCATTATGGAGGGGAGCGCTTGCTTTAGTTGGGCTCTTGACCCTTGACTTCTTTACTTTAATGTTTCTCTGGATGCTGTAATTGTGTGTTTCTGAAACAAAAAAATTAACTATAACAAAAGTTGCAGAAGAAAAACTGATCTGATGATTCAGTCATCATGTAGTGGCCTGATTCACTGATCTCTGAGGACATTATTTAGATTTAATAATTTCACACTGTAGTAGCCTTAGAAGACCACTGCAAGAAATTTTGTCCTGCTTAATATTTTGAGTGGTTTTAAGTCATTAAGCAGAAATTATTCAGACAGGAACATGTAGACTCACACAGACATCAAGAGTCAGCATATGAACCTTAACAATGGTGACAATCAGAGAATCAGGCCTCTACATGATGAATGAATCACCAGATCAGTTTTATTTCTCGCAACTTTTGCTATAACAAACGTGCTTCAGAAACACACAGTTACAACAGCCAGAGAAACATTTAAGTAAAGAAGTCAAGGGTCAAGAGCCCAACTACAGCAAGTGCTTACCTCCATAACTTTACTAAAACAGCACTAAGGCTTCCTGGAGGCTAAGTGAGGGCTGCCCGTGGCCAGTGCTAAGGGGCCAACGTTTTGCCAATGAGCAAATTCTCAGGGGCCCTGTGCTAAGGACCCGTAAAGGGCCAGTGCAGGCTTGTTTGCAGGGTGAACTGTATGAACCCCTAGAACTGTATGGTAAAAAGTTGTCATAAATGGCACACTAATTGTGGGGAGTTCCAAAGTTTTTCAGGCCAAATTTGAGGTTTCTGTCTCAAATTTTCTGATGCCACCAGTTGCTCAAAGTTGAACTTGCAAGTATACTTATAATATTTGAACTGTGAGGTTAGAAATTCCTTCCCCTCCGATTCCTTAGGTCATGCCAAAATTGAATGTCAAATATGTAGTTTCTCAAACTCATCCTAGACCTTTCTTCGTACCATTGCTTTTTATGCGTCAAAATTTGTAAATGGAGGAATGTATCTTTCTAACCTAGAGTCTCCCTGAGATTTGTTATGGTTACTTCTCGTTTTTTCCTTCGAGATGAAGAAAGGCATGCGGCATCTGGAACAGACCAATTTTAAAAATGGAATTGGTAAGATGCAATCATTGATAGTAGTGAAGTTTGTACATGGGTCATTTTGAATAGGTAAAAAAAAACAAAAAATCATGCAAGTACTTGTTCTGATGCTAGTTCCTCCAGCAGAGCTGGACTCAAACAACAGGCCGGCATCACTGAAAACTTGCATACTGTCTTTTCCACTTCCTGCTGTGCAGCCAGTGTCATGTGACTCAACAACATCCCAGATCTATTGGAGGAATCAATGACAAAGTGGATGAAGTCAATATGTTCAGTTAAGAAATATGTTGCTTCTTTCCAGTTACAATGGAAAGGTTCAGTTCTGATCTACCAACCTTTGTTTGAGTTAGTCTGTTCTTGTTGTTGAGAACATAAACACCTTTATCGACAGCAACCAATCCAACCTTGGCCCCAGGGTCTCCTGTTACTCTCAGGCCAAACTCTTCACCAGGCTCATAGACATTTACTGGATCATGAACTTCCACTTTAAGCTGGGAGAGCAAAGAACATAGATCAGAAAACAAATGAAGATCGGTTCATAGTGTTGTATGACCAGGGCCAAATTACCGTTCCCATGCACGTGTCCTTCACGTCGACCCAGATTGAATCAGACACCACCTCAGACGAGCCCACATGGTAATAAGCCACAAAGCGGAAGGACGGCACCATGTCTTTGGTTACAGGTAGAGACAGAGTCACTAGAGATTGTCCTCTCCTCTTAAACCTGTCTGCGTGAATGATCTGACCTTTACTCAAGATCTGAAAATGAGGCAGATGAAAGACACTGAAACGTTTTTGAAAACATTTTCTCTGCTCGAATCATGGCATGACTGTCTCTCACCATGTAGGTGAAATCCTGATCTCTGACTCCTGGACTTCTTCCCATGTTCAGATTGACTTTCATTTGATCACCAATCTGAAGCTCTGCTGTATCAATGCCGATGTGCAAGTAGTTGTTGGAGCCGCCTTTGGGAACATATGCCTGAGCTGTCATCTTCTTTACTGCCTGCTGTCCATCGCTTAATTGTGGATCTTTGGTCTTTGCCTGGAAAGAATCAATATGTTGTTTTCTGATGTGCTGCGTACAATATACTCCATCGATTTTTCAATCTGACTGAACATCAGTGCAGTTGAGATGGCGGGTCTTACAGTGATCTCCAGTGTAGAAGATCCTCCCGGAGTGTTTATGGTAACCTTCGCAATGCCATTGGCTCTTGTTTGACCTCTGACCCCTCCAGGATTGACCTCCACTTCCACATTATTAGCAGGTGTCTGGTCAGGATTTGTTACATAGACCTTTACAGAAAACCCAGAACAAAAAAAATCAGGAACACAGTAATATTTGCTTAAACACTGCTCTTAAGGTTATTAAGTTTAAGTTTTTTTTTTCCTTCTAGTCTATGCTTTATACCGAAACATCGAAGGGCATCCCAGGTTTGAAGAATTGTGGTGTTCTTTTGAAGTGGATGGTGTACGGTGACGTCACAATCTGAATGCCTTTCTTGTGAGCTTCCACCATTTCACTGCCTGAAACACACATACACACACGTATATAATAGGAAATAAACACATCCACATTACATAATGTTTCTGAGGCCAGAAAATGTCCATATTGTTTATTACCAGACTCAGTCAGCAGACTCACTGTAATGTACAGTGATTGGCCAATAAGCTGCATGATGTTTGGAAAGGTCTCTAGGATGTGTCGTCTTCTCAGTTCTGCTCTTCCATTTCCATCCCAAATCTGACATTCAACACAGAAACAAGAGAATTAGAACTTTTTCAGATCAGTGTAATTTCTGGTGTATTTGTGAACTTTTTCTCCATATATGGACTCATTATACTTTGTGTGTGTCTGCATATATTTAAGTAAAGATTATGAAAACATAAGACGCGTGTTTCTGAGTTTACAACATTCATGAAGAAGGCCTTTTTTATATATAAAAAACAACAGAAATGATTCATATATGGAGCAAATAATCCTAGAATTTAAGTTTAAAAAAAATTAAATCTGGTATTTTCAAAATATATGCATGTGTGTGTTTGTGTGTAGTACCTTCACTCTCTGTAAAGAGCCTGGTAAACTTATCTTCCCATTATCTTCAGTAATCACACCAAATACAACAAATCCATGACCATTGACACTCTCCCCAAACAAATACCTTTAGAATACACAAACACACTTATATACATTAATAACTACTGTATTCTAAAATTTTGCTACTGTATTTATATTTGCTAGCCATTAAAAAAAAATGCATATCACCATAATACTCAGTACAAAAAAAAGCACTGTACTTGGCTTCAATATCGACTGCTAGACTGTCATCATTCACATAGAAGAAGGCTTTCTGTGGTCTCAAAGAGACCTCAAAGCTGGGCAGGACTGCAAGAAGATAAGGAAGAGCCTGAGTTGATAACACTGGATTGCAAATATCATGGGTGTATTGTGTAATGTTGTTTCGTAATAGCTCTCAAAGACCCAACCACACACAGGAAAAAAAAGGGTTTATTTAAATTGTACCTTTAGGGGTGCAACAGCTTGTCGCTGGGGCAGTACCTTTAAATGGACATTTTTGTACCTTTTTTTTTTTCAAAAAGGTACTAATATCAGAGGTGTAAAGTCCAGGTTCAGAAAGTAAAAGTCCTCAGTATTTTGTTCCAGTCACCTGGATTTACAGTTATGATAAACAGAATCACCAAAGGAGAAAATCACAATTTAAGTCACCATAATGGAGATCAGTGTTTGCTTTATTTGGGCTCTTGACTTTTTAATATTACATTTTGTTGGGCTGTTGTAATGTTCAGAGTTGATCTGTTTATCAGAATATGTTGCTTTTCACCGTTGTTGAGATTCATACGCTGAATCTTGATGTCTGTGTGTGCCTAAAAGAAACATTTTATTATTATTATTATTATTTATTTTTATTCTTTTTTTCAATTAGAACAACTTTTAAGAAATCCTTTGGATTATATTGAAAAAGCTGATCTTCTGCTGTAGAATCACAGTGCTGCTGTAATCAATAATGTAAATCTAACTCAGAGATTGGGTTTCAGGTGATTGAGTTTGGTGATTCAGGTCCAAGAATGATGTAAAAACATAACCAACACCACCTGATCATATATTCTCTTTGCTTGTCTGGCTGTTATAACTCAGTTACAATAGCCCAAACAAAGTGTAATATTAAAAAATCAAGAGACAAGAGCCCGACTAAAGCAAACCATGATCTCCATGATGGTGACTTAAAATTGTGATTTTCTTCTTTGGCGATTCTGCTTGTTACCATCAGGTATCTTCAATAATCGTCAATCATCACTCAATTAATCACTTAATTAACTCATTAACTTTAACACTGCTTCATTTAACACTCTTATTTTAACACTTTAACACTCTTGAGTATGGTCTCACATACTCCCAGGAGAGTTCATTTAACACTGGAGTTTTTGCTGTGTACCTTCTGGTTTAAAAACTGTGCTAATTAGCAATCCAGGTGACTAGAACAAAATACTGAGGAGGGCTTTTACTTTCTGACCCTGGACTTTACACCTATGATATTAGTACCTTTTTGGAGTAAAACGGTACAAAAATGTCCCTTTAAAGGTACTGCCCCAGCGACAAGCTGTTGTACCCCTAAAGGTAAAATTTTAAACCCTTTTTTTTTCTGTGTGCAGAGACACCTACCGTATTCCTTAACTTCAAATTCACTGGAGAAGTTCGTCTGTGGGCTGTTCTGGTGCCACGCCATAAGTTTCCACATCCCTGGGCTGATTAAAGTTTAAATGTCATTATTTATTATTTCACAATTTTATTCATATGAGGTAATTTCCACAAAAAGAGAACAACATTTTTAAAAAGGTGGTCAGTGAAAAAGGTGTCTTCAGAAAATTATATTATCATATGATATATCATATTATATTTATTTAAATGAGGTTTGCAATTTTTTTAGTCTACCTTCAAAAAAAATATTCAACATATTGAACAGTCCTCATTCTAAAGGACATGAGATTTATACCTTTACTGCTTTAAAATAAAGGCACAAAGATGGAACACCAATTTGTACAGTAAGGGAGTGCGGGGCACAACCTAACATTTTTTGACTTTCTCAGTTTGTGTAAATCTACTTAGGGTTCAGAGAATTTATTTTGTTCCACATTAATTTCACACATGTCTGGTACAAATATGTGGCTTTGTTTCATTAATACAGTGTATACCTTTTTCTTTATTTACCCCGAAAGAAGGGAAGTGAAATGTGACAACATGCCCCATAGGTGGGGCACATTGTAACATGTGATGGGGCACGTTGTAACATGACCATTTGGCAGCTAAAAATGTTATGTGATTGAATTAAAAAAAATATACATGACAAACTAAAATATTTTGTCAATAAAAGACAATAATTATTTTTTTCATATAAAATAATAGCATTTTTTTTAGAAATTCAAATTTAAATAATTTTGTAGTTTGACAATGAATACTCTGCAAAACACAGCTATACAGCACTGGTCAAAACAATACAGGCAAACAGATGAAGAGACATATTCAGAAAAACACAGAGCTGAACAAAAACACTCCCTCCCTCCACTCACAGCTCTCACAGAACACGAGATAAATAGACGAGCCAGTACAAATGCTGAATATTTCTTGAAATAATATTTTCTGGATGTTCAGGTTCTTCCTCTCAGTCTTTATTCACCTTTTTTCCATAGTTTATCAACAGAAATTCATAAAAGTTAAATATGCCAGTTATATCGTAATTGTATAGAACAGTATAGTTCTAATAGCGGGGCACATTGTAACGCAGTGTTACAACGAACCCTATCTGCGCAACTGGAATTTAAACCTGGTTAGTGTCTTCTGATAGTTAGTGAAGCATTAAAGAACTACCCAAACTGCTAAACAACAGATTGGAGATTAAAATAATATCAGATTTGTCTAATTTTAAATAAACACAAAAAACATAGATGGAAAATTATCTTAAGTGAGAAATTTACTTTTGCTATTGTTAAATAAATGTTCAGTGATATCTCACAAAGATTTCTGAATTTTGGCGCAATTTTTTCTCTATATATTGTCGATATGGAAACTAGTAAATACACTAAGTTTCTTCATGCTAGCGTGTGTGGAAGTATTTAAACCACGTGTGTTACAACTAACCCCACATTAGTTTGTGCCCCGCGCTCCCCTACTCTATTTTTTGAAAAGTGCCAACAAACTGACTCAGGTATTAATTTTAAGTATCTTCAGTACTTTTGAAGTACTCAAATAGGCAGCTCACACATACTCACCTGGCCGGATCAGTCAGGCTGAATGTTCCTGACACCATTCCTCCATTGGGATAAACAGATTTGCTCTGAAGGCTGATACCATCAGGTGTCTGTCAACATTGAAGATTAATAATTATATTTGTTTGTCTAACAGTTTTGATGCAACAAGAGAATAAACATTTGTGTGTAGCAAATTTGAACTCACATGCACAAACAAACATCTATACTTTAATACACACAAATACACAGACAGTGGGCACATTTACCAAGATCTCCACTCTGACTCCACTTTCTACAGGCCGTGTCATGCCTGGACTCAATGAAAACACCCTGTAATAAACTAGAAGGAGAAGACAAGCATCTGTGCCATTGCATTCAAGATCTCAAGTATTAAGAGACAAAACAGGTTCAATAACAATCAAATGTAGAACAGTAAATATTTCCACCTGTGCTGTCTGGAGTGTAGATGGTCTTGTCAGTCTGTAAAACTATGTGCCCAGATTGAAAAATCACCATGACCTGTTTCTCCAGCAGCTTCTGTGGAAACTGAGCTTGCAGGATCACATATTGCTGGATTCCCTTCTCAAAGGAATATGCATTACCGGGTACCTACAGGCACACGATACACTGACAACTGAGAACGATCATGCTGAAAAACAGTGTTCACCCACAGCGCAACAGAGCAAACAACCAGTTCAAGTCCACTATAAAACATATCCTCTCTGAAATGCATTGACACTTGGACATATATACAACATTCTCTCAAACCACATTTCATCTGAGATTTTTACCTCACCTCTATCTCAACCAGATCCTGATAGTTCTTGGCAGATGTGAGAGAAACTGATGTACTCGCCACTTCACGCTTATCTTTAGAGCTTCTCACTGAGATTTTAACATTCAGACTGTCTCCAGAATAGTCCTGCGCCTCCACAAACACTTTCTCTGGGGACCCGACTCTCAGCAGGTTCGGGGCCGTGAGAATGTAGCTGAACAATACAGGTTCATTTAGGACGAGCAGGTAGGAATAGTCTCATTTCACACAGCACTTTTACACAGATTACAGCACTAAATCACTTATTATTTACTGAAAATTTGGGTTGCCAAAGTTATCTTATGAGATTAATTAAATACAGTACTGTATGTTTAACACCATTTACCAGTTAAATTTAAACATTTACCTACAACTATCTCATTCTGTTCTGAGTGATTTGGTTGGACTAATCAGAATTTTTGCAAAAGCAGATAAAGGGGAATTTCACCCAAAAATGAAAATTGTTGTTCCAAACCTTTTTTTTTTTCTTTTTTTTTTTCAAAATATCTTCTTTTGTGTTCAGCAGAAGAAATAAATTTATACATATTTGGAACAACTTGAGGCTGAGTAAATGATGACAGAATTTTCATTTGGTTTTACTATTCCTTTAATGATAGAGAAACACCTTAACAGATTTTTTTTTTTTTTTTTAATCCAGTTAATTATCATCACAACTCAACAAGTATCACTTGTGTGTGTTATACTCACAGGGGGTCGCAGAGGGAGAGGAGCGGAAATGAGACGACTACAGCCGCCAGCCACACCGAGTCCACGCGCATCGTGCCTGTCTGTATCTGTCTTTGAACTATCAGACGCTTATTCACAATATATTCAGCCTCGCTTGAGTCCCTCCCTCAGTAAAGACAGCTTCATCACATTCATCATCCTCGATGTCAGTTATTGGGTAACATGGGTGGAGGGACCTGCGCTATGATTCAGCAGAAGACTATCCTGTGCGATTAAAGTTATGACACTTTTGCTTTCCTCTCCTCTGGTTCAGACCATCACTGCAGCATCATGCTGTCATGGAATGATGTGCCTTTAAATAGACTGATCAATCAATCAATCAATCAATCAGATTGATATTATATAAAGAAAGCAGGTTTGTGTCCAATACCCTCTATCAAACATCCAGCACCCAGTTTATTGGTCATTATCAGTCTGCATATGCAAACTCATAGTGATTATGAAATGAAAACTACAATTGCTCAACAGGTCAAGTTGCTTTTAGTGTTTGTAATGCTGTAGCTTTAAATTATATCTATATTACAGCTCTAAAGGCCTCATATGTCTTTCAAAGATCTGAAAGTCTAAAACTTGATGGAGACATTCGGTTTAGACATTTATCATCATGCATGTCTGTCTTTCATAGCCACTGCATTTTGCTGTTGTGTGTGTATAGGTCAAAACATGTCTGGTTTTGCAACCAGAGATGAAAACAGAACATACAATTTTATTTGGATAATTTGTTCAAAGCTCAATTAACTTCAAAAAGTACAAATGGTACAAATAGACTGGGGCAAGTTGTCACATGAGGAAAGCGGTCACTATGAATAGATCACAGTCTAATGTATTTTTACTACAGCAGTGGTTGCAGAATAAAACACTAAGACATTTGTCAATACAGTAATTCATGTGAATTCAATGCACATACCCTGCCATTGGAGCAAGCTGTCAGAAAAGGAAAATGTGTTAAATTAACTGTTTTCTTCAAGACTTTTCTAAATGATTTATTTTTTTATTTTTTGTAGTCCACTTTCAAGAATTAAACCCACCCTGAGAAATATTCACTGCAGTAAAATCTGTGACAACTGCCTTAGTTTTCCCTATTACAGAAAGGCTGATGTCAGTACATTATTCATTTCTTTCAGTGAATCTGGAGAAGAAATAAAAGATAAAGCAAAGTTTACAGATTTCACACATGATGAGGATCTTTATGTTGTGCATCCAAAGTTGAACAGCTGGTCAGCGAGTGCAGCGATGCCGACGTACTTGTCTTTGTATTTTTCGGTTTGGGCCTCCTCTTGTGTCGGCCAGTATTCAATCCAGGTCTGCTCACCCAGGTTGTACCTCAGGCTAAAAAACCCACATAAACAAGTGAAGATCAATCCATACTGTGTGTGTTAACTCAAAACTCATAGAGGTAGTCTCATAGATGATGTAGTTTGGAGCATCTGAAACTAAACTCAGTTCAGACCAAACAACTGTATGTAGAGAGATCGTTCTGGTAATGTTCATAAAGCTCCTACCTTCCACCAATCCTAGGAAGTGATGTGGTTTGGCCCATGATCAGGTAGGTTTTGCCTTCTTCCAATTCAAGAAACTCTCTACAGTAAGGATGAGACAAGAAAGACCTGGTCTGCCCTTCCACAGCTGGATCAGTACCTGAAAACCATACAGTCTTAAATGTGTTGTAGATTTACTTTATAGTAACTTATAGCACATAACAAGCAAATAATATGCCAGAGTTTAAATATGAGAGTGTTTGCTTCCTGCAATGCATTCATTAAGCCTTACATTCAATTACTTTTTCTTAAGAGAATCTATGTTAATTCATTGTTATCAACGATCAGTATCACAATGCTTTTGCACCTCTGCTACCCTTTTAACCCTTTAAGACCTTCTGCTTCATGAAGATTCCCCACATACAAGCCAGAGAGGGCGGAGGCTTCGGTGGAGGGCATGGAGCTCGAGACGGACAGGAGCCGGGGTGACGATGGGGCGTGCAAACACGACGGGGAGGTCAGAGGAAGGGAGGAGCCCGATGACGCTGTAGGGGTGCAGGGTTCCGGCGCAGCCGGAATCACGGAAGTCCGTAGCGGAAGCTGGGCGTCGACCGCCAGAGGCCGACCTGGAGTGGCGAGTGAGCCCAGCGGAGCATCTGGACTGACGGAGGCTTGAGGGAGCGGTGAGCCGAGACGATGGTGACGGGCTGACGGATCGAGATGGAGACGTGGGCCTGGAGGCCCGAAGTGGAGGCGGGGACTCAGCCTCAAGCCGAACTGGTGGAGGTGAAGTCCGAGGCGAGGAAGATGAGTCGCATGGAGTGAGCGGCTGGGACAGAGCCGAGGAGCTTGACGACACCGGTAGTACTAACGGATCCAGGGGGCTGGTCGTGACCAGCGATGGAGATGGGACCAGGAAGACAGGCAGGGTTACAGGCTGAAGGTGATGTCCGGACGGGACCGGCGAAGACGAGGAGGATTCGAGGGTGGGGATCTGGGTGGGAATTGGATCCGCGGACCACAGATCGATCAGGTCTAGATCTGCTCCTGGCTCTGCGGTGGATTGACCAGCCTGCGTCAACTCCGGGACTTCGATGTTTTCTGGCTCCGGTTTTGGAATGACCTAGGTGGACGCCTCGGGCTTGCTGGCTATGAGGGAGAGGCCGCCATTCTGGAGCATCCAGGCCAGGTAGCCCAGATACAGCCTGATTTCTGGGAGCATGAGAAGCTGCAGCGCTGGCGAGTCCATGATACTTATATCTCGTATCAGAGAGGTCGGTTATTCTGTCACGGTTCCTACCATGTTAAGAACACGAGGAATGCAGGATACAAATAACATTAAAGTTTACTAGAGAATGACTGGTAGCAAACAGCATGACCACATACAATAACCGACACAGGATGAACAGAACGGGGAGTACAAATACACAGAGTGATGAGAGAGCTAAACAGGCACAGGTGGAGGAAGTTAAACTAATCAGGGACTAACGAGAACAGGTGCAGACACTATAGGACATCATGGTGACACCAGCTGCTTTGACATCACTGACACTGCATAATTCATTCCTCATACCAGCCTACACTATAAAAAATGCAGTGTTAATAAAATTAAATAAAATTATAAAATTAAATTTTTTTCTAGTAAACGTTTTCAAGTAAAATGTCAAATTGCCACAAATCAATTTTTTTCTTAATTGTTACAATTAAAATTAAGTGTAGATTAAGTGACTCTGTGAACATTTCTGAGTTGTGCCATCTTAAAAAAAAAAAAATCTGTGCAAATTTTTCCCTTTATGTTTTTACATGCCAAACCATTTTGCATTCTGTTCTATAATTATAAAATTATAGATGTTAATGGCAACAGTGGCTGAATCAATAAAATTACTAATAAAAATATTGAAATATTTAAAGGGAACCTTTTACAAGATGTAATGTAAGTCTCTGATGTCCCCAGAATGTGTCTGTGAAGTTTCAGCTCAAAATACCCCACAGATCATTTATTAAAGCTTGTCAAATTTGCCCCTATTTGGGTGTGAGCAAAAACACACATTTTTTGTGTGTGTCCCTTAAAATGCAAATGAGCTGCTGCACCCGGCCCCCATTCCAGAAGAGGGCGGAGCTTTAACAGCTCGTGCTTCGGTTGCTCAACAACAACAAAGCAGGAGAATCTCACGCAGCCAAAATGAAGATTGTCAGTAACGGTGTTCAGCCTTACATTGTTCAAACCGGAGTCGGACACTGATGGAGAGACTCAGGAAGAAGTTACAACTTTTAGAATGAAACTGGACAGTTGAATGGTTAGTGGATAAATTTATGTAGTTGCTGTGGAGTTGATTCAACTCATCGTCTAGCATGTGCCATCATGTTAATCTTTTGTGCAAATCCAGCGTTGAATTGACCCTCGTTTGTGAAGCAGTCCGGCGTAAAATAACGGCATGACAACAACACTCTACTATAACAACTCTTCCTCTTCTCTAAAGCAGCCCAATATGGCCTCACCCCCCTTTGTTGTGTGTTCTCGGGGGCAGGGTTTATGTAAATTTTAGGGTTAGTGATGTCACTAACCCGGGAAGAAGCTCGTTGTAGACCCTACCAGACGTTTGTTGTAGTCCTTAAACAGTGAATTCTTTAAAAAAAATATCTCCCTTTGCATTGAACTTTTGAGCGTCATAACTTTGCAGATGTTATTTATGCTCAAACAGCAACATTACACACTAACTAAAGTTAAAAATTTAATCATAACCACCCCTTTAAAAATTCATGCATATTCATTTGTCATATTTGCAAAATCATACTTTCAGAACTGAAACAGTATTTTCAATCGCTGGTTGATTATTTGATATTGCGACATGTCTTCTGCAGATTACAGTGCACATTTGGATGGTTGTGCAAGAAGTCATCATACCTTCCTTCAGCACTTGTTCAATGGTCATGTTGTAGATGTCTGCTTGCAGTGAAAGCTCCTTTCCCACCACCCTGGTTTTATAAACTATAAAAGAATAGAGTTACAGCATAAAAATCCCAGCTCTTCACACAGACAAACACGTTTACAAAAGCAGAAAGCCGTGTGTGCCTACCGTATTCAACTCCATGCGCACAGGCCTTATCAGCACGCTGAGACTCTTTAATTTGATGCTTCTTTTGGAGACTGCAGTTCTCTGTAAACACAGACAAGTTTATCAAATGTGCCCACAGACCCACACACACAAAGCCATACAACTTAACAGTATGTATTCAGTTCATAGATACACATACCTTCTGCACACTGGCACAGGTCTTCATGGCAGAGTCTGTTCAGCGCTCCGTCTCTCTTATGAGGATGGTAGAACTTCACACACCGATCATCTGTGTGTTAGATTAAAGTCACGATGAAACTGATCATTCTTGAATATTGCAGTATTTATTATAAATGACTTATCTGTACACATTTTTTAAAGGTGACCTATTATGCCCTTTTACAAAGCCTTGATTTTGTTTTACTAGAATAGATTTTCATGCTTGAATGTTAAAAAAAACATTATTTTTTTCCCCATATTCTCTATTGTTGCATCTCCTCTCTTCCCAGTCTGTCAGTAACACTGTCTCTATGAAGCCCCTTCTTCTTAAAAGTGTTATGTGCTCTGATTGGTCGACTGGACCAGTGTGTTGTGATTGATCAAACGCTTCAAGTGTGTTTGGTAAATGTCCCACCCCTTACCATAACCACCAGTTTTAACACACTACTAACTAACTCAACCCCACCTATTTTTGCCTATACTTTGGGCGGGAATTATTTGAATGATAAAATTATAAATTTTTAAAATTTAAGTTTGTTCCCAGAAGAAAACTCTTACAATTGAGGCATTTCAGGGAGTTCAGATACAGCAACACTGATATAGAGAATAACTCCCGCTGGAGGGATTTGTAACTTTGCAGAGCTTTTTCATGCTCAGACCGAAACATTACATACTAAAGAAAATTTAAAATGTAAAAAAGGACACCTTCAAATCTAGGTGCCTCATAATCTTCACTCAAAACAACTTCCCCTCTCTCTTGCAGTGACATATCTTCTCTTCTCTGATGATGAGGGCGGGACCTGTCACTCACATGAGATCCACCAATAGCAAACCACAACCATCCAATCAATTCCCTATGGACAAAATCAAGCCCCATCCTACATTTGATCTTGTTTGAGAAGCCGCTTTGCTCAGATACACATCACAATAGGGAAGAAAAGGACTTTTTTCTGTTCTTAGCATGAATACATCTTGCCTTTTCTTCTTTCTTACACTGTTTTCACTGTACACTGTGTAACGTGTGTGAGTGTTCATGTGACATCATGCACCTGGAGCGTTGTACTCGTACACAGTGACACTGGCAGGCTGCAGCATTCCCACTTCATTGATCTTGTGTATTCTGAAGGCAATCCTTTCCCTCTCTTTATGAGAAATCTAATTAAAGACATGCACTTGAGACACAAATTGCTTTTAAAGTTATGAATTCCTATATTTCCAAATATAGGTAATAACTTTTTTTGTCAGCCATCATTTTAAAGAGATTCATACAGGTCGTACTGTACCCCATAACGGTAAATGTTATAAAATCAATGCACATAATTTTGTTTATATCACAGTGTTATGTTATTTATGGAATCATAGAGATCATATCATCATATCACAGATGTTGACTTGTTTGTTGTTGTGAGTCTCTCATTGGTGTTAAAGGTTTAGTTATCAGTACCTTATTCAAGAAGATGATTAGCAATCCACGCTCTGAAAGCTCCATGTTCATCTCAAATCTCTCAATGTACTTCTCTTTCCCTTTAGACAACTAATGGAATTAAATCAGAAAGTTCAAACACTGAGAAAATGATTCATTACAGTTACCACATCTATAATATTACCTGTCAAAAACAGGAATTATATATATATAAAAAGGTGCAGATGAATGACATTTGATTGTGGCTCACTGAGTTTCAGGTAGCACCCAGCTACCACAAAAATGTTCTAAGAATGTTTTGCTAACGTTCATTAAGGGGCCATTTACACGACACCGCTTTTAACTAAAAAGGGAAACTTTTTATGTGTTTTGGCCATTCATTTATACAACAATGGTATTTTGAAAACGATACTTTTATCCTCTCTGTGTAAACTACAAGAACATGAATTTGTGTAAACGGTGACATCCGCATGTGTATCGTGTTCAGTCTATAGGAGCGTAGTGTTTCTTTACAAAGTGACATCGCCAACTACTGGCCTGGCATCAGAATGCAGAGTTTTTAATCGTTTTCGCAAATCCGTGTGTAATTTACGTCTGTTCATGAAAAACACAAAGGAAAAACATTTCTGTTTTTAGTACATCCTTGTCTAAGTTACAAAAACATTTTCTCAATGTTCTCTAAACATTCAAAAGTCCAGATTTTAAAAATGTTTTAAAAACATTCCATTTTATCATTCTGCAAACATTCAAAAGTGTTACTTTTGAATTGTTTCCTCAGAACATTCTGAAACATGTAGTTACATTTAAAAAAATGAGGAAAAAGTTCCATGAACGACCTATAAATAACATTTTTGTGCTAAAGTTTTGAGAACATTATTAAAGACCAGATAACGTTGAACAAAAACCCTATTAACATTACTAGAAGAAGTATGTTTGTTCATAACTTTGAAAGAACCTTGCCAGAATGTTATCTGGACAGACTTATTTACTTGCTGTTTTGCAACAGTTGTTTTGAAGTTGTTCTTATGTGGTATTATTCAATTTCTGAATCATTTTTACCTTTGAAAGATCAGTGTCATCTACTTTAAATCCTGTTAACAGGCCAACATCCAAAACAGACATAGCAGCATCTCTCTCTGGGTTCTTGAAACTGCACAGATGGATTAAAACAACGCATGTGATGCACAATGATCCAACATTCCATCAAAATCCAATCATGCAATCATGCAAATCCAAGTCATGTCTTACAGCTGGCATACGGATGGACGGAAATGATCAGCATCTGACCATCTGAGCATCACACTTTTACTCACTAGGTTTCAATGGTGAGCAGGTAACTTTCAATGGCTCCTGGATGTGACACTGCAAACAGAGCAGATTGAGAAGATAAAACACTGTTAAATGTCACTAATAAGTGAGGTCTTTGTGAACAAATGTATTCACTGAAGACATAAATACAGATGGTGAATCCTACCGACAAGCTGTTTCTCCATCTTCACACTGAGATCAAACACATTACAGTCATTTTCTCTCTCTTCAGGCAAAGCATAATACAGAGAATACACCTGAGAGAAAACAGATACAGTCCCTTTAAAGCTGTAATTTGTTTCCATGGTTGTATTGTAAATAACATGTAACTGAAGTCGTGAGAGTTTCACAAATACTTACCGACAGGGTGGCCATCCCGTTCCCATGAGCAGTGATGTTGAATTTCTGTGTCAGTTTGACCTGTTGTGAGAACACAGAAACATTTGGCATAGTTATGTTGTATGATTTGAAATCAGAGAAACGCACAATTAATAAAAATTAAACATATAAAGAGGGCAAAGACAAACTGTGTATGTCTGTTCACTCATATTTGCTCGTTCACCTTGTCTGATCGTGTCACATGCGTGTTGGATCGAGTGAAAGTCCATCTGTTATGCGTTTTTCTTCCCTCCACAGAGAGCTCAATGTTCAGATTCACATCCTGCTTCTTCGCTTCTATGCGATATTCAGCCACGGCCTGGAAAACGATGATGCTCGCCTAATAGACAAGGCAGAAAAATATACAGCGTTCCTTTATTTATGAAGCAAATGCTTAATAAAAATGAACTAATATTAATTTACAAAAACAGATAATTTTAATTGTAATAATGTATTCATTTCTATATTTATTATATTTATTAACATAATATAACATTAATGAATGCTTTAAAAGTGTTTTTCATTGTTAGATAATTTTAACTACTATAGTTACTAACTGTTAACAAATGGATCCTTAGGCCGTGTGTCCACCAAAGCGTTTTTTTTTTTTTTTCCCAATTGTTTTCAATGTCTGTTAAATACCAGGAGCGTAACGAGGTCGCCTCAAGTTGAAGAATGTTCAAACACTGCGCTTATCACTGTCACTTTTTAGCCTCCAATCACAGTGGAGGAGGGGCGGGACAAATACAACACCGACCAACTGTCACAACATTCTTGCTGTACAACGACATCAACAAGCAGAGAATGGAACAAATTGGATGAGAAATTAATATTGCTGGTCTACGAACCTACATACCAAGTACTCTACATTGTGGTGTAAATATTTTTCAGATGATATTGCATACATTTTTAACATTTAGCACATTAAGGAATGGGGTTCCTCACAAAGGCAATGTCATATTTAAGGATCAGTGGCATTGAAAAGTTTGAAAACCCATGTTGAAGTCCAATGAACGGGCCATTAAAATGGCGCACTGTTTATTAAAGCTGGTCAGCAGGGTTTATTTTCAAGCAGTAATGATTTGTGTACCTGTGTGGTTCCACTGCCTCCATACTGAGCTCTCTGTGCTCTCAGCCAGCGAACGGCCGCCCCGGCTCTCTCGAAATCCCTCGCCTTCACCAGGGCAAGAATTGCATAACCTGTGGCCTCTAGAGAGTGCTGACGCACTCCAGGAACTTGCCAAAATGTACCGACTGTTTAGAAGACACAAACAGAAAAGCTTGACATGGGTTATTATAGTTGCAAAATGTCACAATTTATTTTTAAATTGTCACAATTTGTTATTTTTTTGATGGTCATTTCAGTTTAGTTTTAACATGTTTTATTTGTTAAAGTCACCATGAAATTAAGGGGCAAGTTGTCACTCACATGAGATCCACCACCATCCAGTCAATTCCCCATGGACAAAATCAAGCTCCGCTCTACATTTGTTCTTGTTTGAGAAGCCATTTCTCTCAGATATACATTATAATAGTGAAGAAAAGACTAATTGCAACTTCCGTTTCATGCCGATTTTAATGATAGTTTTTTTTTTTTTTTTTTTATCTTTTATCTGATTGTATCTTGTGTATCTTGTATATTTTTAGTATCAGTTTTAGTTTTTCCTCCCTTATGACTCAAACCACAGACTGTTCCATCTGGTTATAACAACACAACTGATACTTTATCAAAAAATGCAGGAAGTGAACAGTGGCTGGTTGTTTTACATGTCAGTCTGACAGCTGATTGGTCCTTTCTGCAATACACTGACAGTCTAAAGGCTTGGGAGGTTAATTGAAAATATAAAAAGTGTTTAACTCAGTAATATTATTAGTTTTTTTGTTTTTTATTTGTAATTTACTGTCCATTCATCCATCCATCCGCCAAACCACTTGTCCTATGTAGGGACTTGGGGTAATTTATTTTCTAGGTTTATTTATTTATTTTCCAATTTCCTACATTTCATGCTTACAGTCGCTGAAGTTGAGCTGCTGATTTGTCTATAATGTTACTGACCTTCATTCTGGGTGGAATGACTCATCAGGATGTCTTTATTGAGTTTTCCAGCATTGGCCAAAGCGTAAGAAGTCATAGCGACAGCATAAGTGCTGGTCAGACTCCGAACTCTCAGCGTCAGGTAATTAACGGCTCTGTTTATACTGTTCTGAAGACTCTAGTATTGAGAGAGAGAGACTCAGTGAGACTGGTGTGACGTATCTTAGCGCTGTTTGTTTCTAGGAATCACACTTACTTGGGCAGATCCAGCACAGATCTCACTGCCCTCTTGCATGGCAATCAGGACGAATGCAGTTAGTGAGGCATCGCCGTCTTTCCCCTGTACGTCACCCTGGAATTAACATGCACTCAAATAAACAACTCGAACATTAGTTTGCCTACTGCAGCATATTGATGAGCTTTTTTTTATCCAAATTATTAAAAAATGGTTATATATTCAAATTAATCTTTTGACACGTCCGGCCTTTAGGACATACTATTCACATTCACACTAGTTTATTCAATTTTTATACTAATAATGTCCTGCAATGGACATACAAACATCACAGGAGAATTTTTTCTGAAACATCATGAACATTTCAACACAATTTCAAGTGCTGTATTGTGTTTGACACCATTCTTTTGGGATAAAATGACTTCTTTTTCTAGCATTTTATGTATCAAAAAATAAAAAAAAATAAATCAAATTAAAAGTTATTATAAATATATAATATTATTATTATTTTTACTATTGCTTTATTGTTTATTATTAATAATAATAATAATAATAATAATGAATTATACATCTAAATAACAGATGCAAACAGGTGGGTGAAAACAGGATATGTGTCAGTATATTACATACATGGATTCGGTCTTAAAGGGAGAGTAGCCTAATTAAATATTTGTCTGTCATTAATATTTGTCTGTTTCATTAATGACATTTTATTTCACTATATATATATATATATATATATATATATATATATATATATATATATATATATATATGTATATATATAGTGAATATATGTATATATATATAGTGTATATATATAGTGAAATAAAATTTCTCTTATCATGGTCATATTGCCCACTCGTCCCGTATTCCACCATGAGAAATCTGAAATTTGGAAAATTTCTAAAAAGAATAATTGCGACTTTTTATCTCAGAATTCTGACTTTTTATCTTGCAATTGCGAATTTATATCTCACAATTGCGTGATATAAAGTCAGAATTCTGAGACATAAAGTCGCAATTGCGTGATATAAAGTCAGAACGAACAATTACAGACATCCAACATTTCTTGATGCATCCAACGATAGCCGTGCTGCAGTCCTGATGTCTGAAGCTGTTGGTGTATAAAATGTGCCACTTCAGCTTCGTCTGTTTTATTGCGCCTCCGCCACAGCTGATTCTTATTATTATTACTATTACTATTATATTGGTATTATTGTGTAATCACAACACATTTGCTCAAAACTTGTCAAATTCTTTAGTGTATCCAATTCTGTTAAAAACAACTTTTATTCACCAAATACTTCCACTGTAATTTTGTAATTGTAATTCTACCCTTGAATGCCCCCTTTTATGGAGCCACCAGACTTGAGTTGCAGTTACAAAAGTTGATGAAACATGATAGGTATTGGCGTTTTAGTATTAAGCCCACTAGATGGCAGTAAAAGCTGTTTTTTCTCCTGGAAACGCTGTCCTCATGTACAAGGTTACCATGGAAACATGCTATACTATGCATATTCCTGCATAATGTTCTCTCTAATGTCCGGAGACTAATCTTCATGTGTTATGCGTCTCCTCCAGTAAAATCAAAATTTCTTTATTGGTAAATCCGCGCTAAAAATAATCCTTTATGATGTCTTTCATTTTATGTATAATAATAACGAAGCAGCAATCCTGATGGTCAGTCGCAATGAAAGGAAATGCAAGCAAAGGAAGAACTGTGAGAAATAAAGTTTTACACAATTGTGAGGAAAAAAAAGACAGAATTGCGAGAAAAAAAGTCAGAATTGTGACTTTATATCGCAATTGCGACTTTATATCTCAGAATTCTGACTTTATATCACGCAATTCCAACTTTATATCTCAGAATTCTGACTTTATATCACGCAATTGCGAGTTTATATCTCAGAATTGTGACTTTGTATCACGCAATTGCGACTTTATAATTCGCAATAGTGAGATAAAAAGTCAGAATTCTGAGATAAAAAGTCGCAATTACTCTTTTTATTTTTTTATTTAGTGGCAACTAAATAGTAACTTACAAGCATCTCTTCATGTATAATGGGGGCGTCTTCTTTAAACTTGCCGTCTGGCAGCTGTTTTTTTGTGGCTAGCCACTTGAGGGCGCTGCAGATCACATTCTCCTCTATGACAATCAGATCATAGGCCATCGTGAACACTTTCGCCACATATGCTGTCAGCCTGCAATGACCAGAGAAAACCAAACCACAAAAGGAAGAGGTTAGAAATGACATATTAACTAACTGAACAGATAAATATGGCAGCCATGTTCATCTCACCATGTGCTACTAGTCGTGCTCATCGTGGCAGCAAAGGACCCGTCTGCTTTCTGGAAAGTTAGCTCTCGCTGATAGCCTTGACAAGAATGGTAGAGTAAATAACTTATGACTTCATAGCTTTTGTCAGCATAATAGAGAATATTCTGTTTCTGAGGGATCTATTAAAGGGGTTTAAAATTTAATTTTTGAATATAAATGTGTGTTGGCAGTTTGTGTACACAACCACCCTATAACGCAAAAAATCCCCCCCACTCCTTTTTTTATACTCCTTTTATAAATCAGAAACAGTGCCTACTCTCCAATCACCTGACTCCATTCTGCAACGCCCACTTTCGATGATGCAATCAATTCCTAGTGGACAATATGGATGCCCATTTCTACCACATCAAAAAAAAAAAAATCACACCACAAAAAAATCATGCTTCTGTAAATCAAGTTGAAATTATGACAGTCATTATGGCACAAAATGTCTACATTATGACATACCAAGTCTTAATTACCACATAAAAAGTCAACTTTATGACATTAAAAAGCTGAAATTGAGATAAAAGTTAAAATTATGACAGTCACATAAGTCAAAATTATTACATTAAAAAAGCCAAAACTGACCAGACATTACGACAGATAGTTTAAATCTCAATTTTGACTAATGTCATAATTATGACTTAGTATATCATAATTTTCTGTTTTTCATGTCATAATTTTGATTTAGTATATGTCAGAATTATGACTTTTTGTCATAATTAAGATTAAGCTGCTAATTTACCAAAATTAAGCTGTGTGATTTGTTTTTCTGTGGTAGTAAAGGGCTTCCATAGGATAAAGCTATGCCCCGCCCTTCATTTTCACTCATTAAATATCATGTATCTCTCATAAATGCATCAGATTAAAAGTGATGTGTTTATATAGGTGAGAGTGGTCAGCTGACCTGTGTTGATATGGTTAATGGCTTCACTACGGCGGTTCATGCCAACAGCCTCCCACTGATTGGTGCTGTCCAGATAATGAGTGGCAATGACAGGTAGAGTCATGTAGATCATGGTCTGCTCTCCATTACCACTGGGCTTGACAATAAACTGACCCATCAAGTCTCCACTGATGGCCTGCTCGATCATCTTACTGAACTCCTGACCTTGAGTAACAGACAGAGGTCAGGACGGGACAAGCAGATGGACAAGCAGAATATACAAGCGTAAAGATTTCTCCTTACTCTTCACTGTGATATACGTGTTAGCGGGTGTGTTGGGAACCTGAGTGTCTGGTTTGAGACTTCTGACAGACACTTGTTGTACTCCACCTGTCGCACAGGTTCAGATCGAAAGAAGAAAAAGGCGAACAAGAGGTTTGAATCTGTCATAGGAGGGGCATTTTTTTTTTGTTATTTTGGAGTAAAGACTCCAATAACTCACCCATCTTAGCAGGATTGAGCTCGACATTTTTCTCCTGTATCATAGTGAGCACACCTTCAGACTGAAACAAAGAGATTTGATCTGTTTAGAGTGTTTGAATCACAAAATGAAATCAAACTTCTATAATGACAGTAAATGAATGGTTGTTAAGCTTATTAATTGGTTAAGTTTATTCAACATTCAGAAATAACACTTTCCATTTTTTGGGACTTAAGTATAAATTATAGCAATATAAAGTAGAATTATTATTGTTGTTTTGAATGTTAGAATTTTGAATAATCACAGGATGCCAAAAAAATAGCTCTGATCTGTTAATTAACTTTACTCACCACCACCTTCAGGATCTTCCTCACTCCATCACTGTAGACAGAGTCATATGCTGCTGCCTTCACATCAATCCAGTGATTGCCCAGCTCCAGTGGTATAATCACATACGGGATGGACCTGGAGGACATAGACTCGACCTCCACTTCTATTTGGTAGGAGCCCTTTTTGCTGGCGGAGCTGCAAATATGTTCAGTCTCCATGAACTCAAGCCGTGCCTGAAGGAGAAGTCAACAGTTGAACAAATGCACCCATTAACTGATGTGTTACTGTGTTGTGTTTGAAATTTTTTTGAATGTGTGCGCTTTGTGTGACATTTACCATTTGTGCAATATGCATCTGTGCTTAAAGATAACTTGTTTACTTGTCACCTTAAAAAAAAAAAAAAAAAAACTAAACATTTGGAAAATTTAGCACCTATTCCTAGTCCTTGCTGTACTAGCCTGGGGTGCATTTTGCAAAGCGAACTATGGTCGCAAGTTCCGTCGTTACCAATAGAGTTCAGAGGGACTTTTGACCATAGTTGACTAACAATGCTTCCGGGAAACGGGTTACTTGCAAACAACCAAGTAAAACCTGTGAACTTGGGACTCCCAGAGGTAACGCATGATTAAAACAACTCTAATTTGGCTCACTGGCACATTTATCCTGACGTTAATAAAGTATCTGACACCACGTTAGGTGATTATCGTGGACCAAAATGACTGTGTGACCGTTTACCCTAATTTTCTTGTTGGTGTAGTTGTGAAGGATGGCCCTGATTTGTAGTTGTTCATTGCGCACAGCTGAGAACGGCACCTTCAGGTCAATGAAGAACCTCTTATAAACTATCATCTCATATGGATCTGCCACACAGATGCCTTTGGGGAAAAAAACAGTAACAGAGTATTAGCATGATGCTACAGTTCTAAAGCAAGGTGAAAAAAAGTGTACTATATAAGGGTACTTCATCCTAACATAAAATGTTTTTACCATGAGTTTTTGATAGGCTGACAGCAAAGATTTGCCAAGTAGTGATAGATTCTTTCAGGTAGATTCTGTCTCTTGTGACTGATGTTGTTCCACTGGGACAGGAGGAAATAGAAAAGGATTAAAACAGCTAAATACCCACAAAAGATGTATATGTATAAATCAGTTAATGTTCTACCAGCCACCATGAACAAAAGTTTCAACAGAAGAGAAAAGCTACATGGGTGCATTCACGCTGAAGGAGCATGTCTATGTCTATATTCAATATAAGCAGAGTTTCCATTTTACCTAAGCAGACCTATGGAGAAATAAAACAAACGCTTTCTTTTAAAAACTAAAATCTGTATGTATCTGATATGTCACTTGCATAATAACTTGGAACACAGTGTAACCATTTCTTTTTTAACTCAATTTCATGCACATTTACTTCATAAGGTTGGCAGTGCATGTGACTATCTACAATAATAAGTAACTAGTAACTAAAAAACATTTCTCATCACTTCTGCTCATTTAAAATCACTCAAGCTCTATAATATTTGTCTCATACTCACCATAACTTGTTATTAGCTGGGCAGAACGGCAGATTCTCCTCTGTCCAAAGCCAGCTCTCTGGGAACTGTGTACGTGATGTGATTTCATCAAAACTCTCATAATAGTCGCTATCCTCACCTGTCCAAGTTAACAGAAAAAAATATTGATCTGGTCAGTTAAGTAGCAGAGGGGGTTGTTAATCAGTTTAAGCTGCTTTGGTGTTAATGAAATGAACAACAGGTGCACTAAATGGGCAACAATGAGACGACCCCCAAAACAGGAATGGTTTTACAGGTGGAGGCCACTGACATTTTTTTCCTGCTCATCTTTTCTGACTGTTTTTCACTAGTTTTGCATTTCGCTAGGGTCAGTGTCACTAGTAGCATGAGGTGATACCTGGGCCCAGAGCCCTACAAAATGGCCTCCAGCAGGCCACTGGTGTGATGTCTCTGACCAAACAATCAGAAACAGACTTCATGAGGGTGGCCTGAGGGCCCCGACGTCCTCTAGTGGGCCCTGTGCTCACTGCCAGGCACGGTGGAGCTCGATTGGCATTTGCCATTGAACACCAGAATTGGCAGGTCCGCCACTGGCACCCTGTGCTTTTCAGATGAGAGCAGGTTCACCCTGAGCACGTGACAGTCATGGAAGGGTCTGGAGAAGCCGTGGAAAACGTCATGCTGCCTGTAACATCGTTCAGCACGACTAGTTTGGTGGTGGGTCAGTGATGGTCTGGGGAGGCATATCCATGGAGGGACACACAGACCTCTACAGGCTAGACAATGGCACACTGACTGCCATTAGGTATCGGGATGAAATCCTTGGACCCATTGTCAGACCCTACGCTGGTGCAGTGGGTCCTGGGTTCCACATGGTGCATGATAATGCCCGGCCTCATGTGGCGAAAGTATGCAGGCAGTATCCAGAATTGATACCACTGAATGGCCCCCACACCTATATATACGTGATGTGATTTCATCAAAACTCTCATAATACAGGTGCTGGTCATATAATTAGAATATCATCAAAAAGTTGATTTATTTCACTAATTCCATTCAAAAAGTGAAACTTGTATATTATATTCATTCATTATACACAGACTGATATATTTCAAATGTTTATTTCTTTTAATTTCAGTGATTATAACTGACAACTAAGGAAAATCCCAAATTCAGTATCTCAGAAAATTAGAATACTGTGAAAAGGTTCAATATTGAAGACACCTGGTGCCACACTCTAATCAGCTAATTAAATCAAAACACCTGCAAAGGCCTTTAAATGGTCTCTCAGTCTAGTTCTGTAGGCTACACAATCATGGGGAAGACTGCTGACTTGACAGTTGTCCAAAAGACGACCATTGACACCTTGCACAAGGAGGGCAAGACACAAAAGGTCATTGCAAAAGAGGCTGGCTGTTCACAGAGCTCTGTGTCCAAGCACATTAATAGAGAGGCGAAGGGAAGGAAAAGATGTGGTAGAAAAAAGTGTACAAGCAATAGGGATAACCGCACCCTGGAGAGGATTGTGAAACGAAACCCATTAAAAAATGTGGGGGAGATTCACAAAGAGTGGACTGCAGCTGGAGTCAGTGCTTCAAGAACCACTACGCACAGACGGATGCAAAACATGGGTTCGCATTCCTTGTGTCAAGCCACTCTTGAACAACATACAACGTCAGAAGTGTCTCGCCTGGGCTAAAGACAAAAAGGACTGGACTGCTGCTGAGTGGTCCAAAGTTATGTTCTCTGATGAAAGTAAATTTTGCATTTCCTTTGGAAATCAGGGTCCCAGAGTCTGGAGGAAGAGAGGAGGGGCACACAATCCACATTGCTTGAGGTCCAGTGTAAAGTTTCCACAGTCAGTGATGGTTTGGGGTGCCATGTCATCTACTGGTGTTGGTCCACTGTGTTTTCTGAGGTCCAAGGTCAACGCAGCCGTATACCAGGAAGTTTTAGAGCACTTCATGCTTCCTCCTACTGTCCAACTTTATGGAGATGCAGATTTCATGTTCCAACAGGACTTGGCACCTGCACACAGTGCCAAAGCTACCAGTGACTGGTTTAAGGACCATGGTATCCCTGTTCTTAATTGGCCAGCAAACTCGAATGACCTTAACCCCATAGAAAATCTGTGGGGTATTGTGAAGAGGAAGATGCGATATGCCAGACCCAACAATGCAGAAGAGCTGAAGGCCACTATCAGAGCAACCTGGGCTCTTATAACACCTGAGCAGTGCCACAGACTGATCGACTCCATGCCACGCCGCATTGCTGCAGTAATTCAGGCAAAAGGAGCCCCAACTAAGTCTTGAGTGCTGTACATGTTCATACTTTTCATGTTCATACTTTTCAGTTGGCCAAGATTTCTAAAAATCCTTTCTTTGTATTGGTCTTAAGTAATATTCTAATTTTCTGAGATACTGAATTTGGAATTTTCCTTAGTTGTCAGTTATAATCATCAAAATTAAAAGAAATAAACATTTGAAATATATCAGTCTGTGTGTAATGAATGAATACAATATACCAGTTTCACTTTTTGAATGGAATTAGTGAAATAAATCAACTTTTTGATGATATTCTAATTATATGACCAGCACCTGTAGTCGCTATCCTCACCTGTATAAGGTAACAGAAAAAACACACACACACACACACACACACACACATATATATATATATATATATATATATATATATATATATATATATATATATATATTGTAAGCACCTAGGTATTCACTTTACTCATTTACTCATCCATCGTCAATCCTGGTCTTTCCTCAGAAAATCTGTAAGCTCAAATGAACAGTAATTCCAGTCTTACTTCCTGCTGAACCTACGTAGGTTTGTAATAAATTTGCATAATGCCAGCCTATGGTCTTCTTTGGCTGCCCGTGAAGAATGTCTACTTTTATCCTCAAACACTGTAGTCTGGAAGACTGGAGTTTGATTCATGCTATCAACATGTCAAGAAGACATTATTTTCTGCTTCCAAAGCAAATCCACTTTGATGCACTTCCAAAGGATGAAATAGATACGGTAAAATGGTGGAATCGTTACTGTTTGTATCGCTGTGTTTCCTGTGCTGATGGCTGTTTAGTTTCCGACACATACTGTAAGCGGTCAACCAATTACAACAGACTGGGCCATATGACCAATCAGTGAAGAGTAGACCAATCACAACAGACTGGGCCATATGACCAATCAGTAAAGAGTAGACCAATCACAACAGACTGGGCCATATGACCAATCAGTGAAGAGTAGACCAATCACAACAGACTGGGCCGTCTGACCAATCAGAGCAAAGTAGACCGATCACAACAGACTGGGCCGTCTGACTAATCAGAGCAGAGTAGTCTCCTGGAAAGTAGGAGTTTATAGAGATCGAAGACTTGCAGTGTTTTATTCAAAGTAATTCTTTTATTATTAAACATTTTATTGGCATCTTATATCTTATAAAGAAAATGGGGTTGTTAGCCTGTGGAAACATGACACATGGTGATAAGCTAATGAGTATGACAATCAGCAGAACAATATTTAGATACGTACTCCGAGCCAGAATCATCTCTTCCTCTCCAGCTTCCATACTATGAGCCACCACGTCATTGCAGCAGTGCAGGAAGGCCCGGACACATTCCTCTCCATCTACGATGTATGTGGCTCGACGTTCACATGTGTAGCCGAGTTTAATATCCCTCATGCCGTCCACACAGCACTTCCTCAGATCACCAGAGTACTGACCAGCTGAGAAGACAATATTGGACAATCAGAAGGAGAAGAACTGCTGTAGAACAAGCGTTGGAGCTATTCATTCATTCTCTCTCTCCATATGATTTCCTTTCATCCTTCACTGATCAAGTAAAAGAAGCTCCTGCTCCTCACCTAGTATAGTGGTGATCCGCTGAACACTTTCAGCTCTTCTCCTTCTCTTTGAAGGGACAGGACACTCTGGCACTAGAGGATGTTTAAATAACAGGCTAAGACACTTCATACAGCTTGAGAAAACTGAAAGAACATTATTTATATATACCAGTTCTGGTGTTGGTTCCTCCTGCAGTGTGGGAGTCAAACATCAGACCTGCATCACTGAAAACCCCCATACTGTCCCTTCCACCTCCTGCCGTACAGCCGGTGTCATGTTTCTCTACGATGTCCCAAATCTAAAGCAACATACAGACCATTTATAAGCCAATTCCAAGTGTTCACTCCCTGTTGAGGTGCTGATGAAGGACCTTCACCTTCGTCTGAGTTAGTCTGTTCTGGTTCAGTCCATGCACAGCTTTATCCACCGCCACCAGACCAACTTTAGCTCCAGGATCTCCAGTTATCTGCAAGCTAAACTCTTCTCCTGGCGAGTAGATCGGTCGAGGCTCCTTCACCTGAACCTTCAGCTGTGAAACACAAGAAATACTATGATGATCTACTGGATCCTAATAGTATCTATTCCTGGTGATCATGCATTAAAATAATTTAACTAATCTGATGCCACCGATTTCCAAATGAGCCATTTTTGCAGCTTAGTTTCAGTTCTTGATATCTAAAAGATGAATAATAATAATACATGATTGACCCACCGTTCCCATGCACGTGTCCTTCACGTCGACCCAGACTGAATCAGACACCACCTCAGACGAGCCCACATGGTAATAAGCCACGAAGCGGAAGGACGGCACCATGTCTTTGGTTACAGGTAGAGACAGAGTCACCAGAGCTTGTCCACTCCTCTTAAACCTGTCTGCGTGAACGATCTGACCTTTACTCAAGATCTGAAAATGAGAGGGAAATTTGTCATTTAAACTTGACATTCACGCAATAGGTTTCATTCTTCTAGTAAACCAATATTTATTAATTATTTGATTAATCAATAACTATTGAATGGGCATTACAGAAAGTGATTTTACAAGATGTATTGTTTGTATATTGTAATTTAGTCTGACTTTGGCACCTGTTCAATCTGTGCTATTTTTGGATTGTTGGTCTACAGTATGTACAGTATTTAACTCACTTTTCCATAAGATGGCACTTTTCAGAAAAAATTCATGCTCTATTTGTTGTGACTTTTTTTTGTGATTGTTTAATCACCAGCATTGCTAATTTGCTAGCATGTAGCAGTGGTAACAGAATAATGATGCTAGATAATTTCAATTAGGCCACAGACTAAAACATGAATGTCTCTCACCATGTAGGTGAAATCTTGATCTCTGACTCCTGGACTTCTGCCCAGGTTCAGATTGACTTTCATTTGTTCACCGATCTCAAAAACTGCAGTATCAATGCCGACGTGCAGGTAGTTATTGGAGCCGCCTTTGGTCTTGTAGGCCTGAGCCGTCATCTTCTTCACTGCCTGCTGGTCGTCTTCTAATTTTTGATCTTTGGTTTGTACCTGGAAGTAAAGAGATTGATGATTTGATGCTATTCTATGCTAAAAAGCAAACAAACAAAAACAATGACAACAAAAACAACAAATTAAAACAGCCTAAGCTGATTTCCAGGGCTGGTCTCTATTGATTAGTGTTAAAGACCAGCTTAAAGCAGTCAAGACCAGTTTGGCCAAACTATGAGACAAGCTAGACTAGCTTAAACCACTTAAGACTGGCAAGCAATCTTAGGCTGGTTTTGGAAGAGTCACACATCAAACTCAGTAGTTCAGTAGTAAATCCGACAGCAGGTCTTACAGTGATTTCTAGTGAGGAAGATCCTTCGTGAGAATTGACAGTAAGCTTCGCAATGCCATTGGCTCTCGTTCGACCTCTGACCACTCCGGGATTGACCTCTACTTCCACATTTTCAGCAGGCATCTGGTTAGGGTCTGTTATATAAACCTGTGAAAACATCAATTATGTTTTTGCTAGAACTGATTAACTGTTTCTTAATGCCATTTAATGGTGTGTTCAAGTCATGTTGGATAGACAGTATGGAAGCACATGAACGGCACCACAAAATCTTAAAGGATTAGTCCACTTTCACATTAAAATTTCCTGATAATTTACTCACCCCCATGTCATCCAAGATGTCCATGTCCTTCTTTCTCCAGTCGAAAAGAAATTAAGGTTTATGATGAAAACATTCCAGGATTATTCTCCTTATAGTGGACTTTAATTGGCCCCAAACGGTTGAAGGTCAAAATTACAGTTTCAGTGCAGCTTCAAAGGGCTTTAAACGATACCAGATGAGGAATAAGGGTCTTATCTAGCAAAATTTTCTAAATAAAATTTAAAAAATTATATTCGTTTTAACCATAGACGCTCGTCTTGAACTAGCTCTCTTCTTCTCTATTGGAATACCGGCAGTGTAGACACTGCTAAGTGTATTACTGCCCTCCACAGGTCAAAGTTTGAACTAAATTGTCATATACAATATGTTAGAGCAAGTATATAACAATTTGTTCAAACTTTGACCTGTGGAGGACAGTTATACACTTAGCATCGTCTACACTGCCAGAATTCTAATAGAGAAGAAGAAGAGAGCTAGTTCAAGACGAGCATCTATGGTTAAAACGTATATATATTTTTATTTTTTTTAGAAAATGACCGATCGTTTTGCTAGATAAGACCCTTATTCTTCGTCTGGTATCGTTTAAAGCCCTCTGAAGCTGCAATGAAACTGTAATTTTGACCTTCAACCATTCGGGGCCAATTGAAGTCCACTATAAGGAGAATATTCCTGGAATGTTTTCATCAAAAACCTTTATTTCTTTTCGACTGAAGAAAGAAAGACATGAACATCTTGGATGACATGGGGGTGAGTAAATTATCAGGAAATTTTTATTTGAAAGTGGACTAATCCTTTAATATCAAGTGGGGAAATTCAGTCAAGATTTTCTTTGAGCCCCGAGTTTCTGAGCTGGAGGCGTGACAATGAAAAAACATGGCGGACAATGGATGCTGTGCATGTAGATGCTTGACCTCATATTTTCTTAAGTGTTATATGAATATAGACTGCTTATTCTTTTTGCAAGAACTGAAATATTTTATACCGAGACACTGAAGGGCATCCCAGGTTTGAAGAATTGTGGTGTTTTTTTGAAGTGGATGGTGTACGGTGACGTCACAATCTGAATGCCTTTCCTTTGAGCTTCCACCATTTCACTGCCTGAAACACATACCAAATTGTGACTAAAATTGTATATAATAATATTTAAAATGAATATAAAACAAAATAATATTTAAAAAAAATGTATATTATTATTTTATTAGATTTTTAAAACATAATGGTTTGGCATTTGGAGTTGTTTTTCAGCATCTCACTCCATTAGTGCTGCATTTTTTAAGACTTTTTTTTTTTTTTTTTTCTCGGTGCAAAATTAAAAATAGTAGCAGTAGTTCTGAAAAATACATTTTGAAATCCTTGCATTCTGGTGTGCACCATTCAGAAAAATCATTTATTAGTCATTTTTCAATCAGATTTTATTCTCTATTTGTTGTGACATGGTTCAGAAGTGCATGACTTACTGTAGTTTGGCACTGCACATTTAATTACACAAGTCTCTTACCAGTATCTGTTAAAACACTGGCTGAAATGTAGATTGATCGCCCAACCAGTTGGCCGATGTCTGGGAAGGTCTTAAGTATCATCTCCTTTGTCAGCTCGGCAGTACCTTCTCCATCTGATATCTGTGGTTTATGTAAATGCCGACATCAGTCTGCATCACTTTAATACCTCAGGTTTGTTCTCGTCTGTGAAGCTCACCTGAACTCTTTGAAGAGAGGAAGGAATACTCGTTTTCCTCTCAACTTCCATCACACCAAACACCACAAACGCATGTCCGTTCACATTGTTTCCATGCAGGTACCTAGAAAAACAGACTTCATCTGTGACTTCAGGATTGAAGTGCAGTTATACAGCTTTATGATGTAAACACAGCAAATGTGAGAGAATATGAAATGAACACATATCAATACTTGGAGAGAATAATAAAACATACTGAAGTAGATCAAGTGACAAAACAATTGCCTTACCTGGCTTCAATGCTAACTGTCAAACTAGCATCTTTCACACAGAAGAACGACTGACTGGGTGATAATGTGACTTCATAAGTGGGAAGCACTATAACAATAAACCCACATAACAATAATGAACACTACATAGATGATCATACAGTATGTATGCTGTTGGTTCCAAAATCAAATGTCATACTGCAAAATCTGACATTCGTAAATCGTTTACGTATAAGGAATAAATCGTTTATGTAAAAGAAATATCTGGAAACATTCATGTCAGTTCCATTGTTATTGTTAACTAAAACTATTAAAAGCATTTTTGGTAACTGAAATAAAATAAAAAATTAGAAGAAAAGCTTGAAGTTGAAGTTTAAAACTAAAACTGAAAGAAAAACAAAGCGAAGTAAAACAATGGCAAAAACACATAACATTACTAAAACTTAACCTACTGTAAAATTAAATATAAAAATAAAAACTAAAATATTATTAAATACACAATAGTATATAAATACATCTAAAATAACACTGATCAGTGCTGCTGTCATTAAAGCAAAGGAGACACTAGTCTTGCCAAAAAAGACATTCTCAAATGATCTATTAAATATTAAAGGTGCAGTATGTAAGAATTCTGTCCGCTAAAGGCCTATTCAAAACAAAGGCGTAGCTTGATGACGCCATGTTTGAGCGCGGAATCTTGGGATATGTGGTCTTCACCTCAATGGACGGTGCAAAAGAATCAGGATAGGACTCGGGAAGAAATCATGTTCATGGATGCGATTATTAATGTTACTGTAGTATGAAGCAGAGCAGGACCGAGTGTTGTGGGAGCTGAACGAGGCCGCTGGAGCGATTGCGCAACACACCTGACAAACAGCGAACTTTTATTATGCCACAGTCGCCGGCGCCGCTTCTGCTTTTCCGGTCATGAGTATGAGGTAACACAGCTCTGTTTATCATATCAGATACATTTGAGAGTGTTGAAAATGATGTTATAACGTTACTCTGTGCGTTCGCTCGGGGGCTGCTGTGAGACACTTGTTTGAGACACACTGCAGTAAGATTTTAGAATATCATATTAAATGCTGGATGGCTTGTGTTGATAAATGGCATGCAATTAATTTTAAAACATATTGTATGATGGAGAAAATTCTGTAATACTTTTAAAGCTGCATCTGATTATGCTATGTCAGCTACTTGACAAAATAGTGTTTATCTCTGAGGCATGGTAAAGCATGGTACTCGCAAAAAATCAAGAAAATTAGATTTAAACAATGAGACTAAACGTGTTGAGCTACATCACAACAATTCGTTTTCTGTCTATAAATATATCAAAACAGTTGTTCCCTTGTATATTAAAACGTGTAATATATTAAAGCGTCTTTGGTGTTACCATGGTTTCTACAAAATAAAACCAGAAACCGAAGCAGATCGAGGGTAATGCGGGTATGACGCCATTGACAGGTGACTCCTCACACGTCCCGGAGCCTTGGTTAAAATTGCAATTTTCTCACGATTTACAAATAGTTGCAAACATTTGGGATATTGTAAGTACTCAAGTGAACAAAATATATAACACTGGCCTAGTGGTTTTTGGATATTTTACTGCAAAAATATTACATATCGTACCTTTAAATAATAATAAAAAAACAAAATAAATGTCTCATATTTTGGGTCCAGCTGTACAGTGCATATGCCATTTGTTCTACACAACAAAGATATAATAAATATAGATAAAGCTTTTACCATATTCTTTGACTTCGAAGTCAGCAGTGTAATTCTTTTGTGGCGTGTTTGTGAATCTTGTGACCACCTTCCAGATCCCAGGGCTACAAATATAAGCAGATCAAAAACAGATGATCACAACATGAATATCCTTCTCCTCTCAACAGATAAACCGAGTGATAATCCAGTCAATTAACTTGTGTCTAGATACGTCAGGTCTTAGTTTTCAACATGAATGCACCTGGCAGGCTGAGGTACGGCATATTTTCCTGATCTAATCCCTTGCTGTGGAAATATGGTTTCTCTCATAGTTGTGATGCCTTGAGGATCCTTCAAGGAAAAAAGAAAGAAAAAAAAAAAAACTAATTATTAATAATTATGTAGTCAATGTTTTTAATTATAATATCTGTTTAATTATTATCATATAGATAATTATCAACACCCAGAACAGAAAAAAATGACTGTACAAAGTAAAAACAAAACCAGAAAAATAGCAGCTGTGGTTGCCAGAACTTTACCGCAAAAAATACAGTAGCAACAATTAAGGTTTTACAGATTTAACTTAAATTTACAGTCAAACGTGCATATTTCATTAACTGATATCATGTTAATATACCAATCAACTGAAGTACTAAAATCTGTTTTGTACCTTCATAAAAAACTGACAACAATCAAAAAACAAAAGCTATTCCACAAACTGTTGCAGACAGTGTCACACAAAAACAAAACACTATCATGGTAAACCACATGACACTAAAATAATTTAATAAACATGAATTTAACAGTGAAAGACTGCAAAATGCTATGATAAAAACCTCTTAATATGTTAATAAGTTATGTACATTAGGGTTTTATGTTGCATCTTATGTTGTTACGATGACTTTTTACAGTGCATGCAACATTTTTAGGAAAGTTTTAGTGCAGTTTTCTTTTAAGAGTACCATGATTTCCACTGATATTCCAGTATGTTCAAGTGGTTTCAGACCAGGCGTCAGCGAGAAGATCCTGTACTGAACTGAAGAATGGATAAAGGATATTTTATCTTTTTTTTTTTTTAACAGAAATTGTTTATTTTGTGCTTTGCATCATGACATTCAAGGAGGCATCTAATGTTGAAGCTTTAAGTCATTGCATACGTTTTCTTACCTGTGCTAGCAGGCGTGTAGATGGGCTTGTCTGTCTGTACAAATATATATCCAGACTGGAATGAGACCATGACCACTTTCTCCAGAGTGTTGGATGGAAATTGAGCTTGTAGATACACATACTGCTTCTCCAGAGGATCATCAGAGAAGTAGTCCCTATCGCTGGGAATCTGAACAACAGCAAATAATGATCTACAAACATGCATAAAAACAAACTAACTGTAAATAAAGTAGCAGATTGTACAAGTCTAAGGTTTGACCTCTGATTAATGACACACACATGCTTACATAAGGACAAAGTCAAAGTGGCATCACCTTTATATCGGTAAGGATCTGGTAATTGTTGTCTGCAGTCAGTGTTACTGATTTGGACAGTATTTCCACGTTCTTCTTTGGGTGGTTCTTTACTACAATCCTTACATTCAGGTTTCCTCCAGAATAATCCTGAGCCTCCACAAACACATTCTCTGAGGAACCCACTCTCAGCAAATTAGGAGCTGAGAGAACATATCTGAGGAAATCAAATCAAACAGCTGTAAATCCTGAACAGGACTCTGGGGCTAGTTGTCACTTTTTATTCCAGTGAATATTTTGCATGGTAGGTTTATTTTAGAAAGTCACTCTCTGAGGGATACCTTAAAATCTCACTGCTATGCAGAAAAAGAATATACAATGAACACATGTTGATCAGATGTTGATGTTGTGACAACATGCCCCAATAGTATGGCACAGAGCTGTGTCACTATATGGGGCAAGTTGTCACAACGAAATCTGCCCGCAAAAAAATATTTATTCAATATTAAAACAACCGAATGAAATACAAAAGTTCTAACTCAATATAGGTACTTTAGATTAATGAACCTATAGCCCCGGTCTCACCTAAAAATAAGTAACCTATTTAAAAACAGTGTGTTTAATACTCACAGCGGGTCACACAGTGTGAGGAGGGGTGAGGAGAGAAGAACAACAGTCAGCCACAGCAGCTTCACGTCCATCCTGTCTGTCTGTGTCCGTGACGTGTGTGTGTGTCTGTTCATGTTTGTGCAGCTCTGATGTAAAACTCCACCCATAACCACCCGCGAAAACACTAGGGCGCTCTACATTACAGTGTTTATGAAAGTAATATTAATGTTATTTACGTAATAGATGCAACGTACTGTACAGATTATTTTTTGTTTTACTTTAAAACTGTTTTATAGCTCTTTAAAACTTACAGATGTGGCAAATTTCAAAAAATCTTCAACAAAATGACTAAAATCACACTAAGAACGATAACTATAAACATAACCAAAGGTTTCAAACGTGCCATCCCACAGGCAGTTGATAAATGGTAAAAATACTGACAGCCAATCAAAATCCTCTCTCAAGCGCGCCGCTGACGCTGAGGTAACTTTTTTAATCAATATTTATTGTCTGTTGTTGGTGTGGATGCTAATAGAGTAATCGTAAAGTCATGGTTACAGTTTTCATTCTTGGTGTGAACGAATCTTAAATTAAAACTTGAGCTCGTTGTCAATCTAATGGGTTACTTCAGAAAAGAAATTCTTACGGAGCTTTATGGGGTGAAAACAGAGTTCACTGCAGTGAGATTTCCCGTAAATGACCTACACAAACCTGTTGTGCAAATTCAACCTTTGGTAAGTCTGCTGCTCATCTATTGATCAGTCCGGGTTGGAAAACATCCCAGTATTTACAAAGTTATAACGTTATTTTGGGGTTTTCCGAAATTGGATGTTTAAATTGTCGGTGTTGAAATACATATTAGCAGGTATGCTGTGATTTGCTTTTACAGCCAAGATTCAAAACTAGTATAAAATACAAAACCAAAACAGATTCTGCTGAATAAAACTCCTTTTAGGAAAAGTTACAATTTCTCTAGCAACAGTTCGGAATCTTTTAGTGACACAAACAAATGTTCTTTCCATCTCTTATTTCTCAAATACTGAAGCCTTGTTGGCCAACCCATCAATGAATTCACAGAGACAGCATGTGTACGAAGACAACTCCTGAGGAAAATGCTTTTAGACTTCCAAGGTACCATAACACCCTAATGATCTAGAATGTGGACTTCTAGAATGATCTAGAAGTCCAAATGAGCTTAAAATAAAACCAGAAAATAGTGACTGTAACTTGAAATAAATGAACAACTGCCTTCAAAAATCAACCAGATGAAAGCAGTAAACAATTTGCTCTCAGATGTGTGTTTGTAGGTTCTCTCAAATGTCACAAGAGGTTTCTGTCCCCTCGCTATTCAGTAGCCCCTCACTGCAGAACACGAGATCCAATGGGCGGAGACGGGTAGGTTTAGGGATATGTAAAGTGGGAGGAGTTGGATCCAGATTAAGGGGGTGGAGATGGGTAGGTTTAGATCCAGGGGCGGAGACGGGTAGGTTTAAAGATATGTAAAGTGGGAGGAGTTGGATCCAGATCCAGGGGGTGGAGATGGGTAGGTTTAGATCCAGGAGCGGAGACGGGTAGGTTTAGGGATATGTAAAGTGGGAGGAGTTGGATCTGGATCCAACCTCACCCCCTGTATCTCGTGTTCTGCAGTGAAGACCATCTCTCGCTATTGGGTATTTTGTTGGCATTTACTTTGATCCATCTATTCATTATTATAGTGCATCATTAACCTGTTAAAAACATGTAGGCCTACTGTCTATTTATAGTCGCGAAATACTGTGCAATATCACTGTAGTAATGTGCTTTGGTTTCCTTGCTTCCTCACATATAATCCTCTGATTGGGTTTTGGAAATTAACTGTTTTTCATTGCCATTGGTTAGGTATTTATTTACTAATTAGCCATTATTAAATTAAATAAATAGCTGTGCTCTTATTTGCAGATTTTTCTTTTAATGCAATACAATACAACTTTATTGTCAGTTTACACTAAAATTCACTTCACTTTTATGTGCTAAAATGCTATGCTATGAAAATTCACTTTGCTTCAGCCAATCCTTCCTTTCCACAATCAGCACATATAGGGCTGGGCGATTTTTCCGATTGATTCGAATTAAATGTTTTGAAATGTGTTATAGCGTTATAAAAATGAGACGCAGGCAGTGGAATGAGAAAAAAGGCAAAGTTATTAAACGTGAGTTGAGCTTTTTTTAACTTGACCGCCATGTTTTTAGAATGCCGTTTCATGGGTGAGACGCTGAAAAAGACGCGAGACCCAAGTGCAACACCTAAACATGTCCGCCAAACATAAAAACAATAGGACAAATAGCGCAATGGAATGCAAAAACCTGTAAACCTGTTTGATATTTCATGTTTGCATGATGACTGTTGTTTTCTGTTTTTACAAAGCATTTGCTGTTAATAATAGCCTATTACTGGTGTTATTTATTCCTATTACTTTTTGGCTAAGAAATATTTAGCATTTTCTTATTTTATATTATTTCTGAGTATATAGGATGTGTTTAAGATAAGTTTGTACAACATTTGTCTAAATATTTCAGGCATATTTCTACAAAGATATTTAACAAATTGTTTTACATTTACACCATGTTGATCACTTCATGTGTGGTGCACTTGGAATGGAACTTTTTTTAACCATATTGTTAATAAAGAGAATGTTACTTAAATAATATTGTAGTTAAGTTGGCTAGTTAAAAAAAATCAAAATTGTGAATCGGTCAATCATTCTGAAGGAGATTTTATTTTTTTGCCATATCGCCCAGCCCTAAGCACATACTTAAATTCCAATTGAATCCCTCATAAAAGTGACTGTGAATCCTTCTCATGAAGTTAATTCTGTTATATTGGTGTCATCCGATTGACGAAGAAATCCGAAGAAATGAATACAGATTGTTGTATGTTTGCAAATTTTATTTGACAAATGGCTTTAAATGGTTATATTTCAGTTGATAGACATTATGTTGAACTAATTTAATTGAGCATACTGCATGAACTTTAAAACAAAAAGGCTGTAAATGCTTGTAAATCTGGAAATATAGGCCTACTAGAATTAAAAGCTTGTTAAGTTGTGGCTGTAAGGCTGTTTTAGATTAGTAAATTAATTTCAGCTCATGAAAATGCTTATGTGGAGCATCCAAATTTGCTGAGCTTCTTGGCGAGCGAGGTGATGCCGATATACTTTTCTTTATGTTCTTTCGTCTGGCCTTCCTTGTCTGATGGCCAGTATTCAATCCAGGTGTCTTCACCCAAGTGGTACCGCAACCTGAGATGATTGAGATGAGTGAGAACATTTTTCATTAGGAGCATCCATACAGCAGATACAGGCCATAATAAAATTTCTGCTCAAAATGCAAATGCGTCATTGTCAAACATCTCATAACTGGAGTGTCAAGAACAGTATCAGTCAATTTCCACATAAACCAAATCGAAATCATCCAAATGTCATACTTTCCACCAATCTTTGGAAGGGTCTTGGTTTGGCCCATGATCAGGTACGTCTTGCCTTTTTCAAATTTCAGAAAGTCTCTACAGTAAGGATGAGCCAAGAATGACCTCATAGTCCCTTCTACATCTGTATCAGTGCCTGAAAACAGACACACATGGAGACTGTTTGACCTACCATGATCTAAAGTCATGAAACACAGCTGACATCTTTCATGTCCAGTTTGATACTAACACAGTAAATCAGAAAGAAACTGTACAAGAAAATGGCAAACCATACCTTCCTTCAGCACTTGTTCAACTGTCACGTTATAGATGTCTGCTTGCAGTGAGAAGCTCATTTGCAACACCTTGGTCTTATAAACTACAAGACAAATATGTGTTACTTGATCAACTACAAAACAGCTCTGAACATTTTTTGTTTTTTATAAAAGCTCTGTTTACCATATTCCACGTCATGTTCACAGGCCTTATCTTCACGATTCTTCTCCTCAATGTGTTCATTCTTTTGCAAACTGCAGTTCTCTGTCAGAATATTTCATACGTTTACCACATTTACTTTCTTTCTCATGGAGACTTCATGAAATTATATTTTTAAAGCATGTTGTATGTTCATCTTGCGTTTAACGAATTAAAGTGTACATACCTTCCGCACACTGGCACAGCTCCTGACTGCAGAGTCTGTTCAATGCACCGTCTCCCTTATGAGGATGGTAGAACTTCACACAACGCTTATCTGTTAAAATATTAAAGTAAAGAAGTAAATTGCATCATATCGTCACTGTCAAGCGGAAACCTTGTATGTCCAAAACCGCTACTTTCCAGGAAACGGAAAAAAAAAAATGTATTTTTTTAAATAAACACTGTGTTGTCAAAGTTGATATTGTGGGTCAGACACTTGCATGTGTCATCATATTACACTGTTCAAAAAAATTAAAGGAACACTTTTTTAATCAGAGAATAGCATCAAGTCAGTTAAACTCCTGAGATATTGATCTGGTCAGTACAGAGGTTTACTCTGTCTCCCAGCACAGTCTCAAGAGCATGGAGGAGATTCCGTGGAGCTCCATTGGCACCAGAATTGGCATGTCCGCCACTGGTGCCCTGTGCTTTTCAGATGAAAGCCGGTTCACCCTGAGCACATGTGACAGACGTGAAAGGGTCTGGAGAAGCCATGTAGAACGTTATGCTGCCTGTAACATCGTTCAGCATGACCGGTGGGTCAGTGATGGTCTGGGGAGGCATATCCATGGAGGTCTACAGATGTCTACAGGCTAGACAATGGCACCCTGACTGCCATTAGGTATCAGGACGAAATCCTTGCACCCATTGTCAGACCCTACGCTGGTGCAGTGGGTCCTGGGTTCCTCCTGGTGCACGACAATGCCCGGCCTCATGTGGCGAGAGTATGCAGGCAGTTCCTGGAGGATGAAGGAATTGATACCATTGAATGGCCCCCAAGCTCGCCTGACCTAAATCCAATAGAACACCTCTAGGACATTATGTTTTGGTCCATCCGACACCGCTAGGTTGCACCTCAGACTGTCCAGGAGCTCAGTGATGCCCTGGTCCAGATCTGGGAGTAAATACCCCAGGACACCATCCGTCGTCTCATTAGGAGCATGCCCCGACGTTGTCAGGTGTGCATACAAGCACGTGGGGGCCATATAAACTACTGAGTACCATTTTGAGTTGCTGCAATGAAATTTCAGCAAAATGGACTAGCCTGCTGCATAATTTTTTCACTTTGATTTTCGGGGTGTCTTTGAATTCAGTTCTCTGTAGGTTGATAATTTTCATTTCCATCAAACAATGTGGCATCCTTTAGTTCCTAACACATTACCCAGTCCATATCAGTATAGATATCCAGCATGATATTTTTCCCCATTGATATCTGATGTGTTTTCAAAGTGTTCCTTTAATTTTTTTGAGCAGTGTATTAACATTTGACCAAAATCATGCTCAAATGAAGTTACACGGATTTTGACCAGTGAACATACAGTCAACTCCAGAATTATTGGCACCATTGTTAAGTATGATTAAATGTGGCTACATTCTTTATCCTTTTGATCTTTCATTCAAAAAAGTCTATCATTGAAGTAAAACAATGGAAAGTGGGGGAGGGGGGTTATCTCATTATGATTTTGTTTTTTCTCTAGTTCACGTTGGCCACAATTATTGGCACCCAATTATTGCAACATCCGAGAACACCTGACAAGAGATCAGAGACCATTCCTTCATGCAGAATCTCTCCAGATCCTTTAGATTCCCAGCTCCATGTTGGTGCTTCTTCTCTTCAGTTCACCCCACTCATTTTCTATAGGGTTCAGGTCAGGGAACTGGGACGGCCATGACAGAAGCTTCATTTTGTGCTCAGTGACCCATTGTTGTGTTGATTTTGATGTTTGTTTTGGATCATTGTCCTGATGGAAGATCCAACCATAGCCCATTATAAGATTTCTAGCAGAAGAAGTCAGGTTTTTTTTTTTTAATCTGTTGGTATTTGCTAGCATTCATGATACCATGTATCTGAACAAGATGTCCAGGACCTCCAGCAAAAAATAGGCCAATAGTTCTGTAGTTGACTGTACATGATTTGTCCATCAATAGAATGGCCACATCTGAGGCAGTAAGTGCATCGCATTACGTTTTCATCAATTTCAGGTTATAAAGTTTACAGTAGCTATGGAGGCGCTCAGTTTTTTCTCTATGAGTTGGCCAAAATCTCATGTTATATAAGATAAAGTGCTTTGCACAGGCTATTTAAGACAGTACTGGCTGTGACTCAATGACAAATGCTAGACTGCTCCTCAAGTACATAAAACATTAGCCCTTATATAGTGTTTCTTGAGTAAAGAAAATGCTGTACTTATTCAAACCACCAGTTTGTTATTTATCCTTGCATTGCAAACAAGCAGAAACAGCCCAAACTGTATGCGGCACTTCATTAACGATATAGGCAGGGCAGAGTTATGAGGTTTGACTGACAGTCTGAGGAGGCATTGGAGTTAAGAGGTTTAGTCACCAGTTCTTTTTAATAGTCTAATAATATGTGGAATGCACCACTTCTGGTATTTTACAGGTGTCTTGACGTAAAATGCTACCTATAAATGTCACTTCAGTTCTACTTTCTTGTATGAATAATCATAAGCAGTAAAAGACACAAACTCAATTCCGAAAGGCTGATATCATGAGACAGCTTTTCAAAATTTGAATATTGCGAGATCTTGTAGCTCAAGATCTTGCCACACCCCTAGTTAGATGCTTTCTTTTCTAGTCCTCTTGACACAGATGTTGGTATGCTGGATGTGTGCAACTGTAATGTACCTGGAGCGTTGTACTCATATAAAGTGATACCGGCAGGCTGCAGCATTCCCACTTCATTTATCTTGTGAAATCTGAAAACAAGTCTTTCCGTTTCTTTATGAGAAATCTAAAAAGACATTAAGTCGAAAGTAAAATGAATTATTAGAGCATTACCTATGCCAAACAGCAATTTACAAAATTGCTCACAAAGGAGAAAGAAATCAGTTGCGATCACAAAAAGAGAAATGCAACACATTATAGTGGTGTTGTACCTTATCTATGTAGATGATAAGAGATCCTCGCTCTGACAGCTCCTTGTTCAACTCAAAGCTCTGAATGTACTTAGCCTTACCAGAAGATAACTGATGGAAAATCATGAGAGCAAAAGAACAGGTGTGATATCAAACTTTAAGTATAAAATATTGATTATATAAATTTGATAGCATTTATAACAATATTACCATGGAAGAATTCAATATGTTGGACTCGTAAATATTCTGTGTTTATATGATTTCAACTTTCACAATCCTTGACACTATTTATTTACCTTTGAAAGATCACGTTCATCCACTTTAAACCCTGTCAGCAGGCCAATGTCCAAAATAGACATGGTTGAGCTTCTTAACGGGTCCTTGAAACTGCAAAGGAGGCACACGTGATGCGGACTGACTGATGACATTGGCGCTAACCATCAGTGTCACTTTCTATTTGCTGCTTTTGCAGCTTCCGCTTGTGCAAAATGATCATATGTAAAGCATCATTTAACATTGCTTCGTCCCTTTTTATAGAAGTATTACAAAATTTGATGCCACAACGTTCTTGATAAATTTGCACATGTTATTTCTGGTCTTTCTGTACATTTCAGAAAAGAAGAAGAGAAATTAAATGGGACTGTGAATCTTGTTTTAAAGTTAGGATATTTGTATACTCACATGTATTCAATGGTAAGTTGATAACTTTCAATGGCTCCATCATAGGACACTTCATATAGAGAGAAAGCATCATAATCCAACTTTATTTTACAACATAGCAGTTCAAATTAGTCATGTCACATTCTCACGATGAATACTACCGTCATGCTGTCTGTCCATCTTCACACTGAGATCAAACACATTACAGTCATTGTCTTTCTCTTCAGGCAGAGCGTAATACAGAGAAAACACCTGCGAGGAAAGGACAAAAGCTTTTAACACAAAACTATTTTCTGATGAAGATTTCATGAGCGTGTTCGTGCACACTTACCGAGAGCATGGCCACCCCGGTCCCTTGAGCGGTGATGTTGAAGCTCTTTGTAATGTCAAACTGTGGCATTCAGTCCGTAAAGTAGACCAATAAAGAAAACACACTTTTAGGTGAATCGGTTAACACAATCAACATGTGAATCAGACTTTTGTATGCATTTAAGCCACAAACATTAGTTCATTCAGTCATATTTCCAGACCTTGTCCGTGCGTGCAAGATTAAAGTTGGAATGTCTTAAAGCGATCTTCTTATTATTTGATCTCTCCTGCACAGCGAGCTCCAGGTCCAAATTAATGTCTACCTTCTTAACCTGGATGCGATACTCAGCCACGGCTTGGAATACCATGATTGTTGCCTAAACAAACAGGTAATTAGACAAGAAAGAAAAAAAAAATGTTTTGGGGTATCAAATTAAAAGACCTGGCCAATTAACATAATGATACATAGCACTTCATGTAGGCATGTTTGTATTTTATTTATTTATTTTTATCATAAAGTTCCCTAATAGACTGTAGGAAGTGTCATTCCAGTGAATTTTATCCTCCACTACCAAGTAGTTTCTCTGTTGAATTAGAGCTGCATAATTAATCGTGATCTTGATTCAAACACCAAGCTGTCTCATTACTAAATGACAGCGATTCAGCTGTCTGTTGATCACACCAGAACATTCAAATTTGCATTTGCGCTGCCGCTGACCCAGATCAAACAGTTATCATGTATGAAACAGCGTCACAGTCTTTTCAACCACACAATATTGTCATTTCTGTGTTACAAATGTTCAAATTATCACGGAAATACTGGGATAAAAGTTTATGGTTATATAAACACTTGTGTCTATGGAAGCGATTAAAATAGAGTAAAGCAGCTTTTGAAAGTAATTTTGCGCTACAAATAACGATTGTATTGATTACATCGTTAAGCCAGTAGGTGGCGACAAGTGATTCAAGTCATTGAATCATTCATTCAAGAGATTTGTTCAAACACAGTTTCATCCAGTAATGAAATAAGTGACATATTCATGAGTGAGTCATTGAAACATTAATTTAAACCATTTTTTTTTTTAAATAATTCAATTCAGATTAAATAAACAGTTATTTATTAATATTACTCAGATTCTGTTTCTCTGAAAGAAGAAAGTCATATACACCTAGGATGGCTTGAGGGTGATTTTCATTTTAAAGTGAACTAATCCTTTAAATAGACTGCAGCAATTAACATTTTGTCAGAACCTCTAGTAAATTACACATTTTGTTTAGTTGTCTGTTCAGAATCGTGATCTCCATTTGAAAAAAAAAAAAAAAAAAAAATTGCGATTCTCAATTTATCCAGAATCGTGCGGCTCTATGTTGTAGTATTCAACTCCTAGGGGTGAACAAATGTGAAGAAATCCAGACACAAGGAACAAATGAAGAGGACAATGTAAATTGTAAACTGTAAAAATCAGTCAGTCCAAAAAACCATTCATTTGTTTGTCACTTGATGAAATACCTGTGTGGTGCCATAACCTCCGTAGCGGGTTTGCTGCTTTCCCAGCCAACGCACTGCCTTTCCGGCTCTCTCAAAATCCTTTGCTATCACCAGGGCAAGAACTGCATAACCTGTAGCCTCTAGAGAGTGATAGTGCTGCCCAGGAACTTGCCAATATATGCCATCTAAACAAATTGTAATATCACAGTATTGATTTTTGGTAATAATGGGCGTCACAACACACATTTTTATACAAAAGAGATTCAAAAAGTTATAAAAGTGTAAGAATTGTTGGAAAACAACTGACACAAACAACTCAATTTTTTTTTATTTGAACAAACATGTAAATTACAATAAAATGTATCGGTAACACTTTACAATAAGGTTCATTAGTTAACATGAACTAATAATGAACTGCGCTTATACAGCATTTATGAATCTTTGTTAATGTTCATTTCAACATTTACTAATACATTATTAAAATCTTGTTAGCATTAGTTAATGCACTGTGAACTAACATGAACAAACGATGAACAACTGTATTTTTATTAACTAACATTAACAAAGATTAATAAATACTGTAACAAATGCATTTTTCATGGTTAGTTCATGTTAGTTAATACATTAACTAATGTTTAACTAATGAACCTTATTGTAAAGTGTTACCAATATATCAAAATTAATTTCAAATGCACATTTTCAAAGAAAAAAAGAGAAAAGACTTTTCACTTTTTAGCATCATAAATTAATTTCTTTCTTATTTCACATTTTGGATGTTGAATGTGACCTTACTGGCAAATATATATTATTATTATTATATGTAAATACATTATAGTTCACGTATTACTCAAATTTACACCAGTTGAAGTTTTACTATAATTAAGCTACTATTATAGTTTTTATTAATGGTTTGAATTAATTTTTTATTTTTGTATTTTCCATTCACTTTGTCATTTTAGTTTTTCATTTTTAGCAATTTTATTAGTTTCTGTTTTTTGCCTTTTTTTATTATTTTTTCTTTCAATTTTAGTTTTAGGTATTTTAGTACAAGTAAAACTAAATTAAAATGAGTAATGCTTCTTTTGCAAATAGCTGACTTTTAAAAATAAGTTAAAATTAAAACTCATTTTAGTTGTTCAAGTAACAAATGGTTTAGTTTTAGTTAACTATAATAATCCTGGAATAACCATCTTGGAGAACACAAATTAGTAAGCTTTTGCCATGGAGAAGTTTTTTTGACAGACTGTAACATTACTTACCTTTGCTTTCGGTGGAATGACTTATCAGGATGTCTTTATCGAGTTTTCCAGCATTGGCCAAAGCGTAAGAAGTCATAGCGACAGCATAAGTGCTGGTCAGACTGTGAACTCTCAGCGTCAGGTAATTAACGGCTCTGTTTACACTGTTCTGAAGACTCTAGTATTGAGAGAGAGAGACTCAGTGAGACTCGGGGTGCTTTCATACTTGCTTCGATTGCCTGGTCCGAATCAGAGTTCGATTGTATTGCATGTACTGCAAATGTTCTAAAGAACACAAGAGAATACATTCTCTCTGCTTGCAGTGCATCAGTCACGCTTGTCAGGAAAGTGAGTGAGACACAATAAACACATTTTTTTTAAAAAAATCATACGTCTTCAATAGCGGTTCACTTCCGCAATTTAGTATGACTGGTTTCATATCAGCAGCAAACTGTACCGGAATTCACATGAACCAGACCAAACGAACAGAACTCTTGACGTCCATCGAACCTGGGTATGCACCAAAAGTGCTAGTGTGAAGCACCCTCAGTGAAGCTGATGTGACATATTGTAGTGCTGTTTGTTTTTAGGAATCACACTTACTTGGTCAGATCCAGCACAGATCTTGTGGCCCTCTTGCATGGCAATTAGGACAAATGCAGTTAGTGAGGCATCAGCATCTTTTCCCCGTACATCACCCTGGAATTAACATACACTCAAATAATATGTTGTATACTAATATAATAAGAATGTTAGGATTCTTCTGATGTGCAGAGGTTTAGGTGCTACACGCAGCCAGGAACAGCCCACAGTTTGGCAGACTTTCACACATTGTACTTGTTAGTTCTTATAATGTTCGGGAATAAATTTATGGGCTCCAACTGTTGTACTTTATTCAAAAGAAAAAATTCACAAACTTACAATCATCTCGCTGTGAACCACAGGGGCGTCTTCTTTAAACGTGCCGTCTTCCAGCTGTTTGTTTGTGGTCAGCCACTTGAGGGCGCTGCAGATCACGTTCTCCTCTATGACGATCAGATCGCTGGCCATCGCGAACACTTTCGCCACATATGCTGTCAGCCTGTAAATGGACACAAGATTAAGTATAATACAAGAAACACAATTATTAACGCTCAATATTTGTTCATAATTGATAAGCTTTGCAACGGTTACAGTTATTGAACAGAACTGAATCAACACTGAAGTGATATGAATAATGACACTATTGTCTTCTATAGAGCTGCTTTAAAGTCAAAATAGAAGTTGTTTAATCAGCATTATAAGCATGATTTCACCATGTGCTGCTCGGCCGGTGTAACCAGGCAGCATAGGAGCCATCAGGTTTACGGAAGCTCAACTCCCTCTGATAACCTTCACAAGAACAAAAAATTGATGACAGAGTGGCATGTGCTCAGCACTTAACTCAATTTAACAATTGGGAGCACATTAAAATTAATGTTGAGGCTGACCTGTGTTGATATGTTTAACGGCTTCATTACGGCGCTCCATGCCAACAGCCTCCCACTGCTTGGTGCTGTCCAGATAATGAGTGGCAATGAGAGGTGAAGTCATATGGATCATGGTCTGCTCTCCACATCCACTGGGCTGGACAATGAGCTGACCCATAAAATGTCCACTAATGGCCTCCTCGACTGTGCGCGTTATCTCTTCACCTGCGAGCATGGAAGGTAAATTACTGTAATTGGCTTTTGAAAGTCATGTTTGCACCATATTGGCATGCATGAACTGATATATCTAGTGGCCTCTGGTTTCTGCATTGTGGATAATGCAGATGGAATCCAGTAATTAATTATTTTTGCATTTTTCTGAACATTTTCATGTCTTCCAGGTTGAGAAACAAAGTCGCAGCCCTAAAATGTATTTTTGTTAAACTTTTGATAAAATTATATTAAATTCTTTGTTAGACATGCTTTTTCATTACTAAAATTTAACCATAAAAACGGAATCCAGAAAAAAAAAAAAAAAAAAAAAAAAGGAATCCAGAAAAATTTAAACTGCAAACAATTTTTTGGCAAAAAATAAAACAATTTAGGGGGAAAAAATAGAATTCATAGGGCTATTTAACTACATTAGTTAACATGAACTAATAATGAACTGCACTTATACAGCAATTAATAATCATTGTTAATGTTAATTTCAACATTTACTAATACATTATTAAAATCTTGTTAACATGAGTTAATGCAATTGTGAAATAACATGAACAAACAATAAACAACTGTATTTTCATTAACTAACGTTAACGAAGATTAATTAAAAAAAATATATATAGTTTTGTATTTTCCGTTTACTTTGTCATTTTAGTTTTTAGTTTTTAATTTTAATTTATTTTTTATCAATTTTGTTGTTGACATTTTTATTAGTTTCTGTTTTTTGTCCTTTTTATTATTTTTTCTTTCAATTTTAGTTTTAGGTATTTTAGTACAAGTTAAACTAAATTAAAATGAGTAATGCTTCCTTGGCAAATAGTAACAAAAAGTAACAAATGGTTTAGTTTTAGTTAACTATAATAATCCTGGAATAACCATCTTGGAGAACACAAATTAGTTAACTAACTTTACACTGACAAATGTTTTGCTCATGGTTAGCTCATGTTAGTTAATACATTAATATTTAACTAATGAATCTTTTTGTAAAGTGTTACCTTTTAATTATTAGTCATGCTTTTTATCACTAAAATTTAACTATTAAAAAGAATTTAGCCTCAGAGAATGAAATTGCAATTAGATTTTCACCTATCACTGTGATCAGTGTTGAAGCAGGTGTGTTGGGAACCTTTCGATGTGGGATGTCGCTTCTCATCGCCACGACTTGCACGCCGCCTGTTCGATAAAGATGGTATAGGGTGTTTGAAGAGAATTTCAACCATCATTTTTATAGCACATCCAGCATGTATTTCTAAAGAACCTGCACCTGGGTGCTCAGAGGGGTTGATCTCCACAACTCGCTCTTCCACTTCGGTTAACACACCTTCAGACTGAAAGAAAATCGGACACAACTTGGTGGACGCATTGAAAATCTTGAAATAAAGTAATTGAGGACAGATTCCTGCAGAAAACACCAGAGCTTTCCTTTAAATGTTGACATGGCAGACTCACCACCACCTTCAGATTCTTTCTAATCGCGTCATTGCGATTGGAGCTGTATGCTTCAGCTTCAATCCATTGCTCATGGATATCCATGGGGATGATGATGAGAGGAACGGCTATGGAGGACATGGGGCCAACGGCAACTGTTATCCTGTTGTTCTGCTTTTTTCTGGCGCTGCTGCAAATACCCTCCGACGTCTTGAATTTGATACGCACTGACTGGTAAGACAAAAAGAGATCTTCAGCATGGGGAGAAATAACTGGACAATCCAACATCATAAAGCCGGACATATGAAATAATATTCAGACAAACACCACAATTTTAAAAGAAACCCAAACTGAGCAAAAATATGCAATTTATAGCAGATGCTGATATTTATGGACAAAAATTCTGATGATTGTAATCTAAAATAAACAAATAAACGTTCCTCAAAAGCCTGATGATCATATTTGATACTCACATTTTTCTAAAAAATAAATAAATAAATAAATTTTATGGATAATCACTTAAATCTAAGATTCTTCAGCCAGTATGTGTTTTTCTTGAAATATTACTAACATTATCAAAGTTATTCTTACGTTTACTTGATAAAAATCAGTAACGCTTTCACAGCAAAAAGACACATGAACCACGAGCTGAAGGTGGACGTTTGTATGCAAGCCTTTTACTTGCTAAAAAAGTATAAACTATAAGTCAGATGTAAGAAGGCATGTTTCGATCATTTAGAAGCCTTAGAAATTTGCGTATCAAATATGATAAAGTAGGCTTTAAAGAGTTAATACAATGTACAATGTTAGTAAACTGCACATACTGTAATCTTCTGACTGCTGTAATTGTGAACAATAGCCTTTATTTCCAGTTGTTCATTCCGCACCACTGAATAGGGCATCCTTAGATCAATAAAAAAATCCTTCTTAACGGTGATCTCATAAGGATTTGCCACACATATTCCTGCAGATACAACGAGGGAGTGTCAAAAAACAGAAAATGATAAACAGAATAACAAATGAACAAGATCTGTGCTTTTTACCGAGGGTCTTGGACAGGCTGATGGCTGTGATCTGCCAGGTTGTGATGGAGTCTTTCAGATATATTCCAGTCCTTAAGACAGACGTTTCACCACTAGACACAAACGAAGAGACTGTCATGGTCAGATCTCTTCAACATCTATAGCCTGTCAGGAGTATGCTTGTTTCATTGTGTTCTGATTTGGTTCTGTTCTGTTCCTGTTTACCTGTGTTCACTTTGCTCATTTGTTTCCACGGTTTCTGATTTGTTACACACCTGTTTCTGTTTCAGTTAATTATTTTACACTGTGTATTTAAGCACTCATTTCAGTTTACACGGTTGTTGATATCTATGTCCTGCGTGTTCCTGGTTTTGATTTATGATTAAAGACTGTCTTTGTTTGCTACTCCATAGTGGTGAGATTCATTACAGCCACCAACACGTTGTAACGGTCTGGTAGATGCATCGAATGACGAAGGAGAATAAACAGAACAGTCTTTATTAAATCCACTGACAGAAACTCAGGAGTTCACTGGAGAATCATTTAAACACAAGGACATAGACGATGACCGACAACAAACTGAACCAAACAGAAAGTATTTATACACAAGGAACATGAGGGAACTAAATGGGAACAGCTGGACGGGGATTAACTGATTAGTAACCATACAGACTAACGAGAGCTAATACAGGAACGAACCAAACAGAACATAATCATAATCTCCCACATTATTTGCTCACTGTCACTTTAGTTTTCATTTTAATATTTACCTTAGAAATTATAAGATTTTCAAGACAAATAAAAGTGTGTCCAGCATTGCCTCTTTTTTTGGAAGAACAGTGTTGCGGTTCCCGCAAAATGTTTTCAAATCAAGTTAAATTTATTTGTTAACTAGCTATATAATCTTTCGCTCACCACAACTGGTTTGAAGGACAGGTAGGTAGAGTGATCTCCTCCCAGAGCCAGGTTTCAGGAAACTGTGTACGTACCAACACGTCTTCTAGTTCATCTTCAAAATCATCTTCCTCACCTGAACAAACAAACAAACTAGTGTACACTACCATTCAAAGACTTGGGACCATTCAGCAAGAACGCATTAAATTGATCAAAAATGACAGCAAAGACTTTTATAATGTTACAAAAGATTTCTATTTCAATTAAATATTTAATTATTTATTTAAATGAAAATTATTTCATCAAAAAATTCTAAAAAAGTATTTTAGTTTCCACAAAAACATGAAGAAGCAGAGCTGTTTTCAACATTGATAATAGTGAGAAATGTTCCATATGCATATTAGAGTGACTTCTGAAAGATCATGTGACACTGAAAACTGGAGTAATGATGCTGAAAATTCAACTTTGAATGCAGGAATAAATTACATTTACATTAAAATATGTTTTTTTTTTTTAATTGCAATAATTTTTTTCACAATAGTACTGTTTTTACTGTATATTTGATCAAATAAATGCAGTCATGGTGAGCAATGGTATTGCATAAATGGTAGTGTATTTATATAATTACTTCAATTTTAAGCTACAAAAAAGTATTAGATGCGAGTCTAATATCGGAGCAAAATTATAATGATTAAAGCAATTCATCTATAAATCACACACATGATAAGTTTATTCTCTGGTGGGTTGTAATAAAATGAGAATTTGTGATCATAATATTGTAGATGACTAACAGTTATAATTAACCCCACATGCATTCTCAAAGTGTACAACTGTTTCTACATATTATAATAATGCGTATATGAAATTTAGGACAAAAAAAAAATCAAGAAAGAAGCATTTGAGAGTTACGCAAGTGGATATAATTCTCCTGCTGAAATCACTGCATGCTTGAGAGTTGCGAGAACGCATTTGCAAATGAGGCTAAAATCTCACTGCGGGCCAGAAAAATCTCTTCTTCAGCGGATAACTTCCAGTATTCTGTGATCATTTTGCAGCAATACAGGAAGGCCTGGATACATTCTTCTCCATCTAAGATATAGCTGGCTCGCCGTTCACACGTGTAGAAAAGTAGATCCTCTTTCATGCCATCCACGCAGCACTGCTTCAGTTCCCCAGAGTATTTGCCAGCTGAGAAGACAATGTTAGTATCAAACAGATGGAGAGCAGACAATGAGGGCAGAAGGAGAGAAACTGCATAAAATTATCTTCAATAAAACATAGGGCTGCACGAATTGGGGAAAAATCTAACTGCAAATTTTCTGATAAAAACTGCAATTGTGATTTAAAATGCAAATGTAAAAGAAATCCAGGTTTGCTGTGCATGTTTGTAGGGCTGCACAATTTGGCCAAAATTTGTTATTGTTATGACTATAAAAAATGGCCAAAAATAATATGGCTATAAATTAATAATAATCATAATAGTTATTATTATTATTAAATAAAAAAAGAAACATTTCACTGTTGTAAAATACAAAAATAAAGTATTTAATAAAATAATAATATAACAATTATTATTACTACTAAATAAAAATATAAAAATAATCAAGAAATATTTCACTGTAAAACACAACCAACTGAATATTTAAGAAAAATGATATAACATAACAAATAATAGTAAAATAAACAAAAATAAATGCAATTCCAAGAGGGTCCTCGCACCCTAATAATAATATTTTACATTACAACTGTAAAATTGCAATACTAATATTTATGGTTGGCTTAATTTCTTCCATTTTTTAAACGTTAAACCATTGAACATTTATGTAAAACGCAGGGAGCCCTAAAAGCTTCTCTTTTGTTGAGTTTCATTAGCATTTCTCATTACAAGTAGACCACATGCAAACACCGGTGGATCATGAGCTGCTTGTGTGTAAAAGAACACAGTGCCACACTTCACTCTGAAACACGCAGCACATACAGTTAAATAAATCGCAGCATTATCATAACTTTGGTTTTATTTAAATTTATCATCCAGCCCTAATAACAGGATTCTTTACCCAAAGTAGTGGTGACCTGCAGAAGACTCTGGGCTCGCCGTTTTCTCTTAGATGGGACAGGACACTCGTTATCTACAAGAACATCAAAGATTTGTTTGGAAATATAGAGCGCAAAAGAAAACAAAACTGTTCAGTTCCAACTAAAGGAATCAATCAATTAATACTTGTTCTGGTGTTGGTTCCTCCTGCAGTGCTGGACTCAAACATCAGTCCTGCATCAGTGAAAACCCCCATACTGTCCCTTCCACTTCCTGCCGTACAGCCGGTGTCATGCTTCTCTATGATGTCCCAGATCTAAAGCAGGAAAGAGATCAGGTCATTTTAAGCCTGAAAACTGCTGAAGTTATTATACATGAGGTTAATTACCTTAGTCTGAGTGAGTCTGTTCTTGTCATTAAGGACATATACACCCTTATCTACAGCGACCAGCCCAACTATAGCTCCGGGGTCTCCAGTTATTTTCAGGCTGAACTGATCTCCAGGGGCAAATTGCGCCTGGTCCTTCACCTCGACTTTAAGCTGGAATTAAAAACAGTAAAGTGATACTCAGAAATGTTGATGGTAGTGAGAGAAGTTTTCCTGGTCTTGGTTTCTCGGTTCACCCACCGTTCCCATGCACGTGTCCTTCACGTCGACCCAGACTGAATCAGACACCACCTCAGATGTGCCCACATGGTAATAAGCCACGAAGCGGAAGGACGGCACCATGTCTTTGGTTACAGGTAGAGACAGAGTCACTAGAGATTGTCCTTCTTTCCTCTTAAACCTGTTTGTGTGAATGATCTGACCTTTACTCAAGATCTGTGGGAACAAAGACAAATATAGCCAGCATAAATTACATAGATTTTTACGAACACATCTGATGTGATCATTTATTTGAAAAATCAGAGTAGCATTATAAACACATATATAAATGAATAAAATTGTGATAAATGGTTTTAACACATCCACAGGAGGATGTTATTTAAGTAAATATTTATTCCACAAAACATTCCATGCAAATTGTATTAAGTAGTGTCACAACTGATATCAAACACCTAGGATATACAAATTAGTGTATGAGCAGCAATTGCATTATGTGATCCTCACCATATAGGTGAAATCCTGGTTTGTCACTCCCGGGCTGTTTCCCAGATTCAAATTGACTTTTATTTGATCACCGATCTGAAGCTCTGCAGCATCAATGCCGATGTGCAGGTAGTTGTTGGAGCCGCTTTTGGGCTTGTAGGCCTGAGCCGTCATCTTTTTTGTTGCCTGCTGATCGTCGCTTAATTTTGGATCTTTGGTCTTTGCCTGGAAATAAGCAATTATTTTGCAGGTTTTGCAAAATTTCAAAAGTCATCGAGACTTTGAGGTTTTTCGCTCAAGCTCAGATCTTACAGTGATCTCCAATGCAGAAGATCCTCCCTGAGTGTTGATGGTAACCTTCGCTATGCCATTGGCTTTAGTTTTGCCTTTGACACCTCCAGGATTGACCTCCACTTCCACATTAGCTGGCGTCTGGTCTGGATTTGTTACATACACCTTAATAAGAAATAAAAAGAAACATTAAACAATAGCATCATGTATCTGAGGCAAGCAGAGGGGAGTATGATCAATTTTCATGGTTTTATACCGAGACATCAAAGGACATCCCAGGTTTGAAGAATTGTGGTGTTTTTTTGAAGTGGATGGTGTACGGTGACGTCACAATCTGAATGCCTCTCCTGTGAGCTTCCACCATTTCACTGCCTGAAACACACACACAGATATCAGTCATTTTTCAAGGTGAAGTCAACAATGCAAAAGTCACCTTTGTGCTGCTAAAAACCTAGCAACTCTCAAAGAAAAATCAAAATTTTGCAGCTTCTCAGTTCAGTTTTCTTACCAGTTTCTGTTAAAACACTGGCTGAAATGTAGAGTGACTTCCCAACTAGCTGGAGAATTTCTGGGAAGTTTTCCTTAATCATTGGTCTTGTCAGCTCTGCCTGTGCTTCTCCATCAAATATCTACAGAGAGACAAATGGCGACATCCACTCCCTATACAGAAGTATTTTTTTTTTTTTTTTTTTTTGTACTATTTTATAAAATTACATTTTTATAAAAGGTTTACTATTTTAGATTTTTTTTTTTTTTACATGTTTACTATTTTATAGAATTATAATTTGTATACTGTCACAGTCGGTTACAGTGAAGAAGAGTTCTTGAGGCAGGATCTCACCACAGAAGTCACTTTTATTAACAATAGCACATGATAACACAGGAGTAACACAACCAAACTAAATATCGACAAAAACGGACAAATTTCAACTGAAAATTAAGTCTATTTATCTCAGACTAAAGGGAGGGAGAAAACAAGAAACAGGTGGGATTAATCAATAAACAAATTAGTAACCATAGCAACCAATGGACTGGGACAAAGGAAACATGAACTAACACAGGAAAAACTAGGAAGTACAAACTACACAAGTCCACTAAACAGAAACCTCATGTGACATACACATTATTACTATTTTTTACTATTTTACAGTAAGTACTGTAAAATTACTCACAAACCCTGTTTTGCAATTACATTTGGATTGCGATATGAATTGTGCATATCATATTTCTGTTGCTTAATCATTACCCTAAAAGAAAAAGGCATATTCATACTGTAACTGCAGTTATGGTGAACAACAAACATACTGTACAAGTAATGCCTTTTTGTCTCCAAATTAAGATGTTCGTGTTATGTGTGATTACAATGTATAAATGTATAAGCATGACTCACCTGAATCCTTTGCAGTGAGGCAGCGATGCTGAGTTTCTTCTCGTTGTCTATCACACCAAACACCACAAAAGCAGTTCCTCTAACCTTATTACCAAACAGGTACCTAACAAAACAAAAATAATGTCAAACATCTGAGTACATCCCTTGTGAAAAATCTTGAAACAACTTATGTCACAGAAATGAAAAATACACATGTATTATACTAGAAAAACTACTACTGAAGAGTACTAGATTAGATTTTTGCACAGTGAAACAGTAAAATAAACAACTAAACTCCCGTCGTACTTAGCTGATATGTCTACTAGCAGAGAGTGCTCATTCACATTGAAGAAGGGTTTTTTTGGATTTAAGGTCACTTCAAAGCTCGGCAACACTACAAAAATAAAACAAAACGATTATTCAATATTTCAATCAGCTTTAACAATAGAATCATTTGTTCTCTAGATGAGGCAGTACACATACCATATTCCATAACTTCAAACTCAGTAGTGAAGTTCTTTTGCGGTGTGTTTGTGTACTTTGCAATCAACTTCCAAACCCCAGGACTTCAAAACAACACCAGAAGAAAACACAAGAGTCTTATTAACAGAGACTGTCTGCACTATAATAATTGATAATTCATTGATCAAACTTCACTGAGTAGTGCAACATACCTGGCAATTTCAGGCAAAGGAAAGTTTTCAGTCCTGATGCCTCCCCTTGGTAGGAATTTATCTCTGTTGAGTGTGATGCCTTGAGGATTCTTGTTAAACAGTAAAAATGCAACACAAATTTAGCTATGTTGTCAAGTGGAAGCAATGATAAGACAATATAGGTGCTTGTTATGGTTCAGTTATTTTATCTATGCATGTAAAGTATTAAACTGAGTACCATGATATCGACTGAGATAGAAACTCCATCAAATGGATGTTGATCAGGAGTTATGGAGAAGACCCTGTAATTTACTGGAAAATAAATTGTCAAATATTACTTCAAAATTGTTGTGATGCGACTCCATAGAAAAAGCCTTCTTTAAAAGTCTGCATTTTTACATGTCAAGTATCAAGTTTGCGACATCTCTCTAAAATTAAAATGCAAGGCTGTGCTAAAGGACCTTAATGTATGTGTGATTCTCCCATGTCTTTATTGTTATAAAAATTCTAATACAATTTGGTAATAATTTATCAGAAGAACTTCCAATATCACAGAATTGATAGCAATAACACATTATTTTTTTAAAACCTTTTAAGAATTGATAAGCCAATTAAAGATTCCCAGATAGCAAGCAACCATCAAAATAATGTTACAGTAAATCTGTAAATGTTAATGTGTCAATGTTAACTGCATTGAATCAATATAACTTTTGGACCCCAAATTAATGTTGCAAAAATGTTGAAATTTCAACAAAAAATCAATGTTAATGACACTGAGTCAATGTAACAATGTGATGTTGATTCAACATCATGCTTGCACTCTCAGTAAATGAAACACAACTACAACTGACTGAAACCACACAGCCTGAAATCAACTGAAAATAAAATAAGACAATAAATCTCTCAAGGTTTCAACAGAGGATGATTAAATAACTCCAAAAAGAATTACCTGCTTCACTTATTACTATCCAGATTGGCTTTATTTCTGACTTTCATCTACAGAAGTTTTTTTTTTTGAGAATTAACAGAGGTTTAGATGTTGATGTTTTATTGAAAATGGTTGGTCACCATTATGGTGATCAGTGTTTCCTTTATTTAGAATGTCTGGTCTGTGGCAAGAAAGTATTATTAGTGAATATAATCTATTAATAACAAATAACCACTTTTGGTCAGGGATAAGATTAGTAAATGATTCTATTTTATGATTATGGAAACTATATAATCTGATCATCTTTGTTTCTGACTTTCTTTGCAACAAACTATGTTTTGGTAAACACAGTTACAAAGACCACAAACTGATATGAAAAGCCAAGAGTCAAACTGCCCAACTAAATGGAACACTAATCACCATAATGGTGACCAACCTTCTTTTTTTTTTTACATTATCGTCTGAGGTGGTGTCTGATACACATTTTCAATAAAATATCAACATCTAAACCTCTGTTAATTCTCAAAAAGAACTTCTGCTGAGATCCTGAGAGATGTATTTCAGGCTGTGTGGCTTTATGTCAGTTGTAGTTGTTGTTTCATTTTCTGAGAGTGCAAGCATGATGTTGAACCAACATCACATTGTAACAATGATTCAATGCCATTACTGTTGTTGTTGTTGTTTTTTTTTAATTTCAAATTTTTTTTCATCACTAATTGTGGGTGCAAAAGTGATGTTGATTCAATGAAGTTAACATTGACACAACATTGATTTAACATTATTTTAATGGTTGCTTGCTATCTGGGTTGTGACCCATCCATAAAACAAAACTAAATCTTACCTGTGCTAGCAGGCGTGTAGATGGGCTTGTCTGTCTGTACAAATATATATCCAGACTGGAATGAGAGCAAGACCACTTTCTCCAGAGTGTTGGATGGAAATTGAGCTTGTAGATACACATACTGCTTCTCCAGAGGGTCATCAGAGAAGAAGTTCTTATCATCAGGGATCTGAATAACAGATAATCAGTCAACCTGAATTACATCTGTTAATAAAATAATGAGAATGAGACATCACTGCACTGTTATTACAGAGCTCTCACCTTTATATCGGTAAGGATCTGGTAATTGTTGTCTGCAGTCAGTGTCACTGTTTTGGACAGTATTTCCAGGTTCTTCTTTGGGTGGTTCTTTACTATGATCCTTACATTCAGGTTTCCTCCAGTGTGATCCTGAGCCTCCACAAACACATTCTCTGAGGAACCCACTCTCAGCAAATTAGGAGCTGACAAAACATATCTGAGGAAGTGAAAATTAAGATTTATAATTGTCTATCACAAGAAATAATCCTTTTTTGGACATTTCAAAAATTAATTTACTTACAGTGGGTCACATAATGTGAGCAAAGGGGAGCACAGAACGATGGCAGTCAGTGTCACTACGTCTACATGCATCATGTTCACCTGCTCCTTTGTCTCTGTTAGTGACTAAAATGAGAGCATTGTTTCGACTTTTATCATTCATCTACATCCCTCCTCATTTCAAGATATCATCTTTGTCCTTAGGGCTGTTGAGTAACTGAAGTATGATCAAGCAGAAGAGCATTGGTGCGCATTTGTGTTGTGCAACTCTGTTAAAAAAAAAAAAAAAAAAAAAGCGTTTAAGACAACTGTTACATTCTGGGTTGCCTAAAACCCAGTTTCACAACAAAGGAAGCTTGCGTCTATAATCTTCAGACTAAGGGTGACAAACCAAATCCAGCAATGGCAAAGATAATGATTGCTTCAATTGTTTATTTGCACATTCTTCTTTCCTTTCTTTGCTGGAGGACAAAGGTGCAAGGAAGCACCTGACTCCAATTTCAAATGATTATTACTCTTAGGTTGTGTTTCCAATTAGAAATTAATCATTGGTTATGCATTAATTTAGATATTTGATTATTCTGATTACCTTATATCTTCAATTATTCGTTCATTGCGGTCCCGGTATCGCTTTAGAAAATTCACTTCGGCCGATTGAGTGCTTTTCTCGGACACAAACATGCCCTATGCTCCATCTATTAAACCTTCCGTATGATCAATCCTGAACACAGATTTGCGGTAATACCTTCGCTTTAATCTACTAGAAATAATGAATTAAGAATAATGCAGAATAAATCAAGAATAATATTTATTTGTCAAGTAAAAATGTATCATGCCAATTACATAGTTGGACAATTAGAAGCCAATTCAGGAAAAATAAATACATAACATCAATTACTCAAAGAGTAAGAAATGCACATACACACAGTGGTGGATTAGTGTTTTTAAGACACTTCCCCATCACTGTATGGGAGTTTCTGGCTACAGAAGATCCCACATGACTGCTTTGCACTTTACCTTATATACCCATACCAGAACAAAGGATTTGTAGATATTTACTACACCAACACCTGTTTTGGGGGGAGAGGGGTGGGTTATCAGATCTCTTGAAGAGACAAAAGGAGGACAGAATTCTACTTAGTTTTCAATCTTCCTCATAACATAAGTGACTGCTGTGAAACTGAGACCATTTTACCAATCGCACTGAGACATTTAAAATGATACCAAACACGAAAGGGGAAAAAACAATAGATACACAAGTTACATTATACATCTTGAAGAACTTTCAGCGACTTGAGTAAGGGGGAAGGGAAGGAGGGTGTGTGTGTGTGTGTGGGGGGGGTTGCATCCTGTAAATGTGTGAGGGCAAGGCGTTGTCCTATGCTATTTCTTTGAGATCGTCTCTCCAGATGAGTTTTATTGCAGGGCACTTGATCTCAGTTTTGTCAAGTCTTACAATGCAACTACAAGTTATTTACTAGTTTTTTTCCCCAACTGGCTTCTTGAATATCTTAATTTAAAAATAAATGAAAGATGTTGATGTTAGCCACACAAACTTTTTGCAGGTTAGAATTTGCTGACTTCCTGATTTCTTCATCCAGTTATTTCACAAAAGCCCCTGTACCTTCATATGCAAACTCATAGTAAACTTGAAATTAGAGACCACAATTTCTCAATATAAAAAAGAATACAAATATGCAGTAGATGTTCATGTTAAAGGAGCTCTCCAACATATGAGAGAAAAAGTAACTTGGTTGACTTGTTGTTTATCACCTGTTCAGTGAGACTTATTAGGACCCGAGCACCAATGGTATGAGGACCCTATTGTAATTGCTCAGTCAATTATTCTTCTTCTCCGAAATGAATTGCATTTTTGAGGGCCTAAACATGCTTGAAAACTCTTGAAACTTTGCACACACATCAAAAGTGGTGAAAATTTACATCTGCTATGGGTTTCTGAATTAGGTGTGGCAAAATGGCTCGATGGCGCCACCTACAAAATTTCAATTACGCACAGGTTTCATACAGGTATGAAAATCGGCAGACACATGTAACACCCCAATACCTACAAAAAAGTCAGAGGTTGCAAAATCTGTAAACCCAACAGGAAGTGAGATATTGAGTTTTCTCTGCAGAATTTTTGCAGTTTTTGCCATTTCCAGACGTTGTACTTTAACGAACTCCTCCTAGAGATTTTATCAGATAAACATCATATTTGGTCTAATCTAAAGGCCTTTGAGACGTTAAATTGCGAAGATCTTGAGTTTTCGCTGAAGGGTGTGTCCGTGGCGGCCTGACGAAATTCGATGTTTCACCATGAAAGAGGAAGTTGTTGTAACTTGGGCATACAATGTCCAATCTGCCCAAAACTTCACATGTTTTATTAGAGTCCTGGCTTGAACACATCTACATTGCAATATTCAGTTACAGTCATAGCGCCACCTGCGGGCAACAGGAAATGACATGTTTTACACTGTGATGAACTCCTAGATAAACACCAGATAAACACCATTATGTTGTCAGTCTAATCTTAAGGCCTTAGCAATGTTAAATTGCGAGGATCTTGAGTTTTTGTTGAATGGCGTGTCTGTGGCGGGCTGACAACGTCTGATGTTTCGCCATGAAACAGGAAGTTGTTGTAACTCAGTCTCTGATCTGCCCCAGACTTCACATGTGTGATAAAGAGTCCTGGCCTAAAAACATCTACATGCCAATATTCAGTTAGTCATAGTGCCACCTGCTGGCAACAGGAAATGGCATGCTTTACACTGTAATTCACTCCCAGAAACACATTTAAACATGCCATGAAGTACCAAACATGCTAGAAACACATTAAATCATGCAACCCTTGGCTAAGTGCTAAAGTTGTTGTAACTCAGGCATACAATGTCTGATCTGCTCCAAACTTCACATGTTTGATAATAGTCCTGGCTTAAAGACATCTACATGGCAATATTCAGTAATAGTCAAAGCGCCACCTGTTAGCAGCAGGAAGTGTGGCAAGTTGAAATGACTTTGCCATATTTCTCCTGTATTTACTCACTTACATGCATGTCGTCCACTATTCACTGTTTTCCTAAGGCCAACGGGTGGTGGTGGCCCCGGGTGCGAGGGCCCTTTCATCGCTGCTTGCAGCTTTAATTCTGAACTTGTTATCCTGAGTGAACTGAACTCTCGCATTTTCCGTGCCACTGGGTGGGTGATTTGCCTTTAGAACGACGTCATGACTATGGGCCAGATTTACTAAAAAGGGCAAGTTAGTGTGAGAGCGCAATTCCAAAGAAGCGCCAATGGGAGTGGAAAGTTCTGCGTGTGATCTACTGTCAACATGCAAATTAAAGATTGCATGATTCATTTAAATATTCTCCTCCCATAAATTTTGCGTCTGAAGAGAAACTCCTGCAAATGCATATGCAATAAGGTCAGCCGAAAAAATAACTGTGTCAACGCCTTGTGTCAGCTCTAATTTTTCACTGCGTGTCTTTAGTAAATCCTGACAGTAATTTTTTAACGACAAAAGAGTGTTTGCGCAAACAGTTAGTAGATCCAGGCCTAAGTCTAATCTGATTGGTCTTCTGGCATCTGCAGTGTAATTTTTATGTTTGTTTGGATGATTTATTACTGCAGTACTTCAGCAGAGTTAAATTAGAATAATATTGCCATAATTTGTGTTTTTCTTCTTTTACCTTGGAATAATTTAGCCTTTATTTGCACAGATGTCTTCCAGATTCTCAGTCTGAATGATGATTCTTTCAGGGCTTGGGGGTATATATCCCTTATAAATCTCTTCCTCTTTACTACTAGTTGCAGCACAAAATAAGCATGAATGAACATCAGATGGTATGTTGAAAGATACAGTACAAATTACCGAAATCTGTTCCATTTCTCCATTTCAGTTTTTCAACAACGGAAAGATGTCAGTAATAGCTTGTAATGTCACGTAATATTACATTTACCTCAGGAAAGCTGTTCATTGACCATTAGCTATAAAAATGCTCTGTAGTAAAGAGCATGCACTATATTACATAATCATATTTTTACTTAACCCACTTTAATGTATGTTTGAATAAATCAGACATAAATGGGCTACATGTTATGACAGCCACCAATGTTTATATTTCAAAAAATGAATTGGAGTAGAAACATAGATATGTCATTAAGAAGTTATTATTATAACATTATTATGATAAAAACTGACTTACATGCATTTATCATGCAATTTGTCAATGCCCAGTCCTATAAGTACTGTAATGTCTTTTATGATTATTACGCTGAGACACAGTTTTAAAATATCACACAAAACAACTGATAATTTTGGATTTTTAATTCAGAATGACAAAAGAATAATGGATGTTTTTTGCCAAGCACTGTATATCACATGATGAATAATTAGAGTACAAAAACTTTTTTTTTTTATTCAGTCACTGTGTTCTTTATAAAATTACAACATGTATTTTGGACAAAACAATATTATGAGGATTTATTGAAAGTTTGCAAGGGACGTTTAATTTTCTGTAATCAACAAATGTTTATATAATTATGTAGCACATCCTTCTTTGAGGAGGCTATTCTCGAGTTCAGCGATGCCGATGTACTGATCCCTGTATTTTTTAATTTGGCTTTCCTCTTTTGTGGGCCAGTATTCAATCCAGGTCTTCTCTCCCAAGATGTACTGCAGACTAAAACAACAGAAAAGTGAAGACATAAAAGACTTGCTACACATGAATAATTTCCAGTATAAGGGTCAATGACAAATAAGGATGTCCAAGGTGATAAAAAAACATTATATTAATGTTGGTTTCATACATTTCTGAAAAATATTTTTCTCAGAATGACTAAATTTGCATAAATTATATCTTTTCACAAGTATCGAATGGGTTTCCTGCATGATGGTTACACCATAAAAATTCCATAAAAAGAATTTCAGCTTTTTTCTTCAATTTCTAGACAATTTTTGACTTTAAGCCTCACAAAAATCATTAAGTTAATTAGAAAATTTGTTCATTATAGATGTGTATTCAAGCAATTTTAGTATGAACTATATTTCTTAATGCATCTTTTAAATAACAGAACAGAACTTTGAATAAATTTGGACAAAATTGGAGCATCACTGAGCAAATAACAATGATGTACAAACTTTAAATACAAAAAGCTCAGGCAAATGCTGTTATTTACAGACACACAGTGGACACTTACCTTCCTCCTAGCTTTGGCAGGTCAGTGGATTTGCCCATGATGAGGTACGACTTGCCTTGTACCAATCCCAAATCTTCCCTGCAACTGGGACGAGCCAAAAATGGTCTGACTTTCTTCTCAACATCCTCATCAGTGCCTACAGGACAGAACAGTGTTTAGGAAACACTTTCACTACAATGCAATGTAGCCTCATGCTGAACATGTATTTGAGAGGAGAAACATCATTTAACTGGAATCAGACACATTTCAAATGCATTTCATGATCAGTGGAGAAACATGGAGAGAATATTGAACCGTACCTTCTTTCAGCACCTGCTCCACCTTCAAGTGATAGATGTCGGAGTCATGTGACAGATCCATCCCCACCACTGAGACTTTATAAACTGTCAAATATACATGTTATATTGTTATCTACATGTAGAGCTGTAAGGCTCAGATCAAACTTTTTAAAATTGCATTTACATGTTCACTGCTCATTGACTATTCAGTTACAGAGGTTCTTGAGCTAACAGCACAGAGGAAGGTAGGATATTCAGTGAATAACAACATAGATTTGTGTCTGTTCTTCGCACAGGAGGAATACAGTACACAAGTTAAATTTAAAATGTGTTTGCCATTTTTGGAGATAAAAGGGATAGTTTACCCCCCAAAAATGTGTCATCACTTACTCACCCTCAAGTTGTTCCAACCTGTATGAGTTTCTTTCTTTTGTTGAACACAAAAGATGATATTTTGAAGAATGTTGGTGCTGACAGTTGACAGTAGTCACTGACTTCCATAGTAGGAAAAAAAAAAAAAAAAAAAAAAAACTATGGAAATCAGTGGCTACCATCATCTGATTACCAACATTCTTCAAAGTACCTTCTTTTGTGTTCAACAGAAAATTTTTTGGGGGGGTAAACTATCCCTTTAAAAGACATGGACATTATAAAAAGAGCATCAGATGACATTGCATTAAATATGATTTTACACTGCTGATCCTTTTTTTTTTTTTTTTCACAAGAAAATTGGCCGTTTCCTAAAAGAGCAAACTGGCCTTAAACAAAAATATATGTAGCCATTTGAAATTAGAGACAACCACTGAATTGAATCATGATCCAAACAAATATGCTAAACACATATAGCATGAGCAGTTGTTTTTGATTTGAAATAGATTGTATAATTCAATGCTTAAACACAAAGCAGCGCTGCACTTATAAACAGGCATTATACTGAGGTTAAGAGGAAAATATAAATGCCATCAAAACTTTTCTGAAGACAGTCAGTCCCCTTTAGAGAGGCATTCATATAAACCCCCACCCCCAATTCAATATTTATACTTTTCTTCTTATATTTTGAGCATCGCGAACAGTGAGCTTGCTGTCTGGTACAGTATTTTCTCTGCTGGCAAGTCTCAGTTCTCCTCTTTGCGTCCGTCTTCAGTGCGTTCTGTCTCTGGCCTGTTTTAATGTCCTGTGTACAGACTTCGTAATATTTCCACACAAATTACATTTTGGGAAATTATTGCAATGCAGTTTGTGTGCAAGTCTGGAATAGATTTTCACCAAAATAACACGAAAAACTGGTCAGTTGTTGATTGTGTGTTTGGAGCAAAAACCAGCCAGTTCTGATTTATGGGCGGTCAACTGGTGCATCTCTAGCTTTAAATGTTTCCTATGATTTACATTTTTGGCTGTGCACCTGATTTTTGTCATTTGTTGATTGTGAAAACTTTATACATTTATTCACTATGATAAGAGCAGTGTCAAGAACTTTCTCTTTGCTTTCCGCAAAAACAATCCTGAGACAACATGAGAGTGTGTAAATAATGAATCTTAATTTCTTGAAATATGACTTGAACATGAATTAACACAGAGAACTGAATGCATTTACCATAATCCATGCCAGCTTCACAGGCTTTAACCAAACGGTCCTCATCTTTGACATCGGCTTTCTTCTGTAAACTGCATTTTTCTGTGTTAAGAGAAGTTGACAGTTCGTACAGTTGTTTTTTTTGTTTTTTTTCCCTCAATCACAATAAACAGTAAATCATAAATAGATGTTTAACTCTTTTCCTGAGGGTTAAATCTAGATGTGAAGGAGATGATTTCAGTCCAACCTCAAGAGTCTGTTCAGAACATTAAAGGCTGGAATGTTAGTACTAAATTTAGTACTGGAACTGTTCCTGCAGTGTTCTTATGTGTGTATGTGATAATACCTTCTGCACACTGGCACAGGTCTCCCTTACAAAGTCTGTATATAGCGGCGTCTTTCCGTTTAGGGTGGAAGAACTTTGTACAGCGTGCATCTGGAAAAGAAAAACATATGTAGGTTTAATTAATTTCATGATATGCAAATGCAAATTTTGACCCTGTGCAACTTATTTTCTGGAAAATACAGTAATAGGTTACAATATTTGCTGAGAAAAGTGCCCAAATGAAGATTATTCAATAGAATTATTGTGGCAGATGACTAAATCATCGAACAGACTTTGTGCAGGATTTGGAACTGAGAAATTATGTTAATTTGAGAGCTCCGGTTTAATTAAACAGAAGTATGTGTATGTGTTTATGCACGTGCACCAAAAACTCACTGGGTGAGTAATATTCATATATTGTGACTGCAGCAGGTTGAAGCAGACCCACATCAAGAATCTTGTGCATTCTGAAGGAAATTCTTTGTGGTTCTCTACGCAAAACCTAAAAATACAGGAACCAAAGCAAATTTATGATTACATATCATATTGTACACTGAAGCTGTGTACAATATTTGGGTTACATAGTGTTACAACATGAACAAATTAATAAACTGAATGTGATTAATATTTGTCAGTTAGTTATACACAAATAAAACAGGTAAGATTTATGTAATAATGCACAGCAAAATGCCCATGATAAATTAACCCTGCCTAATGTTCATGTGTGTGCGCACTACAGAGAGTGTCAGCAGTGAAAAGAACCACATGATCATGCATTTACTGGAAATTAATGAGCACTTTGGAACATCTGTCAGCCAATCAGAATCAAGAATTCAACATTACCTTACTGAAATATAAAGCAAAGCACATGGTTTCCAGGTCAAAAGAAAATGAGATGAAATGATCAAGCAACTCAGTCTGTTGAAATACCTTATCTAAGTAGAGGATGAGGGATCCTCGCTCTGACAGCACTTTGTCCATCTCAAATTTCTGAATGTATCTCTCCTTCCCTGTGGACAACTGAGGACAAGAAAACAAGAAGTAAAAATCATGATATGATCAAAATGTCCTGTCTGTAGATGTTTATTAGATTCCTCTTCTATTTACATACACGCTACTAGAACTGAGACGCTCCACAAGGCTTGTGAGTTTTTGTTTCTAGAATGGAATAATTTATTCATTGCTATATACTGTAGATGTGAGGCAACACTGCATCAGTTTATCATCATGATACCTCTACAAGATCTTTGCTTTCCACCCTAAATCCCGTCGGTATGCCAATGTCCAGTATAGTCATGGTGGCATCGGTTTTATCACTTTTGTAGCTGTAAAAATAAACAGATCAAGAGCAAATTTTATTAACAGGTTTCGTAGATCTTCAGCTTTGCTTCATCTACTGATTCTGTGTTTAAGGCTGCTTTCACACTAGAGAATTTTTATTATTATATTGTAGTATAACGTAGAGCTGCTTGTCTCCGAATTATCTGTCTTTGAAGAGCAAGTTGCATCTGCATTGTGGGAAAAAGTAGTGCAGTATCGAACTCCCAACGAATCAAACAAACCAAGTGTGAAAACAGCCTAAATGAGCACATGCTGATTAATTATGAATAAAAATGGTTTCTTGACATAAAAATAAACAGGGAATGGTTACACTTTATTTTAAGGTGTCTTTGTTACACTGTAATTATAAATTTAAGTACTGAGTAATATTAACTACATGAACTTACTATAGGGTTAGGAGTAGGGTTTATTTTGGTTTAGGGTTAGTTGCATGTAATTATGCATAATTTATAGTTATTAATATAGTAACTACATGTAACACATGTAACAATGACACTGTAAAATAAAGTGTTACCGGAAATTTGTTCACGTACAAGAAATCCATAGTGAGCTTGTAAGTTTCAAGGGCTCCTTCTTGTTTTGCTAAAGTGAAAAAAAGATAATTAAAATTAAAAAAAACAACAACACATTTGGGTATATTGGAGATTTCATTTTAGCTTTAAATGTATGGAAAATGCATGAACTCTTGTCAATCATACTTTCAGGGTCTTTTTCCATTTTAACAGTCAGATCAAATAATGTACAGTCAGACTTCTTCTCAAGAGGTCTGGCGTAGTACAGCGTCAAAACCTGAAAACAGCAGATCAGATGTTTATACCCTTGTTTTAATCTCGCTGTTGACCATATAAACGCTCATGAACACTCACAGAGAGAGTGGCTGTTCCAGTTCCTCTAGCCGTCACATTGAAGTCCTTGTTGATCTCCACCTGTTGAGTGAATATCATCAGAATAATCAAATCCATGATGTAACAGAGATACCTGAAGTCTTTATTGGAGAGGCTGCTCACTGCAGAGTTCCCCCTCTCTGAACATAATGGGTGGAGCATGAAGGTCCATCCACACCCTAACTCTAACTTTACTCTGTCCCTAAACCTAATTACATTAAGCTCTACTCATTAGGTTCACATAAGTGGAGCTGGACTAGATGAAGCTCTACCCATTATGTTGATAGAGGTCGAGCTGGACATCATTTGGCTCTGCAGTGAGCACCACTTGTTTTATTGATCAAACGACACTATTGACAGAATCCCAAAATTCCTCACTTATTATGATACAACAAAATCATCCAACTGACATGAGCAGCACACAATTTGAAGCAGGTAGATGAGTTATTCCTCACCTTGTCTGATCGTGTAAGATGCGCAGTTTCTTTTTTAATGGTCCATCTGACAGGTTTGCTTCTTCCTGCCACTGCCAGCTCCACGTCCAGATTGAAGTTTTGTCGGTCCTTCACCTGCGTGCGATACTCTGCCACGGCCTGGAACACCATGATGGTCGCCTAGAAAGCACAGAAAAGCTTTCAAAGACAAGTTCTACACCTGTTTACCACAGTAAAATGATGAGATGTTAGTGTACCTGTGTGGTACCAGAACCGCCATAATGAGACTGTTGTCTGCCCAGCCAGTGCACTGCCTCTCCTGCTTTATCAAAGTCTTTGGCCTTCACAAGCGCCAGCACAGCATAGGCCGTCGCCTCTCGTGAGTGATAAGGCTGTCCAGTGACAGCCCAAAACCTACCGGCTGATTCAAACACAAATCAGGAATAGAAACAGGAGTGGGTTGCTGTTGCCTCTCTATTCGTTCCACTGCTGTTATTGACACCAACAGGCAGCTATCATAACACCACAAAACTTTGATAATTCTTCCATTATTTACACTTGGGTTTGGGTTAGAATTGTTCCATCTTGTATAAAGCACAACACTTTTTGATGACTTGTCACTGACCTTCTCCTTGGGTGGAATGTTTCATCAAGATGTCTATATTGAGTTTATCAGCATTGGCCAGGGCGTAGGACGTCATCGCAACAGCGTAAGGATTGGTTAGGTGTGGAAGTCGACCTTCTAAGAACTCAACAGCCCTCCTGATACTTTCATGCAGACTCTATAAAAGTGTGTGTGAGAGGTTAAACCCAAGAGAAAAAGAAAAAAAAAAAATAAATCATCTGTTAATTTGTTTGAAAAACAGTGGAAGAGATGTACTTACACCAACTACTCCAGCACAGATCTCTCCGCTCTCTTGCATGGCAATCACAACAAAGGCCGTCAGAGAGGCATCAGCATCTTTGCCTCGTACGTCACCCTGGAATAAAACAAACAACATCACAAAAATTAAAGAGAAGTTTACACAACATTTTCAACTAAAAACCGGAAAACATTTTATGCATTTTGGCCGTTCATTTAAACGGCAATGACGTTTTGGGGGACTGAAAACACAATTTTTGAAAACAGGTTTCAAAGTGCAAGTTTTTGAAAACAATGCCATCTCTCTGCAATTGAATTTGTGAAAATGTTTGACGTCATGCGCATGTGTATTACAGGTTCAGTCTATAAGTGCGTAGTGTTTCTTTACAAAGTGACATCGCCAACTACTGGCCTGGCAGCAGAATACAGCTCTTTTAGTCGTTTTCACACATCCGTGTGAACAGGGATCATTTTGACAACATTGTCATTGGTAAGCAAAAAAAAAAAAAAAAAAAAAAAAACAATGCAAAGGAAATACTTTTCCCTTAGGGACCTCACCTGCCTGTAGCTTTCTAGTAATCCTAAAGACATTGATTAGCTTGTTCAGCTTGTGTGTTTTAAACTAAAAGTGGATCTCGAGGGCCAGAGTTGCCCACCTCTGCCGTAGGGGCTCCATTTATTACAGATTGTGCAAGCAGTATGTAAACGTATTAATTGCATTTTACATATTAATTGTAGTTAAGTTAATAAGTCATAGTTAGGGTTGGGTATCATTTGAAATTTAGCGATTCCAAATCTGATTCTGCTTATTGTTTCCGATTCTTAACGATTCCCAGTTTCAATCCCAATATGGTTAAAAAAAGTCAAAAATTTAGATATCAAACATAATTATTCTGTCTTTTTGCAAAACATTCTGTTGCAGCAGAATACCATGAACAAAAATCAGCAACCTAAAGAACAACTAACTAATAAACTAGACTAAAATATAAATTTCAAACTTTAGTAAAGACAAGTATACAGTCAGTGATACAATAAGAACAAATAAATAATTTACAATGGCACAAATAAATACAGTTGAACAAAGTTCAGAAATTGAAATCGAATGTAAAATAACATTGCATAGATTTCTTTTTATAAATAAAATACAGATTAATCCACTGATTGGTGCTGTCCAAACAGTTCAACTTTACTGCAAAATAAAGCACTGCACTTTTTTTCTAGTAATGCACTTATTTAAAGTAAATAAAACATCTCGGTTACGTATGTAACCCTCGTTCCCTGAAGGAGGGAACCGAGATGTACGTCGGAACTGACAGACGAATTGGGAATAGCTTTGAGAGACCAATCTACTTCGAGTGTAAGAAAACACAACACTTCTAGTTGAGTGTGCTCGCAACCCGAACGGGCAAGGCATGTCTTTGGATTGGTATGCCAAGACAATAGCATCCACTGTGGGCTAACCTCTGCTTGGAGACAGCCTTTTCCTTCTGCTGGCCTCCGTAAGAGCTGATCTGAGGTCCTGAAGCTTTGCGTTCTGTCCACGTACAGCCACAGAGCGCGGACGGGAGAGAGAAAAGCCAGGGATGGGTCTGCCTTCTCCGAGGGCAGCGCTTGCAGGTTCACTACCTAGTCCCTGAAGGGGGTGGTAGGAACCTTGGGCACATATCCAGGCCGGGGTCTCAGGACAACGTAAGAGTTGCCCGGCCCGAATTCTAGGCACGATTCGTCAACCGAAAATGCTTGCAGGTCCCTTACCCTCTTCACGGAAGCCAATGCAGTCAGGAGAACTGTCTTTTCAACTCAGCTGACTGCAAAGGCGGGGGAAATGCATACTTGCGAAGGTCCTGGGGCCAGCTGTGCGCCAGTGCATCCCTGCTGAGGGTGCCCTCGGTCAGGGAATAAAACAACTGCCAATGGGTCGAGTCTGGAGAGGCTAACAGGTCTACCTGTGTGGCTCCGAAGAGGTCCCAAATCAGCTGGATCACCTGGGGATGGAGTTGCCACTCCCCCAAAAGCTCGTCGGCTGCACGATTGAGCACGCCAGGGATGTGAATGGCCTGAAGTGACCTCAGATGCTTCTGACTCCAGAGGAGGAGATGGCGGGCAAGTTGCCACATGCGGCAGGAGCGTAGACCACCCTGGTGGTTGATGTATGCAACGGTCACAGTATTGTCCGTATGGACCAGCACATGCTTACCATGTAGCAGCCCCTTGAGGCGGCCCAGCGCAGACGTACTGCTTGCAACTCGAGGCAGCTGATGTGCCAATGCAGGTGAGGCCCCGTCCACAGACCCGACACTGCATGGCCATTGTACGTGGCCCCCCAACCCATGGCAGAGGCATCCGTGAATACCACAGCATGCCTGGACACTTGTTCTAGGGGGACTACATCCCGTAGAAACGAAGGGTCTGACCACGGGCTGAAGGTTTGGTGACAGTACGGGGTGATGGACACCCGATGCGTGCCGCTCTGCCACGGCCATCTTGGGACTCGGCCGTGAAGCCATTGGTGAAGCGGCCTCATATGAAGCAACTCGAGCGGCGTTACTACAGTTGAGGATGCCATATGCCCCAGGAGCGTCTGAAAAAGTTTCAGTGGGGCCGCTGTCCTGCCTCTGAACGAATTCAAGGAGTTCAACACTGACTGGACGCGATCTTCTGTGAGTCGCGCTGTCCGGTTGACCGAGTCCAACTCCATACCAAGAAAAGAGATCCTCTGCACAGGGGGAAGGTTGCTCTTTTCCCAGTTGGGCAGCAGTGTGTGGTTCGAGAATGCCACCAAGCCTTCTCACACACCCTCTGCCCCACCCTGCGCAGCACACTCAGACTCCACTTCGTGCTGCCTCAGTGCCTCATTTTCGAGTGCATCCGTGCTGAATCCAAAATCCCCCCCCCCATACCCTGCTCTTTCCACTATACCAATGTCCTCCACTATACTCAGCTCTTCTCCTCTCCTCCTTTCTCCTCTCCTCATATGATCTCCCTCTATATGTTCCACTCTTCCTTTCCTTCTCATTACACCCCTTCCTCTACCCACACCACCACCTTTATGCTTACACCTCTTTATTTTCCCTTTCTTATTCTTGTTCTTTTCTTGCTCTATTTATACTTTCCCTTTCATACTTTCCCTGTTACATTATGCAATTGTGATAAATGTGTAAACAGATAGGAAAACTGGATTTCTTGTGTTGCGTCTATTATTAACCAAACAGTTATAATTTTGGGGCCAATTGAAAACATACCAAGTCAAGTCAAGTCAAGTTTGGAGAAATGTGTCAAATCAATTTACAGAAAAACTGTAAATTGCGCACACAAGAGCCGATAAGCGGAATCGAAATTTTCATTTGATCACAAGTATCCGATTCCTCGATTTTCAATTCCCAGCCCTAGTCATAGTGCTGTTCAACTTACCACCATCTCTCCATGAATTACAGCTGTATCCTCTTTAAAGGAGCCATCTGGCAGTTGTTTGTTGAGAACCAGCCACTTGAGGGCGCTGCAGATCACATTTTCCTCTATAATAACAAGGTTACTGGCCATGGCGAAGACTTTGGCCACATACGCTGTCAGCCTTTAATAGACAGAAACAAATGCAAATTGGTAGCAAATAATAATTTGTTACTAATAATCATAAAAACATAAAATAAAAAATATGACAGGAGAAACTGGACATGAAAATAAATAAAAACAAATTAAATTCATTGAAATGAAAATACCATGTGCTGCTTGGCCTGTCTATCCAGGCAGCGTAGGATCCATCTGGTTTACGGTAGCTCAGCTGCCGCTGATAACCTTAATACAAAAAAAGATAAAGAAAAAAATATTTATTTGTTTATTAATTGATTTTCCATTTTTTCTTTTATTTCAAACCATAGTCAAATTCTTTATATCTGTTTTATCCTGCTGACCTGTGCTGATATGGTTAATGGCTTCAGTACGGCGCTCCATGCCAACAGCCTCCCACTGATTGGTGCTGTCCAGATAATGAGTGGCAGTGAGAGGTAGAGTCATGTAGATCATGTTCTGCTCTCCACATCCACTGGGCTGGACAATAAGACTACCCATGAAGTCTCCACCGATGGCCTGCTCGACCGTCTGAGAGATCTCTTCACCTGGAAGATTAAAAGAGGAAATTTAGGGCTGAGATTTTTTTTCTCAGTTTTTGTTATCTTTGTTATGATGAGCTGAACTGATTGGATCATTGTGGTTTGCTATTGGTCGATCTCATATGAGTGACAGGTTGTCCTGCCCTCGTGCCAGTAAAAAAATCATCAGAGATGTCATTGCAAGAATAGAACCATTGCATTGTTTTTATTTCAGTAGTGGCCACGCCCACGCTGTGGTTCGAACTAGAGCACGGGATAGGCAGTGCTCGTCCTGAGGAGAGCTCAGACATTAGGTGACAATCAGAAAACTCACAACATGTCCTAACCAGACTCAACACATGATAAAAAGTAGGCTATCTTTTCCATGTTAATCAGAGTTTTGTCCTAATCAGCTTCTACAGGGATACACAACAGGGCAGGGATTCTAATTTTGAAAGGTTTCTACAGCTGTTGTCGCGCTGCGGTTATGCAATCAGTTTTCAGATGCGGCCTTCGAAGGATGCAGCCTCTGAATTGGGACGCAGCTCATGTGAGGGAGAGCTAGCTAAAATATATTTCTAAATATTGTATGCTACATTACTGAATAGCCTTTTTAAACTGATTATTGACCAATCAATCCTGTGAAGGGCGATAAAGAAGTGCAGCTCAATGTTAGGCAGAGCAGTGAGGGCGCGTAGAGCACGACGTCTCCATTAATACTCCATATTTTTTATAAAATATTTTTTATAAAATACTGTATTACTGAATCACCATTTTAAACTGTTGTCCAAAACAAATGATTGAAGTCATATTTCAAGATCGACGCATATCAATCGGCAGGACTTAATAAACACAAATAGAAAATGAAGAAACCGTTACACCGAATTAAAAAATTTTAATCAGAGGTTGCACCCTCTGTCACTAGCCAAATGTAAAATGTTTTTAATCATTTTCAAATGACTAATCTGTAAGACTTGATTTTCCTGCTAAGACAAAACTGAGATCAAGTGCCCTGCAATAAAGCAATAAAACTCATCTGGCGAGAAGATCTCAAAGAAATAGCATAGGACAACACCTTGCCCTCACAACATCTACAGGATGCAACCCCCCCCCCCACACACACACCCTCCTTCCCTTCCCCCTAACTCAAGTCGCTGAAAGTTCTTCAAGATGTATAATGTAACTTGTGTATCTATTGTTTTTCCCCTTTCATGTTTGGTATCATTTTAAACGTCTCAGTGCGATTGGTAAAATGGTCTCAGTTTCACAGCAGTCACTTATGTTATGAGGAAGATTGAAAACTAAGGAGAATTCTGTCCTCCTTTTGTCTCTTCAAGAGATCTGATAACCCACTCCTCTTCCCCCAAAACAGGTGTTGGTGTAGTAAATATTTACAATCCTTTTGTTCTGGTCTGGGTATATAAGGTAAAGTGCAAAGCAGTCATGTAGGATCTTCTGTAGCCAGAAAACCCCATGCAGAGATGGTTGAATGTCTGAAGACACTCACACATCACTGTGTATATGCATTTCTTTGAGTAATTTATGTTATGCAATTATTATTTCTGAATTGGCTTCTAATTGTCCAACTATGTAATTGGCATGATACATTTTTACTTGACAAATAAATATTATTTTTGGTTTATTCTGCATTATTCTTAATTCATTATTTCTAGTAGATTAAAGCGAAGGTATTACCGCAAATCTGTGTTCAGGATTGATCATACAGAAGGTTTAATAGATGGAGCATAGGGCACGTCAATTAAGTCCATTTCGATTTCTGACTATTGCTGCCTTAAATAAGTTGCAGTTTTCGTAAATATATAAAAACTATGCTTTTTGTTACGAGTAAGCAGAGCGCGACCGACTTAAAGGTAGATATTTACCCTGCATCCAATGTTTAAGGTCAGAACTGACGAGTTTGTGTCCGAGAAAGCACTCAATCGGCCGAAGTGACTTTTCTAAAGTGATACCGGGACCGCAGTGAACGAATAATTGAAAGTAAAAGATAATCAGAATAATCAAATATCTAAATTAATGCATAACCAATGATTAACTTCTAATTGGAAACACGACTTAAGAGTAAAAATCATTTGAAATTGGAGTCAGATTAAACGAGTGAAATTAAGTGAACTTCACAGAGGCGCTGAAAAGACATATACGCGTTAACCTTCGCCCAGGCCGTCGGATTCCGTTTTTGGGCCGATGGGGGGTTCCTTACAAATGTAAAACCCTACTTTAAAACCAAGTCCCACAGTGAAATGTGCTAATGGGGATCAGAAGTCAAGGAGCCAAAGTTTTTAGCAATCTGCAAAATTGATAGAAAGCAGCTTGAATTAAGCTAATAAATGATTTTTTGCTTATTTTCTTTGAATTTCCTTATAGCTTGGAGGCTGAAGATGTTGTTTTGTGGAGACGCATTTATGTAAGTGGAAAAATGCAAACTCATTTGGATGAGGCACATGCAGTGACCGAGTGACAAAAGCTTGATTACAATTATTACAAACCAGCCTCAGCATGACGTACTGCGATAGAATCTTCATACAATAAGTAATACAAAATTTGTTGTGGACATTGAGGAATACACAGATCTACCCAAATGATTGTGGATACAAGGCTTCAACTCTAGTTGAAACAACTTTTAAGAAATAATCATTAAACATTCATGAAAATGTATTTTTCCTTACCAGTAATTTTGATGAATGTGTTAGCAGGTGTGTCTGGAACCCGATCAGCTGGTATTTCAGCTTTAACAACTATAGGTTTTTCCCCTGTTTCATTTGGGATGAGAAACAGAGAAGAACGAGAAGATGAAGGAAGAGTCATGAGTCATATGCTGATCAGATTTTCACACTTCTGCTGAGTATTGAGCAAGAAGAAGAGCAGGTGATTGTGATCTCGATTGGCTGGAACTATAATGATATTCGTAGATGTTTTTGTCTTGACTATATAGAAGTAAACTGACATTAATTGAATGATTTTATGATGAAGTATAAAGTTTCCATGATTCACAGTAAATCTCACCATTCTTAACAGGATTGAGCTCCACGTTTTGGGTATGTAATGGAACCAGCACACCCTCCGACTGAGAGAGAGAAAGAGAGAGAGTAAGTTAACTGCCCGTAGTGCTCTAGTTTATCTATTCAAAATATGACAATCACCTATTGATCATTATTTGTAACAAATGACCAAATGAAACGAAACAGAATTCCCATCAGACGTACCACCACCTTCAGGCTCTTTCTCACTCCATCAGTGTGGACAGAATCATATGCTGCAGCTTTCACCTCAATCATGTGATTTCCCAGTGTCATGGGAATAATCACATATGAAACCGCTATGCTGGAGCCTTTGTCAACGTTTACTATTGTTCTGTGTTTGCCTTTCTTACTGGCAAAACTGCAAACATCTTCTGTCTCCATAAACTCCACTCGCACCTGGAGAAAACAGGAGACTGAGACACAAATCGCTTCAATATCTAGAGGAAACTTCCTCCAAAGTTAATCAAATATGAAAAGTGTAATGAAGGACATTTCTGTTTTAGCAATGATTAGTATCCTACACTTTTTTCAGTTTGAGTCACAAGCAGCTTAAAAAATGAAATGACTCTCAAAACCCATGTATGCGGTCATTAGTAAATTATGTGACTCAAGCCGAAATGGTTATTACGATGCACAATGTTTTAACATATACCATAAATCTGACTGTATTTTTAATATCAAATCGGATCTACCTTCTGCTTCTTTGGTGTATAGTTGTGAATAATGGCCTTGATTTCCAGTTGTTCACCGCGCACAGCTGAATAAGGCATCTTGAGGTCAATGAAAAGTTGTTTAAAAACGACAATCTCCTCAGGTTCTGCCACACAGATGCCTTTGAGGAGGAACACAGACACACAGAAGGTTTTAAAGCAACAGCTCCAGGGTGATAATGATGGTGATGTTTTTTAGACCATGTATTCTGCATTTGCAGCTTCTTGGTAACTCCTTACCAAGTGTTGGTGACAGACTGACAGCCAAGATCTGCCATGTAGTAATAGAGTCTTTCAGGTAGAGCACTTTATCTGTGACTGGTGCTGGACTGGAATATGAGAAAATTACATTTAAAATGACAAATTTTGAAGTACTCTTCTAATGGTTGTTTACCATCTAAATCCGTATCAGGCTAAAAAGCTTCATGAGCCGGGCAACCTAAAAGCATTACTGTATGTCTTACCAGGAGGACAAGATTCAGGTGTTTTCTAAATAAAGGAAGCACATTAAATACCATTGTCTTTAAAAAAAAAAATTGTATTCTGCACTCATTTTCATTATTTTCTCTCTAAACTCTAAACTCCTCTCTGGTCTAGAAGTTCCCATTACTGGTTTTCTATTAACATTTATGAACGACACTAGTGGATGTAATTTCATGTTGTTGACTTTGAACCAGTTTCCTTGCAGCTAAAACTAAACCTTCTAGTGGGGATCAGTGCATAAAATGCAGAATATTAAGAATAATTGAGAAACAATGTATGTTCTTTGTTTTGTGAATGAGGCTTAATTTACAGCTTTTGTCTAAAAGTCTCTTACAATACTCACCAATTCTCGCATAGATCAATCTCTTCCCAAAGCCAACTCTCAGGGAACTGTGTACGTGAAACAATCTCATCCGAGTCTGTGTAATAGTCATCATCATCATCACCTGTTGTAATAGATAAAAACAATAACACATCAGATAATGACAATCAAATAAATTTCATTAATATTAACTAAAAGCGACGCCAGTTTACACATTCTTCATAAGTTGAATATGGAAAGTGGTCTGGCTTTATGATGGATGGATATGAATTGAGGCACTTTCTTCAGCTCATACTCGTTGGTCTCGCTCACTGCCATTATAAAGCTCGGATGCATTAGGATATTTATTAATATATCTCTGTTTGTGTTTATCAGAAAGAAGAGTTTATCACCCAGGATGGCTTGAGGGTGAGTAGCTTGGGGTAATTTTCATTTGAAAGTGAACTAATCCTTTAAGTCTTTTCAAAACTGATAAACTTTGCACTTATTTTCCTGTTTATTACTGTGAAGCTGCTTTGAAACAGTCTTTATTATATAAAGCAGTACTGAATTGACTTAAATGTGGAAAAATGGACATGGCAGTTTTAAAAGTGCCCCTTACAGTTGAGTAAGGGGCACTTTTAATAAGGGGCACATCATGGAAACACTGTAAAACCTTCACATTTTGACACAGAGCACTGCACGAGATGCTGGAGCCATCCAGCAGCTTAAGATATTGGAACAACCTTAATCAATTAATACTTACTTCGAGCCAGAATCATCTCCTCCTCTTCTGTCTTCATGTTTTTGCGCGTTTTCATCTCAATGCAGCAGTGCAGGAAGGCCTTGGTGCACTCTGGCCCATCTACAATGTAGGTGGCTCTTCGTTCACAGGTGTAGCCGAGTTTATTATCTCTCATCCCATCAATGCAGCACTGCTTCAGTTCATCAGAGTATTTACCAGCTGAAAAGACAATGTTAGTGTAGAACAATGAGGGAAGTAGGAGAACTATTGGGGGAAAGACGAAATTCCCTAAAACATAAATCATGAACTAAACGTGAAGGATTTAGAGTCTTTAACACAGTAATAAAAAGCCCAGAAGATACTTTCTGATTTGAATGGCAAGAGTAAAATCTCACCCAGTGTACCAGTGACCTGCAGGATACTCTCAGCTCTTCGTTTTCTCTTTGCAGGGACGGGACACTCAGGCACTAGAGGACAATTCATTTGAATGAATTAGTTTATTGTAAAAATGATGTTAAAGAACCCAAGAGCAGCAAGAATTATTTATTAAATCTAATCAAGTATGGATATTCCAAAAAAACAGGGAACCAAGACACAAGGAATCAAACAACTCAAGAGGAAATTCATAGTACAACATTCAAGATCAGACCAACGACAGGAACCCTCATGAATCTGTTTGTTCAGTAAATTAAACTGTAGAATAAGAAATGAAAAAAAAAAAATACTTGTTCTGGTGTTTGTTCCTCCTGCGGTGCTGGACTCAAACATCAGACCTGCATCACTGAAAACCCCCATACTGTCCCTTCCACCTCCTGCCGTACAGCCGGTGTCATGTTGCTCTATTCTGTCCCAGATCTAGAGGCGCAAAAAGAAACTAGTAACATGCATTTTAAATCAGAGCTGATTGTGCCATTATGTCTGAGGAACATACTTCACCTGAGTCTGAGTGAGTCTGTTCTTGTTAAGGACATGCACAGCCTTGTCAACCACCACCAGCCCAACTCTAGCTCCAGGATCTCCAGTTATCTGCAGCTTGACCTCATCTCCTGTGCCATAGGTATTCATCTTGTCCTTCACCTTAAGCTTGAGCTGTTAAAAATGAAAGACACTGAATCAGACCTAGTTGATTTGCACGTCAACCATTTCTTGTGATAGTTGACCCACCGTTCCCATGCACGTGTCCTTCACGTCGACCCAGACTGAATCAGACACCACCTCAGACGAGCCCACATGGTAATAAGCCACGAAGCGGAAAGACGGCACCATGTCTTTGGTTACAGGTAGAGACAGAGTCACCAGAGATTGTCCTCTCCTCTTAAACCTGTCTGCTTGAACGATCTGACCTTTACTCAAGATCTGAAAATGAGACAAGTAAAAAAGACAAGCACTTTGTACGGCTTCAAACACAAGCTGTTGTAGAAAATGAATACTGATGTAACTGATGCATTGGTGGTACAAATTAATAACAAATAACCATAATCTTTACCATGTATGTATAATCTTGATCTGTAACTCCTGGACTTTGTCCAGTGTTCAGATTGACTTTCATTTGATCACCGATCTCAAGCTCTGCTGCATCAATGCCGATGTGCAAGTAATTCTTGGAGTTGCCTTTGGGAACGTAGGCCAGAGCTGTCATCTTCTTCACTGCCTGCTGTCCATCGCTTAATTCTGGATCTTTGGTTTTAGCCTGAAATAAATAAATAAATATTCCTGCTGATTCACACCAACTACAAATAACTGTAAACAAATGCATTCTATGTCTTACAGTGATATCCAGACTGGAAGATCCTCCTAGAGTGTTGACGGTTACTTTTGCAATGCCATTGGCTGTTGTATGACCTTTGACTATTCCAGGATTGACCTCCACTTCCACATTTTCAGCAGGGGTCTGGTCAGGATTTGTTATGTAGACCTTACATAGAAAAAAAAACAAAAAAAAAAACAAATTAGCCATCATCATGTCTGTTAATATATTTCTTAAAATTGTTCCTCAGTTCCTATAACCCTTTAGGTTCATAAAGTCAATGTTTTTTTTACCGATATATCGAAGGGCATTCCAGGTTTGAAGAATTGTGGTGTTTTTTTGAAGTGGATGGTGTACGGTGACGTCACAATCTGAATGCCTCTCCTTTCTGCTTCCACCATTTCACTGCCTGAAACACAAACACACACACACACACGATCAGCCTCTCATATACACTCACATATATGCATGTAAATGTGTATATGTACAGTATCTGTTAAGTCTTACCACTCTCTGTTAAAAGACTGACTGAAACATAGATTGATTGTCCAACCAGCTGGTTAATGTTTGGAAAGGTCTTAGTGATCATCTCCCTAGTCAGTTCTGCAGTACCTTCACCTTTCATTATCTATTCATATATGAGAAAGACATTAACATCAGTCTACAAGATGCAGTAAAAAAGCTTTTTAATGTTTTATTTACGTCATCCTCTAGGTGAAGAGAAATTAGATTGATCCCAACTTGTAAACTGTTTAATTTCTCTCACCTGAACTCTTTGAAGAGATGCAGGAATACTTATTTTCTTCTCACCATCCATCACACCAAACATCACAAATGCATTTCCTTCTACCTTCTGTCCAAACAGGTACCTATAAAAGCACATACAATTTCTGCTGTAAAAACTGAATGGTGACGACGATTGTGCTTGATCCAACACAGGTTATGCATTCTGGATAATATATTACTATATACTATAGCACTATATAAGTGTATTTAATTATTAAGATTAAACAAGATTAATAAATACTGTAAAAATATTTTTTTTTTGTATACCTAATGTAATAATTATCTGAAAAGTCACCCCATATTTTATTGTGCAGATCTACTGGGATATGACTGACACAACTGACACAATAATAATACTACCAGTAAAATAGAGAATAACCACAATTTGAGAAAAAAAAAAAAAAAAAAAAAAACATGCCTTTTGAGACTAAGATAAATGTTTTAGTTACTTTGTATACTTTGTTTTAGTTACTTTAGTATACTACCTCAAACAGGACCAAGTTTTGGTTGCTCATTGTACATTATTTCAGTTGATATACAAATCTATTTTAAATCAGTGTGTTTGCACATAATAGATTTATTTTCAAAACAGTGAAGCAGAACATATGTTGTCTTACTTGGCTTCAATGTCAACTGTCAGACTCCGTTCATCCACATGGTAGAATGAGCTACTGGGTTTTAATTTCACTTCAAATGTTGGAAGCACTAAAACCAACAGACACAAATATATAAATACATTATTTTAGTTGTCACATTTTTACACAACATTCAGTTTTCTGATACACAACTTACTGTCAAGTCTTGTTTTGGTTCATGTTTCATTGCTATGTTTGTTATGTTTGCCATGTGCTTCCTGTTGTCATGTGACTTCCTTGCTCCTCATGTGATCTTGCCATGTGCTCCCCTTGTGAATGTGTCATGTTGTCATTGGTTGATTTAGTCATGTGGATTATCAGTTCTGTTTTGTGATTGGGTCACAGTCTTGATTGTTCACAGGTGTTCCTGGTTTGTCATTAGTCTTTGTATATAGATAGCCCTCATGTTTCATTGTTCTCTTGTCTAGCTTTGTAGCCTGCTTGGTGAGTGCTATGTTCAAGTTTCAAGTCGTCAAGTCAAGTCAAGCCAAGCCAAGCCAAATCTTTGTTTGTTTGGTATTTTGTTTATGTTTGGATTCATGTCTGTAATGTAAATAAACTGAACTTGGGTTCTTCAAGTTTACCACCAGTGGGACTTTGTTACAGAAAGCTAGACCATAAAAAATTAACCCAGCAGTTTGTCTACTGTGACTACGCCAGAGGAATCGTCCCCTGCAGGATTATGTTCAGGACTTTTGTGAACAGTCTCACTTGGTGGACTTTAATGATATAGCCCTCAAGGGTATTTTTTGTAATGGACTTGAGGACAGTTGGAATTATCTAATGCCTGGGAGCATGGTGCTCAATACTCTAGCTCAATACTTCGACCATGCCCTTCTGCTAAGTGGTTCCCTATTTGTTATTGGATCTGTAGACAAGGGGCCCCGCAATCCTACAGTGCCCACCACACCAGAGTGTTTACACAACCCCACTGTCATGTCAGGATTTGTTCACGTCATGCCTGCCAAGCCAGGTCCTGTTCATGTCATGTTTGCCATGCCAGGGCCAGTTCACGCCATGCCTGCCACACCAGAGCCTGTTCACATCATGCCTGCTAAGCCAGAGACTGTTCACGTCATGTCTACCAAGCCTGAGTCTCTTCACGTCATGCCTGCCAAGCCTGAGCCTGTTCAATTCATGCTTGCTAAGCCAGAGACTGTTCACGTCATGTCTGCCAAACCTGAGATTGTTCAAGTCATGCCTGCTAAGCCAGAGGCTGTTCATGTCATGCCTGCCAAGTCTGAGCCTGTTCACGTCGTGCCTGCCACGCCTGAGCCCTCAGCCAGGATGGCTGCCACGCCAGAGCCCTCAGCCAAGGCACCAAGTGGCTGCGGAGCTTGGTCCACCACTGCATAACGGCCCAGGTCCTCCATTACACCAGGACCCTCTGCTCCATGGCCTAGGTCCGCCAGTGCACCAGGACCCTCTGCTCCACGGCCCAGGTCTGCCAGTGCACCCGGACCCTCTGCTCCACGAACCTGGTCCGCCTCTGCTCCTTGACCCAGGCCTGCCATTGCCATGCTGTGGTCCAGCTCTGTCCCCCTGTCATTAGTCCTTGTATATAGATAGCCCTCATGTTTCATTGTTCTCTTGTCTAGCTGTTTTTGTGTATCCTGCTGTTCAGTTAGTTTACGTCAAGTCAAGCAACGCCTTTGTTTTTGTATTTTGTTTATGTTTTGGATTATAATAAACTGCACTTGGGTTCTCACTATGCTCTCCTCCAGTGGACTATGTTACACTTACCATATTCTTTGACCTCAAACTCAGCAGTAAACTGCTTCTGAGGAGTGTTTGCGAACCGTGTGACCACCTTCCAGATCCCAAGACTGAAAAACACAAAACACATCCAGGAACATACACGTCTGAATTCATGACATCAAAACAGATGACAATAGACCATGAACATGGTTTTGTTGCTGTTTATTGATAAATTAGTAGGTAATGTCCTTAAGTACACACCATAGAGCAGGGTTCCTCAATTAGTTTTTACCAAGGGCCAAATTCTTTCAAAATTACATAGCCAAGGGCCACGAACCTCAATGTTATGAAATGCCATTTGATGTTATCAGTTTTACAGTCACGATCTGTCTGCATAAACAACACATTGGCTTTATGTTGTGGTGGTCAGGCAAGATAAAACAAAATTGTACAGTCCATCCACTTTTAAATTGTCTATTTTTAGTGTCTACTTTTATTTTCTTCATACTTGCAATGCTTTTGCTGTCAGACTAAAGGCCCATTCAAACCAACAACAAAAACTATTAGGATAAGTACAAAGGAGATGTGGCAGGCATCCCAGAAGCATGACAATGAGATGCAGTGTCTCGTTCCCCTTCCTAGGAAACCTTGGTTACATTTGTAACCCGAGACATTCCCTTTTGAAATGAAAACTCATACTGCATCTGAACAAGACGCTATGAATAACAAATACCCACTCTGCCATGCTGAGTGGAATGCATGCCCTATCAGCTGTGACTAAACACTCAAAAAGCTGACTCTCCTGACCTCACTGTCAGAGTCATATTTCCAAAAGGTACATACCAGCAAGCTGTCAGTGACACTATCCCCTAAGGCCACTACCCAAGCTTCATACCCTAAACGAGGAAAGTCCCCAAGTGGTAGGGCTTGGCCCAAGGGCAGAGCTCAAATGTTTGGAATCATTTACCTAATGAAAAAATTCCTTTAAAGGAATATGGCCAGGCACAAACGAAACCATGGCCTGTCACTTAAGGGGGACATAAGAGCATCGACCCCAAGAATCACCAGGGAGGCTGACTTCCGTTATCCTAGCAGAAGAAGCCAACAACCTGTCTGCCTAAGAAGAATCTCTAGATTCAGCACTTTCACAGAGGCCTCCGATGAGAAGATACTGCAACAGACAATAACCACTTCATACCGAATTCCAGAGATGGAAGTCCAAGAAAGCAGAGACTCAGCATATCGACCTTCCAAATGTGGGGAGTAACTCAGCCCAAAAAAGGGTTCTCCAGGACCTGCAGAGCACTAAACGTAGCTCTGGGGGAGCGGAGTACTCTGCATAATGACTCACTGTAGTAAGTTTATCAAGGAGGCCCACAGAGCATCCTTCAACTTGATACTAAAGTGTGGTTCATACTGGAGGCCTACCATTACCTAGCCCTGGGGAGCGAAGCATTCAGCACACCGGCCCCTTTCAAATAAAGGGGAGTATTACAGAGGCTGGAGCACAAAGACACCTTGTCCAGGAGGCTTAAAGCCAATCACTTGATAATACTGCTGTAAGGAATCTATGGAGCAAGGCATTCTGCATACTGACCCTCTAAAACAACGCGATTAGTGTTGTCACGGTACCAAAATTACAGTTGTCGGTACCAATACCATAAAAATTTTACAGTTCTTGGTACCAATTTCGGTACCACAGCAAAATCTGTTGGAACTATTTTACTATTTTATATAGCCTATTTTAAAAACATATTAAATATGATTTGGAGCATGTGTGTATGTTTGTGTGTGTATATATATAGGCTACCTCAATTGAATAAATTTTGAAATATAAAAAAAATAAATCAATGCTCAAACATCCATTTTGTACTGTTGAAAAAAAACAGCATATGCTGGTTAAGGTAGGTTTTGAAGCTGGTATGCTGGTTTGAGCTGGTTTATGCTGGTCAAGTGCTGGTCCTATGCAGGTCCAAGCTGGTCCTATGCTGGTGCTGGTCCTATGCTGGTCCTAAGCTGGTCCTAGACCAGTGAATTTTGCTAAATATGCACTATATTACATAATTATATATTTTTTTACTGTTCAGTATGTAATGTATGTTTGAATAAATCTGTCAAGTTGTTATGAAAGCCCATATTTAAATGTTTATTTTCAAAAAACAAATTAGAGTAGAAACATAATTATGTAATTATTATAACGTTATTATAAAAACTTCCTTGTGTGTAAATTATTAATTTATCAGTTAATTTTAACCTTCGATATTAGTAATGTAGCACCAACTGACTCCCTGTATAGTTTACAGCAAAAGCTGAGAGATTTTTTTTTTCGTGAGAAAATTTGCCATGTACTGTACCTGATATTCATCCAAATTAATCAAATCGAATCTCGAATTAAAATTTGTCACCAGGCGCAACCGTTGTCAGCTTTCTACACTGGAGGCATCAAAACAAACTAGTAGCACAAACATGTTGAGTACATCAGAAATAGAACGGGGTATTTGTTTACTCTTGGCGACTCGTCACATCACGCTGTGCCACATCCAATGTAGAGAGCATCACTGATTTTAGTTTGTTATATTTGCTTTTGACCCATCGTGTAGTGCCATTCGCAGCCGGTGTAGACATGGTACAAGTTGGTTTTGATGCTGCTTAAGAATTATCAGTGATTTCGCAACAGAAACATGATTATAGTAATGTTACATAGACAGAAACATTTGACTTCAGCACAGGCCCTCGGACCAAACATTTGTCTCTCGTGGGTCGCCTATTGAGGAACCCTACCATAGACAGATAAAAATGTTTGATCTGTACACTCAGGTTTATTACACCTATCAATGTTTTACATACCTGGAAACCTCAGGAATGGCATATTTTCCGGACTTCATCCCTTTCACTGGATAAATCTTTTCTGATGAAACTGTGATGCCTTGTGGATTCTTAAGAAACACATAAATCAGTGTTACCAATGTGTCTACTGAGATCAGTGCAATGATGCTCATTATAGCAGTCACAAATGAATGAATGAATGAATGAATGGAAGGATGGATGGATGGATGGATGGATGGATGGGAATGGAATGGATGAATGTGTATGTGTGCGTGTGCACTTTTATAAATGTGTACCATGATTTCCACCGTGACTCCAGACTGACTGAGGGGTTTCAGGTTGGGCGTCAGAGAGAAAATCCTGTACTGAACTGCAAAAAAAGTCAAAGCAAAAACTGAAATACTTTGTTTGAAAGTTTTAACTGATTGTTTTATTTATACATATTTGAGACACTTGCCATTCAATGTGTTAAAAAAATGACACCATAAACAACTTTTTTACTAAGCGTTACTAGCATTTTACTATAGCTATGATAGCAACAAAATCCAATTGGCTTGTAACGGCTTTACGACGGCATGGCTTATATTCAAGCATATACACATGCTTTTTTAATTTAGCTTGAGATGTCTTGAGGCAAAATGCAATTTTTATTATTATGCAATTATCACTTGTCTGTAGTTGTACAAATAAAAAAATAAAAAATAAAAAAACTTCCAAAAATCAAAAGCGCCACCGGGTTGGCGGTGCCACCGGGCTTGGGCCCTTCATCGCTGCTTGCAGCTATATTTTAGCTTGAGATGGCTTGAGACAAAATGCAATTTATTATCACTTGATAGAACTTCAGACAAGTGATAATAATAATAATAAACTTCCAAAAAGCAAATGCAGCCATTTCGTGGAACGAATCAGAGGCCATTCACACTCCATCTGTCCTATATTTAATTGCTAGTATATGTTCAAAAGTACAGAATATTTATGATGTCATGCTGATGTAACATTTAAATTTCACTTTGTGGTTTAATGAGCTCTATATTTGCTATGTTTTCACTGAATCATACCTGTGCTAGCAGGCGTGTAGATGGGCTTGTCTGTCTGTACAAATATATATCCAGACTGGAATGAGAGCATGACCACCTTCTCCAGAATTTTGGATGGAAATTGAGCTTGTAGATACACATACTGCTTCTCCAGAGGATCATCAGAGAAGAAGTTCTTATCATCTGCAATCTAAAGAACAGAAAATGAATTAGTCCTTTGCAAATTTGGAAGAAAAAAAAAAGAAAAGAAAAAGAATTTTAACATTTACAAACTAAATTGTACAAGTTTAGATGATAAAACTGCACAGATGAGCTCACACAAGCAAAAAAAAAAAAAAAAAATTGATATGGCATCACCTTTATATCTGTAAGTATCTGGTAATTGTTGTCTGCCGTCAGTGTCACTGATTTGGACAGTATCTCCTTGTCTTTCTTTGGGTGGTTCTTCACTATGATCTTTACATCAAAAGCTCCTCCAGAGTAATCCTGAGCCTCCACAAACACGTTCTCTGAGGAACCCACTCTCAGCAAATTAGGAGCTGACAGAACAAACCTGAGGAGATCAAATTAGATCAAAAACAGGTCTATAAGAAACTCTATGAGCTAACAGTGTGTTTAATACTCACAGCGGGTCACACAGTGTGAGGAGGGGTGAGGAGAGAAGAACAACAGTCAGCCACAGCAGCTTCACGTCCATCCTGTCTGTCTGTGTGTCTCTTCCTGTGAGCGTCTGTGAACCTGCAGCAGCTCAGATTTATACCCGCCTCCGTGACCCTCAGAGTCCAAACTGCTCTCTCTCTCTCTGGCACCCCATGGTGATTAGGCAACACATTTGGGAAGGGGAGGATCTTGGAAAGTTTTTTTTGCAGGATTTGCAAAATTACAAAAGAAGCTCCAATAATTGCACTTAAAAAGTTGTTTATTAGTAACATTAGTAAAAATTGTGTGCCTCAATATCATGTGCATTTGTCACCTACCATTATTTATTTTTTTAAACATGTTCATATGCATCCCCTGCAAACTCAAAGCAAAGAAACTATGTACCCAGACTAATATGGTTGCAATTCATGAACCCTCTAACTATAGACATAATTGTCTCCCTTAAAAAAGATACTTGATAGATTACATTCCAAAAGTCCCAAATAAAAATATTTATTAGGCAAAGTGTCAACTATATGACATTATGTGTTCATGTGTCTGAAAATGCACTTTACTCATGGAACTACTGTGAAAAAAAGCCTGTGCTGTTTCCTTCCTGCATAGAAAGCTGTAGAAACAGAGCTGTGGTGAAACTGTTGTGGAACTGAGTGAAGTTTTGTGCATCAGACAGGAGACTTATAAAGAGTTTGAAGATTTTTCAGCAGTACATTTCAGATTTCCCGTAAATCATTGTGCTTGTCGTGTAAATACAACCTTTGGTAAATTGGCAGCTGCTCTATTGATCTTTTGTGGTCAAGAGAACTATTGAACTGTTTACTTTAACGCAAATGTGCCAAAGATGTAAGATGCACTGGAATGAGGTTTGTTGATGAATATGTTTTGCTCAACATTTAACTTTTGTAACACTGGCAGGAACAAAACAGATGGCAGGTGTAGAACGGATGTGCAGGGTTTATTATAACAAACAAACAAAACATAAAGAACTAAGGAACACAAAGAGCTAGAGGAGATACAGGACAAAAGAATGCAGTCCATTTAAATGTTACAACAAACAATGACTTACAAAGTAACGCACAAGGCAAGGGCTATTTATACACAAGATAACAAGGGACAGGTGAAGGTGATTAAATGCTATGGCAACAAACGAGGTTAACTATAGAAACTGATAAGGCAGGCAATGAAACAAAGGAAACAGGAACTAAACACAGGAAGTCAGAATACAGGAACAATGCGAACAAACCTATTCAGTACTTCAAAATAAGAGTCCACAACACAAGACCGTAATCATGACAACTTTACATTAACTAGCAACATTATCTTTCCCCAAAAATTCATACACCTATATTCTTTGTATTTCTACATGAAAATAAATGTTAATGATATTTTCGAATGTGTCTGGTTTCTCTAGGGAGTAAAATAGAAGTTGAGGTGTTGTAACGCTATTAGACCCTAGTAGCTCATTTCTGTTATCACCAGTTAAAAATGGGCTACAGTACATGACCACAAAGCTCTAAAAGTCACAAGACTGTGTATAAAAATAAAGGATTTACAGAACACTTCTGAAGAATGAAAGTAAAATTTCTCATCTGTTATATGTTCATGAGGGTTAAATGACTAAAAAATTTTCATCTAAATCAGTATCTTATTTAATTTGATATTTTCTATCTTCTAACCCAAACCTTACCCCTGAACCAACCCTTGTTGAAACCTGAACACCTGATTAGATTTAAAGAGAAACATTATATGGATCTTTTTACACAGTGAGGACATTTTATGTGTCAATTTTCATGATATTTCACTATTATTAGTGACCTGGTGCTCACAGGTACAGTCAAACCTGTACACACAAACACTCTGTTAGGATAATGTAAATTTAACCATCATTATCGCAAAATAAACAAAAAGGTAAATAAAAATAAATAGGTTCAGGGTTTGTATCGTCCTTAAGAAATGTAAAAAATCTTGTAATGATAATAAAAATATTGCCATTAATTTTATATTAGCCTAATTTTTTATCCCTTGGATTAGTTTAATGATTCCGCTAAGAATAAAATAAACATAGAAATAATCGACATAACAAATAGATGAACACTGCAACTGCAAGAAATTAATTTATAGGCCGTATTATTATTATTATTAATCTGCAATCTAAGTAGGTCCATGTCTTTCTAAATTTTGAGTTCTCTCTCATCGAGCTTGTGTCCCTTACCAGATCGTTGTTCTTCCAACACTCTCAGAAAAAAAGGCACAGAAGCTGTCACTACGCTTTCAAAAGGTACACCTTTGTGCCTAAGGAGTGTATATTAGTGCTTTGAACGTACATACTGGTACCAAAAGTGCATATTAGTACCTTAACGGTACATATTAGAACCTTTTTAAAGGGTATAGGGTACAACAGGGCAAAAGGCACCTTTGATTTTATTTTCCTCTAAACCACTAGATGGCAGATCGCAGCAATTTCCTAAACATCTGCTTTTTAAGATGCACATGGAAATTTGTCTGACCCTTCAACGTGATCGCGGGCAGCAGCGCAAAGTTGATTTTGCACTAGCCTAATATTTGATTTTTTTTTTTTTAAATGTTGATTTAAGTAGCAAATGAGAATCAATTAAATTAATGTTTATATTTTCAGACAAAGGTCTTCTTAATGATTTTCAGTTTTGTTCAAGGTAATTCAAGTAACAGTTTTTCAATAACGGAAGAATGTAAAAGTATGGTATTTGGTTAGATTCAGATGGTAAATATCATATATCTGTCACAGTCTGTTAGTTTCTGTTTGTAAGGACCTTCAGTTTGTTTTCATTTGTCACGTGTTCCTTTGTTCTGTTTTCCCGCTCTTCATCATTAGTTCATTTGTATCACCTGTGTCCCATTAATTACCCTTATGTTTGCTACTTAAGTTCCTCCTGTTCATTCAGTCTTTGTCCGATCACTGTCCATGTATGTTGTGCTGCACCTGCTCTTCTACCCATTGGATTCATCATTAAAACTAGTATTTTGGATTTATTCTCTTCGTCTGTGTCTGCCTTCCTGCAACCAGCATGACAGATGATCGGACCACCTAATTTTGATGAGCGGGCCAAGTTCATCACTGTGGCCCAGGAAAGGACGATGCCCTTAACACCCTGTTCTGGATCGGGGCCAACTTCCACAACATCATCCACCTTCCAGACACCACCGGACTTAGTTGGAGGGAAGCTATCTTGAGTTGTCTGGAGTGCGTGCGGTCCCGATCCAGAACCCAGCCAGACCCAGAGCCCAGCCCATCACCACCACGATCGATGATGTCTGAGCCCCCCACATACTGGAAGCTTCCGCCTGCCGTGACGTTTGAGCCTACGCCCGAGGATGGGATGGTGGAACTCAACATTGCCCCGGAGCCGAAGCTACATGGAGATTCTGACCAGGGGTGTGAGCTGACATCATGTCCATTGCCGTGGGAGTCCTCGTGGAGTTTCGAGGGGATGGATGCCCACCCCACCCCCTGCCACTGAGAGCGAGCACCAGATGGACTTACTGGACAGTTTTAGTGAGTGTGGTGAGGAAAATTCCCTATGTCCCTGGAATTCTTCTGAATCTGAACCTGAATCTTCGTCAGTCCTGTTATCCCCACCCATCCTCCCTCTCCAACCACCTCTACTAACTGCCATCAAGGACACTCTGTTTTTTGGGGGTTTTAGTGCCAGTCTTTTCCAGACCTCCGCCAAACCTGCCACCCAGTCATCATCGTCTCCCATCAGTCCCGCCGTGTCACCACATCCTCCTCTCAGTGGCGAGGTTATGCCGTGGTCCTGCTGGGAGCCTACTCCTCCTGGGCGTTACGAGCCCGTGGCTCCGCCTACAGCCTCGTTGCGCTCTGTCCCGCCTCGACCCATCGACCTGGCTCCTGCGCCTACGCTCTTCCTCCCCTCGACTCCGGCATCGACCATTGAGCATTCGGACTCGCCGGGCTCCCTTAAGTTTGCTACTTAAGTTCCTCCCGTTCATTCAGTCTTTGTCCGATCACCGTCCATGTATGTTGTGTTGCACCTGCTCTTCCGCCCGTTGAATTCATCATTAAAACTAGTATTTTGGATTTATTATCTTCGTCTGTGTTTGCCTTCCTGCAACCAGCGTGACAATATCAAATTGGGCGTCCACCTTAGAGATAATACCCATATTTATAATGAAACAATCATATTAAAAAATATGATATTTATCATATAATAAACTATCATTTATTTTTTTTACTGTAAATCTATATTTAATATTATGGGATCTCATTCAATGCTTTAAGAATCTTTACTTTTTAAAATAATTTTGTTTCTGTATTTTTAAAATATATTTTTATATTAACATATTTTAATGACAGTATATTTATTTACCTAGACATTATTAAAAACATATTATTTTAGCTGAAGTATTTGTATCAATACTGTGTTCATTTTACCCCCTGTGTGGGGTAAAAGGCCCCCCTCGCCACCTCATACATTTATATTTTTAAACAAAATGAACCACTTTTATGAATTATCACAAAATCTGTTGCTCCATCAATGTTCAATACAAACATATATTTTTTTCTGCAATCATACACTTTGAGATTAGTGAAAAGCACATTTTTTCATAAGGTGTGCCTTTAGCCCCATTCTACCATCCCAGTGATAGCTTTTGTACCTTTTCATCAGCGATGTTTTCATTCTTTTAATTGAACACTCCTGAGCATGTTTTATCATTTTATGTTTACCATATGAGTATGTAATCTTCCAACGCCATTTTCACTAAAAATCCTTTAACACCAGATGGCATCATCGACTCTGAAAAAGACAGAGCGAGACCGCGGAGAGATACAAAGACATGGAAGTAGAACAGGTAAGTAGGAAATCAGCAAAGCCCCAGTGAGCCCCATACGTTTCCGAAATTCTGGTCACATTTACTATCATTCCCTCTTTGCTAATCTTCAACCGGCCATCCATTCGATATTAATTTTGGAATTGACTATATTTTGAATTTAAAAAATGTAGACAATATGTGACAGTTAATTTTTACTGGGCTATTGTATCCGCAAATGCTAATGACCCTTGTAAAACTTGACAAAAGAATTTAATTTAATAAAATGCAGAGGTGTAAAGTACTTGAGTAAATGTAACTAGTTACTGTACTTAAGTATCTTTTTGGCTACTTTGTAGTTGTACTGAGTATCAAAGATATTGGCAACTTTTACTCTCTACTTAAGTACATTTTTGAGCAAGTGGCACCTAACTTTTTCTGCAGCAGTTTGTTTCTGATATAAAGAAGCGATATCGACATCTAAGGGCATTGAAGGTACTATAACTTGTGCATTTTGCCTTTACTCACCCAAAACTTGTCAACAAGGATACTTTACGTGAATGCATTAGCAGGTAGTTGCTGATCGCAGATGTTTTATTTATTAGATGAGGAAATGACTGGTGGTGATGAGACTCAAACCAGCACATACAGTAGACTTTGACTATTTAATTTTACTTAACATTGTTTTATTTATCCACTATATTGACAAGACCGTTTTGAAGGATACTAGTGCATCTCTGAGCCTACATTCAGCATGAGTAAAATACTTAAGTACTGTTAATATCAGATACTTTAAGACTTTTACTCAAGTCATATTGGAATTGGTTATTTGTAACTTTTAGTGGAGCCATTTTCGATGTAAGGTATCAGTACTTTTACTCAAGTATGGTTTTCAGGTATTCTTTACACCTCTGATAAAATGTTTTGTATTTGTGAACCATTTTTGATTAAAATTAAATGGGATATGGCGTTGGCATAATAATTATGTTTAAGTAACAAAATAATGAGAAAAAAAGTTTGTTTTCTATTAATATTACAATCTGTCCTGGAGTGTAACTCATAGTCAAGTCAAGTCAAGTCACCTTTATTTATATAGCGCTTTTTACAATGCAGATTGTGTCAAAGCAGCTTTACATTGATAACTGGTATATAATTTTGGCTGCACAGCAGCTCTTAAAGAATAGTGTCAATGCAGGCAGATCAAAGCATTGTTCAATATCAAATGTCAAGTGTCCCCAACTAAACAAGCCAAAGGCGACAGCGGCAAGGAACCCAAACTCCAACAGGTGACATCAGATGGCAAACAGGTGGCAAATAGACTGCTGTGTTAAAAATGGAGAAAAAAAACCTTGGGAGAAACCAAGCTTAGTCGGGGGGCCAGTTCTCCTCTGGCGAACAGTGCTTTGGTACGATTAATTTTTCTTATGTCCGTTAGGATCGCAACATTCAAAGTATTTATTCCAGTTCAGTCCAGTTGAGGATCGTATTCATCACACCGGTATAGAAGGTTTTTTTGAGGAGCTGTGCCACTGGCTGTCATGTCGATGAGGCCTTCACAATGGACGATCTAGTTGACTCAATCTCTGCTGATACTTCAGGGCTGCGTTGTGGTCGTGTCAAGGCGCCGGTCCTCGGTCTCACCTGGATACGGCCCGGATCTGGTTGACTACGGTAAACCTCGGGATAAACAGAAAGACTAATATTAGCGTAGATGCCATTCTTCTTCTGATGTAACGAGTACATCTGGTGTTATAGGAAGTGTTCCCGGTTCCAGCTGACCTAGTTTATGCAGCCTAATAATCCTTTAACGGATTTGAAAATATAAATTGATAATGTGTTATGTGTATGCCAGGTTAAAGAGATGCGTTTTTAGTCTAGATTTAAACTGACAGAGTGAAATTCATTTTGGCAGTGGATAAGTTTATGTGAGCACGCGCTTTTGAAAAAAAGGCGCGTTGAGATAGTGAGTTTTGTGAGTGGAACAGGTACAGCGAGTTTACATGCTTCTGGACGCAGGTGAGAGTATCGCCGTCATGAACGTGCGGATTAAACAAGGCTGCGTCGCGCTCTTCGCTTGGACGCTGAGGTTGTGATATTATTATTATTTATCCAAAACTAACAACAACAATTCCTCTGTGGATGTCACAACATTTTCTCAGGTGAGTTTAGTTTCTCTTTCAATCGGATGGTTATTACTCTCAGGGTGTTTGAGAACAGCTTGTCAAACCGGCTGCGCCACCCATTCCGTGACTGACCATCTTATCATGAGGAGATAAATCTCATTCATCATCAGACCTGTCTGCTTAATAATACAGTATCTCCAGAAAATAGTAATCCTTACACTTGAAATCTCTTTTTAATGAGTTGAATAATTTGTAAAGATAATCAGTAAGACCATTAACATCAGTTCCCTTTCGATACTACACTTGTACTGCATTTATGTTTAGCTAGACAGTATGGGAAAACTCTTTTTTCTCTGATTTCTGAAACCTTTTTCAATCATCCAGTGAAACTGCACAGCCATTGGTTCGGGCAGTTATAATAAAACGAACCAATGATGGCACAATGTCTGGGGAAATCCCACACAGAAGCCGCGCTCCCTGAGATGAATTGCTCTCAACTCGAGAGCATGAGTCTCGCCTCTCTGTGCTCGTGGATCGCTTTCTTTTCAGAGAACCTGTGAGGAAAAAACAGCAGGGCAGAGGATCTCAGTGCTTGGATATGAGTGAGCTCATGTCGGCCCAGGTCCTGCGTACCTCACTCTCTTCACAAAGAGAGGTTTCCCTGTCTCTTTCTCCCGACCGGACCAGCGCCCCTCTGCCATCGCGAGCGACCTGATCTCTTTCGGGGGATCGGATGACGAGGCGCTTGATGACAGCATGTCTCTTGCAGCCTCGGACATGGAGGACAGGACGGGCTCAGCCAATGACCCTGAACCCGCCCCCTTGCTGTCTTTGGAGCCAATCGACGCCAGGGCCGGGATAGACACCGAGCTCATCCGTGTGCTATCGAAGGCTGTCGAGGAGCTTGGTTTGGAGTGGTCTTCTCCTGAAGAGCCCATTCGCAGCCACTTACATGAGTGGTTCCTGCCAAGATGCTGCCAGGCACCTCCCATCTGCACCCTTCTTCCCGGAGGTCCACGATGAGCTGACGAAATCGTGGCGTGCCCCGTACTCAGCTCGTCTGTGCAGTTCTGCTTCACCCACCCTCACTTCAGTCGACGGTGCCGAACAGAAGGGCTATGACAAGCTGCCTCCCCTGGATGAGGCGGTGGCCGCGCACCTCTGCCCTCCCACTGTCATCGGATGGAAGGCAAAGGTCGTCTATCCATCTAAGCCCTGCCGAACGACTTCAGCTCTCGCTGGTCATGCTTACACCTCGATGGGCCAGGCTACGTCTGCGTTACACTCCAATTGGCCCAACCTTCTCCTTTATGCCTTTCCCCCGATCGCTCTGATCCCCCAGGTCATCAGGCGAGTCAGGGAACACAGACACAAGGACCTCCTAGTGGCTCCACTCTGGAGGAACCAACATTGGCTCTCGGAGCTTTCTCAGCTACTCATAGCGGTGCCGTGGCTAATCCCCCTGAGACGGGACCTCCTTTCTCAGGCGAACGGAACGATTTGGCACCCCCAGCCCAAGCTGTGGCCTCTGCATCTATGGCCTCTAGATGAGAGCCTGTAAACCTCCCTGAGAATGTCCTTAACACTATTTCACAGGCTAGAGCCCCATCTACAAGACGCCTCTACACCCTTAAATGGTCAGTCTTCTCCACTTGGTGCACAGCCCGCAATGAAGACATGTGACATATCCTTGATATTGTCCTTCCTTCAAGAGTTGTTGGATAAGGGTCGTACACCCTCCACTCTTAAGGTCTATGCTGCAGCTATAGCAGCCTTTCATTCTCCTATAGCCAGAGAGTCGGTGGGCAGGAACAACCTTGTTGTCCATTTCTTGAAGGGATCTAGGAGGCTAAACCCACCTCGCCCCTTCACTGTCCCTACCAGGGACCTGTCCACGGTTCCTTTGAGTTATTACCTGGGCTTGGTCCGGTGGTGTGTCCATTGCAGAAATCTGTGCGGCGGCCGGCTGGGCCTCGCTGTCCACTTTCGCCAGGTTCTATAACCTGTATGTTCCTGCCCTACAGGTGCAGGGTCTTTATGCATAATTACCTCTCAGAGCTCGATTCGCTGGGAACCTCATTCCTGCCTTTTGGCAGGACTTGTTCTTAGTTGAGTTTGACCATAGCTTGAATTCGCTAGAATGTTGTCGATTTTGGGCATTGCCGTATCCCCTGCATGCTCTCGGTCCTCCTTGGAGTACCTAGGCTGTGCGAGGTTTGTAAAACGATTGCTCTGGCCGTTTATAATAACCCGTCGTAGATCTGGGTCGCTAGCTTGGCCTTACTTCTGTACTTGGTCCTTGGCCCTTAATTGCTTAAGATTAAGTTATTTATCAGTCGTTCCTCCACCATAGCACAGTGTGATTGTACTGGTTCCCCGTAGCGTCTAGCTAAACATAGATGCAGCACGAGTGTAGTGTAGGAAACCCTCCATCGGCCCAAAAATGGAATCCGATGGCCAGGGTGAAGGTTTGTCTTTTCAGCGCCCCTGCGAAGTTAACTTAATTTCACTTGTTTAATCTGACTCCAATTTCAAATGATTATTACTCTTAGGTTGTGTTTCCAATTAGAAATTAATCATTGGTTATGCATTAATTTAGATACTTGATTATTCTGATTACCTTATATCTTCAATTATTCGTTCACTGCGAAGTTAACTTAATTTCACTTGTTTAATCTGACTCCAATTTCAAATGATTATTACTCTTAGGTTGTGTTTCCAATTAGAAATTAATCATTGGTTATGCATTAATTTAGATACTTGATTATTCTGATTACCTTATATCTTCAATTATTCGTTCACTGCGGTCCCAGTATCGCTTTAGAAAATTCACTTCGGCCGATTGAGTGCTTTTCTCGGACACAAACTCGTCAGCTCTGCCCTTAAACATTGGATGCAGGGTAAATATCAACCTTTAAGTCGGTCGCGCTCTGCTTACTTGTAACAAAAAGCATAGTTTTTATATATTTACGAAAACTGCAACTTATTTAAGGCAGCGATAGTCAGAAATTGAAATGGACTTAATTGATGTGCCCTATGCTCCATCTATTAAACCTTCCGTATGATCAATCCTGAACACAGATTTGCGGTAATACCTTCGCTTTAATCTACTAGAAATAATGAATTAAAAATAATGCAGAATAAATCAAGAATAATATTTATTTGTCAAGTAAAAATGTATCATGCCAATTACATAGTTGGACAATTAGAAGCCAATTCAGAAAAAATAAATACATAGCATCAATTACTCAAAGAGTAAGAAATGCACATACACACAGTGGTGGATTAGTGTTTTTAAGACACTTCCCCATCACTGTATGGGGGTTTCTGGCTAAACCTAGATGTGTGGGGGCAAGGCGTTGTCCTATGCTATTTCTTTGAGATCTTCTCTCCCGATGAGTTTTATTGCTTTATTGCAGGGCACTTGATCTCAGTTTTGTCTTAACAGGAAAATCAAGTCTTACAGTAGTATCCAAAGGAAACATACTTGGTTACTAACGTAACATAGGTTCATTTAGATACGGAACGAGCACTGCGTTCCTGGCCATGCTATTTCACTGCATGACTATGTGTCGTCGCTTCAGTCGAAATAAACCAGAAATCCCATGCAAGACGCCACTTATATAGCCAGATGCCCCGCCCATTTTGGCAGGCTCTGGTGGGCTTCTCTGCCATAGGGTCACGCAGCCTGCCGCGCCGTCATTGGTTTGTTTTATTATAACTGCCCAAACCAATGGCCGTGCAGTTTCACTGCGTGATTGAAAAAGGCTTCAGAAATCTGAGAAAAAGTTTTCCCATAGCGTCTAGCTAAACATAGACGCAGTACTCATTCCATATCTAAGGGAACCAAGGTTACGTTAGTAACCGAGTACGTTTTGTAGGCTATATAAATGATACCCGATTATAAATCGGCCAGGATCACTTCATAAAGTTGGTTGAGCTCTGAAATGGTATTTACATAATTCATACAATGCCCAGTCCAAAAAGTATTGTAATGTCTTATATGATTATATCACACAAAACAAGTGATAGTTTTGGATTTGTAATTCAGAGTGACAAAAGAATAATGGATGTTTTTACTATGCACTGTATATCACACAATGAACAATTGGAGTCCAAAACCAAAAAAATTTTTTTCCAGTTTTTATTTAGTCAGTGTGTTCTTTATAAAATTACAACAAGTACTTGACAATATTATGAAGATTTATTGAAAGTTTGCAAAGGATGTTTAATTTTTTGTAAACAACAAATGTATAATTATGTAGCACATCCTTCTCTGAGGAGGCTATTCTCGAGTTCAGCGATGCCGATGTACTGATCCCTGTATTTTTTAGTTTGGCTTTCCTCTTTTGTGGGCCAGTATTCAACCCAGGTCTGCTCTCCAAAGATGTACTGCAGACTAAAACAACAAAAAAGTGAAGACATAAAAGACTTGGCTACACATGAATAATTTCGAGTATCTGGGTCAGTGACAAATAAGGATGTCCAAGGTGGTAAAAAACACTGTATTAATGTTGGTTTCATACATTTCTGAAAAACATTTTTACCATTTTATAACAAATATTTTCTCAGAATGACAATTTGCATAAACATTTTCAGTGTCAAATGGATTTCCTGCATTAATTCTGAAAATTTGTTAATTATTTATGTGTATCCAAGCAATTTTTGAATGAACTATATTTCATAATGCATATTTTAAGTAACAGAGCAGAACAGAACTTTGAATAAATTTGGACAAAATTGGTGCATCACATCACTGAGCAAATAACAACATACATTGTACATACTTTAAATACAAGCTCAGGCAAATGCTATTATTTACAGACACACAGTGGACACTTACCTTCCTCCTAGCTTTGGCAGGTCAGTGGATTTGCCCATGATGAGGTACGACTTGCCTTCTACCAATCCCAAATCTTCCCTGCAACTGGGACGAGCCAAAAATGGTCTGACTTTCTTCTCAACATCCTCATCAGTGCCTACAGGACAGAACAGTGTTTAGGAAACACTTTCACTACAATGCAATGTAGCCTCATGCTGAACATGTATTTGAGAGGAGAAACATCATTTAACTGGAATCAGACACATTTCAAATGCATTTCATGATCAGTGGAGAAACATGGAGAGAATATTGAACCGTACCTTCTTTCAGCACCTGCTCCACCTTCAAGTGATAGATGTCGGAGTCATGTGCCAGATCCATCCCCACCACTGAGACTTTATAAACTGTCAAATATACATGTTATATTGTTATCTACATGTAGAGCTGTAAGGCTCAGATCAAACTTTTTAAAATTGCATTTATATGCCCCCTGTTCACTGCTCACTGACTATTCAGTTACAGAGGTTCTTGAGTTAACAGCTCAGAAGGTAGGATATTCAGTGAATAACAACATAGATTTATGTCTGTTCTTCGCACAGAGACTTGGAATACAGTACACAAGTCAAATTAAAAAAAAATTAAGATTCATTATTTATACACTCTCATGTTGTTCCAAACCTGCATGTGTTTCTTTCTTTTGTTGAACACAAAAGATGATATTTTGAAGAATGTTGGTAATCAAACAGTTGACTGTAGCCAATGACTTCCATAGTAGGAAACAAATACTGTGGAAATCAATGGCTACCGTCACCTGTTTGATTACCAACATTCTTCAAAATATCATCTTATCAAAATATCATCAAAATTCATTCAGGTTTAGAACAACATGAGAGTGTGTAAATAATGAATCTTAATTTCTTGAAATATGAGAGTCATGAGCATGAATTAACACAGAGAACTGAATGCATTTACCATAATCCATGCCAGCTTCACAGGCTTTAATCAAACGCTCCCCATCTTGGACGCCGTTTTTCTTCTGGAAACTGCAGTTTTCTGTGTTAAGAGAAGTTGACAGTTCATACAGTTGTTGTCTCTCTGTCGTCTCTAACTGAATGTTTAGCTTTTTCCAAGGGTTAAATCTAGATGTGAAGGAGAAGATTTCAGTCCAACCTCAGGAGTCTGTTCAGTGCCTGTTCAGGCCTGTTTTAAGTACTAAATTTAGTACTAAATCTGACACTTTGACTAACATTACAAGTGCACAGGGATTAAAATAAAATGCTACAATGTTTCAGGATATGATCTCTTTTCACTGTTCCTGCAGTGTTCTTATGTGTGTATGTGATAATACCTTCTGCACACTGGCACAGGTCTCCCTTACAAAGTCTGTATATAGCGGCGTCTTTCCGTTCAGGGTGGAAGTACTTTGTACAGCGTGCATCTGTAAAAGAAAAACATATGTGGGTTTAATTAATTTCATGATATGCAAATACAAATTTTAAGCCGGTGCAACTTATATTCTGGAAAATACAGTAATAGGTTACAATATTTGCTGAGAAAAGTGTCCAAATGAAGATTATTCAAAAGAATTATTGTGGCAGATGACTAAATCATTGAACAGACTTTGTGCAGGATTTGGAACTGAGAAATTATGTTAATTTGAGAGCTCCGGTTTAATTAAACAGAAGTATGTGTATGTGTTTATGCACATGCACCAAAAACTTACTGGGTGAGTAATATTCATATATTGTGACTGCAGTAGGTTGAAGCAGACCCACATTAAGCATCTTGTGCATTCTGAAGGAAATTCTTTGTGATACTGTACGCAAAACCTAAAAATACAGAAACCAAAGCCAATTTATGATTACGTATCATATTGTACATTCAATTCATATTGAATGTGATTCATAGTTGTCAGTTATACACAAATGAAACAGGTAAGATTTATGTATTGGTGCACAGCAAAACGTCCATGTTAAATTAACACTGCCTAGTATTCAATGTGTGTGCACACTACAGAGTTAATGAGATAATTAAGTAAGCATTTTGCTGTGCACTATTACTTAAATCTTACCTGTCAGAATCAAGAATTCAACATTACCTTACTGAAATATAAAGAAAGACACATGGTTTCCAGGTCAAAAGAAAATGAGATGAAATGATCAGGCAACTCAGTCTGTTGAAATACCTTATCTAAGTAGAGGATGAGGGATCCTCGCTCTGACAGCACTTTGTCCATCTCAAATTTCTGAATGTATCTCTCCTTCCCTGTGGACAACTGAGGACAAGAAAACAAGAAGTAAAAATCAAAACATGATATGATCAAAATGTCCTGTCTGTAGATGTTTATTAGATTCCTCTTCTATTTACATACACACTACTAGGACTGAGACGCTCCACAAGGCTTGTGAGTTTTTGTTTCTAGAATGGAATAATTTACTCATTGTTATATACTGTAGATGTGAGGCAACACTGCATCAGTTTATCATCATAATACCTCTTCAAGATCTTTGCCTTCCACCCTAAATCCCGTCGGTATGCCAATGTCCAGAATAGTCATGGTGGCATCGGTTATATCGCTTTTGTAGCTGTGAAGATGGACAGATCAAGAGCAAGTTTTTTTAACAGGTTTCGTAGGTCTTCAGGTTTGCTTCATCTACTGATTCTGTGTTTAAGGCTGCTTTCACACTAGAGCTTTTGGTGCGAACCTGAGTCCATCTGCTGTCAGAATTATTATATTGTAGTATAACACAGAGCTGCTTGTCTCCGAATTATCTGTCTTTGAAGAGCAAGTTGCATCCGCATTATGGGAAAAAGTAGTGCAGGATTGAACTCAGACGAATCGAACAAACCAAGTGTGAAAACAGCCTAAATGAGCACATGCTGATTAATTACAAATAAAAATGGTTTCTTGACATAAAAATAGACATATTAGGAAATTTGGTTACACTTTTTAAGGTGTCTTTGTTACCCTGTAAGTATAAATGCAAGTACTGAGTAATATTAACTACATGTACTTACTATAGGGTTAGGAGTAGGGTTTATTTTGGTTTAGGGTTAAGGCTGATTTATACTTCTGCTTCGGACCTACCCCCTAGGCCAGGGGTCGGCAATTAAGTTTGGCATCGGGCCAAAAAAAAAAATATTCGCCACTAGATGGCGGGCCAGAACATAATCAAAGTATAATTTAATAAATTAATTGAAAAATGCAACTAGAATTGCCTGTGACAGACTGTTACCGTGTCTTTTGTAACTGGTTTTGAGCTGTTACTCTGTGTTAAATCCTGTAGTAGGACAGTCATTAACAAAAAGCCACATTTGTGTGGCGGTGTCTGGGTTTTACACTGGATAAATTAATAAAGCAGAGTAGGGACACGTAACCTGGCAAGTATCTTCATTCACCAACTTGCAACACAGATAGCCTTGCTAAAACACACATATGTGGGAGATGCGAAATAAATAAAAATAACTCAAAAAATAAAAGAGGACTTGAATAAGCCCATTAATGGCATGTTTGAGTCATGCTCTTAACGAACAATGTTTTATTTCCTCTTTCCATATTGTGAATAATAAATGTGTAACATTTTAATTTGCTTGAACACAATGGAGCCTAGCTTATTGTAATAATTATTTGACATTGCCTACTTTTACACTCAGAATTATTCCTTGGCATCCATCCTAGGTAGGATGGAGAGGAACGTAATCGGCGACAACATATGCTAAACATACAAACAAAAACAAAGCATTCATTATTTTTAGCCATGTCAAAGAATTATTTCACCTGTAGCCGAATACATTCCCCTCCAGTGTATTTCTTATAGTAATATGACCAGTTGCGCTCTGTCTCACTGCCTGTATCCACTTTTGTGTCCTTAAACATTCGTTTTTTGGGGTCGACAGCTTATAAAAACTTAGTTCTGGGTTTTTCAGCTTGTTTTCTGTACACCATGTCACATAGCAGCTTTTAGACATTGTTCTGTTTTTTGTTATAAGCCAGAAATGACAAGAAGGCAGCCTCGCGCTATATAAACTCCACGGGGACTGTTCGATTGTTTTTCCCCCCGGTGGGCGTGGCTTTCAGATTATGACGCGTGTCGCTCTGTCTCTATGTCACAGGCTATGCGTGCTACACACAGTACACTCGACGCAGAAGTATAATTCAGCCTTTAGTTGCATGTAATTATGCATAATTTATAGTTATTAATATAGTAACTTCATGTAACACATGTAACAATGACACTGTAAAATAAAGTGTTACCGGAAATTTGTTCACGTACAAGAAATCCATAGTGAGCTTGTAAGTTCCAAGGGCTCCTTCTTGTTTTGCTAAAGTGAAAAAAAGATAATTAAAATTTAAAAAAACAACAACAACAACAACAACACACATTTGGGTATTTTAGAGATTTAATTTTAGCTCTGAATGTATGGAAAGTGCATGAACTCTTGTCAGTCTTACTTTCAGAGTCTTTTTCCATTTTAACAGTCAGATCAAATAATGTACAGTCAGACTTCTTCTCAACAGGTCTGGCGTAGTACAGCGTCAAAACCTGAAAATGACAAAGTATTTTATCTATCCTATAGAAAACAATTGCAGAATTAGGCAGTCAACCACCCTTATAAAGATGATTATTTCTTGCGTAAGCAACACCTGCAGTTTAATTAATTAAGTGACTGTGGTGAAAATGTTGGGGAGTACTTGGGAGATTCCAGGAAGAGAAAGGGAGAAGAGCACCTGTAAATGAGATCATGGGAAAGAACTGTAGGGGTGGATCTTACCAGAGAATTATACTACTTTGTTGTGTTTTCACAGATAAGAAAAATGTATAAAAACTGTGCCCTGGCTAGAGAGATTCAGATGTGCAGCTGGCATCTCACTTTTTTGCTGTCAATAAAGTTAAACTCCTGGGACCTGGAGACCAGAACTGAAGGAACATCGAATTTGCCACAACATAATCAGCAGATCAGATGTTTATACCCTTGTTTTAATCTTGCTGTTTGACCGTATAAACGCTCATGAACACTCACAGAGAGAGTGGCTGTTCCAGTTCCTCTAGCCGTCACATTGAAGTCCTTGTTGATCTCCACCTGTTGAGTGAATATCATCAGAATAATCAAATCCATGATGTAACAGAGATACCTGAAGTCTTTATTGGAGAGGCTGCTCACTGCAGAGTTCCCCCTCTCTGAACATAATGGGTGGAGCATGAAGGTCCATCCACACCCTAACTCTAACTTTACTCTGTCCCTAAACCTAATTACATTAAGCTCTACTCATTAGGTTCACATAAGTGGAGCTGGACTAGATGAAGCTCTACCCATTATGTTGATAGAGGTCGAGCTGGACATCATTTGGCTCTGCAGTGAGCACCACTTGTTTTATTGATCAAACGACACTATTGACAGAATCCCAAAATTCCTCACTTATTATGATACAACAAAATCATCCAACTGACATGAGCAGCACACAATTTGAAGCAGGTAGATGAGTTATTCCTCACCTTGTCTGATCGTGTAAGATGCACATTTTTTCTGACAATGGTCCATCTGACAGGTTTGCTTCTTCCTGCCACTGCCAGCTCCACGTCCAGATTGAAGTTTTGTCGGTCCTTCACCTGCGTGCGATACTCTGCCACGGCCTGGAACACCATGATGGTCGCCTAGAAAGCACAGAAAAGCTTTCAAAGACAAGTTCTACACCTGTTTACCACAGTAAAATGATGAGATGTTAGTGTACCTGTGTGGTACCAGAACCGCCATAATGAGACTGTTGTCTGCCCAGCCAGTGCACTGCCTCTCCTGCTTTATCGAAGTCTTTGGCCTTCACAAGCGCCAGAACAGCATAGGCTGTCGCCTCTAGTGAGTGATAAGGATGTCCAGCGACATTCCAAAACCTACCGGCTGATTCAAACACAAATCAGGAATAGAAACAGGAGTGGGTTGCTGTTGCCTCTCTATTCGTTCCACTGCTGTTATTGACACCAACAGGCAGCTATCATTACACCACAAAACTTTGATAATTCTTCCATTATTTACACTTGGGTTTGGGTTAGAATTGTTCCATCTTGTATAAAGCACAACACTTTTTGATGACTTGTCACTGACCTTCTCCATGGGTGGAATGTTTCATCAAGATGTCTTTATTGAGTTTATCAGCATTGGCCAGGGCGTAGGATGTCATCGCAACAGTGTAAGGATTGGTCAGGTGTGGAAGTCGACCTTCTAAGAAGACAACAGCCTTCCTGATACTTTCATGCAGACTCTATAAAAGTGTGTGAGAGGTTAAACCCAAGAGAAAAAAAAAAAAAAAATCTGCTGTTAATTTATAATTTAATGTTTTTGATGAAACACAGTGGAAGAGATGTACTTACACCAACTGCTCCAGCACAGATCTCTCCGCTCTCTTGCATGGCAATCACAATAAAGGCCGCCAGAGAGGTATCTGCATCTTGGCCTCGTATGCCACCCTGGAATAAAGTACAGCATAAATACTGCTGTCACTTTAAGATCTAATGCACAGATCCAGTATACTATTACATATGCGTTTTGTTTACATTCACTTAAGAGTTAAACAGTTAAAGAGTTAGTTCCCCCAAAAATGAAAATTCTGTCATTAATTACATTAATTACTTACTGGACTAAGTCTTTAACACAGGGATCTAAACACACTCTTACCCTTAACCAAACTAATAAAGCACTGCATTTTTTTTCTTGTAATGCATTTATTAAAAGTAAATAAAACTACAGGCATATTGTCCATTGATTTTAGAACATTTTCAGCTGTGGATGTACAAATACACTAACAAAAATACATGTTTATTGTAATATTATAACAGGTTGTGTTATATGGGTCATTGAGCAAATAAAGCTTCAAAAAAGGTATTTTTTAAAAATCTCTTCACAACTGATGTAATGCATATTTTTGAGTCATGTGTTGAGTCATGTGTAAACAATGTCTTTAAACAAGTTTCAGTTGTTACTTAACATTTTAAAGTGTTTAAATTCATTTTAGAATTTTTTTTCTTCTTTTTTTTTTTGGGTCAGGTGGTACAACCAAATATTTGTAAATATATAATATCATTGTACCACCTGACATGGAAAGTGTACCAACCGACCTATACTTGAAATGAGCAGTTTTTATCAGTATGTGAGAGAGATCTACAAACATTTTCACTTCACCACAATGATCTATTGATTTCCTCTGGATGTTGCATTATTGGGCTTAATGTTATTACCTTGTCAATTCATATAAAACAACATATTTGCAGTTGTGCCACCCTGACATTTGAGAATATACAAATTGCCATGTGAAAGTTTTCAATTATCTCAACTGCTTCAAAACTGATATTTATAAAATTTGTTTATAAGTGTATTCAAACATAAAATTATGCCAAAGTATAAATCTTATAAATAAAACACCATTGGTAGGGGGGGATTTTGGATTGACCTAAACTCTGCTCTTTCCACTATACCAGTGTCCTCCACTGTTCTCAGCTCTTCTCCTCTCCTCCTTTTTTACATCCTCTCCTCTCCTCATATGATCTCCCTCTATATGTTCCACTCTTCCTTTCCTTCTCATTACGCCCCTTCCTCTACCCACACCACCACCTTTACGCTTATTCTTTTCTTTCTCTATGTATACTTTCCCTTTCATACTTTCCATGTTACATTATGCAATTGTGATAAATGTGTAAACTGGATTTCTTGTGTTGTGTCTATTATTAACCAAACAGTTATAATTTTGGGGCCAACTGAAAACATACCAAGTGCATTTGATAATATGACAAATTCCAGAGTTTTGTTTACTGTGTTTGGACAAATGGTATATAAATGTTTGTGAATTGTGTAAAGCCAATAAAAAAAAAAAAGCTGTGATTGTTTTTTCCAGATTTATTAAAGTTTTGGTTGGATGTATTAACTATTATGAAAACATTTGAGAACCTTGTGCGTAGTGTTTTGATAAAATTATTCACATGATTTGCAATTTGTGTGAAATGAATGAAAATGTACAATCTATTTAGGACAATTACAAAGTGTTCAGATCACTGTGTTAACTGTTTTGAGAACAGTGACCTGAGTTTGGAGAAATGTGTCAAAACTATTGAGAAAAACTGTAAATTGCGCACACAGGAATCGATAAGCAGAATCGAAATTTTCATTTGATCATAAGTATCCGATTCCTGACCTTAGGTATTCTGGAATCAATTTTCAATTCCCAACTCCAGTCATAGTGATGTTCAACTTACCACCATATGACTTGAATATACAGCTGAATCCTCTCTAAAGGAGCCGTCTGGCAGTTGTTTGTTGAGAACCAGCCACTTGAGGGCGCTGCAGAGCACATTGTCCTGTATAGCAACAAAGTTATTGGCCATGGCAAAGACTTTGGCCACATACGCTGTCAGCCTTTAATAGACAGAAACAAATGCAAATTGGTTGCAAATATTAATTTGTTACTAATAATCATAAAAACATTAAAAAAAATATGACAGGAGAAAACTGGGCATGAAAATAAATTAAATTGATTAAAATGAAAATACCATGTGCTGCTCGGCGTATGTAACCAGATAGCGTAGGATCCATCTGGTTTACGGAAATTCAGCTGCGTTTGATAACCTTAATACAAAAAAAGATAAAGAAAAAAAAAAAAAATATTTTTTTTTTATTTGTTTTTCTATTTTTCTTTTATTTCAAATCATAGTCATATTCTTTAAATCTGTTATCCTGCTGACCTGTGTTGATATGGTTAATGGCTTCATTACGGCGGTCTATGCCAACAGCCTCCCACTGATTGGTGCTGTCCAGATAATGAGTGGCAATGAGAGGTAGAGTCATACGGTACATGTTCTGCTCTCCACATCCACCGGGCTGGGTAATAAGGCTACCCATTAAGTCTCCACTGATGGCCTTCTCGACTGTCTGAGAGATCTCTTCACCTGGAAGGATAAAAGAGGAAATTCAGGCTGAGATTTTGTTGTTGTTGTTATCTTTGTTATGATGAGCTGAATTGATAGGATTATTGTGGTTTGCTATTGGTCGATCTCATGTGAGTGACAGGTTGTCCTGCCCTCATGCCAAGTAACACGTCATAAGAGATGGATTGCAAGAAGAATGCAATTTAATTTGATAAAAGATTACGAGGGCATATTAATTTAAAACAATAATGATCAGCAGAGATAAATAATTTACAATAAATACTGCAATATTCCATAAAGGAAAACTGAAAGAATTTAACTTAACTTTAACATCCCCTATAAATAGTTCTTTACATGTAACAAATTTCTAGTGTGTTCCGTTAAAAAAAAAATCATAGTTTTTATTTATTTTCATAAACTATTCTCAACTATTCTCATTTCTTTAAACTTCTGTCATATTTCCTGGCAGTTGTTTGTCTGTCTTTATTAATGCAGAAATGTTTTCTGAAAACATGTGATTGCTGATAAAGAAGCAAGTCTATAATAGTCAAGGTTCAAGAGCTCAACTAAAGCAACCACCAACCTCCATGATGGTGACGAACGAAACATCTAAACTTCTGTTTATTCTCAATAAGAACTTCTGTAGACGTGTGACAGAAATAAAGTCAGTCTGGTTAGTAATAAGTGAAGCTGGTAATGCTGTTTGTGGAGTTGTTTAATCAGATCTTCAGAGATTTAATGTCTTTTATCTTCAGTTCATCTAAGGCTGTGGCTGAAGAAAGTTGTAGTTTGTGTTCTTATTTCTCTTTCTTTCAGTGCTTGTTCACAGCAGGTGTTTGAATGAGTGAAAGAATGTTTCAGGAACATCATACAAACCTTCAAATAACATTCTACTAACATTAAGGAAACTACATTTTATGTTCTTGGAATGTTACAAATCAACATTCCTAGAATGTTGAATTTTAGATCAAAATTAAGTTGAAAATGTTTCAGGAACATCATACTAACCTTCAAATAACGTTCTACTAACATTAAGGAAACTGAACATTTTCATGTTCTTGGAATGTTACAAATCAACGTTCCTAGAATGTTGAATTTTAGATCAAAATTAAGTTGAAAGAACGTTTGAGGAACATTATACCTTATAAAAACGTTCCTCTAAAGTCAAGAAAACTGGACGTTTTTTACGTTCCCAGAACCAACACTGAATATTTAGAGAACATTCTTATAACAAAATTCTGTTAGCTGGGGAGATTCTAATTTTGAAAGGTTTCTACAGCTGTCGTCACGCTTTCGGATGCGGCCTTCGAAGGATGCAGCCTCTGAATTGGGACGTAGCTCATGTGAGGGAGAGCTAGCTAAAATATATAAAGAAAATATATAAAGATAAAGAAGTGCAGCGCAATGAGGGCGCGTAGAGCACGACGTCTCCATTAATACTCCATATTTTTAAATAATGTATTACTGAATCACCATTTTAAACTGTTGTCCAAAACAAACGACTGAAGTCATATTTCAAGATCGACGCATATCAATCGGCAGGACTTTGTAAAAAATACAAAAAGAAAATGAATGAACCGTTACACTGAATTAAAATGTTTTAAACAGAGGTTGCCTTTACAAAACATACTCTGTCACTAGCCAAATGTAAAATGTTTTTAATCATTTTCAAATGACTAATGTGAAACCCTACTTTAAAACCAAGTCCCACAGTGAAATGTGCTAATGGGGATCAGAAGTGAAGGGAGCCAAAGTTTTTAGCAATCTGCAAAACTGATAGAAAGCAGCTTGAATTAAGCTAATGAATGATACATAAAATGCACCACTGCAGCTTTTTTCTTTTTTTCTTTGAATTTCCTTATAGCTTGGAGACTGAAGATGTTGTTTTGTGGAGACGCATTTATGTAAGTGGAACATGCAAACTCATTTGGATGAGGCACATGCAGTGACAAAAGCTTGATTACAATTATTCCAAACCAGCCTCAGGATAAGGATAGAATCCTTATACAACAAGCAGTGTTGGGTGTAGCTGGTTACTAAGTAACGTGTTATTGTAATTAAATTACTTATCCACTGAAAAAGTAAAATAAGGGATTACTGTTCATTTTTAGGTAATTTAATTACAGTTACTTATAATGTACGGTAAATTAGTTCAACAGTTCTGTTTAAATCAACATTGAACTTAAAATCTAAATTTGTCGTCTAAAGGTAAAAGTGAACACTGCCTCTTTAAAATCGTTAGCTGTAGTGCAGTTGCACATGAGTTCGCAACTTCGCATCAGTTGGCTGCGTAGTCGCTGTCTGAAGATGTCGGCAGAAGCGAATGGCTGTTTTGCAGAATGGAAAATTCCAGTTACTTTAATTTTTTGACACAGGTAGGCAAGAACATTACGGTAAAATGTAAGCTATGTTCTAGGGAGAAAAAACTACTCGCACGCTCTCTGAGAGACGGTCTTCAGTCAGTGCGCTCTCTCAACCAAAGCGCACACACATAGCCGCCTCTCGCGAGTGTCAAATTTTCGCGGTTTATTACGCATAAACGTTCAAATACACACACGGCTATGTCAAAATGCCCGTCTTGGCGTATATTCGCGTTGGTTATGTGAATGTGAACAGCATGTGTAACATCATATTGTCTCCGTCCATTAGGTGACAGCAGCCTTTAAAATATGCTACTGTCTACTATTGGCTTTCTGTATTATAAATAATAATCACACAACAAAAGAAAAGCTTTAATAAGGATTAATCTACATTTAATTCATACAGTTATGACTATGCAGAGTTATTTTATATTTGATTATTCAATTTCTGTGTTATTTTTACTTACTACTATTAGACCTACCTGGAAAAAAATATATAGCATTGTTTTATTTGTATTTTTATATATTTTTTACTGTGGTATCGAGTATTGTGCACTTTTGGTGGTATCAGTAGGCCTACCGACTACTAGTTTTTTGGTATAGTGACATCTCTATTTGTTACTAAAAAAAATGTAAGTATTATAAAGTAAATAAAATTATAGTATATGTTTTAATAAAGTTAAAATGTTTTAAAAAGCTATAAAAAGCGAAACTATTCCATGTTTGACTGAAGCCGGGTGTTTATAATAGTCCTTTACGATTGTTGCTTGTCAGACTGTACGAACATTATCCTCATGTCACACTGTGGGATCTCAGCTGTCATTAACGACAGTCAAGACACGTTAAAAACGGTCGCGTGCATGAAAATTTGTCCTGAGTTTTACATCATCAAGCCATACACGTTCTGTGACTGTGAGCTGCAATACACACGGGACTGAAATGGTGGCTAACAAAGACATAGCGTTAATTTTGATCACGGCTTATTTTGAAAAACGAAGACAATTTCACACTCGTCGTAGGAGAAGTCACACTGCAGGACTGTGCGCCAAATCTTCTGACACTATCAGAAGGTAAAATTTGATCGCAATGGCCATTAATTGGCTGTCTGTGAACATGTCAAAGACTACAGATTTTAGCCTAGGATTACAGGAATCTTTTAGGATTCTCAAAATTTGTCTCAGACGACCAAATCATGGCCAAAATCGCACAGTGTGAACCTGGCTTAAATTGTTAAAAGAGTTTCCTTTCTATTGTCTATCCGGTCAAGGTTTATAGGGATTTTAAGAAGTAATTAGTAAGTTACTTATTGAGTGATTAAATTACTTTTCAGACAGAGTAATTAGAAAAGTATTTTAAATACAACATTGATGATGTAATTAGTAATTAATTACTTTTTTGAAGTAACTTACCCAACACTGACAACAAGTAATACAAAATTTGTTGTGGACTTTGAGGAATACACAGATGTACCCAAATGATTGTAGATACAAGACTTTTTAACTCTAGTTAAACAAAACATGCAAACAACTTTTAAGAAATAATCATTAAACATTCATGAAAACGTCTTTTTCCTTACCAGTAACTTTGATGAATGTGCTAGCAGGTGTGCCCGGAATCCAATCAGGTGGTATTTCAGCTTTAACAACTATAGGTTTTTCCCCTGTTTCATTTGGGATGAGAAAAAGAGAAGAACAGGAAGATGAAGGAAGAGTCATGAATCATATGCTGATCAGATTTTCACACTTCTGCTGAGTATTGAGCAAGAAGAAGAGCAGGTGATTGTGATCTCGATTGGCTGGAACTATAATGATATTCGTAGATGTTTTTGTCTTGACTAGATAGAAGTAAACTAGCATTAATTGAATGATTTTATGCTGAAGTATAAAGTTTCCATGTTTCACAGTAAATCTCACCATTCTTAACAGGATTGAGCTCCACGTTTTTGATATGTAATGGAACCAGCACACCGTCCGACTGAGAGAGAGAAAGAGAGAGAGTAAGTTAACTGCCCGTAGTGCTCTAGTTTATCTATTCAAAATATGACAATCACCTATTGATCATTATTTGTAACAAACGACCAAATGAAATGAAACAGAATTCCCATCAGACGTACCACCACCTTCAGGCTCTTTCTCACTCCATCAGTGTTGACAGAATCATATGCTGCAGCTTTCACCTCAATCATGTGATCTCCCAGTGTCATGGGAATAATCACATATGAAACCGCTATGCTGGAGTCTTTGTCAATGTTTACTATTGTTCTGTATTTGCCTTTCTTACTGGCAAAACTGCAAACATCTTCTGTCTCCATAAACTCCACTCGCACCTGGAGAAAACAGGAGACCGAGACACAAATCGCTTCAATATCTAGAGGAAACTTCCTCCAAAGTAAATCAAATATGAAAAGTGTAATGAAGGACATTTCTGTTTTAGCAATGGTTAGTATCCTACACTTTTTTCAGTTTGAGTCACAAGCAGCTTAAAAAATGAAATGACTCTCAGAACCCATGTATGCTGTCATTAGTAAATTATGTGACTCAAGCCGAAATGGTTATTATGATGCACAAAGTTTTAATATATACCATAAATCTGACTGTATTTAATATCAAATCGGATCTACCTTCTGCTTCCTTGGTGTATAGTTGTGAATAATGGCCTTGATTTCCAGTTGTTCACCGCGCACAGCTGAATAAGGCATCTTGAGGTCAATGAAAAGTTGTTTAAAAACGACAATCTCCTCAGGTTCTGCCACACAGATGCCTTTGAGGAGGAACACAGACACACAGAAGGTTTTAAAGCAACAGCTCCAGGGTGATAATGATGGTGATGATGATGTTTTTCAGACCATTTATCCTGCATTTGCAGCTTCTTGGTAACTCCTTACCAAGTGTTGGTGACAGACTGACAGCCAAGATCTGCCAGGTAGTAATAGAGTCTTTCAGGTAGAGCACTTTATCTGTGACTGGTGCTGGACTGGAATATGAGAAAATTACATTTAAAAATGAGATATTTTGAAGTACTCTTCTAATGGTTGTTTACCATCTAAATCAGTATCAGGCTAAAAAGCTTCATGAGCCAGGCAACCTAAAAGCATTACTGTATGTCTTACCAGGAGAACAAGATTCAGGTGTTTTCTAAATAAAGGAAGCACATTAAATACCGTTGTCTTTAAAAAAAAAAAAAAAAAAAAAAAGAATTTGTATTCTGTACTCATTTTCATTATTTTCTCTCTAAACTCTAAACTCCTCTCTGGTCTAGAAGTTCTCATTACTGGCTTTCTATTAACATTTATGAACGACACTAGTGGATGTAATTTCATGTTGTTGACTTTGAACCAGTTTCCTTGCAGCTAAAACTAAACCTTCTAGTGGGGATCAGTGCATAAAATGCAGAATATTAAGAATAATTGAGAAACAATGTATGTTCTTTGTTTTGTGAATGAGGCTTAATTTACAGCTTTTGTCCTAAAGTCTCTTACAATACTTACCAATTCTCGCATAGATCAATCTCTTCCCAAAGCCAACTCTCAGGGAACTGTGTACGTGAAACAATCTCATCCGAGTCTGTGTAATAGTCATCATCATCATCACCTGTTGTAATAGATAAAAACAATAACACATCAGATAATGATAATCAAATAAATTTCATCAATATTCTGTCTGATGACTATCCATTTTCAGTATTATCCACAATTCCTACTTTCCAAAGTACCCAAGATTCAAAATACCAGTATCAATCACTGCCACTGGAATCATGCAAGTTCGAGTTGAGAATGGCTTCATTCTGTGCTTATTGAAGTAAGTCAGCTTTATCTTAATGAATCCAGAGAAATAAAAGCTTACAGATTATCCTCTGCAGAGACCAGACATTGTAGTTTTTAGCGAATTTAAATGTGTAATCCATGAAATATAACCACCAGACACAGATGGATAATTATATTATTGTCTTCTGTACATCTGCTTTATAGCTGATATTTAAAGGATTAGTTCACTTTGAAATTAAAATTACCCCAAGCTTTATTCACCCTCAAGCCATCCTAGGTGTATATGACTTTCTTCTTTCTGATGAACACAATCGGAAGATATATTAATAAATATCCTGACGCATCTGAGATTTACAATGGCAGTGAGCAAGACCAATGAGTATGAAGCTGAAGAAAGTGCTTCCATCCACATCCATTCATCATAAACATACTCCACATGGCTCCGTTAATAAAGGCCTACTGAAGCGATGTGTTTGTGTAAAAAAAAATAATAAAAAGTTATTAATTAAAATATCTAGCTTCCGCCAGACCACCTTTCGCATTCAACTTACAAAGAAAGTGTAAAACTCTCGCAGTTCAAAAAAACCTTACGCTACTTCCTACGCCTTCCCTATTCAACTTACAGAAAAAGCTTAACAGACGTGACGCCAGTTTACACTTTCTTCGTAAGTTGAATTTTGAATACGGAAGGCGGTCTGGCTTTATGATGGATGGAAGCATTTTCTTCAGCTCATACTCGTTGGTCTCGCTCACTGCCATTATAAAGCTTGGATGTGTCAGGATATTTGTTAATATATCTCCGTTTGTGTTTATCAGAAAGAAGAAAGTCATATACACTTAGGATGGCTTGAGGGTGAATAGCTTGGGGTAATTTGCATTTGAAAGTGAACTAATCCTTTAAGTCATTTCAAAACTGATGAACTTTGCACTTATTTTCCTGTTTATTACTGTGAAGCTGCTTTGAAACAATCTTTATTGTATAAAGCACTACTGAATTGACTTAAATGTGGAAAAATGGACATGGCAGTTTTAAAAGTGCCCCTTACAGTTGAGTTAAACATCATGGAAACACTGTAAAACCTTCACATTTTGACACAGAGCACTGCACGAGATGGTGAAGCCATCCAGCAGCTTAAGATATTGGAACAACCTTAATCAGTTAATACTTACTTCGAGCCAGAATCAGCTCCTCCTCTTCTGTCTTCATGTTTTTGCGCATTTTCATCTCATTGCAGCAGTGCAGGAAGGCCTTGGCGCACTCTGGCCCATCTACAATGTAGGTGGCTCTTCGTTCACAGTTGTAGCCGAGTTTATTATCTCTCATCCCATCAATGCAGCACTGCTTCAGTTCACCAGAGTATTTACCAGCTGAAAAGACAATGTTAGTGTAGAACAATGAGGAAAGTAGGAGAACTATTGGGGGAAAGACGAAATTCCCTAAAACATAAATCATGAACTAAACGTGAAGGATTTAGAGTCTTTAACACAGTAATAAAAAGCCCAGAAGATACTTTCTGATTTGAATGGCAAGAGTAAAATCTCACCCAGTGTACCAGTGACCTGCAGGATACTCTCAGCTCTTCGTTTTCTCTTTGCAGGGACGGGACACTCAGGCACTAGAATACAATTCATTTGAATGAATTAGTATATTGTAAAAAAAAATGATGTTAAAGAACCCAAGAGCAGCAAGAATTATTTATTAAATCTAATCAAGTATGGATATTCCAAAAAAACAGGGAACCAAGACACAAGGAATCAAACAACTCAAGAGGAAATTCATAGTACAACATTCAAGATCAGACCAACGACAGGAACCCTCATGAATCTGTTTGTTCAGTAAATAAAACCGTAGAATAAGAAATGGGGGAAAAAAAAAATACTCGTTCTGGTGTTTGTTCCTCCTGCGGCGCTGGACTCAAACATCAGACCTGCATCACTGAAAACCCCCATACTGTCCCTTCCACCTCCTGCCGTACAGCCGGTGTCATGTTGCTCTATTCTGTCCCAGATCTAGAGGCAAAAAAAGACACTAGTTACATGCATTTTAAATCAGAGCTGATTGTGCCATTATGTCTGAGGAACATACTTCACCTGAGTCTGAGTGAGTCTGTTCTTGTTAAGGACATGCACAGCCTTGTCAACCACCACCAGCCCAACTCTAGCTCCAGGATCTCCAGTTATCTGCAGCTTGACCTCATCTCCTGTGCCATAGGTATTCATCTTGTTCTTCACATGAAGCTTGAGCTGTTAAAATGAAAGACACTGAATCAGACCTAGTTGATTGGCACGTCAACCATTTCTTGTGATAGTTGACCCACCGTTCCCATGCACGTGTCCTTCACGTCGACCCAGACTGAATCAGACACCACCTCAGACGAGCCCACATGGTAATAAGCCACGAAGCGGAAGGACGGCACCATGTCTTTGGTTACAGGTAGAGACAGAGTCACTAGAGCTTGTCCTCTCCTCTTAAACCTGTCTGCTTGAACGATCTGACCTTTACTCAAAATCTGAAAATGAGACAAGTAAAAAAGACAAGCACTTTGTACGGCTTCAAACACAAGCTGTTGTAGAAAATAAATTCTGATGTAATTGAAGCATTGGTGCTACAAATAATCATAATCTTTACCATGTATGTATAATCTTGATCTGTAACTCCTGGACTTTGTCCAGTGTTCAGATTGACTTTCATTTGATCACCGATCTCAAACTCTGGTGCATCAATGCCGATGTGCAAGTAATTCTTGGAGTTGCCTTTGGGAACGTAGGCCAGAGCTGTCATCGTCTTCACTGCCTGCTGTCCATCACTTAATTGTGGATCTTTGGTTTTAGCCTGAAATAAATAAATAAATATTCCTGCTGATTCACAGCAACTACAAATAACTGTAAACAAATAGCTTGTTCTACATCATGCATTCTATGTCTTACAGTGATCTCCAGACTGGAAGATCCTCCTACAGAGTTGACGGTTACTTTTGCAATGCCATTGGCTGTTGTATGACCTTTGACTATTCCAGGATTGACCTCCACTTCCACATTTTCAGCAGGGGTCTGGTCAGGATTTGTTACATAGACCTTTTATAAAACCAAGACCAAGAAAAGAAAAAAAAATATTAGCCATCATCAGCCATCATATTAACATATTGGTAATATTGTTCCTCAGTTCCTATAACCCTTTAGGTTCATAAAGTCAATGTTTTTTACCGATATATCGAAGGGCATTCCAGGTTTGAAGAATTGTGGTGTTTTTTTGAAGTGGATGGTGTACGGTGACGTCACAATCTGAATGCCTCTCCTTTCTGCTTCCACCATTTCACTGCCTGAAACACAAACACACACACACACACACAAGATCAGCCTCTCATATACACTCACATATATGCATGTAAATGTGTATATGTACAGTATCTGTTAAGTCTTACCACTCTCTGTTAAAAGACTGACTGAAACATAGATTGATTGTCCAACCAGCTGGTTAATGTTTGGAAAGGTCTTAGTGATCATCTCCCTAGTCAGTTCTGCAGTACCTTCTCCTTTTATTATCTATTTATATTTGAGAAAGACATTAACATCAGTCTACAAGACGCAGTAAAAAGCTTTTTAATGTTTTATTTACGTCATCCTCTAGGTGAAGAGAAATTAGATTGATCCCAACTTGTAAACTGTTTAATTTCTCTCACCTGAACTTTTTGAAGAGATGCAGGAATACTTGTTTTCTTCTCACCATCCATCACACCAAACATCACAAATGCATTTCCTTCTACCTCCTGTCCAAACAGGTACCTATAAAAGCACATACAATTTCTGCTGTAAAAACTGAATGGTGACGACGATTGTGCTTGATTCACATCTAGTTTCAACACAATACATTTCAAAGTTAACACAGGTTATGCGCATTCTGGATAATATATTACTATATACTATAGCACTATATAATTGTATTTAATTATTAAAATTAAGCAAGATTAATAAATACTGTATTTTTTTTTTTTTTTTTTTGTTAGTTCATAATATCTAATGCAATAATTATCTGAAATGTCACCCTATATTTTATAGTGCAGATCTACTTGGATATGACTGACACAACTGACACAATATTAATACTACTACTAAAATAGAGAATAATAAAAAAAAAAAATATATATATATATATATATATATATATATATATATTTTTTTTTTTTTTTTTTTTTTTTTTTTTTTTATTATTATTCTCTATTTTAGTAGTAGTATTAATATTGTGTCAGTCATATCCAAGTAGATCTGCACTATAAAATATAGGGTGACATTTCAGATAATTATTGCATTAGATATTATGAACAAAAAAAAAAAAATTACAGTATTTATTAATCTTGCTTAATTTTAATAATTAAATACAAATACATATATATATTGCCTTTTGAGACTAAGATAAACGTCTTAGATACTTTGGAAGTTATACTACCTCAAACACACTGGAATGGCAGGACCAAGTTTTGGTTGCTCATTGTACATAATTTCAGTTTATATACAAATCCATTTTAAATCAGTGTGTTCACACATCATAGATTTATTTTCAAAACAGTGAAGCAGAACATATGTTGTCTTACTTGGCTTTAATGTCAACTGTCAGAATCTGATCATCCACATAGAAGAATGACCTACTGGGTTTTAATTTCACTTCAAATGTTGGAAGCACTAAAACCAAGACAGACACACAAATATATAAATACATTATTTTAGTTATCACATTTTTTACACAACATTCATTTTTCTGATACACATCTTACTATCATGTCTTGTTTTGGTTCATGTTCATATTTCATGTTTTATTTTGATTTTAATGCTTCATGTTTCATTGCTATGTTTGTTTTGTTTGCCATGTGCTTCCTGTTGTCATGTGATTTCCTTGCTCCTCATGTGATCTTGCCATGTGCTCCTCTTGTGAATAGGTGTGTTCGACAACAGGCTTGTTCAACTTGATGCAGTGTCGCACAGACCGATCGGCGGCTGACTTGAAGCAGTGCAGGCTTGTAAGAAATTTTGTCTGACTTGAGGCAGTGGCAACGCCGCGAGAAGAAGAAAAGAAGTACCGCGAGAACGATTCGAGATCAGCTGCCTGAGTCAGCCAGCGCAGTTTCTCAGGAGGAGCTGCACGAGCTCTGATGATGACACAGCTGTTTCATGAATGGCCGGATTCACCGCATGACAACGATCATGTGTGTTTCGTGACTAATATTTGACTAATACACAGATGTTTCAGAGATATTTTCATTCAATACTTTATGTACTGCTAACAGCGTCTGTACAAGAATAAAGTGCAACATAAGCATATATTATTTAAATACCAATGTAGTGGGGTTTACGTTTTATTTTGATAAACATGACACAACACAACATTGTGACTACATGAAAAGAGCTTTACCTGTTAAAAAAATACAGATTTGTGAGCATTAGTGGAACTGAAGGCATGACAATAAACACGAAACACACGTGATCGTAGTCATGTGGTAAATCCGGCGTGCAGCTCCTCTTGATAAAATCTCGAATCGCTCTTGCGGTACTTTGATGCCACAGATCACAGTCACATGGCATTGGCACTACCTCAAGTCGGACAAAATTTATTACCGGCATGTACTTCTTCAAGGCAGCCGCTGATCGGTCTGTGCGGCGCTGCATCAAGTAGAACAAGTCTATTGTGTCATGTTGTCATTGGTTGATTTAGTCAAGTGGTTTATCAGTTCTGTTTTGTGATTGGGTCGTTGTCTTGATTGTTCACAGGTGTTCCTTGTTTGTCATTAGTCCTATATAGATAGCCCTCATGTTTCATTGTTTTCTTGTTTAGCTTTGTTTGCGTAACCTGCTGTTCGGCTGTCAAGTCAAAAACCATGTCTTTGTTTTTGTATTCTGTTCATGTTTTGGATTATAATAAACTGCACTTGGGTTCTTACTATGCTCTCCTCCAGTGGACTATGTTACACTTACCATATTCTTTGACCTCAAAGTCAGCAGTAAACTGCTTCTGAGGAGTGTTTGAGAACCATGTGACCACCTTCCAGATACCAAGACTGAAAAATACAAAACACATCCAGGAACATACACTTCTGAATGCATGACATCAAAACAGATGATAATAGACCATGAACAGGGTTTTGCTGCTGTTTATTGATAAATTAGTAGGTAATGTCCTGAATTACACACCATAGACCAGGGTTCCTCAATTAGTTTTTACCAAGGGCCAAATTCTTTCAACATCACATAGCCAAGGGCCACAAACCTCAATGTTATGAAATGCCATTTGATGTTATCAGTTTTACAGTCAGGGTCTGCCTGCATAAACAACACATTGGCTTTATGTTGTGGTGGCCAGGCAAGATAAAACAAAATTGTACAGTCCATCCACTTTTGAAATGTCTATTTTTAGTGTCTACTTTTATTTTTTTCACACTTGCAATGCTTTCGCTGTCAGACTAAAGGCCCATTCAAACCAAGAACAAAAACTATTAGAATAACTATAAAGGAGGATAACTATAAAGGAGACGTGGCAGGCATCCCAGAAGCATGGCAGTGAGATGCAGTGTCTCGTTCCCCTTCCCAGGAAACCTAGGTTACATTTGCAAACCAAAACATTCCCTTTTGAAATGGGAGCTCACACTGCATCTGAACAAGATGCTATAAAGAACAAATACCCACTCCGCCATGCCAAGTGGAATGCATGCCTTATTGGCTGTGACTAAGCACTCAAAAAGCTGACTCTCCTGACCTCACTGTCAGAGTCATATTTCCCAAAGGTATGCACCAGCAAGCTGGCCACTGGCCAAGCTACATACCCTAAACGAGGAAAGTCCCCAAGCGGTAGAGCTTGGCCCAAGGGCTGAGCGCAAAGGCTGGGAATCATTTACCTAATGAAAAGATTCCTTTAAGGGAATATGGCCAGGCACAAAAGAGACAATGGCCTGTCACCTCAGGGGGACATAAGAGCATCAACCCCTAGAATCACCAGGAAGGCTGACTTCTGCTATCCTAACAGAAGAAGCCAACAATCTGTCTGCCTAAGCAGAATCTCTAGGTTTAGCACTTTCAGAGAGGTACCTTTTTTGAGAAGGTACTGCAACAGGCAATAAGCACTTCATACAGAATTCCAGAGACGGAAGTCCTAGAAAGCAGAGGCTCAGCATATCGACACTCCAAATATGGGGAGTAACTCAGCCTGATAAAGGGTTCTCCAGGACCTGCAGCACACTAAACTCTGGGGGAGTGGAGTACTCTACATAATGATTAACCAACTCATGGTAGTAAGTTTATCAAGGAGGCCCACAGAGAATCCTTCAACTTGATACTAAAGTGTGGTTCATAAAGGAGGCTCAAGAAGGCCTACAATTACCTAGCCCTGGGGAGCGAAGAATTCAGCACACCGGTCCCTTTCAAACGAGGGGAGTATTACACAGGCTTGAGCACAAAGACAGCTTATCCAGGAGGCTTAAATCCAATCCCTTTGATTGGATTGACTACTATCCCTCAAGAGAGAATAAAAGAAGTGCAAAGCTTCTTACCAGTCTCTTTCAGTAGTCATTGGAATGCATCATATAAGCATATCCAGCTTGCTGGATAAGTCAAACATGCTCCACCCTTGGCGTTTCTGTCTTGCACACTCCTAAAGACGAAGAAGAGGATGACGCGTTCCTCAAGCGCCCCTTTATTCTTATGGTCATACTGGTAGTGACATCATAGGTTGTTATTTTTATTATTATTATTATTATTAGCGTCCACACCAACATACAATAACTGTCACGGTTTTGTTCAGTTAGTTTCCTTTTCATGGACTTTTAGTTTGTTACCTTCAGTCACATGTGTTTCCTATGTCTAGTTTCCCGCCACTATCTGTCACCATGGACACTAATCCCAGTCATCACAGCTGTTTGTCATATGAGTTAATTATCTGTGTATTTAAGTTCCCTGGTTTCTGTTCATTGTTGTCGGGTCTCGTCTTCGTTTGGATGTGTGTTACGTTCCTCTCTTCCTGTGGATTTATTAAAGACTGCCTTGTATTCATCATCTTTGTGTTTGCGTGAGTTATACCAGCACAGTCCCAGACAGAATGCTGCGATGTTTGAGCCCGCGCCTAGAGAAGCGACTAGGTGTGCGAGCCGGCTGTACCATCCATCGCCATGGGAGTCCTCGTGGAGTACGAGGGGATGGAAAGGAGCCCCGCCACCCTCCCGCTACTGAGAGTGAGTCCCGGCTGGATTTAATGGACTGTTTAGCATTTAGAGAGTTGAATCCCTTAGTTTCTTTAATCTTGCCTGAATTTGAATCATCATCATCATCTGACCCGCTACCCCGCCCTACCTCCCTCTCTCCAAACCACTACTAATGACTTTATTTTTTTCCCAGTCTTTGTCTGTCTCTACAAGCCCTTCTCCAGTCCCCAGCCACTCCTGCCACCCTGTCATCTCTGTCTCCTCTCAGTGGCGTGGTTATACATCGTGCCTGCTGTGAGCCACCTCCTCCTGGGCGTGGGGAGTCTGTGGCTCCACCTTCAGCCTCAGAATGCTCCGGTCCACCTCGACCCGTCGCCCTGGCTCCTGCACCTGCGCTTCTTCCTCCCTCGTCTCCAGCAAGGACCATCGGGCATTCGGCCTTACTGGGCTCCCTCGGCTCTGCCTGGGTCGGACATCACCATGCCTCCGCTGCGGACTTGCGGGCCATCCGCTGCTCTCTGGCCCTCCACCCCTTCTGCTACGGCTAGCTCTGCCCTCCCTCAGGCTCCACCTCCACTCTCGGTCGCTCCAGCTCCACCTCTGCTCTCTGGATCCCTGTTTCCATCTCGGGGGGTTGTTGCTGCGGTTCCGTCACGGCCGCCAAGGTCTTCGGTGTCCCTGCACTTCATCGGCTCTGTGGCTACGCGGTGGAATCCACCTCCTATGTTGCCGTCGCTTCCTGTCATCCCCATGGTACCATCTGGACTCCATCCACCATGGCTCCTCCCTCCAGCAATGCCACCGTAGAGCACAGTTCTGGCTGTGGCCTGGGTCACCACCTGCCTATCCCTGTTCAAGGCTCCTCCCTGGCCTTCTACACCCCCTGCACCACCGGACTTTTATGTTCCGCCCCCTCCTGGTCGGCCGTCCAACTCCAGAACCACCACCTCCATCATCTGCCAATCTGCCTGCATCTGCCATCCTGCCACCTCCCCTTCTCTCCAGCCCTTCGCCACATCCTCGTCCTCCTCCTAAACCTCCACCATCTATCCATCTGTCTTCATCCTTACACGGAGCGAGGACGCGCCTTGCCGGAGGGGGCGTAATGTCACGGTTTTGTTCAGTTAGTTTCCTTTTCATGGATTTTTAGTTTGTTACCTTCAGTTACATGTGTTTCCTTTGTCTAGTTTCCCACCACTATCTGTCACCATGGACACTAATCCCAGTCATCACAGCTGTTTGTCATATGAGTTAATTATCTGCGTATTTAAGTTCCCTGGTTTCTGTTCATTGTTGTCGGGTCTCGTCTTCATTTCGATGTGTGTTGCGTTCCTCTCTTCCTGTAGATTTATTAAAGTCTGCCTTGTATTCATCATCTTTGTGTTTGCGTGAGTTATACCAGCACAGTCCCTGACAATAACATTCTGTTTATTGTAAGCGCATGCTACAATAATGTCATCTGCCACTTTAAATGATCGAGATCTTTAACCCCCTCGAGTCGGCGGTCGCGCCGGCGATACCACCTTGCTTTTTTTCTTATCAGTATGAAAGAGACTCAAAATAGTCCATCAATTTTGCAAATACAATTAAGAGTTATACACCATTTTAATCTGTGAAATATCTTCTTTATTTGTGTACACTCAGAGTAAAAACAAAATGTTGTGCTTTTTGCAAAATAAAGAAAACTAACATGATGCTTGATCTCTCGTCTCACTCTGAACGAAGTCCAATCTGATAATTCTCAGAAAATGAACTGTAACTTAGTGAATACTAATCACAAAAAAATGAGAATTATGTCTAAAGAAATGTCAGGTTTTAAATCGTATCAGTCACATCGAAAACAAATATTCTCGGTTTATGTAATCTGTATGAAAAGAGAGCCATGTCAGAAGTCTGTGAGTCAGCTCATTATCCACTAATTCAGCCACGCCCACGGAGCGAGCGCTATTCAGATGCAAATACATGTATACATTGTCGCAATCGTGTATTTATTATCTTCAAAAGTGTCTATCTGCATATAATAGCCATGGTTAGCGATCTCTGGAAGCCTCTGTTAGCTCCTGGAATGTCACATGGTATGCCTGTTCTTCTTTAGGAGGCATTTGTGGACTAAAGGTGCACAGAGTGCCCTCCGGCTGCAAGTATGAATTGAAAACACAGTATCCAGCGCTCATAGTGATGTCAAATATTGAATAAATATTACTCCTCTGTATAGAATATTTACATAAACATATGAGAATCCATCAATATTTCTCCAAATGTGCATGCTCTTAAGCTAAAAGCCCTGATGGATGTTGTTTTGTCAAAGGTAATGACTCCGTTTTTCATATTCATAACTCCTGACACATAGGCTATTAACAAATTATGGTCACTATAAGAGTAAAACAGAAGTCAAAATGTGAAGCTTGAGTCTTGGATCTTTTTAACGATGTATAGTTTGTCAACTGCACATTAACATTTAGGCTATATAATATAACAAATATAATAGCCTATATGAAATGCCATAGAGGTAACATGAATGTTCAGATGCTTTGCATCACAGAAATACATTATATTTTAAAGTATATTAAAATAGAAAACCATTATTTGGTTTGAGACTTCTTTTAAAAACATTATAATAGTAATGCGTCCAATCTTTTGATTAGTACTGTAATTTAAACTAGGCCTATACAAAATTTTCTTCACATGATGTGCAATAATACGTGCATGCATGAGATCACAAAAATCATGTTTTTTTTTGTCAAGAGTGGACATTATTCCTGTTATCAGCATGATCACAGAGGGTTTTTTCACATAGCCTACCTGACTGAAAGGGCTCATTATGCAGGTCATTATGCAGGTCTTTGTCTTCTCAGGTGTGAATCACACCATTATTCATGAAGATTCACACCTCCATGCATACTGTGTTTCTTGACAAAAAGTGTCTTACAAAATTTAAATCAATATATTGTTTTATATGAACGAGTAGGCAGGATAATTTTTACATCATTTTGAAGCAAAAACTCTAGTCTACAACCTCCAATACCCAGAAGTCTTGTGCACACAAATTTTGTATTTATTTTTTGGCCTTATTTCAGTGACTTAAGTTTTTTGTTTTTTCAATAACCACGCATAAACGTTATTCCTTCAAAAATACAAACATGTACATACATGTTCCTCACATATTATGGTAGCCTAGTTCATGCTGAAAACAGTGTAATGACACCTTTTCCATTAATATGTTTATGAACAACTGAAAAAAGCACAAATGTCAGGGCATGTCAAAACTTGTCAGGTAGGGCTGTGAATCTTTGGGTAGACAGCGAATCGATTCGATTCACGATTCATAGGTGTTCGATTCGATTCGAAATGATTCACATTAAAATTCGATGTGATTCGATTAATTCGATTTGATTCTGCATTTTTATATGCATTCATAGGGTTATTGAAATGCTTTCCCCAATGTGTCTTAGTCAGGGTGCAAATTACACAGCGGCTTTCAGGAGGTCAGAGATTAAGGGCAAAAAACAACCTTTTGTCCATTGTTAATGTTGGTTCATGTTAGTTATAATGATGCTACATAACTTTATTTTAATAGCCTAAAAATTGGCATTTGTAGAAATGTACATAAGCCAAAATTTTAAAAGGCTTTAAAAGTATTGTTAGTTCATGTTAACTGTAGTGTAGGATAGTCTTAATGGCTACACAACCTTTTTCAAGTGTTCCAGGTACATTAAACATACTAATGCTTGCATGGAGAGACTACCTTAGAATATAATGCACTTTCCCAAATAATCCTAAACTAACTTTTCTTCACTGAATAGTAAAAAAAAGCCCTCTTTGTTCTCTTTATACTGATAATTTTCCTTACGATGATTCTGAAAGAAAACGCGCTGGGTTTCTACTGTTGCTGTAGTAACGAACACAACTTTAATGCGCATCTGATTGATAGATAAACCGCGCGCTCTTATTTCAGTGTTGTTAATGTTGTAGTTACTTCAGCAGTTTCCTTCGCACATTCAGTTTAACAACATTAAGTTAAATTTCATTTATCATTCATTGGAACTGTGCGTATGAGACACTTACATTATGTGTTTGCTCCGTCCATGCAATAAATGCGCGCCCTTGAATAAGCGGGGTTTTACTTCAACTGCTCAGGTAATGTCAATGGTATGACCCACTTCCGTAAAACTTAAGTATTTTATCTTATAGAAAATAACGGTGACGTTTCCACGCAATGAAATCGTTTTATTTCAACAGTAGTGACTGGTTTGACTTAGGAGGACTATTGCTGTCTCAATAGATCTGCTCATGTGAATAGCAGTAGTGGCCGTCATGAGGAGAGCTCAAACGTGGGCTTCTCAATAAAAGCTATGGACAGAGCGCGAGCGCATTCCAGTGAAAGGCGGTAAAGATCGCAGCGCGTCTGTGTGAAGGAGAGCTATGAGAGCGCGAATGACGGCGCACAACGTCTCCCATCAATTCGTGCATGTAGTAATTTAATGTTTATATATTTTAATGCACTGAATCGTTATAGAATCGCGATTAATCCGATTATTAGCATTTTACATCGATTATCGACCGAAATTAACGATTCACGATTCAAAAAACATGTTTCAAGATCAATGCATATGCATCGTCAGGATTTGTAATCGATGTATCGAGAAAACGAGTGAATCGTTACACCCCTATTGTCAGGGCATGTCAAAACTCCAGGGCCCTGAAAATCCTCAGACCCCAGAGGGTTAAAGCAGGGTGGATTCTGACTGGCTGTCAACCAATGAGAATCAAGCATGGGAACTATGCTTTTTAAAATCAATCTTTTAGTCTATGCTGTTTTCAGCTGATGAATGAGCAGAACTTTATAGTGTGCCTCTCATCCAATAAATGACATTAAGCTTTGTGATTTATTTTTGATATGAAACAAAGTCTCAGCTGTCAAATTCTGTCCTTTTTATTATGAAATTCAAACAATAAATACCTTTTTGGTGCTCTTTAATGTGGTTTAATGTGGAGATCACAGTTGGCTCCTCAGATCAAGTGAAACGGCAGCGCGTAATAATCTCTTCCGCTTTACTACTAGTTACAGTGCGAAATAAACATGAATTAACATCAGTAGGTATGTTACAAGATACAGTACAACATACCAAAATCCATATCATGTCTCATGTAATCACTCAATCAATGTTTTAACCATGAAAAGACATCAATAAAAAAGTACAATATGTTCACTTTTACCTCAGAAAAGCCATTCAGTGACTCATTGTCTCATTAGTCAGTTTTACTGATTACACAGTTTTTTACTGTTCAGTATTTAATGTATGTTTGAATAAATCTGTCAAGTTTTTATGAAAGCCCCATTTAAATGTTTATTTTCAAAAAAACGAATTAGAGTAAAAACATAATTATGTAATTATTATAACTTTATTATTATTAAAAAAACTTGTGTAAGTGTGTGTGTAAGTTGTTAATTTATCAGTTAATTTTAACCTTCAATATTAGTAATGTAGCACCGACTCCCTGTATAATTTACTGCATTAGCTGAGAGATTTTTTTTCAGTGAGAAAATTTGCCATGTACTGTACCTGATATTCATCAAAATTAATCAAATCGAATCTCGAATTGAGACTTGTCACCAGGCGCAACCGTTGTCGGCTTTCTACACTGGAGGCATCAAAACAAACTAACGAAGTAGCACAAACATGTTTAGTACGTCAGAAATAGAATGGGGTATTTGTTTACTCTTGGCAACTCGTCACATCACGCTGTGCCACATCCAATGTAGAGAGCGTCACTAATTTTAGTTTGTTATATTTGCTTTTGACCCATCATGTAGTGCCGTTCGCATCCGGTGTAGACACGGTCAATGACACTGCTTAAGAATTTCAGCGATTTTGCACAAGCAACATGATTACAGTAACGTTACATTGACAGAAACATTTGGCTTCAGCCCAGGCCCTCAGACCAAACATTTGTCTCTCGTGGATCGCCTATTGAGGAACCCTACCATAGACAGATAAAAATGTTTGATCTGTACACTCAGGTTTAATACATCTATCAGTGTTTTACATACCTGGAAACCTCAGGAATGGCGTATTGTCCGGACTTCATCCCTTTCGTTGGATAAATCTTTTCTGATGAAACTGTGATGCCTTGTGGATTCTTAAGAAACACGGAAATCAGTGTTACCAATGTGTCTACTGAGATCACTGCAATGATGCTCAATACAGCGGTCATGAATGAATGAATGAATGAATGACTGAATGAATGAACACTGTAAAAAATTCCTGTAAAAAAACAGCCAATGCATTCTGGGTAATATTTGACATTTTTCGAGAAAGTAGCCTACTGCAAAACACTGTGAATTTGCAGCGCTCAATGTCGACATTCATGCCACAATGTCATGCCACAATGTATGCTGGGTACCAGCATATTACAAGACTCATCGATGACTCCCAGCAACCATTGCAGCAAGAATAAATTATGCAGCCAAATTGTCTAGTTATTTTCTCTAATTCTTACTATTTGCTTTAATTTTTGCTGTTGTTTTTGTGTTGACTTTTAGGAGTGTGTTTTGTAATGCTCAGAGCTGATCCGTTTATCTTTTATGTTGTTGAGATTCATATGCTGATTCTTGATGTCTGTGTGTGTTTAGTTGCTACTGTATATCAAACCTTTTTTGTAAATGATGAGTTTAAAGATTGCTCAGCACTGCTTGATCTTTTGCTGTAGTTTGTGGTAATGTAAAATTAAGGTGTATAAATATAACACATGTTTGATAAGAGATTAAACACTGGATGAATTCAGTGAATCAAACATTACTTGATTATGTCATAATCAAAACATTGCTAATAACAACTGATCACATAATTTTCTTGGCCTTTTTTGCCATAACAAATGTATATTAAAGAACACAGTTACAGCAGCCAAATAAAAACTAAGGTTAAAAAGTCAAGGGTCAAGAGCCCAACTAAAGCAAGCACTGATCTCCATCATGATAATGTCAAATGAAACAATAAAACAACATCTAAACATCTGTTAGTTCTCAATAGGAACTTCTGTAGATGTTTGACAAATAAAGTCAAACTGGTTAGTAATAAGTGAAGCTGGTAATGCTGCTTGTGGAGTTGTTTAATCATATCTTGAGAGATTTAATGTTTTATCGTCAGTTGATTTCATTTAAGGCTGTGGCTGAAGTCAGTTGTAGTTCTTGTGTTGCTACTGGTCTCGTCTCTTTTTTTATTGTTGTTTCTCTTCCCTTCAGGGATTCTGCTTGTTAATAGCAGGTGTTCATCACTGATGCTCAATCATCACTTAATTAATCACTGAATTATCTTATTAACTTCAACAGTGCTTCAGTGTTACTCTAACACTCTGTAATGTGGACACATAAGTGTTCATTAAACACTGGGGATTTTGTTGTGGGGTTCAAGGGTTAAAGGTGTAAAATGAATAAGCACCCATAGTAAAATATTTTTTTACAGTAATAAACTGTAAATTAATTTAAGGCAACAAACTGCAGAAAAACAGTAATTTAACATTCAACAGAGTTGCCAGTAGATTACCGTAATCATGAAAAAATAGCAATGTACTGTAAAGCCTAACAGTCAAATTTATTAAATTAAACAAGTTAATTTCACTGAAGTATTAGTGAAGGTTAATTGACTCAATAATTGATCAGTAGAGTAAATGTTAAATTGAAGTGGTATTTTATGTGTTTTTGCACAATATGTTGGTGTTTAATGTTCTGTTGGGATTTAAATGTTTTTTTTTGTTGTCTGAGTTTTGTGGGTCACCGTTGTGCTGTAGAGTAGAGCCTGTGCTTCAGTCAGTGATGAGCTGAGAAACACTGATATTATGCTGCATGTTGTTTTATTTAAAGGCAGTAACTGTGTAGTTGCTGATGCGGTGACAATCCCTTAGCTAATTTTAGTTGCACATTTGCTGTTGTTAGCTAGCAGTTATCTGCAGGAGATTTAAGCTGACTTGATGTTTCTAGTTTTAACATATTTGGGGGCTCATCCGGGATCCCTATCTCTTTTTGGGGAAGGGATCTCAAGTTGTTTATATTGTTTCCAATATCTCGGATGATAGCTGTATGTGTGTGTTTTTGTAAGGTGTGGGAAACTGCAATGAAAAGGGCATTGTTTGGTGCATTGTGAAGTGAGTATAGTTATAATTGGAAACCCGTACTAAAAGTAGTTCACCACAGAATAAAGAAACACGAGAATGTTTCTATTGTCACAAGGTGGGACACGTTATTTCTGATTGCCTGATGCTGAAACGCAAGAATCAGCAAGGACAGGTAAAACCTGTTAATTTTGTGAAGGCTGTGTCTGAAACTGTTCTAGAGAAGGATGAGATTGATGCAGGGTTTAAGCCATTCTTGATGAAGGGGTTAATCTCTGTAAATGGTAAACCTGGGGAGCAAAAAGAGGTACAGATGCTGAGGGATACAGGTGCAATCCAATCGTTTGTAATAGCTGATGCACTTCCGTTGTTGGAGCAGACATTTTGTGGGTCAAGTGTATTAGTGCAAGGGATTGAAATGGGCATAATAAAGGTACCGTTGCATCAGATACACTTACAGAGTGACTTAGTTTCAGGTTTTGTTAAGGTGGGGATACGTTCTTCCTTAACTGTCAAAGGTGTTGCATTCTGTTACAGTCACATGGACTTTCAGTTTGTTTATTGTCATCGGTCACATGTTCCTTTGTTCTAGTTTCCCGCCACAATCAGTAACCATGGACACTAATCACATTCTTCACAGCTGTTTGTCATTTGAGTTCATTCATCAGTGTATTTAAGTTCCTGTTCGTCTTCAGTGGGTTGTCGGGTATTGGTCGTCTCTACATTGGTGTATGTTCCTGGTTGTTTCTGTATTCTCCTGTGGATTTTCTAGTAAAGACTTACTTATCTCCTATCTCCTCGTCGTGTGTTAGATACACCGGTGGCAGCTGTAACAGAATACCCGACCGAAAAACAGTTATACAGATTGCGGCGTGTTTGTTGTTTTCCGTGTCAGTGTTTTTCGTGTTTCACTGTTTGTTTTCGTCACCATGTACACACCCGCTTTTCTGTTAATATGCCTTGAGCAGAAGGACCGCTCCCTCGAGGCACATTTGGACGATTTTTTGTTTTTGGTACCAGCTACAACTTTCCCGGACAGCAGCCTCTGCAGCTTCCTGTATGCCGGCCTTAACACCGCCACCAAAGCGCAGCTGTCCGGGGAAGGGCCTCGAGGGAGTTTTCCGGACTACGTGAAGTGGGTGCTGGCGTCATGTGGATCTTCGATGACCGTGGATTTCTGCAACAACGACGCCAATCCCACTCCCACTCCAGTGCCCAGCCAGAACCACCCAGACGGCGAGGATATACGACCTGAGCCCACCGCAGGTAGTACGACGGGGATCGCCGTGATTGAGCCGCCCACGCACACAAGAGCGATCGGGGGTCACATCGCCACGGAGCCCGAGCAGCATGCGCCTGACCAGGTGTGTGAGCCGGCCGAGCAATCCATCGCCGAGGGAGTGTTGGTGGACTTCGAGGGTTCGGAAATGAGCCCCGCCCACCCCCCCGCTACTGAGAGTGAGTCTGCTGAATCACTGCTGGACTTAAGGTGTGGAGAGGACATTTTTCTTGCCCCTGTCATGTCTCCTTTCCAGCTGGTCCCGTCCAGCGTGCCTCTCCCACCATACCTTCAACCTACCTGTAACTCCCTACTGTTTTTGGACCTTTGCATGGAACTCCAGCCTGTTTCCCAGTCCACAGCCATCAGTGCCACCCAGTCACCTCCATCTCCCTTCATTCCCTCGGTACCACCTCCTCTCAGTAGCGTGGCACCATCTCGGGCCTGCCGGGATCCGTCTCCTCCTGGGCACGAGGGACCCGAAGCTCCGCCTCCAGCCTCGGAAGGTCTCGAGCCACCTCCGTCCGTCGCCCTGACTCCTGCGCCTGCGCTCCTTCCACCCTCGACCTCGGAGTTGACCATCCAATCGGATTTGACCATCCAATCCTTCCACCCTCGACCTCGGAGTTGACCATCGGCCTTTCGACCACGCCGGACTCCCTCGGCACGTCGGCTCCACCTAGGTCAGACATCGCATCGCCTCCGCTGCGGACTTGCGGACCGTCCGCTGCTCTCTGGTCCTCCACCCCTTCTACTATGGCTCGCTCCGCCCTACCTCAGGCTCCGTCTCTGCCCTCGGTCGCTCCAACGTGTCTTCAGACCTCTGGATCCCCTCCTCGATCTCTGGAGGTCGTCACTGCGGCTCCGTCGCGGCCGCCTGGATCGTCACCACCTCTCTACCACCTCAGCTCATCGGCTACGCGGTGGGCTCCATCCTCGCCGTCGTTGACTGCGGTCTTCCCCATGGCGGTCATCTTCGACACCCTACCATGGCTCCTCCCTCCATCAACGCCGCCGTGGGGCACTATCCTGGCTGTGGCCTGGCACAACATCCTGCAGTCCCTGTTCAAGGCCATCTCCCGGTTTTCACCACCACCTGCACCACCCTGGACTCCTGTATTCCGCCTCCTCCCGGTGAGCCGTCCACCTCCTGAACCGCCTCCTACTTCATCTTCGGCTCATCATCATCATCTTCCCCTCTCTACGGCGCGAGGACGCGCCTTTCCGGGAGGGGGCGTAATGTTACAGTTACATGGACTTTCAGTTTGTTTATTGTCATCGGTCACATGTTCCTTTGTTCTAGTTTCCCGCCACAATCAGTAACCATGGACACTAATCACATTCTTCACAGCTGTTTGTCATTTGAGTTCATTCATCAGTGTATTTAAGTTCCTGTTCGTCTTCAGTGGGTTGTCGGGTATTGGTCGTCTCTACATTGGTGTATGTTCCTGGTTGTTTCTGTATTCTCCTGTGGATTTTCTAGTAAAGACTTACTTATCTCCTATCTCCTCGTCGTGTGTTAGATACACCGGTGGCAGCTGTAACACATTCATTCTCGGAAATGATTTGGCAGGAGGTAAAGTGTCACCTGTGCTGGAAGTTGTTGATAAACCTGACTGTTTTATTCATGCTGATGACATCTCTGATCATTTTCCAGACGTATTTGCTGCTAGCGTAGTTACTCGTGCGCAAAAACGCAGAATTGGAGATGATATTGTTCTGTCTGACTCTTTTATGTCGCCCGTGTTCACTGAAGAAAGTTCAGGGTCAGATCAAAGAAGATGTTCGGCAGGACAAACATTCTGTTGATGTTGTTGCTGAGTCTGAATTGTTAGCTGAACCTATTTCTCATGAACGGATTAAGATCACACAAAGAGAAGACGTGTCACTAACTAAATGCTTTTCTGCTGCTGAAAGTACAGAATCTGATAAAACCAGGTTAGTGGAATACGGGATTGAAAATGGGCTGTTGTTAAGGAAATGGTGTCCTAATTCAGATGTGGAGAATGAGTGGGAGGTTGTGTGCCAGATCATTTTGCCTACTGCCTACCGCAAACAAGTGTTGAGTTTGGCACATGATCATGAGTTAGCAGGTCATTTGGGTGTGACAGAAACCTATAACCGCATTCTCAAACATTTCTTCTGGCCTGGCTTGAAGAGAGACTTATCTCAGTATTGCCGTACTTGTCATGAATGTCAGGTGATGGGTAAGCCGAATCAAAAGATTCCACCAGCTCCGTTAGTTCCGATTCCTGTCATCTGCGAAACGTTCGAACACATAATTTTGGATTGTGTTGGTCCCTTGCCAAGATCAAAGGCAGGTAATCAATTTTTGTTAACCATTATGTGTTCTGCAACACATTTTCTGGAAGCTGTTCCATTGAGAAAAATAACTTCACCTGTTGTTATTAAAGCTTTGCTCAAATTTTTCTCTACATTCGGATTGCCAAAAATCGTGCAGAGAGATCAGGGGACGAATTTTCTCTCTAATGTTTTTAGACAAGTGTTGAAAACCTTGGGCATCACACATCGAATCTCAAGCGCATATCATCCTGAAAGTCAAGGTGCTATTGAACGTTTTCATCAGACGTTAAAGTCGATGTTGAGAAAGTATTGTCTAAGCTCTGGGAAAGAATGGGACGAGGGAGTACCATTTGTACTGTTTGCAGTTCGTGAAGCAACTCAAGAATCTCTGGGATTTAGCCCTGCAGACTTAGAAAAGAAAATCCCGTTGCTGTTCCTACTGAGGCTTTAGCCACTGCTGTTATTGCTGTGCCTGACTCCACTGCAGTGAATGATGAGGTGTTGCTGCCATCTCCTGGTGAGTGTTCTACTGATGATGGTGTTACACTTCGTAATGATTTGTCAATGTGTGGTAGACTTTCGAATTCTGAAGTTTTAAAAAACTTGCCAGAAAACCTTGATAATTTGTTTGAGTCACAGAAACAGGATATTATGAAATTAATTCAAGAATTTCCTATGTTGTTTGGTGATGTGCCGACTCGAACTCGTGTTACAGCATGATATCCAAGTAACGTGTAGTTCTTCTATTAAACAACATGCTTATAGAGTGAATAATATCAAGCATTCTGTGATGAAGACTGAGGTGGATTACTTGTTAAAAAACAACTTGCCTGAACCTAGCTATAGTCCATGGAGTTCACCTTGCCTTCTTGTTCCGAAATCCGATGGTACATTTCGGTTTTGCACAGATTACCGAAAAGTAAATTCTGTGACTGTACCAGATAGCTATCCTCTTCCTAGAATGGAAGACTGTATAGATAACTTGGGTTCTGCTAAGTTCGTGACGAAATTAGATTTGCAAGTGCCATTGACCGCCCGAGCTGCGGAAATTTCGGCTTTCGTTACTCCGGATAACTTCCTACAGTACCGGGCTATGATGTTCGGGCTGCGAAATGCTCCCGCCGCTTTTCAGCGCCTTGTAAACACTGTACTGTCAGGAGTTCAAAATTGTAATGCATACCTAGGTGATCTAGTGATCTGTTCTTCTGACTGGTCTGAGCATTTGACTGTTCTTCGGACAGTTTTTGAAAGGTTAGCTGACACTTCCTTGACAATTAATCTAGCCAAGTGTGAATTTGGTAAAGCACTTACCAATCGATCACTTACTTGGGCAAAGAAGTAGGTCAAGTCCGTCCTGTTAGTGCCAAAGTATCCGCTATTGCTGACTTTCCAGTTCCAACCACAAGACGGGAGTTACGTCGGTTTTTAGGAATGGCTGGTTACTTCAGAAGTTTCTGCCAAAACTTCTCTACTGTAGTACATCCTTTGACCAGTTTGTTAAGCTCAGCGAATGCTTTTATTTGGACTGATGCATGTCAACATGCTTTTGATAGTGCAAAGTTGTTGCTGACTAGTGCACCTGTTCTCGCTGCCCCAGATTTTACACTTTCTTTTAAATTGGAAGTGGATGCTAGTGCTTTAGGCATGGGAGCTGTTCTTCTCCAAGAAGATGATGTTGGTTTTGAGCATCCAATTTGTTACTTCTCTCGAAAATTCAGTCGACATCAACGAAATTATTCTACCATTGAGAAGGAAGCTTTAGGTTTGATTGTGGCCTTACAGTTTTTCAAAGTTTATGTTGGTTCATCTGTTCTGCCTGTTACTGTGTACACTGATCACAATCCCTTAGTGTTCTTGTCTAGAATGTACAATCACAATAAACTTCTTATGTGTTGGTCGTTGATTGTGCAGAAGTATAACTTGATCATAAAGCATAAAAAAGGTTCAGAAAATATCATTGCTGATACTTTATCTAGAGCTTGAAAATCTGCTTTATGTTAAGTTTTAAGGGGGAGAGTGTTACGTACACTGTGCTATGTAATTTTGTTTTTTTTCCATGTTGCTGCATATGTGTGCGTGTCTGTACTTCTTTTCAGGTGTGACTTCTGATTGGACAATCCATCTGTCAATCTGCTGGCGTAAGGGTCTGACGTCAGGGATCGCGCCACCAATCGTTACGGAGCGGCTTATGAACGGCTAAAAACTTCAATGGCGTCTGCTTGAAAACAGACTCTGGGCTGGGGAGAGAAGGCTCTATGAGGACGGTTCTCTCATTTGAGAGACCAGTCTGAGAGACTGATCAGTGTCTGGGGGTTTACTGCTTTCATTATCTTGCAGTTGGGTCAGTTTCTCTTGTGTTGGGCATGCTCGTGTTCGTTTGCGCTCGTGTGTTTGATACATGCTTGATTTGAAATGCTGATTGTTTACGACCGCTGTACTCGTGAATCCTTCATCTCATGTCCCGGTTTAAAGCTATGTAGCCTGGCTGGATCGTTTGTTGTTTGTTTATTCTTGTTACGTTGTATATATTGTAAATATCTACTTTATTATATTACTTCACTTATATTTAATGCAGTTAAAATTTTGCAACGAGGTTGCTGGTTTGTTGTCTGTCCTTTTTCTTTTGCCTTTCTGTTACTGCCATTACACACGCATGCGACTATTTTGTTACGTCTAATAATATTCCTAGACAAATGACATCTAATTAACGAGGGACGTAACATATTTGGCCAAATTATTTTGTTTAATTTGGTTATTTTTACTTTATCAATATTGTTTTTTAGTGGACTCAAATGAAATAAGTTCAAATGAATAATATGCTCATATAGTTATAAATATTAGTTTATGAATTTAAATGGCAGTCAGCCAATTTAAGGCAGTTGATTTCTGCAAATGAAATTAGTTGACTCAAGTTTTAATTGAGTGCATGGTATTTTTATAGAAACATACTATAATGTAGATTATGGTAAAGAACTGTAAAATTAACAGTAAATTATTGGCAACTTTTTTGCCAGTATTTTACTGTAAATTCACAGGACAGTTTTTACAGTGAATGAATGGATGAATGAATGTGTATGTGTATGTGTATGTGTGCACTTATATAAATGTGTACCATGATTTCCACCGTAACTCCAGACTGACTGAGGGGTTTCAGGTTGGGCGTCAGAGAGAAAATCCTGTACTGAACTGCAAAAAAGGTCAAAGCAAAAACTGAAATACTTTGTTTGAAAGTTTTAACTGATTGTTTTATTTATATGTATTTGAGACACTTGCCATTCAGTGTGTTAAAAAATGACACCATAAACAACTTTTTTACTAAGCATTACTAGCATTTACTATAGCTATGATAGCAACAAAAATCCAATTGGCTTGTAACGGCTTTATGACAGCATGGCTTATATTCCAGCATATACACATGCTTTTTTAATTTAGCTTGAGATGTCTTGAGGCAAAATGCAATTTATTATCACTTGTCTGACAACTACAGACAAGTGATAATAAAAAAATAAATAAAAAAAACTTCCAAAAAGCAAATGCAGCCATTTCCTGGAACGAATCAGAGGCCATTCACACTCCATCTGTCCTATATTTAATTGCTAGTATATGTTCAGAAGTACAGAATATTTATGATGTCATGCTGATGTAACATTTAAATTTCACTTTGTGGTTTAATGAGCTCTATATTCGGCATGTTTTCACTTAATCTTACCTGTGCTAGCAGGCGTATAGATGGGCTTGTCTGTCTGTACAAATATATATCCAGACTGGAATGAGAGCAAGACCACTTTCTCCACAGTGTTAGATGGAAATTGAGCTTGTAGATACACATACTGCTTCTCTAGGGGATCATCAGAGAAGAAGTTCTGATCATCAGGAATCTAAAGAACAGAAAATGAATTAGTCCTTTGCAAATTTGAAAAAAAAAAAAAAAGATCATTTACAAACTAAATTGTACAAGTTTAGATGATAAATCACACAGATGAGCTCACACAAGCAAAAAAAAAAAAAAAAAAGGCATCACCTTTATATCTGTAAGGATCTGGTAATTGTTTTCTGCCATCAGTCTCACTGATTTGGACAGTATCTCCTTGTCTTTCTTTGGGTGGTTCTTCACTATGATCTTTACATCAAAAGCTCCTCCAGAGTAATCCTGAGCCTCCACAAACACGTTCTCTGAGGAACCCACTCTCAGCAAATTAGGAGCTGACAGAACAAATCTGAGGAGATCAAATCAGATCATTTGAAATCTCAAAAACAGATCTATAAGAAACTCTATGAGCAAACGGTGTGTTTAATACTCACAGCGGGTCACACACTGTGAGGAGGGGTGAGGAGAGAAGAACAACAGTCAGCCACAGCAGCTTCACGTCCATCCTGTCTGTCTGTGTGTCTCTTCCTGTGAGCGTCTGTGAACCTGCAGCAGCTCAGATTTATACCCGCCTCCGTGACCCTCAGAGTCCAAACTGCTCTCTCTCTCTCTGGCACCCCATGGTGATTAGGCAACACATTTGGGAAGGGGAGGATCTTGGAAAGATGTTTTGCAGGATTTGCAAAATTACAAAAGTAGCTCCAACAATTGCACTTTTGCACTTTTCTAAAAAAATGTATTTTAGTTTTTGTGTGTGAGGAAAACGTACTAAAAAAATACTATGATGATGCTGTGTGCCTCAATATCATGGGCATTTGTCACCTTTTTAAACATGTTCATATGCATCCCCTGCAAACTCAAAGCAAAGAAACTATGTACCCAGACTAATATGGTTGCAATCCATGAACCCTATAGACATAACTGTGTCCCTTAAAAAAGATACTTGATAGATTACATTCCAAAAGTTCCAAATAAAAATATTTATTAGGCAAAGTGTCAACTATATGACATTATGTGTTCATGAGTCTGAAAATGCACTTTACTCATGGAACTACTGTGAAAAAAGCATGTTTCCATGTGCTCATCCTTTCTGCATAGAAAGCTGTAGAAACAGAGCTGTGGTCAAACTGTTGTGGAACTGAGTGAAGTTTTGTGCATCAGACAGGAGACTTATAAAGAGTTTGAAGATTTCTCAGCCGTGCATTTCAGATTTCCCGTAAATCATTGTGCTTGTCGTGTAAATACAACCTTTGGTAGCTGCTCTGTTGATCTTTTCATGGTCAAAATGTGCCAAAGATGTAAGATAGACTGGAATGAGGTAGTATGTTTTGCTCAAGATATATTTGTATACTTTTGTAACACTGGCAGGAACAAAACAGATGTCAGGGGTAGAACGGATGCGCAGGGTTTATTATAACAAACAAAAAAAATAAGAACTAAGTAACACAAAGAGCTAGAGAAGATACAGAACAAAAGAATGCAGTCCATCTAAATGTAACAACAAACAATGACTTTCAAAGTAACAAGAAACACAAGGGCTACACTGTAAAAAAAACGTACCCGTAAATTTAAAGTAAAATACTGGGAGCTGTGATTCCAGCCATTTACTGTAATTTTACGGTTTCAACACCATTTTTCCATTTTACAGCTGTGCTGTAATTTCACAGTTAAATACTGGCAGCTGTGGTTCCAGCCATTTACCGTAATTTTACGGTTTTAACACCGTTTTTCCATTTTACAGGTGTGCTGTAGTTTTACAGTAAAATACTGGCAGCGGGTATTTCCAGCCATTTACAGTAATTCAACAGTACCAATACTGTTGTTCATTTTACAGCTTTACTGTAATTTTACAGTACAGTACTGGCAGCTGTGGTTCCAGCCATTTACTGTAATTCTACCATTTTATTACTGTTTTACATTGTACTTGCAGCAATGGTTACAGGTATAATTCTACAATATAGAAAAAATTAAAACATAAATTAATTAACACATCTCTAGTATGTGTATAATGCATACAGACATGTCAAACTATTTTTCACTAGATGGAGAGAAAATAAATAAAGAAGAAATAGATTATGGTGCATCATTTACTATTTATTAAAACAGGCAAAAAATGGGCATTGACAAATTGGCTGAAACTGACCCAAACTGATTCTCAGCATAAATACAAAACAATAAGTTAAAGGGTTAGTTCATCCAAAAATGAAAATTCTGTCATTAATCACTCACCCTCTTGTCCTTCCACACCCGTAACGCTTTTGTTCATCTTCAGAACACAAATTAAGATCTTTTTGCTGACAGAATGCTGTCAGATTTCTGTCCATTGACTGCCTTTGTAACTACCACTTTGATGCTTCAAAACCTTCATAAAGAGATCGGAAAACGAATCCATATGAATCAAACGGTTTAGTCCAAATTTTCTGAAGAGAATCGATCGCTTGTTATGATGAAAGTATTTAATTTAAGCTTTTACTCGCATGTAAACATTGATCAGAGAACATATAAGCAGAAGCTCAACCAAACCTGCTTCACACGCAAGAACAAACCTCTACCGGAAGCTCAAACATGCTACATAACCAATGAGGTTCATTCTCGTGTTATGCCACATGTTTGAGCTTCCGGAAGAGGTTTGTTCTTGCATGTGAAGCAGGTTTGGTTGAGCTTCTGCTAAACCACTCGATTCATATTGGATTAGTTTTCTGATCTCTTTATAAAGTTTTTGAAGCATCAAAGTGGTAGTTACAAAGGCAGTTAATGGAAGGAAATCTGACAGAATTCTGTCATCAAAAATATCTTAATTTGTGTTCTGAAGATGAACGAAGGTCTTACGGGTGTGGAACAACATGAGGGTGAGTAATTAATGACAGAATTTTAATTTTGGGGTGAACTAGAGAAAATAGCACTTGCTTTAACCACAACAAATCCTTTAAAGAATTTGTTCAAACATTAAATTATCATTTTTCATTTACCCTGATGCTATCCCGGATGTGCACAACTGCCTTTATTCAGCAGAACACAAACATTTTTAGAAAGAAATTTGAGATCTGTAGATGCATATAATGAAAATAAAAGACTGCAATCATTTGGAAAGTCCAAATGTAATGAATGCACATCCTGATCAATTAATGTCTTATGTAGCAAAACAACAGGTGTAAAAAGGAACAAATTAAGCTAAACAAAAAAAAGCTCTTCCTGTCTGCACCAATTCATTGCATAGCTGTGTAACAAATATGTTGGCATGTTGACGTATCAGAGCCCTGGTGAGAAGCACTAGTTTAAAGTTGAGAATGTTTTACTTATTACTTACTTATTATTGAAGAAAAAAATGTCAATAGACATTTATGTATATTTTGAATTATATATAAATGTATACATTTTAGTATTTCTTAAATATGTACATGTATGTGTATGTGTTTATAAATACAAAATAAATATACGCAGTACACACATATATTATGTGTAAACAAACATTTTCTGGATGTGATTAATCATTAAACAGCCCTACTTCTTTGGTAGTTGAGTCACGTCAACAGGACTTCTCTCTAACCCTAACAATCTGACATGGAAGAAGTCCAGTTGACGTGACTCAACTACCAGATTACTGTTCCTGGATGATTGAGAATCTTCACAAACCAGCATTCTTCAAATCCACTTTAATCAACTTTTATTTTGAATTGTAGATCAAACTTTCAAAGGTGAAAAATCTGAAAAGTTTTGATCTAACGCCTGTACATAATTAATTCTGTTGATGAAATGCTTTGTTAACCTGAACAATACTAGAGCTTAAAAATCACCAGTCTCTCCATGCCTGGTCTACTTCTGTATAATAAATACAAAAATACAAAATAAATACACTTTTATTTTGGATATGATTAATCACGATTAATTGTTAAACATCCCTACAGAGAAGAATGCTAGTGTGTGTATGCAATGTGTATAGATGCAGCTACTTGAAACGTGAAAATTGCTGTGTCTGAAATTTGTTCTATGATCGGGATGGTCTTTGTTGTGGAGCCATGATGTGTGTTCTGTCCAGTCTCATGTAGCCATAGTTCTTCTTAACCGCTCTGAACCTTGCTCTAGGAGATTTTGAACTTAGGTTCACCAACAGTCTCCCCATCTTGACACAGCCTGTTTAAAATAGAACATATAAATATACATTAACTGAAAAGTTAGAGGCGCAGTTTGCTGTAAAATATTCTATAAAAGCTGTTATATTTTCTTGTAAACTTGAAAATAGTCAGGAAGTTTGAGGATTCAGAGACACAAGAAATTCTAAGATGTAAAGTGAAGCTTTCAAAACAATTTTATTGGAAAAAGGTTCATTATTCAAAAGCTTTTCAAAAAGCTCAACGATGACCTTTGCTGGTGAAAAAGAGTTAAAGCACTGTGTCGCAAAATGTTTCACAACCAAGTCCTGACCAACCCAAGTGAAAAAAAAAAAAAAAGTACACTTCCATAATGCACTTAAAGTGCTATATTTTCATGAAGTTAATATACTTAAGAGCATCGAAGTGTACTCAACTGTGCTAATGAGACACCATGAATATGAACTAAAATGTGCTTTTAACATACTATCTCTGTTTTAAAAAAATATATTTAATTACCACTTGTAGTACTACAAGTCATAACTAAATAATTTTTTTTTTTTTAATACAGAGATAGATCATATCAGAGAGTTCATATCAGAGAGTTCATATTAGATCAGAGAGTTCATATTAGGGCTGTTAGATTTTCACACCACAGTTATTGTGGCCAAAAGAATTCATGATATCGATATATCACGATATCTATAGAATCCCTAGGGGGGACTTAAATTAAAGTCAAATTTAAGGCTTTTTAAGACCTGAAGAAATAAAAATTAATACTAGCCTAGTGTTACATACAGAGGAGGTCGGAAAAACAGGTAATATTTGTGAGTTTTATTGAGACAACCAGAGCAGTGCACAGGTGAGTAGAGCCAGATAAAATTAGTGATATACGTTAGATATACGATATAAAGGTCCAGAATTGAAGTCGTTTTCTTTTTTCTTTTTTTTTTTTTTTTTAATGTGATTATTGTCATCATTGTTTTAATCAGTGCTTGTGACAAATATTCTGGGTTGCTGTTTCAAATTAATATGATACATTATTGTAGCTGGACGTGTGTGTGTGCCGCGCGTGTTGTTCAGAGAGAGTTCTCGCAATACACTTTTCAAAGCAACGGTGAAGAAGCATCGCCTCTGAATGATGGGGGGGGAGGGGTTATATATATATATATATATATATATATATATATATATATATATATATATATATATATATTTTTTTTTTTTTTTTTAATTAAAAGGATTTCTATATTTTATCCACTCAATAGTCTACAATATAATAACCATATAAATGTAGCGTAATTATAATAATAAAACATAGTGTTCAGTGATATTGGCTGTGCAATATCGACTTTTGTAATTGGCCAATACCGGCAGACTGGAGCCAATGGAAATGCTTCTCCTTCGGTGCGCGTCTTATTCTTCTGAGAACTTCAAAGCAGACCGCTTGAGGTAAATTATCTGGAATGATTAGTATATTAATTGATTTACGATGCCTATGTAAGAGTATTATGTCTGTAGCTCATGGTGCTTGCTGGTGATGCTAAGTGTTTTTTATGCGTGACATGTTATCCTTTATTTATTAGATGTTATGAGTTTATTTTGCACCGATTCACTGATAGTGTGAGGATGTATGACGTCACGAGTATGTACTAGTTGAGTGAACTTGGATGTACATACATCTAATGAATGAAATTGGAGTGTTTAGTCATTGACAAAGCTTCAGAAAAAGGTGTTTACCAGCAGACAAGCTAATCCAGCACAAATTAGTGCATAAAAGGTCACCAAAATGAAGTAGGAACCTCATAATTAAATACAAAAGGAGGAGAAAAACTGCAAAAAGGTCCACTTTTTGAAAAAAAGAACCCCCCCTTTCAATAGGCTGGCTACGGACCTGATAATTATTTTTAAGTAACAAAATATTGAGAAAAAAGTTTGTTTTCTATTAATATTACAGTCTGCCCGGTAGAGGAACTCATAGTGACATTCATTTTGGCAGTGGATGCCAAATGTGTGAGAAAAAAAAAAAAAAAAGGGGGCGTTGAGAGAGCTTCGTGAGTGGAACAGGTACAGCGAGTTTACGCGCTTCCGGACGTAGGTGAGAGAATCGCCGTCATGAACGCGCGGATCAAACAAGGCTGCGTCGGGCTCTTCGCTTGGACGCTGAGGTCGTGATCGTTTTGGATTAATAATAGTAATAACAGCAACAACAACAACAACTCCGCAGATGTCACAACATTTTCTCAGGTGAGTTTAGTTTCTCTTTCAATCGGATGGTTATTACTCTCAGGGTGTTTGAGAACAGCTCGTCAAACCGGCTGTGCCACATACATTCCGTGACTGACTGACTGACCATCTCATCATAAGGAGATAAAGCTCTTTTATCCTCACTCCTGTCTGCTTAATAATACAGCATCTCCAGAAAATAGTAATCCTTACACTTGAAATCTGTTTTTAATGAGTTGAATAATTTGTAAAGATAATCAGTAACATAAGTTTTGTTGGCTATATAAATGGTACCCGACTATAAATCTGCCAGGATCACTTCATAAAGTCGGTTGAGCTCTGAAATGGTATTTACTTAATACATACACTTGTTTTTTCCCCATAGTTTTGATGACATTCTAACATATGAGGGAAGAAAGCAATTTATATGCTAACACCTAAACATTTGACTGGTCATTTTAAAATATAAATATTACAATCATGGTGGTAGTGGCCAAAAAGTGCTATGTTAGCCTATGTTTTATGGTATGTTCACCCAAACTGTAAATTCTGTAATTTTACTCATCCTCATGTCATTTCCAAACCCTAATGACTTTCTTCCGTGGAAGGAAGAATTTTAGCCTTTTGGTGAAAATGAATGGGCTCTGAAGCTCCATAAGGATGCAAAAACACCGTAACAGCAGTCCATACAACTCATTTGCTGTATTCCAAGTCTTCTGAAGTCATAGAGAGTTTTGTTTGAGGAACAGACAAAAGTTTGAGTCATTTACTAAAAGTCATAGGGCTTTGGAATGACATGAGGGTTTTTGAGTATGTCCTTGTAATTGTAGGTCAGTGTTGTTCTCCCAGACTAATAATTAACCCCATCAGTCCACAGCCGAACAGTGGACCCTTTTTACATTATCTTCTCATCTGTGAATGTGTTTGTGTATTGTAGGAATTCACATCTCCCCTCTATCTTGCTCTTCCACTAGGTTAAAGTCCCCTTCCAAAATGACCACAGTGTAGTCACTAGTAACCAGGTACTTTGCCTCTCACACGCACACGGATGCTCACATCTTGTGTCTTCTTGAACAGACACACCCTTGGAAAACAAAAGTACATGTGTCTCAGTCTGTGTTTGTTTGTGCATGTGCAAGCGTGGAGCATCATGAGTTTGGCGAGCGTGTCGGGCCTGTTCATGCCGGTGTTGTTCCTGCTGGCTCTGGCCGTGGTTCTGTTCTCGTGCGTGCTTCGTAAAAGGAGGCAGATGGAGGGATCGTACCAGCCCAGTGCGGAAGAGCGGAAACAAACCAAGAACCACGGAGCCGAGAAATCCGGTCTCGCTCTCCCACTGCCCAAAGAGGAGAGACTGATCTGAACGCAGCCCTCAGAAAAGATGCAGAGATTTAACCACAACTCTGTTTAGGTTAACCTGATAAACCTAAACTGAACTCTCATTATAATGTACCATTGCTGTTAATACGGAGTCCAGACGCCATGCCACACGCACATGTGTGCAGTCCTAACAAACAAAGAACATTGGAAGTGGTGGTGGGTATTTATTTAGCGTTTTTGACTGAGATGCGAGAATGCTTTCACACTCTAATGCACTGTTACAGGTGATAAATGAATTCAAGTGTGCCTTTAAGAGGATTTGCTAACACTTTTTGGTGTCTGAAGACATGGGCAAGTGCATTAATCAAAAGAAGCCAGATGATTTACATGGATAGCCAAACCAGTTTGTTGTTTTTGTTTACTTTATTTGTACTTAAGGTTTACTCACCTGCGAGTCCATGTGAAGGAGACACACGGCAGCTTTACCTCTAAAATAGTTCAGCGTTACTGTATTAAATGCTTTAAATGTCCACAAAGGAACATTATGTTGCAGCTCTTTCAAAGGTAGAGAGAAAAATATGTATGTTGCACTTTGCCAAATATCATTTTGTGTTATGTCTGCTTTTTTGTATCATCTGTAACCTATCAATATTAGGATGATGTTGATCATAATATAATGAAGTGAATATGTAATTGTGGTTGATTCAGTAAAATGTATATTTGTCCTTAATTTTTGTGCACGATTCAGAGCATGTCATCTGAGAGTTTTGTGTTTTTTTTTTTTGTCAATGTTTGCATTATGTCAGCTGCTGGTGTTTTGCCCTCTCTGATAAGCCTTTTATAAATGATTAAAGATATGTGGGTAAAAGGGGTTGGACTTGCTTTATTTGTCAGAATTGGCATTGATGACATATGAAGTTACTTTTTTTTTTTTTTTTAAAGTTGACATTTAAAAAGTCAAAATGGATCCAATTTAATGCATGTTTCTGGTCTTATTGTGAACGATTTATCTGTGTACATTATTCCAAAGGGGAAAAAAGACTGATTTCGACGCTCAAGTTTCAACCAACAGGTACATGAGGCATATCATGAGGTGAGTGTCCTTCCACAACCTCAAAGTCTAGTATAGAATGCCAACTTTTCACAATCCAATCCAAACCCAGTGGATAAAATCAGTTTTATCTTGTTTGACTCGGTTGCTTTACAAAAATCTAAATTTGTTGCGAGTGTCGTTTCATGTTGACTTGTAATCTTGACAATCTGCCAAAGTCATTTTAAGTATCGTTTTACACCAATATGCTTGATTTATGATGATCTATTGTTCGAATCTCTTCTTCAGCTCGGAGACCTTAATCGGAGCCTGGTCTTGCTCATCTGAAGTTGATGTAACGGGTGATTTCGTACTTTGTTCTTCAATCTGCACACCTGTTTTTGACCCCACATTGATTTTAAAGGTTCTGATGGGACTTTTCAGGGGGGTTTCTTTTCCTTGGGAACCAGACGAGTCAGTCAAGGACCTGGACTTGAACAGAGCTACGGTAGATGAGACTTTCGGAGACAAAGGTTCAGCACTTTTCTCCTCTGACTCCTCTATCTCTACATTGAGGGTGACAGCGGAGGCGATTCCTCCATTTGCAGGTCCATTTGACTCCAAGTCATTGGTGGTCTTGTGCTCTTTCTGATGTTCCTCTTCTTTGTCAGGTTGTGTCTCTGTCCTCTCTTCAACTGTCGTCTCTGTATCCAAGCTTTCCTCCATTGTTCCATTAATTTGTCCATCTTTTTTCAACCATTGATCCTCTTGCACCTCTTGAGAATCCACTTCAGGAACCAGAAGAGGATCTTCTAAACTTTGTAGATCTGAACACAGGCTTTCCCCTAACTCGTTCAAGTCTTTCTCTAATTCATTAAGCTCATTTTCTGGCCTGTCAATCAGGGCATCAGACTCCTCCCTCTCACCGCCAGGCCCCTCCTCTAGCTCCTCCTCCCAGCTCATAAGACTTCCGCTGTTTGCAAAAGATTGACTCAGACTCTCCTGACTTGGGGTGGCGAAACCCTTCTGAAAGAGAAATTAAATGGTGAGAGTGTGTGGACAAGTGCATGTGCTTCTGCTTTTCTACAGACAGGTACCCAGTGCTGGAGCGGACAGCCCTGTTCGACTATTTCAAGTTTTAAAAAAAACAGCAGTCGGGTAAGACTGACACAACATTAAATCTTGCTGAAGTGCTCCATAAATTTAAACTTTTTTTTTTTTTTCTTCAATACGATAATTAAATGTTGCTGTTAACTGTTGCATGTCCTGATTTTGCGGAGTTAAATACGTTCCTGGGTCAACGTATTTTGTTGATCCTGGAACAACATTTCTAACTGAAAACTGAATCATAGCCATATTCTTACCCCTAAACCTAATCCTACCCATTACTTATTCCTAAAATCAGAGGGAAATGATGGTGAATAACACTGAAGCACCTAACCCTGGTTGTAAGCCTAAACTTGACAAACTGTAAACTTGTCCATCAAATCTGATCGGTTGATTGGAATGTTGTTCCAGGATCAACAAAGATGTTGATCCAGGAACATGTTGTACTTTGTGAAATCAGGTTCTGCCTAAACTGTTCCAGTGTTATTTTAGTACCATCATTGGTATACTATACTTTTCCATTTATTTTAAATAATTACTAAAACTTTAAAATTTTTAAAATGTCTATAGAGCTTTTATTAATTTTCATTTCAGTTTTAGTTGTTTTAATACTTCAAATTAAAATATATGAAAATGAGAAATGGTGCCTTGGGAACTAGCTGCAAAAAACTAAGTTTACATTTTTTTTTAATTATTTTGTATTATTTCATTAATGTTTATTTTAAGTAACAAAATGTTTTTTGCATGGTTTTAGTTTTAGTTAGATAACCCTATATTTAACAAACGGTAGTAAAACAAAATGTAAAAATATGAATGTCAGCACAATGTATCACAATGGAACACATTTTCACATTAGGTTTTTATTATAGTTATTATAATTATTACATTTATTAATTTATTTGAAAGTGTTTACCATAGTATGTATGTATGTATTTATTTATTTTTATATTTCTATTTTATTTCTATTTACTTATATTTATTTACATTTATATGTACTGTATTTTTATATTTATATATTTATTTATGGGGGGGGGGGGGTAAATGCAATTTTAACACATTTATGATTTGTATTTCTAGACAAAAGGAACAACAGGAAGAGTGATCAGTGAGAAGAGTGTTTTGTTTTTTCTATTAGGAGTAATATTGAGGAGCACATGATGGTGGTCCACTCAATTTTAGTTTGTTGGAGATCAAAGTATAAAGATGCATCAATTAAAGAAATATTAAATGAAGCAGAAATGGATCATTTTTAAAGAAAAAAACACAATGGAAAATGACAACACTTATGATATCACTTACTTATGACAACAATTCCCTATTCCTTTACAGATTTTGTGTCAAAAATCACATGGGAAAAAATATTCCACTGTTAGAGAACACACAATGCATAACGTATAGAGTTAAATAACCTTCTGATGTTTTGGTTATGGGTCAAAAACTGTAAAATGTGCTCTCATAAACAACAAAGACTAATGTGGCATGTTTGTTGCAGGTTGTGTCGTTGACAGATGCCCTGTCCAGCACAGTTTAGATGGAAAGTCTGAGACAAGAGTGAAAGAATCCAGGCCTTACATGTGAGATGAAGTCGGTGCTGTCGGAGCTGAAGAGGTCAAGGCTGCGTGTGCTGTACAGTAAGCCCGGCTCTCTGGAGCTCTGAGCGCTCAGGGTGTCAAAGATCTCCCCGAGCAGGTCCATCTCCTCCGGGTCAGCCAAGAGAGAAAGATCTTCATCTTCCTGTATGTCGCTGGTGCCAGAACACTGCTCAGGGCTTTCTGTTACACTGCAAAGGGAGATGCGTTTTAAAGAGACAGATTAAACGGCAAAGCTTCCATGCATCTGTTCCCTCTCCTCTCACCTGTCCTCATAGGTGTTGTTGTCGTCGTCGTCCTGTGTCTGTTGCTCCGTGTCCGGATGGCTGGGGTGTTTGCGTGCTGGCCGCCTTGGTCGAGACTGAAAAACAAAGCAGCACAGAAAGAGTAGAGAAAAAAAAAACAAAGCAAATTCAGAAAGTAAAGTGCAAGTGTTATACTGTGGTTGAACACAAGGTGGAGCCAAACTGCTACAATTTTCACACTTTTTTTTTTAGGTCTCTTGCAATAAAGAAATTGACATTTTCCCCAAGTTGCTGCCTTTGATGCAATAAAATATATAAAAATCAATGCATTTTTTTAATATGTATGTATGTATTTGGATGCCTTCAGGTGTCACTCACCCTGCCAAAGTGCTGTGTGATTGGTAGACGGTTCTGAAGGCAATCTGATTGGATGAGGCGATACGTGTGCGTCCCACACACAGACCCGCCCCTCTGTAGCATGTGAGATTCTGTCTGATCCTGAGATGGAAAATACAAAGGTTCAATGTAAATTCACAGAGATGTGAATTAACTCGCTTATTTTGTACACAAAGAGGAACCACATATAATTTATAGAATATAAACTCACCTTTGATGACAGGAGGTTTTTCAGCCCAAATTTGCTGTGATATTTGGTCTGAATGAGATATTAACAGATTTTGATTAGTAACATTTTTTTTTTTTTTTTTTGAAAGAAATAATTTTATTCAGCAAGGATGAATTAAATTGATGGAAAGTGACAGTAAAGACATTTATAATGTTACTAAAGTTTCTATTTTAAACAAATTCTGTTCTTTTGAGCTTTCTATTCGTCAAAGAAACCTGAAAAACAAAATGTATCACAGTTTCCACAAAAATGTGAAGCAGCACAACTGTTTTCAATATTGATAATAATCATAATTGTTTCTTGAGCATCAAATCATCATATTAGAATAATTTCTGAAGGATCATGTGACAATGAAGACTGGAGTAATAATACAATAGTCAACATTTGAAGTGGATCAAAACCTTTCATCAAAGTTGTCCTAAAACCTTCTTCTTAGGACAACTTTGATGAACTTTTTTGATCCACTTCAAATGTTGAATACTGTATTTCAAAATATTACTGTTTACTGTATTTTTCATTAAATAAATGAAGCCTTAAGAATAAGAGACTAAAAAAACTTTTGAATAGTAGTGTACATATAGTATATACTCACTGCTTTGTTAGCTGTAGACTTCCATGTCACGATCAGGGCTCCTCCCCCTTTCTGTAAAAAATAAATATATATATATATATATATATATATATATATATATATATATGCAGGTATTCTGTGCATACTGAAAATTTCCATAGTGTAAATATAGTAAGAGTAGTATGGTAGTCTGCCAGAGTTGCATCCTGTTTTTAGTTTCTGAGTAAAACGTACCTTTAAATTGCCCACCCATTGCCGACACAGTTTAGAGCCACCTGAGAGGAATCGCGAGCAGAAGAGATGTTAAAATGAGCACCAAAATAAACATATCTGATTCTCTGATGAATGTAAATACGCACTTGATGAAGCTCCGCACTGCAGCACCTCTTCTTCAAATGCATCATCCGGCTCTTTGCCCTGGTTCAGCATTTCCAGCCGGCCGTCAATAAACTGAGGACAAAATGAGATAATATGCATTCATGTCAAGGTTACGCATTTAAGTTAGTTTAAATATCTGTTTCATCTTTTATAATCTTGCCCTCCATTGCAAAGCTTAAATGTCATTCGCTCTTGTGAATATTCAAGACTAGCATGACACCAAATGCCATTGGTTGTTGCATACTTTGTAACTGATCACATCAAGTTAGAGTATGTGGATACACAAGTTGCCAAGCAATTGTATGACTTCAGAAAACTGTAAATATAGCACATTTGTCTACGTTTGAAAGTCTGTTGTGATTGGTCAACTGTATACAGCACATGCAAAGTAAAATAGCCCTCGAATTTGATCATTGCATGAAAAAACAATGGTTTTGCCTTTAGTATCTTGCCTTAAGATAATTATTAACATTGTGGACGTGTGTTTGCAGTTACCTCTTTGAAACACTGCAGGTGAACCGCGCTTTCCAAAAACTCCCGCATGCTTTGAGACTTAGGACTCAGAAACAACTCGTTACAGAACACAACCGGTCCTTCCTTCAAAGTAAGAGAGAGGAACATTGAAGTGAGCATTTATAAACCTGAGGCTAATGTTTATCTAAACACTCGTCACTCACAGCAGGCGCTTGTAAGGCATCTCTATATCCTCCAAACAGCAGAGCCTGCGCTCGGAGGAAAGCGTGAGCGACCCCTGACCCGGCCGATGCCGCCTGTCTTTTCAGCCTGACCTTCAGTCCCGCCACCTGCAGAAACAGTGTTTGCCGTAAACCTTCAACCGTTGTGTGTCAGAGAACTGTGAGGAGTAAACGGGTCTCACCACATCGGCCGGGATCTTTTTCAGGTCCTCGTAGGGTGACTCCAGTGTGTTGGTGTCTACGTTTAGTATGACCACGTCCTCCAGAGCTCGACTTTTGACTCTCTGTCGCACCGAAACACAGAAGGAACCGTAATGTGAAGGTTTATGCGACACAAACTGTGAGGGAAAACAATGAGATGAGAAAGAATCGTCGTACCTCCGCCAGGCTGGAGTGGACTCCAATGAGGTACGGCATTGGCGCGCTAAAAAAAAAAAAAAAAAAAAATGAGGGTGAGGTGGAATCATTCGGTGTTACCAGAAGATATGTTTTCAATCATTGACCTAAAGGCTTTTTTTATATGTTTTCTAGCGTTTGACACTCCTTGAGATTGCTCTTTTGTTGTTGTTGTTGTTGTTTTTTTCCCAATAGTCTTTTCTTTAATTGTTTTTATTCTTATTTATAACTGGAGAGTCCCCGTAAACCACATGTGTGTGTGTGTGTGTCTCATACCAGCAGTAGTCCAGCAGATGAGGTGGCAGCACTGGAATGAAGATGTGCTGCCAGTACATGGGGAAGAGCATCCCGTTACACGCGTGTACGCAGGCCGTGAGCTGAACACACACAAAACACTGTTAGCTGCAGTTTGGTGCATGTTTAATGTAGCCGTGTCCTGACTAGATGCAACACAATAAGTGTTCTAGTATCAAGGGACTTTTTTGCCTTCACTGAAAAAAATGACAAATTCTCAGGCAATCTGAAGATATTTAATTGGTTTTTGGAATATAAATAGAAACCAAACAATATGCTGCTGCTGTTTGGGAGAAAAACTGAGATTTTTTGTGTCACGGCTGGTTAGGTGTTAAGGTGTTTTCGCACTGGGGTTTCTGATGAGGAACCAAGACCATTTGACCATTTTACAGTTTGTTGGGTTGATGTAGAAAGCTGCACCAAAGTGCACTTGAAAATCAGGCACACATGGTTCATATGCGATTTCCAAATGGTAATCAAGCAATCTGACATAATTTGTAGAAGATGACTTTTCATTATAGCATATTGACCTCGTTGCTATGGATGATGTCTTCATGCTTACAAACTATAGACCTTATGCACCAGAGAAACATGCGCACAGCCATCTTTAGAATTTCCATTTTTGCAGTAGCCCTGTATATTTCTGTGGTATCACAGTCAAAGAATAATTAGCTGGTGTTTAAAGCAAATGTCTTAACAAATGTCAGTAGACCGGGAAGATTTTAATCCATATTATATGTAATTATTATTATTATTTATTCATAAATACGCAAGATCGCTGTGGAAATTCAAACCGGAAGTCAAATAACAACGAGCACATAAGGCTTATACCCACAATGATTGGCTGATGGGGGAGGAGTCTCTGTCAGTTATTTATTCATAGAAATCTTGTAGAACGAGTTATCATGGTGCCATATCCAAATAAAGATTTTAAAATAAAATTGTTGCCATATTTTAAAATGTAGGCTAAGTGTCACTAATTAAACAAGTACATGTTCAGCTTATTGTCAGCCTCTTACATGTCTGCATCTCGAGATTGCAGAATTCAAGCGACAAATGATTTTTTTGTAAACAAATTTCAGGAGGAGTACGTTCGAATGGTCTATTTAATCAGCTCGAGAGGAGGCATATATATACAGCCGACACACCTAGTCACCTCGACAGATTTCTGACTCCTCACTCTTGGCTGGTTCCTATTCCCAGGATACAGGGGAGTACTATTTTGGGAGCTCGGAGCTCGGAAATATAATTATTTTACTCTTATACTCTATTGGATCATTTGTAAGTGTGAACTTGTGAAAACAACTGACATGTAATCTGACATTATTTTCTTTTTTCTTTACTTTCAAAGGTTTATTTTTGGCATTTTGCCTTTTTATTATGATTGGGCCGGAACGCGAACTCAGGTCATGCGAGCTGCTCACAAGGTTATCGGCGCTTATTCTCAACTTGACCGCAATGTTTTATTCTCCATCATGCAATACATTTTGCCCATATATAAAAGAACCTTTATGTTATGTCATCGCAGATTAAAATCTATAAATCAATATATTTATTGTATTTATGAAGAAAAGGTTCAGCACTCAAGGCTCTATCTCTTATCGCCTCAATGGTGTACAGTGTCTTTGGGCGGATTGCTGAGGCAGACTGCCGGTAACAACCATTTTAGGATTGTTTATGATTTCGTCTTAGTGACTTAGAAGTCCTCTTGACTACTCCTAACTTTTCACAGATTTAAGAGCTAGTTTTAACACTAAAATGCTTTGTGAAATACTCTTAGAGCAAAAATTTAGGAGTCCTAAATTTAGGACTGACATTATTTTTAAGAGTTAGGGGCTACTTTTAGCCTTAAGATGTTTTGTGAATACAGCCATTGATAACTTTGAATAAATGTTCTATTAACATTACTGGAAGAACATTCGTTCATAACTTTGATAAAAACCTTGCCAGAACGTTAGCCAAAGTTCTGAGAATGTTCAGCTGGGGATATGGATTGAAACAACATGCTGGCGAAAGATGTTTTGAGTGAACTATTCCTTTTAAGTTTCACATTAATATTCATGCATTTTGGTAGATGATTTTATCCAAAGCGAATTACATTGCAGTCAAGGTATGCAGTTCAGTACATGCATTCCCTGGGAATTGAACTCATGACCTTGGTGTTGCTAGTGCCATTCTCTACTGTTTTCAGTTAAGTTTTAGTAGCCGAAGGGAATCAAGACACAAAAGCTGCTGCACACTGAACTCACCGTGCTGAGTTTGCTGCAGTAAATGAGGATCCGTCTCTCGAACAACATGCTGGCGTAGAGCTGCAGCAGGTTCCCCACGTCCACGGCCACCACCAGCTCTGTCAGGTTCCTCTGAAACACATAAGAACCGAGAAATGACCAGGCAGATCAAATCCACACATTATTGAAATCATAGATTAGAAACGATGGGAAAAACTCACACTCTCTGGAATAGAGGGCAAGGCCTTGGGATCTGGTGCGATAAAGTAGGGGATCTGATGAAGAGAAACATTATTTCACAAAAGTGCCAAACTAAATTGCATCGTTGGATTGCAGCTACCACATGAAAGAAGTTAGGCCTTTGAGTTAGTCTGCCTCAAGGATTTTAGCCTAGATCAACAAAGGTTTTGTGATCATTTCTTCGAGAAGAATCAAGTTAGTTAGTGTTTTAGTTAAGCATTGATTAAGGTCCTTTTTTGTGGTTAGTTTCACATGCTGGATTAGGTCAATCCCATATTGCGGCTTGTATTAGGATTTATTAGATGCTGGAGTGAAGGTTTAGTCCGGTCGGCTCGTTCTAAAGTGGGTCAGGGACTCACCCCCGTTGACTCCTCCCCTTTAGGGGCATGTCCAAAGATGCCAGGCATCTCAGTTCGGATCATTAGCTTTCCTCCCTCAGTGAAGAACAAACGACCCTGATTGTGATGTCACACTTTATGTCATAATTGGAACTTCCACCAGCCAATCAGCACTTACCATCTGCAGCGTGATGGAGCCGTTCGCCGGAGGGACGGGGTGCTTGTAGAGAACAGAGAGCAGCTCTTTCATCTCATTGGTCTGCCAGGGTGTTCAAATAAAGAAAATGGCATTAGATACATTAACGGTCAAAAGTTGGGAATTTTTTTAGGTTGGCTGCATTTATTTGATGAAAAATACAGTAATATCGTGAAATATCATTATTTAAAATGACCTTTTTCTATTTTTCTCATTTTAATTCTGTGGAGGCAAAGCTGAATTTTCAGCTGAACAGTTTCCACAGTAAAAAAAAAAACATTGTTTCAACATTGATACCATTATTAATCATTGAAAACCAATAATAATTGAGCAGCAAATCAGCATATTATTCCTGAAGGATCATGTGACACTGAAGACTGGAGTAATGATGCTTAAAATTCAGCTTTGATCACAGAAATAAACAATATTTTACAATATATTAAAATATAAAACAGTTAAAGCCTTACCTGTCCTTTCGATGCATAGTCAGCTAGGTTATTCAGAAGTTTATAGAAGACTTCAAACCATGGCAAATAACTGAGAGTGAAAGAAATCACACTTTAGTCAGGTCAAACGACTGCTGAGTCTGTTTTGTATGTACTTATAATGAGTTAAAACTAAGAAGTTAAAAGCAGATCATAACTCAAACATTAATTTAGAGTTTACTGTAATGGTTTATTACATGAAAATTGGCCTAAGTGAGTGTGGTTAGCCAACAGCCATGAGAAGTAGACTGTTAATAATTAAAAGGAGCTTCATCGATGAGAATCAGTCATAAATCATGTACATTGAGAACTGAGAAACTGAGGTGTTTTTATGTGTGTTTTGCATGTTTGAGACCTGAGTATGCACAAGCAGGTCTGAGAGCTGGACGTGAGTCTGCAGAATCCGAAGCGCTGACATCCCTCCAGATCGGTCAAGACGAATGTGAAGTGCTGCACGGCAACAGTGTCCTTTGCCCTGTCAATCGACCAACCGTCCAATCGGTTAATCAGTCATTAAAGGTAAAAAGACTGGAGTGTGCATTACCATATGTAATATTGTATATAATGAATGATTATCACCTCTCTATGTCATAAGGGAAGCAGAAGCGAGGCAAGGACTGCAGAGACTCCTGTGTGAGAACAGCAGACATATTATCAATCAGTGTCTGTGCAAATATTCCTTTGCATTCGAAATCGCAACCTATTTTACATGCATAATGTCAGAAAGTTCAACAGGAAGAATCTGTAGTCGATCATGAAAATTGGTTGTTTGATACAAGAATGTGAGTTTGCAGTGGATATTGGTGGATCTGAGGAGACTTTTTGACATGGAGGTTGAAGGTCAAATTTTGTTCAAAATCTACCCTCACTTTTTTCAGTGTTGAATATAGTTTAGAAAGGCTAAAACAATGACTAAGTATATAATAGACTATTGTTAAGATACTGTGCATTAATATTTTAAGACTATTGGTTAACATTTAATGCTAGGTGCCCTCAGTGATGTCACCAGAGAAGCAAAGTTGTTGCAGAGGTGGAACAAGTTATCATAGTTTGAGGAAAAATTAATTAAATAAATTTTCTTTAAACATGTCAGCTGAATCATGAAAAGTAAGACTAGGAAGTTTTAAGAAGTACATAGGGTCGATTCTGATTACATGTTGACTATAACTGTACTATATAAATTTATTTATAAACAGTATAATATATAAACTTTACATATCCATGCTTTTATTTATTTATTTATTTATTTATGCAGTATTTTTATTTATTAACATTTCCCTAATTCTTAACACTTTTCAGCTATTACATACATGATGACTGGTGGCTCAAAATAAAATACTACTTAAACAGTTCAATATTTATATCAATAAATATAAGGTTATTAATTAATAACAGTAACACTTTATAATAACTGCACACTATAAAGCATTTGTTAAGCATTAGTAAATAGTTAATTCATCATTTATAAAGCATTAATAGACATTAGTAAGCAGTTTATAAATACAGCTGTAAATGCTTTGTTCTTGATTTATAAGCATATCTATAATGTTTAATATTTTTTTAACTTTATTAATGATAAATTTATCATTTCTAAATTAAGTATTACATTATTTACAAACTAGTTATTTAGAAGTTGTCAGTTGTTCATAATCATTTAGAAAGTGTAAGTAAATGATTAATTAACTATTTAAATGTACATTTATACTTCTTATTATTTAGACATATATGACAAGATGCAAAAAATGAGACTACACTTGATATAACATGAAAAATAAACCTCTGCAATATTATATAAAAATAAAAAGGAACTAAACAAGCAACAAAATGAACAAAATAAGAAAGCAAGTGAATATAAATAAAATAAAAAAGCAACAAAATGAACAAAAAAGAACAAAATAAGCAAAAACAAATTATTTTCTATGACATTGCAGAGGTGTATTTTTCATGTTATATCGAGTGTACAGTTGTACATTTTCATTTTTTGCATATTGAAATAAGTATTTCTATGTTCTGTATCTCTGTGTTGTGTTTGTTAAGATAACTGAGCCTTTAAATCTCCTTTGTAAAGCTTTACGAGGCATAAATAGTCCTCACTTTAGATGAGATGGTAACACTTTATTTTAGGGTCTTTTAACTAGTTGCTTATTAGCATGCATATTACTAGAATATTGGCTGTTTATTAGTGATTATTAAGTACATATTAATGCCTTATTCTGCATGACCTTATTCTACATTCCTAATCCTACCCAATACCTGAACTTAACAACTAACTTACTAACTCTTAATAAATTAGGCGTCTTAGTAAATTACGCGTTTATTGAGGGAAAAGTCGTAATTAATAGTGAATACATGTTCCCTATACTAAAGTGTTACCGATGACATCACAAAAATAGTTAACTGAGAACTACTAAATGTTTTATAACTACCTGCATTAATCATTAATTACAGTAGGAATACATGTTAATAAAGCATTAACACACTGAGTAACTATTACTGTATGTCTAAATAATAAGATGTATAAATGTACATTTAAATAGTTTATTAATCATTTACTTACACTTTCTAAATGATCTTATGAACCACTGACAACTTCTAAATAACTGGTTTGTAAATAATGTAATACATAATTTAGAAATGATAAATTGATCATTAATAATGAATGAAAATACAATTATTAAATACATTATAGATATGCTTATAAATCAAGAACAAACCATTTACAGCTGTGTTTATAAACTGCTTACTAATGTCTATTAATGCTTTATAAATGACGAATTGACTGTTTACTAATGCTTCATAGTGTGAGTTATTAGGTGTTACCAGTAACACACTAGTTTAGGGTCCAATTCTCAACAGTAACTAGTTGCTTGTTAGCATGCATATTAGGATGTTGGCTTTTTATTAGTACTTATAAAGCAGATATTAATGCCTTTTTCTGCATGACCATATTCTACATCCCTTCATCCTACCCAATCCCTAAACTTAACATCTACCTTACAGACTGTTAATAAGCAGTAATTAGGAGTTTATTGAAGCAAATGTCATAGTCAATAGTGAGAATTGGACTCTAAGGTGTGACCAAATAAATAAATAAAAAACAGAAGGAAAGAACCACAATGATCCCGAGGACTAACCTCATCATTAAAGTCTTCAGGGAACTGAAACAGCACACCAGGATCTACTCAAATAGAAAGAAAACACACACCCGGGTCAGGCACATCAGTTCATTTCTCAGCTAGAGGATGTGGTTAAAGTCAGGTCAGAATTATCCACATAGTTCAGCCTGGTTTGTACAGGTCCAACCCCATCTTTCTTTAGACTGTCAGTGTTTCCTATCACCACCCTGTTGATAGCAGATGACAGCATACTAACTAGTTCCTCTGCCTTTTCTCTTTCTGATGAGCGTGTATCAGCCCTGCTGTGTGGTTTTTCTGGTTCTGTCATGTGACAGGAAGAGCCATTCTCAGAAAAGACAGGCTTGTGCGTGCATGTGTGTTTATTATATCAGTGTGTGTTAGTCAGTGTGTATGTGTGTGGTACCCACCTTTATCTCTGGCAATTGGACATGAGGCTTGAAAGAACCAGTAGAAGGTTTTATCAGGGTTTACTCTGAGAACAACAAAACAATGAGCAAAATAGTCATCATAACAAAACAATCACTGAAATCACACCAGAAAAACATTAGACACGTCTGATGTGAAACATATATGCTATCAGAATGACCGGCGACTCTGAATGGGATCAGCAATGAATCGTTATCTTCTGTACTCTGCTTCTTAATACAGCGCTTCATGCGTGGAGCAGGATGTGGTCGACTGCTAAATTAGTTGAAGCACATCAACAGAAAATACTTTTCGGCCGGTCTTAATTACATTCATGCAAATGTAATGATCCTAACAGCATGTTTGTGGCAAGAAAAGCTGCATAAATGACAGAATATCAGTCATTTGCTCTTGAGAGAATTTGATGAGAAATTTTCAGTTTCATATTGAGATCTATGACTTTTAATGGCAGATCAGAGCACAATTTGAGAAAGATCGGAGACTCCATTTGCGATATAAGAGATGTTATTCATGATTTTTCCTTCCTAAGGAATGATAGATAGTGTTGAAGATGTTTGATAGTTATTGTGAATTTCTACACCTGTGTGAACTTAATGCATCCACTAAGTACATAAACACCTACGGATTTCCGACACAATGCGACTTCAACAGTGATGAAGAAAAGAGATGTGCATCCTGTAGCATTTCATTGCTCAGACACACTTTTTATTTTGTCTAATGCAATGACATTGACAGATTTTAATGTGACTTTAAGCACTTTTGAAGCCGCTGTGCATTTTCACAAGGCAGCTTGAAAGGAAGGACGGAGAGGTGATGCTTCTGCATGAACATCTGCTCTCCTCGCATCTCGGTGGAAATCTGTCCAAACTCTCCATCTGCAGACCTCAACTCGGCACTTTCTAAATGTTGCTGCTTTGGTGTTCGAGTTAATTCGCTGAATTGTGACATGATAGAAAAGCCTCACGTCCGAGAACGACAGAGCGAGGAAGAGGAAGTAAGCAGGAGACCACAATGTGAGCAAACAGAGAAATCAAGAGACAAACGGAGAGAATCTTACTTTATCCTGGAGCCCATGATGCACTTGTATGTTGGGGCCCATTCGGGGGTGTTCAGGGCGTCAGCGGACCAAAGTCATTAGATCCTTTATTAACATGCTTCGACACAGACACTATTGCACACACACATCCTCACATCAAACAGCCAATTCCGCCGACTAGCACACAACTTAAGACAGCACTTCCTGATCTGTTTGTGTGTGTGTGTGTGTGTGTGTGTGTGTGTGTGTGAGAGAAAGAGAGACCTACATGACATTTGCCGGTCTACTGATGCTATAATATCCACTTTATAATCCCATATTCTCAATAAGAACTATAGTATTTTGCTCTCTGCTAGATCAAGTCTCATCTTTAGGATGAATCACTTCAGAAACTCTTAATTAGACTATTTCAAAATGCTCACTTATTATTATATGTAACATTTTATGCACTTTTATTATGTTAAAAGTTGAATGTGGTTTTATTTTATAGTGCTGTTGTTATACCTTTAATATTTCTAACTTGCCTGCATGTGAATGTGTGCACACTGTGTAGGATAAACTCACACTTTCACCTAGTGATGGCTGAAAACATAAACACATGGAAGAGGAAACACAGCAATTGACTTCCTCTATTGTATCACTGCTGTTTTTTATGGTCTCATCATTCCTCGTGTGTTTGCTATCTCTCTCTCTCTCTTAGACTAACACTAAGGGTGATTAACATGGATGTGCTGAGCAAACAGGTAACTCTGTCCTATTTACACAGACGTACACTTTCTCAGACACAAACACACACTATTCTGACAGCTCCTTTGACTAATGTTGTCATTGCTTTAAAAGTACATCCAAGTTAGTGGTACCAATTGTTTTGAGCAAACTGGTTCCCTCTAGTGTTCAGTGAAGGATCAGCATGAAAATGGAGGAAACCGAACAGATGTCCAGTTTTCTGATGCGAATAAAATGTTATTTAACGGTTAAAGTAATATTCCCAAGGATGTTTTTAACTTAATTTGTCAACTTTCTATGGAAGCCCATTTCCACCTCAAGATAAAAAAAAAAAAACTAAGGTAATTGTGACTTTATCACTAATTTGTCACTCACAATTGTGACTGTCTATTGCCGCAGTATTACTCAAAATTGTGACTTAATTTCTCATAATTGTGACTGTATATCTTATTTTCACAATAACCTGCCATATTAATTTTGTGGAAACAAGAAATCATAAAATCTAACATGCTGAAATGGTCATTAAAGGGTTAGTTCACCCAAAAATGAAAATAATGTCATTTATTACTCACCCTCATGCCGTTCCACACCCATAAGACCTTTGTTCATCTTCGGAACACAAATTAAGATATTTTTATTGAAATCCGATGGCTCAGTGTGGCCTGTGTCGAATAATGATTCGGATCGCGTGTCAAACCACCAAACTGCTGAAATCACGTGACTTTGGTGCTCCGAACCGCTGAATCGACACAAAAGATTCATAACGCTCCGAAGCTTCCTGAAGCAGTGTTTTGAAATCGGCCATCACTATATAAGTCGTTATTTTGTTTTTTTGGAGCACCAAAAATATTCTCGTCGCTTTATAATATTAATATTGAACCATTGTACTCACATGAACTGATTTAAATATGTTTTACAAGTACATTAATGGATCTTGAGAGAGGAAATGTCATTGCTGGCTATGCAGGCCTCACTAAGCCATCGGATTTAATCAAAAATATCTTAATTTGTGTTCCGAAGATTAATGAAGGTCTTACGGGTGTGGAACGGCATGAGGGTGAGTAATAAATTACATTATTTTCATTTTTGGGTGAACTAACGCTTTAACGCGTCTTGTCTCGTCATTCAATTACCAATGAACCACGTCCACGCGTATGCTATATTTTCAATTCAAAACGGCTAAATTTGACCAAAAAAGTCTAACACTTTTCATGGGTATAGCCATCAGTCATTTAACATTTCTGTCATAAAACAGAAGTTGTTTGAACATATGTTTAGCTACATCTTACCTCGGTCGGCTCGCACTCTTTGACCGTTAACTGATCGCGCTTAAACTTCGCACACATCAAACCTCCAACAAATCATTCCCACCTCTGGCATTAAAGACCTTTTATTATTATTTATTTTCAGATTTATAAACACATTTTATTCTCAACTCTGTAACGGACAAAATGGAGTTGGTTTAAAAAGGATTCTACACAAAACGTGTTATAAAACAAACATTTAGACCTACCTACTGCTCAAGTGTCCCTCCTAACAATTTGATAATTTTCAAATTTTTATGGGACTTAAGTTAAAAATAGAAAGATTTAGTGTCCATGGTCTCTTTATTCTTGTAAAAAAAATGTTTTCAGTTTAGATGTTTAACTAAAACCACAATTTCATTGTGTTAGTCCTTCATGTCAGGTGGTAATATGTATATATAAAACAGGGTTGAGGGTTGAGTTTTTTTTTTTTGGCTCAAAATGGCCACTGCTCCTCATGTAGTATAGGAGAGTAGACCATATATGGCAGCAATGAAATAAGTACATTGTATATACAATGTTTAAAATTAGATAAATAAATAATAAATGAAAATAAAATTTTGAAAAATAGTAATTGTCAATCTTAACTTTATGGGATGGGGTTGAGTTGTTAAGCTTGACAGTACACTCCCTGGCTATAATACACCTAAAAAATATAAATAAAAAGTATTAAAATACTTATCTTTTGCACCACAAGTTAGAGACCTGAATGATGACATTTCCGGCAAATGATGTCACATATTGGTGGAGCCTAAATTATTGGTGTGGTTGGTGTGACAGGGTTGAGTTCAGTTATTGAGGACATAACTTCATAGTCTGTTTTTTTATAAAATATCTTACTTTTCTTTTCTTTTTTTTTTTTTAGAAATATAAAGTATAACACAAATACAATATTGCCAAAAAATTATAGACACTGTGAACATTTTGTGAAATATTTTCTAAGTACAAATTCAGTGAAGTGCCTCTGGGACATGACAAAATGCTTAGTATACGATAGAAATAGCATTATTTTACGATAAAATTATTTAAATGCAATATTTTTTATTCATTATAATGGACATACCAAAGAATTGTGAAAAGCTTTCAACATTTCATTTTGGTGAACCACCACTTTAAAAAAAAGTCTGGGGGACTAAAATATTACCAAATCCCAGGAATGACCTATTAATAAAATCATAAAACCAGTTAAACTTAAATTTTAACATTTATTTCAAGAAGATCAGTCACACAGCACAACTTTTTTCAGTTTTGTCATGTCTTTATTCAGTGAATCCATGGTCATTTTAACAAAACGAGGAAAGGGCTAGAATCACAGAAGAATTAGAATCACACTAAAATTTGAATGGATTGTCTCTGTTTAACAGAACAGGACTGGGATATTTAATATTCAACAATATTTTTGATCTGACTGCTCTGATGCTGTTGTATGAGAACTGAACTGAGCTGGACGATGCCATCATTTTTTGCAGAACTGCTTTATAGATGAAATGAACTAATTTAATATTTAATTATCTTTACAATGAAACTGAATCAACATTGAACTGACTTCAGCAGCACAACAGCCGAAACGCATAATTTTCCTGTTATCAATGTAAGCTGCTTTCAAACAATCTATATTGAATAAAGCACTATATAAATTATATAAATAAAGGTGACTTGACTTGACTTGAGAGGAGATGGAGATGAATCAGAAGATGGTGGATGAGATGGTGATCAGGCGGCCTCCTCTTCACCCTCCTCCTCGAACTCTCCCTCCTCAGCGGTGGCTTCCTGGTACTGCTGGTACTCGGACACCAGGTCGTTCATGTTGCTCTCGGCCTCCGTGAACTCCATCTCATCCATGCCCTCTCCAGTGTACCAGTGCAGGAAGGCCTTGCGGCGAAACATGGCAGTGAACTGCTCTGAAATTCGCTTGAAGAGCTCCTGGATGGCAGTGCTGTTGCCGATGAAGGTTCCAGACATCTTGAGCCCACGGGGCGGGATGTCGCAAACAGCGGTCTTCACATTGTTTGGGATCCACTCCACAAAGTAGCTGCTGTTCTTGTTCTGGATGTTCAGCATCTGCTCATCCACCTCCTTCATTGACATGCGTCCACGGAAAACAACAGCCACGGTCAGGTAGCGTCCATGGCGTGGGTCGCACGCAGCCATCATGTTCTTGGCATCGAACATCTGCTGGGTGAGCTCGGGAACGGAGAGGGCACGGTACTGCTGGCTCCCCCTGCTGGTGAGAGGAGCGAAGCCGGGCATGAAGAAGTGCAGACGAGGGAAGGGCACCATGTTGACCGCCAGTTTGCGAAGATCAGCGTTCAACTGTCCAGGGAACCTCAGGCAGGTGGTGACGCCGCTCATGGTGGCCGAGACGAGGTGGTTGAGGTCACCATATGTGGGTGTGGTGAGTTTGAGTGTGCGGAAGCAGATATCGTACAGTGCCTCGTTGTCGATGCAGTAGGTCTCGTCCGTGTTCTCCACCAGCTGATGGACGGACAGCGTGGCGTTGTAGGGCTCCACGACTGTGTCCGACACTTTAGGAGATGGCACCACGCTGAAGGTGTTCATGATACGGTCAGGATACTCCTCACGGATCTTGCTGATGAGAAGCGTTCCCATGCCTGAACCGGTTCCTCCTCCCAGCGAGTGCGTGAGCTGGAAGCCCTGCAGGCAGTCACAGCTCTCAGCTTCCTTGCGAACCACGTCCATCACTGAGTCCACCAGTTCGGCACCCTCTGTGTAATGACCCTTAGCCCAGTTATTACCTGCTCCACTCTGACCTACAGTACAAGCAGGACACAAAATCCATTAGCACTTCATGATGCAAAGTTATTAAAGGGTTAGTTCACCCAAAAATGAAAATCTGTCATTAATTACTTGCCCTTATGCTGTTCCAAACCCTTAAGACTTTTCATCTTCAGAACACAAATGAAGATATTTTAATGAAATCTAAGAGATTTCTGTCCCTCCATTGGTTCTTGCTGAAGCTCAAACGTGCTGCGTAACACACGAGAATGAACCTCACTGGTTCTTGAGGAAGCACAAATGTGTTGCATAACACAAGAATGAACCTCACTGGTTAAAGCTCAAACGTGCTGCGGAACACGAAAATGAACCTCATTGGTTCTTGCGGAAGCTCAAATGTGGTGCGTAACACACAAGAATGAACACCATTGGTTCTCACCGAAGCTCAAACATGCTGCGTAACATGAGAATGAACCTCACTGGTTCTTGCTGAAGCTCAAACGTGCTGCGCAACACGAGAATGAACCTCAGTGGTTCTTGCTGAAGCTTAAACGTGCTGCGTAACACGCAAGAATGAACCTCATTGGTTCTTGAGGAAGATCAAATGTGCTGAGTAACATGATAATGAACCTCATTGGTTCTTGCTGAAGCTCAAACGCGCTGCGTAACACGAGAATGAACCTCAAAGGTTCTTGTGTAAACTCAAACATGCTGAGTAACACATGAGAATGAACCTCATTGGTTCTTGCTGAAGCTCAAACGTGCTGCGCAACACGAGAATGAACCTCAGTGGTTCTTGCTGAAGCTCAAACATGCTGAGTAACACATGAGAGTGAACCTCATTGGTTCTTGCTGAAGCTCAAACGTGCTGCGTAACACGAGAATGAACCTCATTGGTTCTTGCTGAAGCTCAAATGTGATGTGTAACACACAAGAATGGAACCTCATTGGTTCTTGAGAAAGATCAAATGTGCTGCGTAACACGAGAATGAACCTCATTGGTTCTTGCTGAAGCTCAAATGTGATGTGTAACACACAAGAATGGAACCTCATTGGTTCTTGAGAAAGATCAAATGTGCTGCGTAACACGAGAATGAACATAATTGGTTCTCGCGGAAGCTCAAATGTGCTGCGTACCACACAAGAATGAACCTCATTGGTTCTTGAGGAAGATCAAATGTGCTGCGTAACACGAGAATGAACATAATTGGTTCTTGCAGAAGCTCAGATGTGCTGAGTAACACGAGAATGAACCTAACTGGTTCTTGCTGAAGCTCAAACGTGCTGCGTAACACGATAATGAACCTCAGTGGTTCTTGTGTAAGCTCAAACATGCTGAGTAACACGAGAATGAACCTCATTGGTTCTTGCTGAAGCTCAAACGTGCTGCGTAACACGAGAATGAACCTAATTGGTTCTTGCTGAAGCTCAAACGTGCTGCGTAACACGAGAATGAACCTCATTGGTTCTTGCTGAAGCTCAAATGTGATGTGTAACACACAAGAATGGAACCTCATTGGTTCTTGAGAAAGATCAAATGTGCTGCGTAACACGAGAATGAACATAATTGGTTCTCGCGGAAGCTCAAATGTGCTGCGTACCACACAAGAATGAACCTCATTGGTTCTTGAGGAAGATCAAATGTGCTGCGTAACACGAGAATGAACATAATTGGTTCTTGCAGAAGCTCAGATGTGCTGAGTAACACGAGAATGAACCTAACTGGTTCTTGCTGAAGCTCAAACGTGCTGCGTAACACGATAATGAACCTCAGTGGTTCTTGTGTAAGCTCAAACATGCTGAGTAACACGAGAATGAACCTCATTGGTTCTTGCTGAAGCTCAAACGTGCTGCGTAACACGAGAATGAACCTAATTGGTTCTTGCTGAAGCTCAAACGTGCTGCGTAACACGATAATGAACCTCAGTGGTTCTTGTGTAAGCTCAAACATGCTGAGTAACACGAGAATGAACCTCATTGGTTCTTGCTGAAGCTCAAACGTGCTGCGTAACACGAGAATGAACCTCATTGGTTCTTGCTGAAGCTCAAATGGGCTACGTAACACGAGAATGAACCTCATTGGTTCTCGCCTATCAAGCAATTATGCTTGAGCTTCCATTTACCACAACTGATGTGTGAGTTGATGAATGTTTATATGTGAACAAAAGCCTAAATTAAATCTGTTCATCACATAAAGTGATTGTGTCTCTTTAGAAAATTTAGACTAAACTAAGTTCATATGGATTAGTTTAACGATTTCCTTATGAACTTCTTGAAGTGTCAAAGTGGTAGTCACGTAGCCGTCTATGGAGGGAGAGAAAGCTTTCAGATTTCATTAAACAGATCTTCATTTGTGTTCTGAAGATGAACAAAAGTCTTACGGGTTTGGAACGACATGAGTGAGAAATTAATGACAGAATTTTAATTTTTGGGTGAACTAACCCTTCAAAATGAAAACTAAAATACTACATATTTCAAAATCACATCATGCTAGTGAAATCCAGTGGTAGGAGCAGTGGAATCATTAAAAAAAACAGGTCTCAAAGTCACAGTGAACAGAAAATGCTAAAAGCTTACTCAGGATTCACAACAGATAATTTTACTCTAATGTTGATGAATCTAAATGATTCAAAATTAGCCCATTTGCGGGTACTAATTAGCATAATACCAATGAGTTTTTCTTGTCATTTTTTTGTAGTTTATAAATTTCTAACAATTAATCAAATAAAACTTGCCACTAGGAGTCTGTGATTTATCTTTAATTTAAAACAAATTAAAAGGAATACTACATTCAAAGATGAAAATGCTGCCATCATTTGTTCCAAACCTGTATGACATTCTTTCTTGTGCTGAACATGCAAGAAGATATTTTGGGGTACAAAATAATGCTGGACCCCACTGACTTTTATTGTATTTTTCAAAATCTTCATGAGTGTTTCACATAAGGAAAAAAAATCATAAATAATTAAGTAAAGGTAATAATATAATTTTCATTTTCTGGCTATCCCTTTAATTTCACTACAAAAATGTCTGTACACAGGTTTCATTCAAAAATATGAGATCTATATCAGAGATATCTTCAACATTCAGAACTTTCCTAGCTGTACTTGTACAAGTGAATCACTGTATAACAACACTCAAAAATCAAACACAGATATTTGCATGCAATGAGATACAAGTGGAGGGTGTTTATATACCAAACACAAAGTTGTCAGGTCTGAATATCTGTCCAAAAGGCCCTGAGCGGACAGAGTCCATGGTTCCTGGCTCTAGATCCACAAGGATGGCACGAGGGACATACTTTCCCCCTGGGAAAACAGACAACCAGAGAATGGAGATTGTGTGTAAATTAGGGTTAATTTATAATCGTAATAAAAAAAAAATAAATAAAAAAAAAACACTTAGTATAGGGTGGGAGTGTGTCTGTGATATGCAAGGGTCCTTCAGTTGATCAATCCAGGAATCGGACATTTGACGTTCCCTGTGTTAAACTGTGGTGATGTGCCTACCAGAAGCTTCGTTGTAGTAAACACTGATCCGGTCCAGCTGCAGGTCACTGTCTCCATGGTAGCTGCCGGTAGGGTCAATGCCGTGCTCGTCACTGATCACCTCCCAGAACTGAGTGAAACAAAAAATAAAAGCCATAAAATCTCACTGATGCTGTGTAATAGGGCCGGGGCTAGTCGTCATAAAAATGATATCGCATAACAAATGCATGATGTCTGTATACAGCATGTTGGTTACAAACACCTAGTTCAAAAACCTCTTGAATATGGAATATAATATTTGTCTAAAAAAAGTATTTTTTTTTACAATAGTTGTTGTGAACACTATATTATGAAGGTAGAATTTTAGCAGAAATCTTGAACTGTGTTCTTAGGACAAGGTTATTAATAGAAGCTAGGTTGTCACTTCTTTTAAACCATTATAAATGCATACAATTTATTATAATATTTGCTGGACAAAACAACGGGTTAATAAGTTTTGTACATTATATTTTACATTTTTGTTCATTCATTAGTTGTTTTGTTACAAAATTGCTTAACTGTTTAAATTTCATAAATTTTTTTTTTTAAAAAGCCTGTAGGGTAATAGTTCCTCTGCTGATTTTTTTGTAGTCGACATTTTAAAATAAAAAAAATAAATAAATAAATGTTTGCCATGAACAAAATGTCTGGCGTCGTCTACTACGCCATTGCAGTGCATAATGAAAGGAAACAAGACGAAAATAGACGTTAAGGTTTTCTATGAAACCTGTCGTTATAATTAAAATGCTTATTTTATAACAATCTTCTTGCAATATTCTGGATGATTGTAATGCGATTGTAATGCGATTAAAGCGCGAGCCAGCCGCCACACCCCTCTCAGACAGCCGGCGCAAGATACGCATCAAACAAATACGACGCAGGATCATGAGGAACTCACCAAGCGTTTCGCGATATTTACAATTTAAAAAGCCATCGAATTCCATAACATTCCGAAAACTGCTAAAAGGAACATTTTCAAAAACTGTACATAAAAAGGTTTATTATGTAATAGTAACAGCGCAAAGCAAAACAATATTTTGATTATATGATTAGGCCTATTATAAAACATCGAAGCAAATAGAGGCGTTTATTTTTGCTGTTCTACCTTAGCTCCGATCTGATTCCCGCACTGGCCCGCCTGAAGGTGCACTATCTCACGCATGTTGACTTCAAAGAGGCGAAAATAAGATGAAAATCTGTAGAATCTCGATAGCCCGTTCTCACAACCTCTCCGGATTACTGTCTCGCCCAGACTACTGCGTAGTGCGCGCTCCCGTCAGCCTGGAGTGTGAGCTCTATGCGGAAGAAAAGTGGGCGTTTCTGTATTTGTGGGTGTTTTCAAACTGGTGGGTGTTTATATATTATGCAATGAAAATGATCCCATTCACCCGACCCCACCCCTAAACCCTACCCACACTCTGACGTAGGCAAATCAGGTAACGCTCTCAAAAACGCCCATCAATCGTTAATGTCCTGCAGAGACCTGTACTTGACAGCCTACTTCCAACTGTCAGTGTTGCCAGATTGGGTGGACGATTTTCACCCCAAAAGCTAACCGCCAACGGAAAAAAAAAAAAAAAAAAAACCGCCAAAACATTAACTGCCAAAATAATGTGATAGAATTTTGTTGCTATGTCAATCAAGGTTTCAAGGGGTAAAAAAATACTATAGTAATTATAGTGTTTTTGAACCATACTATTAGACTTAGAATCATAGACTTATCAGTTAATACTACAGTATGCTGTAGCATTCATTAGCAAAATGTTGTAAATACAATAATATATACAGTATACTACAATTTACTATAGTATGGTTCAATAACACTATAGTATTTACTGTAAATTACTATAGTATTTTTTCACCTGGGTTGATAAGGACGATTTTTATCTCCTTAAAATAAAATAATGGTGAGAAATTAAAAATAAATCAATTTCCCGGACAGATCAACAGGGCAAATGCATTAAAGAGAATTAGCAAATATGACTAGAAACTGTTAAAACGGCAATGAATAAGGGATTAACAGATGACTTAAGGACAATTAAAGACCATTAAAGAACACAACACACGTCTCCTGGACATCCTGTAGAATTCAACCAATCAGATGACGACTTCGAAACTTCTCAAGTGTTTCCAGTAAAGTGTGCCATATGCATCAGACATTCAGCCACTGGTCCGTGGACGTGACGTCTGAGGCTGAGACTACCAATCACTTGACATTGATGTCTACAACAGTGCAAAAAATACCCAAGTGATCGGGAAAAGCAACATAATAGCAGGCATTTCACACACGTTCATGCACACACACACACACAAAAGCCAAAAATGTATATGATAATCCAACAACAAAAAAATAAACAACAACAATAATGTGCTTACCTTTAATTGTGTTAATGACTTAGTGGGTTTCCGCGGGAAATTCGAGCATGTCGCCGTTCATCTTTCCATCATTACGACACGTCTGTTTACATGAAGAAGGAGTCCCAGCTAGTAGGTTATATGGCATGTGAGGATACTGCTGGTAGCGGACCATTTATAGCCTTTTCTCACAGCAGCTGGAATAATTAAACTTAACATTTTGATGGCGGATTGTAATCCTGAAAGATCCAAATGACAATCATCAGTGACAACTCACCCATAGTCAAAAACAAAAGACATCGGGCTACGGAAATTGAAATCTACAGGTAACGTTAATACACACTAAATACACATAGTCACGCTATGCTGATGTTGTTAACATTAACAATTTGTGAACAAAGTATAACAATAATAATCATTTCTGCATGGTTTGACGTGTTCCGAGCTAAGCGATTGTTAGATTTAATCACCATTGGCAGTGCGATTTATTGTAGGCCTGATGCTTTTTTCTCAGTCGGTCAGAACGAAAATGGCAGACACGTTACTTACTTGTTCAAATCACATTTTCCGGTGAAAATTCACTGTAGATGTAGAATCTGTGATTCCGTAGTACAGTATCCACACCGGTGTGGTGACTGACAGCAAACATTAGATTCATCTGCGCTGAGGAGCCGTGCTGGTGCACAACCTACGTAAAGATGATAATTCCACAAATAACTGCAATTGCAGGTTTTAAACAGAAATTGCGACAAAGAGGCAAAACTTACGGACTGCAGCTTTAAATATTCATTTATACCTCACATTGTGTTACCGTTAACTTCGGACAGAACTACATTAGGCCTACGTATTCGTGAAGTACAGAACTTTGCAGTCAAAACTGAGTCCAGCAGGACGAGTATAGGCCTACTAGTCTGGATGGTTTAAAAGATGTCAGGACAGGAGTAGTATAGTCCCATATTCAGTTTCAATCATTCAATTGTACTCTGATTTCGGCATAAAAAATTGATTGACAGGTCTCTGTTAAGGAAAAAAAATATGTAGGCTACACTCTACATAATTTTTCTGTGATATTTTCTTTATTATACACGTGTTCGAACTTTGAACGTATTAAAATAACATGACTAAACATAAAAGCGAAGAAAAAAACCCTGCCAGTTATTAAAAAAAAAAAAAAACAGCCCAAATTTTGTCCACCCGCCCAATGCCTTTTTCTCCGCTCAATCAAAAGAAGCCCACTAGACTTATTCATAGCAGTGCCTTTTTTTGTTTTTTTGTTTTGTTTAACAGGAAAGTGAGGCTGTGAGGAATGGACATGCATCTCTTCAGTGGTTTGCATTGTTATTTAATGTGTTTTTGGATTGTTCTGCTGACGAAACACTGTAAAAATATCTTTCCAAGAAATTTCAGTTGACAAAAAACTCCCGACAATATGAGCTGTGTAAATTTATAAGTGATCTAGGAGCTTTATACAGAGTTTTACAGCAGATGCCTTTGAAAACAGTCTATCCCTCACAACCTGGCACTGCTCTGAATAAGGTCGGGCAGGAACCTGCCCAATCTGGCAACACTGCCAACAGTGCTGCGTTATGATGTAATCATCTCCATGACAACGGAGGTCCAGCTTTCCCTCATCTTTCTCTTGAGAGGTGCATGTTGAATCTTAGCTGAGTCATTCCTGGGATTTGGTGCCTTTTGTGTCCCCAGCAGGGGCGGAGCTAGGGGTGGGCTAAGGGGGCTGGAGCCCCAAATGTTTTTCCAAAAGCCCCAAATCTTTCAGGTTTGAGGTTTCTTAACAGTGCTGTCAAAATATAATTTTTCTAATCTCTCTATTAAAATATGTTAAAACAGTTCAATATCTATTTTCTGCAGTATATACTGATATTTATAAAACAGCAAAAGACATTGATTAAGCATATAAGCTGCAGTTTCACAATTCATGAATTGCTGCTTCGTTATTATTATAGGCCTACATAAAATGGAAGACATCATAAAGGATTATTTTTAGCGTGGATTTACCAATAAAGAAATTTTGATTTTACTGGAGGAGACATATAACACATTAGGATTAGTCTCCGGACATTAGAGGGAACATTATGCAGGAATATGCATAGTATAGCAGTTTCCACGGTAACCTTGTACATGAGTACAGCGTTTCAAGGAGAAAAAAAGAGCTTTTACTGCCATCTAGTGGGCTTAATACTAAAACGCCAATACCTATCATGTTTCATCAACTTTTGTAACTGCAACTCAAGTCTGGTGGCTCCATAAAAGGGGGCATTCAAGGGTAGAATTACAATTACAAAATTACAGTGGAAATATTTGAATAAAAGTTGTATTAACAGAATTGGATACACTAAAGAATTTGACAAGTTTTGAGCAAATGTGTTGTGATTACACAATAATACCAATATAATAGTAATAGTAATAATAATAAGAATCAGCTGTGGCAGAGGCGCAATAAAACAGACAAAGCTGAAGTGGCACATTTTATACACCAACAGCTTCAGACATCAGGACGGCAGCACGGCTATCGTTGGATGCACCAGAAATGTTGGATGTCTGTAATTGTTAGACAGAGAAACTGTCCGTCAGTTAATTACAAGAAAAAAAGTCAGAATTCTGAGATAAAAAGTCGCAATTACTCTTTTTATTTTTTTTATTTAGTGGCGGAAACGGGCTTCCATAAAATCCAGTTCAAACCGAAGTAATATTGTAACAGTGTTGCCAGTATATAGCTGTTTTTTTAACTTACAGTTTGTGGGTGTGTCTTTTTATCTTACACCTTTAACCCTTTAATTTTACATTGATGCTGTGTTGCAGTGAGAAAATTAAGTTAATATGTAAAAGATGATTGAGCATTTGTGATGAACACCTGCTGTTAACAAGAATCAGAATTACTGAAAAGAGGAACAAGAACGAAGATAAAAATCAAGATGGCGGAGGTAGCTATCAGTTCCTTAAAAAATGCTCTGTTCAAAAGCCATGTTATACTAGTCACTTTTTCCGAAATAAGACTATTTTATGGACTGTGTTTTATGTTGCCGCACTTGTGGCCAATTCGGTACGACCGTGTATAGGAAATAATCAAGCTCATTACACGGAAAATGTGATCACCTGTTCAAATTATTTAGTGCATCCTTCTTGGCATGGATATACTGGTACATCTTTGTCGGTTGGACAATTTGCATCTTATCGCAGTGTTCTTGATCATGGGAAGGCGACTATTCCAACTGTTACATCGAAAAATAATACAATAAAATGCAAATCATCAAAACAGTTAAGGAAACTTTCTGGATACCTGCTTGACAACTAATATTGTCTGAGCAAATGTCATTTACTATAATTGGAATTTATAGACCACCATCTGCTAAGGCTGTATTTTATGAAAAATTGGATGCTCTTATCAAAGAATGTGATACAAATAAGGAGATTATTTTATTAGGAGATTTTAACATAAACTGGAATGATGAAGTACAAAGGAAGAAGTTAAAAATTACAACTGGTCATTATGATTTTAGGCAGATTATTGAAGGCCAACTAGGTTAACTAGGTCCTCATTGACGTGTATTGATCTGGCTTTTACTAATAGACCAGAAAGGATAAAGAAGTGTTATAATCTGGTAACTGGACTATCTGATCATAATATGATCCTGATAGTAAAAAAGCTCACTAAAAGTAGATTTAATCTAACATCTGATAAGAAGGCAGAAAAATACAAAATACCTAAAAGTCAGTTGGATAATTTTTAAAAAGCAGTAAAATAAATAGACTGGGGCGATTATTTGACATATGAGTGTGTAGACCAAAATTGTAATTTTTTTTATGACTGAAATTCAAAAAATTATTGACAGTTATACAAGGAAAGTGAAACCTAAACCAGGACAAAGATAATATTTACTTTGGTTAAATGAAACAATTCGATTACTTATGAAACGAAGGGATCATGCTCTTAAGTTAGCCCTCACAGAACATGAGGTTGTAAAGGAACTTAGAAAGGCAAAAGCTATTTTTTTTTTTATTAAGGCTATTAGTGAAGCTAAAGGAAATACTAAAGAAATATGGCAAAATTTACAGAAATTAACTGGAACATACAAGATACATAAATCAATAGAATTAAATATAGATGGAAACATGATTAATGACTCAAGAAAGGTGGCAGAAGTATTTAATGATTATTTTATAGATTCTACAAAAACTTTGATTACGAATGACTTTGGTTCAGGTGATTTAGTTTTATCCATGAACTTTAATGCTCCATTTTTGAATTTTAAAGAACTGGCAAATACCAAAGTACACACGATTATTTCTTCTCTTAATAGTTCAAGGGCAAAGGATGTGTATGGAATGTATACAATATTTTTAAAAACTTATAAAGAGGCACTTATTCTTCCAATTTTAAAAATTATGAATTGGTCAATAAAAGAAGGAGTGTTTCCAAATACTTGGAAAACTGCAGTAATTACACCAGTGTTTAAATCTGGTGATAATATGTTAGTTAGTAGTTATAGACCCATTAGTATTCTCCCAGTAGTTTCAAAAATTGCAGAAAAATGGATTTCTGAGCAGATAATATCACATTTGAATAGTACTCCATTCTCATTGCATCCGATGCAGTTTGGTTTTTGAAAGTATCATTCAACAGAAACTGTGAATTGTCTTCTTTTAGAAAATATTAAATCAAAATTGGATAAAGGTGGTGTGGTGGGAACTGTTTTTCTGGATTTAATTAAAGCATTTGACACAGTAAATCATGAGGTTTTAATTAATAAGTTATCAAATTATAATTTTTCAATAAAAGTATTTAAATGGATAAGATCATATTTAACTGATAGACAACAGTGTGTTCGAGTAGGCAATGAAATTTCACAATTGCTTACTAATTCAGTTGGTGTACCTCAAGGTTCAATATTAGGTCCTTTGCTATTCTGTTTGTATATTAATGACTTGCCTGATGTTTGTGCACCTACTGTAAATTGTCAGATGTATGCTGATGATACAGTTATATACTTGCATGCTAAAAGTAAGAAGCAAGCTGCAGAAGAATTATCAGCAGAAATGGAAAAAATTACTAAATGGTTAAACAATTCATGTTTACATCTTAATGTTAGTAAAACTGTATGTATGTTTTTTTTCGAAGTCTGCAAATAGAGATCCGGACCGAAATGTTACAGTAGCAGGTAGAAGGTTATCAGTGGTCCATGAGTATAAATATTTAGGTATAATACTTGATTCACAACTTACATTGAAAAAAAACAACTTAAAAAAGTTGGGAATAGAACTAAATTTAATTTGGTAAATTTTAGACATATTATGAATAATTTAACAACTGAGGCTTTAAAGTCAAATTAATGCTATGATTTTATCACACATGCTATGATTTTTAACACTTTACAAAGGTCATTTATATATAAAATAAACAATTTAGGAACCATCAACGACCCCTGGGGCACCCCACATGTCACCCTACACATTTCAGAGTTTTCATTATTAAAGTGTACATACTGGTACAGATTGTCAAGATAACTCTCTAACCAAGAATAAGCGGGCCCTCTAAAGCCATACTTTTCCAACTTATTCAGTAATATTTTATGATTAATAGTGTCGAAAGCTTTTTTTAAATCGACAAAAACACCCACTGCATATTTTTTATTGTCTATTGAAGAAGCAGTATCATCAACTAATTGCGTTACTGCCATTGAGGTAGATCTGCCTGCCCTAAAACCATATTGTTCCTCCTGCAGTAAGTTATATTTTTCTATAAAATTATCCATTCTTTTAAAAAAAAGTTTTTCTAATATCTTAGAAAACTGAGATAGCAGTGAGATAGACCTATGATTACAAAATAAATGACGGTCTCCACTTTTGAAAATTGGTATAATTTTTGCCATTTTCATATTATTTGGGAATACACCCGTTTTAAAAGATTAGTTGAATATATAAGTTAATGGTTCAGCAATACATTTAATAGTGTTTTTAACTAATAGCATGTCAATATCTGTCCAATCTTTTGACCTTTTATTTCTAAAACCTTTCACAATTTGCAGTATTTCTTTTTTGTTTACTTCTGATACAAACATTGAAAACATATTTATATTAACTCCATTATTCTTGTAATTAGACTCTTTTATGTCATTTGCTAACTTATTACCCACATTAGCAAAGTATTCATTTGCTATGTCTTTTGAATTTCTGAAAAAAATGTCATCCCTTTTGAAATAACTTGGACAATCTTGTTTGGCATTTGTTTTTTTTAATTAAATTGTTTAACACTTTCCATGTCTTTAACATATTTTGTCTTAATTGATCTAGTAACTTATGATAATATTCCTTTTTACTATTTCGGATTATACTAACTAGTTTGTTTTTGTATTTCTTATATTTATTTTCTGCCTCTTTTGTCCTATTTTTTATAAATTGGTTATAAAATATGTTTTTCTTTTTACACGCATTTTCTATTCCCTTAGTAATCCATGGCTTTGTCTTATAATCCTCCTTTACCCTGACTTTTTGCATGGGACATTTCATATTATACAATTCAATAAATCTGTGCAGGAAGACATCATATGCTACATTGACATCTGTAGTCGAGTAAATTTCACTCCATGTTTGAATCCAGAGATCCTTTTTGAATGCTTCTATATTTTCTACAGTGCAGCGTCTTATAAATTTGTATTGGGTCTGTGTCTGTATTCTCTTTCTAAATACATTTTTAAACACTGCGAATACAATACCCCCCAAAATGGTTTCCTCAATTCTGTTCGTAAGAATATTATCTATCAGTGTTGCACTTTCTGTTGTTATTCGGCTTGGCTTATTGATGACTGGGCATAAACAATTGCTATACATTGAATTAATGACTAAATCAACATTAAAGTCTCCACCACTATTTTCACTTTATTTGTGCCCATTATGTTCACCAATTCTGACATTTTATCATTAAAGGTGGTTACATTTGTTCCTGGTGGTCTATACACACAACTAAGCATTCAATTTTTTGAATTTTCAACTTCAATTTCCACTGTTATGCATTCCAGAACATTTTCAATAATATATGATGCCTTTTTTACAATTGTACTTCTTAGTGTTTTAAAAATATACAAACCCACTCCTCCACCCTTCTTATAATTTCTATTTGTTGTATAGAAAACATACCCTTCAAGACTTACTTCTGCCACTTTGTCATTGTCAAGCCAGGTCTCTGATACTGCAATCACATTAAACTTTTTCAAAGCCTTAAGAAAATGCTTTATAGAAGAGTGATTTTTACATAGACTTCTACTGTTAAAATGTATAACTGATAAAGCTCCTTGGATATCTACACTGGTGTTAAATTGTTCCTCTGAGTAATATTCACAGTTTATTTCAAGATTATTATGATAGTTTGTTTCAGGGTCAATGTTATTTTCAATATCATACATCTTGTGTTTAGTTTGATTGAGAACTATTAAGATTAGTCTAATTACCCATTAACTGCAGATAGTAGTCAACATTATTCTTTCCATTGTCCTCAGTCCCAGCTAACAGAATTTTGTTATAAGAATGTTCTCTAAATATTCAGTGTTGGTTCTGGGAACGTAAAAAACGTCCAGTTTTCTTGACATTAGAGGAACGTTTTTATAAGGTATAATGTTCCTCAAACGTTCTTTCAACTTAATTTTGATCTAAAATTCAACATTCTAGGAACGTTGATTTGTAACATTCCAAGAACATGAAAATGTTCAGTTTCCTTAATGTTAGTAGAACGTTATTTGAAGGTTAGTATGATGTTCCTGAAACATTCTTTCAATCATTCAAACACCTGCTGTGAACAAGCACTGAAAGAAAGAGAAATAAGAACACAAACTACAACTTTCTTCAGCCACAGCCTTAGATGAACTGAAGATAAAAGACATTAAATCTCTGAAGATCTGATTAAACAACTCCACAAACAGCATTACCAGCTTCACTTATTACTAACCAGACTGACTTTATTTCTGTCACACGTCTACAGAAGTTCTTATTGAGAATTAACAGAAGTTTAGAGGTTTCGTTTGAGGTCACCATCATGGAGGTTGGTGGTTGCTTTAGTTGAGCTCTTGACCCTTGACTATTACAGAGTTGCTTCTTTATCAGCAATTGTAGTTTTTTTTTCAGAAAACATTCCTGCATTGATAAAGCCAGACAAGTAATTTCATTAAAGTGATTTAATTGACTGCTTTTATGTGAAAAGGGTTTTATGTGATAAAATTCATTTTTAACTTTGAAGTGATTTGTGTAATATTGTCCAAAACTATTTGGAAGGATTTTGGAAAACTATTTTGCTTAACTGACACTAGCTGAATCATAATGGCTGGTTTCCTTTTTCGATCCTTGTTTGGAATAGTATGACAATTGGAGATGTTATGCATTTCTAAATTGATGTTTTTACCATTTAGAAATAGCAAAAGCTGTTGTTCTAGTGTCTGTAATTCCTCAATAGGAGCATCCTCACCTTCATCCACTCCAGCTGCAGCTCTTGCATAGCTGCAATGTTTTGGCTCTAATCCAGTAATGATGAGGTCTTTGCTCCTGATCTGTTGTTCCAAGTCATCAATACTTTGATCCAGCTGTTCAATCTTTTGATCTCTTTGAATTATTTTTTCTTTCAGCAGCCTTATTTCTTCCATGAGATCCATGAGGCTTTTTTGTTGATTCACAACTTTACTAATCTCATTAGTCATGAAAGGTAGGGATTTTTTAATTTCTTCCATCTCCTCTGATAGTTTTTTAGTTGCCATTTTCTTGATGCACTCCACAATACTCACAGGTGTCGAAGTCTAAGGGTAAATTTGATGGAACTGCTTTGCTTTGTCAGTCCCAATGTGCTCTAGGCCAGACAGGCCTCAGACAGTCCCAACATTAAGGTCCCAATCTCCAACTCTAGTTCAAAAATAACGCTCTATTGCTTTCCCCATTAGTAGCTCCAGCACTAGAGAAGCATCATTTCAGATGGATTGTGTTATATCCAGTAGATTATATCCAGTAACCACCTTGAATATTAGATTTTGTTTGGCTGCTGAGTTATAACTGTCAGACAAACAAAAAGAAAAGGTGATCAGGTGGTGTTGGTTATGATTTCACATAATCATTATTGGACCTGAGTCACTGAACTCATTTAGAGCCCAATCTCTGAGTTAGATTCACATTATTGATTACAGCAGCAATGTGATTCTACAGCAGAAGATCAGCTTTTTCAATATAATCCAAAGGATTTCTTAAAAGTTTGAAAATACCTTTTATTTGGAGACACAGACATCAAGAATCAGCGTATGAATCTCAACAGTGGTGAGAATAATAAAGCATGTTGCAGTTGCAATCATCACTCAATTAATCATTTAAATATCTCATTAACTTTAACGCCACTTCAGTGGGTGGAATAAAAATATGGCAGGACTTTTACTTTCTGACTCCTGGACTTTACATCTCTGTAAATAATTAATAAAACAGATTATTGCGAAACCTAAAGGTTCTCCTGTGACATTACTGCTCATTTTTTCCTCGCTGGAAAAAAAAAAAAAAAAAAAAAAAAAAAAATTTTTTTGCCAGAATGGCTAAATCTGGCACATTTACATAAGCGACTTGTTTACTTGTGTTAATTAATGTGCATTGTCCTCTTTTAAAAATCAAATAAATAAAAAAAATAAAATAAAATAAACAGGGGGAAAAAAATGAGCAGAAACACAAGAACTACAACTGTCTTCAGCCATTACACATTATTACACTTATTACTAACCAGTTTGACTTTATTTCTACAGAAGATCTTATTGACAATTAACAGAAGTTTAGATGTTGATGTTTTATTGAAAATGTTTGGTTCGTCACCATTGATGAGATCAGTGTTTGCTTTAGTTGAGCTCTTGACCCTTGACTTTTTGCACAACAGTTTTTGTTTTTTCTCTGGCTGTTTAAACTCTTTTTGCTATTTGTTATAGCAGAAACAAATGTGGAGAAAAAAAAATCGTTGAGTGCTGATAGTTGTGTTAAAGAAGATATAACCTGTATAACACTGAACTCTACTGTGTTTAATCTCTTGTGTTACATTATTAAAAAACTAAAATTTTACATTCACCACTGTAAAACTACAGTAAAAGCTCCAACAACAAACAGTTAAAAAGATTTTTTTTTTTAAACACCATGCACAAAAAACAGTTGCAGTGTTATTTAGACACAGATATCAAAAATCAGCACATCAATCTCAACAATGGTGGCAATAAAAAAGGGCCATTTAGCTGCATAATTTATTCATGCTGCAGTGCATGCTGGGAGTTTTGTACTATGCAGGCACCCAGCATGCATTGCAACCTTAAACATTTGAATGTCACCATTGTTGAGATTCATATGCTGATTGTTGATGTCTCTGCTGTCCAAGGTAAACAGGAGCTCAAAATATTTTACACAGTATATGATTTCAATATTTTTCTAAATAACTGATTACTGAAACATTGTTGGTTCTTATGTTGTTGAATTACAAACATAGAACAATCAATAAACATAAAACTCCCATTAAATCAAAGATTAGACCCAGAAAGAAATCAGTGAATTAAACAAGTCCAAGATGATTACAGCATCATCACAACAGCCAAAAACACCTGATCAACTTCATGTTGGGTTTTTTATAAACATTCAGTTACAGCAGTCAAAGAAACTTTCACATATCATTCCAGTGCTGCAGTTTACATGTTTCATGACCCTTAAAAGATCAACAGAGCAGCTGCCAATTTACCAAAGGTTGCACTAACTGTTTTTTGCTGGTCATTTATGGGAAAACTGCACTCAATTTGACTGACAACAGCAAAAGTGTTCTTTAAGGTTTTCACAGTAACAATAGACATTTAAATGTGTTTTTCAAGCCTGCTGATCATGAAATCGTCACCATTTGCTGGAGTAACAATGACAAGCTTACGGGAGGAGTCACTAAACAAAGTATAGTCGACAAATCTGAACTATTGGTCTTTGATTTTTAATGTTTATGTTAGATGAATTCCGAGATAAATCAGTGTGTCAGTGTAGAAAATAAAAATTCAAAATAGTTATTTTAAACATAGCTATTACTTGCTATACTGTTAAATTCTACATGTTGAACTACATGGGTGTGTGATTACTTGTGTGATTTCCAGTAAAACAAAATGCAAACAAAAACTGCAAACACAGACAGAGAGAGAGAGAGGAGAAAGAGAGAGAGAGAGAGAGAGAGGAGTTTGGACTCTGAGGGTCACGGAGGCGGGTATAAATCTGAGCTGCTGCAGGTTCACAGACGCTCACAGGAAGAGACACACAGACAGACAGGATGGACGTGAAGCTGCTGTGGCTGACTGTTGTTCTTCTCTCCTCACCCCTCCTCACACTGTGTGACCGGCTGTGAGTATTAAACACACCGTTTGCTCATAGAGTTTCTTATAGACCTGTTTTTTTGAGATTTCAAACACTCTGATTTGATCTCCTCAGGTTTGTTCTGTCAGCTCCTAATTTGCTGAGAGTGGGTTCCTCAGAGAACGTGTTTGTGGAGGCTCAGGATTATTCTGAAGACAACCTAAGCGTGAAGATCTCTGTAAAGAACTTCCCAAAGAAAGACGTGGAGATGCTGTCCAAATCAGTGACACTGTCTGCAGTCAACAATTACCAGATCCTTACTGATATAAAGGTGATGCCACCTTATGTAATTTACAATATGTGTATTCATTATCTACTATTGTACATTTTAGTTTGTAAATTGAAAAATGCTTTTTATTTTATTCAAAATTTGCAAAGGATGACATTTTCTGTTATTCAGATTCCTGATGATAAGAACTTCTTCTCTGATGATCCTCTGGAGAAGCAGTATGTGTATCTACAAGCTCAATTTCCATCTAACACTCTGGAGAAAGTGGTCATGGTCTCATTCCAGTCTGGATATATATTTGTACAGACAGACAAGCCCATCTACACGCCTGCTAGCACAGGTATGATTCAGTGAAAACATGACAAATGCAGAGTGAATTAATGCATATTATGAACTTTAAAAGTTACATCAGTAGGACATCATTCTGTTTATTAAACTGACTGCTGCATGTATCAGGGTTTGACTCTGCAAATCAAACAATCAGAACTCATTTCAGTTTTTGCTTTATACTCTTTTGCAGTTAATTGGAGGATTTTCACTCTGACACCCAACCTGAAATCACTCAATCAGACTGAAGTCACGGTGGAAATCATGGTATACCTTTTTATATGTGCACACTGTTATTACACACACTGTAAAAAAATAAATTGTAAAAAAAAAAAAAACAACGGTCAATGACTGTCAGCTACAGCTGCCAAACAAAGTCTGTAAAATAAATATAGAATATCCTAATTTAAATAAAGTGCAAAACACTTTTACAGAAAAAAAACCCCACTTGTTTCACAAATTTATCCTGAATTATTACCAACAAAACACATTCATTGTAAAACGAGAATCTCTTGCATTTAACCAAAAATAACACACATGAATGAATGAATATAATTATATGTTATTGCGTTTGAAAAACAGCAACATGCAACATAACACTAATGTTTTCTGGCTCATCCTGGACTGAAGCACAGGCTCTACTCTTCAGCACAATGGTGACCCACAAAACGCATGATACAGAAACACTTTAAATTCCAACAGAACATGAAACACTAACAGATCTCTCAAGATTTCAGCATCTTCACTTATTACAGTCCGGACTTTATTTATTTCATACTAAAGTTCTTTTTAAGAATTAACAGAGGTTTAGATGTTTATGTCTTATTGAATAAAATAATAAAGTTTGAAGTTACCATTCTGGTGGTCAGTGTTTGCTTTAAGTTGGGCTCTTGACCCTTGACTCTTTGACATTAGTGTTTTTCTAATAAATTTTTGTTATAGACCGAAGACAAAAACCAAAAAAAAAATATATATATATGATGATGTAGTCTCTGATTAAATTGTTTAATATTAGTTAGTAGTTTCACATGCCAATACTATTGCAGTGCTGTGATACTATAATCAGCATATGAATCTTGACAACGGTGACAATAAAAAAATAATAATAATAATCAGATCAACAAAACAAGCTACTAAAGTCACAAAAAAAGCTTTGTTGATTGTCGCCATTGTTGAGATTCATATGTTGATTATTGATGTCTCTGTGCTCAAAAAAAAAAAAAAAAAAAAAAAGACAGCTGAAAACAGCTTCTGCATAGTGACTTCAGAATCAGAATTCCAGTCTATCATAATATGACTCCACAATATCACAAAATTGCAGTAAATCATATGAAACCAACAGCTAATATACTCTTGACAGTATTTGCAGTATGTGCAATCAGTAAATCAACCGAAACCACCTGATCAGAATTCTTCCCACATTTTTTGTAACAAACACGCATTAGAAACACACAGTTAAAATAGTCAGAGAAAAACTAACATGAGTAAGTCAAGGATCAAGAGCTCATCTAAAGCAAACACTTACCTCCATAACGGTGATATCAATTTTTTTTTTCAATAAGACATCAACATCTAAATCTTTGTTGATTCTCAATAAGACGTTTTGTATGAAAGAAATAAAGTCTGGATTGTAATAAGTGAAGATGCTGAGATCTTGGGAGATCTGTTAGTGTTTAATGTTCTGCTTAAATACCTGTAAAATAACAGTGTTTTTTAACATTTAAAGAAGTTTTCTGTTAAAGTTTTTTGCACTTTATTTAAATTAGGATATTTTACTTTAATTTTACAGGGTTTTTTGGCTGCCATTCATTTGACCGTTTTATCATTTAACTGTTTTGTTACTGTTTAATTACTGATTATTTTTGTAATTTTACATACATTTGTTTGTAATTTAAGAGAACAGAAAACATACTGTATAAAAATACAGTAAATTTTCTGTAAAAAATGTGAATTACAGTAATTTTTCATTAATGTCATAATACTTAAAATAACAAGTTGTTAATTTACATACAGTTTGTAATTTTACAGAGTTTTAAGTATAATTTAAAAGAAAAGAAAATTACAGTAAAAATTCAGTTATTTTCCGTAAAATTAGGATTTTTTTTTTTTTTTTACAGTGCACACAGACACACACACACACACACACACAAACATGACATTTCAGCTGTAATGAGCATCATTGCACTGATGATCTCAGCAGACGCAGTTTTAATGCTGATTTCTGTGTTTCTGAAGAATCCACAAGGCATCACAGTTTCATCAAAGAAGATAATTACAGAGAAAGGGATGATGTCCAGTCACTACTCCATTCCTGAAGTTGCTAGGTGTGTAAAATGCTGACAGGACTGAAGCTATTCAACCTGAGTGAACTGACAAAACTTCATTTTTTTTGCCTATAATCGGACATGTTCATGTTTGTGTTCTGTATTTTTCAGTACTGGGATCTGGAAGGTGGTCACTTGGTATACAAACACTCCCCAGAAGACGTTTACTGCTGACTTTGAGGTCAAAGAATATGGTAAGATAAAACTGAAAAGTTTTATTTCAAAACAAGACAACTGGTGTGCTACAGGGGTATAAGCTCATGTGTAGCTATTGGTTCTCATTGGATATGAGAGAATGAGACAACGAAATATTCCAAACGTTTTAAAAATTTTAATGATTTATTACATTCCTTTTACGCTTAACCACGCGAGTGCCTTGGAGTTTTTGTTGTTTCAGATATATTTATTTATTTTTGTCTTTTGTCTGTCTTGGTTTTAGTGCTTCCAACATTTGAAGTGAAATTAAAACCCAGTAAGTCATTCTTCTATGTGGATGATCAGAGTCTGACAGTCGACATTGAAGCCAAGTAAGACAACATATGTTCTGCTTCACTGTATTGAAAATAAATCTATAATGTGTGAACACACTGATTTAAAACAGATTTAATTCTGATGTAATTCTGTCAGGACCACTTCCGTCAAAAATAATTGACAATTAGCATACAGTTTGGATTGCCAGTGTGGCTCTGTTCTGGGCAAGAACTCCCCGCCCATCCTTCGAGCCAACCATTAGGCAAAGAAAATATATTTTGTTATAGATGAATGATCAATATATTAACCCCTTAACTGTCACGGTCCCCTTGGCGGGATGCCTCCCAGCCAGCACACCCATGTAGGCCCCACATGGGTTAGCCCAGATCTCTGTCTCTATCTCTTAGGTCCACACTACATGCTGTTAAATGTAACACTGAATCTGTGTTGGAGTTAATGAGATAATTAGGTGATAACGAGCAGAATCACCAAAGGACAAAGGAACAACATGAAGTACGACTTCAGCCACAGCCTTAGATGAAATCAACTGAAAATAAAATAGCTGATTAAACAACTCCACAAACAGCATTACCAGCTTCATTTATTAACTAGACTGACTTTGTTTCTGTCAGACGTCTACAGAAGTTCTTATTGAGAATAAACAGAGGTTCAGATGTTGATGATTTGTTGAAAATAATAGTTTGGTTTGATGTCACCATTATCAAGGTCAGTGTTTGCTTTAATTGTGCAGTTTTACTCTTGACTTTTTAAGTGTAAGTTCTTCTCTGGTTGTTTGTTATGGCATTAAAGACAAGAGATAATATGATCAGCTGTATAGTGATAAGAATATAATTATCATGTAGTAGCAACTCACTGATCTAACGACTGAATACAACAATAAAACTGTTTTAATGAGAAAAATTGAATGAGTTTGACTCACACACAGACATCAAGAATCAGCGTATGAATCTCAATAACGGTGACATGCTTCATGCCACAATGCATTCTGTGTGCATCATGCAAAACTCATCCATGACCCCCAGAATGCATTGCGGCATTAAGCATGTCACCATTGTTGAGATTCATAAGCTGATTCTTGATATATGTTTGTGGGTAAACCTCACTGTAGTTTTTAGTCTTTAGTGTACAATCTGTTTTAAAATTTGTTCAGATTTACTAGAATCCCAATAAAATTACTGAGATATTGCTCATATTAAATTCAGCCATAAGATCAGTGAATTAAACCACTATGATTATCTTCTTATCATGAAGCAGCCACAGCGTCTGATCATCTTTTCTTGTTATAACAAACTCAGTTACAGCAGCCAGATAAACTCTAAAATTAAAAAGTCAAGTTAAACTACCCAACTAAAGAAAACACTGATCACCATGGTGGTGACAGAAACTAAAAAAAAAAAAAAAAAAAACTCTCTTTCTTAATTCTCAATAAGAGCTTCTGTTGATGTATAACAGACATAAAGTCAATCTGGTTAGTATTAAGTGATGCTGGTAATGCTGTATATGGAGTTGTTTAATCCTCATCTGCTGAGATCTGTTATATATATATATATATTATTGTTTAGATAGATGTTTAAATTATTATCATAATTAGATATCTTTGCAACAAACACAGAAGAGTGTAGTGATTTTTACTCCTTTCACCGGTGACGTAGTGACTTTTGATCACATGTCACTTAAGGTGTGGTTATGAGTGTATCAGATGACCCCGCCCCCCTTTTGTAATACGGGGCACCAGTTAAGAATACTATCTTAACAATTTAAGAACACTCCAAAAGAGCTGTTCAATAATTCAGAATTATTATAAACTGGAGGGAGTCGGTCAACTGATTTGTCTGAAGGATTTGTGAGAGTCTGGCCAACTAGTAGAGTTTTTGATCATCAACACAAGGAAGACACAGTTATAATAAAATCAATGAAATTTATTAACAATAGACATGCAAGAGTAAATACCACAACGATTAATAGTGAAATAATGAATATGCACTTCTAAAAGATAGTAAAACAATAATCAAAGAATACCAAATTAAATCAAAGAAACAAATAAATGAAGTGAACACAGAATGGATAAATGCAATGCTGTTGAACTGAATGTAGAAAGGAAGAGAACTGTATGGGAATGCTTCTTATGGAAGCCACTTAATGGCTCTGGTAAAATGGTGATAAATAATTGCTTATTTATCATTCAACAAATAATATCCCTATTATTTGTAACAAGCTGACCTCAAGTAACTGTTATCTAAACAGGTTAGAAAAACATACAGTTGTGGTCAGAATTATTGGCACCCTTGGTAAATATGATCAAAGATGACTGTAAAAATAAATCTGCATTGTTTATCCTTTTGATCTTTAATTCATAAAATTAGCAAAAGTCTAACCTTTCATTGAAGGAAAAGAATTGAAAGTGGGGGGAAAATCACATTATGAAATAAATGTTTTTCTCCAAAACACGTTGGCCACAATTATTGGCACCCTTTTATTCGATACTTTTTTTGAACTCCTTTTGTCAAGATAACAGCTCTGAGTCTTCTTCTATAATGCCTGATGAGTTTGAAGAACACCTGACAAGAGATCAGAGATCATTCCTTCATACAGAATCTCTCCAGATCCTTCAGATTCCAGCTCCATGTTGGTGCTTCTTCTCTTTAGTTCACTCCACTCATTTTCTTTAGGGTTCAGGTCAGGGGACTCGGATAGTCATGGCAGAAGCTTCATTTTGTGCTCAGAGACACATTTTTGTGTTGGTTTTGATGTTTGTTTTTGGATCATTGTCCTGATGGAAGATCCAACCACGGCCCATTATTGGATTTCTAGCAGAAGTGGTCAGGTTTTGATTTTTATCTTTTAGTATTTGATAGAATCCATGATGCCATGTATCTGATCAAGATGTCTAGGACCTCCGGCAGAAAAATAGGCCCACAACATTAAAGATTCAGCAGTATATTTAACCGTGGACATGGGGTACTTTTTATCCATGTGTGCACCAAATTCATCTGGTGGGTTTGCTGCCAAAAAGCTCTTTTTTTAGTTTCATCTGACCATAGAAGCTGGTCCCGTTTGAAGTTCCAGTCTTGTCTGACAACTGAATATGCTGGAGATTGTTTCTGGATGAGAGCAGAGGATTTTTCTTGAAACCCTCCCGAACAACTTATGGGGATGTAGGTGCTGTTTGATCAATTTTTTTAGGCTTTCTGAGACTCAAGACTCAACTAATCTCTGCAATTCTCCAGCTGTGATCCTTGGAGAGTCTTTGGCCACTCAAACTTTCCTCCTCACCGCGCATTAGGACGATTTAGACACATGTCCTCTTCCAGGCAGATTTGTAACATCTTTAGTTGATTGGAACTTCTTAATTATTGCCCTGATAGTGGAAATGGGGATTTTCAATGGTTTAGCTATTTTCTTACAGCCACTTTCTATTTTGTGAAGCTCATCAATCTTTTGCTGTACATCAGAACTATATTCTTTGTTTTTTCTCATTGTGATGAATGATTAAGGGAATTTGGCCTTTGTGTTTCCTCATGTTTATACTTCTGTGGAACAGGAAGTCATGGCTGGATAATTTCACGTTCATGATCACCCTGGTGTGCTACAAAATGTAAATATGAATGGGAATATACTTCAGAGATATTTTACTCATAAAAAAATTTAGGGGTGCCAATAATTGTGGCCAACGTGTTTTGAAGAAAAACATTTATTTCATAATGTGATTTTCCCCCCACTTTCAATTCTTTTCCTTCAATGAAAGGTTAGACTTTTGCTAATTTTATGAATTAAAGATCAAAAGGATAAACAATTCAGATTTATTTTTACAGTCATCTTTGATCATATTTACCAAGGGTGCCAATAATTCTGACCACAACTGTATGCTGCATGTATAAACTAATGCCAAGGTCTCTAGAAAGAGGTTTGGTAAGTTTATATTTACGTTCCACACAGTCGGGCGATCAATCCGGTAGCAGAGACGTCTTCCACTGATGATGCAGGCTGCGTGCAGTGGGAGGGCGCGGAGTTGCGATCCAGTAGTCGTGCCACGCTGGGCTGGAGGATGCTGAACTTCGGTTGCGCCAAGAGGGTCCTTTAGGATGGACTGGGCAGCTGGGTCAGATGAATCGTCACAGGTTCCTTTGCAGGCTGGCTGCGTCGCTGAGGAGCCGTGTGGTACAGGCAATGTCTGCCGATGCAGAGGTCCTTTGCGGACTGGGCTGCGCCGCTGTAGGAGCCGTGAGGGTCAGATGAAGTCCCTCAATGCTGGGGCTCTTTTTGCAGCTAGAGTGCAGCTGGAAGCAATGTAAAAGGTTTTGCTTGCAAAAGCTTAACCTTAACTGTCTTGTAGTCTCTTTCCTCGTCAGGTCAGAAACTCAGGACGTGGAGTGTCTGTTAATGTCTCCTTCCCCGTCGAGCTGGAAACGCAGAACAAGGGTGTGTCTACCTGGGGGACATATTTATCCCTTTATGATGAGGAGGAGATTGAAATGTAGCGCCTTGCCGATCCTGGATTGTGATTGGCCACTGTTATCTGAAGTAGCCCCGGTGTTGCCCACCCTAGTGTGGAACTCATTTGCATAGCATAAAGTACAGTGTTAAAATAGTATCTTTAACATTTTACCCATGCATTATATCTTTACCAAACCGCTTTCAAATTATTAAAGGCATCGTAGGGAACAGATAGACACCAAACACACTATGAAATGGTTAAATCATCGTCCATGCATTTGTTTATCTGTGAACAGGTCTGTCCCATGAACTGTTGTTTTAACAGTCAGTAACCATGAGCATAAACTGTGCTTTGCATGAAGATGGAGTGGATGTGATGCAGTTTAGATCAAATTAAGGCCTCCAAACATAGGTATGAATGGATTTAGATAGATCTCTGTGGCCTCTCTTTATTTCAGTCACTGCTGCTCCATCCAGGGGGTCCTGAAGGAATTTTTATGGCAGTCCTTGCCTAAACCTTAGGAATGAGTTTGGTGGTTAGAGTCAATGTGTCGTCCAATGAAAAGTCCTCTCCTTGGTTTTGGTGGGTGTAGAAGGCCCCCCTTCCTGCTCTGGAAGAGGTGTCTGGTAGTTGTCCCAACATCTTATCTGATGTTAATGAACATTTGTTTATGTTCATTCACCAAAGATCCAATCACGGTGTGGCACATCTTCCTACACACCAGCAGTTAGAGAGGGGCCCTGTTGTAAACTGGTCCCTGGAATGCCATCTTGACTGTTGTTCACAACAAGAGACAAGCATTATTTCTGGCATCTGTATCCCGAATATCATTGCATGTCCTTTACTTTGTTTAAAGTATACAGCTACATTTGAAAGAAGAAAGAGAGAAAACTCTTTACTTGTGCTCGCGCTCATAACTGCTGAACATCTGCACACAAACAATGATCAAATGCACACTGACGGATCTTCTTCCGTCTGTTCTCCAAAATGTAATCAAATGTATATTTCTGCAGGCGCGTGTAAACTGGTTAACTGTGTCAACGCAAAGGCGTTCATTTTCAAGACGAACAGGTCGCCAGCGCCGCCACTGCACAATAGGTAGGCTACCCTCAAATTACCACGGGACGGTGGCCCACGGGTGTTCATTTCATACTCTCTGAACAATGGTAGCTTATTTAAAGTATAAATTAAGATATTTGTCCATAAAAACAGTAAAGAAATGCTACATACTTTGTTATCGTGGCGTAATAATCTGTTTGGTTGTAAAATTTCGGCTATTGGCTGTATGAATTGAAATCGAATGAAATTGATACCTGTGGAACTGTTCACAGACAGCATACGCAGTTCAACTAATAAAGATCTTCATCGCTGGCAAACAATTGGATTCATTTGCAGATTTGCTTTTAATTGACTGTAGGTCCACTGCCACTTCATCCAACGCTCCGAGTGAGAAACCGCTTCAGACGATTCAGTGCGTGCAGGGAACTGAACAAATCATTCAAACTGAATCGTGAATCAATTTAGACAGTTTTGCCAACTTGTTCGATCAAGTCTTTGAACAGAATTGACTCAAAAGAGTGATTCATTTGTGGATGGGGCATCGTTCATGAAAAAAAAAACAGCGTGCTTGGAATAAACGACGCATTTCTTAATATGTACAGTATTGCATTAAAATAAAGTAACGAGAGGAACAACGCCCAACGTAGCGAAGTAAAAGTACAGATTTTTTATTACAAATGTACTCAAGTTAAAGTAAAAGTACCCACATTTAAATCTACTCCAAAAAGTACAAATTTTCCAAAAAAAATTTCAAGTAAATGTAACGAAGTAGATGTACTTTGTTACTACCTACCTCTGCATAATGGTGACCCCAAAAACTCACACATACCAGAAAACCTTTTAAATTCTAAAATAATAGAAAATTACATACTAACAGATCTCCCCCTATATTAATATTAAGCAAAACACATGAAATAACACTTAATTTTGACATTTACTCTCCTTTACAGTTTTTTATTTGCTTTGGTACTATTTTCACAAGTAAGGTGTACATTTTCAAAACTCTTAGTACAAAACTCCAAACTGATCACACTTGTAACACAGCTAGTCATTCTTTCAAACCCTGATCTCATGCTTTCATTCTAGTTGTACCAATTTTTATTCTACATAATCACTGTTTCAAAACACAAGATCATTGTGATATGTAATGAGAACATTTGGTTTAATCACCAAAATACAACAGTATGATCTTTTTTTTTTTTTCAGTTTAGTACTTTTTTTTAACAATCAGTTCATTCAATAGCAAACAATGCAAAATACATGTTTCAAATCACCCTTGTTGCTGAAATAATTACACAGGCTACAGATGCCACAATTAGAAAATACAATTACATTACCTAAATTACATAATTGACATAAAATCCATTAACTCAGCTATTTTGTACTATTAATCGAGGGGACAAGGAGCTGTATAATAATATACCAGGGCGTCTGCCCTCGGTTAGTGATGAGCAGATCGAGCTTTGGGCTTTATGACTTGAAGGTCGTCCTGAAACCCAGGCATGGCTATATTCCTAAGGTGCGCTGAGAGGTAATTACCCTCTCAGCGCTACCTCCCTCAGGGGATGAGCGCAAGCTGGACTTACTCTGCCCCATTAGGGCAGTGAGGACTTACATCGAGTGATCCTTCGCCTTTTCGGCAGTCGGACCATCTCTTCGTCCAGGAGTTCAGAGCTGTTAAACAGGCCTGATTCACCCTGACATGGAAGCGACCATGTCGCCAAGCGTGAGGTGGGACCCGAAGGTTTATCCAGTACTGCAGAGGCCGCATTCGTAGGAGGCTGACCTGCAGGACTGGGGAGGCGGAAGCCATCAGCCCTAGCATCCTCTGGAAACTCTTCAGAGGAGGACGAGCTCTGATCCTAACAGAAGCCATGAGCTGTTGAATGGCCAGAGCAGGCTCTGTTGAGACTGTCGCCCTTATTTGGGCTGAGTCGAAAACAGCTCCCAGGAACGAAATTTGTTGGCTCCAAGTGGCCACTCAGCTAAGGAGCACTGATCTGTGGTGTACTAGCTCATCCTGAGACTGGGCCAGTATGAGCCAGTCATCGAGGTAATTAAAAACGCGGATTCCCATCTGTCTCAGAGGAGAAAGAGCCTCATCCATACACTTCGTAAAAGTGCGCGGAGCTAGGGACAGCCCGAAGGGAAGGACTGTATACTGTTAAGCCACTCCCTCAAATGCGAATCTCAAGACGCTCCAATATGACCAGGCTGGCCATTGAGCATCCGATGGCCTGGGCTGTAGCCTTCATAGCGCGCAGGGCCAGGTCCGTGGTGCTGTGCAGCTCTCTGAAGGCAGGAGCGTCAGTTCCAGACTCGTCAAGAGAGCGGAGGAGTTTGGCCTGGAACACCTGAAGAATGGCCATGGTGTGGAGCGCTGAAGCTGCTTGGCCTGCCGCCGAGTAGGCTCTGCCGGCGAGAGCAGAGGTCGTCCTGCAGGGCTTGGATGGAAGAGCCCGCTTGTTTTTCCATCCAACAGCAGCAGGTGGGCAGAGGTGAGCAGCCACTCACTACTTCGTAGCCCTTCTCCTGAGAGCCGTCCACGGAGATAAGAGCTGCAGAAGTGGTAGTGCATAGGCGGGCCGAGTAGGGGGCGCGCCACAATTTGGTCAGCTCGTCGTGGACTTCAGGGAAGAATGGGGCAGCGCGCTGACGAGAGGGCTGGCAACGACCTAGCAGAAACCACTCGTCTAAGCGGCTGTGTGTGGGCTCCTCTGGGGGCACCCATTCAAGGTCGAGCTCCTCGACAGCTCTGGAGAGGACGCGGAAAAGCTTGGCGTCCATCCCTGACCTGGCGTCAATGGGCTCCAAAGACGGCAAGGGGGTTGGGTCTTCGGGAAGCCTCTGTTTCAGAAGCCTCCAATGACATGCTGTCATCAAGCGGCTCGTCCTCTGAACTGAGGATACCATGTCACTCGCTTCAGCCGATAGGGCGCTGAGCCCCTTTGCCCCACTTTTCTTCCTCGCAGGCTCCTGGGAGGAAGAGAACGGGAGGGGCACGGGGGAGGGACCGCTCTTTTCCGAGTTGTGCCCCGAGAAGTGTCAGAGTTAGAGGCTAGAGCCCTTCTCCTTTAGTTATGGGTTTATTTAAAACGAAAAAAAAAAAAAGAATAAATATCCATTTAGTTTAATTAGCCTGCTATTTAGCACAAGCATAAACTATAGCAGGAACAGAATGAGAAGTGAGTCATCTTGCATACCACCGCGATATGATTTGCGAGTTGGGACTTGGGAGAGAATGGGTTTCTTATTTTAGTATAGTAGTATAGTATTTAAAAATGATTTAGCCCTAATTTACCCATTCTACTCACTGAAATAATAGGATAAGACAAACAAAATGAGAAAATGTGAATTCTATCATTTATTTTTTATTTTATTCATAACTCCCACAACATTCCCAGCTAACAGAATTTTGTTGTAAGAACGTTCTCTAAATATTCAGTGTTGGTTCTGGGAATGTAAAAAACGTCCAGTTTTCTTGACGTTAGAGGAACGTTTTTATAAGGTATAATGTTCCTCAAACGTTCTTTCAACTTAATTTTGATCTAAAATTCAACATTCTAGGATCATTGATTTGTAACATTCCAAGAACATGAAAATGTTTCCTTAATGTTAGTAGAATGTTATTTGAAGGTTAGTATGATGTTCCTGAAACATTCTTTCAATCATTCAAACGCCTGCTGTGAACAAGCACTGAAAGAAAGAGAAATAAGAACACAAACTACAACTTTCTTCAGCCACAGCCTTAGATGAACTGAAGATAAAAGACATTAAATCACTGAAGATCTGATTAAACAACTCCACAAACAGCATTACCAGCTTCACTTATTACTAACCAGACTGACTTTATTTCTGTCACACGTCTACAGAAGTTCTTATTGAGAATTTCTGGAAGTTTAGATGTTTCGTTTGAGGTCACCATCATGGAGGTTGGTGGTTGCTTTAGTTGAGCTCTTGACCCTTGACTATTACAGAGTTGCTTCTTTATCAGCAATTGCAGGTGTTTTCAGAAAACATTGCTGCATTGATAAAGACAAACAACTGCTTTTTTTGTAACTTTTTTTTTACTATTGAAGTGTTATGTGAAAAGCAAGTAATATGATAAAAATCATTTTTAACGTTGAAATGATTTGTGTAACATTGTCCAAAACTATTTAGAAGTTAAAAACGACATGCTTAAACATCAGGGGTTCGGCTCAAAAATTGGTAACAATAGCAGACACTGAAAGAGTAGTAGGAATTATGCTGACAGATAAGCCTACTGAAGGAGATTGTGCTTTTAAAACGCCTCAAAAGAGAAGGTTAAAGCAACACCATTTTGGCAAACAGACAAAAAGAATAGATAATTGTGACTTCAGTCAGACGGATACAGAGAGTGAAAGTGATTTCTCTGAATGTAGCGTTTCATGTAGTTTACCTCAGAGTGGATTCTCCAGCCGGGTTTACACTGTGTCTTTTCTTAAAATAACAAAAAATGTGAGAAAAGTGCGAGTTGAAGAATATTTTCTTGATGTGGTACAAGTTATTGAAAAAGCAAAGGCCTTTAGAAGTGATGGAGGTTTTACTAACCAGGAAGTCTATCGACTAAAGAAAATTCTTGCCAAACTTAATGCCCAACCAGGACTCAGTGGTAGTAATGATAATGCCTAAATATCATCTCTCTGTGCATTTTTTCATTTGGCTGTGCCTGGAAAGTTTTTTCTTTTTTCCTTTTTATGGGAGACATTTTTGTTGCTTCTCTAAATGTGAATGGGGCTAGAGAGATGGAAAGGTTTCAATTATTTGAGCTAATTAAGCAGAAGAAAATTGATGTTTTATTTGTTCAAGAAACACAGAGTGATATATTAAATACTTTTGATTGGGCAAGAGAATTTAATGGCTTATCTATTTTGAGTCATTTCACCACAACCAGTGGTGGAGTTGCTATTTTATTTTCTAAGAATTTCATTCCCTGTTCTTATCAGGTAGAGGAGATTATAAAAGGGAGACTTTTAAAAGTTATAACTCAGTTTGAAAATCATTCCTTTATATTCATCTGTGTGTATATTGAACCACACATGACTTTACGAAAGTGGCTTATTCAGTTACATGAGATTGTTGACATTTTGAGAAATTTTAATGGTAATCAGAGGCAATATATATGGGCCCATGCTTATGATAACTCAATTTCATTAGCAAGGTTGGATACACTGTTAGACCTTGCTGTAGAAAAATGGCCAAATTCTGACAGTAACAAACCATTTTCCATTAAAACAGTAATATACTGTAGAAAACAATGCATTCTGGGTAATTTCGAGAAATTTCGAGAAAATAGCCTACAGGAACATACTGTGAGTTAACATTGCTCAAAGTCAACACTCGGAGGCTGTGTTCTAAATCACACCATATATCCTCATTCACTATTCCCTACATTAGTTCACTAATATAGTCCACTTGACAGAGTGAATGAAAAGAAGTGAGTGAATTCAGACACTGATGAACACCTGATAAGCAGAATCACTGAAGGACAGAGAAACAAGACCAGAAAAAAGAGGAGACGAGCAGAAATACAAGAACTACAACTGACTTCAGTTTACAAACCAGTTTGACATTATTTCTTTCATGCATGTACAGAAGTTCTTGTTGAGAATTAACAGATTTGGATGTTGATGTTTTATTGAAAATAAAAATGTATTGAAGTTTGCAGTCACCATCATGGCGACCAGTGTCTGCTTTAGTTGGGCTCTTGATTCTTTAACATTCACTTTCTCTGGCTGCTGTGACTGAGTGTTTATGAAGCACATTTGTTATGGCAGGAAAAAGCCAACATGAAGTTGAACAGGTGCTTTGGCTGTTGTGATAATGCTGCAATTATCTTGGACTTGTTTAAATCACTTGTTTAAAACACATAGTCGCTAAACTTCTTGAAAAGTAGAGGCTTGCGCTCACAGTAGCAGAATTCAGACTGCTGGATGGCTATTCAGAGGGATTAATTTTTCCAGACTGCATAGATCCCTTTCTTAATCTCTTGTTATCACCTAATCTAGAAGAATGTAAAGGTGTTTTTTTATTTTCTGAAAATTTGACATTAATTGGTTTTAAACTGGCTTCTGGAAAAACCTTATATAAAAGGTGTCAAATCCTTGAATAGAAGGTTTTTAGATAATAGGGTGGATACACCCTAGCGTACTATCCTCCAGATTTTCACCCCCCATTTTTTTATTTTTTTATTACCATAGTAATAAAGCGGCATCATGTTTTCACAATTGTTGGAAGCCAAAATCAAAAACGAAACTAAAACACAGCCCTACGCAGCTTGAATACTTTGCATATAGGGAGAATCGGCTCTGCATATTAAACAACCCATCTGAACGGCATAGTAATGAAAGGGGATGTGGATCAGGGACAGTCGTCATCATTATTCAGTTTTTACAGCAGAAATTGTATGTGCTTTTATAGGTACCTGTTTGGACAGGAGGTAAAAGGAAATGCATTTGTGATGTTTGGTGTGATGTTCGATGAGAAGAAAACAAGTATTCCTGCATCTCTTCAAAGAGTTCAAGTGAGAGAAATTAAACAGTTAACAAGCTGGGATCAATCTAATTTCTCTTCACCTAGAGGACGACTTAAAACATTAAATAGATTTTTACTGCATCTTGTAGACTGATGTTAATGTCTTTCTCATATATGAATAGATAATGAAAGGTGAAGGTACTGCAGAACTGACTAGGGAGATGATCACTAAGACCTTTCCAGACATTAACCAGCTGGTTGGACGATCAATCTATGTTTCAGTCAGTCTTTTAACAGAAAGTGGTAAGACTCAACAGATATACACACATTTACGTGCATATATATAGTGTATATGAGAGGCTGATCGTGTGTATGTGTGTGTGTGTGTATGTGTGTGTGTGTGTGTGTGTGTTTCAGGCAGTGAAATGGTGGAAGCAGAAAGGAGAGGCATTCAGATTGTAACGTCACCGTACACCATCCACTTAAAAAAAACACCACAATTCTTCAAACCTGGAATGCCCTTCAGTGTCTCGGTATAAAACAGTAGCTGATTTTACACATTCAACTCCATAAATTAGTATAAAATTGTCAGATTGGCTATTCTGGTAAAACACACCATATATTACAACGGATTATAATTAATTACATATATGATGAGGTCTAGTTCAATAGTGATTTGAGAAAGATTATCCTAGTTTGTCCAGCAAACCATCAGTTTTCTCATAAACTATTTATAAAAGGAAGTTGGTCTCTGGCCACGAGAATAACTTCCTATTATAGCATTAAAGCGTAAAGCAGTTTTTCAGAATCAAACGTAGAAGGGACCTGGTTCGTTGAATGAGCAACAGAGGCAATCGAGCATGAATATAATGTATTTAATATACGAAACTACAACTACATGGGCTAACGTTATATGACTAGATATACACAAAGAAATACACATATATACAAAAGCGAAAGTAAAGGCAGGAAAACAGAGGTGATCAAAGAAAATGGCAAATTACAAACAGTTAAACCTTTGAGAGCCAGCAAGGAAACTCAGCTTATGCATGGAGCTTAAAACGCTTCGAAAAGAGTGGTTCTATACTTGCATAGGTTCAGGTGCTGCGGTTACTTGTCTTTCTGGAGGAGTTTCGATGCGTGCGGCTGGAGCGATTGGTCCTTTTCCGAGGCTGGGTTCTCGGCGGGATTTTTCAAACAAGGTTTTAACTTAAGAGTAAGATAACCGGAAAATAAAGAAGAGAGAGAGTCCATCTCCGAGGTGATGGAGGATGACGGAGGCTTGACAAAAGAAAAACTTGTGCCAAACAGATGGTCGTCCCGAAGATGCAGAGGAATGCGTGATGGAAGCGCGGTCGCCGAGACGTCCGGGAGAGACGTGCGTGAGGTGGCGATGGACAATCGAAAGACGATCGAGAGACAAAGGAGACATGCGTGTGAATGTCTTTTTAAGGACAAACAAGCCAAACGCCTCCTCGGGTGCATCAGCCAATGGTGCGGGTGCAAACTTTTTCTTTGTCTCCATTTATGGCCTCATTTGCATGGTTTATGAAGTGTCCGATCTGAGTACATTTTCTTCAAAGTACCATTAAAAATAGAACAATGCATTTTACAGTGATGTGACATACATTGTCAATTAGGGCATAAAGAGAGCTTTACAATGAGACCAAATTTGTCAGATGTCAAAGACATAAAAGTGAGGGATACAGTTTATACTTGAATATACCGCTTAGAATAAAACTAACACCGCTACAATCATAACTAATCTTATATACTAGGGATACATGCACGTTCACTTGAATACAGCAACGGGTACACTTTGGTATAGTCATATTTTGAGGCTAAATGTAGATACAGTTTCCAAATGTGTGTTTGTGTCTCTGTATGTGTGTGTGTGATGTGTATTGGGTTTTCACAGCGTCTTGGGTATGCCACATGGCCCTTAGTGCCATGTGGGGGGGGGAGCACGGGTGACTCTTTGAATTCCCCGGAGCTGGTGAGAAAGCCTCCTGCTTCTCCTCACTGGAGGTAACAAAGATGCCAACAGGGTCATTTCATCTAGACCTGCCGGAGCCATGGTCTATGGGTTATTTGAAGGAGGTCAAACGTTAAAAGCTTTCTTTAATTTATAGTTGTATTGATGATTTTGATCCACCACTAACGCTACAGTATGATGTTCCTGAAACATTCTTTCAATCATTCAAACACCTGCTGTGAACAAGCACTGAAAGAAAGAGAAATAAGAACACAAACTACAACTTTCTTCAGTCTTAGATGAACTGAAGATAAAAGACATTAAATCTCTGAAGATCTGATTAAACAACTCCACAAACAGCATTACCAGCTTCACTTATTACTAACCAGACTGACTTTATTTCTGTCACACGTCTACAGAAGTTCTTAATGAGAATTAACAGAAGTTTAGATGTTTCGTTTGAGGTCACCATCATGGAGGTTGGTGGTTGCTTTAGTTGAGCTCTTGACCCCTGACTATTTGAGAGTTGTTTATTTATCAGCAATTGCATGTCTTCAGAAAACCTTTCAGCATTAGTAAAGAAGATCATCATGTCTGTTTTAATAACAGGCAAATGACTGTATTAAAGTGGTTTAGACAACTTTTTTTTTTCTGTAATTGTTAACTTAAGTTTGGCATTTCCTTTTAACATAACACTTCAATTCCAAAGGTGAAAAATATTACAAAAAAGCAGTTGCTTATCTGTCTTTATCAATGCAGAAACTTTTTCTGAAAACACCGGCAATTGCTGAAAAAGAAGCAACTCTATAATAGTCAAGGGTCAAGAACTCAACTAAAGCAACCACCAACCTCCATGATGGTGACCTCAAACGAAACATCTAAACTTCTGTTTATTCTCAGTAAGAGCTTCTGTAGACGTGTGACAGAAATAAAGTCTGTCTGGTTAGTAATAAGTGAAGCTGGTAATGCTGTTTGTGGAGTTGTTTAATCAGATCTTCAGAGATTTAATGTCTTTTATCTTCAGTTCATCTAAGGCTGTGGCTGAGGAAAGTTGTAGTTTGTGTTCTTATTTCTCTTTCTTTCAGTGCTTGTTCACAGCAGGTGTTTGAATGATTGAAAGAATGTTTCAGGAACATCATACTAACCTTTAAATAACGTTCTACTAACATTAAGGAAACTGTACATTTCTTTGTTCTTGGAATGTTACAAATCAATGTTCCTACAATGTTGAATTTTAGATCAAAATTAAGTTGAAAGAACGTTTGAGGAACATTATACCTTATAAAAACGTTCCTCTAACGTCAAGAAAACTGGACGTTTTTTACGTTCCCAGAACCAACACTGAATATTTAGAGAACGTTCTTATAACAAAATTCTGTTAGCTGGGTCATTACCTGAACCTTTTAGCAATTGGCTGCTGTGGCATTTTTCACCTGTCATTTGCATAAAGTTGAGCAAATTTATGGCACTCAACGTCAGCGCTTTTAACTCTAATTTGCCGTGTTACAACATCTCATCCTGGAAATCTGCCACTGATTTATAATCGAAAGCTGGTAATTATAAACTTAAGAACCTGAAAGGTTGTAGAAACTATAGAATAATTACATTAATTTTTGCTCTGGATTCTATAAAAGGTGTATGTAACAAATCCTGACCAGACCCCTGCTGAAAATGTGGAAGTGGAGGTCAATCCTGGAGCGGTCAAAGGTCAAACAAGAGCCAATGGTATTGCGAAGGTTACTGTCAACACTCCAGGAGGATCTTTTGAACTCAAGATCACTGTAAGGCCTGCAAACTCAAATAATGTTCAGTCAGTTTCACTGGTGAACTAGTATTACATCAGTTAACATACTGTATGTTGAACAAGCAATGGAGTATATTGTACACAGCACATTAGAAAACTAATTTGTTCTTTACAGGCAAAAACCAAAGATCCAAAATTAAGCGATGGACAGCAGGCAGTGAAGACGATGACAGCTCTGGCCTACGTTGCCAAGGGCGACTCCAAAAACTACCTGCACATCTCCATTGATACTGCAGAGCTTAAGATTGGTGATCAAATGACAGTCAGCCTGTACATGGGAAAAAGTCCAATAGTCAGAGATCAAGATTTCACCTACATGGTAGAGATTACGGTTATTTCTTTTTCAGCTGCACCACAAATGTATTATTTTATTATGCCAATATTAAATAAACTACGACAACTTGTTTAAAGTTGTATGAATGTCATAAATACTGTTAACTCGTCTGTCTCATTTTCAGATTTTGAGTAAAGGTCAGATTGTTCAAGCAGACAGGTTTAAGAGGAGAGGACAAGCTCTAGTGACTCTGTCTCTACCTGTAACCAAAGACATGGTGCCGTCCTTCCGCTTCGTGGCTTATTACCATGTGGGCTCGTCTGAGGTGGTGTCTGATTCAGTCTGGGTCGACGTGAAGGACACGTGCATGGGAGCGGTGGGTGAACTATCACAAGAAATGGTTGATATGCCAAGCAACTAAGTCTGTTTTATTGACACATCATCTCTTGTTTTAATGACAGCTCAAGCTTCAGGTGAAGAACAAGGACAGGATAAATACCTATGGTCCAGGAGATGAAGTCAAGCTTAAGATAACTGGAGATCTTGGAGCTAGAGTTGGGCTGGTGGTGGTTGACAAGGCTGTGCATGTCCTTAACAAGAACAGACTCACTCAGACTCAGGTGAAGGACCTTCCCAGCTAACAGAATTTTGTTATAAGAACATTCTCTAAATATTCAGTGTTGGTTCTGGGAATGTAAAAAAAACGTCCAGTTTTCTTTACATTAGAGGAACGTTTTTATAAGGTATAATGTTCCTCAAATGTTCTTTCAACTTAATTTTGATCTAAAATTCAACATTCTAGGAACGTTGATTTGTAACATTCCAAGAACATGAAAATGTTCAGTTTCCTTAATGTTAGTAGAATGTTATTTAAAGGTTAGTATGATGTTCCTGAAACATTCTTTCAATCATTCAAACACCTGCTGTGAACAAGCACTGAAAGAAAGAGAAATAAGAACACAAACTACAACTTTCTTCAGCCACAGCCTTAGATGAACTGAAGATAAAAGACATTAAATCTCTGAAGATTTGACGACCATAGTTGGCTAACGATGCTTTCGGGAAACGCACCCCTGGTTAGTAATAAGTGAAGCTGGTAATGCTGTTTGTGGAGTTGTTTAATCAGATCTTCAGAGATTTAATGTCTTTTATCTTCAGTTCATCTAAAGCTGTGGCTGAAGAAAGTTGTAGTTTGTGTTCTTATTTCTCTTTCTTTCAGTGCTTGTTCACAGCAGGTGTTTGAATGATTGAAAGAATGTTTCAGGAACATCATACTAACCTTTAAATAACATTCTACTAACATTAAGGAAACTGAACATTTTCATGTTCTTGGAATGTTACAAATCAACGTTCCTAGAATGTTGAATTTTAGATCAAAATTAAGTTGAAAGAACGTTTGAGGAACATTATACCTTATAAAAATGTTCCTCTAACGTCAAGAAAACTGGACGTTTTTTTACGTTCCCAGAACCAACACTGAATATTTAGAGAACATTCTTATAACAAAATTCTGTTAGCTGGGTTCTTCAAACGTCATGGCGAAAACATCTCATCTCACTGTTTCTAGCGTAAAACATGTTACTGGTGTCTTTTTTGCTCCTCTAGATCTGGGATGTCATAGAGCAACATGACATCGGCTGTACGGCAGGAGGTGGAAGGGACAGTATGGGGGTTTTCAGTGATGCAGGACTGATGTTTGAGTCACACACTGCAGGAGGAACCAACACTAGAAACGTTTTTTTTTTTTTTTTTTCATTTCTATCAGCTAATGAAAATTTTCTAAATTTCTAATGAAATATTTTCAGGGGTGCATCCCAGATCTGACAAGCCAGGGTACCAAAGTGTTAAGTGATGATTGGTGATATATAGAAAACACATTTTGATGCAAAACTAGCATTCTGAATGTTTCTAAATGTTTATGTTCATTACATCACATTGTCATATTTCATCAGGAATTGTGTAAATAGGGAAGACAGGGTCAAGTTGTGACCAGGTCAGTATCTACATTTACATGCGTTTAGCAGACATGAAGGTTTTGGAAAGTGACTTTATGCCTCATTGTGAAGGAACACCTCGTTCAGTTACCCTAGCTGGAATGAGGGTGCACATACTCTTAGGAGTGAATTGAGGTAGGGAGATGCAGTTCCCGTGGCAGTCCTGAAAGTCAACTTCAAAATTTTAAATATGATTCTGGCTGCCATTAGGAGCAAGTCTAGTGAGATCAGGAGTGTTGTTTTCAGGTCCTCCCCAGCTAACAGAATTTTGTTATAAGAACGTTCTCTAAATATTCAGTGTTGATTCTGGGAACGTAAAAATCATCCAGGTTTCTTGATGTTAGAGGAACGTTTTTATAAGGTATAATGTTCCTCAAACGTTCTTTCAACTTAATTATGATCTAAAATTCAACATTCTAGGAACATGAAAATGTTCAGTTTTCTTAATGTTAGTAGAACGTTATTTGAAGGTTAGTATGATGTTCCTGAAACATTTTCAACTTAATTTTGATCTAAAATTCAACATTGTAGGAACGTTGATTTGTAACATTACACGAACATTCAATTTAGTTTCCTTAATGTTAGTAGAATGTTATTTAAAGGTTAGTATGATGTTCCTGAAACATTCTTTCAATCATTCAAACGCCTGCTGTGAACAAGAACTGAAAGAAAGAGAAATAAGAACACAAACTACAACTTTCTTCAGCCACAGCCTTAGATGAACTGAAGATAAAAGACATTAAATCTCTGAAGATCTGATTCAACAGCTCCACAAACAGCATTACCAGCTTCACTTATTACTAACCAGACTGACTTTATTTCTGTCACACGTCTACAGAAGTTCTTATTGAGAATAAACAGAAGTTTAGATGTTTCGTTTGAGGTCACCATCATGGAGGTTGGTGGTTGCTTTAGTTGAGCTCTTGACCTTTGACTATTATAGATTTGCTTCTTTATCAGCAATTGCATGTTTTCAGAAAACATTTCTGCATTGGTAAAGAAAATCAACATGTCTGTTTTAATAACAGGGAAATTACTGCATTTAAGCAACTTTTTTTTTTTCTGTAATTGTTAACTTAAGAAATTGAAATGCTGTATCAAACCCAACCAATGTGAAAAATGCAATTTGCAACGCTGTCATTGTTAACTTTTTGTTTAAAACATTGTTTTGTATCATTTATACACTCACAAAAATCAACATTTGGCATATGAAACACAACAATGGTGACATGCTTCATGCCAGCATACAAAAAACATTCATGGTTCCCAGCATGCATTGCAACATGAATAAATTATGCAGCTGAATTTTTTTTTGATTGTCACCATTGTTGAGGTTTGTATGATGAGTGCTGATGTCTAAGTGTGTCGTTTTTAACTTCTAAATAGTTTTGGACAATATTGCACAAATCACTGCAGTGTTAAAAATGATTTTTATAACAGTTTTGAGTTTATTATATCCTTTTCCCATAACACTTAAAAAAAAATAAAAAATAAAAAAAGCAGTTGATTAAACCACTTTAATGCAGTTGTTTGCCTGTCTTTATCAATGCAGAAACGTTTTCTGAAAACACCTACAATTGTTGATAAAGAAGCAACTCTGTAATAGTGAAGGGTCAAGAGCTCAACTAAAGCAACCACCAACCTCCATGATGGTGACCTCAAACGAAACATCTAAACCTCTGTGAATTCTCAATAAGAACTTCTGTAGACGTGTGACAGAAATAAAGTCAGTCTGGTTAGTAATAAGTGAAGCTGGTAATGCTGTTTGTGGAGTTGTTTAATCAGATCTTCAGAGATTTAATGTCTTTTATCTTCAGTTCATCTAAGACTGAAGAAAGTTGTAGTTTGTGTTCTTATTTCTCTTTCTTTCAGTGCTTGTTCACAGCAGGTGTTTGAATGATTGAAAGAATGTTTCAGGAACATCATACAAACCTTCAAATAACATTCTACTAACATTAAGGAAACTACATTTTATGTTCTTGGAATGTTACAAATCAACATTCCTAGAATGTTGAATTTTAGATCAAAATTAAGTTGAATGAACGTTTGAGGAACATTATACCTTATAAAAACGTTCCTCTAACGTCAAGAAAACTGGACGTTTTTTACGTTCCCAGAACCAACACTGAATATTTAGAGAAGCTGAGACAGTTGGAGCATGAGGTTGAAATGACAGATAGAGCTGTGTATCATCTGCATAGCAGTGGTAGGAGAAGGCATGTGCCTTTATAATCATGCCCAGTGAGGTTGTGACTCAGACACCTCTGTTCTCTATTAAACCTTGAAAGATCTGCCTGTGATGTAAAACTGAAGCCACTGAAAAACTCTACCTGAGAAGTCCGAATGAGTGGACCTGGTGGTTTACAGTGTCAAAGGCGGCAAACAGGTCTAGTAGGACAAGGATGGATGTGAGTTTGCTCTTGTCAGCTGAAGAGTTTCAGCATCAGTCAGCAGGGAAGGATCTTCATAGAGTGTCCATATTTGAAGCTAGACTGGTTGTTGTCTATGGAAGTTTTTCCTGACAAAATTAAAATAAAATGCTTAAAAAGATCAAATAATAAATCAAAGTCTTACAACAGCTGGTCAAATGATAAATCAAATGCTCAAATTATCAAATAATAAATCAAACTCTCAAAATGGCTGCTCAAAGGAGAAATCAAATGCAATTTTGTTTTCTCATTCAGGGAAGCATGAAATAAAAAAATAAAAAAATAAAATTGAAAATAAATTGTATTTGATATTTAATTTTCATTATCAATCCAGTATAAACATGTCATAATTAAATCTATAATTCAATGCTCATATGATAAATCAAATGCTCAAACCAACATTACAAACGTCAAATCAAATGCTCAAATAGCATCCCAAATGATAAATCAAATGCTCAAATAGACACCGCAAATGATAAATCAACTGCTCAAACCGAAATCGCAAACGTCAAATCAAATGCTCAAACGGACACTGCAAATGATAATCAAATTCAAATGAGGCGTGTCAATCGAGCGGCGTGTGGGCGGAGTTTTGAGGCAGAAGAGGAGACTTTCTTGTGTGCAGTTTGGGTGGCTGCCACACTTGAGTAAAAAATATGATTCTGTAAATTATAATAATGAGAAACTTTATCGTAATAATGGACTTTTCTTATAATAATGACTTAGCTTCTCATGATAATGAGAAACTTTCTCATATTACTTCTGTGTATGCGGACCAGAAGGGAGTGACACGCTAGCGACATCCACTGGTCAAAATCTTTAAAAGGTGAAGTGAACACAGCAAGCATGGCGCGTTTTGCAAAACAGTAGGTTTCATTAAAGTCTGTGATTTAAATCAGACTAGAGCAATAATAAGACATAACATGTATGCACACAAGTGTGTTAAAGAACGTTTAATCTGGGACGCTGTGTACAAACATCTGAAACATTTTTAAAGTAATTTTTCATATATTCTAAATCTAAATAAACATTCTAAATCATAAACATCTTAAATATGTTTTATGTAGGCTATCTTCCAGATAAACATGCACATCAAATAGATGCCTCTGCAAAATTAGTGTTATCAAAAAGATACTAACGCATAACCACCCAGTCCCACACAATTTATGGAGAAGTGCCTTACATATAACGGAAAGAACTGATTTAGCCTACCATTTTACTTTATGCTATATGTGGATAAAATGGGCATAAATGGGTAGTCCCATTCATTGAATACAATGTAGGCTTATATAGCCTATACAATGTATCTAATTTGAATATGAATGTGTTCTTGGGGCAAAAAAAGAAGTGTAATGGGAGTAATAATTTGCAACATTTTCATAATATTATCTAATATTTCATATGAATATTGATAATTTCTTTCCCCTATTCACTTGATGTGTCTCCCAAAATGCCTAAACATGCTTGAAGTCCTGGTGTCCTCTACAGTGGACATGTATGAAATCAATATTTTGTCACAGAAAGTCATATTTTGATTAGAAACCCTATAACATTTTCATGACAATTTGAAAATTAGTCGGATTTAAATAATTACAAAATATAATATTTCCATGAGAGTGCTAAATTTCATCACTAAATTAATGTCAGTCATATTTAAAGACCAAGCAGAAGGAGTTGTCATGGTCCAAACATTTGGTAGGCTACACTGTAAAAAATAGCTTTGAAAATGGCCAAAAATGCGAAAGTAACATGCTGTTTTCCATTAGAACGGTAATATACTGTAGAAAACAATGCATTCTGGGAAATATTTGACGCTTTCGAGAAAGTAGCCTACAGCAATATACCGTGAATTAACAGTGCTCAAAGTCGACAATCTGAGGATGTGTTCCAAATCACACCCTATACCCTCATTCCCTACATTAGTTCACTAATATAGTCCACTTGACAGAGTTAATGAAAACACGTATGTGAATTTAGACACTGATGAACACCTGCTGTTAACAAGCATAATCAATGAAGGAAAGAGAAACAACAAGAACAGAAAAAAGATTAAATCAATTGACGATAAAAGAAGTATTATTATTTGAATGTTTTTTCGGTAAGTTGGTATTCGATTTTCAATTTTGGCATTCGAATATTAGTTTTTTTTTCCCCCTCACGAAACGGTTCTCATTCACGCTTGAATATGTTTACACTACAAAATATGTCGAAATACAATACTCTTTTTTACAATTATCTTACCTAGCCGTTTTTAATATGATGGACAGTTTAAGGAATCCAACCTTGTTATACTTAATATATTTGCTTCTTCTTTAGCCTACTAAAGTGTTCCCTGCAGCTGGAGTATTCTGTCTGAAGCACACAACTGCATGAGCTTGTATTTTGGGTTAAGCTGCGTTGCTTTGACATTGTGGAAAATAGAACAGTAGAAACAAAATGAATTGGCATTTTTACCCGTTATCAAACTAAATAAATCTACTGCAAAATATAGGAGCTTGTTAAAACTCAAACGTCAAGAAAACTGGACGTTTTTTACGTTCCCAGAACCAACACTGAATATTTAGAGAACGTTCTCATAACAAAATTCTGTTAGCTGGGCAGGTAGTATTTGTGGACATGATGTAAAATGTATGCAGTTAAAAGATGTTTGATAAGTCCATTTAAAATAGTTTGGAACAATTTTGATGCAGTTTTAGTTGTAGAACAGTCTTCATTGGTTTTTCTGTAAAGTTAGATCACTCAGAGAAACAAAAGGTCTGCATTGTCTCTCTGTCTCTTTTGATCTGGTGATCAAAGACTCTTTATCTTCTTGGTGACCATTTGGTTGCTACATTTTGGTTTAAAGGTTATCACCTCTCCTGCAGTCAGGAAGCACGGGTGCCATAAAAAGTACCTATCAAAGGTTGTTCTGTAGACGGACTGCAGCCGAAAATTAGATTCTCTGAGTTTGGGTTTCTGGAATTATGTTTTGAAAGAATCCTCTGAACGATTCATTTGTCTGGTTCGTCCATGGTTCCTACACTACGGAGCAAATACGGATACGTTAGCTCACTTAGCTTGAGTTATTGATACCAGACAGACTTCACGGAGGCTACTGACATTTCACAACTGGCGCTTTATTCCCCATGAAACACATGTAACTGTCTGTCGCAAATGTTATGCTGTCCACAGCATTACTTAATAAAGAAAATAACTTTAAATGAGCAACAGAAAAACAGAAATAACCTGCATACATGCGGTGCTCGAGTCGTTCGAGACCGGGAGCACGCAGCTCTTAAAGGGTCCACACCATATTTCTACTCGTTACACTGTTTATTAGAGAGAATATCTTCAGCCCCCTCCCGCCGAATAGGCCTATAAAAGAAAGATTTCCAGATAAAGTAGGTATAACAACATTTTAGTAAGAAACTTAATAATCAAATGAAAAAATAAAACTGCATATTCTTCAATTCAGTGTAGTACATGCTCTGTGACGGCTAGTTTTCTGTGCATGCGCTAGGTGTGTCTGCTCATACAACTGTATAAAAAAATAAACTGGCAAGGCATGCGGGCACGTTCTGTGTTCAGATTGCGTGTTTTTAGTAAACCGTACTGTAAGTTGAAATCAAACCGTACTCAGACCACCTCCCGACATGGTCTCGGTTCGGTTCGTCTTTAAGGGATCTGAGATCATTTGGAGTGTTCACATATGGGCCAAAAATCACACGAACTGCGCTTAGACCCCTGAAAAGGACCAAGTGTGAAAACACCCTAACACTCTGCAGTGTGGACACATACAAGTGTTCATTAAACATTGGGGGATTTTTTGTGGGGTTTAAAGGGTTAAAGGTGTAAGATGAAAAAAGTGAAACACTTTTCTACAGTAATAAACTGTAAATTAATTTTACAGCAACAAACTGTAGAAAAATAGTAATTTACTGGCAACTCGAACACCGCATGTATGCAGGTTGTTCACTTCACGCCTTTTACATGGTTTTGACCAGCGGATGTCGCTAGTTGTCCCTTCTGGTCCACATGCATAAAAGTAATACTAGAAAGTTTCTCATTATAATGATAAGCTAAGTCATTATTATGAGAAAAAGCCATAATTATGATAAAGTTTCTCATTATTATAATTTACAGAATCAGATTTTTACTCAAGTGTGGCAGTCACCCAAACTGCACGCAAGAAAAGCTGAATCCCAAATGGCACCCTAAACACTTCTGGAGTCCGCACTTTGGTGACGTAATGCCGCTTTTACTGTCACAACAAAACAATAGAAAAATAAAAGCAAACATGAACAATCTATGAAAATTACAGGACAATTCAGCAGCATAATTTATTCATGCATGATGGGAGCCATGGATGAGTTTTTATTGGTGGCTCCCATCATGCACTGCAACATGAAGCACTTTGTCACCATTGTTGAGGTTCATATGCTGATTCTTGATGTCGTTTTTTTTTTTTTTTTTTTAACTTTAAATTTAACTATCATTAAAACATTAATATCTAAACATCTGTTAATTCTTAGTAAGAACTTTTGTTGACGTATGACAGAAATAAAATCAAACTGGTTAATAATAATTGTAATAATGTTTAATGGCTGAAAGTCAGTTGTAGTTGTCGTGTCTCTTTTTTTCTTGTCGTTTCTTCAATGATTCTGCTTATTAACATCAGGTGTCACTACTGATTGTCAATCATCAATCGACTATCTCATTAACTTTAACAATGCTTCAGTGTTACCAAAGAATATACACTAACAAGAAGCGACACTCAATAGAATGTTCCAATTCAACACCAGCGCCCAGCAGCAGCCCTGTGTTTCCGCCATTTTGGGGTGAAAGCGAGTCGTCAGTCCACTAGTTTCTATGGCAATATCAGCTGCTTTGTTAAAACAAAATGTACATTAAAGCTGAAATCCAACCTGAATGATGACAACACAGAATAAAATACTATCACTAGTGATCATCAAATCCTTTTAACATTTTATTTTTAAGTCTTCCACTTTTTTCACAAAACCTTTGCTCTCTAGAAACCCAGTCAGTTTGGGTTAAAATTCTTTGAAGTTCAAGTATTAGCATTATAAACACTGAATTGATACCAACATATGAAATTAAATTAAGGACATGCATCAGAAAAATTGGGAATGTTGGACAATAAATATATGAATATAACAGATTGTTTTTGCAGTGTTGTCTAATGTCCGTTAAAGCAAAAGTGTCCAAAAGAGGGAATTATGCGGTAACGGACACAGCAATGCATCATGTATTATAAGATCATTATGTTTGCAGCGTGATCCATTAAAACGGTATACAATATATATATTTCAATTCAGACCTAGTGGTGTGATACTATTACTATTACTCCACTAGGTCTGAAATATATTGTTCGCTGCAAACATGATGATCTTAAATTTATTAATTATTAATTTACTATTAATAAATGAGTAAAGTTGCATAAAATGGAAATACTCGATAAAGTAGGCTAACTACGTTACCTCAGATGGATGAATGGTTGGATTCCACAACTGGTAAAATAAAACATATATAAGACAATACAACATTTACTGTAGGAGCCATACAATTTCCATTGAAAAAGCCATTTTCACCCCATAATGGCAGCCGCGCTACCGGAGCACCATCTAGTGGCTGTTACCCAAAAAGTATCAAAGTGTCGCTTCTTGGGTTCTATACTCTTTGGTGTTACTTTTAACACCCGGTAAGATGGACTCAAATGTACACTTTGGGGTGTTAATTTAACACTGGGGATTTTGCTGTGTAGCGATCACATTATCTACACAGCACAGCTGATTGGTTGCTGTTGCATCAGCAGCCAATGAGCCCGCTGTTCAAGCATTCAAATATTTTGCATTGATAGTTGTTAGCAGTCTGCAGCGCTCTTTCAGAAGCCTTCCTCCTTCCCCAGCTCCACCTGTGTAGATCTGCTACGGGGGTATGATACATGTGCAGCAGCAGCAGCATGTTTTACATGCTCACAGCAATGTCTGTGAATGTACTGGCAGTAGCAAGTCTCGGTACTTGCTCTGCAGCAGCAGCGTAGCAGATCTTCTCCGCCAAATACATTAACATTGTCATATCCATTACCATGCTAATCTCAATTATCTTACCAAATTGTCTTGACAGAACTAGCAATGAAGAAGTAAAGAGGAAACGGAAGAGAAAAAAAAAAGGGAAAAGGAAAACAAAACGTGCAGGTTGAATTGAGACGCGCTACCTGAAGACAGGTGCGATCCCAAAATGGAGGAATTGAGCTCTGCACGGTTCGCCTGCCTGGTGCAACATACCTCCAGCTACCTCCAGCCTGGTTTTGCCTGCCACAGGTATTCGCATTGAGTGCATCATCTTGTAACCCACGCCAAATCTCCAAATCTTTTCCTCGGCAACCGGGTGCGTTCGCAAAGTGACGGATGGATTTACCTGCCTGATGCAACATAAAATTAAATATCAAATACAGTTTATTTTTAATTTTATTTTTGGTACAGTTCATGCTTCCCTGAATGAGGAAATTAAATTACATTTGAGCATTTGATTCATCGTTTGAGCAGCTAGTTTGATTTATTATTTGATCATTTGATTTATCATTTGAACTTCCATAGTTGTCAAGTAAGTCATTCTGTGAGAGAAAAGTGGATTGAACACAAATCTTTCAAGAGTTTTTCACAGAAAAGAAAGGAGACTGTTCTGTAGTTACACTATACGAATGGGAGGAGATCTTCAGCTGAAGGGTGTTGCATGGCCTGGAGATGAGTGGACAGATATTTTCAAGGCAGGATGTTGAGGCTGAACGTAGAATGTCAGTTACTTCATTGACCTCGAGATAAGAGGAGAGTTTAGTGGGTGAAATGGATGCAGAGACCACAGAAGACAAATCATGGTCCAGGAGGGAAGGGGGGTGTGCATCAAAGTAAGGGGCACAGCAACTGAAGTGGCCGGGACAGGCCCTCTAGGGCCTGCTCGTGGTGCCGACACTGGTGCCATGACACAAAGACGAACGATGTGGTTAATCCACCAATTGAAATGAAAAACAAACAAACAAAAAAACAGGTGATAATATGCAATACCAGTACGTAGAGGTAAGTATTAATTAATAAGTATTATTAAAAATGGTCAATCAATCTACTTTACAATTTTAAGACCACTTTTTGGAATGTATTTGAGTAGGTTTACAAAATAAATGTTGCTGCTCTTGGGTTTTTTAAGCTCTCTAAGTGATTTTCTTACAATATACTAATTCATTCAAATGAATTGTCCTCTAGAACCCAAATGTCCTGTCCCTGCAAAGAGAAAACGAAGGGCTGAGAGTATCCTGCAGATCACTGGTACACTGGGTGAGGAACTGGATTTTACTCAGATTTTGCTCTTACAATTCAAATCAGAAAGGATCTTCTTAGCTTTTTATTACTGTTAAAAATCCCAAACGTTTTTCTTCACTGTTCATGTTTTAGGAAACGTTGTCTTTCCCCCAGTAGTTACCCTGTTCTCCTATTCCCCTCATTGTTCTACAGCTGGTAAATACACTGGTGAACTGAAGCATTGCTGCATTGATGGGATGAGAGATAATAAACTCGGCTACACCTGTGAACGAAGAGCCACCTATATCGTAGACGGGCCAGAGTGCGCCAAGGCCTTCCTGCACTGCTGCAATGAGATGAAAACCCGCAAAAACATGAAGACAGAAGAGGAGGAGATGATTCTGGCTCGCAGTAAGTGTTAACTGATTAAGACAACTGTTACAATATTGTCACATAGTAGAATATCAGTATCACGATAGCCAGACCACTGAACTAAGACCTTCAGGGGAGCTGCTTCTGCATTCTTATATATTCTTTTATTGCATAGGTGGCATCTGTGCTTTTTGCACCATTTTGCACCTTGTGCTTTACATTTTAGGAAGCTGACCTTTACATGGGGAGCTAACTTTTTAACTTTTTCCTCTCATTATGTTGCTTTTTGTCTTACATCCTAAGTAAATAGCCACTGATGCAGCACTGGGCGAGTATTTACTACTATGTTTTACAGTACCACCATTTGGAAATTACTGTGGTGCTGTCTGTATTTTGAGGCCTGGGTACTTTTGAAAGCAGTAATTGTGATAATAGTAAAAGTGGATAGTCATTGGAGAATGAAGATGAATATCTATTTTAAACTTGATTAAAGAAAAATTCACTTGTAGTGACCCCTATGGACCGGAATTTGACACTTTTGCTTGTGCTATTGTTAACTACCTTAAAAAATATGAATCATTTATAATGTAAACAATTATAAAATCTAAGAAATATATTACATTATATATTTCTGTATATATATATATATATGTGTGTGTGTGTGTGTGTTTATACTGCATGATTAAATTATATCTGCAATATATCATTACACATGCAGTACCATATCTGATCACATCTACATCTATATTATAAAGTGTATAACTGAATATAAAATTACATACATTATGATATAGTAGTAAATCACATTTTTCAATATATAAAAAGCTGCAATTCCTTGTTTTATTCAATATATTGTAATATATTAACACACAATATATTATTATGTATATTTTCAAATATACCATTAAATCATTTAATATAAACATTCATATATAGGGAAAAACTAAAGGGAAATACTTTATTTGTGTAAGGGACATGCTAAGCAAGTGTAGCGATTAGCTCCATATAAAATGCTAAATATAACATATTTCAACATCATTATGACTAAAATCCACATTAAATCATGATTGGAAGTTAATACAAATACTTGATGGTGGCGAAGTGAGTTTTGAGTAAAAGCGTAATATTAATCTTTTAAACTGTGCTATGTAGCTTGATGCTAATTGTAGCTCAAATGCACCTGTCATGCCAGGAGCTATTCTATGCCATAATCTAATTTGTTAAAATAATTCACATAAGGTCCCCAAAATACATAAGGTCCCAAGAAACTAGTGAGAACAATAGTTTACTTGACTTGAATATTTGATGTGTCCTTTTGCTTTAAAAGGTATATTCTGTCAAATTTTTATCTGTTACAACAGGTGATGATGAAGACGAATATTATACAGACTCTGATGATATCGTGTCACGTACTCAGTTCCCTGAGAGTTGGCTTTGGGAGGAGACTGATCTATGCGAGAATTGGTGAGTAGGAGACTTTTAGACAAAAGCTGTAACTTGAGCCCCGTTCACACCCCTAGTGACTCTTAGCAAATAATTGACATGATCTTATTCATCGTGAGCTGTTGGTGACACAATGTGTGTGTGTGTGAGTCTGATGGTAAACAACCATTAGAAGAGTACTGCAACAGTTTTTCTTGTATTTTCCTCATATTCCAGTCCAGCACCAGTCACAGATAAAGTGCTCTACCTGAAAGACTCTATTACTACATGGCAGATCTTGGCTGTCAGTCTGTCACCAACACTTGGTAAGATGAAGCTGCAAACGCAGGATACATGGTCTGAAAAACATCATCATCATGATCATCCTGGAGCTGCTGATTTAAAACCTTCTGTGTGTCTGTGTTCCTCCTCAAAGGCATCTGTGTGGCAGAACCTGAGGAGATAATCGTTTTTAAGAGCTTTTTCATTGACCTCAAGATGCCTTATTCAGCTGTGCGCGGTGAACAACTGGAAATCAAGGCCATTATTCACAACTTCTCAACAAGGCATCTGAAGAAGGTAGATCTGATTTGATATTAAAAATGCATTCAGAATTTATGGTGTACATTAAAACCTTGTGCATCGTAATAACCATTTTGGCTCGAGTCACATAATTTACTAATGACTGCATACATGGATTCTAATAGTAATTTCAGGTTTTTTCAGCTGCTTGTGACTCAAACTGAAGAAAAGTGTAGGATACTGAACTGTACTAAAACAGAAATGTCCTTCATCATAACACATTTAATTTTTTATTCAAATGCATTTACTTTGGAGGAAGTTTCCTCTAGATATTGAAGCGATTTGTGTCTCGGTCTCCTGTTTTCTCCAGGTGCGAGTGGAGTTTATGGAGACAGAAAATGTTTGCAGTTTTGCCAGTAAGAAAGGCAAATACAGAACAATAGTAAACGTTAACAAAGACTCCAGCATAGCGGTTTCATATGTGATTATTCCCATGACACTGGGGGATCATCATATTGAGGTGAAAGCTTCAATATCTGACTATGAGGATGGAGTGAGAAAGACCCTGAAGGTGGTGGTACGTCTGATGAGAATTCTGTCATTTTCAGCACTTCTGTTTCATTTGATTTGGTTGTTTTTTAATATAATGATTAATAGATATTTGTCTTTATTTATTTTTTTTTTTTGAATACACTTTAAAAAAAAAATCCTAATTTTATGGAAAATAACTGATTTTTTTTATGGTCATTTTCTTTTATTTTAAATTATACTCAGAACTCTGTAAAATTACAAACAATGTATGTAAATTAACAACTCTGCTGTTATTTTATGTATTATGACATTAATTAAAAAATACAGTAATTCACATATTTTTTACAGAAAAATTACTGTATTTTTTTAAACAGTATTTTTTCTGTTTTCTTAAATTACAAACAAATGTATGTAAAATTACAAAAATAATCAGTAATTAAACAGTAACAAAACAGTTGAATGATAAAACGGTCAAATGAATGGAAGCCAAAAAACCCTGTAAAATTAAAGTAAAATATCCTGATTTAAATAAACCGAAAAACACTGTTATTTTACAGGTATTTCCTGAATTATTACAATCAAATACCTTCACAGTAAAAAAATCCTAAAAAATATGGTCAATGACTGGCAGCAGCGGCTGCCAAACAAAGACCGTAAAATTAAAGTAAAATATCCTAATTTAAATAAATCAAAAAACACTGTTATTTTACAGGTATTTCCTGAATTATTACCTTCACTTTAAAAAAAAAAAAAAAAAAAAAAAACGGTCAATGACTGGCAGCTACGGCTGCCAAACAAAAACGATAAAATTAAAGTAAAATATTCTAATTTAAATAAAGTGCAAAAAAACTTTAACAAAAATTTTCTTTAAATGTTAAAAAAAATACTTTTATTTTACAGGTATTTCCTGATTTGATTCAAATGACTGACAACAACAGAACATTAAACACTAACAGATCTCTCAAGATCTCAGCATCTTCACTTATTACAGACTTTATTTCTTTTATACAAAGGTTCTTATTGAAAATTAACAGAGGTTTAGATGTTGATGTTTTATTGAAAAGAAAAAAGTTTGCTTTAGTTGGGCTCTTGACCCTTGACTTACTCATGTTAGTTTTTTTCTGGCTGCTTTAACTGTGTGTTTCTAATGCACATTTGTTATCAGTGAATCAGACCACATTCTGATGACTACACCACCATTTAAAAAGTAACCAACATTGTCTGATCTGGGTTTTTCTTGTTTTTTTTGCTATAACAAATGTGTATCAGAAACACACAGTTAAAGCAGTCAGAGAAACACTAATGTCAAGGGTCAAAAGCCCAACTAAAGCAAGCACTGACCACCAGAACTTTATTATTTTATTCAGTAAGACATCAACATCTAAACCTCTGTTAATTCTTAATAAGAACTTTAGTATGAAATTAATAAAGTCCGGACTTATTTTACAGACTTTTATTGGCAGCTGTTGCTGAAAGTCATCTGACTGTTTTTTTTTTTTTGTTTTTTTTAAGGTTGTTTTGCAGTGAAGGTGTTTTATTATGATAATTCAGGGAATACCTGTAAAATAACGGTGTTCTTCTTTAGAAAAAATGTAATGAAAATTTCTATTAAAGTTTTTTACACTTTATTTAAATTAGAATATTTTACTTTAATTTTAAGGTTTTTGTTTGGCAGCCATAGCTGACAGTCATTGACCATTTTTTCTTACAATTTATTTTTTTACAGTGTAGATAAACTAGAGCACCACAGGTATTTAACTTACTCTCTCTCTCTTTCAGTCTGAGGGTGTGCGGTTTCCATTACAGAGAAATGTGGAACTCAACCCTACTAAGAATGGTAAGATTTCTTGCTCAAAACTCACCAAAACTGTACAACATCTGATCAGCACATGACTCATGACTCTTTCTTCATCTTCCTGTTCTTCATCCCACATGGAACAGGAGAAAAACCTGTAGTTCTTAAAGCTGAAATACTAAAGGATTGGGTTCAAGGCACACCTGTTAACACCTACATCACGATTATTGGTAAGGAAAAAGACGTTTTCAAGAATATGTAGTGATTATTTCTGTCATGTATAGATGTGCATTTTTTTTTTTTTAAGAAAACTGAAACCTATGTCTACAATCATCTGATTACATCTGTCTATTCCTCTATGTCCACAACAAATTTAGTAGTACTTAATGTTGTGGGCTGTTTTGTAATAATTGCAGCCACTTTTATTCACCACTTTTTCTCGTTTTCTCATTGAGCAGGTCATCAGATACTAGCACTTGATCACGTTATAAAATAGATTTAAATGAACACAGGACAACAAAATATTCAAATCGATACAAATGAATTCTGAACAGCCATCTCCGGAGTGGTCCTGAACGTGAGGCTGCCTCCGCAACAAGGAACTGCTCTGGCTCCTCCTTTGCCTCTACTTTCTTCCTACAACTTTCCTTTCAGTAGCACTGAACCTAGCGTGAGGCTGCCTCTACAAACAGTGCCTGCTTCTGCTCTACCCTTCACTAGCATTCCACTACCTACATCAACTCAAATGCCATCTTACACCCTCTTTTCTGCTGACCTATAGTACCAACCACGACCCACAACACCGCTAGGGAACTTCTGCTTGTTCTCATTTTCAGGAGCCTAAGCATGGTTCGCATGGTTCACCAATAGCATCTCGGCTGGTGGTCTACTGGTACTGGTACATTTCACTAAAATGTATGTGAACGCAAATCACTCTAGGCTCTCTTGACTTTTTTCCATTTGCGAATTCCAAATGGTTCGGTCATCAGATGCTTCTGTACAAATCTTAATCGTCATCACTGTTGCTTCTGACAGATCTCTACAAATTGTTCGTTTACGACATACATGTGCCAGTCACATCCAAATTGCAAGAGAGAGAACGTCTCAGGTTACGTATGTAACCATGGTTCCCTGAGAACAGGGAACAGGGAGAGTGCATGCCAAAGAATGGCTAGGACAAGAGAACAGTTTCTGTAGAAACTGCAGCAACTCCCCCTCGGGTCACACCAGGCTGTCAGTGACAGCATTCCCTACGGCCAACAGCCCAAGCTGAGCCTAAGGAAGGCCCTCCAACTTTTTTTAGGAAAGGGCCTAGCAGGACCGCTAAAGGCATGTGAGACCAACTTTTCCGCAGATAAAGTGGTCTCTTTAAGGGAATGTGGTCAAGGAACCGAAAGGAACCCCGACCAGTCACCAGAGGGGAACTAAGTCACCCTCAATGCCACCAGGGAGGCCGACCTGGTCTGTTATAGGACAAACTTAGTCTTGGCCAACCCTGTCTGAAAGCAGAATCTCCAAAAACGCATTCTTCATAGAAGAGAGCAGGAAAGAGCGACTGCAAAAGGCAGGAGCAACTCAAACCCACGCGTAGAGACGGGCATCCTGGAGAGCAGAACTCAGCTGAGTGCTATGAACCCTCGTATTGAGGGGAGTATAATCCGCTCATCCTAGGATCTACTCAGCGCTTAATTAACGCACTGAGGAGGCTGTGCGCTAACGCCTGTCATACAGGGGAGCACAAACCAGCCTAGGGCTGAATCTTAGAAGGAGGCCTGATTAAGGCCTACCACCATGATCAGCTTAGGGAGCTAAGCACTATTACAAACACAACCCCGAAAGGGAAGTACAAAGCTCACCTAACAGGTAGACCATGCAATGGGCACATAATCATGGAGGCCGAAGAGGGGCCTACAGCATGATAGTAGCTAACTGTGAAACAGAAGTAAATTCAGAAAGTGGCCTGGAGGGGCCACTCTGAACACCTGCCTTTCTGGGACAGGCAGGAAAACTTCAGTGGCAGCAGAAGGGGCTGCTAATGTGCCCGCATGACCATCCACCTAACACAATCCAACGAGCAGTGTACTCAGTAAAAGCACCTTATTACTCTTTAAAGCAAGAGGAGTACAGCGTACGGCAACACGTATTAAGGAAGGCCTGGAGGGGCCTATAACCTCAACAGACACGTGGCATCAGCTCGTGGCAGTGTTTTAGACACCAGGACCGATAAATAACCGAACTATAGGAGGTTAGATTATCACCCGGGCCTCTGGCCAACCAGAAGTGTATATAGATAATTCTCAAGAGAAATATACACAAACATACACCAGTATGTACAAAAAAGGCGGCCCATAGGGCCTAGCAACCTTTAAGACACACGGCGTAAGTCTAGTGGCCATTCCTAGGAGCACGATAGATCCACCCTAGGCGCTAGGTGGCTATTCAGCTCAACTAGAGTAAAATCAGACTCAGGGAGGCAGATGTAGTTTAAACCAAACCTCAGTAAGGTTTCAGCATTCACCCTGAGGGGCCAGCCACTCAAAAGTACTCGGAAAAAACACCCTAATACTCTCACAGTGAGAGGAGTACATAGCTGAACTCCACATGCTACACCGGAGGCCGAAGTAGGCCTACCTTAGTAAACACGTGGCATCAGCAAGTGGCTATCATAACCATACCGACCAATGGGCCAAGTATTCAGATCTTTTCACTTAAAAAGGGAATACATAAAACGCTGCCATACAACATGAACAGGCCTGTTTAGGGCCTATCCTTCAGCGATGGGGCGTGGCCGATGGTGGTATGGTTTCCTGAGCATCCTGCCAGCAAGTCAAACTAAAAAGAGGCCTTAAGGGGCCTACAATCTCAGCGACAAGTGGCGTTCAGCCCTAAAGCAAAATAAATACAACTGTGCCAACATGTTATAAAAAGGAGGCCTAAAGGGGCCTACCATTTAAACAACACGAGGCTTCAGCACGTTTTGAATAAAGGAGCCAAGCTACAGGGAACCAGTTTAACTAACTGCAACCTGAGCTAAGCTACACATTCCAACAGGCAATGTACCCTAACATAGAAGGCTAAAGGGGACCAAACAAGCCAAATGGTCTAAGGAAGGCCCATAAGGCCTACACCTCAAACAAACACATGGCAAGGCCTGTGGTAGTATAAATACGTGAGCAAGCACTGATCAAGTAACAGCATGCATGGAAACAAATGCTAACTAGAAGGAGGCTAGACAAACAGGCCTACAATCTAAGTTATATTTTTTACCACAGAAAAGGGGGTTAAATAGCAACCATCTTTCCTCAGAAAGTGGTACTACCACCCTAAATATGCAAGCCAACAGGTAAAGCACTAAATAACAATAAACCAGCTAAAGGGGAATAAAGTCATCAAATCTCTAAAGCGGCTAAAGAAAGCCCGCTAACTAGAGAGCAGGTGCCAACCTGAGGCAGCATAAGCTCACATAAAATGTAGGGCAAAAGTCCAGAACACTCAAAGTCATTCAATGCTTTGATGAATATGCTATTTCTAAAGAGGAAATAATTTTCTCCATACAGATTCTCAAATCTGTACTAAGCCAAAGAGGACGAAAGCTAAGAGCTTAGCAACGTCAACTCAAACTTGTTTCAGAAAACAAGTAGCTCAGAGGAAAAAATACAATTTCCACAGCATAAATGTTCTAGAAGTGGGGCCTAGCACAACTGCATGACTTATCTAAACAAAGATAAGGGCCTAGTCCACCTGAGATAACAGCAGCAGGGAGTCTAAAAACAGTCTACACTTAGCTGTTAAACTCAACAATTGCACCTACATAGCAAGGGGGTAATGGGCATACGGCCTAACAACTCCCTCAGGAGGAGGCCAGAAGTAGGAAATATATATATCCAGAGGATAATATATATATATAAGGGGTTATAAAATAACACAGTAAACCTAGCTCTAGCCTGGCCGCTAAGCTATGGGCCTAAACCAACACAAGCACCAAACAGCCTAATAAAACCTGTTATCCGCTTCCAAATCTCATAGAAGGAGAAAGGAAGCGAAGTTCACAAGCAGACATGTCAGGTGGCCAAAAGAAGCCACCGATACATGTAAACTGAAGTAGTAAGTGCCAACCCAAACTATACTGAAGATAGCTGAGAAGCTAAAGAAGACTAAACAGCAGCCATTTTGTGGCCTGCTCAGTCAACTTAAAAACCACTTCAGTTTTCTGCCCAAAACCCCTAAACATATTTTACTGCTACATGTTCAGGAAAATATAATATACATAGGAACAAAACAAGGTCAAGATTTAAGAAATAAATCGGACCTTGTCTTACCTTTCCGCGGCTCAAAGACCAAGGACTCTCCCTTCAGACATAGACGGAAGGATATCAACCTGGTTCTTAGGCCAAGAACCCTTTCACTATCAAGCCAGAAGGCGGGCCGTCAGAGAAAAACTCATCATGGGCCCAGCCGTCAGCCTGACTGTTCAAAGGTTGTTTCCTGAACATGCATAAACATTAAAAACATTCCCGGGAGGCCGGGGAAGAGGGGCGGGGGTAGAAACTAATCTACCCCCGCCAGAGAGGAGACCGATTACCGGCGCTACTGGCGCCTGTACTCAATCACCTCTCTCAAGTCTTGCTTCCTCTTCCTCGTGTCCCGCCGCTTTTGCGACTTACTCCGAGGTGGAGGAGGCGCTCGAGCGGTGACACTGGATCGCTGGCCCTGTCTCTGAGCCTCGGCTCGAGACGGGCCAGGGCCTCCCGGCTGTCTGGGCCCAGAATCGGATCTGAGTGGTATGCAATTCTTATAAGCTACTGAGCGCGCCCTCGCCTCTCTGAACTTTCCGACGACCGTCTCAACGGAGCCGCCGAAAAGCTCAGAAGGCGAGACTGGGGCATCGAGGAGAAAGCCCTTCTCTTTCTCCCCGATGTCCGCCATGTTCAACCACAGATGTCTCTCCGTAGCCACCATGGCCGCCATCGATCGACCGATCGAGGCAGCCGTCTGCTTGGTGGCCCGGAGAGCGAGATCCGTAGTGCGGCGCAGCTCAGCTACCGCATCAGGGGACAAACCCTGCCCCTGATCCAGATCCTTCAGCAGATCAGCCTGGTAGGCTTGCAACACCGCCATGGAGTGCAAAGCCGCACCAGCCTGACCTGCAGCAGCGTATGCCCTGCCGTTCAAACGAGATGTCATCTTAAGGGGTTTGGACGGCAGGACTGGAGCTTTAAGTGTCGGTGCACTGCCAGTGACGAGATAGTTTGCAAACGTCTCGTCAATAGGCGGCATCGACGCATACCCGTGCTGGCGCAATCCCTCCACATCAGCGAAATTTCCCCGCTGATGTGAATGTATTCTCGCCGAGTACGGGTTCTTCCATGCCTTCTCGATCTCAACATGTAGATCAGGAAGGAAAGGAAGGCTCACTGGAGTTACGGGGTTATGGTCAGAAAGAAATCGTTCGTCCAACCTACCGCGAACGACCTCTTTCCTCTCGCGCACCCACGGCAGCTGCAGTCTACCCGCAGCGCGCTCCATAACCTTCAATAACTCAGCATACGCTGGGCAAGGAGGCTTGGAGAAAGAGGCTGTCTCACTCGCCTCTTCCTCCACTGCCATCTCCTGCTCTCGGGGGCTAGCTGCCAGAAGAACACTCGCTCCTGGATCCGATGATGTCAAAGATAAGACATCATCATCATCCAGGAGCTCATCCCCGCCAGCCGCCGCAGGAGGCTGAGAGACAGTAACACCCCTCTCAAACTCCGCGGCGAGCTCCATCTGCGAGCCCCATGAATGCAGCCGCCGCTCTGCTTCAGCACGAGCAGGGCCAGATCCACCGGGCACAGATGCCGACACCCCTTCCCTCGAGAAGAGGGCCAGGCGGAACGAGCGTTTTCATAGGAAAACGCTCACAATTCACACAGACAGCGCCCTCAAGCACTGTCCGTGTGTGTTCTTCTCCCAAACAGTGAACGCAAAGGTTGTGTGTATCTTCCGGTGTCAAGAATCTCGGACACGGATCAGCACACTTCCTAAAACGTTTAGTCTTGTCCTCAGACATGATAAATTCCTTGTAAGAAGACGAGGTGGCACGATAGTGGCAGAAACACAAACAGTCCCGAAAAGACGAAAGATACTGACTGCTTCCCTAGGCGCTCCTTTATACTTCCGGGTCGCGCCATATGACGTCATAGGCTGTCGCCGGCCAATAGGATTGGAGTTTTTTGATAGTGGTTTCGAACACCGGGTCACGAGTGACGTTCCCCATATGCGTCTCGAACGCAGAGTTGAAGTTTCCTTTCGAAAGGGAACCTTTCGTGTTAATTTTGTGTTCAAGGGTTAGTTCACCCAATAATGAATGAATATTATATTCCATTTATTACTCACCCTCATGCCGTTCCACTCCTGTAAGACCTTTGTTAATCTTCGGAACGCAAATTGAGATATTTTTGTTGAAATCTGGTTGCTCCGTGAGGCCTGCATAGGGAGCAATGACATTTCCTCTCTCAAGATCCATAAAGGTACTAAAAACATATTTAAATCAGTTCATGTGAGTACAGTGGTTCAATATTAATATTATAAAGCGACAAGAATATTTTTGGTGCACCAAAAAAACCCAAAATAACGACTTATTTAGTGATGGCCGATTTCAAAACACTTTTTCAGGAAGTTTCGGAGCATAATGAATCAGCTTGTCGAATCAGCGGTTCGGAGCGCCAAAGTCACGCGATTTCAGCAGTTTGGCGGTTTGACACGCGATCGAATCATGATTCGGCTCGGAATCTAAAAAGCTATCTTCATAATGCCACCAATCTACACCACCAGCGCTTTTATTTATAACGAACACATTTGACAAGACAGACAGCAGCACTACAACATCTAATGCTATGAGAGGATGAAGAAATATACTTAAAGCAGCCTGTATCATCATTATCTTATATCTCACCTGTTACATTACTATTATATACGCAGCTTTTTGATTAAACCGTGTTACTTAACTGCCGCAGCAGAGATTTCTCCCTCCACTTTTGACGGCCACTATCCTGTGGGGGAAACAATGGACCTCCAAAGCATTCTCTTCTATTTGCAACAACTCCAATGCAGTCTATTGCATCAACAGGTCAAATTCCTCTGAACTAATGCCATTCCTCAGACGTCTAATCTGGTCTTTCACTAGCAATTAGTTTATAAATAAAGCATATAACAAAATTTAAAAATCAATCGCTCACATTCTGCCTCTCACAAATTTAGGACATTCAGCATTTTGCAACAGACGTTGGAAAAAGTGCTCTTTTAGGGTGAATATAAATCATGAGTCTCACCCGAGTCAGGAAAGAACGTCATGTCATATTCAACTGAGCACAGTAGTGAAAACACAGCGTGGGACTTCCCCAGACATTGCACACACTCACTATGCCTCTCGTCAACGTGCGACATCAGAGCTGTTAAATATACATTGTCATCTCTGGGTGCGTTCATGTGTAAAATGCTCAAGCTTATTTTGTCCATTAGACTGAAAGATCTGTAAAAACCCATACATTTACCCACCCCCTCGAAGAAATCAGGACAGAAGTGGTTGAAAGAGGACAAAAGAGATGGATTAAAACACCAGGTGTAAACGTGTATGTGTCTCCGTCGTCCACTTGTGATCCGATCGACCAAAATGCATCTCAACTCCAGGTGGAAACAGGGCCTGTGTCAGAGGCCCCAGAGCAGACCAGGTCTGGAGTCGAGTCAAGCCTGTTGTTGCTGGAGAGAACTGGGAGTAAAGAAAGAGGAAACAGTGTTAAGGTTAATATATTGAAGGACAGATTAAATACACGTTTCCCAAACATTTTCATGAGATTGACACTACAGAAGTGAGAGCACACACCTACAGTTAGGTCATTTGTCATGATTTCTGTTATTTTGGCTCTGTACTCCAGTAGATTTTGAAATTAAATGAGAAAAAAATATATATCAATATACAAACCACTATTGTTATTCAAATTTTTATTCTTCCACACAATAACATTATGGAAGAAGCTGGGTGATTATTTTGCTCATCCAAGAAATTATGCAAATAAGGGAAAAGATTTTTTTTTTTTTTTTTTTTTATGCTGCCATAGAGGTGTAAATTTAATGATGATTTAGCACTGAGGTCATAGTTTGTGGGGGTGTTTTTGCACTTGTTGCTTTATATCCAGATGTGTTTAATATTCTGGCCACCTCATGTAAATAAGAAACCCATCTGAACACAATGTAGTGCAACATCACCTTTAACTATGACCTCAGTACTGAATTTACACATTTCTGGCTGATTATAAACTTGATTAAAGTAGAATTCCTGGCAGAGCGGTTATTGAATTACATTATATTGTACAGATGTTCCTAATATAGTGGCCACTAAGTGTATGAAACCTCCTTACTGTGTTATTCTCTGGTACTTTAATGAACTGGCAACTAAGTGTTGCTAACATTAACAACAAATCTAATAACCGAAGATAAATGTTGTTTGACAACGAACTTGTTGATGTAAAGGTAAATGTAGCCCAACTGACGTCAGGTTATGGTAGTTAAAGTTAGTGAAGTGTAGGTCACTTAAGCTAGCTGCAATTAGAGTCTAACTAACATTCTCTTGCGATACTACACAAGTACTGCGTCGTTCGTCTTATTAATCAAAACAGTTTATTAATAAGACAAGACGCTATTGGGAAAACTCCTTTTTCTCCAATTCTGAAGCCTTTATACAATCACGCAGTGTGAGCTGCTCGTGCATTGGTTCGTAAAGTTTAAGAAAATGAACCAATGACGGCGCGGAACGCGCGAGCCAATAGTGAGCGAGCCCGCCAAAAGGGGCGGGGCCTCGGGCTATATAAGCGGCCGTCTCACCATGGCAAATCGATTCATTCTCCTTCAGCGTCACCGATATCATCTCTTCGCTTGATCTGCGAGGCTTGAAGCCGCCTTCACCTGCAAGCAGCTGGATTCGCCGCTGATTGACTTGCCGCTTTTCAGCAGTTTATCAGCTCGCCTCTCTGCTCGCCGTTCTCCATTTTTGCTTGCCGCTCTCTAGCAGCCTGCAGCTCTCTCGCCGTTTCAGCTCGCCGCTCAGATCACTCCAGTGTAGCGCTGATCGCCCGCCGCTTTGCAAGCAGCCAGATCAGCTCGCCCCCGAGCTGCCTGCAGTTCGTGCGAGTGCACGGCGTATCCTTTGTTTCGTTCTTCTAAAAGAGCTTTTTTCTAAAGAGCAAATTTCTGCGACGTTGCTTCAAATGCCGCGCCACGATTGTGGCACATGCAGAGCCCCTCTGCACGCTGATGATGGGCACAGTGAGTGCGTGCGATGTCTGGGCCAGTCCCACGCAGAAGCTGCGCTCACTGGATCGACCTGCTCTCATTGCGAGAGCATGAGTCTCACCTCCTTGCACTCGCGGATAGTGTTCTTTTCAGAACGCGACTCCGCTCCTCGCTCCCTCCCGTTTTCTTCCTCCCAGGAACCTGTGAGGAAAAACAGTGGGGCAGAGGATCCCAGCGCTCGGATGAGAGTGAGCTCACGTTGGCTCAGGTCCCACGTGCCTCACTCTCTCCACAAGGAGAGGTTTCCCCCGTCCATTTCTCCCGCCCAGACCAACGCCCCCTGCCGTCGCGAGCGACTTGGTCTCGTTCGGGGGATCTGACGAAGAGCCGCAGGATGACAGCATATCCCTGGCGGCTTCGGATGCCGAGGAGTGGTCGGGCTCACTTTCTGACCCTGCCCCCTTGCCGTCTTTGGAGCCGATTGACACACTGGTCACCCGGAGCTCACCCGGGTGCTGTCAAAGGCAGTTGAGCAGCTCGGTTTGGAGTGGTCTGCGCCTGAGGAACCCACACGCAGCCGCTTAGATGAGTGGTTCCTGCCTGGACGTCGTCAATCTCCTCCTCAGCGGTCAGCGCCCTTCTTTCCTGAAGTGCATGACGAGCTCACAAAGTCATGGCGCGCTCCCTACTCTGCCTGCCTTCATTACCTGGGCTACCCTTGTTGAGTGTCTGTTGTGAGCCCTTTCTCAAGTGCTGTGCTCTGATGCTCAGTCGTCCCCCAACGTAGCACGGCGTGATTGTACTGTCCCCATAGCGTCTTGTCTTATTAATAAACTACTTTGATTAATAAGATGAACGACGCAGTACAGGTGTAGTATCGCAAGGGAATGTACTCGGTTACTAACGTAACCTCGGTTCCCTTAGATAAGGAACGAGTACTGCGTTTCTTGCCGCACTATGCTCGTGAGACGCCTCATGCCGACGCTTCAGTCGAATATATCGATTTGCCATGGGGAGATGGCCGCTTATATAGCCCGAGACCCCGCTCCTCTTGGCGGGTTCGAGCGGGCTTGCGCGTTCTGCACCGTCATTGGTTCGTTTTCTTAAACTTTACGAACCAATGCACGAGCAGTTCACGCTGATTGTATAAAGGCTTCAGAATCTGAGAAAAAGGAGTTTTCCCCATAGTGTCTTGTCTTATTAATAAACTATTTTGATTAATAAGACGAACGACGCAGTACTGGTTCCGTATCTAAGGGAACCGAGGTTACATTAGTATCTTCCAATAAACATTAACTAAAGCTGGTTACATAAAATACAACTATTGACTAGATTCATGAGAGGTCAGGTAATGCGTTCAAATGTCAAAAATGCAGTAATTTCATCAACTTACCAGCGAGCGAACTTCGGAATCACTGAAAATGAATGGGGTTCAGCGCTGGAACTAGAGGTCTTCACGGGTCCAAAAATTCATACCCGAACCCGAAGAGACCCGTAAATGTGCAACACGGAACCGACCCGGGCCCGACTATTATTTTGAAAGTTGGACCCGGATCCGTGCAGAACCGACTTTCAAAATAATAGTCGGGCCCGGGTCGGTTCCGTGTAGCACATTTCCTGGCTCTTACTTTGCAAGTTACAAAACACACGCACAGCGCTGACTGACTCCCAACACGGCCAGGTGATCTCCGAATCAGATCGGGTATACACACAATGTTAAACAGACCCGGGAACCGAAGTAATAGATTCGGACCCGTCTGACCATTTAAAATATAGACTCTTTGTAGACCTCTAGCTGGAACTATCAGTGTTTGGAACTATCAGCTGCTCCACAACACGCGTTACTTCCGCATTCCAAAGTTCCTATGGAGGTCTATGGGAGTGTCGCAACTCTGTTTTTCAACGGCTCTGGGCGACATTAATTGGTCTGACATTAAGTGACAATTCAACTATATCCAATGAACAAAGAGGCTAGTATTTTGCTCCCCTCTTGACTGGTGGACTAGTGTCTAGGGGATGTTGTGGTTATGGAGGCCCCTCCTCGAAACCCGAGGCCCTAGGCCAGTGGTCGGCAATAGGCGGCCAGCCAGCAAATATATCTGGCCCGCGCCCGCAGACAGATTATTTTGATAGCGGCTGGTTCTGAAATAGATCTGTCTGGAGAGCGCAGTTCATGGATGCATAGCAATGACAGACGCCACGGGAGCGCAAGAGTTTTGGAAAAAAAAAGTGTTGCGGACGCGCTTTCCACACGTTTTTAGACATGACATGTGAACGGCCCCTAATATTATATTCTTTGCAAACAGCGACAACTTCGTTGCAGATAAGTCACACCGGCTTTGCATTCACAAAACCAGGTAGGATGAACGCATAGTTGTCTTTCCATTCTTCTTTGTATGCCCTATTTTCGCTGTCAACTTTCCTCTTTTGACTGTTTGATAGTGCCATTTTCTCTCACCAGAGCTTAAATGTTAACATCATTCTGCACACAATGTAATAGCGTACCTACAGCACGCAAACAATTGTAAAGAAAAAAAAAAGCAGTTTAGTACGTGAGGATGCCAAGGAATAAAAGTAGGTTAGGTCAAATAATTATTACAATAAGTTAGGCTCTGTGGGAAAGGATTATTTTGAACTGTATGTGCACTAGTGGGTTTGTGTTCACACTGGTGTGTCGGTAAGGACACCTGAGGCAGGATTCAGTTTCCAGAATTAAATAAGTGATTAAGGATTGACAGCAATTGACAGCACTTGACAGACCACAGGGCATTTCTTATTTAGGCACAGGTTGAGGACATTTGTATGGATGTGGTCTAGAATTAACAAAGATAACAATCAGTAGACAGCAATAACAATAAATTGTCATAATAGGCAAGAACAATCACATATAATCATATTCTTCAAGTATTTAACACGTACTGCAAAGAAACACTATTGTAGTACTGTGTAAGGCCGCTAGGTGGCGCATGAAACTCACAGATAGAAAGTAGGTGAAAGGTCATTTTATCTTGCTGCGTCATTAAGTAGAACGGCAAATATGAATAATGGCACGTAATTAACAATCCACACGATATACAATATACAATACTATGAATTTAGTACATACAAACATCACTTAAATCTATGAAATGAAGGATTAAACTTGTTAGGAATGCAGATGAACTTGTATATGCGATTTGATATCTGCTCCAGTGAGTAAACAAGCTAGCGGTAATATACTAATACAATCACACTTTACAAACATAAATAAAGAGTCTCCCATTAAAGTATAGCAAAGCACACTTACATTGTTTCAGTGACTCAAAAATAAATGTCCACTTTATGGAAATTTATCATTAATGTTCAGCTTCTGAACACTTGATGCTCTCCTCTCTTTAGCTTGCGATCACTGACTGACATCACACAGTACAAGCACGCTTATTGGCTGTGACTCCTTATCAGGCTCCATTGTGTAACAAGCAAATTAAAATGATACACATTTATTATTCACAATATGGAGAGAGGAAATAAAACATATGCTGTGTCTCATTTCGAAGGCTGCATCCTCCGGAGGTCGCATTTGAAGTTTGCATACGTCATTCGTTTCAGAAAAGTAAGTAGGACACTCCAAACGCGACCTTCGAATGCGTCCTTCTTTCACAGGAATTCGGAAGATGCATGAGGTGTATCCTTTGCTGCTGCAGATAGCCCACAATTCTTTGTGTCGCTGTTAACAACCGTCAATTATTTGAAAAAAAAATAATAATAATAATAAATGGCAGCGTCGGCAAATGTACATACAAGCGATCTGTTTAGATGTAAGTAGTTTCAAGCTTGTTTTGTTTTAAACTTTATCTTACTATCCTCCTCCTTTGTCTCTGTAACAGATACCTGTTGTACATAAGCCAGCTCCTCAAGCATTAACCAAAATAAAACTACTTTCAAATTACTTTACAAATTTATTAATAATTTTCATTCATTTGCTGAGAGCGCAACGAGGCTGTAGTGAACGCGTTGGCATAGCAACGATATAGTTCCTGTTTCCTTCCCTGCCTGTGTGTCCTACGAAGGACGTCTCATTTAATTCTGGCTAAGGACACTCCATATACCGCATCCTTCACAGGATTCGTCCTCTTGAGGATGCAGCCTTCGAAATGAAATGAAATGAGACACAGCTATAGTTCGTTAAGAGCATGACTCAAACATACCATTAATGGGCTTATTCAATTCTCCTTTGATTATGTTCTGGCCCGCCATCTAATGGCGAAATTTTTTTTTGTCCCGATGCCAAACTTAATTGCCGACCCCTGCCCTAGACCCTGAGTTTATCCAATAGTATTTCGACATCACAGGTTGCCAGTTGGCGGAAAACACCGCATACTGCAGCCATGGAAACCACCGCATACTGCAGCCATGGAAACCAGAAAACAAACTGGGACAGAGAATCGCAGATTCTACCTGACCTAAAAAGCCTCTGCATCCATCTAAAAATCTCTGTGAACGACAGAATATTAAAACACAGATAAATCAACTCATCAGCTTACAGTGTGTAAATCTCCTCAGCTTTCATTGTCAATTGCGCTCCTTCTTGATGCGTGTCCTCAAGCTGGCCACCCGCGTCTTTGAAGGAGGGGGCGGGGCAAACAGTATTTTGAATTTGGACTGCAGTATCTATTTCGACCACTGGGTGTCATTCCTACACAGAGCCCCTTTAATATCTGAATTGTCAACCTGCATTTCCTCTTTCCAGGTGAAGAGATCTTTCAGACAGTCGAGCAGGCCATCAGTGGAGACTTCATGGGTCGCCTTATTGTCCAGCCCAGTGGATGTGGAGAGCAGAACATGATCTACATGACTCTACCTGTCATTGCCACTCATTATCTGGACAGCACCAATCAGTGGGAGTTTGTTGGCATGGAGCGCCGTAATGAAGCCATTAACCATATCAACACAGGTCAGCAGGATAATAGATTTAAAGAATTTGACTATGATTTGAAATAAAAGGAAAAAAAGAAAAACAAATAATAAACAAATAAATATATTTTTTCTTTATCTTTTTTTTTGTATTAAGGTTATCAAACGCAGCTGAGCTACCGTAAATCAGATGGATCCTACGCTGCCTGGATAGAGAGGCCAAGCAGCACATGGTATTTTCATTTCAATCAATTTAATTTATTTTCATGCCTAGTTTCTTCTGTCATGTTATTATTTAATAATATTATAATTAATTGTAGCACATTATTATTATTATTAGCTTTTGTTTCTGTTTGTTATAGGCTGACAGCATATGTGGCTAAAGTCTTCGCCATGGCCAATAACCTTGTTACTAGAGAGACAAAAAATGTGCTCTGCAGCGCCCTCAAGTGGCTGGTTCTCAACAAACAACTGCCAGACGGCTCCTTTAAAGAGGATGCAGCTGTAATTCAAGGAGAGATGGTGGTAAGTTGAATGTGGCTGTGACTTACTGTATTTAAACTCATCTGTGGAGGAAAACTTGAAGTGACCTACAATTAATGTGTAAGATGCAATTAAAGGGATAGGTTACCCAAAAATGAAAATTCTATCATTTATTCACCCTCAAGTTGTTCCAAACCTGCAAGAATTTGTTTGTTCTGTTCTACACAAATGAAGATATTTGGAATAATGTTTGTAACCAAGCAGATCTCGTCCCCATTGACTACTATAGTTGGAAAAAAAAATGCTAAGGTAGTCATCGTGGGCGAGATCTATTTGAATTTTTATTTTTGGATAAACTATCTCTTGAAATTTTCATAACCCTTGAAGAATCTGCAACATGTTTGCCATTTAAAAAAAAAAAGGGATTATTATAATTGCGTTGTGGGTTTTTTTAGTACTTCACCGAATAAGCTATTTCACAGGACATATGTTTTCATGATTTTAATAAACCAAGAAAAACTGAACAGCCAATGATCATCATACATTTCAGTTTTTTGAAAGAAATAAAATAAAATCAGATATGATATTTTGATAATAAAATGTTTGTTTTATGGGGAAATGCTGTTGCATCCAACCCTAAATAAATATATTTTTATTTATTATAAATCATTGCTAACATTTTTGTTATAATTACAATAATATACCTATGAACCATAGCAAGCTACATTAGAAATGCCTATTCTGTCACTATTTTACAATATTTTAAAGTCCTGCATGGATTCAGTTGTTCACCACTGATTAATAACCTTAGTAAAAAGGGCTACATTTGCTGATTTATTATGAAAACAGATTTATTTATTTATTTATTTATTTTTTTTTGGATGATGTTCTGTGTTTTAATTCTGTGTTTTATTCCAGGGTGGCGTACGAGGTAAAGATGCCGAAGTCTCTCTGACGGCCTTTGTTGTGATTGCCATGCAAGAGGGCAGAGAGATCTGTGCTGAAGCAGTTGGTGTAAGAACATCTCTTCCACTGTTCTGTTTACAAAAAAAAAATTAAAAATTAACAGTTGGTTTTTCCCACTCTTCTTCTTGTTGAAACATTGTACCCACACTTTTATAGAGTCTGCATGAAAGTATCAGGAAGGCTGTTGTCTTCTTAGAAGGTCGACTTCCACACCTGACCAATCCTTACGCTGTTGCGATGACGTCCTACGCCCTGGCCAATGCTGAAAAACTCAATAAAGACATCTTGATGAAACATTCCACCCAAGGAGAAGGTCAGTCACACCAACACCAAGAAGTCATCAAAATGTCTTGTGCTTCATTTAACATGGAACAATAAAATAAACTACAGTGGAAATTACAGAAGAATGATGTAAGTTTTGTGATGTAATAAAGTTGCTTGTCAGTATCAATAACAGTAATGGATAAAAAAAAAAAAGCCAAAGCATCAAGTTCAGTGGTCTGGATCAGCATATAAGAGTGAAGCGGCAGATTTTCCTTCATGCTCAAGCTACATCTCCACTCCTGTTTCTATTCCTGATTTGTGTTTGAATCAGACGGTAGGTTTTGGAATGTCACTGGACAGCCTTATCACTCACGAGAGGCGACGGCCTATGCTGTGCTGGCGCTTGTGAAGGCCAAAGACTTCGATAAAGCAGGAGAGGCAGTGCACTGGCTGGGCAGACAACAGTCTCATTATGGTGGTTATGGCACCACACAGGTAAACTCAATTCAAGTCAAGTCACCTTTATTTATATAGCGCTTTTTACAATGCAGATTGTGTCAAAGCAGTTTTACAGTAACATCTAACTAACATCTCATCATTTGACTGTAGCTTGAGTTGACAATAGCAGTAGCTTGAGCTTAATAAAAACAGTAACATCTGTAAAAACTTCAATTCATGAGCTGAAATTAAAATATGAGTTAAGACTCTGCTCTTATTAAAATTAACCATGGGTTAATTCCATAGTATCATACTTCGTAGATCATGATAGCCACAGGTAAAACCATGCAGGGGCATAGCCATCATTTCAGAAGTGAGGGGGACAGAAATGTCAGATGTAATACCAGTTTTTATCTGACCTTTGTCTAATCGACAGATTTTATTTTTTTATCTCATCTTTTGCTTTTTTTCTCCTGCATTTGATACAATCGATCATAGTATCTTGTTACATCGGTTGGAAAAAGTAGTGGGTATTCAGGGTGTCGTCCTGCAGTGGTGTGCCTCTTATCTCAAAGACAGAACATTCAGCATTGGGAAGTTTTCTTCTTTGTCGATTCCCCTTTTATGCTGTGTGCCCCAAAGGTCCATTTTAGGGACTCTTTTCTTTTCACTTTATATGCTCCCCTTGGGTGCCATTTTTAAGAGATATAAGATCTTCTACCTCTGCTATGCTGACGATACACCATTTTATCTACCAGCTAAAACTGACAGTACTTATCCTTTGGACTCGCTTCACAAATGTTTTGCGGAGATCAAGTGTTGGATGGCTAAAAATTTTCTGCAATTGAACGGAATTCTGATTTTAGGCACCTCCAGGTCTTCATCTGTTTTAATTTAGGTTCTAAATTAAAGAGGAATGTGGACACTGAGCCAGAATGAGCTTGTCACCGTAGCCCTTCTGGTTGATGGCAGATGGACTCATGCGAAACCTCTTCTGAGTGGCCGTGGCTCAGGCAGAAAGGCAGTTGTGTCTGCCAACAAAAAGATGTCATAAATCTAGAAGAAAAATGTCATACTCACCGGAACAAGGCAGGGGAGCGCCAGCTGAGCGTCATCCTCTGAAAAAGGTGTAATTAATGGCGAGCTGTAGATTGATAAGACAACATAGCTGTCTGAAGGAGAAAGACTGTCAAGTCAAGTCACCTTTATTTATATAGCGCTTTTTACAATGCAGATTGTGTCAAAGCAGCTTTACAGTGATAACTGGTATATAATTTTGGCTGCACAGCAGCTCTTAAAGAATAGTGTCAATGTCGGCAGATCAAAGCACTGTTGAATATCAAATGACAAGTGTCCCCAACTAAGCAAGCCAAAGGCGACAGCGGCAAGGAACACAAACTCCAACAGGTGACATCAGATGGCAAACAGGTGGCAAATAGACTTCTGTGTTTAAAATAGAGAAAAAAACATTGGGAGAAACCAGGCTTAGTCGGGGGCCAGTTCTCCTCTGCCGAACAGTGCTTTGTTACGATTCAGGTAGCTATCATAAGTCCGATGGGATCGCAACATTCAAAGTATTTATTCCAGTTCAGTCCAGTTGAGGATCGTATTCATCACACCGGTATGGACGGTTTGTTGAGGAACTGTGCCACTGGCTGTCGTGTCGATGAGGCCTTCACAATGGATGATCTAGTTGACTCAATCTCTGCTGATACTTCAGGGCTGCGTTGTGGTCGTGTCAAGGCGCCGGTCCTCGGTCTCACCTGGATACGGCCCGGATCTGGTTGACTACGGTAAACCTCGGGATAAACAGAAAGACTAATATTAGCGTAGATGCTATTCTTCTTCTGATGTAACGAGTACATCTGGTGTTATAGGAAGTGTTCCCGGTTCCGGCTGACCTAATTTATGCAGCCTAATAATCCTTTAACGGATTTGAAAATATAAATTGATAATGTGTTATGTGTATGCCAGGTTAAAGAGATGCGTTTTTAGTCTAGATTTAAACTGACAGAGTGTGTCTGCTTCCCGAACAATGCTAGGAAGATTGTTCCAGAGTTTAGGTACCAAATAAGAGAAGGATCTACCGCCTGCGGTTGATTTTGATATTCTAGGTATTATCAGCTGGCCTGAATCCTGAGATCGCAATAGACGTGAAGGACTATAATGCTTTAAGAGCTCGCTCAGGTACTGGGGAGCTAAACCATTTAGTGCTTTGTAAGTAATTAGCAAGATTTTAAAATCTATACGATGTTTAACAGGAAGCCAATGCAGTGTTGACAGAACTGGGCTAATATGGTCATACTTCCTAGTTCTAGTAAGAACTGCTGCATTTTGTACGAGCTGTAGTTTATTTATCAAGCGAGCGGAACAACCCCCCAGTAGAGCATTACAGTAATCTAGCCTTGAGGTCATGAACGCATGAACTAACTGTTCTGCATTTGTCATTGAGAGCATATGTCGTAGCTTAGATATATTTTTATGATGGAAGAATGCGGTTTTACAGATGCTAGAAACATGGCCTTCAAATGAAAGATTGGTATCAAAGAGCACACCCAGGTTCCTAACTGACGACGAAGACTTAACAGAGCAGCTATCAAGTGTTAGACAGTATTCTAAGTTATTACATGAAGAAGTTTTTGGTCCAAAAATTAGAATCTCTGTTTTTTTCTGAATTTAGTAGTAGGAAATTACTGGTCATCCAATTTTTTATATCAGCTATGCATTCTGTTAATTTTGTGAGTTGGTAAGTTTCGTCAGAGTGCAAAGAAATACAGAGCTGAGTATCATCAGCATAACAGTGAAAACTAACGCCATGCTTCCTAATGATATCTCCCAAGGGTAGCATGTACAGAGTGAAAAGCAACGGTCCTAGTACTGAGCCTTGCAGTACTCCATATTGAACTTGTGATCGATATGACATCTCTTCGTTTACTATTACAAACTGATAACGGTCAGATAAGTATGATTTGAACCATGACAATGCAATTCCACTAATGCCAACATAATTTTCGAGTCTATTTAAAAGAATGTTGTGATCGATAGTGTCAAATGCAGCACTAAGATCCAGTAACACTAATAGAGAGATACAACCACGATCTGATGATAAGAGCAGATCATTAGTAACTCTAATGAGAGCAGTCTCAGTACTATGGTACGGTCTAAATCCTGACTGGAAATCCTCACAGATACTATTTCTTTCTAAAAAGGAACATAGTTGTGATGATACTGCCTTTTCTAGTATTTTTGACAGAAAAGTGAGATTTGAGATCGGCCTGTAATTGACTAATTCTCTAGGATCAAGTTATGTTTTTTAATAAGAGGTTTAATAATAGCCAGCTTAAAACTTTTTGGTACGTATCCTAGTGATAAAGATGAATTGACGATAATAAGAACAGGATCTATGACCTCTGGAAGCATCTCTTTCAATAGCTTAGTCGGTATAGGGTCTAACATACATGTTGTTGATTTTGATGATTTAATACGTTTAGACAATTTCCTAAAGCAGTAAATGAATTTTTTCCTCAGGGACACTACAATGCACTGTCTGACACGATACTGTAGTAGGTGGTTGCATGGTTATAATTTTTTCTCTAATATTATCAGTCTTGCAAGTAAAGAAGTTCATAAAGTCATTACTGCTGTGCTCTTTGGAAACATCAGAAGTTGAAGCTTTATTTCTTGTTAATTTAGTCACTGTATTAAATACCTAGGGTTGTGTTTATTTTCTTCTAAAAGATTAGAAAAATAGGCAGAACTAGTAGTTTTTAAGGCCTTTCTGTACTCAATCATTCTCTCTCTCCACGAAATGCGGAAAACTTCTAGTTTTGTTTTCTTCCAGCTGCGCTCCATTTTTTCTGGCTGCTACCTTTAGGGCCCGAGTGTGCTCATTGTACCATGGTGTTTGATTAATTCCCTTAATCTTTTTTAAACGCAAAGGAGCAACTGAGTCTAATGTGCTGGAAAAGACAGAGGCAATGGTTTCTGTTGCAACATCGAGTTCTTCTAAGCTGTCTGGTATGCTAAGGCGATGAAACTGATCAGGAAGATTATTTATAAAGCGATCTTTAGTGGTAGAAGTGATGGTTCTACCATATTTATGACAAGGAGGCAGTTTAGCTGCCTTGACTAACTGTAGTATACACAAGACTAGATAATGTTCTGAGATGTCGTCACTCTGCTGCAGAATTTCAACGGCATCAATATCGATTCCATGTGACAATATTAGATCTAGAGTATGAATACGACAATGAGTGGGTCCTGACACGTGTTGTCTAACTCCGATAGAGTTTAGAATGTCTGTAAATGCCAATCCCAATGAGTCTTTTTTATTATCTACATGGATATTAAAATCACCAACAACAAGGACTTTATCTGCAGCTAGTACTAACTCCGATAGAAAATCAGCAAATTCTTTGATAAAGTCTGTATGGTGCCCTGGTGGCCTGTATACAGTAGCCAGCACAAATGTCAACTTACATAATGTTACGTAAAGCACCATCACTTCGAAGGAATTATATTTGGAAGACTTTTGACTAATACTGTAAATATTACTATAAATTACAGCAACACCTCCCCCTTTGCCTTTCTGATGAGGATTGTGTCGATAATCGATAACCTTGAGGGCTAGACTCATTTAAAGTAATGTAATCGTCCGGTAAGGGAATTGTAAGGGAATGACGTTCAGTGGCGCCAATGTAACGGATGAGCCTGCCCTTATTTCACGCAGTTGAACGCCATTGGCCAGTACACTGGTGTGATTATAAATGGCTTCAGGATTTCTCAGAGAAGGAGCTTCCCTCATAGCGTCGGCTACTGACGCAATGTTGAGTGAACCGAACTTGAAAGGGAACAAACAAAACAAGGCCTACAAATTAATAAAACAACATATTATACAGACACGTAATATTTAATGGTATTAGACGGTTTCTTGATTGCAGATTACACTTTCAATAAAACATTTGCATGCTTTTATGCTTGTTTGGGGTTTTCGTTGGATTTACACCATTCTGACCAGCAGGCATCACCTGTGTGTAGTGTTTTGAGTGCTTCGAAAGAGCAAATCATTTTGCGAAGCTATTGATTGACCCTGCGTTCCATTCGGAAGGGCTTATCCCTATCCCCTAATCCCTTCAAAGGGTTTACCCTCCAGAGTGAGAGCTTCAAAGGGATGAAGCCCAGCTAACAGAATTACACTTCTGTGTAATTTTAACGAGACAATCAAGGAGGTGCCTTCGTAGCACATTTTGTACGCTGGTTGACCCCCAAAAAAACATGCTCTGAGCGATTAGTAGATTGTGCAGGGGGCGCCTTTTGTTTAACATTTATTTATGTATTTTTGGTTTATTGCACCATATTGTATATTGTGTATTTGAAACATTTGAGTAGACTGAAAAAGGGAGCTGTAAAGGATTTTTGTAAAGTACAATGTCGTTTTGACCATAATAATATACCAAATCTAACTCATATAAATATTACAGTAGTATAGAAAAATACTATACATACATTACATTTATAGGTAAAATCGAACTGTACCCATTCTGTGACGCCAAACAACTTCCATGCGAAGGATCATGGGAGCCCGAAGTGTCCATCAGTTGTACCCTTTGAAATCCTTCATTCCGAAGGGCCCTTTGAAGTGGCCAGTTTTGAGCACTTCGTGCTCAAACCCTTCAATGACTCTTCAATATGGTGGCCATGATTGTTTTCACTCCTAAGTGCCCTTCAGAGGGCGATATATCCCATTTGGAATGCACCGTGAATTGATTAAAGTTTCGAAAAGCTTTGTTTCTCCCATCCTAACAATTTAGTCACAGTCTGGAGTCCTGTCTTTGAATGCTTTTCTGTGCTTTTTAGGCGACCATCATGGTGTTCCAGGCCGTGGCAGAGTATCGCATGCAGGTGAAGGACCGACAAAACTTCAATCTGGACGTGGAGCTGGCAGTGGCAGGAAGAAACACACCTATCAGATATAGTATTAAAAGAGAAAATGTGCATCTTGCACAATCAGAAAAGGTAAAGAGTAGCTCATCAAAATTGTTCAAAATGGTTCCTGCTCAATGTTTCAGCTGATTTTTGTTGTATTATGGGAGATTTGTCGTCATTCATCATATTTAATTGTCTACAATAGTCTATCAATAGTCTTGTGTTTGGTCATTAAAACCTTCATGTATCTCTACTGTATCATGGATTTGACTATTCTGATGATATTCACTCAACAGGTGGACATAAAGAAGGATGTCCGTGTGATGGCTAGAGGAACTGGAACAGCCACTCTCTCTGTGAGTGTTCATGAGATATATGATCAAGAGCAAGATTAAAGCGTTTACATATCTAGTCTGAGACGTGCTGCTGTTTTCAGGTTTTGACACTGTACTACGCCAGACCTGTTGAGAAGAAGTCTGACTGTACATTATTTGATCTGACTGTTAAAATGGAAAAAGACCCTGAAAGTAAGACTGACTGAGTTCAAGGCCTTTCTGTAGCACTTTCTGTACCAGGGGTGTCCAAACTTTTTTTATATAAGTAAAACTTTTAACAACCTGGGTGAAATTTAAATATTAGAGTTAGAACTCTATTCTTATTTTAATTAAAAAGTACTCTAAGTAGATCACCGCAGGTAAAACCACACATGACACCTCACTACATGGTAAAAAGTAAAAAATATTGTTTCTAGAATGGCTTTATGGTATTTAGTCTATAAACACATTTAATGTAAATACGAATGCACAAAACTGCAAGTTTATGACAAAAAAAAGTCTGTAATTTGGCCTTTATTTAATACATATCTACATTAAAAATGAAATAAAATGAGATATTAACCTACATTTCTGACAAAATACTCCGGTTACAGTTAGTGTTACCACAGTAAATCCATGATAAATGTTGTTGAATTGTTGGTTGAAAAGTATTCTAACTGGATCGGCTCAATAGACAAGCTGCGGGCTGTTTGAAATTCATCACAGGGCCGCAGTTTGGACACCCCGTTCTATACATTAAGGCTTTTCACACTGCGCTTAACCCTGGGTTATCGTCACTCTAAACCGCGTTTTTAACTCCAGGTAGAGGCTCGTTTGACACTTGTAACTAGAACTACAATGACATAAGAAGTGGGGTTATCACCGCTTTTTACACAGGTTATGAAACCTCTCTGCTCTTGCAGTGTTAACTGCACATTGCAGAGCCAAACTTGAGCAGAGTGAAACAATGTGGTAAAATAGATGCTTAGCAACAGACACTAAATCACGTGGCTCATATTCACATGCATTGGACAGTCAAAGGATAACTGTTGTATAAACAGTACTTTCAGTATTTGGAGGAAAATGTCAAAAGATGATGGAAAAACTTGTCAATTGGAGAGAAGAATTTATTCTTGAATTTATAGCCAGAAAAGTCCATTCAGGAAACAAATTGTAGTACAGTTGGCAATATACAAAATGAGGATGTGCAACGCTTTATGTAAAACAGGTAACCTGCTGCATTTGTCCAACCAATGACAATGACACCGCAAATATGCAAATAAGAATGTTAACCCAGGGTTTATGAATTTAGGCTACAGTGTGAAATGCCTGCATATGAATACCCAGGATTAATTTTTAAAGGAACACTTCACTTTTTGAAAATAGGCTCATTTTTCCAACTCCCTTAGAGTTAAACAGTTAAAAACAGAGTTTTACCATTTTCGAATCCATTCAGCCGATCTCCGGGTCTGGCATAGCTTTAGCATAGCTTAGCATAGTTCATTGAATCTGATGAGACTGTTAGCATCTCGCTCAAAAAAATGACCTTAGAGTTTCAATATTTTTCCTATTTAAAACTTGACTCTTCTGTAGTTACATTGTGTACTAAGACCGACGGAAGATGAAAAGTTGTGATTTTCTAGGAACTATACTCTCATTCCGGCATAGTAATAAGCGAGATGCTAACGGTCTAATCAGATTCAATGATCTATGCTAAGCTATGCTAAAAGTGCTACCGCCAGACCCGGAGATTGGCTGAATGGATTCGAAAACGGTAAAACTCAACTGTTTAACTCTAGGGGAGTTGGAAAATGAGCCTATTTTCAAAAAAAGTGGAGTGTTCCTTTAACCCCAGGTAAATTATGAGCAGTGTGAAACATGAAACAAGATAACCCAGGATCCTGTTTACTCAGGGTTTAGAATGGCCCATGGTTAACTAGTAAAAGTGTGTAAAGCCCTGTTACTTTTTCAGTTTAATTACTGTCATATTATTTTTATATTCCCATTAGAAGGGGAAGATATAACCTGCACTAAAACCACCAAATGCTTTTGTTTCCCTTTAGCAAAACCAGAAGCCATTGCAAGTTACAGCTTCACTGTGGAGTTCTTGTATGTGAACAAATATACTCATTTATTTTTATGTCAAGAAACCATTTTATTTGTAGTTAATCAACATGTGCTCATTTAGGCTGTTTTCACACTTGTTTTGTTTACTTGTGTTCGATCCCGCCCCACTTTCCCATATTTGCTGTATGTTCACAGTAAGTTCCCGTGTTAAATTAACACCGCTCTGTGTTTATATGGGAACCACCAGCAGGGTGTTAAAGTAACACTGAAGCAGTGTTAGAGTTAATTAGGTACTTAAATAATTAACTGAGTGATGATTGTTTGATTATGATGACGAGCAGATTCACTGAAGGAAAGGGAAACACAAAAACTACAACTGACTTCCAGCCACAGCCTTAGATTAAATTTAATGAAAATACATTAAATCTCTCTTATTACAAACCAGACTGACTTTATTTCTGCCATTCATCTAAATTTCTTTTTGAGAATTAACAGGTTTAGATGTTGATGTTTTATTGAAAATATTTGGTCACCATTATGGTGATCAGCATTCCATTTAGTTGAGCAGTTTGACACTTTGTTTTTTATGTGAGTTTGTGGTTTTTGTAACAGTGTTTATAAAAACACATAATTTGTTACAAAGAAGACCATAAACAAGAGCCATTAGCTGATATGGTTTACACCATCAAAGAAAACTGATTGTGTAGTTCCATCATTGACTGAAAGTGGTTGTTCATTATTAAATTATTTTCAACAGTACCTCAGACATTTTGAATTTTAATTTTTAAATACAGTGTGGGAAAACTAAATTAGACACACCCACAGACATAAAGAATCAGCATATGTTTCTCATCAATGGTGACATGCTTCATGCTGCAATGCATGCTGGGAGTCATGAGTTTTATACTATGGCGGCTCCCACCATGCATTGCAGCATGAAGCATATCACCACTGATGAGAAACATATGCTGATTTTTGATATCTGCGCGTCTGAATGTTGCACCCTTTATTACATTTTCTTTTACCGTTGGTTATGGTCTCTTTTGTAACAAATTATGTGTTTTTATAAACACTGTTACAAAGTCCACAAACTTAACATAAAAAGCAAGAGTGAAACTGTTCAACTAAAGGAAACACTGATCATCATAATGATGACCAATATTTTCTATAAACATCAACATCTAAACCTGTTAATTTTCAAAAAGAACAGTAGACAAATTACAGAAATAAGGTCAGTCTGGTTTGTAATAAGACAGATTTAATGTCTTTTCAGTTGATTTCATCTAAGGCTGTGGCTGAAGTCAGTTGAAGTTCTTGTGTTTCTCTTTTCTTCAGTGATTCTGCTCGTTTTCATCAGGTGTCTTCAATAATCAAACAATCATCACTCAGTTAATCACTTAAGTATCTAACTAACTCTAACACTGCTTTAGTGTTACTTTTAACACCCTGCTGGTGGTTCCCATATAAACACTTAACGGTGTTAATTTAACACCAGGGAATTTAAAATTTCCTTCAAATTTGCTTCATGAATGTGAGTAGCGTACTAGTGACTGCTGGTTACCAACATAACTAGATAATGACTTCAGTTTCACTGCATTTCTGACGATGTAACATGCTTTTTAAAGTTTATTCAGAGACGAGCAGCTCTGTTATACTACAATATTGGAAATCTGACATCAAACAGATTTGGGTTCTGTTGAAAGCAGCCTTAAATGCAGCCTGAGTAGATGTATGAAACCTGTTAATAAAATCTGCTCTTTATCTCCATCTTTACAGCTACAATAGCAATATAACCGATGCCACTATGACTATTCTGGACATTGGCATACCGACAGGATATGATGTTGAAGAAAATGATCTTAAAGAGGTATTATGATGATAAACTGATGCAGCAATGTTTTACATTAGTGTATAGAAGAGGAATCTAACACACATCTGCAGAAAGACCATAAAACATGTATTTAGGTTTTTTCTTGCTCTCAGTTGTCCATGGGGAAGGAGAGATACATTCAGAGATTTGAGATGGACAAAGTGCTGTCAGAGCGAGGATCCCTCATCCTCTACTTAGATAAGGTATTTCAACAGACTGTATTGCTTGATGATGTCAAAAACAGATTTGTTTTCTTTTGATCAGGAAACCATATGTTTTGCTTATCACAGTATATAGAGTGCAACAGTCGGGGTCCATAAGTAAAAACTCCATTCATTTACTTCATAGAAAAATCCACCAATCATCAAAGATCTTATCTCCGCTCACTCCCATCAAATGGCATGCTCAAATCGGTCTCCCTCTCTACTCTCTCAAAATACTTAAATATTTGAATATATATGCATATTCTGCAATAAATTTAAAATACATTAAAATATATTTTTGTCCGATTTTCAAATCAAAGTTATATTATTAATTATTATTATGATTCACCTTGTAGATTGTTGGCTTGGATCATGGCTTATAGCACTTTAACAAATACTTTTTTTTTTTATTCCTATGGGAGAAATTAATGAAATAAAAATACTTCTGGAAGCAACGCCGCTGAAAAAGTGGGCAGGCGCTAATGCACTCTGTTGAATTTTTGATTCTGATTGGCTGACAGATGTTGTGAGGCCATATAGTTCCATGTAACTGCATATTCACCTGTTCATTACAGACTGCATATCAGAATCCTATTTCACATGATAATTTATGCAGAAGAAGATGTGTAAATTGAATATATAGATTTAGCCTATCAGCTATGCAAAATGGAATACTGTCGGAATACAGCTTTACATTGTTAAATGAAGATTAGTAAATACAGTAACAAATGTATTGCTCATGGTTAGTTCAAGTTAGTTAATACATTAACTAATGTTTAACTAATGAACCTTATTTTAAAGTGTTACCGCAAATGTTAATGTGGGCAGTTTCCAGTGTAAAATATGATATTTAATATCGTACAAATTTACTTTGATTTTTTTTTTTTTTTTTGTCTCATTAGGTTTCTCATAAAGAGACAGAAAGAATCACCTTCACAATGAATAAGAAGTTTAATGTGGGTCTGCTTCAACCTGCTTCAGTCACAATATATGAATATTACTCACCAGGTGAGCCATCACCACCATGTGTACACACACACACACACACACACACACACACGTTTGTTTTGCTATCATAGTGAGGACATTCCGTAGGCGTAATGGCTTTTATACTGTACAAACTGTACATTCTAACCCCCTACACTACCCCGACCCCTAAACCTACCCATCTGCATTTTTACACTTTTAATAACACATTGTTTAGTATGTTTTTAAAGCTATTTTAATTCAACACCATGAAATTTACTGTGTATTAAGGAATGGTAAAAATGAAAGGAAAAGAAAATACAGCATAATGGGCAATATGCACGGTTACTTCCTGGTTATCGTTAAGCCAGCTTGGGCATTTCCGGTGAACGCTGTTCATTCTGTACTCACTGTACATTGACACAAAACCATCAATGGTTGACCTTTTAATGTTGTATTCATATTTTAATGCATTTATCACATTTACCCAATTTGCCAATAAACCAGTTTTATTGATTGCAATAAAGACGAAGCTATTGGGACCGTTTAAAAACTGTGTCTGTAATTAGTAGGGCTGCAACAACAATTCGATAAAATCGATAATGAAAATTATCGATAACGATTCTCATTATCGATTACCCAGCTAACAGAATTTTGTTATAAGAATGTTCTCTAAATATTCAGTGTTGGTTCTGGGAATGTAAAAAACGTCCAGTTTTCTTGACGTTAGAGGAACGTTTTTATAAGGTATAATGTTCCTCAAACGTTCTTTCAAATTAATTTTGATCTAAAATTCAGCATTCTAGGAACGTTGATTTGTAACATTCCAAGAACATGAAAATGTTCAGTTTCCTTAATGTTAGTAGAATGTTATTTAAAGGTTTGTATGATGTTCCTGAAACATTCTTTCAATCATTCAAACACCTGCTGTGAACAAGCACTGAAAGAAAGAGAAATAAGAACACAAACTACAACTTTCTTCAGCCACAGCCTTAGATGAACTGAAGATAAAAGACATTAAATCTCTGAAGATCTGATTAAACAACTCCACAAACAGCATTACCAGCTTCACTTATTACTAACCAGACTGACTTTATTTCTGTCACACGTCTGCAGAAGTTCTTATTGAGAATTAACAGAAGTTTAGATGTTTCGTTTGAGGTCACCATCATGGAGCGTGGTCAAGAGCTCAACTAAAGCATCGTGGTTGCTTTAGTTGAGCTCTTGACCCTTCACTATTATAGAGCTGCTTCTTTATCAGCAATTGCAGGTGTTTTCAGAAAACATGTCTTTTATCTTCAGTTCATCTAAGGCTGTGGCTGAAGAAAGTTGTAGTTTGTGTTCTTATTTCTCTTTCTTTCAGTGCTTGTTCACAGCAGGTGTTTGAATGATTGAAAGAATGTTTCAGGAACATCATACAAACCTTTAAATAACATTCTACTAACATTAAGGAAACTGAACATTTTCATGTTCTTGGAATGTTGCAAATCAACGTTCCTAGAATGTTGAATTTTAGATCAAAATTAATTTGAAAGAACGTTTGAGGAACATTGTACCTTATAAAAACGCTCCTCTAACGTCAAGAAAACTGGACGTTTTTTACGTTCCCAGAACCAACACTGAATATTTAGAGAACGTTCTCATAACAAAATTCTGTTAGCTGGGTATTCGGGTCTGCCCACCGTGCACTTAAAACTTTTGCCAGTCGCGTCAAATTACAGCACTGAATAACGCATTTCTATGGACAAAATGCATCTAAAAATAGTGAAGGAAACAGAGTGAGCTGCTGCGGGAAAGGTACGTGATCAAATCTGATCAAAACATGAGAATTCTTTGTTTTAAACTTCAAGCTAATGCATTAGCGTAATGACTTGCCCTGTCAGGCGCTTTGACAGATGAATCTGCGTCCTCAGCGCAAAACGTTCATTCTACGGCTATATCCTTATCTATAAATGTTCACGCGAGCATTTCCGCCCTGACAGTCTGCATTAAACTCATAGGTTAAACTTCAAACTTTACTGAATGAGCGCCGGCGTGTGCACCCGCGTTGAGAGAGGGAGACAATTAATCAGCGCAAAAATATTAATTTTGCTGAAATATCTGTTGTTTAAAGTTAAATTTAGATTTAAAAATCAACATGTCATTCAATTACTTTATGAGAGTAGTAATTGTAAAGGGATAACAACATGTAATTGAATATAAATGTCAGACGTTTTTTTATTTACAGGACACAGAAATGACAGTAAGAGTGATTGTGTCCAGAGTGAATATGTGTTCCTGCAAAACATTTATCTTGCTGGTTAATACTGAGTTTGTGTTTTTCTTTATTATCTTTATTACTATCTTCATTTGTAATGTAGAGTAGAGATTTAAACTATATTCACTATATACAGTGCTAAAGTTATTAGACATCTGATGGTTTGTGCCACAGGTCAGGCCAGCCTAAACTATCAGTAATGTTGCTAAAATCATTTTTCATGTTTCTGTAATCCACCAGTATGTGTAAGCTCAACAGTATTTCTAAAGCTACAATATATTTATTGTTGTTATCCATGAATTTTTGATTTTACTGTTTTACAAGAAAGGCAGGAAAAAGTAAAACACTTAATAGTTTTTTTGTTTTGTTTTGTTTTTTCAGATGCCCAATTACAGTCAATAACAACAGACACCGTTAAGTTTTTTTTTGGATATTATGTGTGAATATTATTTAAAGTATTTAGTTGTTTCAGTTTGTTATTTTCCTAATAAATGGCAATACCATTTTTAGCTTTAAACAAGTTTTTGATAGAATATTTGTGTTCTTTCTTTATTATGACAGGTAGTCTAAAACATTAAGCACTGTATGTTTTCATAGCATTCAATTGGCACATTTGTTTAAAGTACATTTGCGCAGGATGTGCAATAATGTTTTTTTTTTTTTTTTTTGTCAATAAAATAAAAATAAATAAAATTAGGATTTTTATCCGATTAATCAAAAAAATAATTGGCCAACTAATCGATTATCAAAATAATCGTTAGTTGCAGCCCTAGTAATTAGACACGCACACGCATTATTTTCCCCCTGCACTTCAAATGTTATTTTTAATGTGATGACCACAAACATTATTTGTTCATCCATCTGAGATTGTCCCCATTGTAAAACCGAATGTTTAAAAATGTAGGAAATTCAACATTTGATAGTAAACACTTGTTTACAAATAAAAAATACAATAATTACCACTTTAACCAGCAGGTGGCGGCAAAGTAGCATTTATTTGCGCATATATCAGCCATTTCCTCTAATCATTTTTCACTTCGTTTTTGACAAAATATTAAACATTATAAAATAACTAGGTTTAAAAATACATTTTGTCAATGTGAATTATGAAATACTCAAAAAATTGAAGAAAAACTATAACTTTTCTTGCGAGCACCGCACTTTCCCTTTGTAACCACAGCAGCTGTCAGTCAGTGCACCACAAGATCAATGATTTCAGCACACTTGTAAAACACACACATTTTATTCAATTAATCTAACTAAAGTGTACAATAAATATTTAATTTTTGAAGCTTTTTTTCCACATAAAAGTGTGAAAACTGATGGTCGAATTGAATTTAGCCCGAGGAGGAACAATGTGGTACGTCTTTATTTATTTATTTTTTATGCCGTCTTACGTTTTAATAAATTAATGCTATGCCTGACTATTTAAGTGACTATATTCTGATTATAAACTAAGTATTACACTACTGATGCTCAACACACCAGCAAATGACATCTCACCGGAAGTGTTCGAGCCGGCTTATATTATTGCAGAAGTTCTAAAGAACGCTGATTTACTCATCTGCCACAAGAATGTCTTCAAATTATATTTGTTTGTTAGCTTTTCTGTTATACAATATTTCTTGAAATTAGGTACAGTAGCATTTTTAATTAACTGACCTCAATGCATTAATCCTGTGTGTGTGTGTGTGTGTGTGTGTGTGTTTCAGATGCTCGCTGTACAAAGTACTTCCACCCTGAAAGATCAGACAGCACTCTATACAGAATATGTAAGGGAGATTTGTGCCAGTGTGCAGAAGGTATTATCACACACACATAGTAGTTTTAAATGACCATATCCTGTACTGTTCTAGTATTTTATTTGGTTCCCTTCACTCTCCTTGAAATTTTAAACATTCAGTTATGTTTTTTTTATTCTTGTATGTGAATGAGGAAACGAGCCATTTTTGCGCATGTGTTTGTGATTACAAGTGTATATGTGTGTATATAAACATTAACTTTTCTGAACACAGAAAACTGCACTTTCCAGAAGAAAAACATAGTCAACGAAAATGAACGTATGAATAAATCGTGTGAAACTCACATGGATTATGGTAAACACATTCAGTTCTGTGTGTTAATTCATTGTCATGACTGTCATACTTTCATAAATCAAGATTCATTATTTATAGACCCCCATGTTGCTCTAAACCTTCATGAACCTGTTGTTTTTCAGTGGAACTAAAAAGTAAATTTTTTTCACGCTGCTCTTTTCATAGTGAATAACTGCATGAAGCTTGCACATCTAAAAACGTACAAAAATCAGGTGCACAACCAAAAATTATAATTCAGAAAAAATGCAAAAAGTCAGCACACTGTTGCTCACAAACAGTTCACCAATACAGATGTGACGTGTTCACTTTTCATAGTGATCATGTCCGTTAATCTCCAAAAATGGCAAACACACCAAAAATAGATAATTTAACTTCTGCACATATCCCAAGTCTCCTGAAGCCACATGAAAGCTTTGTGAGAGGAACAGACCCAAATTTCACTTTTAAATGACTGTAAATCTTCCCTTCTTTTGAGCTGTTAACTCAAGAACCATTGGAGCTGAATCAGTCAGTCAGTGAGCGGTCTGATCACATGGAGTACTTTTAAATGTCATTTTTTTATTGGAAATATCTTAGTTCTTGTTGTGCAGAAAAAAGTCAGAAGTCTGGAACAACATGAGGGTGTAAATGATGACAATTTCCCTATTTAAGTGAACTATTTCTTTAACCCTTGTGTAAATGCAATAAAAATATTTGACTTCTGAGATTCATTCTAATCAGTTATTATGCCAATAACAATATAACTCGTATCATTGACAGTTTATAAAGTCTCAGTGGTGGGGATGAATCTGACACATGACTCTGACATCTATCACTTGAAGGTGGACCAGGTGCTGAAAGAAGGTACGGTTCAATATTCTCTCCATGTTTCTCCACTGAAATGTGTCTGATTCCAGTTAAATGATGTTTCTCCTCTCAAATACATGTTCAGCATGAGGCTACATTGCAATGTAGTAAAAGTGTTTCCTAAACACTGTTCTGTCCTGTAGGCACTGATAACGGTGTTGAGGGGAAAGTCAGATCATTTTTGGCTCGTCCCAGTTGCAGACATCATTTGGGATTGGTAGAAGGCAAGTCGTACCTCATTATGGGCAAATCCGTTGACCTGCCAAACCTAGGTGGAAGGTAAGTGTCCACTGTGTGTCTGTAAATACAGAATTTGCCTGAGATTTATGTATTTAAAGTCTGCAGAATGTTGTACATGGTTCAATGATGTGACTTTTGTTTTTTGTCAAAATGCATTTTAACCTCTTTAGCAAATTAACTCAATTGGCGTAATATACACTACCAGTCAAAAGTTTGGACACGGTAAGATTTTTAATGTTTTTAAAAGAAGTTTCATCTGCTCACCAAGGCTGCGTTTATTTAATTAAAAATACAGTAAAAACAGTAATATTGTGAAATATTATTACAATTTAAAATAACTGTTTTCTGTTTGAATATATTTTATAAAGTAATTTATTCCTGTGATCAAAGCTGAATTTTCAGCATCATTACTCCAGTCTTCAGTGTCACATGATCCTTCAAAAATCATTCTAATATGATGATCTGCTGCTCAAGAAACATTTATTGTGTACAATTGTACAAAATATTTGTGTACAATATTTTCTTTCAGGATTCTTTGATGAATAGAAAGTTCAAAAGAACAGCATTTATTTGAAATATAATCTTTTGTAACATTATAAATGTCTTTACTGTCACTTTTGATCGATTTAATGCATCCTTGCTGAAAAAAAGTATTAATTTCTTTAATTTCTTTTAAAAAAAAATAAAAGTAAAAATTCTTACTGACCCCAAACTTTTGAACAGTAGTATATAATGTTACAAAAGCTTTGTATTTCAGATAAATGCTGTTCTTTTGAACTTTCTATTCATCAAGAAATCCTGAATAAAAAGTACACAACTGTTTTCAACATTGATAATAATCATAAATGTTTCTTGAGCAGCAGATCATCATATTAGAATGATTTCTGAAGGATCATGTGACACTGAAGACTGGAATAATGATGCTGAAAATTCAGCTTTGCCATCACAGGAATAAATTACTTTATAAAATATATTCAAACAGAAAACAGTTATTTTAAATTGTAATAATATTTCACAATATTACTGTTTTTACTGTATTTTTAATTAAATAAATGCAGCCTTGGTGAGCAGACGAAACTTCTTTTAAAAACATTAAAAATCTCACCGTGTCCAAACTTTTGACTGGTAGTGTATATAATTAATCATAATGCGTTATAGTCGATTATAAATATAAATCAACCATAAAGAGTTATATATATATATAGATAATTAATTACAACTGAATACATACAACTAAATCTAAGCAAAGAATACAGATATACAGGATAACGAAAGTAAAGAAAGAAAGAAAGGGAAGATAAAGAACGGCAAAACTTATAAACAGTTAACCTTGAGAGCCAGCAAAGAATCACATCACCTTGATAGGGGCATATAAACTTAACGCATCTAAAGTTCGATAAGAGCGATACTTGCATAGCTTTTTGATGCTGAGTTAAAGATGGATGCAGTACGTAGATTCAGTGCGTTCGTGTTGGTCTTCCGTGCCTGAAAGTTTGAACGGAGGTAACTTGAAAGCACGTTTTGCCGGAATTTGGTCGTCTCATCAGAAAGGAAGATGAAGCGAGGATGAGCCAAGATAAGAGTGCCAAGAGAGTTGATAAGGGACTGTGTCATTGTTTTTTAAGGACAAATCAGTCCACACCTATCCTTGGGTAAACCGACGAATCCCGAGTGTGTATTCTGAGTGGGTGAGAGTTTCTTTGCAACCTAATTACAACCTAATTTGCATGTTTTATGGTAATGTCAGATTTTTTCAAAAACTGGATCAAAACACAGGTTAAGAAGCACAGAAACACAGAAACAAGCGATAGAATCATTGCTTACACACACGTAATTAGGGATGCACCGATCCGATACTCAGATCGGGTATCAGCTCCGATACTGCCATTTTTGCCAGATCGGGTATCGGCCGGATGAGACCAATCCAAATCCAATATTGTGCGTGTACTATTGTGTTATTGTTAAGCTCCACAAAAGGCACAAAAACATTAAAAAGCACCATAAAGTTTCCGTGCACTATATTCCAAGTGTTCTAAAGCCATTCCATAGTTTAATTTGAGGTACAGATAAATATTTAAGTTGTTAAATAAAAGTTCACATAAATGGCTCCCTCCGCTGCAGCTGTTAGTCGTTCTCCATTCGGCATTCAAACTGCGTGTCGCGTTCGGTTACGACAGTCAACACAATAAAACTCTCTCCAAGATGAATCAATGTTTCTGTTATTATACTTCATCTTTAGACAACGATACCGGTAATACAATACGCATCAATATATCTTCACTTTGTGCTTTGCTGCGCACTGAGACTCCATGATGCTTCAAGCGCATCATTCTGCACACGGGATGCGCATAAGTGCTTTGTGCCGCTCTGTATGGGAGCCGTTCATATTATAATACTTTTGCGCAAAGAAAGATTGTTAATAGCATTTTTTGTTCTGTCCTATCTATCATATGTTGCTGCCTCATTTAAAAAAAAAAAAAAAAAAAAAAAAAAAAAAAAAAAACTCTGCTATAAATTTAAAAGAAATGTCTTTTAATTTTATAGTATAGCCTATATTTATATATAAATATATTTAGTTTATGTCATGTATGACTCAAACATTCAAGAAAAACAAGCTATGAGTCATGGATGAAGGAATCAGCTGGACTCCTGTTTATTTTGAATGTCTACTAAGCTAGTGAAGCTATTTGTTTATTTACAGTTGTTGCACTGATGCACAATTATTTAATAAATAATTCACTACATTTGTGCAAGGCATCAGGCTTGACTTAAACATTACTTTCCTAACTTTGTAAAACAAAATAACAAGCACAAAAGAATGATTCCAGTTTCTTCCACACAGTGAGGCATACAGTTCATTAGGTAATTTAGCACTTTTTTTTATTATTACTTGAATATCGGATCGGTATCGGCCGATACTGAATCCCAGGTATCGGAATCGGTATTGGAAGCGAAAAAGGCGGATCAGTGCATCCAGGGTAGCCGCGGGTCCTTAAAAAGTCTTAAATATATTTTTCCTAATAAAAGGCCTTAAAAAGTCTTAAAATGTCTTAAATTCAGATTCGATAGGTCTTAAATATTTTTCGTCGCATACCGCAAAAATGTCTATAGTCTGACAGACCCAATGACTGATCATTGGACAGAGGATTTTATTTCTTGCTGTAGTTATTGCGTTGCGTCATAAGAGAGAATTGAGGTAGCAGGTAGCCGTAATGGGTAAGTGCAAATTTAATGATAAATGGCTTGAGAAAGATGAATTCTCGTGGTGGTTGAGGCCGGTGCCGGGAAATGAACGTCTAAATGCATCTTCTGCGGTAATGCAACAAAAATTGTTGAAAGATGTTTTATGTGGGTTTTCTAATACGTCATCGACGGAATGGTCCAGGTAGCGCTGCACGAAAGCGCGCCGCACGGTGCCATCTGCAGGACAAAGCTCAGCCAAAATGTAGGAATATTTGATCAGAGCTGTGCACAGATAACCATTTTTAAATAAATCTGCTGTAGCAGAGCTACTGAAAGTGATTTTCGGGGCTGGAAATCCATACATCCTTTGCTGAACAAACTACCGTGTCGCCATGGAGAGCACAGCTCATGGTTGCTTAGTAACGGCAGATGCCACCGGAGCACAAGCTTTGGAAAGGAGAAAAACGGTGCGGGCGCGTTTTCCGTGCGTTTTTAGACATGACATATGAACGGTGCCTAAAAGAGTTCAAATGGTTCAACGCGCCAAATGCGAGTAGAATCAGCGCTGAAACATGTTACTCGCCCAGTAACTTTTTTATGAATGGTGGTGAGAATTTAATATAAAATTTGCAACGGTTGTGATGTAATTACAGGTGCTGGTCATATAATTAGAATATCATCAAAAAGTTGATTTATTTCACTAATTCCATTCAAAAAGTGAAACTTGTATATTATATTCATTCATTACACACAGACTGATATATTTCAAATGTTTATTTCTTTTAATTTTGATGATTATAAGTGACAACTAAGGAAAATCCCAAATTCAGTATCTCAGAAAATTAGAATATTGTGAAAAGGTTCAATATTGAAGACACCTGGTGCCACACTCTAATCAGCTAATTAACTCAAAACACCTGCAAAGGCCTTTAAATGGTCTCTCAGTCTAGTTCTGTAGGCTACACAATCATGGGGAAGACTGCTGACTTGACAGTTGTCCAAAAGACGACCACTGACCTTGCACAAGGAGGGCAAGACACAAAAGGTCATTGCAAAAGAGGCTGGCTGTTCACAGAGCTCTGTGTCCAAGCACATTAATAGAGAGGCGAAGGGAAGGAAAAGATGTGGTAGAAAAAAGTGTACAAGCAATAGGGATAACCACACCCTGGAGAGGATTGTGAAACAAAACCCATTCAAAAATGTGGGGGAGATTCACAAAGAGTGGACTGCAGCTGGAGTCAGTGCTTCAAGAACCACTACGCACAGACGTATGCAAGACATGGGTTTCAGCTGTCGCATTCCTTGTGTCAAGCCACTCTTGAACAACAGACAGCGTCAGAAGCGTCTCGCCCGGGCTAAAGACAAAAAGGACTGGACTGCTGCTGAGTGGTCCAAAGTTATGTTCTCTGATGAAAGTAAATTTTGCATTTCCTTTGGAAATCAGGGTCCCAGAGTCTGGAGGAAGAGAGGAGAGGCACACAATCCACATTGCTTGAGATCCAGTGTAAAGTTTCCACAGTCAGTGATGGTTTGGGGTGCCATGTCATCTGCTGGTGTTGGTCCACTGTGTTTTCTGAGGTCCAAGGTCAACGCAGCCGTATACCAGGAAGTTTTAGAGCACTTCATGCTTCCTGCTGCTGACCAACTTTATGAAGATGCAGATTTCATTTTCCAACAGGACTTGGCACCTGCACACAGTGCCAAAGCTACCAGTACCTGGTTTAAGGACCATGGTATCCCTGTCCTTAATTGGCCAGCAAACTCGCCTGACCTTAACCCCATAGAAAAACTATGGGGTATTGTGAAGAGGAAGATGCGATATGCCAGACCCAACAATGCAGAAGAGCTGAAGGCCACTATCAGAGCAACCTGGGCTCTTATAACACCTGAGCAGTGCCACAGACTGATCGACTCCATGCCACGCCGCATTGCTGCAGTAATTCAGGCAAAAGGAGCCCCAACTAAGTATTGAGTGCTGTACATGCTCATACTTTTCATGTTCATACTTTTCAGTTGGCCAAGATTTCTAAAAATCCTTTCTTTGTATTGGTCTTAAGTAATATTCTAATTTTCTGAGATACTAAATTTGGGATTTTCCTTAGTTGTCAGTTATAATCATCAAAATTAAAAGAAATAAACATTTGAAATATATCAGTCTGTGTGTAATGAATGAATAAAATCAACTTTTTGATGATATTCTAATTATATGACCAGCACCTGTATATAAATAATAGTCTGACACGATGCAGGCTTGCTGTAACAGTGCTGTGTTTTCATTTTCGATTCACTGTAAATGCTACTTTGTTTGTGACGTTTAAATTTGCATATGGGAACGCAACATTCATCATTAGATTTGTTTATATTTCTGTTGTTGTTTACAAAGAGAAGTCTGTGTCATGTGATTCTTCAGTAATGCTGATTTTCTGCTCAAGAAACATTCACTATTTATTATTTTCAATGTTAAAATGCAGTTTTTGCTGCTTAACATTTTTGTGGAAACAATGATACAATTCAAACATTTGTGGTAAGATTTAAAAAAGAGAAAAATTAATACTTTAATTGGTCATACATTAAAGTGATAAAGTGAGTGAAGAGTGAAGACATTTAAAATGTTACAAAATATTTCTATTTAATAAATGTAATATATTTGATAAATACATGTAATATAATTTCAAATAAATGCTGTTCATTGAACTTTCTATTTTTCAAAGAAAACTGAAAAATAAAATGTATCACCATTTCCACATAAATATGAAGCAGCACAACTATTTCAACACTGATAATAATCAGAAATGTTTCTTGACCATCAAATCAAATTGTAATGATTTCTGAAGGATCATGTGACACTGAAGACTGGAGTAATGATGCTGGAAATTCAGCTTTGATCACAGGAATAAATTACATTTTATAATATATTAAAATAGAAAACTTTTTTTTATTTGTAATAAGAATATTTCACAATGTTGCTGTTTTTACTGTATTTTTGTTCAAATAAATGCAGCCCTGGTGAGCAAAAGAGATTTATTTTAAAATCATTAATAACAGTTTCCAAACTTTTCACAGATACTTTAATAATAACAATTCTATTAATACATTTAATATATTGTAAGGTGGTATTAAAAAGGTCTTAAAAAGTCTTAAATTTAACTTGTTCATATCTGTAGATTCCCTGTGCATCCCTACACGTAATCTAACATGATCATTAAACATTAAATGGCATATAAATCAAAACTGCCTAACGTTACTGAATGAAATGTCAAACCCACAAAAAGCTATAGGACTGTGAAGCTTTGGGAGTGTTGATGGACTCGATGTACTCCATCTTATGTTATGATCATCATTCTTAACCCGATCTGGATGTAGTCTTTGACAAAACGCTTTGTTCAAAATGTTGCTTTTTTTAATGAAACTTACCAACATTCAAGTGTTGATTAAAAAAAAAAAAAGTGTGAAGCTAGAATAAAGTCTTTTTTTTTGTTGTTGTTGTTTAAAATCAGAGGCTCTGTTCTTTCTTTGGATATATTGTATGTTGAGATAAAAGACACTTATGACAAAATATCACATATTTTTACCTATTATTAAAATATATGTTTTGTTCAGGTGAAACTGAGTGTGTATTATGTTTTTCAAAAATGTCTAAAAACTAACATGAATACAAAGATTGTTAAAATAATTCTTCTTTTTATCACCCTGGACATCCCTATTGTTTATTGACCCTTACACTAGAAATGAGGCATGTCAGTAATTTTGTCTGTTTTGAATCCACTTTTCTGTTGTTTTAGTCTGCAGTACATCTTTGGAGAGCAGACCTGGGTTGAATATTGGCCCACAAGAGAGGAAAGCCAAACTACAGCATACAAGGAGCAGTACATCGGCATCACTGCACTCCAGAATAACCTCCTCAAACATGGATGTGCTTCATAATGATATAAATAACATTTGTTGATTACAGGAAATTAAACATCATCTCTTGCATACTCAATAAATCTTAAATAATATTGTTTATTTGTAATTTGTGGCCAGAGGGCCACAGTAAAATGTACACTGGAAGAAAGTGAAACCTGTAATTTCAAAATCTATTTCTACTTGATCTAACCCACAAAAATTACTTCCGGTGATGTAATTTCTCAGGTTGATATAGATATATTACATAACAATATTTGCAATTTTGTAAAAAAAAAAAAAAAAAAAAGGGTGACTGAATGAAACTGAATGAAATTTTAGACTCCTGACTAATTACACATTGGTGTGATATACAGTGCCTTGCAAGAATTTACAGTGAGATTTTTTGAATCACAAGCTTTTTAACAGAATTAACAGAAGTTTAGATGTTTCGTTTGAGGTCACCATCATGGAGGTTGGTGGTTGCTTTAGTTGAGCTCTTGACCCTTGACTATTATAGAGTTGTTTCTTTATCAACAATTGCATGTTTTCAGAAAACATTTCTGAATTGATAAAGAAGATCAACATGTCTGTTTTGTTAACAAATGACTGCATTGAAGAGATTTAAGCAGCTTTTTTTTTCCTGTAATTGAAAAATATAATTTGCAACACTGTCATTGTTAACTTTTCGTTTAAAATGTTGTTTTGTGTCATTTATCACAGACATCAACATTTGGCATATGAAACACAACAATGGTGACATGTTTCATGCCAGCATACAAAACACATTCATGGCTGGTAATGCTGTTTGTGGAGTTGTTTAATCAGATCTTCAGAGATTTAATGTCTTTTATCTTCAGTTCATCTAAGGCTGTGGCTGAAGAAAGTTGTAGTTTGTGTTCTTATTTCTCTTTCTTTCAGTGCTTGTTCACAGCAGGTGTTTGAATGATTGAAAGAATGTTTCAGGAACATCATACTAACCTTTAAATAACCTTCTACTAACATTAAGGAAACTGAACATTTTCATGTTCTTGGAATGTTACAAATCAACGTTCTTAGAATGTTGAATTTTAAATCAAAATTAAGTTGAAAGAAGGTTTGAGGAACATTATACCTTATAAAAACGTTCCTCTAACGTCAAGAAAACTGGACGTTTTTTATGTTCCCAGAACCAACACTGAATATTTAGAGAACGTTCTTATAACAAAATTCTGTTAGCTGGGATTGCATCATTGATTTTATTTTCCTTTCTATCACTGTGAAGCTGCTTTGAAACAATCTGTATTGCATAAAGCGCTATAGAAATAAAGGTGACTTGACTTGTTAGAGTCTACACTGGTCAACTGAAGTGTCAGTTTATTTCTAAAACTTGTGTTACTGATTTTAAATAGAACAAATGCAAACACAGAGAGAGAGAGAGGAGTTTGGACTCTGAGGGTCACGGAGGCGGGTATAAATCTGAGCTGCTGCAGGTTCACAGACGCTCACAGGAAGAGACACACAGACAGACAGGATGGACGTGAAGCTGCTGTGTCTCACTGTTGTTCTTCTCTCCTCACCCCTCCTCACACTGTGTGACCCGCTGTGAGTATTAAACACACTGTTAGCTCATAGATTTACTAATAGATCTGCTTTTGATCTGATTTGATCTCAGGTTTGTTCTGTCAGCTCCTAATTTGCTGAGAGTGGGTTCCTCAGAGAACGTGTTTGTGGAGGCTCAGGATTACTCTGGAGGAAACCTGAACGTGAGAATCTCTGTAAAGAACTTTCTAAAGAAGAACCTGGAAATACTGTCCAAATCAGTGACAATGTCTGCAGACAACAATTACCAGATCTAAGTAAAATGTGATCTCATAGGCTACACAATAAACTGAATAAATACTGATAATTACCCAAAACCACTCGAGTGTTGCTTTTGGTATTTTACATTAAATGTTCTTCACAATCATCTATTACTGTCACCTCACAGGTTATGGGTTATAATTTGGCTGAGATTTGGTTCAGATATGGCTCATGTGTGGCTCGTGTCTGTAGTCCAGATCTGGGCCATTCAAGGGCTATCGTTCCTTGCTGTTCCACAAATGCATGCAGACATCGCTAATTTAAATAAAGTCTTGATTTAACTGTTGATCTGATGTCATCATATCTCTCGTCAAGTGCAATTATTACAGCCGAAGATAATGCAGTGTTAGAAACCAGCAGATCTCCTTTCAACTTCACTTCATCTTTTGAAATCAAATGAGGAACTTCTGTTTTAGTGCAGTCTTTTGTTGTATTTTTTTGTATTTTTGCTTTCTTTAAAAGGATCTTCCAAAGGTCAATTTTATCAAACATTTTAACAGCAATTACTGATGAATAATAATGGAATTTAAATTAGGCTGTTGTTTCAGTTGGAGAATAAATGTGTTTCTATAAACATTAAGCCGAACAGTCAATGTTAATATAGGTGTAGGAGCCATATTTACTATTTTATTTAATTATTCATTTAAACATGTTTTTGTTATAATATAGGTAATGTTGTGTTTCTGTGAGTTTGTGCCCTCTATAGGCATGAGGATAAAGAAGGTTTAAAAGGATATGCCACTCCTGGCAGTAGGGGGCGCTGGTGCAAGAGCATACAGTCTTTTGACCGTGCACATGGTGGCATGGTGTAACAAACTTGCAAGCAGCATTTAAGTTGTTTGTTTTATGTTGCAAATTCATCTATGAGCTTTCAACGGTTAATACATGTATATAAAGCAGTGAAACTGATACAGATCATGAAATGTTAAAGTGAACGGAGGCCAAAAGTGAGAGATTGAGAAACACTTAAATGGAATCCAGCCTCAGGCAACATACAGCGAAACCATAACCAGGCATTGCTTTATCTGAAGAAATAAATAGCATCTATAGTGCCTGAATAACTAATTAGTGCACTGCATACAGCAGCGAGTTTCTTTCGTTCCTTTTGAAACGTTGTCTCATATACATTTAAAAAGCTCTCATTTTACATTCAATATGTCTGCACATTAGATGTTTTCAGAAAGCTGCCATGCATATATTTATTTTATGCAGTTTTGACAGATACATTTATGGCAGCACAGAATATAGTCATAAATCTGTTTATTCAAACTGCCATGTACCAAAAATGTTTTCATTCACAAGTTGCATTCACTAGATTACATGGTTTACATTTTAAGCATAAAAGAGAGAGAACAATTATTATTATTATTATTATTATTTTTACTTTCAAGAAGTAGCTATATAAACCATGCACTGTAAAATCCAACAGTTCTTCTAACTAACACTTTTTAGTTAAAGTTTAGATAGTTTAGAGTTAGTAAGTAAGTTAGTTTAGATAGTTTAAAGTTGAATTAGTAGTGTATTTAAAGTTCTTTGGAAATGTCTTATATATTATTTCCTATCAAAATCCACTTCAATCAGAAGTAATATTGTAACTGGTTCTATGTGAGAGATAGGAAATCATCCCTGTATCCAATCTTTATACCACTCTGTCTGATTGGTACTTCACTCCCCTGAACTCAAGAGGCGCTTTAGCGATTGATGCTAGAGACTGTGGTCTTTAGCCTCCTTGTTAGAGCGCCCACCTCACATCCGGATGGGCTCGGGTTCGCGCCCCGCTTCAAGCGGGCAAGTGCGAATTGGAGGGGCTACATAAGCTCTATCTATTTATTTATTTATTTATTTATTACAATATTTTCATTAAATCAGCAAAAAAACAAAAACTAATAATTCAGTGACAATGAAAATTCAGGAGTACTTTAAAAAGGAAACAAAAACGCATTTTTGGCATTCGTATCTGAAAAAAAAGTAATGATGTGAAGTACAATTATATTCACTGAAAAAAAAAAAAGAGAAGTAAGTAGAGCTTACTTAAATAAGGCAACCTATCATATTCAACTTTTTAAGTTAACTTAACTAATTCATTCTGTTTATTTGCAGTTTGGACCGCCTCGTCCGTTACATTTTTATGGAGATTTTTCAAGTTTTTTTCTAAATGGTTACAAATAAACATTCTCCAATAGTTCAGAAAAGAATCATCTTCAGTTTGGCTTTGTAAGGTTTTTGAATTGCTATGTGGTTGGAGATTAAAATGTTCTGGATGTTTCATTTTAAGTTTTAAGGTGTCTGGGTTCTTTACACCACCAGTGCATCGATGGTTTTGTAAATAATTAATAAAACAGATCTTTGTGAAACCTAAAAAGGTTCTCCGGTGACATTAGAACTGCTGCTCACTGGATGTTTTGTCCCCACTGGAAAAAAAAAAAAAAAACATGACCCTTGAAAGATCAACAGAGCAGCTGCCAATTTACCAAAGGTTGCACTAACTGGTCTTTTACGGGAAATCTGCACTCAATTTGACTGATAACAGCAAAAGTGTTTTTTACAGTTTCCACAGTCATGATAGACTTCTAAATGTGCTGATCATGAAATGGTCACCATTTGCTGGAGTAACAATGGCAAGCTTACAGGAGGAGTCACTAAACAAAGTATAGTTGACAAATCTGAACAATTATTTTTTGATTCTAAATGTTTATGTTAAATGAGTTCAGTTCCTTGGAGAAATCAAAGTCTCCATGTAAAAAAATAAAAATTAGCTATTGCTATACTCTTATATTCTACATGGGTGAACTTGAGTTAAGTGTGTGATTACCCAGCTAACAGAATTTTGTTATAAGAACGTTCTCTAAATATTCAGTGTTGGTTCTGGGAACATTAAAAACATCCAGTTTTCTTGGCGTTAGAGGAACGTTTTTATAAGGTATAATGTTCCTCAAACGTTCTTGAATTTTGATCTAAAATTCAACATTCTAGGAACGTTGATTTGTAACATTCCAAGAACAAGAAAATGTTCAGTTTCCTTAATGTTAGTAGAATGTTATTTAAAGGTTAGTATGATGTTCCTGAAACATTCTTTCAATCATTCAAACACCTGCTGTGAACAAGCACTGAAAGAAAGAGAAATAAGAACACAAACTACAACTTTCTTCAGCCACAGCCTTAGATGAACTGAAGATAAAAGACATTAAATCTCTGAAGATCTGATTAAACAACTCCACAAACAGCATTACCAGCTTCACTTATTACTAACCAGACTGACTTTATTTCTGTCACACGTCTACAGAAGTTCTTATTGAGAATTCACAGAGGTTTAGATGTTTCATTTGAGGTTACCATCATGGAGGTTGGCGGTTGCTTTAGTTGAGCTCTTGACCCTTGACTATTATAGAGTTGCTTTTTTATCAGCAATTATAGGTGTTTTCAGACAACATTTCTGCATTGTTGAAGTAGATTAATTGGTCTGTTCTAATAACAGACAAATGACTGCATTAAAGTAATTTAAACAACTTAACTAAAGGAAATGCTGATCTCCATCACGGTGACCTCAAACTAGACATTTTCAATAAGAAATCGACATCTAAACTTCTGTTAATTCTCAATAAGAACTTCTGTAGATGTGTTACAGAAATAAAGTCAGTCTGGTTAGTAATAAGTGAAGCTGGTAATGCTGTTTGTGGAGTTGTTTAATCAGATCTTCAGAGATTTAATGTCTTTTATCATCAGTTCATCTAAGGCTGTGGCTGAAGAAAGTTGTAGTTTGTGTTCTTATTTCTCTTTCTTTCAGTGCTTGTTCACAGCAGGTGTTTGAATGATTGAAAGAATGTTTCAGGAACATCATACTAACCTTTAAATAACATTCTACTAACATTAAGGAAACTGAACATTTTCATGTTCTTGGAATGTTACAAATCAACGTTCTATAATGTTAAATTTTAAATGAAACTTAAGTTGAAAGAATGTTTGAGGAACATTATACCTTATAAAAACGTTCCTCTAATGTCAAGAAAACTGGACGTTTTTAATAATCCCAGAACCAACACTGAATATTTAGAAGAGAATGTTCTTATAACAAAATTCTGTTAGCTGGGTACTTGTGTGAATTCCAGTCAAACAAAATTCAAACTAAAAAGCAAACAAACAGAGCAAAAGAGAAATAGCAGTTTGGACTCTGAGGGTCACGGAGGCGGGTATAAATCTGAGCTGCTGCAGGTTCACAGACGCTCACAGGAAGAGACACACAGACAGACAGGATGGACGTGAAGCTGCTGTGGCTGACTGTTGTTCTTCTCTCCTCACCCCTCCTCACACTGTGTGACCCGCTGTGAGTATTAAACACACCGTTTGCTCATAGAGTTACTAATATATCTTCTTTTAAGATTTCAAACACTCTGATTTGATCTCCTCAGGTTTGTTCTGTCAGCTCCTAATTTGCTGAGAGTGGGTTCCTCAGAGAACGTGTTTGTGGAGGCTCAGGATTACACTGGAGGAGCTTTTGATGTAACGATCATGGTGAAGAACTACCCAAGGAAAGACAAGGAGATACTGTCCAAATCAGTGAGACTGATGGCAGACAACAATTACCAGATCCTTACAGATATAACGGTGAGGCCATCTTATGTAATGGTGTGTGTGTGATTCATCATCTACAATCATACATTTTAGTTTGTAAATTGAAAAATGCCTATTCTTTTATTCAAAATTTGCAAAGGACTAATTCATTTTCTGTTATTCAGATTCCTGATAGTAAGAACTTCTTCTCTGATGATCCTCTGGAGAAGCAGTATGTGTATCTACAAGCTCAATTTCCATCCAGCATTCTGGAGAAAGTGGTCATGGTCTCATTCCAGTCTGGATATATATTTGTACAGACAGACAAGCCCATCTATACGCCTGCTAGCATAGGTAAGATTAAGTGAAAACATGGCAAATATTGAGTGAATTAATCAGCATGACCTCATTCTGTTTATTATTAAATGAACTGCTGCTTTTATCAGGGTTTGAATCTGCAGAAAACCAAACAACCAGAACTCATATTTCAGTTTGTGCTTTGACTTTTGCAGTTCAATACAGGATTTTCTGTCTGACGCCCAACATGAAACCCCTCACTCAGTCTGGAGTCACGGTGGAAATCAAGGTACACACTTATATAAGAGCACCATATTATTACACACACACACACACACACACACACACACACACACACAGGTTTGTTTTTGTGAACTGTGGGGACATTCCATAGGCGCAATGGTTTTTCTACTGTAAACTGTATTTTCTATCGCCCTACACTACCCCTACCCCTAAACCTGCCCATCACAGGAAACTGTGCACATTTTTATTTTCTCAAAAAAACTAATTCTGTATAATTTATAAGCCTTTTGAAAAATGGAACATGGGTAATGTCCTCATAAGTCACCCTCTCCTTGTAATACCTATGTCATACCCATGTCATTATACAAATTTGTGTCCTGATATGTCACAAAAACGTACACAGACACACACACACACATTCATGACATTTCAGCTGTAATGAGCATCATTGAACTGATGATCTCAGCAGACGCAGTGTTAATACTGATTTCTGTGTTTCTTAAGAATCCACAAGGCATCACAGTATTTTCAGAGAATATATATCCAGTGAAAGGGATGAAGTCTGGAACATACGCCATTCCTGAGGTTGCCATGTATGTAAACCGCTGACAGAACTAAAGCTGTTCAACCTGAGTGTACCAACCAAACTTCATTTTTAGTGCCTATAGTGTCTAATTCAGGACAATGCTTATTAAATTCATGGTGTTATCATCTGTTTTAATGTCATAAAAATCAGACATGTTCATGTAAGTGTTCTGTATTTTTCAGTACTGGAATCTGGAAGGTGGTCACTCGGTACACAAACACTCCTCAGAAGACGTTTACTGCTGACTTTGAGGTCAAAGAATATGGTAAGATGTGTGTCAACAAACTGTATGTTGTGTATATATATATATATATATATATATATATATATATATATATATATATATATATATATATATATTAAAAATACAGTAAAAACAGTAATATTGTGAAATATTATTACAATTTAAAATAACTGTTTTCTGTTTGAATATATTTTATAAAGTAATTTATTCCTGTGATCAAAGCTGAATTTTCCGAATCATTACTCCAGTCTTCAGTGTCACATGATCCTTCAGAAATCATTCTAATATGCTGATTTGCTATATATATATATATATATATATATATATATATATATATATACAGTGGGTACGGAAAGTATTCAGACCCCCTTAAATTTTTCACTCTCTGTTATATTGCAGCCATTTGCTAAAATCATTTAAGTTCTTTTTTTTTTTCCTCATTAATATACACACAGCACCCCATATTGACAGAAAAACACAGAATTGTTGACATTTTTGCAGATTTAATAAAAAAGAAAAACTGAAATATCACATGGCCCTAAGTATTCAGACCCTTTGCTGTGACACTCATATATTTAACTCAGGTGCTGTCCATTTCTTCTGATCATCCTTGAGATGGTTCTACACCTTCATTTGAGTCCAGCTGTGTTTGATTATACTGATTGGACTTGATTAGGAAAGCCACACACCTGTCTATATAAGACCTTACAGCTCACAGTGCATGTCAGAGCAAATGACCCAGCTAACAGAATTTTGTAATAAGAATGTTCTCTAAATATTCAGTGTTGGTTCTGGGAACGTAAAAAACGTCCAGTTTTCTTGACGTTAGAGGAACGTTTTTATAAGGTATAATGTTCCTCAAACCTTCTTTCAACTTAATTTTGATCTAAAATTCAACATTCTAGGAACGTTGATTTGTAACATTCCAAGAACATGAAAATGTTCAGTTTCCTTAATGTTAGTAGAACGTTATTTGAAGGTTAGTATGATGTTCCTGAAACATTTTCAACTTAATTTTGATCTAAAATTCAACATTCTAGGAACGTTGATTTGTAACATTCCAAGAACATAAAATGTTCAGTTTCCTTAATGTTAGCAGAATGTTATTTGAAGGTTTGTATGATGTTCCTGAAACATTCTTTCAATCATTCAAACACCTGCTGTGAACAAGCACTGAAAGAAAGAGAAATAAGAACACAAACTACAACTTTCTTCAGCCACAGCCTTAGATGAACTGAAGATAAAAGACATTAAATCTCTGAAGATCTGATTAAACAACTCCACAAACAGCATTACCAGCTTCACTTATTACTAACCAGACTGACTTTATTTCTGTCACACGTCTACAGAAGTTCTTATTGAGAATTCACAGAGGTTTAGATGTTTCATTTGAGGTTACCATCATGGAGGTTGGCGGTTGCTTTAGTTGAGCTCTTGACCCTTGACTATTACAGAGTTGCTTCTTTATCAGCAATTGCAGGTATTTTCAGAAAACATTTCTACATTGATAAAAACAGACAAACAGCTGCATTAAGGTGGTTTAATCAACTGCTTTTTTTGCAATTTTTTTTTTTTTTACTTTTGGTATTGGAGTGTTATGTGAAAAGGAAATAATAAACTCAAAAATATGATAAAAATCATTTTTAACATTGAAGTGATTTGTGTAATATTGTCCAAAACTATTTTGAAGTTAAAAACGACACAGCATTTCAATTTCTTAAGTTAGCAATTACAGGGGGAAAAAAGTTGCTTAAACCACTTAAATGCAGTCATTTACTTGTTATTAAAACAGACTTGTTGATCTTCTTTATCAATGCAGAAAGGTTTTCTGAAAACATGCAATTGTTGATAAAGAAGCAACTCTAGAATAGTCAAGGGTCAAGAGCTCAACTAAAGCAACCACCAACCTCCATGATGGTGACCTCAAACGAAACATCTAAACTTCTGTTTATTCTCAATAATAACTTCTGTAGACGTGTGACAGAAATAAAGTCAGTCTGGGGTGCGTTTCCCGAAAGCATCATTAGCCAACCATGGTCATAAGTCCCATTGAACTCTAATGGTAACGATGGAACTTGTGACCATAGTTCGCTTTGGGAAACGCACCCCTGGTTAGTAATAAGTGAAGCTGGTAATGCTGTTTGTGGAGTTGTTTAATCAGATCTTCAGAGATTTAATGTCTTTTATCTTCAGTTCATCTAAGGCTGTGGCTGAAGAAAGTTGTAGTTTGTGTTCTTATTTCTCTTTCTTTCAGTGCTTGTTCACAGCAGGTGTTTAAATGATTGAAAGAATGTTTCAGGAACATCATACTAACCTTCAAATAACGTTCTACTAACATTAAGGAAACTGAACATTTTCATGTTCTTGGAATGTTTCAAATCAACGTTCCTAGAATGTTCAATTTTAGATCAAAATTAAGTGAAAGAACGTTTGAGGAACATTATACCTTATAAAAACGTTCCTCTAACGTCAAGAAAACTGCACATTTTTTATGTTCCCAGAACCAACACTGAATATTTAGAGAACGTTCTTATAACAAAATTCTGTTAGCTGGGGAGAATCATGAGGTCAAAGAAACTGCCTGAAGAGCTCAGATACAGAATTGTGGCAAGGCACAGATCTGGCCAAGGTTACAAAAAAATTTCTGCTGCACTTAAGGTTCCTAAGAGCACAGTGGCCTCCATAATCCTTAAATGGAAGACGTTTGGGACGACCAGAACCCTTCCTAGAGTTGGCCGTCCGGCCAAACTGAGCTATCGGGGGAGAAGAGCCTTGGTGAGAGAGGTAAAGAAGAACCCAAAGATCACTGTGGCTGAGCTCCAGAGATGCAGTCGGGAGGTGGGAGAAAGTTGTAGAAAGTCAACCATCACTGCAGCCCTCCACCAGTCGGGGCTTTATGGCAGAGTGGCCCGACGGAAGCCTCTCCTTAGTGCAAGACACATGAAAGCCCGCATGGAGTTTGCTAAGATGGTGAGAAATAAGATTCTCTGGTCTGATGAGACCAAGATAGAACTTTTTGGCCTTAATTCTAAGCGGTATGCATGGAGAAAACCAGGCACTGCTCATCACCTGTCCAATACAGTCCCAACAGTGAAGCATGGTGGTGGCAGCATCATGCTGTGGGGGTGTTTTTCAGCTGCAGGGACAGGACGACTGGTTGCAATCGAGGGAAAGATGAATGCGGCCAAGTACAGGGATATCCTGGATGAAAACCTTCTCCAGAGTGCTCAGGACCTCAGACTGGGCTGAAGGTTTACCCTCAAACAAGACAATGACCCTAAGCACACAGCTAAAATAACGAAGGAGTGGCTTCACAACAACACTGTGACTGTTCTTGAATGGCCCAGCCAGAGCCCTGACTTAAACCCAATTGAGCATCTCTGGAGAGACCTAAAAATGGCTGTCCACCAACGTTTACCATCCAACCTGACAGAACTGGAGAGGATCTGCAAGGAGGAATGGCAGAGGATCCCCAAATCCAGGTGTGAAAAACTTGTTGCATCTTTCCCAAAAAGACTCATGGCTGTATTAGATCAAAAGGGTGCTTCTACTAAATACTGAGCAAAGGGTCTGAATACTTAGGACCATGTGAAATTTCAGTTTTTCTTTTTTAATAAATCTGCAAAAATGTCAACAATTCTGTGTTTTTCTGTCAATATGGGGTGATGTGTGTACATTAATGAGGGAAAAAAAATGAACTTAAATCATTTAAGTTCATTTTTGAACAAGATTTGAAACCGTGGCAGAAGGAAATAGTTTTCCTCACAAAAAAAAGTTTTTAAAGACACTATATATATATATATATATATATATATATATATATATATATATATATATATATATATATATATATATAGTGTCTTTAAAAACTTTTTTTTGTGAGGAAAACTATTTCCTTCTGCCACGGTTTCAAATCTTGTTGACAGTTTAACAGTTGAGCCCAAGCCTTCATTACTAAGGTGGAGCTGTGGAGCTGGAGGTCATTTGGCTCTGCAGTGAGCACCACTTGAAAAATATGGCATGTTATTTAAATAAAAATTTATTTATTGAACAATATTTAAATTAACAACAATAGCTATTATAACAGTATAAGAAGTAAAATAGGAAATAAACACAAGCAAACAGTTCAGTCAAACGTACAAAAGCAGCGCTCTAGTAAGTACAGGATTTAATTTCAATGTAAATATAAAGTTATGAATCTTAATATAGCCATTAAGCCAAATCTATTAGCTCTGGAACAAGTAATATTTTAATAACACCAAAGATTGCCTGTTTAGTATACCCAAAACTAATTATACATTATTTTTAAACACTATCTACATAAGAGCTAGTGGCAGGAAGCTGTTCTCTGTGGATACATGAGTGCTGAACGGTCGCTGACAGCCTGGAGCTCACATCTCCGAAAGCATCTAAACAAATTTACAAATAGGCGCTATATTTACATATAAACCACTTAAATGTGTTCTAAACAGCTATATTCTCGTCTAAAAACTCTTGCTTGCTCGTCCACCATGACACTCGCTGTGAGAATGCTGACAGCGGAGTGATTCAAATGGTGAAACGGTTACTGTGCAATACTGGAAGAATATTGCATGTCTGGACAGACCTCTCAGCCAATCAGATTCAAGAACCATAAGTTGAGGGGCAGTCATGGCCTAATGGTTAGCAAGTTCAACTGGTAAACCAAAGGTTGTTGGTTTGATTCCAGCACTGGGTGGAAATGACTGAGGTGCCCTTGAGCAAGGCACCTAACCCCCAGTTGACCCTGGGCACCACAGCATAATGGCTGCCAACTGCTCTGGGTGTGTGTGTGTGTGTGTTTATTACTCACTACTCTGCTCCTAATGTGTGTACTAACTTGGATGGGTTTAATGCAGAGGACAAATTCCGAGTATGGTTTTATATTTGCCTTTTGTCTGATTTGGTTTTAGTGCTTCCATCGTTTGAAGTCAGGCTAAAATCCAGTAAGTCATTCTTCTATGTGGATGATCGAAGTCTGACGGTCGACATTGAAGCCAAGTAAGACAACATATGTTCTGCTTTACTGTATTGAAAATAAAATCTTTAATGTGTGAACACACTGATTTAAAATAGATTTGTAAACTACAAAATAATGTACTATGAGCAACCAAAACTTTTCCTAAAATGTGATTCATGTGGTAACATTTAAATTAACTGGTTTTATTCAATGTAATGACTGAATCAATCTGACATTATTGGGTTACACCAAAAACTAGACTATAGATATAGAAAGACGGTTCACTCCTTTTACTTATGAATGGGAGAAACTGCAACGTGGAATAGGTCCCACCTTCTCGTGAGGAACTACTTCCTTCTGCCATGGTTTTAAAATCTCAAGTTGACAGTTGAACAGTTAAGCCCAAGTCTCCGTTATTAATTCTAAAACGTCACTTTAGAACTAGTAACGTAGGAACGTTGAGTCGCTTCATTGAAAATCATTGTAATATGTAGAGTATTATGAGAGAGATTGTCTGAGTGAGTGTATTACTTGCATCTAGCTTATATTCTTCAGGTCAATCTTATATTCATAATCACAAAGTCAGTTTGAATGTCTGCTGAGGAAAGTGATCTTTGACTTTTTTTGCTAGTCAATGCATTTTTCAGTTGCATCTCGTAAGATGTTGTTTCAGTCCATTTCAATATAAAAGTCTTTGTGACTGACTGACTCACTCATAAAGACAGTCTTTGCTGCCATCTAATAGCATATTAATGTAACTTTCACTGAAGTCGAAATCACCTTTTTAATGCTACTTAAATACAAGGTTTATGGGACAGTTCATGTTAGGGCTGAATGATTTTGGAAAATAATCTAATTGCGATTATTTTTTTACCAATATTGCGATTACGATTCAATATGCAATTATTTTTTAAGCTCTTTATCTGCATCAAGTCGAACAAGCCTAAAGCCCCGGGTATACTTCACTTTCTGCTCCCGGACGCATCTCGCGCGCAGTCGCGTCGGCGCATCTTTCATGGTATACTAAACCACGGATGCGCGCGGATGACCGAGTTCGACACGTGCAGTACAATTTTTTCTACACTTTTACCAGACATCGTGTCATAAACCGGACATTCGCTGGGCAGGATCGGAGAAGAAAAATAGTGCATCCACCATTGCAATATAGTTCAGAAGATACACAAAAAGAACAGGAATCAAAAACGATAGGGAAAGCATGCTTCTGAGTTTACTCATCTTGTTTTTGAATCGCTCTTTACACACTCTTCTTCGACGACTGCACATTTTGCTCAGTACTGTGCGTATTGCCACCTAGTGGACTCTTCTGTCCTGCTTGTGCATGTGCTGTTGCACGTGCACCGTCCGCGCGGTCTCGAAATTTAAAAAAAAAAAGACATTAATTACCACTATAACCAGCAGGTGCTGGCAGAGTAGCATTTATTTGCACATATTTGCCATTTCCTCAAATAGTTTTTCACTTAGTTTCGCTTTTGAATAAATTATATTGTTAGAAGTCCACCTTTAATGCCATGCCTGACTATTTTAGTGACTATATTCTGATTATAAACTAAGTATTACACTATTGATGCTAAAAACACCAGCAAGTGTCATTTCACTGGAAGTTTTCCAGCTGGCTTATATTATTGCAGAAGTTCTAAAGAATGCTCAGTGCATAGTCATTTGTAAATTCGGCAAGCAGTGTTTGAGATTTCAGGATTCCCCCATTCAAATAGATAGGACTCGGATGCCCTAAACAGCTGCCTGGAGGCGTTGGTCACCGAATTGAACAGACTTAATTTGGTTACACCAACTAAAGTAATTTTAATGGTCAGATTGAAGTTAAAAAGTTAAATGTCTCATTTCCTTCTTCTGTGGAACAGAAAACACCCAAGCTGCTCTTTTTCTATGCAATGAAAGTGGATGTGGATAAGGGATAGCCATCGACACTATTGTTTTTACAGCAGAAATTGTATTTTTATAGGTACCTGTTTGGACAGAAGGTAGAAGGACATGCATTTGTGGTGTTTGGTGTGATGGACGGTGAGAAGAAAACAAGTATTCCTGCATCTCTTCAAAGAGTTCAGGTGAGAGAAATTGGGATCAATCTATTTTCTCTTCATCTAGAGGATGACTTAAATAAAGCATTAAAAGTGCTTTTACTTTGATATTCATGTCTTTCTCATATATGAATAGATAAAGGTGAAAAAAGAAAGTACTGCAGAACTGACCAGGGAGATGATCACTAAGACCTTTCCAGACATTAAACAGCTGGTTGGACGATCAATCTATGTTTCAGTCAGTCTTTTAACAGAAAGTGGTAAGTCGCGACAGATACTGTACATCTATATACACATGTTTACATACCTGTGTGTGATCCCAGCTAAAAGGGAACTGACATTCTGGCAAGGTTTTTCTCAAAGTTATGAACAAACATTCTTCCAGTAATGCTAATAGAGTGTTTCTTCAACGTTCTCTATACTCACTGTATCTGGGTTTTTTTTTTGTTTGTTTGTTTTTTTAAATGTCCTCATAATGTTCTTAGGACAACATTCTTGGAATATCATTTAAACATTAGAATGGCAACTAACTTCAAATGAATAAGGTTGGGTTTGCGCTGTCCCATAGTTATTGTTTTTGTTAACTTTGTTAACTTTTCTTCTAAATTTATTAAGGATCACTAACTTTCTAACTTGAAAATGGCTTAAGGTTGGATGTTACACAGCAAAATCCCCTGTGTTTTATTAAAACCTCTCAGTGTGAGCATTAGTGAGGACACTTGAAGTCAGGGCCACATTAAGACTATAAGGGGCCCCTGGGCTTTACATCTTGAGGGGCCCTTCATCCACCGGAACTGCATAATTAATCGTTAAAGGATCGCAGTCTCAATTCAAACACTCCCGAGATCTTATTCATAAATGACAACGATTCGCCTCCGTCTATTAAACCTGCCAAAATCACACTGGAACATTTAAATCTGTGTAGGCGCTGCCACTGACCCACAGTTGTCATGCAAATTCTCAAACACACACACACACGCACACAGTATCATTATTTCTGTGTACAAATGTAGCGCCCCCTATGTTCTGTTCCCCTACGTTCTGCACGCCCCAAGTTCTGTTACAGTGGAGCACTGCAAATTGCATCTGAGTGGCTTATTCCAAATATAACTAGTATAAAAACATCTCCGTATCTGCAGATGGCTGAAACAGATGTAAAGAAAACACACCAATCTATAACCTTATATAGGCACGGAAATGAATCCCTCAGACTATGTACGTTTTGCTTTAGGCGTAACTAGACAAATAACCATAAGAATAATAAACATTCAGACAACAAACGTGAATAAACTAAATATTTGTGGGCCCACACCATAGACTGTAAAAAAATACGGACGTAGTGTCCGTGACATCATCCGTAGATTTTTGAAGAGCATTTTTGAAGTGGAAATGAGGCCGCTGCCATCTTAGCAGTGCGTCACCGCTCGTCACTCCCGGATAACTGAAAATGCTCAAAGAGGCGGGACTTGGTTGGAACTGAGGTGCCTTGTTGCTGAAACCACACCTGTCTAGCTCGACGTGATCATGTTATCAGGCTAAGGAGCTACCTATCTATCTTAGATACTATCTAAAATATTAATATTCTAATGATATAGTTAAGTAAGTTATAGATAAAGATAAGTTATGTCATTAGAAAGTTCTAAAGAGTTTACTGTCAATTGTACCATTAATTGTAATTTGTGTTGGGTGTGCACATGACAACAATCAAAATCAAACGGACTTCATACCTTTATAATGAAATAGTTAAAATGTCACTTGGGTAAAATGTCCATGAGCATCCATTGAAAAACAAAAAAACAGTACTTTTTGTCCACAAAAGTGTTAAATCCATGAAATATTGATATATTATGCATTGTTTACATCACATTTCTTCTGAATGATCTGCTCTCCATCACCGTTCTTCAAGAAATTGTGCAACCTGAGGAGCGTTTATGTTGTAAAACTGTATACGATCGTATATATCTCACAAACAAATGAGCCCGCGTCCAAAGTATAATTTTTCAAAATGCAGCAGTTTTAGTTATAATATCCAAGCAGTGCTGTCTGAGTTTTATATCCTCCCGCCATTGTCATTGTAGTAAATCTCATGAACAAAACTTTTAGCCAATTCCAAGATGATCCAACAACGTGTGTTCTGTTTATTTTCCGCATGCGTGCACATCTTCACAGACGCACATCTGTCTCAAGTCTCGACCATTAACGCAGCAAGCCATATTATTTTATAATTGTATAAAATAATCCCGAAAAAAGCACGAACATGGCAGAGATGACAAATTCAGCGGCTGGAATTAGCTGAGGTAACATGACGGCTCACGGACAGCAGGGCAATTCACCTGTCACTCAAGTGACCACGCCCTTAATTATGCAGAACTTTAAGGCTTAATATAATTTAAACGGATGAGTTATAAAAAATTCACCCCCCTCAGAGTTGTCATGAAGGGCAAAATTAGCAGTATAGACCAAAACCACAATTTGTACCAGCTGTAAACATGTTTTTTCTGCTGTAAAGTTGGCCATTTTAACATGGGGGTCAATGAGATTCTGCTCTCTTTTGGAGCCTGTCCCTAGCGGCCAGTCGATGAATTGCAGTTTAAGTCACTTCCGTATTGGGGGAGGTTGCCGCTTGGCCCACACACACACATGCATTCACCCACCCTAACGTTGCAGGCCTGAGTCGTTGCGGCCCATAAAAAGGACACACTGGCCTCTTCACTCCAACGAGCAACATAAACAATACAGAGTACCTCGATCCAGGTGTGGGTAAAGCAATCAAGCATGACAAGTGGCCCGCTTGGTTTCTCACTTGCTCCACCGTTGGGCTACAAAGTCTTCCGAAACGCGGTGCACTATCCAGCGGTGCCAGAGGACCGCAGGGACTCAGAGCATTATCTGGTGTTGCGACGATTCTCTTTCTGTGCCAGAGGAGCTCATAATGCAAGCCGATCAGAGCTCTAACCTTTGTCTGTCCTTCAACAATGTCCTGTCCTGTACCAACGATACACTGTTACTCCTAATAACCGTCTTCTCGTCCGAACGTAAACAGTGCTATTTGAGTGATGCTTAGTCACTTAAAATACCCAAATTAGATAGCAAACTGTTTCAGGAACATCATACTAACCTTTAAATAACATTCTACTAACATTAAGGAAACTGAACATTTTCATGTTCTTGGAATGTTACAAATCAACGTTCCTAGAATGTTGAATTTTAGATCAAAATTAAGTTGAAAGAACGTTTGAGGAACATTATACCTTATAAAAACATTCCTCTAACGTCAAGAAAACTGGACATTTTTTACGTTCCCAGAACCAACACTGAATATTTAGAGAACGTTCTTATAACAAAATTCTGTTAGCTGGGTAAGTACCATAGTATTTTTCCCCTATTATGGTAGTAAATGGGGGGCAAGATCTGCTTGGGCACAAACATTCTTCCAAATGTCTTCTTTTGTGTACAGCAGAAGAAAGAAATTTATACAGATTTGGAACAACTTGAGCAAGCCAGAGGCGACAGTGGCAAGGAACCCAAATTTCAACAGGTGACAGAATGGAGAGAGAGAGAAAAAAAAGAAAACTTGGGAGAATCCAGGCTCAGTTGGGGCCAGTTCTCATGATTATGATTCAGGCAGCATTACAGGTCAGAAGTCAGATTGGGATCGGAACATTCAAAATATTTATTCCAATTCCATCTGGTTGAAGATCGGTTTTATAATGCCGGTGTGGAAACGGATTTGTTGAGGATATGTGCCAATGACTGTCGTGTCGATGAGGCCTTCACATGGGATGGTCCAGTTGACACAATCTCTGATGACACTTCAGGGATGTGTTGTGCTCGTGTTTAGGCACAGGTCGTCCATCTGATCTGGATATGGCCTGGATTTGGCTGACTACGGTAAACATCGGGATAAACAGAAAAATTAACATTAGCGTAGACGCCATTCTTCTCTTGATGTAACAAGTACATCGGTGTTATAGGAAGTGTTTGCAGTTCCAGCTGACCTAATTTATGCAGCCTTACATTCATTTAACTGATTTGATAATAGAAATTGATAATAATGTGTATGCCAGGTTAAAGAGATTCAGTTCAATTCACAGAACACAAATTAAGATATTTTTGATAAAATCATTGCACCTTTTGACGTCCAGAAAGGTAGTTAAAAACATGGTTAAAATAGTCAATGTGACTACAGTGGTTCAACCTTAATGTTATGAAGCGATGAGAATACTTTTTGTGTGCAAAGACAAAACAAAAATAACGACTTTGTTCAACAGTTTGAACCGTTGTCACTCAGTGCAGGCCTCCTTGTTTATGTCCGAATGCCGGCTCATTGTCCGAATGCTCGTCGTGCTGCTCAAGTGTTCAGTTTTGGCCAATAGAGGGTATGCATTGACATCACTTTCCTGCCAGTACACGCTCCCACAGCTGGACTGAGTGGCAAAAGAACCTGATCACTTATATCAATGTTATATATAGTCATTGTCAGGGTTATGCCTGTTGTTTTTCTGTTTGCCTGTTTAGTTCTAGTCTGTGCTTCTTAGTTGTATTCTAGTTTGTTAATTAGTAACTGAATCTGCTCCAGTGTCTGCTTCAGCCCGTGACCAGAGTCCAATAATGGCTTCAGCTTGTGACCAGAGTCTAGTGATGGCTTCAGCCCGTGACCAGAGTCCAGTGATGGCTTCAGCCCGTGACCAGAGTCCAGAGGCGACTCTCTTCCTCAACCACAGTCCAGTTCCTGTGTTTGCTCCAGTCCCTGAGCCCATTCCTAGCCCAGAGGACATGAGTCAGCTCCAGACTCTGCTCCAGTTCCCAAGTCAGCTCCAGACTCTGCTCCAGTCCTCGAGCCAGCTCCAGACTCTGCTCCAGTCCTCGAGCCAGCTCCAGACTCTGCTCCAGCCTGTGAGCCCTCTCCAGACTCTGCTCCAGTCCTCGAGCCAGCTCCAGACTCTGCTCCAGCCTGTGAGCCCTCTCCAGACTCCGCTCCAGTCCCAGAGTCAGCTCCAGACTCTGCTCCAGTCCCAGAGTCAGCTCCAGACTCCGCTCCAGTCCCCGAGTCAGCTCCAGACTCTGCTCCAGTCCTCGAGCCAGCTCCAGACTCTGCTCCAGTCCTCGAGCCAGCTCCAGACTCTGCTCCAGCCTGTGAGCCCTCTCCAGACTCTGCTCCAGTCCTCGAGCCAGCTCCAGACTCTGCTCCAGCCTGTGAGCCCTCTCCAGACTCCGCTCCAGTCCCAGAGTCAGCTCCAGACTCTGCTCCAGTCCCAGAGTCAGCTCCAGACTCCGCTCCAGTCCCTGAGTCAGCTCCAGACTCTGCTCCAGTCCTCGAGCCAGCTCCAGACTCTGCTCCAGCCTGTGAGCCCTCTCTAGACTCCGCTCCAGTCCTCGAGCCAGCTCCAGACTCTGCTCCAGCCTGTGAGCCCTCTCCAGACTCCACTCCAGCCCAGAAACCCATAGCTCCTCCAAAGAAAATTTGGTGGGCATATACCCATGGCCATAGTGGCCGAGCCTGGGGTCCGGGCCAAGGCCACGGAGGGTGCACTGCCCTGAATTCTCCTCATGTCATGTATATGCCATATATTCTATTTTATATCTGTATTTTTATTGTTTTATTTACATTCAAGAAATATTATTTAGAATGTCTAATTCATAAATATGTTTATTTGAACTACCGTTCACTTGCACTAAGCACAAGTGCATACTGTCATGGAGTGATTTTGCACATTCACTGGCGCACCGCCAGTGAAAATTACTTGGGTATGAACACAGAGACAAAAAACATCTCGAAAAACGCTGGCGATAAGCGTGCGATAATCGTCCCGGTGTGCACGAGACTTAAGGCAGAAACAATAAGCTCATGGAAGTAATGAATACATGTTAACAATTATTAGGATATATAGCAAAATTTGAAATGGTGCATGTTGATCCAGAGTTGTGTCATCTGAAGTCCTCGCAGGGATTCGTGTATTCTCTTCACAGTTGTTTGGTCATCTGAAGTATTCATAAGAGGCTAGATCCAAACTGGAGCTGATTTACTCTCTCTAGTCACTTCGGGATGGGCATCCTGAGATAAAACAGTAAAGAAAATGGAGAATAATTAGTGTAGCTGCTGTTCTTAACATTAAGCAAAGATGGTCATGTGCATTTGATCTGATATAACTGGAGTACAAGGATATGAGATGCCTTATGTGAATGCTTGGCAAAAGATTAGTGTCTTTAATCTAGATTTAAACTGGGACAGTGAGTCTAAACCCCGAACATTATCAGGAAGGCTATTCCAGAGTTTAGGAGCCAAATGTGAAAACGTTCTCCCTCCTTTAGTGGACTACCAGAAGTTTTGTGATCTTAAAGAGCGTGATGGATTGTAGGGCGATAGAAGATTAGTTAAATACACAGGAGCTAAACCATTTAGAGCCTTATAGGTCAGTTGCAATACTTTATAATTGGTACAGAACTTAATAGGTAACCAGTGTAGAGATGATAAAATTGATGTTATATGATTATATTTTCTTGACCTAGTAAGAAGCAGCTGCATTTTGGACTAATTGTAGCTTGTTTATTGAGGATGCAGGACAACCAGCTAGTAATGCATTACAATAATCTAGTCTACCTGTCTTAAATTGAGTAAACAAAAAGCATATTTTACAGGAAATATATGTACTGAAAACTTAAAAAAGTTCACCTTATGTTCATAAAGTTAATCCAACTAAACTTTATAAGTTCAAATAACTGCATTTGTCAAGTTGAAAATACTTAAAATTCTAAGTAAATACAACTTAACTGTGTCAATGTAAAAATATAACTCAAAAAGTTAAGTTAAAGAAACTACTTTTTTTTTTACAGTGTGCGTACATAGTTTTTGGGATGTAGGATTTGTTTAGCCAGTAGAGATTTTTCACTTTAACTTGATAGATTAACTGAGCACGATTAAATATGTTTGGTGAATATACATTTTAACTAATGTTCTCTGAAAACACTATTGTAATTGCTTAGAGATAAATAAGTCAACAAAAGTCAAGGGTCAAGAGCCCAAAGCAAATGATGACCACCATAGTGGTGACTTCAAATGAAACATTTTTAATAAGTTATCAACATCTGAACCTGCTTGTGATTCTGCTTGTTCACAGCAGGTGTTCAAATGTTTGAAAGACAGTTTCAGAAACATCATACTAACCTTTAAACAAAGTTCTTTTAACATTAAGCAAACTAGACATTTTTATGTTCTTGGAATGTTACAAATTAATGTTCCTTGAATGTTGAGTTGTTAATAAATTTAAGTTGAAGTGTTTCAAGAACATCTTAAGAACCTTTTAAAAAAAAATGTTCCACTAACATCAAGAAAACTGGACAATTTAACATTTCCATAACCAAAACAGAATGTTTGGAAAATGTTCTTTAAACAAAATTTTGATAGCTGGAATTGTGTATGAGAGACTAATTGTGTGTTTATGTGTGTTTCAGGCAGTGAAATGGTGGAAGCTGAAAAGAGAGGCATTCAGATTGTGACATCACCGTACACCATCCACTTCCAAAAAACACCACAATTCTTCAAACCTGGAATGCCCTTCAGTGTCTCGGTATAAAACAGTAGCTGATGTTAGACATTAATCTCCATAAATTACTATAAAATTGTTATATTGGCTATTCTGGTAAAATAGAACATATCTGGTGTTCAAACCAGTAATTGCTTTCACACATTAACATTAACACATCAGCACTAAAATGATACCAATAATTGGAAATGACCATTAAATGCTGTACTGTTAAAGGGTTAGTTCACCCAGAAATGAAATTTCTGTCATTAATTTCTCACCCTCATGTAGTTCCAAACACGTAAGACTTTCTTTCATCTTCGGAACGCAAATGAAGATATTTTTGATGAAATCTGAGAGATTTCTGTAAGGACCACCCGTCAGCCCAATGAAAGGATTCCGACAGCCTGGGCGGAGATGTAATGCGTGTATGTCTTTTTAGCTCCCCTGTGAAGTTCACTTAATTTTTAGAATTTAGTTTCAATTTTACTTTAACTGCTCGCTTAATCTGACTCCAATTTCAAATTATTATTACTTTTAGATCGTGTTTCTAATTTCAGATTAATCATAACTATTGGTTATGTATCGATTTAGATATTTGATTATTCTGAGTATCCCATACTTTTAATTATTTCTTCATTAGGGACCCGATGCCGCACAGAGATACATGCATACACAGACACAAATTCACCAGCCTGATCTTCGTCAGAGGGTGTAGGGTTAGCCAATACCTTTTAGTGGGTTGCCTAATAATCACTCATACAAAAAGTGTAGTTTATTTAGCCACTTCCATACAACTTTCTAAATCAGCAATAGACAGAAATCAAAAGGTCTTCAGATGACGTGTCTACTGCTCCATTCATTCATGAGCCTTTTATATGACCTATCCTGAACACAGATTTGGAGTAGCTTTAGCCTCCTCATAATCTACTGGTCATAATGATTTCAGAAGAATCCAGAGTAAATCAAATTTAATTTGTCAGGTCTAAATGCATTATGCCAATTACTTAGTTAGACAATTAGAAGCCAATCCAGAGACAATCAATTGCTCAAAGATGAATCGAAGAGTAATAAATGCATTCACAGTGGTGGGTAAGTGTTTCTAATACATCATAACCCATTACTGCATGTAGGTTCTGGCTACAGAATGTCCCAAATGGCTGCTCTGCACTTTCCCTTAAATACCCAGACCAGAACAAAAGGAGGAGAGTTTGGGCAAGGCGGTGTCCTATTTCTTTGAGATCTTCTCTCTAGATGAGTTTTATTGCTTTATTGCAGAGTGCCTGATCTCAGCTTTTGTCTTAGCAGGAAAATCAAGTCTTACATTTCTGTCCCTCCATTGACAATCTATGCAAATTGAAACTTTGACACTTCAAAAAGTTCACAAAGAGATCGTAAAACTAATCCATATGAACTGAGTGGTTTAATCTGAATTTTGTGAAGAGACTCAATCGCTTTATATGATGAACAGATTTAATTTTTTTTTTTGGTCACATATAAACATTCATCAACTCACATATCTGTTGTGGTAAACGAAAGCTCAAGCATGTTTGCCTGACGTGCAAGAACCAGTGAGGTTCATTCTCATGTGTTATGCATCATGTTTGAACTTCCAGAAGAGGTTTGTTCTGGCGTGTCAAGGAGGTTCGGTTGAGCTTTTGTTTATGTTTGCTGATCAAAATTTATATATGAATAAAAGCCTAAATTAAATTTGTTCATCATAAAAAATGATTGTGTCTCTGCAGAAAGTTTGGACTGAACCACTCAATTCATATGGATTAGTTTTACAATCTCTTTATGAACTTTTTGAAGCGTCAAAGTGTCAGTTGTGTAGCTGTCAATGGAGGGACAGAATCTCTCAGATTTCATCAGAAAAGATCTTCATTTGTGTTCCGAAGATGAATGAAAGTCTGAAATGAAATGAGGGTGAGTAAATAATGACAGAATTTTCATTTTTGGGTGAACAAACCCTTTAAGCTTCATGACCTGTACAGTTTGTCAACAGAGCAGCAGCACTAATGAATAGAAAATAAAAGAAGGCAGGGTCTCGAGAGGCGTTTTCTAAGAAATGCAGCACTCATGCGCGAGGCGCTGATAAACCTGCGAGATACGGTGCAACAGTCATCTGTCTGGGGCATGTTTACATAGAAAAACAATTAAAGAGCAGCACAGTGGAATGCAAAAACGTGTTCTTTGTGAATTACCTTTATGGTTCGTGTCCACTGCAGTGAGAATGCAAGAGATTCTACGCTTTGGGGTGTGTCTGTAGCGAGTGTCAATATAAAAACAACCAATACAATACAATCAAAGCATTCAAACTGTGTTTAAAATCTTAATTAAATATCCCAGCTAACAGAAATTTGTTATAAGAACGTTCTCTAAATATTCAGTGTTGGTTCTGGGAACGTAAAAAACGTCCAGTTTTCTTGACGTTAGAGGAACGTTTTTATAAGGTATAATATTATTTCTGTTACACGTCTACAGAAGTTCTTATTGAGAATTAACAGAAGTTTAGATGTTTCGTTTGAGGTCACCATCATGGAGGTTGGTGGTTGCTTTAGCTGAGCTCTTGACCCTTGACTATTACAGAGGCGCTTCTTTATCAGTAATTGCAGATGTTTTCAGAAAACATTTTTGCATTGATAAAGACAGGCAAACAACTGTGTTAAAGTGGTTTAATCAACTACTTTTTATGTAAAAAAAATTGTATGTTTGTAATTGAAGTGTTATGTGAAAAGGAAGTAACAAACTCAAAAATGTGATAAAATTCATTTTTAACATTGAAGTTATTTGTGTAACTTTTCCAAAACTATTTAGAAGTTAAAAATGACACACTTAGACATCAGCACTCATCATACAAACCTCAACAATGGTGACAATCAAAAAAAAATTCAGCTGCATAATTTATTCATGTCGCAATGCATGCTGGGAACTATGAATGTGTTTTGTATGCTGGCATGAAGCATGTCACCATTGTTGTGTTTCATATGCTGAATGTTGATGTCTGTGAGTGTATAAACGACACAAAACAATGTTTTTAAAAAAAAGTTAACAATGACTGTTACAAATTAGATTTTTCACATTTGTTGGGTTTGATACAGTTGGGTTTGATTTTTGCAAAGCAAAAATGTTTTCTGAAAACATGCAATTGCTGATAAAGAAGCAACTCAGTAATAGTCAAGGGTCAAGAGCTCAACTAAAGCAACCACCAACCTCCATGATGGTGACCTCAAACGAAACATCTAAACTTCTGTAGACGTGTGACAGAAATAAAGTCAGTCTGGTTAGTAATAAGTGAAGCTGGTAATGTTGTTTAATCAGATCTTCAGAGATTTAATGTCTTTTATCTTAAGTTCATCTAAGACTGTGGCTGAAGAAAGTTGTAGTTTGTGTTCTTATTTCTCTTTCTTTCAGTGCTTGTTCACAGCAGGTGTTTGAATGATTGAAAGAATGTTTCAGGAACATCATACTAACCTTCAAATAACATTCTACTAACATTAAGGAAACATTTTCATTTTCATGTTCTTGGAATGTTACAAATCAACGTTCCTAGAATGTTGAATTTTAGATCAAAATTAAGTTGAAAGAACGTTTGAGGAACATTATACCTTATAAAAACGTTCCTCTAACGTCAAGAAAACTGGACGTTTTTTACGTTCCCAGAACCAACACTGAATATTTAGAGAACATTCTTATAACAAAATGCTGTTAGCTGGGATAGTAATATGTAAGCATGCATGATTTATGCACTGAATCCAGCAGAAACTTTGAGCAGATTTTGAAACACTCATGACAGACCTTACTACCTGAAGCAATTGGCTGCTGCAGCATTTCTCACCTGTCATTTGCATAAAGTTAAGCATTTCTCAAATTTATGACTCAACGTCAAGGCTTGTAAAACGAATGTACCTGTAATTTTACATCTCATCCTGGAAATCTGCCACTGATTTATAGTCAAAAGCCTTTGTTAACTAGAAAGGAACCTGAAAGGTTGTAGAAACTATGGAACAATTTAATTAATTTTTCTATAACAGGTCTATGTAACAAATCCTGACAACACACCTGCTGAAAATGTGGAAGTGGAGGTCAATCCTGGAGAGGTCAGAGGACAAACAAGAGCCAATGGCATTGCGAAGGCTACCGTCAACACTCCAGGAGGATCTTCCACATTGGAGATCACTGTAAGACCTGCCATCACAACTAATGTTCCGTTAGTTTCTCTGGTGAACTAGTAGAAAATAGATCAGTTCACAGAAGTTAAACAAAAAAAACAAAACAAAAAACGGAGCATATTGTACACAGCACATCAGAAAACAATATATTTATTCTTGGCAGGCAAAAACCAAAGATCCAAATTTAAGAGATGAACAGCAGGCAGTGAAGAAGATGACGGCTCAGGCTTATGTTCCCAAAGGCAACTCCAAGAATTACATGCACGTCGGCATTGATACTGCAGAGCTTCAGATTGCTGATACAATGACAGTCTATCTGAATGTGGGACAAAGCCCAGGATTCAAAGATCAAGATTTTACCTACATGGTAGAGATTATGGTTATTTCTTATTCAGCTGCACCACAAATATATTAATTTATTTTGTCAATATTTGATTACTACCACAGCTTGTGTTTGAACCCATATGACTGTCATCAATAATATTAACTCGTCTGCCTCATTTTCAGATCTTGAGTAAAGGTCAGATCATTCAAGCAGACAGGTTTAAGAGGAAAGGACAAGCTCTAGTGGCTCTGTCTCTACCTGTAACCAAAGACATGGTGCCGTCCTTCCGCTTTGTGGCTTATTACCATGTGGGCTTGTCTGAGGTGGTGTCTGATTCAGTCTGGGTCGACGTGAAGGACACGTGCATGGGAACGGTGGGTCGACCATTACAAGAAATGGCTTGGTGTGCCAGGCAACTGTCTGTTTTACTGACACATCATCTCGTTTTAATGACAGCTCAAGCTTCAGGTCGAGAGCAATGACAATACCTATGGCCCGGGAGATGAGGTTGAACTGCAGATAACTGGAGATCCTGGAGCTAGAGTTGGGCTGGTGGCGGTTGACAAGGCTGTGCATGTCCTTAACAAGAACAGACTCACTCAGACTCAGGTGAAGTATGTTCCTCAGACTTCATGGCACAATCAGTGATTTAAAACATATGTAACTGGCGTCTTCTTGTGCCTCTAGATTTGGAACACCGTAGAGAAACATGACACCGGCTGTACGGCAGGAGGTGGAAGGGACAGTATGGGGGTTTTCAGTGATGCAGGTCTGATGTTTGAGTCACACACTGCAGGAGGAACAAACACCAGAACAGGTTTATTATTATTATTATTTCTTTCAGATAATGAAAATATTATTGTATTAGCTTTATTTCCCTGAGCAAAAAAATCTTGAGGGTTATTGTCAGGGGTGCAAGTGTGACGGACATAGGGCAGTAAGAGCTGTGCGTGAAAACCTTACTCCCCTGGCCTCAAGAGGCACACTAGTGACTGACACTAGAGGCTGTGGTCTTTATCCTCCTTGTTAGCGTGCCCGGCTCAAACACTGGAGACCACAGTGTTCGAAATCCGCTCGGAGCGGGTCGAGTAAGGCCAGATACACAACTCTGTCAATCTGACAAGTTGGAGAGACCAAAACTGAGTGTTGGGCGATGATTGGTGATATATAAAAAAACGCATGCTGCTCTAGCGTTTTAACTGTTTCTATATTTTTGCGTTCTTTACTCCACATTGTCATAATTTTTTAGGGATTTTGTAAATAGGTAAGTCTTCCACACTCTTTCACTTCAAAGTCAGTCTGGTTAGTAATAAGTGAAGCTGGCAATGCTGTTTGTGGAGTTGTTTAAACATCCTCTGCTGAGATTTGAGATCTTCAGTTGATTTCATCTTAAGGCCAGGACACACCAAGTCGATGGTCAGCCGTCAGGCAATGTTGGGCCATTTTTAAACGTTGGTCGGCATAGTTTTTTTTTTTTTTTTTGTGTTTTTCACACGGTTGGCACTAGCTGGACACCATTTGGGTTTTTTCGGCTGATTCAGTTTCTTGAATCGGCATCAGGCTGTCGTTGAGAGAACTCTGATTGGTTTTTAGTGAATTAGTGCACAAGAAAGGGAAAAGTGATGAAAGCTAGCTAAAAAGTCAAGATGGTACAGACAGAAGTGGCTGTTATAATTTTGTCACATACAGAATAATTTTGTTACCTGAGCATCCGAATGCACAAATATTTTAATAACAACATGAGCTGTGAAGTGCCCACCACTGGTTTATACTTTTTTACTTTATATTCATCAAAGAATTCTGAAAAAAAAGTATCACAGGTTATAAAATAATATTAAGCAACACAACTGTTTCCAACACTGATAATAAATCAGCATATTAGAATGATTTCTGAAGGATCATGTGACACTGAAGACTGGAGTAATGATGCTGACAATTCAGCTTTGCATCACAGAAATAAATTATATTTTAAAGTAAATTAAAATAGAAAACCATAATTTTTAAATTGTAATAATATTTCACAATATTATTGTTTTTTTTTTTTTTTTTTTTCCTGTATTTATTATGAAATAAATGCAGCCTTAATGTTCAAAAACATTATAAATACTAATGTTTCCAAACTTTTGACTGGTAGTGTACATGAAACTGACTAAGCTTGATGTGTTTTTCCGAGCTGATTCGCAGCGGGTGTTCACTCTGTTGCATGTATCGCCTCAGAATTTGCGTTTGAAAGCTCCGTGCTCTCCATGGGCGTGGCAGAATTAGTGGATAATGAGCTGACTCGTCAACATCTGACATGTCTCTATTTTCATACAGATTACATATACACATCATGTTTTTCTTTATTTTTCAAAAAGCACAACATATTGTTTTTGAGTGTACACAAATAAAAGAAGTCATTTCACAGATTAGAATGGTGTATAATTCTTAAATATGTCCAAAATTGACGGATTATTGTGAGCCTCTTTCACACCGATAAGAAAAAAGCAAGGTGGTATCGCTGGCGCAACCACTGACTCAAGGGGGTTAAAAACAGTTGTTTGAAAAAAAAAAGTGAATGTCATTTAATTTCAATAAAAGGTGCAATACTTGATTTGGTGTATATATTTGCTTATTGTGCTCACTTGTGCCCTCTTTTGGGCATAGCAGACAATGAAGTACTTTTTTCCTCTAACATTAAGTATTGCCTTTAGAATTTGAATATAATTCGAATTTAAATTATAATTCGAAATATTTCAGAAAGAATTTTGAATTTAGCATTTCAGCCATTTTGACAGCCCTAACGAGATCTCCAGATCCTGGAAGCAGCCTTTTTCCGCCCGCTTGACTAATGCGACAGCCGCTGACTTCACCAACCTTGTTGGTTCTGTGGAGCAGGGCTATACCGCCATTCCACTGATCAAAGACATGCTGGCTACACACCTCTCTCCATCTTCAGCCCCTTCTTGGAAGTCCCCTCCTTCCAACTAAACCATGCAGGACTATTTCCGCCCTTGTCGGAAAGTCATGGCAGCTGGTCAGGCAGTCATGGCCTTTAATACTATGGCCATTCTCCAAGCCTACCAAGTGGACGTTTTGAAAGAGATGGACGAGGGTGGTGGCCTGACGCCAGAAGCGGTCAAGGAGCTCCGCAGAGCCACAGATTTGGCCTTAAGAGCCACCAAGCATCAGAGTGTGCAAGCGTTTCTGCCCACCTCTCACTCGCTCACTCATCTCTGTCATCGTTGGATCAGCTTTTCGGCATGGGAGATAGGAGACGCACTAAGCTTTCTCCCCTCACCTCTGATTTGTTCGTTGCCTGCTGTTTGCGTAATCGGAGACACGTGCGGTTTTCGCCAGGAGCTGGCAGACCCCGTATCAGTCACACAGGCTGCAGGCCCTCTCGTTCCACATCAGGACGCCATACGCTCTCCTTCACGGTTGACCATGCTACCCTGCAAGGACCAGTTCGACACTCTAATACAGGTATGTCGTCTACATTGCAACAATCCTTTTCCTTCATCATATTTCTTTCACAAATGGAGGCGTCTGCCAGGGGTATCGCCTTGGATTCTCCACACAGTTCAGTTTGGTTACATACTCCAGTTCTGTTGCCAAGGGGTCTCATGCACCCTAGACAGGCATGTGTGTCGTCTCCTCCTTTGGGCTCAGGACAGACTCTTTTCCCTGAGAGCAGTTCACATACCCGGGTCCTTGAACCTTGCAGCAGATTTTCTGTCGAGGCAGAAGCTCAGATCGGGGGAAGGGATGCTAAACCCTCAAACAGTAGCCTGGATTTGGGAAGTGTTTGGAAGAGCGGAGTTGTCTAAATGCCCGCTTTGGTTTTCTCTGCGCTCCCCAGCACCTCTGGGCATAGATGCGTTTGCTAAATAGATGCATGGCCAAATGTGTTTAACAAACACACTGTCACAACAACCAGAAAAGACAAATGTATAATAAGAGTTAAGAGCCAAACTAATGGAACCACTATTCACCATTATGGTGACTTAAAATGAAACACATTAGAGTTAAACCCCTGTTAATTCTTAATAACAACTTTTGTAGATGTCTAACATAAAGTCAATCTGGTTAGTAATAAGTGAAGCTGGTAATGCTGTTTGTGGAGTTGTTTAATCCTCCTCTGTTGAGATCTTGAGAGATTTAATGTCTTTCATCTTCAGTTGATTTCATCTAAGGCTGTGGCTGAAGGTAGTTGTGTTTCTGCTCGTCTCTTTTTCTGTTCTCTTCTTTCCTTCAGTGATTCTGCTTCTTAACAGGCTTATTAAGGCTGAGATGACTCTATACTTAATATACACAGATTTTGTGGCTCAGATAAGGTCCAGTTTAGGTTTATTTCTTTGCTCTTGGCTGACATGTGGCATTGCTGTGGCCTGCTTGTGGTCCAGATCTGGCAAACAGAAGTGGCCCACACAAGGGCTGTAATTCACTGCAGCATGTGGGCCAGATCATCATGCCACATGTGCCAGATGTGGGCAGAATCTGGGCCGACACAATGTTGCTATCTGGGTTATTTTTGTAATTTTACATACATTTGTTTGTAATTTAAGAAAGAAAAAATACTGTATAAAAATACAGTAATTTAAATAAAAATGTGAATTACTGTAATTTTTCATTAATGTCATAATACTTAAAATAACAGGCGAGTTGTTAATTTATATATATTGTTTGTAATTTTACAGAATTTTGAGTATAATTTAAAAGAAAAGAAAATGACCATAAAAAAAATCAGTTATTTTCTGTAAAAAATTTTACAGTGTAGTTTTCTAACATGTAGATTTAGTTACTGTGTCAATATTATGTCCAAATTAGTGTGACAATTAGTTAAAAATAAAACGTTTGAAACTGCATATAATAATTCTCTAATGTATTTCAACAGGTCACGCATGCACATTGAAACATTTATTCCTGTACAACACAGAGCCCTGTGCATAACATGCAGAAAAATATAGTGTCCATGAATTAAGTAATTGTTGATCACTTTTTATTAAATCTTAGGAACAGTTGTGGCCTAATGTTTAGAGAGTCAGACTTGTGACCCGAAGTTTGCGGGTTCGAGTCTCGGTACTGGCAGGAAATTTAGGTGGGGGGAGTGAATGAGCAGTGCTCTCTTCCACTCTCTTTATCCACAACTGAAGTGCGCTTGAGCAAGGCACCTAATCCCCAATCACTCCCCGGGCGCCACAGCAAAAATGGATGCCCACTGCTCCGGGTGTGTGTTCACAGTGTGTGTGTGTGCATTTGGATGGGTGAAATGCAGAGCACAAATTTTTGTATTCCCTGTGTGATGGGATGGAAAATAAGGCGATGCAGCTTCAGTAAAAATGTTAATGATATGAACGTGCTTAGTCCATAACGAATTCAAAAAGACATAGGTCTAGTTATTACAGCAAAAATTTAAGTTAAGCTTTATTATAAATAAATCATTATTTTATGTTGTGTTATTTTTTCCCCATAAAACATAAACTGTGTTATTAGCATAGAACTGCTGTTTCCCACAAAATGCAATGCTATCACTTCCGCTTCTTCTGGCCAAGCATGTGTGGGGTAACGCAGCGCTGTTTATCATATTAGATACATTTGAGTGTGTTGAAAATATTATAACATTATTCTGTGCGTTTGCTCGGCAGCTGCTATGAGACATTTGTTGCACAGTGCAGTAAGCTATAGCTAATCTCAACAACTGTGAGAAACAGCATGTTCTGATAAATAGATCAACTCATTAGAAACATTAGAACATTGGAAAACAAGCTACTAAAAAGTCACACAAAAACAGCAAAAAAAAAATAAAATAGTAAGAATAAAGGAAATTACTAGAGACAATTAAGCTCATAATTTATTCATGCAGCAATGCATGATGGGAGCCATGAATGAGCTTTGATTGGTGGCACCCAGAATTCACTGCAACATGCTTTTTGATAGTCACCACTGTTGAGATTCACAGGCTGATTCTTGATGTCTGAGTGTCTGAATGAAGGTTTTTTTTTTTTTTTTTTGATCAGAACAACTTTTAAGGAATCATTTAGATTATATTGGAAATGCTGGATCTTATGCTGTAGGATCATAGTGCTGTTGTAATAAATAATGTAAATCTAATGTGGAGACTGGGCTCTAAATTAATTCAGTGATTAGGTCAAAGTATGATTATGTGAAAACATAACCAACACCACCTGATCATCTTTTCTCTTCGCTTGTCTGGCTGTTATAACTCAGTTACAGCAGCCAAACAAAATCTAATATTTAAAAAAGTCAAGGGTCAAGAGCCCAACTAAAGCAAACACTAACTACCATAATGATGACTTAAAATTATGATTTTCACCTTTGTGTCACGTTTAGTTCAGTTCACTGTGGACACTAATTATCATCATCAGCTGTTCATCATTTGAGTCAATCTTGTGTATCACTATTTAAGTTGTTTTTCTGTCATGCACTCCTTGTCCAGTCACAGTAATACTTATGTGTTTGTACAACCTGCCTGCCTGTCTGTCGTTGTTGGAGTTTGATATTAAACATTTGGAACTTATCTTCTACTTTCATCAAAATGGATTACACAAACGTAATCCATTTTGGTCCGGTCATCTGTATTTTTTGTCTTTTGCCCGTAGTTTTTTTCACCTTGCCGTCACCTTCCCTTTTGACGATGAGACCCTGAAATCTATGTTCTGGATCGGGGCGAACTTTCACAAACCCTGTGGACCTTCCAGACACCACTGATCTCAACTGGAATGAAGCCATCATCAGGTGTCCGGAGAGCGTCCGTCCCCGATCCAGGACCCCATTAGACCCAGAGCCTGAATCACCACCTTTGACCACAGAGCACTTGTGCGTGCCCCCTGCAGACGGAGAGCTACCACCCGCCATGACGTGTCAGCCAGAACCTCAGGAGAAGAGGCCAGAGCTGACCCTCACCCCGGAAGTGGAGCTCCATCATGAGTCCGACCAGGGAAGTGAGCCCACGTCATCTGCGGACAAGGGATTCGTGACAATGGAAGAGGAGGACTAGCTGATCGACTTCAACCTCACTTCCCACCCTACCCCATCTAGTACCGTCATCGCATGTTTAAACAGCACCATTGACTATTTGGACATTGAACTATCTCCTTCATTTAATTACATGGACTGTGATTTAACTATTTCTCTGATGTGTGTGGAAATCACCCTACTCACCATTGTCATGTCCAGTCTCCTCTCACCACCTTCATCCCAGAGCTCAGCCAGTCCTCCAGCCCAGCCCCTGCCGGAGGTTCACAGCCCTGCATAGATTTCAGCCCTCCCCCTTGGTCAGTCGTCACACCGCTTCCACCATGGACTTGCGAGCTGTCTGCTGCACACCAGCCCTCCACCCCTACGGCTGCAGCAGGTTCCTCCTTCCCCTCGGCGTCACCTCTGTCTTTGAGCACAACAGCTCCACCTCAGCCCTCAGGTACTCTGGCTCCGCCTTCGTTGGTCGTCGCCACAGCATCGCCTGGGTCTCCAGTACCATTGATGTGGCTCGTTCCCATCGGCTCTCCGTCTGTGCCTGTGGATCCATCGGCCATGCCTCCGTTGTTCGTCCCCCAGCTGTCGTCAGCCACATCAACACCTGGACTCCTCCCTCCCTCATCTCCACTGCGGGCTGTCGCCATTGGCGAGCTCTGGGTCTGTGCCATCGACTACCTTCCATCAGTGTTGCCAGTGTCTCGTCGTCCCACCTTCACCATCTACACGTCACATCCTGCCATCATCCCTCCATGACTGCCTCTCACCAACACTTCTCCTTCACCTCGTCCTCCTCCAAAGGCTCCTTCAGTTCTGCCACAGCACGAGGTCGCTCCTTGCCGGAGGGGGGTGATATGTACGTTCAGTTCTGTTTAGTTTCAGTTTGCATGGATTTGTATTGTTTGTTGTCATTGATCACATGTGTTCCTTTGTTCTATGTTCTGTCACAATGGACACTAATCATCATCATCATCAACTGTTAATCATTTGAGTTAATCTTCTTTGTCACTATTTAAGTTGTTTCCTGTCATGCACTCCTTGTCTGCTCACAGTAATACTTATGTGTTTGTACAACCTGCCTGCCTGTCTGTCGTTGTTGGAGTTTGATATTAAATGTTTGGATCTTCTACTTTCATCTGCCTTCCTGCAAGCACGTTACACTTGAGCATAAAGTCTAAGACAACAGCTTAAAATAGCATGTACCTGAATAAACTTACCACAGTATGTGCTTATAGTATGCAGCAATGACACTAGAAGCTTAGGTAACAAGCTTTTTTTTTTTATACATTTGCCTTTCATAGCAACTAGATAGCCTTAAGAACAGCCCGTTCCCAGTAGCAATAGCTTTAGAAACAATAACTATAGCTTTAAGAACAGCTTGTTCCCAATAGCAACTATAGCTTTAAGAACGAGCGTTTTTCCAATAGCAACTATAGTTTTAAGGACAGTGTGTTTCCAATACCACATATAGTTTTAAGAATGAGCGTTTTTTTCCAATAGCAACTATAGCTTTAAGAACAGCGTGTTTCCAATAGCAACTATAGTTTTAAGAACAGCGTGTTTCCAATAGCAACTATAGCTTTAAGAACGAGCGTTTTTTCCAATAGCAACTATAGTTTTAAGGACAGTGTGTTTCCAATACCACATATAGTTTTAAGAATGAGCGTTTTTTTCCAATAGCAACTATAGCTTTAAGAACAAGCGTTTTTCCAATAGCAACTATAGCTTTAAGAACAGCGTGTTTCCAATAGCAACTATAGCTTTAAGAACAGCGTGTTTCCAATAGCAACTATAGCTTTAAGAACAAGTGTTTTTCTAATAGCAAATATCCACCAGTGGAGTTAATTTAACACCTGAGTTTTTGCTGTGTACTACAGTAGGTGCCCCCTAAAAAGGGCTGGGACTTGAATATTTCACATTGTAAACTGACCTAAAATGTTGAACCCATGAGAAATCTTGATCATTACATTTGGCCTAAAATTTGGCCTAAGTCTCAGGAACAAGAGTGTGCAAATTTTTTTTATATATATGTACATGTTCTTTGATATTTGCTCTAGAGGTCAGTTTTTGTTTCAAGGAACCCAGGCCATCTTGAGTTGAAATGTCTGTATAAATAAAATTGTTGTGTAATATGCTAATTTATTCAAATGAATTGTCCTCTAGATCCTGAGTGTCGCGTCCCTGCAAAGAGAAAACGAAGGGCTGAGAGTCTCCTGCAGATCACTGGTACACTGGGTGAGGAGCTGGATTTTACTCAGATTTTACTCTAGCCATTCAAAGCAGAAAGTATCTTCTGGGCTTTTTTTTACTGTGTTAAAGATTCAGAGCCCTTCTCATTAAGTTCACGGTTTATATTTTAGGGAACTTCATTTTTCCCCTCATTGTTCTACACTAACATTGTCTTTTCAGCTGGTAAATACTCTGATGAACTGAAGCAGTGCTGCATTGATGGGATGAAAGAGAATAAACTCGGCTACGACTGTGAACGAAGAGCCACATACATTGTAGATGGGCCAGAGTGTGCCAATGTTTTCCTTCACTGCTGCAATGAGATGAAAACCCGCAAAAACACGAAGACCGAAGAGGAGGAGCTGATTCTGGCTCGTAGTAAGTATCTTAATGGATTAAGATGGTTACAATATCTTAATTATGACACACGGTAAAATGCCTGTATCATGATACCATTAGGGGAGCTGCTTCTGCAATTATTTATTATGTGCATTAAGGGCCAGGAGCTGCTTTTTATATTCTGTAGGTGGCATACACTACCAGTCAAAGTAATTTATTTCTGTGATCAAAGCTGAATTTTCAGCATCATTACTCTGGAAATCATTCTAATATGCTGCTCAAGAAACATTTATTGTGTACAATTGTACAAAATATTTGTGTACAATATTTTTTTTCTTCAGGATTCTTTGATGAATAGAAAGTTCAAAAGAACAGCATTTATTTGAAATATAATCTTTTGTAACATTATAAATGTCTTTACTCTCACTTTTGATCGATTTAATGCATCCTTGCTGAATAAAAGTATTCATTTCTTTAATATTCTTTTCAAAAAAATAAAAATAAAAATTCTTACTGACCCCAATAAATGCTGTTCTTTTGAACTTTCTATTCATCAAGAAACCCTGAAAAAAAAGTACACAACTGTTTTCAACATTGATAATAATCATAAATGTTTCTTGAGCAGCAGATCATCATATTAGAATGATTTCTGAAGGATCATGTGACACTGAAGACTGGAGTAATGATGCTGAAAATTCAGCTTTGCCATCACAGGAATAAATTACTTTATAAAATATATTCAAACAGACAACAGTTATTTTAAATTGTAATAATATTTCACAATATTACTGTTTTTACTGTATTTTTAATTAAATAAATGCAGCCTTGGTGAGCAGACGAAACTCCTTTTAAAAACATTAAAAATCTTACCGTGTCCAAACTTTTGACTGGTAGTGTATGTGCTTTTTCAACATTTTTCACAATGTGCTTTATATTTTAAAACATTTTACATTTTAAGACATGTTGAGATTTCAGAGGTTCTATTTCGCTCTTGAGGCCCTATTGAACTATGAAAATATTTTCTTTTAACTAAACAGATTTAGCTGTGAGAAATGGGCCTGGTTTCACAGACAGGTCACAGATTAGGCCTTAGTTCAATTAGGATATTTAAGTAGCTTTTATAAACATACACTAGAAAAAAAACATTACTGGTGTACATCTTGAGACAAAACATATTAAGTTGTTGAACAATATCAGTTTTGATTGGTGCACCCAGAATGCACTGCAGCATTAAGCTTTTTGTTGATTGTCACCATTGCTGAGATTCATACACTGATTCTTGATTGAGTGTGTGTCTGAATGATGCTGTAGTTCAAAACTTATTGTTTTTTTTAAAGTTTTTCAAATGATCAGATTGTCATGACACTGCTGGAGCAAGTGCTGCAGTATCACAAGATCAATAGAAAGTTTAGAGACACTAATAACATTAACAATCAGTGAAGAAACCCACTTTATGATGCTTACATCATTAATGAGTAGCAAGCACCACCTTATTTAATTTCTGTATTTTGTTACCAAAACAAATGTGTTTTCAAAGCAAAAAAAAAAAGTTAAATGAAAAATTCAAGGATCAAGAGCACAACTAAAGGAAATGTTATTCACCAAAATGGTGACTTAAAAAATGATTTTCAATTGTAAGTAAGTAAATAAATAAATAAGTGAAGTTGGTAAAGCTGTTTTTTTCCTCTGCTCAGAAAAGTGTAATTGATTTGATTTGCAGTTGATGTTTCAGTGGCTGAAATCAGATCATTATTTGCTATAGAAATTAATTTAAATGAAAAAGTTCTCAACATTTTAAATAAAATAATTATTTTTAATTGACATAAGAATTATTTAAATAAAATAATTATTTATTAAGTAAATAAATCAAATTGTGTGAAATAAACAAGCAGTGGTATTGAAAACTTAAAAAAGGAAGTTCACTTTACTTTCATAAAGTTATTCTAACTAAACTTTATAAGTTCAAATATTGTCAAGTTGAAACACTTAAAATTCTAAGTAAATGTCAATGTAAAATGATAACTCAAAAGTTAAGTTAAAGAAATTACCTTTGTTTTACAGTGTGCTCTAACTGGTCTGTTCTCACAATTTTTTGTTGTTGTTACAACAGATGAAGACGAACATTATACACTGTCTGATGATATCGTGTCACGTACTCAGTTCCCTGAGAGTTGGCTTTGGGAGGAGATTGATCTATGCGAGAATTGGTGAGTAGGAGACTTTTAGACAAATGCTGTAAGTTGAGCCCCGTTCACACCCCTAGTGACTCTTAGCAAATAACTGACATGATCTTATTCATCGTGAGCTGTTGGTGACACAATGTGTGTGTGTGTGAGTCTGATGGTAAACAACCATTAGAAGAGTACTGCAACAGTTTTTCTTGTATTTTCCTCATATCCCAGTTCAGCACCAGTCACAGATAAAGTGCTCTACCTGAAAGACTCTATTACTACATGGCAGATCTTGGCTGTCAGTCTGTCACCAACACTTGGTAAGATGAAGCTGTAAACGCAGGATACATGGTCTGAAAAACATCATCATCATCCTGGAGTTGCTGCTTTAAATCCTTCTGTGTGTCTATGTTCCTCCTCAAAGGCATCTGTGTGGCAGAACCTGAGGAGATTGTCGTTTTTAAGAGCCTTTTCATTGACCTCAAGATGCCTTATTCAGCTGTGCGTGGAGAACAACTGGAAATCAAGGCCATTATTCACAACTATACACCAAAGAAGCAGCAGGTAGATCTGATTTGATATTAAAAATACAGTCAGATTTATGGTATATATTAAAACCATTTGCATTATAGTAATGTTTTCTGCTTAAGTCAAATAATTTGACAGCATACATAGATCCTGAGAGTCATTTCGGTTTTTAAGCTGCTTGTGACTCAAACTGAAAAAAGTGTAGGATACTGCCCTGTGCTAAAACAGAAATGTCCATCATCGCACTTTTAATATTTGATATACTCTAGATATTGAAGCGATTTGTGTCTCGGTCTCCTGTTTTCTCCAGGTGCGAGTGGAGTTTTTGGAGACAGAAAATGTTTGCAGCTCTGCCAGTAAGAAAGGCAAACACAGAAAAACAGTAAACGTTGACAAAAGCTCCAGCATAGCGGTTTCATATGTGATTATTCCCATGACACTGGGGGATCATCATATTGAGGTGAAAGCTGCAGCATATGATTCTGTCCACAGTGATGGAGTGAGAAAGACCCTGAAGGTGGTGGTACGTCTGATGTGAAATCTGTCTCTTTTTCTTGTCATTCGTTAATATAATACTCAATAGATGTTTGTCATATTTTGAATAGATAAACTAGAGCACCACATATAGTTAAAGGTGCAATAGGAAATTCTCTACAGAAACATTTTTGAAAGTCTCCTCATATCCTGATAGCAATCACTATGTTAAACGGTCTAAATGTATTTTTATAAATATACAGTATATCGTCTGTGGAAGGTGTAGGACCATAAAATGTAAATCCAACCATTATATTCCATCCGAATGAAATAATACAATGTCCTACCTGCCTGTCAGCGTATGTTTTTACATTCCCTCGTGCTCCCTGTTCGTGCCGACATCACACGTCATCAGTGCATATCATGCTATGGTGAGTTCATGTACACAGAAGTCAGTCACTGACCACCGTAAACAGTTTATATTCATTATTATTGTAATGATGTGCTTTGAGACATGAGGTAGTTTAACTCCATATCTTGTGACACTTTGCCGAGAAAAGCCGTGTGTGCATTCCTGTGTTTTAAAGGAGGTGTGGCTTTGGACTGCGATTTGCAGGGAGGGTGGGATCACTTTCAGTGCTAACGTTAGCATTTCCCAGATCACCTACTGCACCTTTAACTCTCTCTCTCTCTTTCTAACTCTCTCTCTCAGTCGGAGGGTGTACTGAAGCGATTACTTACAAAAAACGAGCTCAATCCTGTTAAGAATGGTGAGATTTACTGTTAACCACACAATAATATTTACTGTGTTTTACTTCAGTTCTACAACATTACACACATTATACTTAAAACCATTTATGAAAAAAAAAAATAATAATAATATGAATATAATTATAGTTTCAGTTAATCAAGAGATCAGAATGAACTCCTATACTTTATTTGCTACTCCTACTCTTACTCACTAAAAAAAGTACAAAATCTACGGAGCCCCTAAAAGGACATGGTGGTGGAAAAAAATTGGGATGGAAGGAAATTTTTTACTTTTTTTTACTTTTTACACTTTTTAAACAGTTCGGAAAACACTTCCTGTTTAATATCCCTCTGGCAGAGGTTCAGACAGCTCTGTATGTTAACAATGGAACGGTTAATAGAGTTTTATTTTTAACTTAGACTTAAGTATAAAGAAATATGTCCAGTGCTTAGTACAAGGCACGGTTTTGATGTAAGTGAAAGACACCTGAACTAAATAAGTTTGGTAACAATATATCTTTGTGAGAGAACGTAAATATCTTTGCGAGAGAATGCAAAAGCTTTGAAAAATATTTTTTCCTCCCATCCCAAACTTTTTCCACCGCCATGTCCCTTTAAGGGCTCTGTAAAAATCTGATCAGCACATGACTTATGACTCTTCTCCATCATCCTGTTCTCTGTTTCTCATCCCAAATTTAAACAGGGGAAAAACCTATATTTGTTAGATCTGAAATTCCACATGATCAGCTTCCAGGCACAGCTGTTAACAACTACATCGCAATTACTGGTAAGGAAAATGATGTTTTCATGAATGTGTAGTGATTATTTCTTAAAGGTTGTCTGTATGTTTTGATTGAGAAGAGAGCTCAAGCCTTGATCTACAATTATCTGATGACATCTGTCTATTCCTTCATGTCCACAACAAATTCTGTAGTTCTTGAACAAAGATTGTACAACAATACTTATTGTTGGGGCTAGTTTGTAATAATTGCAGTCACTTTTATTTACCACTTTTTTTTTTTTTTTTTTTTTTTACGTAAACATTTTTTTTTTTTAAACACAAAAATGTGTTATTTTAAATCTGTCCATAAAGTGTGGTCACAATCAGACAAGCACTTGAACAGATATAAAATAACACAGGAAACATTGTGATCACCAAAACCATATTCAAAGGTGGTCAGGGACGAATTCAGACATTCATCAGAGGAGTAAATGTGGTCCCACTTTATATTAGGTGGTCTTAACTACTATGTACTTACATTTAAATTAAACATGTGATACAATGCAATTATTGTGTACATACATGTTTTACATTGTACTTATATTTTAAAAAAATACCTGCATGTAATTACATCTGTAATTGATTTCTGTAATTACATTTATAATTACACTGTTGACCTTCCCTTACACCTTAACCCACCCTTAAACCTACCCATACCACCACACCTGTCCCTAACCTTACCTGTATCCCACCTCAATAGCAGCAAAAGTGTTTTGCAGAGGTGTAAAGTCCAGGTTCAGAAAGTAAAAGTTCTCAGTATTTTGTTCCAGTCACCTGGATTTGGTAATTAGCACAGTTTTTCAACCAGGAGGTAAAATTACTGTGATTTTTTATGGTAATTTTCTTTTATTTTAAATTACACTCAAAACTCTGTAAAATTACAAACAATATATGTAAATTAACAACTCGGCTGTTATTATAAGTATTATGACATTAATGAAAAATTAAACAGTAACAAAACAGTTAAATGATGAAACGGTCAAATGAATGGCTGCCAAAAAACCTGTAGAATTAAAGTAAAATATCCTAATTTAAATAAACAAAAAAACATTATTATTTTACAGGTATTTCCTAAATTATATCGATCAAATACCTTCACTTAAAAAAAATCGTAAAAAAAAAAAAAAAAAAAAAGGTCAATGACTGGCAGCAGCGGCTGCCAAACAAAGACCATTAAAGACCAGTGTTGCCAGTATTTTTACAGTAAAATACTGGCAACACTGTTGCCAGTTATTTACTGTAATCTATAGTGTTACTGTAGATACCACGCACTAAATTAAAACTTGTGTTACCTCAATTCATTTGCAGAAACCAACTTCCTCAAATTGTTTGACTGCCATTTAAATTTACAAACTAATATTTATTATATTCTAATAATGTGAGCATATTATTACTGTGAACTTATTGTATTAGAATTCACATAAAACAACGTGCAACATATCACCAATGTCTCTTGATCTTCTCTGAACCTAGGCAGGCTCTACTTTTCAGCACAATGGTGACCCACAAAACTCAATTTTACAGTAAACTACTGGCAACAGTGTTGCCAGTATATGACTGTTTTTTTTTAACTTACAGTTTGTTAATGTTAAAATACATTTTGTGGGTGTGTCTTTTTATATTACACCTTTAACCCTTTCAACTCCTCAGGAACATCATCTAGTGTCCACACTACAGAGTAAAAGTAATATTGACTCTGTGTTGCAGTGAGATAATTAAGTTAATATTTAAGTGATGATTGAACATTAATGATGAACACCTGCTGTTAACCAGCAGAACCACTGAAAAGAGGAACAATAATGGAAAAAATACGAGCAGAACTACAACTGTCTTCCAGCCATTACACATTGTTACACTTATTACTGGCCAGTTTCACTTTATTTCTACAGAAGATCTTATTGAGAATTAACAGAAGTTTAGATGTTGATGTTTTATTGAAAATGTTTGGTTTGATGTCACCATTGAGGAGATCAGTGTTTTCTTTAGTTGAGCTCTTGAGACATGACTTTTTATACGTCAGTTTTCAAGTCATATTTGTTATGGCAGAAAGACATCACATAGTCTTTTGATTCATACCGTATTTTATCCCTTGTTACATTATTAACAAACTAAAAATTTACCTTACCCCCACTGTGAAACTACAGCAAAAGTTCCAACAATCAGTTAAAAAGAGTTTATATTTAAACACCATGCACAAAAAAACAGCTGATTGTTGATGTCTCTGCTGTACAAGTAAGCATTAGCTCAAAAGATTTTATGCACTCTATGATTTATCTATTCTTCTAAATAACAAAAACATTGCTGGTTGTTACGCTGTTGAATCACAGACATAGTATAAACCAAAGACTAGACTTTTTTCTGCCATAACAAATGTGTTTTATAAACATTCAGTTACAACAGCCAGAGAAACCTAACATTAAAGAGTCAAGAGCCCAACTAAAGCAGACACTGGCCACCATGATGGTGACTGCAAGCTTTTTTATTTTAAATAAAACATCAACATCCAAATCTGTTAATTCTCAACAAGAACTTAAGTATGAAAGAAATAATGTCAAACTGGTTTGTGAACTAGTTTCACACTCAGTGTGGCTGAAGTCAGTTGTAGTCAGGTGTTCATCAGTGTCTGAATTCACTCACTTCTTTTCATTCACTCTGTCAAGTGTAATATATTAGTGAACTAATGTAGGGAATAGTGAATGAGGGTATAGGGTGTGATTTGGAACACAGCCTCTGAGTGTCGACTTTGAGCGATGTTAACTCACAGTATATTCCTGTAGGCTACTTTCGGTCGTGTTTTTACAGCAAGGTTTAACAGTGCAGCAAGGTTTAACAGTGCTGTTATTTTACAGGTAATTCCTGAATTATTACAATCAAATATCTTCACTTTAAAATATTTCATAAAAAAAACAGTCAATGACAAAAAACATAAAATGGAAGTAAAATATCCTAGTTTAAATAAAGTGCAAAAAAACTTTAACATAAATTTTCTTTAAATGTTAAAAAACACTGTTAATTTACAGGTATTTCCTGATTTGATTCAATTGACAGGCAACAACAGAACATTAAACACTAAAAGATTTCTCAAGATCTCAGCATCTTCACTTATTACAATCCAGACTTTATTTCTTTCATAATAAGGTTCTTATTGAGAATTAACAGAGGTTTAGATGTTGTTGTGTTATTGAAAAAGAAAGTCACCATTATGGAGGAGAGCGTTTGCTTTAGTTGGGCTCTTGACCCTTGAGTTTTTCATGTTAGTTTTTCTCTGACTTTTCTAAGTGTGTGTATGCATGTTTATTATAGTAAAAAATGCAGGAGAAAGCCTGATCAGATATTTTTGGATCTTTGTTAATGATGTAGTTGTTTTGAGGTGGCTTGGTTCACTGATACTACATAAAGTTAAATCTCTGAGTAGACTGTCTGTTAATTTCATGTTTGCTGTAACCTTGTGATATTGTGGAATCATATTATGTTAACCTGGTGTTCTGATTTTTAAGTTATTATGCAGAAAATGTTTTAGCCTTTAAATCTAGCACTATGTTTTATCAATCTTTTTTGTATTATACGATACGATTTTTTTTATTGTGACCAAAGATTGAGCCCATACACATGTGTAATGAGTCTGGAGAAAATATTCCGTTCAAGAGTTATAGCCATTTTAGTAAAAGTGGCCCCGCCCATTTCGAACGTTTTGGCGCCCCTTAGCGACCGTGAAGCAAAATTTGAGCAGTTTCGAGTTTTTGATCGCTGTAGTGCCATCTATTGGCCAATTTGGACGAGTCCATGTATCTGATTAGCCAGCAAGACTACTACCATTTGACAAAGTTTCAAGTCTCTAGGCCTTATGGTTTGGTCTGCACAATCAGTTTTATGGAAGAAGAAAAATAATAAAAATTCTTACAATTACAATAGGATTTCAGCAGTACGTGCTTGAACCCCTAAAAATATAGTCCTGGTCTGATTAGCATTCAGATTGGCAATTTTATCACTGAACCAAAAGATACCAAACCTAAAGGCACAGAGACCTATCTGAAACGGACTGAGACCCATCTTTTCAGCAGTCCCTGTCCACTTGTTTGGTGCGCACCAGGGTTTAGATGGCAGCGTTCACACATGTTGAAATGAACCGCACTAACAGAGCACCCTAAGGGTTTATCCACACTTGTTGTTCGGTTACCTTGGTTCGTTTGGTCTGGACCAACAAAAAACAAACAAACAAAAATGTTTAGTCCTTGTCCGCTTAGCATTCAGATTGCCATTTTTATCACAAAACCAAAAGATACCAAACCGAAAGGCACAGGGACATGTTCACAATCTGATTGGACGGCGTTTATGATGTATTGTCTATTTTGAGATGGAACTTACCAAATATCCAAAACAATGCTGTGTGCTGAGATAAATGCGCTCATTGTATGTGTGTAATTACACTCTTAGAAGAAATGTGTAGAAAAATGACATATTATGTGTAGCAGTCAATATTGCATAAAAATGTGTTGGAAGAATTCAATTGTTTTACACATATTATGTGTAGTTTTAAAATGAACACAACCTGTGTATTTGTTCCAGCCAAGAACACCTGTAATGTGTTAATATTACACATTTACACATCTTTGTGTTCATTTCAGAGGTGAAGACCATACCTCCAAAACCAAGACCAGAGGTGTGGTCGAGACCAGACCTTCCAAGACCAAAACAAGACCATTCAATCGAGATAATTAATTAATCGTGTGACAATTGAATGTTTAGAAGTAGCACAGGTGTTTTATTTTGTTGTTGTTTTCCTCTTTCTTTCAATGATTCTGTCTGTTAACAGCAGGTGTTCATCACTAGTGCTTGTGTAATGACTTAATTATCTCATTAACTTTCCTCTTGAATAGTCTTTGTCTCGGTCTTGGAGGGTCTGGTCTTGACTACACCTCTGGTTAACCTTCCTGATACATTCACTGTGTTAAAATCATTGACTCAATGAATGTGTCAGAATTAACACAAGTGTTGTCCCTAAACGCACACACTGATGTGTAAGAATTTAACACAGTTTGAGTCAGTTTTAACACATCCTTTCTAAGAGTGTACACTCTCAAAAAAGATAACACATTTTTTTGTGTTATTTTTTGTGACACATTTTGTGTACATAATTGACACAAATTGTGTAAATATAACACATTAGTGTGTAGAAAATGAGCAGGAATAACACATGTTTGAGTTAAAAGTAACACAAAATGTGTTGTCCTTAACTAGACACACGGGTGTGTTAAGATCTAACACAGGATGTGTGGTTTTTAACACATCTGTTTTAAGAGTGTACACTCTTAATACAGATGTGTTAAAAACAACACATCCAGTAACAGAGGTTTAGATGTTGATGATTTATTGAGATTCATTTGACGTTACCATCTTTGAGGTCAGTGTTGGCTTTAATTGTGCTCTTGATTTTATTGCCTCAAAACACTCTGGCTGTTGTAACTGAGTGTTTGTGAAACACCTTTGTTATGGCATAAATGTCAAGAGATAGTGTGATCTCGTGCTGATGGCTGTCAATTAGTTGTACAATTAGATGTACTGATCTTATTTGGGGTTTAATCTATGATGAAATGTGTGATGTGTTATTAGCTTTGTGTTATTTATTATATTAGGATTGTGATTTTAAGACATGAGTTCCAGTAGTGTTGTGACAATCAGTAATATGAATTTTTCCTCATCATTTAGACTCATACAGACATCAAGAATGTATGAATCACAACAATGGTGACAGTTTAAGAAAAATAAAACACTTCATGCTGCAATGCCTGTTGGGAGCCATGGATGAAGTTTGTACTAAGTTGGTACCCAGCATGCATTGCAGCATGAAGCGTTTTGTTTTTTAACTGTTACCATTGTTGTGATTCATACGTTGATTCTTCATATCTGTATGAGTCGGGATAATGCAGTAGACCAAAACTTTTTTAAGAGACCAAACTCTGAATAAGATCAATAAATCAGGTCACTAAATGACAACTTTTACCATCAGCACCTGATCACACGTTCTCTTGACATTTATGCCATAAGAAACATGTTTAATAAACACCCAGTTACAGCAAACGAAGAAAAACTGATGCAATAAAATCAAGAGCCTAATTAAAGCCAACACTGACCTCAAAGATGGTAACTTCAAATGAATCTCAATAAATCATCAACATCTAAACCTCTGTTAATTCTCATAAAAACTTATGCAGACGTATGACAGAAATAAATCAGTCTAGTCAGTAATAATTGATTGAAGCTGGTAATGTTTTGTAGAGATTGTGGAGTTGTTTAATCAGATCGTGAAAGATTTAATGTCTTTTATCTTCAATTGATTTCATTGAAGGCTGTGACTGAAGTCAGCTGTTTCTCTTTCCTTCAGCGATTATTCTTGTTAACAGCAGGTGTTCATCATTAATGTTCAATCATCACTTAATTATCTCATTAACTCTGACACTGCTTCAATGGTACTTTAACTCAGTGGTGTGCACACACATGAACACTAAGCAGTTATATAACCCGGGCATTTTTCTGCATACTATTACATAAATCTTACCTATTTCATTTACATATGACTTACAAATATGGATCACATTAAGTTTATTAGTTTGTTTATGTAAAAACTATGTAATCAAAATGGATGGAAAATTTGAATGTAATTCAATTACATAAAACTTAAGTTTAGACTGAAATATTTTTTTGAGTGTAGACAGCTATGCAATTCAAGTCTAGTACGTCTCACCACTCTACCTCACAGATACGTGCCATGCTGCACAACGGGATAATTCCCATTCACAATTCCATTACTTTTTCACTGGCTTCTGATCACCTCATGTCTGATCTCTCCTCGGGATGACCACTGAGTATCACATGAACAGCTCTCTCACAGTAGCGCTAGTTGCTACAGAGTGGCCACTACTGAAATAAAATACTTACTGTATGGTTGATACAGTTTTTCTTTTTCCCATTTATTTGTATTTGACACGTGTCAAACTAACTGTAGTCAGAATATGCAAGCAATATTAGTATTTTAAAAGGAAAATAGGAATTTACAGATCCACTATTTACTGGGAATATCAAAGTCTGAAAAGATTACTGACTGTTTGAACTGTCAGTTAAAAACCTACCAGTCACATCAAAGTGTTGAAAATGTTGCATAAATGACAGCTCATCGTAACAAAGATAGCTAATAATAATAATAATAATTCTCAGCCTGCATTTACTCTTTCATCCTTCCAGGTGAAGAGATCTCTCAGACAGTTGAGCAGGCCATCAGTGGAGACTTCATGGGTCGTCTTATTGTCCAGCCCAGTGGATGTGGAGAGCAGAACATGATCTACATGACTCTACCTCTCACTGCCACTCATTATCTGGACAGCACCAATCAGTGGGAGACTATTGGCATGGAGCGCCGTAATGAAGCCATTAACCATATCAGCACAGGTCAGCAGGATACAACAGAAAAAAAAGGAATTTAACTATGATTTGAAATAAAAGAAAAAAATATATACAAATAATGAACAAATAAATATTCTTTCTTTACTTTTTTCTTTTTTTTTTTTTTGTATTAAGGTTATCAACGGCAGCTGGGTTACCGTAAACCAGATGGATCCTACGCAGCCTGGACAGACAGGCCAAGCAGCACATGGTATTTTCATTTCAATCAGTTATATTTCTGTTATGACAACTCTTGGAGAGATTTGGCATGGTAATGGATATGGCAATGTTAATGTATTTGGTCTTGGAAGAATAGATCTGCTACGCTGCTGCAGAGCAAGTACAGAGACTTGCTACTGCTAATACATTCACAGACATTGCTGTGAGCATGTAGGACATGCTGTAAGATCCCCAATGAACGCGCCATTAGTTACACTCTAAAAAATAATATATGCTGTATTCATGACAGCAAAATATCACAGGAATAATTAAATTTATTAACTTAATAAAATCTCTGAATATCATTTAATTGATGGTTTGAGCTGAACATACCAAAACAATTACCTAAAAATAAAAGTTAATTTTGTCTAAAATGTAGTTATATTTAAGGTTTTTTTTTTTTTTCGCTAAAAGAATTTAGTATTTGAATAACAAATTGAATAACAAGTTATTCTTTGAATAACAAGAATCACAATTATTACTTCATTCAAATCAATATTATTCATCTTTAACTCACACTTAAGAAATTTAGTAAGTTTACTCAGATAAAACAATGCACCACACCCTCCAACATGACAACTCAGTGGTTAAGTGAGTGCGGGCTGTTTGAATTCTCTTCACTCTTCACTCATTGGACATTGTATGCCTGAGTTACAACAACTTCCTGTTTCGTGGCGTTAATCGCATACATTAGCACTTAGCCAAGTGTTGCATGATTTAACGTGTTTCTAGCCTGTTTGGTACTTCATGGCATTTTGAAATGTGTTTCTGGGCGTGAATTACAGTGTAAAGCATGCCATTTCCTGTTGCCAGCAGGTGACGCTATGACTAACTGAATATTGGCATGTAGATGTCTTCAGGCCAGGACTCTAATAAAACATGTAAAGTTTAGGGCAGATCAGACCTGGGGTGCTTCTCAATATCCCTCCTCGTTTCCTCGCTCCTCCGTCCTCCATCCTATGACCCGGAGACCGATCAAGCTCAGCCATCTTGTAGAACATCTCAATTCTCTAAATGCACCGTGAGGAAGCGAGGAATGAGGAGTGAGGAAGCTTCCTGAGGAGTCATGAGGGAGGATACACAGGTGTATCCTTTGGGGAAGTCTTTCTCGTTGAGAAACCTGACGCACGTATACATTCTCCTCCCCCGTCATCTGTCAATGATAATTTAAATGTATTCTTTACTTTTGCAGTTTAAATAAACTTTACATCTCACATATTTCAACGGAGCATCTTGCGTTATTAATATTTATTATTCATTTTTTAAATAACCAACTTTAACAACATGAGGGCAGATCCCTCAAGCGCAGCTGGTGACGCTTTGAAGTGACGCTCGGGTGAACCTGTCCTCGTTTTCTTTCCTTACATCCTCCCCTTACATCCTACGGGGGTGGAGCTGAGACACAAGGAAAGGAAGCGAGGAAAGGAAACGAGGATGCACAAATAAGAAATGAGAAGCACCCATTGTATGCCCGAGTTACAACAACTTCCTGTTTCATGGCAAAACATCAAATTTTGTCAGGCCGCCACAGACATGCCCTTCAGCGAAAACTCAAGATCTTCGCAATTTAACGTCGCAATGGCATTCAGATTAGACTGACCAAATATGATGTTATCTAATTAAAGCTCTAGGAGGTGTTTGTTAAAGTACATCTGGAAATGACAAAAAGTGCAAAGATTTTGCAGAGAAAACTCAAAATATCTCACTTCCTGTGGGGTTTTCAGATTTTGCACCCAGGGATTTTTTTATAGGTATTGGGCTGTTACATCTGTCTACCGAATTTCATACTTGTACGTGAAACGTAGCGCGAAGGGCCATAATTGAAATTTTGTAGGTGGCGCTATCGAGCCATTTTGCCACACTTAATTCTGAAACCCATATCAGACGTAAATTTTCGCCACTTCTGACGTGTGTGCAAAGTTTCATGAGTTTTCAAACATGTTTAGGCCCTCAAAAATGTGATTCATTTCGAAAAAAGAAGAAGAATTGACTTAGCAAATAGAATAGGGTACTCGTGGTCGGTTATGGAGTCAGTCAAATCACAGCATCTTTCGGCTAAGGTCAGGCATACATTGTGCGAATTCCGTCCGATTTTAATAAGAAATCTGTTTTGTGTGACTCTTTTTTTTTAAGTCTGGCTGATTTTCAGCTTTGTCATGCGTTATTTGTTGTATAATGTTCATGTAGTGTACAGGGGGAACTGAGAAGTAATCAACCTCTCTCTCAAACAGTTAAAACATAGCTACATTTGCCCTAAACTCAGTGTTTTTTACCTTACTGTGTTTTGTTTATGGTTTCTTTCACAGCAAATTATGTTTTGGTAAACACTGTTACAAAAACCACAAACTGACATAAAAAGCAAAGAGTCAAACTGCGCAACTACAGGAAACACCAATCACCATAACGGTGACCAAACATTTTCAATAAAACATTAACATCTAAACCTCTGTTAATTCTCAAAAGGAACTGTAGACAAATGACAGAAATAAAGTCAGTCTGGTTTGTAATAAGAGAGATTTAATGTCTTTTCAGTTGATTTCATCTATGGCTGTGACCAGAAGTCAGTTATAGTTGTTGTGTTTCATTTTCTGAGAGTGCAAACATGATGTTGAACCAGCATCACATTGTAACGTTGATTAAATGCCATTACCATTGATTTTTTAATGAGATTTCAACATATTTTTCAACCACAACTGCGGGTGCAAAAATGATGTTGATTTAACATTGACACATTAACATTGAGTTAACATTGTTTCAATGGGTGGACATTGACCAAGCTTTTGGCATCTGACTAGGCATGTGACGGTATCAAATTTTCATGATGCGATTAATTGCTGAAGCTTTTATCACGGTATACGGTATTATCACGATATTGACATAAGTTGCAAAAAAAAGTGTTGTCAAAGTATAACAGGTTTAAGAACTCTTTTTGTAATAACAAAAAGAACTCTGAATGTTTAAATTAGACATGTGCCGGTAATGCAATATATCACGATAATGAATATGCACGATATTGTTATCGTGGGCACTTCAAAATACCTTAAATAATAATTTATTTAAATTATTAAAATTTTTATAATGCCCGTTTCCGCCACTAAATAAAAAAAAAAAAGAGTAATTGCGACTTTTTATCTCAGAATTCTGACTTTTTATCTCGCAATTGCGAGTTATAAAGTCAGAATTCTGAGATATAAAGTCGCAATTGCGTGATAAAAAGTCAGAATTGCGAGTTTTTATCTCAGAATTCTGACTTTTTTTCTCGCAATTGCGAGTTATAAAGTCAGAATTCTGAGATATAAACTCGCAATTGCGAGATAAAAAGTCAGAATTCTGAGATAAAAAGTCGCAATTACTCTTTTTTTTTTATTATTTAGTGCCGGAAACGGGCTTCCATACTTTCCCCATCAACCATATAAAATGCACAACACCACTGTATCCTGTGTCAAAGGGACACGCGCTCAGATGTAAACAAGCCCAACGTGCATGAGAAGCACATGGCGGAACGAGTGAAGGAGACACGCTGAATGAAAGTGCACATTCACTCTCTGACAGCAGAGGGCGCTGATGGAACAACAGAATGCAGCAGTTACCCTGGAAACCCCGCAAACAAAGCAACTGCGGTAGAGAAATTTTTAAAATGCTTCAAACAGCCATTCATTTCTTTTACTATAAACGTCGCTCATCACAGCACCAAATACCTAAAAAAAATTAATAGGCTATTTATTTTCAAACTTAAACATTTTTATATTTCAATCTGCAACATGCAGAAAAGATTTCAGAAAACACCTGTAATTGCTGATCAAAGATAAAAAAAAAAAAAAAAAAAAAGCTTTAAAATAGTCAAGGGTCAAGAGCTCAACAAAAGCAACAACCAACCTCCATGATGGTGACCTCAAACGAAACATCTAAACTTCTGTTAATTCTCAATAAGAACTTCTGTAGACATGTGACAGAAATAAAGTCAGTCTGGTTAGTAATAAGTGAAGCTGGTAATGCTGTTTGTGGAGTTGTTTAATCAGATCTTCAGAGATTTAATGTCTTTTATCTTCAGTTCATCTAAGGCTGTGGCTGAAGAAAGTTGTAGTTTGTTCTTATTTCTCTTTCTTTCAGTGCTTGTTCACAGCAGGTGTTTGAATGATTGAAAGAATGTTTCAGGAACATCATACTAACCTTTAAATAACATTCTACTAACATTAAGGAAACTGAACATTTTCATGTTCTTGGAATGTTACAAATCAACGTTTCTAGAATGTTGAATTTTAAATCAAAATTAAGTTGAAAGAACGTTTGAGGAACATTATACCTTATAAAAACGTTCCTCTAACGTCAAGAAAACTGGACGTTTTTTACTTTCCCAGAACCAACACTGAATATTTAGAGAACGTTCTTATAACAAAATTCTGTTAGCTGGGAGACTGCTAACAGCAAATTAGCAGTATGTGAATGTCAACCAATCAGCTGTGCTATGTAGATAATGATACGATCACTGTCAAATGAGTTAAGGACCTATCAGCATGATACATCTAGAGTTTCATGCAAGAACTAGGTATTTGTTTTTATTTTCATGCCCAGTATCTCCTGTCATATTTAATATTTTTTTGGTTATTAGTAGTGAATTGTCATTTGTTTGTTTTATAAGTTATAATTTAATTCTTTCTGTTTGTTAAAGGCTGACTGCTTATGTGGCTAAAATCTTCGCCATGGCCAGTAACTTAATTGTTATAGAGGACGATGTGCTCTGCAGCGCCCTCAAGTGGCTGGTTCTCAACAAACAACTGCCAGACGGCTCCTTTAAAGAGGATACAGCTGTAATTCATGGAGAGATGGTGGTAAGTTGAATGTGGCCTGTGACTTACTGTATTTAAACTTGTCTGGGGTGGAGAAATTGCAGTGACCTACACATAATGTGTAAGATGCAATTAATATGTTTTCATCTGCAACATGTTTATCATTTTTAGATAAAAGAGTATCATATTATGTTATTTTTATAGTTATACGCTGAATAAGTCATTTCACAGGACAGACATTTACATGGTATTAATAAACCAAGTATAATTGAACAGCCAGTGATCATCACACATTTTAGTTATTTGAAGAAAAAAAATCAAATTTGACATTTTTTATAACAACAGATTGTTTGTGTTCCATTGGAGAATATTGTTGCATCCAACCCTAAATAAAACAATCATGAAAACTTTAAATTATTGCTTAATTTTTTACTGTAGTAATTTCAGGCCCAATGATATACATTTAAATTATGCACTGTAGCAAGCTAAATAAGTAATGCCTGAACTGTCACTATCTTACAATATTTTAAAGTCCTGCATGGATTTAGTTGTTGTAACACACACACACACACACACATTTTCATGATACTGTTTACCACACAGGGTGACGTACAGGGCAAAGATGCCGAAGTCTCTCTGACGGCCTTTGCTGTGATTGCAATGCAAGAGGGCAAAACAATCTGTGCTAAATCAGTTGGTGTAAGTACATCTCTTCCACTGTTTTGTTCATCAAAAAGATTTAAAAGTAGATTTTTTTGTCTCTTTGGTTCAACCTCTCACACACACTTTTATAGAGTCTGCATGAAAGTATCAGGAGGGCTGTTGAGTTCTTAGAAGGTCGACTTCCAAAACTGACCAATCCTTACGCTGTTGCGATGACGTCCTACGCCCTGGCCAATGCTGATAAACTCAATATAGACATCTTGATGAAACATTCCACCCAAGGAGAAGGTCAGTGACAAGTCATCAAAAAGTGTTGTGCTTTATACAAGATGGAACAATTCTAACCCAAACCCAAGTGTAAATAATGGAAGAATTATCAAAGTTTTGTGGTGTAATGATAGCTGCCTGTTGGTGTCAATAATCTTAATGAAGAAAATAGAGGAAACAGCAACATCCCAGCTAACAGAATTTTGTTATAAGAACGTTCTCTAAATATTCAGTGTTGGTTCTGGGATCGTAAAAAATGTCCAGTTTTCTTGACGTTAGAGGAACGTTTTTATAAGGTATAATGTTCCTCAAACGTTCTTTCAACTTAATTTTGATCTAAAATTCAACATTCTAGGAACGTTGATTTGTAACATTCCAAGAACATGAAAATGTTCAGTTTCCTTAATGTTAGTAGAATGTTATTTAAAGGTTAGTATGATGTTCCTGAAACATTCTTTCAATCATTCAAACACCTGCTGTGAACAAGCACTGAAAGAAAGAGAAATAAGAACACAAACTACAACTTTCTTCAGCCACAGCCTTAGATGAACTGAAGATAAAAGACATTAAATCTCTGAAGATCTGAAGATCTTCTTATTGAAAATTAACAGAAGTTTAGATGTTTTGTTTGAGGTCACCATCATGGAGGTTGGTGGTTGCTTTAGTTGAGCTCTTAACTCTTGACTATTACAGTTTTCAGCAATTGCAGGTGTTTTCAGAAAACTTTTCTGCATTGGTTTAATCAACTGCTTTTTGTTGTTGTAGTATTATGTGAAAAAGAAATAACAAACTTAAAAATGTGATAAAAATCATTTTCAACATTGAAGTGATTTGTGTAATATTGTCCAAAACTGTTTAGAAGTTTAAAAACGACACACTTAGACATCAGCACTCATCATACAAACCTCAACAATGGTGACAATCAAAAAAAATTCAGCTGCATAATTTATTCATGTCGCAATGCATGCTGGGAACCATGAATGTGTTTTGCATGCTGGCATGAAGCATGTCACCATTGTTGTGTTTCATATGCTGAATGTTGATGTTTAAACCACTTTAATGCAGTCATATGTTATTAAAACAGACATGTTGATCTTCTTTATCAATGCAGAAACGCTTTTTGAAAACATGCGTATTAAAGAAGAGCTCAAGAGTCAAAAGCAACCACCACCCTCCATGATGATGATCTCAAACAAAACATTTAAACTTCTGTAGACGTGTGACAGAAATAAAGTCAGTCTGGTTAGTAGTAAGTGAAGCTGGTAATGCTGTTTGTGGAGTTGTTTAATCAGATCTTCTGAGATTTAATGTCTTTTATCTTCAGTTCATCTAAGGCTGTGGCTGAAGAAAGTTGTAGTTTGTGTTCTTATTTTTCTTTCTTTCAGTGCTTGTTCACAGCAGGTGTTTGAATGATTGAAAGAATGTTTCAGGAACATCATACAAACCTTCAAATAACATTCTACTAACATTAAGGAAACTACATTTTATGTTCTTGGAATGTTACAAATCAACGTTCATAGAATGTTAAATTTTAGATCAAAATTAAGTTGAAAGAACGTTTGAGGAACATTATACCTTATAAAAACGTTCCTCTAACATCAAGAAAACTGGACGTTTCTTACATTCCCAGAACCAACAATGAATATTTAGAGAACGTTCTTATAACAAAATTCTGTTAGCTGGGATAGTCCTGTTTCTATTCCTGATTTGTGTTTGAATCAGACGGTAGGTTTTGGACTGTCGCTGGACAGCCTTATCACTCACGAGAGGCGACGGCCTATGCTGTTCTGGCGCTTGTGAAGGCCAAAGACTTCGATAAAGCAGGAGAGGCAGTGCACTGGCTGGGCAGACAACAGTCTCATTATGGCGGTTCTGGCACCACACAGGTACACTAACATCTCATCATTTGACTGTAGCAGTAGGTTGAGTTGTAATGGGGGTTAAACCAGGGGCGTCGCTTGGACTAATCATTCGGGGCTCGAGCCCCCCAGCTAACAGAATTTTGTTATAAGAACGTTGCAGAAACATTTCTGCATTGTTTTAATAGCAGACAAATGACCGCATTAAAGTGGTTTAAACAACTTTTTTTCCTGTAATTGGTAACTTAAGAAATTGAAATGCTCCATCAAACTCAACCACTGTGAAAAATATCATTTGCATCACCGTCATTGTCAAATTTTTGTTTAAAACATTGTTTTATGTCATTTATACACTCACAGACATCAACATTCAGCATTCAACACAACAATGGTGACATGCTTCATGCCAGCATACAAAACACATTCATGGTTCCCAGCATGCATTGCGGCATGAATAAATTATGCAGCTGAATTTTTTTTTTTTTTTTTTTTTTTTTCACCATTGTTGAGGTTTGTATGATGAGTGCTGATGTCTAAGTGTGTTGTTGTTAACTTTTAGATAGTTTTGGACAATGTTACACAAATCACCTTAAAAATGACTTTACAGTTTCACTCACAGTTTGTTTCCTTTTCTCTTTAGTATCAAATGTTTTTTGGCCTGGAACAGGTCCCTGATTTTAGGGGACATATGATATGAATTAAGTAAATATTGGTTGTTTAATCTTAGTTCTTGTCACGGACTGGTGATTGTTTAAATCTGTCTCTCCTTCCCCGCACACACACAGACACGCACCACGTGAGTGATTCCAGCCTATCCTAGATTGCCTCCAGGAGTTGCGTGCAACATCTCACAGCAATTTAAAAAAAATAAATACAAAGAAAGAATGAGAGAGAAAGAGAGAGAGAAATAGCGCAGTCAGCACTGCAGTCCTCTGAGAGACAATGGCAAATAAAAAGAGTCAAACAAGTCTTATTTATTATTGGCAGAACACGAAGAAAGGTAACTTTTAGCTGTTCTGAAACTCTGTTAGGTGAAAACTACTTGTGTGCGTGTGTGTCTACGTTTGCATATTTTCAATCAGAGTTACAGTGCTGTCAGATGAATGCTGGTAACCCTGGATTGCAGGCTTGGTAGGCCCAGAAACTGCATAGGGCGCATTTCACCCAAACCTCATCAGATTTTTTACTTAAAACACTAAGATAATTTTTACCTTCTTCAAAATCTGTTTTTTCTCTATATATTCTGAATGTGCCTGATTCCAGCCTTGACAATCAACATGTGGGATCGGAGAGAAAGTAGGAAAATACTCAAGTGATCAAATGACTCCTATCTTGTCCCTAATTGGTGAAACTGATTGTGTTACAACCATCCCCAGTCTCCCCTACTTCTTTTAAAGTTATTAATTTGTGATTATGGCGCTTAAATAGACCCCTTAGCGGCCGCGCCGCTTTCTCCTCCTTTCCACAAGCGCTTGCTCTCCCGTGGCGTCTGCCGTTGCTATGCAACCATGAACTGCGCTCTCCACGATGATGAAGAAGTATCAGCAAAGGATTAATGATTTCTAGCCCTTCTATTAGCTTTACTACTAGATATTTATGGAGATGAAAAATAAAAACCCGCCCTGTATAGCTACGATCAGCTGTTCGGCTGAGCTTTCGATGTTTTTACAGAAAGGCCGAAACAACATGGAAAACCAATCAAGGAAAACATGTGCCTATAGAGCACCTCCTAGTGGTCATTATATAAAACACAAAGAAAAAACCCTTCATGAGATATTGCTTTATAGCTTAACAGCTTTAACTAAAAATTTACACAAGCTTAACTAACAGAAATTATTCTGATAAGAGTGTTTTCCAACAATGATGTAATGAAACAGTGACAATTTAAGGTTGAAGCGAGTAAAGCCTGTTTTTATGCTATTAATTAAGAAATGTAATTTAGCCAAAGAAGAACTTTTATTTTAAATAAATGTTAATTTATAAGCAGTCTGCTTCAGTGTGATATGTTACCATATCATCATGCTTAACACTGAGAATCTGAATAATTGTAATGTGATGATCAGGTATCTAACTCAGAGAATATCATCATCGGGCGGTTGGCGGGTGGATGATTTCTTTTTAACAGTGGATTCAGTTACAATGCACAGACTTTTTCTTAGTTCAGTTTCCACACTGAACATGCTGGAGCTCTTATTTTGAACTCTCAAAGTGCACCAGAATTTATCTTTAAAATGCCCCCGGACCCCCCTAGAGGGATCAACGATCAAATCAAAAACATTTCCCTCCATTTTGTATAACCCACCCCACAATAATAACAAGCCCCTGATGTTTCGGGCTCAACCCCTGATGTTTTTAAAACCTAGAAATGCTGGGTTAAACTCTTCCCTCCGCTGCTGCTGTCAGTCATTCTTCATCAGCATTCAAACGGTGTGTCGCGTTCGTTACGACAGTCAACACAATTATTATATTTGATCTGTAGACAGAGGTCTGTGTGAAGGACTGTCTTGTTGAAGTTTATCGCTGTTTCTAAATCATTTTACTTTCGACCGGGTGTCTGTTAGATCACAACACTGGAGTAGAGAGCACTATGAATTGTTCTTCACGTGCACAGTAACTAAAATTTAAAACTGTTAAAAGAAAAGTCTCAATAAACTATTGCATAGATATACCGGTAATACACTACGCATCAATCTTCCCTTGGTGCTTTGAACTTTGTATGCTTCAAGCACATCATTCTGCACACGGGATGCGCATAAGCGCTTTGTGCCGCTCTGAATGGGAGTGTTGCTAGCATGTTTAGTACTCTATTGCATTATTTAGTATGTTGCTATTAGTGCATCACAGTGTTAAACACGTCACTTCCTGTTGCCAGTGGGTGGCACTATTACTATAACTGAATAATGTCATGTAGATGTGTTCAGGGCAGGACTCTTCTCAAACGTGAAGTTTGGGGCAGATTGGACATTGCATGCCTGAGTTACAACAACTTCCTGTTTCGTGGTGTTAATCGCATACATGAGCACTTAGCCAGGAGTTGCATGATTTAACGTGTTTCTAATATGTTTGGTACTTCATGGCATATTTAAATGTGTTTCTGGGAGTGAATTGCAGTGTAAAGCATGCCATTTCCTGTTGCCAGCAGGTGGCGCTGAATATGAATATTTGGATGTAGAGGTCTTCAGGCCAGGACTCTTATCACACATGTGAAGTTTGGGGCAGAGCGGACATTGTATGCCTGAGTTACAACAATTTCCTTTTCATGGCAAAACATTGAATTTTTTCAGGCCGCCACGGACACGCCCTTCAACGAAAACTCTAGATCTTCACAATTTAACGTCACAAAAGCTTTTAGACTGACTAAATATTATGTTGATCTGATTAAATCTCTAGGAGGACTTTGTTAAAGTACAACATCTGGAAATGGCAAAATCTGCACAAATTTTGCGGAGAAAATTCTAAATATCTGACTTCCTGTTGGGTTTTCAGATTTTGCACTCAGGGACTTTTTTGTAGGTATTGGGCTGTTAGATGTGTCTTCCGAATTTCATACTTGTACGTGAAACATAGTGCAAAGGGCGCTTAATTAAAATTTTGTAGGTGGCGCTATCGAGCCATTTGCCACACCTAATTCTGAAACCCATATCAGATGTAAATTTTCACCACTTCTGGTGCGTGCAAAGTTTCATGAGTTTTCAAACATGTTTAGGTCCTCAAAAATGCCATTCATTTCATTCAGATTCATTTTGGCGTTGATAGCGTTGCCATTGAAATGCATAAATTCGAGTCATGAACCGATCTGAGTATAACGTGACGGGTTTCCATCTCTTCCATATTACAGTAGTTATGGCGTAGATGCAGCATAAGCTCCTTGTTTTGGTTCAGGAGGAACTGTAAAAGGTGGCTGCTGTTTCGGTTGCGGTGAAGAACATTAAACATTATCAGATCTTTCAAGATCTCAGCAAAGGAGGGTTAAACAAGAAAAACAGAATTACCAGCTTCACTTATTACTAACCAGTTTGACATCTACCAAAGTCCTTATTAAGAATTAACAGATGTTTAGATATGATTTATTGAAAATAATAAAATTTGGGTTTAGTCATTAAATGCATTTAAATATTGTATTACAAACACTGTGATACTATAGCAATAGATCCAGGATTGTTGTAGCAATCAGATATTACTTTAACACATAGTGAACAAAACTTTTTTCTACCATATTAAGACACACAAGAATCAACATATGAATTTCAACAATGGTGACATGCTTCATGCCGCAATGCATGATGGGAACCATGGATGTGATACTGCTTTTGTTAGAGGTTGCACTGGTGTCACTACTAATATGCCTGATAAGCGATGCCACTTCTGTTTCGAATAAGAAACATTAAACAGCAGTTGTGCCAAAATGGGAACAAAGCAGCGCTACTATTACAAACCATGTAATGCAGAACATTTATCAGATCAGCACAAAATCACTTGTCTTTGAATGCTTTTCTGTGCTTTCTAGGCGACCATCATGGTGTTCCAGGCCGTGGCAGAGTATCGCACGCAGGTGAAGGACCGACAAAACTTCAATCTGGACGTGGAGCTGGCAGTGACAGGAAGAACCACACCTGTCAGATGGACCATTATCAGAAAAACTGCGCATTTTACACGATCAAGCAAGGTAAGTAGTAGTTCTCTTTCCTGTTTCAAATTGCGTGCTACTCATGTCAATTATATGTTTTTGTTGTATCATAGTAAGTGAGGAATTTTGGGAGTTTTGTTATTTGTCATCCACAATTTTTAATTGTCAGTGTTAATAGTGTTTGGTTACATCATGGATTTGATTATTCTGCTGACTCAAATACATCTGTGTTCACTCAACAGGTGGAGAACAAGGACTTCAGTGTGACAGCTAGAGGAACTGGAACAGCCACTCTCTCAGTGAGTGTTCATGGGTGTTTATTTGATCAAAATCAAGATTAAAACTTTGAACATCGAATCTGAGACATGCTTTTTAGGTTTTGACACTGTACTACGCCAGACCTGTTGAGAAGAAGTCTGACTGTACATTCTTTGATCTGACTGTTAAAATGGAAAAAGACCCTGAAAGTAAGATTGACAAGAGTTCATGCAATTTCCATACATTTAGAGTTAAAATAAAACCTCTGTGTATTGCTTTTGATTGTAATTATTACTATTTTATTTTTATATTCCCTTTAGCAAGGGAAGACCTGACCTGAACTAAAATCACCAAATACTTTTTTTCCTTTTAGCAAAAAAAGGATTCATTGAAAGTTACAGTTTTACAATGGATTTCCTGTATGTGAGCAAATGTCCTAATACATTTATTTTTATGTCAAAAAACCATTTTTATTTGTAATTAATTAGCATGTGCTCATTTAGGCTGTTTTCACACTTGGTTTAATTGGTCGGAGCCCGAGTTTGATTTTCCCACAACCGCAGCACATTTGCGTCATGAAACTGAGTACTAGGGACAGCTGGTTACCAGTGTGACTATAATAACTCCAGAGGAGACTGCGTTGTGGATGCAACAGCTTTAAAGTTTATTCAGAGACGAACAGCTCTACATTATCCCAGCTAACAGAATTTTGTTATAAGAACGTTCTTTAAATATTCAGTGTTGGTTCTGGGAACGTAAAAAACGTATAATGTTCCTCAAACGTTCTTTCAACTTAATTTTGATCTAAAATTCAACGTTGTAGGAACATTGATTTGTAACATTCCAAGAACATGAAAATGTTCAGTTTCCTTAATGTTAGTAGAACGTTATTTGAAGGTTAGTATGATGTTCCTGAAACATTCTTTCAATCATTCAAACACCTGCTGTGAACAAGCACTGAAAGAAAGAGAAATAAGAACACAAACTACAACTTTCTTCAGTCTTAGATGAACTGAAGATAAAAGTCATTAAATCTCTGAAGATCTGATTAAACAACTCCACAAACAGTATTACTTATTATTAACCAGACTGACTTTATTTCTGTCACACGTCTACAGAAGTCTGTCTTTATCAATGCAGAAATGTTAAGAACTTCTGTAGACGTGTGACAGAAATAAAGTCAGTCTGGTTAGTAATAAGTGAAGCTGCTAATGCTGTTTGTGGAGTTGTTTAACCTTAACCTTATAAAAACGTTCCTCTAACGTCAAGAAAACTGGACGTTTTTTAAATTTCCAGAACCAACACTGAATATTTAGAGAACGTTCTTATAACAAAATTCTGTTAGCTGGGATACTACAATATAATAATTCAGTGGTCAAACATACTCGGTCTTCCACAAAAGCTGAAGTGTGAAAGCTGCATGAGTAAAACTGAAGACCTATGAAACCGATCAATACAATTTGCTCTTGACCTGTCTATCTTTACAGCTACAAAAATGATAAAACCGATGCCACCATGACTATTCTGGACATTGGCGTTCTGACAGGATTTGTTGTTGACGAAAATGATCTTGAAAAGGTATTATGATGATAAACTGATGCAGAGATGCCTCACATCTTTAGAAGTTGAATGTAACACATCTGCAGACAGGACATAAAACATTTTGATCATATCATGTATTGATTTTTATTTGTCATTTTCTTGCCCTCAGTTGTCCAAGGGGAAGGAGAGATACATTCAGAAATATGAAAAAAATAAAGTGCTCTCAGAGCGAGGATCCTTCATCCTCTACTTGGAAAAGGTATTTCTGCAAACTGTGTTGCCCAATGATGTCAAAAACAGATTTGTTTTCTTTTGATTTGTTTTGCTTTATACCATGGTATTGTTTCTGATTGGCTGATAGATGGTTCAAAGTTATCATTAATATCAAATACTTCATATTTAGAAAGACAGTGCACTCATATTACTATGAATGGGAGAAAGAACAACACGCAATATGGTGGAATAAGTCCTGCCTACTAAATAAAAGAGCCTATTGGTTAAGTCATCGTGTCACTGTAGCTGCCGTAAGAAGCTCCGGTTGCTATAGAAACAGTCAGTCTTCTAAGATGCACGCTTAGGACTGCACATGTGCATGGGCTGCTCCAAACTGAAAAATAAGCTTTTTATTTATGGAAGAAAAAAAAAAGCCAAATGTATTTGAAACAAAAAAAGCATGTTGAACTACACTAATTGAAAAATAAATCCATTGCATTACCAGTGCTTTCATTTTTAGGGTCTGATATTCGACATGGTTGTATATTTAAGCTGTGAATATTTCAGTCATTGTCCAGCTTAGTTTAGTTCGCATACAATGGTGTCAGTGCAGGCAGATCAAAAAACATTTTTGAATATCAGGTGTCCCCAACTAAACAAGCCAGAGGCGACAGCAGCAAGGAACCCAAACTCCAACAGGTGACAAAATGGAGAAAAAAAACTTGGGAGAAACCAGGCTCAGTCGGGGGGTCAGTTCTCCAACAACGAACAGTGCATGATTGTGATTCAGGCAGAATTGCGGGTCATAAGTCAAATTGGGATCGGAACAGTCAAAATATTTAATCCAGATTCATCATGCCAATATGGAAACGGTTTGTTGGGGATCTGTGCCACTGGCTATTGTGTCGATGAGGCCTTCACAGGGGATGGTTCAGTTGACACGATCTCTGCTGACACTTCAGGGATGTGTTGTGCTCGTGTTTAGGCGCAGGTCCTCCATCTGATCTGGATCCAGCTGACCACGGTAAACCTCGGGATAAACAGAGAGACTAATGTTAGTGTAGATGCCAATCTTCTTATGATGTAGCAAGTACATCGGGTATTATAGGAAGTGTTCCTAGTTCCAGCTGATCTAATTTATGCAGCCTAACAATCCTTTAACAAATGTGAAAATATAAAATTGATAAAGTGTTATGTGTCAGGTTAAAGAGATGTGTTTTTAGTCTAGATATAAACTGACAGAGTGTGTCTGCTTCCCGAACAATACTAGGAAGACTGTTCCAATGTTTAGGTGCCAAATAGGAGAAGGATCTACCGCCTGCGGTTGATTTGAACCCCTTAACTGTCACAGTCCCGCTGGCCGGACGCCTCCCAACCAGCACACCCATGAACACTACTCAGAGTGAACACTACAGGCTATTAAATGTAACACTAAATCGGTGTTGGAGTTAATGAGATAATTAGGTGATAACGAGCAGAATCACCGAAGGACAGAGGAACAACAAGAACCTTCAGCCACAGCTTTAGATGAAATCAACTGAAGATAAAAGACATTAAATCTCTGAAGATCTGATTAAACAACTTACCAGCTTCACTTATTACTAACCAGATTGACTTTATTTCTGACAAACATCTACAAAAGTTGTTATTGAGAATTAACAGAGGTTTAGATGTTGATGATTTGTTGAAAATAATAGTTTTGTTTGATGTCATCATTATCAAGGTCAGTGTTTGCTTTAGTTAGGCAGTTTTACTCTTGACTTTTTTAGTGTTAGTTTTTCTGTGGCTGATGTAGCTGTTTATGGCAATAATGACAAGAAAAAATGTGATCAGCTACTGTCAGCTGCTTTATGATAAGAATGTAATGGTCATGTAGTGACTTAGTTCACTGATCTCTTCTAGAAATACAATGATAAAATGGTTTTAATCAGAAAAGCTGAATGAGCTTTAAAACACATTGTACACTAAACACTTTAAAACTCCAACAAAACTTCCTCACACACAGACATCTAGAATCAGCGTATGAATCTCAACAATGGTGACATGCTTCATGCCACAATGCATTTTAGGTGCATCATGCAAAAAAGAAGACATTGCGGCATTAAGCATGTCACCATTGTTGAGATTCATAGGTTTATTCTTGATGTATGTTTGTGAGTAAATCTCATCATAGTTTAATGTGCTTAGTGTACAATCTATTTTATAACTTATTTAGATTTTCTAATTAAAACTGTGCTGGATCTTTATGTGAATCACAATAAAACAAAGTTTGTAAGATATTGCTCATATTAAACTCAGTCATAAGATCAGTGAAATAAGCCACTACACAATGATTAGATTCTTATCATGAAGCAGCTACAGCATCAGGTTGTGTTTTCTTTTGCTATAACAAACTCAGTTACAGCAGCCAGAACAATTATAATGTTACAAAGATAAGTCAAACTACCCAACTAAAGAAAACACTGATCACCATAATGGTAACATAAAAAAACCCCAAACAAATTTCAATAAAAAAAATCAACAACAACAACAAAAAACCCCTCTCTTAATTCTCAATAAGAGCTTCTGTATATGGAGTTGTTTAATCCTCCTCTGCTGAGATCTTGAGAGATGTAATGTCTTCTTTTATCTAAGGCTGTGGCTGAAGTCAGCTGTAGTTCTAGTGTTTCGATTTTTTCTGTTCTTGTTGTTTCTCTTTCCTTCGTTCTTTCTGCTTGTTAACAGCAGCTATCTTCGCTAATGCTCAATCATCACTTATTTAATTACTTAATTATCTCATTAACTCCAACACTGATTCAGTGTTACATTTAACACCCTGTAGTGTGCACTCTGAACAATGTTCATTTCATCTGGGCTAAACCATGTGGGCCTACATGGGTGTGCTGGCTGCACACAAAACACTCAAAATAGCCTTGAAACAAATATTTTTCCATGCTGTTTTCTTTTTAAATTACTTAATCAAATACAGTTCCGGACTGCGTAGGAACCCTTACTGTTTTAATCAGAAGATATTTAAATAGCCTTTTTATTTATCGGATCACGAAAGGTCCCCGAGCTGGGATTCGAACTCATGTCATCCGAAGCACAACTGCATGTACATCTAGAAGCATTTCCATCGAGACTATGGGCTCAGACAGTTAGAAATATTTAAATAAATGTTATAATATATATATATATATATATATATATATATATATATATATATATTTCACTTATACAAGGCATATTTTAATGACATCTACAAAGAAAACAAATATATAGGCTGTAATATCATAGACATAATGGTCTTCTCAGGTAATTGTATGAACTTCAAGGTAAAGCCCTGCCCAGTTCCGTTTTTAGACTGTTACAAATACAGGTACAGGTACAGATATTGTCTCCGCTGCACACCCTTAGACACTACAATGCACTGTCTGACGCGATACTGTAGTAGACGGTTGCATGGTTATAATTTTCTCTCTAATATTATCAATCTTGCAAGTAAAGAAGTTCAAAAAGTGATTACTGTTGTGCTGTTTGGAAACATCAGAAGCTGAAGCTTTATTTCTCGTTAATTTAGCCACTGTATCAAATAAATACCTAGGTGTATTTGTTTTCTTCTAAAAGATTTGAAAAATAAGTAGATTTAGCAGTTTTTAAGGCCTTTCTGTATGTAAAAATGCTTTCTTTCCACGAAATGCAAAAAACCTCTAGTTTTGTTTTCTTCCAGCTGTAGCATTGTAGCTAAATACTACAAATGAAGATATTTTTGATGAAATCCGAGGGTTTCTGAACAACACATAGGCAGCAATGTCATTGCACCTTTTGAGGTCCAGAAAGGTATTAAAGACAGTTAAAATAGTCCACGTGACTTACAACCTTAATGTTATTAAGCGACGAATACTTTTTGTGTGCAAAAACAAAACAAAAATAATGACTTTAACAATTTGAACTGTTTGTTCAAATTGTTGCATTGTCAACGCAGTGCAGAGACTTATTTGTTGCTTTGTGCAAATGTTAACAATTTCCAGTTCAGTGTACAATATGACATTTAATTTCATATCATAAATTTGCATTGATTTCTGTGTCTCAATAGGTTTCTCATAAAAAGGCAGAAAAAATTTCCTTCAGAATGCACAAGATGTCTGATGTGGGTCTGCTTCAACCTGCTGCAGTCACAATATATGAATATTACTCACCCCGTAAGTTTTTGCTGCACGTGCATAAACACATACTTCAATTTAATTAAATTGGAGCTCTCAAATTAACATGGTCATTTAGTTCCATTAATTATTGAAAATAGTGTTTTGGATGCATTTATTCATGTACATATATTGTAATATGTGATTTTTTGTACCGTCAGATCAGTTCAAGCTTGAATGTTTTTGTGAGTCAGCACAGCCCAGAATCATAAGGAATCGAATGATTCCTGTTCCAATTACTGTTAACGATCACTTTTGTGGAAGGAATTAGGGATGCACCAATACCACTTTTCCCAGAATGAGTCCGATATATTTTAAATATTGGATAGAGAAACCAAAAGAACCTGAATCAAATAAGTTGGCTTAACTTGTTTAGCAAATTGATATTTCCTTCAGTTATTTTCACGCCTAATTATGCTTGTTAAAATGTATTGTAGGAGCTTGTTACTTTCACTGTTCATTCTATTGCTCTCTCATATTTTATCCTTCATTTTATATCACAGTTAGAGCTGCTCCAGCAGGCCTCTTTTTTTTTTTTTTTTCCTACTGGCCCGGTTGGTCTATATTTTTAGATACCAGTGAAACATCACAATTCCCAGCAGGCACAGTATGTCAGTGTAAAGTCATGAAGATGTTGGACTCCAACAATTTTGGTTGAAATGAAAATCAGTTTGACGTCTAAACCCAACGTTTGTTTGACATCAGACATCAGTCATCATATAATCATCATAACTTCAATCCACTCTGCATAATTCGCTTATCGACTTACAAACAGCAGCTACGCGTGAATATTACATTTGTTTACTATTCTGTTAATTAGATTAATTTAATTCATAGACATCCTTCTCTGATGTCTCCATTATGCTCACTGTTTGCTCTGTTGTCAGTGTTTCTTTGTCTGGACACAAACACTGTACAGATGCTGGTAATGGTGCCAAACCAATACATAAAACAAGCAATTCCATTGCCAAATGATGATATTGTTTTGATGATTCTTACAAAAGAAGTTTACACAGACTTTTCACTAACTATATATAAAATAATAATACTGAAACAATGTTGGTGACATCTTCAACTGCATGCTGTCATATGAGCAACCAGTCAGAAATGATCAAATGATTTAAGTCTCGTGAGTCTCAAGTACAACATAAAACATTTGTGAGCTGTATGTCTTTGAATCACTAAAAAGAATAAGTTCCCAATTCAGTGTCCATTTAATTCAACGATTTACTCATCTGCCACAATAATCAACAAATTATTCAATTCATTCAAATTATGTTTACTTTTCATCAGATATTGTTATATAATATTTATTGAGATTAATTAATTTGCATATCATGAAATTATTTACATATTTAATCAGTTGACCTTCCTGCATTAAACAGATGTGTGTTTTTCTTTTCCAGATGCACGTTGTACAAAGTTCTATGGCCCTGAAAGGGAAGACGGCGCTATATACAGACTGTGTAAGGGAGACCTGTGCCAGTGTGCAGAAGGTATTATCAGAAACAACACATCACAAACACTGCAATGCAATTGTTAAAATAGATATTATCATGTACTGTATCCTGAACTACTGAAATATTTGGTTCCCTGCTGTCCACTTGTAACGTTAGTCAAAGTGTCAGATAAAACAACCAGGACTTTGATGTGCTGAATAGACCGTTGAGGTTGCACATCTAGATAGCAGCTGGAATAATCGTTTTCTCTGGTCTTTAGGATTCACAGTATCTATACTACTTCCTTTTTATTACTGCTTTGCTTTGGGAAAGTTAGAGTACATCTGCATACATCAAACTCTCGTTCCAAAAGAGCATTGAAGAACCAGTTCCATAATAATGGCTTCTTTACATGGAAAAAGTTAAACATTCTATTTTTTTTTTTTTTTTCTTGTTTCTTGTTTATGACAATTTTATGGATATTTATGTGATTACAAGTGTGTACATGTGTGCATGAACATAAACTTCTCTGAACACAGAAAACTGCAGTTACCAGAAAAAAAACAATGTAAATGAAGAAAAGCGTTTGGTTAAAGCCTGTGAAGCTGGCATGGATTATGGTAAACCTATTTAGTTCTCTCTGTTAATTCATGTTTAAGACTGTCATACTTCAAGAAGGCCATTATTTACACACTCTCATGTTGTTCTAAACCTGCAGGATCCTGTTGTTTTTCTGTGCAATGTTTTTTTTTTTTTTTTTTTTTTTTTTTTAATTATAGATCATGGACAAAATGCAAACAAGTGAGCACACTGTTGCCAATAAAAAACAGTTGGCCAAATCAGATATGACATTATGTGTTGCTCTTTTCATAATGACCATGTCTGTTAAGCTCCATAATTGGCAAACACACAATAAGAGTAGAACATTTGGCTTGTGCACTGTATTCCAAGTCTCCTGAAATTAAATAATACCTTTGTTTTTTTTTAAATGTCATATTTTTGTGGTGTTTGAAAGAAAGTAAGTCATACAGGTCTGGAACAACATGAGGGAGTAAATGGAGTAACTGTGTGTGTGTGTGTGTGTGTGTGTGTGTGTGTGTGTGGACTTCCTTTAACCCTTCTGTAAATGCAAGTTTAAAAAGTTTGACCTGAGCCTTTAATGTTAAATGTTGTGTTAAATGTTGATAACATTATAACATGTATGTTTGACAGTTTATAAAGTCTCAGTGGTGGGGATGGATCTGTCACATGACTCTGACATCTATAACATGACGGTGGAGCAGGTGGTGAAAGAGGGTATGGTTCATTTTTCTCTCCATGTTTCTCCACTGATCGTGAAATGCATTTGAAATGTGTCTGCTTCCAGTTAAATGATGTTTCTCCTCTCAAATACATGTTCAGCATGAGGCTACATTGCATTGTAGTGAAAGTGTTTCCTAAACACTGTTCTGTCCTGTAGGCACTGATAAGGATGTTGAGGGGAAAGTGAGACCATTTTTGGCTCGTCCCAGTTGCAGAGAACATTTAGGATTCGAAAAAGGCAAGTCGTACCTCATCATGGGCAAATCTGTTGTCCTGTCAACGCTTGGAGGAACGTAAGTGTCCACTGTGTGTTTGTAAATAACAGGATTTGCCTGAGCTTTATGTGTTTAAATTATGTAGAATGTTGTTCATGGTTCTTTTCTTTCATAGTGCATTTTTAATAATCTAGAAAAGAAACTTGAATAAATAAAAAAATACAAATGATACTAATATGACTTAAATACAAATCTTCTATGAAGAACATATTTTCTGAAATAATTTCGATCATTTTTATGGGGTTTAAATCACGGAGACTTTTGTGGTTTGTATGGAAGAACTCTAGGCCGAACTGGAACGCTTCTCACTGGATCTTGCGGCACTGGTCACGTGATCAAGATGGTCAGAGAGTAAACACATTGGCTCTAAGCTCACACTGGGATGTGTTTTGGGCTGAGCTGATAAATATCCTATGTGTCATGGTTCATACTCGTAGTGCTGTTTTGTTCTGCTAGAGGTCACACTGGTGCCAATACCAATATGGCAATATATCTGATAAGTGAGTCAAAAACATCCAGGTGGTGTAATTTTACCGAAATTAATGAGAAAAAGGTGTCATTAAAAGGCTAAAATTCTTGGGAAAATAAAAATTGTCATAAGTGAAATTTAATATTTATTAAAAGATAAAGCATAAAAGCTATTTTGTTTTAAAATATTAATATTTGAAATACATACAACCTGTTTTTAAAAGACCCATTTTGTCTGAATGTGTATTAAATGTTTGTCAAAAATGTATGAAACCAACATAAATACAAAGATTTTTAAAATGCTTCTCTTTTTTATTACTTTGGACATCCTTGTCATTGATGCATGTGCTTCGTAAATGCATACAGTGTAACTAAGTCAGTCATTTTGTCTGTTTTTTCTTCACTTCTCTTTTGTTTTAGTGCACGGTACATTTTGGGAGAGGATACCTGGGTTGAATACTGGCCGACAAGAAATGAAAGCCAAACTCCACAATACAAGGATCAGTACATCGGCATCAGTGAAGTCGAGAATAAGTTCCGCAAAAAACAAGGATGTACCACATAATTACAACACCTATTTGTTGATTATAGAAAATTAAATATTATCTCTTGAATACTCTCAATAACTCTTAAAAATATTGTTTTAGCCAAAATACTTTGTTGCAAAAAAAAAAAAAAAAGATTAAATGAAACTGGAAAATGGTAATTTTGGATTCTTTACTAATTAATCATGGTGTGATATACAGTGTCTGGCAACAATATTCTGATTTCTTTCTCTTTTTTTCATTCTGAATTACAAATCCAACATTATAATTTGTTTTGTATAATATTTTGAATCTGTATCTAAGTTTAAAAATCATAAGAGACTTTGCAGGAGAATTTCTGAATAAACCCCCCGTAATTCAGGTTGTGAATCTGAAATCTGAATTTGTATAAATAAAGGCTAAACATTATTCCAAATGAATAAAACAGAAACTGAAATGAAATAAATGGGTCCAGATTTATATAAAAGTAGAGGAAAAACAACAGTGGAAGATTAGAATGAAATGGGTTACATAATTTTATGTAGTGATTTTACTTTCGCACATTTAAGGACGCACAGTAAAATAGGGATTGGTACTCACGTCACCGCTGACGTTGTGATTTTTGGATCACACGTCTCTTAAGGTGTGGTTATGAGTACATCAGATGACCACCTCTCCCCCTTTTCTTAGTTCAGGGCACCAGTTAAGGTCTATTACCTTTGCAGTATGAGAACACTCTCAACAGGGGCTTTTCATTCATTTAGAATTAATGTAAAGTGGTCAGCTGATTTATTTGAAAGATTGGTGAGATTGCTAACTTGTAGAACCTTTTCTGTATTATCAGCACAAGGAAGACAAGTGTAATAAAATAAATTTTATTAACAAAAGATAAACAAGAATAACTAACACAACTACTAAATGAATACCATGAATGATAAAGGAATAAAGTGCATAAAATACATAGAATACAAGGGATTAAGTTGAGTGTGGCTATGGAAGAGTTACGTTATCTTATGGAAAGATAAACTGTTTCTCTGAAAATAATAAGGTGGAGAACCTTATTATGCACTAAACAAATAAACGAAAGATTATTTGTTATTAACTAACATCAGCTATATTACATCTAATGGGAATTAGGAAATTATATACTGATAATGTACAACAATGCCAAGGTCTCTGGAAAGAGGTTTGGTTAAGTGATATTTACGATCCACGTGGTTGAGTCCGACGACGGTGACGTCTTCCACTGGTTGTGCTGGGTGACAATGCAGTGGGGAGAGGAGCCAGAATCTGTTTCAACAGTCTTGAACACGAAGCTCTGTGGGATGCTGATCTCCTGGAGCACCAGAGGGGTCCTAAAATCTGGAACACGCAGATGAGGCCCTGGCGTAGGTGCAGAAGGTCCTTAACAATCTGGAACACGCAGACGAAGGTACCTTGGAGTGTAGGTTTGCTCTCCTGAGCTTAACCTTGTTGCAAATGTCGTTACTGTCTCGCTGGACGGAAACAACGTAGTGTTTGTCAATGTCTCTTTCCTCACAGGCTGGAGGCTCAGAACGTGGTCGTATCGGTTGCTGCCTCACTAGCTGTAGACTCAGATCATGGGATCTGTTGTTGTCTCTCTGGACGAACCAGAGGCTCAGAACGGTGTTGTATCTGTTAATGTCTATCCCCGTACAGGACAGACTCAGAACCGTATATCTGTTAATGTCTATCCCTGCTAAAGGACAGACTCAGAACGGTATATCTGTTATGTCTCAGCTTCGCAAGCCGGGACTCAGAACTTGGTATATCTGTTAATGTCTCACTCCTTACAGAGTTGAGACCCAGAACAAGGAGTGTCTGTTGGAAGGGTACCTTTATCCCTTTCCGATGAGGAGGAGATTGCAATTTGGCGCTTCTCCATTCGAGTGCTGTGATTGGCTGCTGGCATCGTAGGGGACACACACAGTGTGGCCCTCCCTTCTTTCCCCTGTGGAACTCATTTGCATAAAGCACAAAGTTGGAAGTCTTTAAAGTGTCTTTAAAGTTTACCAATGCATTTCTCACTTTCCAAACCACCACCGGAATACCTTTGGCAATATCCTAAACAAATAGAGACTAAACATGATGGAAAAAGACTGAACTGTCATGCATTCATTCAATTGTACATTAACAGCTGAATTTGTGTCTGATGTTGCATTACAAATAGCTGTCACTGAGAATACTTATTTTTGTGAATAAGTATGAAATGCATGTGTAGTTTGCATCAGTTCTAAGGTTTTCAAACATAGTTTTGAATGGATTTGGATAGATCTTTGTGATCTCTATTTGTTTCACCCATTGCTGCTGAGGTCCTGAGGAATTTTTATGGCAGTCTCTGGCCAACCTTAGGAAGTAGTGTCTAGATGGGTGAAGGGCAGAAACTGCATGTGGACCAATGAGAAGTCCTGTCCTTCCCAGGCTTGGTACAAGAGGTCTTCTTCTTGCCCTCTAAGAGGTGTCTGGATCTTGTCCTTACATCTTTATCTGATGGCATTGGACAGTTTGTTTGTGTTAGTCCACCAAGATCCAATCAAAATGTAGCAAACCTTTGTCTGCTGTTACGGACAGAGAGGGACCCGGCCATAAACTGGGCCCTGGAATGCGCTGTTCACTACATTTACATGTCTAAATGTTGCCGTAAATCAGCCAATCAAGTCACCTTTATTTATATACATTGCAGATTGTGTCAAAGCAGCTTTACAGTGATAGAGGGAACATAACTTTTGCTGTAAAGCAGCTTTGGAATAAAATGGTTTCATTTTCCAGCTCGAGTAAAAATCATTAGTTATTAATTTAGTTCATTAATCTGTAGAGCAGCTCTTGAGAAAACTGTGATGGGAGGCGGTCCAAGATGGCACCCTGAACACGTGTGTTTGTGACCTCGGCAATCCCAACCTTGTTTTAGAATCCCAGCTAACAGAATTTTGTTATAAGAACGTTCTCTAAATATTCAGTGTTGGTTCTGGGAACGTAAAAAACGTCCAGTTTTCTTGACATTAGAGGAACGTTTTTATAAGGTATAATGTTCCCCAAACGTTCTTTCAACTTAATTTTGATTTAAAATTCAACATTCTAGGAACGTTGATTTGTAACATTCCAAGAACATGAAAATGTTCAGTTCATGTTAGTAGAACGTTATTTAAAGGTTAGTTTGATGTTCCTGAAACATTTTCAACTTCATTTTGATCTAAAATTCAACATTGTAGGAATGTTGATTTGTAACATTCCAAGATGTATTTTCCTTAATGTTAGTAGACAAACAAACGAACAAAACAAAAAAAACCCATAAAGATAAGTAATATCACCTCAGGTAAATTATGATGACATATTCACCACTCAAAAAAGTTTTTATGAAATTAGTTTTTGGTAAATCGATCAAATGTCTGTGTTGCCAAGCGGCAACACTGTGTAATAAGTGGAATGACATTATTGCAATACACTGTTAAACCTTGCTGTAAAAATATGACCAAATTCTGACAGTACCAAACCATTTTCCATTAAAACAGATATATACTGTAGGAAACAATGCATTCTGGGTAATATTTGTCATTTTCAAGAAAATAGCCTACAGGAATATACTGTGAGTTAACATCGCTCAAAGTCGACACTCAGAGGCTGTGTTCTAAATCACACCTTATACCCTCATTTACTATTCCCTACAGTAGTTCACTATTATAGTACACTTGACAGAGTGAATGAAAACACGTGTGTGAATTCAGACACTGATGAACACCTGACAAGCAGAATCACAAGTGTGTCAAGTGTGAAACCAGTTTACAAACCAGTTTGACATTATTTATTTCATACATGTACAGAAGTTCCTGTTGAGAATTAACACATTTGGATGTTGATGTTTTATTGAAAATAATGAAGTTTATAGTCACCATTATGGTGACCAGTATTTGCTTTAGTTGGGCTCTTGACTCTTTAACATTAGTTTTCTCTGGGTGCTGTAACTGAGTGTTTATAAAGCACATTTGTTATGGCAAGAAAAAACCAACAGGAAGTTGATCAGGTGTTTTTGGCTGTTGTGACAATGTTGTAATCATCTTGGACTTGTTTGATTCACTGATCTCTTTCTGTATCTAATCTTTGATTTCATGGGTATTTAATTTTTATGTTTATTGATTAAAGTATCAGCAGCATGAGATCCAACAATAGCCGCTTTTCCACCGTCAGTGGAACTATTCTCTTTGCGTAACCATTCCATTCAGTGCCGATCTGGGCCAGCTGGTACGGTTATGGTTTCATTTTCCACTGTGGGGCTGATAACTGCCACTCTTTGGAATGTAATACAAAAGCGCCAGCTGTTGCCTTGGTAATGCAATGGTTTACTGATGAAATGAGATGTAAATAACGACTGCTTTATGGAGAATGATCAAATATTTCTTTTAATTTTTATATTAATTTGTGTTTATGTCACTCAAACAGAATGCTTAGCCTGCTACAGAGAAACTGGTAGCCAGGCAACAGACAAGTAACCAATTATGAACGTTGGCGTCACTTCACAGTTAGACAACCGTGCCAAGAATGGTTTGTAATCGTACCATGCCAAACCAGGCTCAGGTGAAAACAACTGGAACCGTTCGGCCTGACGGTGGAAAAACAGCTAATATTTCAGTAATCAGAAAGAATATTGAAATTATATAGTGCATAAAATATTTTAAGTTTCTGCATCACTTAGACACACAGAGCCATCAACAATCAGATTATGAATCCAACAATGGTGATATTCAAAAGTTTAATGTCACAATGCATGCTTAGTGCCAGCAAAGTACAAAACTCCCAGCATGCACTGCAGCATGAATAAATTATGCAGCTGAATGGTCCTTTTTTATTGCCACCATTGTTGAGACTGATGTGCTGATTTTTGATAGCTGTGTCTAAATGACATTTTTTTTGTGTGTGTGCATGCGTGGTGTTTAAAAAATACTTCATTGTAACTGATTTTTGTTAGAACTCTTGCTCTAGTTTCACAGTGGCGATAAAGTAACACAAGGGATTCAACACAATATGAGTTCAGTGAATCAAGAGACTATGTGATGGTTATATTTTCATCAATACATAACTATCAGCAATCAATGATAATTTATTTTTTTCCACATTTGTTTCTGCCAAATGTGGCTTGCAAAAATAGTTTAAGCAACCAGAGAAAAAACAAAAACTGATGTTAAAAAGTCAAGGGTCAAGAGCTAAACTAAAGAGCTAACTAAAGCAAACACTGATCTCCTTAATGGTGACATCAAACCAAACATTTTCAATAAAAAATCAACATCTAAACTTTTGTTAATTCTCAATAAGATCTTCTGTAGAAGTAAAGTCAAACTGGTTAGTAATAAGTGTAATAATGTGTATGACTGGAAGACAGTTGTAGTTCTTGTCTTTCGGCTCATCTTTTTTTTTTTCCTGTTGTTGTTCCTCTTCTCTTTAGTGATTCTGCTTGTTAACAGCAGGTGTTCATCACTAATGGTCAATCATCACTTACATATTCACTTAATAATCTCATTGCAACACAGCGTCAATATTACTTTTACTCTATGTAGTGTGCACACTAGAGGATGTTCCTGCAGGGTTGAAAGGGTTAAAGGTCTAAGATAAAAAGATTTTAACAGTAACAAACTGTAAGTTAAAAACAAAAAACATTATATACTGGCAACACTGTTTCCAGTAGGTTACTGTAAAATTGAGTTTTGTGTGTCACCATTGTGCTGAAGAGTAGAGCCTGTGCTTAAGTTCAGGAGAAGATCAAGAAACACTGATGATATGTTGCATGTTGTTTTATTTTACAGATGATGACTGTGTAGTTGCTGATTAAATGAAAATCTCTTTATTTAAAATGTTTTTAATGGACTCTAATGAAGTAAGTTCACAGTAATAAAATGCTCTCATTTTGAGGCAGTCGGTTTCTGCAAATGAAATGAGTTAACAAGTTTTAATTTAACGTGTGTTATCTTTACAGTAACGTACTGTAGATTATAGTAAATAACTGGCAACAGTGTTTCCAGTATTTTACTGTAAAAAAGCCTGGTAAGGTCTAACAGTGCAGTTTAGTCCTGTCAGACGAGCTCCACTTTGCCGTTGTCTTCTTATATTTCCTATTTAACAACATTTGGCCTATATGTGAAAATAATCAGTAGCCTACTGGCAAATTTCAATTGTCTCATTACTTTGTACATTTTACAAATATTTGGGATATTCAAAAGATAGCTATGAATTTGCAATATGTGCTAGTGATGTGTCGTTTGTGAACAAGCCGGCTCTAAGAGCCGATTCTTTGTAGCGAACAAGAAGAGCTGACTCCCGTCGGGGAGAGCTGAATCTTCAGTTGCAGGCAGGGGCGGAACTTTATTTGGATGGGCACACCATGCGGCCAATCACATGGACAGAATAGGATCATACCATTATGTGAAAGAAGGAAGGGGGGGCACACACTGCGAAGATAGTGTGTATAATGGTACAGGCCAGGTACGCAGAACGACAGAGAGAGGCAGAGGAGTCGGGATTAAATGCAAGAGCGTTGGGGAAAAAAGAAGAAATGAGTGAAAACCGGAAAAGTAGCAGCATCTGGCTGCATTTATTTGCCTTATATGCCTTTATTTATTTGATTTGTTTGCTGTGGTTGTGTGTTCAATTGTTCAATTAAAGTTTTATTAAAATGTTAAATAATAGTGACTGTGTATTTTTTGTAATGAAAAATTGCATAAAAATAAGGCTTTTATGAAAACACTGAATAAAAAATTGCTTACCAACACACAAAACATTCACAAATGCTTAGTTGGGCTAAAATAGAAGGCTCCAAGTGATACTAAATGAAGAGACATTTGGGAGCCGTAAGAACCGGCTCTTCTAAGGGAGCCAAATCTTTGAAAAGACTCAAAGGCAGATTGTTTTAGAGATGTAAGAAATCTTATGCGATAATGCAATTTTTGTAGGAATGATATCATCACATACACACCATTTTATCGGTAAAAGGCCAACTGGATGGAAACAGCCTCAAGAGAGGCTATTTTTTTATTTATTTTTATTTTTTTGAGCACATTGGCTTTGTCGATAACAAAATGTTGCAAAAAAAAAAAAAGCTGTTTGGAAACTTGGCTACTGACATCAAGAATCAGCGTATGAATCTTGGCAATGGTGACAATCAGCAAAAAGCTTCATGTTGCAATGCATTCTGGGTGCACCAATCACAACTCACCCATGGCTTCCAGCATGCATTGCGGCATGAATTTTAGTAGTTGTTTTGTCACCATTGTTGAGGTTTGTATGATGAGTGTTGATGTCTAAGTGTGTCTAAATGCCCAGCTTGAAAAATTAAGTTTATTTTACTTTCATAAAGTTATTTCAACTAAACTTTATAAGTTCAAATAACTACATTTGTCAAGTTGAAATACTTAAAATTCTAATTAAATACAATTTAATTGAGTCATTGCAAAAAGACAACTCAAAAAGTTAAGCTAGAATTTTTTTTTTTTTTTTTGTCACTAGGATTTTGAAAAAAGTCTCCAAAGGGGTGGGGAAGTCATTAAATCTAGCGACAAAATCGCCAAATTGGCAGCACTGTACTGTACTGCTATACAGATACTGATTGTAGATTGGTGAACTGAAGTTTCAGTTTATTTATAAAACACATGCAAACAAATAGAGAGAGCAGTTTGGACTCTGAGGGTCACGGAGGCGGGTATAAATCTGAGCTGCTGCAGGTTCACAGACGCTCACAGGAAGAGACACACAGACAGACAGGATGGACGTGAAGCTGCTGTGTCTGAATGTTGTTCTTCTCTCCTCACCCCTCCTCACACTGTGTGACCCGCTGTGAGTATTAAACACATCATTTGCTCATAGAGTTTCTAATGTGTTTTAATGTGTGAACTGTGCTTGAGATTTCAAACACTCTGATTTGATCTCCTCAGGTTTGTTCTGTCAGCTCCTAATTTGCTGAGAGTGGGTTCCTCAGAGAACGTGTTTGTGGAGGCTCAGGATTACACTGGAGGAAACCTGAATGTAAGGATCATAGTAAAGAAGTTTCCAAAGAAAGATAAGGAAATACTGTCCAAATCAGTGACACTGACTGCAGACAACAATTACCAGATCCTTACAGATATAAAGGTGAGAGATCCATAATTACAGTGCAGTGATGTCTCATTCTCATTAGTTTATTATGAGATACACTTCAGGTTGACTGATTGTTCTTTAGATTCCTGATGATAAGAACTTCTTCTCTGATGATCCTCTGGAGAAGCAGTATGTGTATCTACAAGCTCAATTTCCATCCAACACTCTGGAGAAAGTGGTCTTGCTCTCATTCCAGTCTGGATATATATTTGTACAGACAGACAAGCCCATCTATACGCCTGCTAGCACAGGTATGATTCAGTGCTAAAACATGGCAAATATTGAGTGAATTAAAGCGCAATGTGAACTTTAAACGTTACGTCAGCATGACCTCATTCTGTTTATTATTAAACTGACTGCTGATTTTATCAGGGTTTGAATCTGCAGAAAAAAAATCAGAACTCATATTTCAGTTTTTGCTTTGACTTTTTTTGCAGTTCATTACAGGATTTTCTCTCTGACCCCCAACATGAAACCACTCAGTCAGTCTGGAGTCATGGTGGAAGTGATGGTACACAATGTTATTTCACACGCACACAGACTCATTCATGACATTCCAGCTGTAATGAGCATCAATGCACTGACGGTGTCAGCAAACACAGTGTTAATACTGATTTCTGTGATTCTTAAGAATCCACAAGGCATCACAGTTTCATCAGAGAAGATGTATCCAGTGAAAGGGATGACGTATGGATCCTACGCCATTCCTGAGGTTTCCAGGTGTGCTTTTATGTGAAACACTGTGAAGATTGAACCTGCTTTCAATGATCCATTATGTCTACCTCAGGATATCTTGAATTTTCTATGATAATTTGTTTAAATGTTTTTGTTTCAGTACTGGGATGTGGAAGGTGGTCATTCGGTACACAAAGACTCCTCAGAAGACATTTACCACAGACTTTGAGGTCAAAGAATATGGTAAGATGTGTGTCATCTGTATTTTACCTAAGACGACAATAACAACTTAAAAATTGGTAAAATGGCTTTATTATTGTATTTTTGTTTGTCCTTTCTCTGGTTTGATTTATAGTGCTTCCAACATTTGAAGTGAAATTAATACCCAGTAAGTCATTCTACTATGTGGATGATCACAGTCTGACAGTCGACATTGAAGCCAAGTAAGACAACATATTTTCAGCTTCACTGATCTTTAATGAGTGAACACACTGATTAAAATTGTATGTAAAACCACAAAATCCTTTTTATGAACAATCAAAACTTTCCTCAAGTAATTCCTCTTCTCTTGACGTTTCTGTGATTTTGAAACTAAATCAGAAGATTTTGTAGTATCAGTGAGTCTCATTCATGCATAACACCCATGAGTGAATTGTTTCCAGTGAATGAATGAATAAATGAATGAATGAACTAATCAGTTTAACTGAAAGTGAATTTTAAACAGTGGCTTTGAACAAATTGGATGAGTGAATTATTCAATGACTCACTCATAATAACAATTGTTTAGTTCTTAATATTAATCAATGGTTTTGAAAAAAATAAATTGAAAGAATGATTCAACGACTCACTCATAACAGTCACTTATTACCTACTGGGATAACAATGTAATAGAATGAATCAGTTTAATATACAGACAAGAAAACAAGTAGGTTGAATCCCTGAATCCACATTTTTCTGAAGAAACCTTATTGCCTTTTAAACTATATGAGATATTTTCAAAACTTATCTGTCCAAGCTCACTCGCCAACACTGATTCTAACTGAAGTTATAGTCCCATTTGTGCAAAGTGTCATGTTGTAGAAAGCATGGGAAAATAAGGGTAAACAGTAATCAAATCCCCATCACTAATACACAGACCAAGAACCTGTCTGGAATGTGCATAATGTTGGTCAATTTGAAAAATGGGTAACAATTTAGAATGGGGAACACATATTCACTATTAACTACGACTTTTCCCTCAATAAACTAATTTGCTGCTTATTAATAGTTAGAAAGGTAGTTGTTAGGTTTAGGTATTGGGTAGGTTTAAGAATGTAGAATAAGGTCATATAGAATAAGACATTAATATGTGCTTAATAAGTACCAATAAACAGCCAATATTCTAGTAATATGCATGCTAATAAGCAACTAGTTAAAAGACCCTAAAATAAAGTGTTACCGAAAAATGCTAATCAAACGTGTTTAGAGGTTGTATGTGTGTTTTAGGTACCTGATTGGACAGAAGGTGGATGGAAATGCGATTGTGGTGTTTGGTGTGATGGATGGTGAGAAGAAATCAAGTATTGCTACATCTCTTCAAAGAGTTCAGGTGAGAGAAAATAAACAGTTTACAAGTTGGGATCAATCTCTTTTCTCTTCAACTAGAGAACAACTTAAATAAAAAGTTAATAGTTTTTCACTGCATCTTGTAGACTGATGTTGCTGTCAATGTCACATATGAATAGATAATGAAAGGAAAGGGCACTGCAGAGCTGACCAATCAGATGATCCTTCAAACCTTTTCAGACTTTAACCAATTGGATGGAAAGTCAATCTATGTTTCAGTCAGTCTTTTAACACAAACTGGTAAGACCCATTAGACACTATACATCATGTTCATATTTGTGAGTGTTTGTGCACCATTTGGAACTAAATTTTGTTTCAGAATATTGTTGGATCATATAAAATTTTCACCATTTTTTTAGGGATTAAATGTTGTATAAAATCAGACAAATTATATATCAACAAACCCCTCTGTAAAAACCTTCAGAATATAGATAGGAATAAAACTGTATGTTTGGTATATGTAAGTTCTGCTGAAGTGGAGATTTCTGAAAAACTCATTATGAGAAAACAGCCTTTAAAGATATTTACTGTAATTTAAATCTACAGACGCAAATAGATGAAGTGCTATAAAATATACACTTAAAAGTGTATTTTGGATGTTTTCCTTCCACCAGTCTGAAAAAACACTTTATGAAAAGTGTTTTTGCCTGTAGTGTTCCCCCTTAAAGAATTAGTTCACTTTCAAATGAAAATTAGCCCAAGCTTTACTCACCTATGTGTATATGACTTTCTTCTTTCTGATGAACACAATTGGAGAAATATTAATAAATATCCTGAAGCATACAAGCTTTATAATGGCAGTGCACAGGGATCACGAGCTGAAGAACGTGCTTCCATCCACATCCATTCATCATAAACATACTCCACATGTCTCCGGGGGGTTAATAAAGTCCGCCAGAACTGGCGTTGCGTCAGTTACACTTTTTCCGTAAGTTGAATATGGAAGGTGTAGGACGTAGCGAAAGCTTTTTGAACTGCAAGAGTTTTACACTTTCTTCGTACATTGAATACAGAAGGCGGTCTGGCGGAAGCTAGATATTTTCCTTCATAACTTGTTAAATATGATTTTTTTTACACAAACACATTGATTTGCTTCAGTAGGACTTTAACCCCCCGGAGCCGTGTGGAGCACACATTTATGATGGATGAATGTGGATGGAAGCACTTTCTTGAGCTTGTATGTGTCAGGATATTTATTAATATTTCTCCAGTTGTGTTCATCAGAAAGAAGAAAGTCATATGGCTTGAAGATGAGTAAAGCTTGAGCAAATTTTCATTTGAAAGTGAACTATCCTTTAAGTGGTTAATTGAGTTATGATTGTTTGATTTTTGAAAACACCTCAAAATCCTCAGTGAACACTCAGTGTTTATATGAGTCCAATCTCCACATGTTAAAAGAAATACTGAAACATGTTTTGAAGTTAATGAGATAATTAAGTGATCAAATAACTGATGATTGAGCATTTGGTAAAATCATCTGCAAGTAAAAGACATTAAATCTCTGAAGATCTGTTTAAACAACTCCACAAACAGCATTACCAGCTTCACTTATTACTAACCAGACTGACTTTATTTCTGTCACACGTCTACTGAAGCTCTTATTGAGAATTAACAGAGGTGTAAATGTTGATGTTTATGTTTCATTTGAAGTCACCATTGTGGTGTTCAGTGTTTGCTTTAGCTGGGATCTTGGTCCTTGTACTTCTTATGTTAGCTTTTTTTTTCTTTTTTTTTTTGACTGTTGTAACTGGGTGTTTGTAAAACATATTTGTTGTGGCAAAGAAAGGCAAAAAAAGCAGGATCAGGTGATCAGCTCCTTATTAATGATAACAAAATCACCACAAAACAGGCATCTGATGTTCTTAATAATTGTTAAATTATTCTACAAGTATGTGTATATTATTCCTGTGTCTAAGGGCAGCACAAGTGGCTCAGTGGGAAACACCGTCTCCTCACTACAAGAAGGTCTCTGGTTCAAGTCTCAGCTGAGCCAGAAAGTCCTTCCTTCAGATCTGGTTTCCCTCACAATCCAAAGATGTGTGAATTACAGATGCTAAGTTGTCTAAAGGTTTGAATGTGTGTTTTACTGTCTATGGATGGATCCGTGGCCGAGTTTTTTTTTTTAACCTTGTACGGAGGTTCCATGAACTTCTATATAGGACGTTCAGAAGACGTCAAAAAAAAACTCATAAAAACTTTCATTCTGGCTCCTCAGTGGACGTCTTTTTCCGGGGACCTTGTAGGTCTAGGCTAAAACATAAAGGTGTAAAGTTCCAGTCCCTGGGCTGCTGTTCCACTCCTGGCCTGCAGGGGGCACCCTCCTTAAGCTTCCATGTCATGCTCCCTCCAGGTCTCCAGATGGCACTTTAACCCCAAGCTCAGTGCTCTCCACTCCTGCAGATGGTGCTATTGTATTTAATTGTACTAAGAACTCTCCTCATTAGCCCTGATTCCCTTCACCTGTGTCTTGCCCTTTATAAGTGTGCTTGTTCCCTGCCATTATGTTCAGTCTTGAGCCTATGTACTCCAGTCTCAAGATAAGTTTTGTGCCTTATTGTACATTTTGACCCTTGTGTCTATTTTTGTTTCTCTGTTTTACGGAAGCTCTGTTATCCTAGTTCATTTGTACTTTGTACCTTGGTTTCTCAAGTAAAGACTATTTTTATTTTTTTGGAAGACTCAAGTCTCTTGACTCGTTACTCTTCTGCTCTTGGGTTCCATTGTCTGCCACACTTAGAACACCAGAGACCTGGGTTTAAGTCCAGCCAAGGGCGACCTCCTTACAGCAAGACACAGGTGAAGGGAATCAGGGCTAATGAGGAGAGTTCTGAGTACAATTAAATACAATAGCACCATCTGCAGGAGTGGAGAGCACTGAGCTTGGGGTAAAAGTGCCATCTGGAGACCTGGAGGGAGCATGACATAGAAGCTTAAAGAGGGTGCCCCCTGCAGGCCAGGAGTGGAACAGCAGCCCAGGGATTGGAACTTTACAAGAGGGAACCAAGCTTTTGCAATAACAGGCCCTGAACTTTGGAATAGCCTGCCAGTATCGATCTGAATGGTGTCATCTCTTTCTATTTTTAAATCAAAGTTTAAAACCAGAGGTGTAAAGTCCAGGTTGAGAAAGGAAACGTCCTGCCATATGTTTATTCCTCTGTGCTATTAGGGAAAAATAAAATCTAATGTTGTGTTTTTAATCGTCTTGACAGAAATTAACTCAGTCTTAAGAAATATGTATAATGTAAATGCATTATGTATATTATAATAAAATGTAACATATCAGAAAATCAATAGACAATTATATAGGATTACAATCATGTATTTATTAGCTTTGTTGCATAACGCTGCATCTTAATGGTGCATTTCTATTCATTAAATGTCCCATTTTTCAAAAGGCTTATAAATCATAAAAATGAGTTTTTTTTTTGAGAAAGTAAAACTGTCGACAGTTTCCTGTGATGGGTAGGTTTAGGGGTAGTGTAGGGTGATAGAAAATACAGTTTGTACAGTATAACTTACGCCTATGGAGTGTCTCCACAATTCACAAAAACAAACCTGTGTGTGCATGTGTGTGTGTTTCAGGCAGTGAAATGGTGGAAGCAGAAAGGAGAGGCATTCAGATTGTGACGTCACCGTACACCATCCACTTCAAAAGAACTCCTCAATTCTTCAAACCTGGGATACCCTTCGATGTCTCGGTATAAAAAGTACAAAAACCACAATGTTGAGCTGAGATAAAGTACATGACACCATTGTTTAATGCTTCTCCTTTTTATGTCTCATTTTTGGTCTGGGTTTTATAAAAGGTATTTGTAACAAATCCTGATCAGATGCCTGCTAAAAATATAGAAGTGGAGGTCAATCCTGGAGGGGTCAGAGGCCGAACAAGAGCCAATGGCATTGCAAAGGTTACCATCAACACTCATGGAGGATCTTCCGCACTCGAGATCACTGTAAGACCTGCAAACTCAACTGCACTGATGCCCAGTCGGTTTTCACTGGTGAACTAGTGGAGGACCATTCAAATCAGATCTGAATTTGAGTCAGAAATTAATTGAATGCATTGCTGTGGAAATCATAGGGCCCTAGAAGTGTAATAGAGCTACAGAAATTGGTCACTCAGCTATTTCTTCAAGAGCTGTTCATATCTGGAATACATCACCAATTAACAACAGACAGTGTCCTACTCATATGAAGTTTAAGATATAATTAAAAATATAGCTAAAGAAGAGCCAAATATGTAATATCTATATTATATTTTTTTCAGTTGTTTCAGTTTTTGTTGTGTAATGTGCAGTGTTTGGATTAATAATTGCACAGTAAATTCACCAGTGTTACATCAACACCATTCGGTGTTCATATGGGAACCACCAGCAGGGTGTTAAAGTAACACTGAAGCAGTGTTAGAGTTAATTAGATACTTAAGTGGTTAATTAAGTGATGATTAAGCATTATTGAAGACACCTGATGATAACGAGCAGAATCACTGAAGAAAACAGAAACACAAAAACTACAAGTGACTTCAGACACAGCCTTGTTTCCTTTAGTTGGGCAGTTACTCTTGGTTTTTATGTTAAGTTTGTGGTCTTTCTAACAGTGTGTACAGAGACCCATATTTTGTTACAAAGAAGACCATAAACAAAAGCAGTCCAGTGAAGACAACTGATGATTTAGCACTCTCAATACCTGCTGAAATGATTGTTCATTATTGTTATTTTCACCCACAAAACCTTCATGCCACAGATCAGACATTTGAAGACTTTTTTTAGACATACCCCCCGACATCAAGAATCAACATATGTTTCTCATCTATGGTGACATTCTTTATGCTATGATGCATGCTGGGAGTCATGAGTTTCACACTGTGATGGCTCACAACATGAAACATTTCATCATTATTGTGATTCAAATACCAATTTTTGATGTCTGTTTTAACATCCAAAAAAAAAGTTAATTTGAAAACTAAATGTAAGAAATAATGCAACATTCAGACACACAGACATCAAGAATCAGCATATGTTTCTCATCAGTGGTGACATGCTGCAATGCATGCTGGGAGCCGCCATAGTGTAAAACTCATGACTCCCAGTCATTCATTGCAGCATGAAGCATGTCACCATTGATGAGAATCGTATGCTGATTCTTGATGTCTAATGTGTGTCTAGTATTTTCTATTAGTGAGGATAATGTTTGTGAAAATAACTTACGATGAGCAACCACTTCAACAGTCATTTACAGGACGAAATAATCGGTTTTCTTCTTGATGGTGTGAACTATATCACCTGTTTGCTTTTGTTTATGGTTTTTGTTATAATAAATTATGCACTTTTGTAAGCACTATTATAAAGATCACAAACTTAACATAAAAACCAAGAGTAACTGCCCAACTAAAGAAAACACTGATCAACGTAATGATGACCACACATTTTCAATAAAACATCAATATCTAAATCTGTTAATTCTCAAAAAGAACTGTAGATGAATGATAGAAATAAGGTCAGTCTGGTTTGTAATAAGAGAGCTTTAATGTCTTTTTAGTTGATTTCATCTAAGGCTGTAGCTGAAGTCAGTTGAAGTTCTTGTGTTTTTCTTTCCTTCAGAGATTCTGCTCGTTATCATCAGGTGTTTTCAATAATCAAACAATCATCACTTAATTAACCACTTAAGTATCTAATTAACTCTAACACTGCTTCAGTGTTACTTTAACACCCTGCTGGTGGTTCCCATATGAACACAGACCAGTGTTGATTTAACACCGGGGAATTTACTGTGTGTATTTTCTAATTATTAAGTTGGATTGTCTTATGTATGTATGTTACGACATGTTAAATTTGACCATGTAAACCTTTTTTTCTTTGTGCCCTGGGACAGCAGATGTAATTTAGCTCTGAAGCTAATTCTGGGCAGTCATGTACTGTCCATTGTCCCTGTTAAATTTTTTAAATAAAAAAATGAAATAAACTAATGTCAAAAAATAAAAAAAAATGTTTTTTTTTTTTTTTTTTCCCAGGCAAAGACCAAAGATCCACAATTAAGAGATGAACAGCAGGCAGTGAAGACGATGACGGCTTTGGCCTACATTCCCAAAGAGGACTCCAACAACTACCTGCACATCAGCATTGATGCAGAAGAGCTTCAGATCGGTGATCATATGAAAGTCTATCTGAACACTGGACAAAGTCCAGGCGTCAACGATCAAGATTATACATACATGGTGAAGATTGCAGTATGGCTATTTCTTGTTCAGCACCACAAATGTATTCATTTATTATATCAATATTTAATCAACCACTAGATCTTGTGTTTGAAACTGTATGAATGTCATAAATACTGTTAACTCATCTGCCTTATTTTCAGATCTTGAGTAAAGGTCAGATCGTTCACACAAACAGGTTTAAGAGGAACGAAGGACAATCTCTAGTGGCTCTGTCTCTACCTGTAACCAAAGACATGGTGCCGTCCTTCCGCTTCGTGGCTTATTACCATGTGGGCTCGTCTGAGGTGGTGTCTGATTCAGTCTGGGTCGACGTGAAGGACACGTGCATGGGAACGGTGGGTGAACCGAGAAACCAAGACCAGGAAAACTTCTCCCACTACCATCAACATTTATTAGTATATTTTACTGTTTTTAATTGCAGCTCAAAGTCGAGGTGAAGGACCAGGCGCAATTTGGCCCTTTAGATCAGCTTAGCCTGAAAATAACCGGAGACCCCGGAGCTATAGTTGGGCTGGTCGCTGTAGATAAGGGTGTATATGTCCTTAATGACAAGAACAGACTCACTCAGACTAAGGTAATTAAACTCATGTACAATAACTTCAGCAGTTTCATGCTTAAAATGACCTGATCTCTTTCTTGCTTTAGATCTGGGACGTCATAGAGAAGCATGACACCGGCTGTACGGCAGGAAGTGGAAGGGACAGTATGGGGGTTTTCAGTGATGCAGGTCTGATGTTTGAGTCGCACACTGCAGGAGGAACAAACACCAGAACAAGTATTTATTTCCATTTCTTTACGCAATGAACCATAAACATAACTGTAGATGCATTAGAAATCATTTTCTACAGCTGTATCATTCAAAGCATGTTTGTATCATTTATGCTAAATTAATTCTAATGAATTGTCCTCCAGGGAGGGAGTGTCTTGCCCTTTCAAAGAGAAGAAGAAGATCAGGTACAAAAGTAAATAGGAAATGTATGGGGAAAAAAATGGGTAAAATGTCCAGGGATGATATACAGCAACAAGCCTCTTCTATCACCAGGAACATGGCTGACTATTAACATTAGAAGCAGCTAGTGCTGTCAACGGTGATTTTTACGACAATGCTATCTCTAACCCCTGTCTCTTAGAATTAGAGGCAATGCCCTTTAGAGTTCTTGATGGAAGTACATTTTCAGCCTGTATTGTAAGCATGGACTGAAACAATGCATCAATATGAGCCACTTTTTTGAAGGTTAGGTCAATTTTTCAAACTGTGTATCCCCTCATATTTATTTTGTTGAACAGAAGACTATGACAACTATTATACCGACTTTAATGAGATTGTGTCACGTACACAGTTCCCTGAGAGTTGGCTTTGGGAGGAAGTTCATCTACCCTCTTGCACTAACTGGTGAGTACTGTATGAAGATTGGTCTTTCAGACAAAAGCTGTGAATGTTTTCAGTAAGCAGACATGTTAAATGGTGAGGAGTTAGCAAATCAATCAATCAATCAACAGAATGACATTCAGATTTTAAATAATATGTGTTTCTTAAGACAACAGTATTGAACATGTTAATATCATGTATAATCCCTGCAGTTAGTCTGTGCCTGAATCATGTTAGCCTTTGCTGGTGAGATGAAGCTCATCTGTGCACTTCCATTTGACTCTTCCCCATATTCCAGTGAAACAACATCTATCACAAATAAACTGATCTTCCTGAGAGACTCTATTACTACTTGGCAGATCTTGGCTGTCAGCCTGTCACCAACACTTGGTAAGGTGAAGCAGAAATGCATGCTTCATGGTCTAAAATACATCATCATCATCATCATCCTGGAGTTGCTGGTTTAAAACATTCTGTGTGTCTGTGTTTCTCCTCAAAGGCATCTGTGTGGCAGAACCTGAGGAGATAGTCATTTTTAAGAGCTTTTTCATTGACCTCAAGATGCCTTATTCAGCTGTGCGTGGAGAACAACTGGAAATCAAGGCCATTATTCACAACTATACACCAAAGAAGCAGCAGGTAGATCTGGGAATATCAGATTTTATTATATGTATAAAAATTAGGGCTGTCAATAGATTCATTTTTTAATCGCGATTAATCGCACACTTATCGTGAAATTAAGCATACACCATTTATCTTGTTTAACATGTCCACTTTTGCCATCATTGCCTATATCCATTAAAGTAAACCATCAGATTGAAGTGTGATTTTCGAGGGGCAATGTTAAGAAGATTGTGTGTTTGCAGGCTGTGCATTAATTTAGACTGATGATTTAAAATGCCTGGAACCACTTGTGCATTTAATGTTTTTATCAGTCAAATAATTTACTAATGACAGGAGACATGGATCCTGAGACTCATGTTTTTGAGCTGCTTGTGACTCAAACTGAAGAAAAGTGTAGGATACTGAACTGTGCTAAAACAGAAATATCCTCTGTCATCACACATTTCATATTCAGTTCAAATGGATTTACTTTGGAGGAAGTTTTCTCTATATATTAAGCAATTTTAGTCTCACTCTGATTTCTCCAGGTGCAAGTGGAGTTTATGGAGACAGAAGATGTTTGCAGCTCCGCCAGTAAGAAAGGCAAACACAGAACAATTGTAAACGTTGGCAAAGACTCCAGCACAGTGGTTTCATATGTGATTATTCCCATGACACTGGGAAATCACATGATTGAGGTGAAAGCTGCAACAAATGATTCTGTCCACACTGATGGAGTGAGAAAGAGCCTGAAGGTGGTGGTACGTCTGATGAGATTCACACTATAACATACAGAGGCCTACTGCAGTTTTAAGGGAGGATTTGGTGGGATTCTGTGGAAATAGGGAGGTGTTCAGAATTTCAAGTATTGTAAGAACCCAAATTACATCTGAAGCACCATGTGTCAGGATATCCTTATAAGCTCACAGGGTACTTTATCTCTGGGACGGTAATGTTTTAATCCACTGATGATGAGCCAAAGTCATGAACCCAAGTGCAGTTTTATTGATAAACAACCATGAACCAGATAGAAAACATCCAAACCCATGACAAACTAGAGCAGACTTGAACATGAGAACTTGGCTATAAAAACATGGCTTGAACATGAACTTGACAAAACTCACCAACAGCAGGTTACAACAACATAGCTAGACCAGAGATAAAGGAAACATGAGGGCTATATAGACCATGAGGTAACCATCATCATAATGCCCAGCTTACAATTTTTTGTTACTAGAACATTTCCCAAACATTCATGTTTTGTTATGGAAACATTAAAATGTCCAGTTTTTAAGGTTAGTATGATGTTCCTGAGACATTCTTTCAACTTAATTTTTACTACCAAATCAGCATTATAGAAACATTGGTTTGAACATAAAAATGTCCAGTTTTCTTAATGTTAATTGAACATCATTTAAAGGTTAGTACAATGTTCCTGAAACATTTGAACACCTGTTGTTAATAAGCAGAAACCTCAACAACAGTGACAATCAAAAAATATTCAAATCTAAATAGTAAAAATTCAGCTGCAAAATGTAATCATGCAGCAATGCATGCTGGGAGCCATGAATGAGTTTCATATGCAGATTGTTGATGTCTGTGAGAGACATTATAGTTCTTAATTTCATGCCCACAATATGGTTTCATAATTTTTTTAGAACTTCTGATTGCCACAGTAGTATTACAATATTAAAATGAACAAGACACACTTCTGACCAGTGATTAGACTTCAGATGTGATCAGTGAATCAAAACACTTCACTATGACATTAATTAACAGTCAACATCACCTGCTGCTGTTCTGTCTCCTTCACTTCCTTTAGTGGCGTAAAAGTGTCTAAACACACTGTTAAAACAGTAAGAGTAAAACTAATAATCCAACCAAGAGTCAAGAGCCCAACTACAGAAAACACTGATGACCATAATGGTGGTCATGTTTTTTTTATCAAATGTTTTTTCCTCTTTCCTTCAGTGTGTCATCACTAATGGTCACTTAATTATCTAATAAACGCTAATAATAATTCTGTAGTGTGAACACATGAAAACTGAGCGCTGTTCATGAAACATAATATTTTGCTATGCAGCATCCCACCATTTTATTAGCCAAAAAGTTTAATGATCCTTAATATTTAAAGGACAACTGAAGAATGTTGTTCTTAGAATGTTTTCTCCTAACATTATGAAGACATTTAAAAAATCTTCTACAAACAATGTATAAATAACGATTGTGTGCTAACCTTTTGAGAACATTATTGAAGAACAGATAACTTTGAACAAATGCTCTATTCATGTTACTGGAAGAATGTTTGTTCATAACTTTGAGAGAACCTTACCAGAACCTTAGCCAAAGTTATGAGAATGTTCCCTGTTAGCTGGGTGGCTGTTAACTCTCTCTCTCTCTCTCTCTCTCTCTCTCTCTCTCTTTCATTGGCTGTTTTAGTCTGAACGTGTGCTGGTTCAGTTAGTGAAGAATGTGAAGCTGAATCCTGATATGGGTGAGATTTTTTTGTGAACAAGTGTGATAATCATTACACCTGCAGTGAATCAAGGAAAAAATATATAATACGTTAACAATTATATTTTATTTAAAGTAAATGATCAAGTACTCTCTACAGTTATTTTTATTTATTAGAACTCTTGTGTAAGTGAGCTATACTAACTAAGCATTTGTCAGTACAATATACTATTCCTATTTCACTTTACTTTTTTAAGGCAATCAGTTTGCATGCTTTTTAAGTAAGTCTAACTAATTAGATTTTACAGTATGTAAGCTCACAGTTTGAGCACACAGTGAGTGTGCTGTGAGGTTACACTTTTAGCCACCTGTGACCTCACATTGTGACCACATCATGAGTATCCTGGGAGCTCATGGTGAGATCACTGGAGATCAAAGTGTTGACTGGGTTGCTATTGTTTTTATTTTCACTGCCCTGTGTCTCGTGTTTTTAAATTCAAAATTTGCGTTCTGTGTGACTGGCCCCTGTGTGGCGCTGAGTTGGTTTCTGTGTCCTAGGCAAAACTGTTAGCGTTATGTAAACATGAAAAATCTATCTGTTGAAGTGTTTGTTTGATATGATTTGATATAAAATGAACTGGCCTAAAAGCCTACAAGCACTTTTGTACCAATCAGGAATGTTCTTTGTATTAAACTATGCATAAAAACACTATTCTGCTTTATTTATAATTGTTTATGTAATTTATAAAATTATATTAGTTTTATGAACATTTAAAACATTATGCAATTTTTAAACAGTCAGTCATACCATATTATTTTCAGTAGCTATGTTTCCTTCCAAAGTAGCGAATTTAACTTGTGCACAAATTTGGAATATCGCATCAAACATTTGTGACTAAAGCACTGTTTCCATTCAGTGAGTCGAAGAGAACAAAATCGACACTTCCTGATAAACTGGTGCTAAATATCATTAAGAAAAATGGAAGTTGCTGCAGTAGAAGCCACTGTATGTTACGGTGACCGGGAGGGAACATGTTCGGTTCACTTAGTTTTGTCGTGGCCACGACATATAAACCCGTGGGAACGTGATAATAAGTTGTGGCCACGAGATAATTTTTTGCAAGGTAACGACATCCTTATGTTGTGGCCACGGGATGTAAAGTCGTGGCCTCGAGATCATATGTTGAGGGAACATTATATTATATTACCTAAGGATGTCATTACCTCGACAAAATGATTTTGTGGCCACGACTTATTATCACGTTCCCACGGATTTATATGTTGTGGCCACAACAAAACTAAGTGAACCCCTCCCGGTCACCGTAGTATATAATAATTTTTGTATGTAATAAATTATGTTATCTTGCATTCAGATGCCTGGCGTTTGTGAACGAAGACGCTTCTGGGAGGGAATTAAACCGAACCACTTTAACGACAGACTTTGCTCAGGCATTACAAGAATGACCAAAACAGCATTTCAGATGCTGTGCAACGAGATCGGTCCGCTGGTTGGTCCAGTTATGCTTGCAATCGCAAGCATGCGCAATCAAGGAATTTATTCGGTAAAAGTTTTTCCATCATAGTTTATGCGCATGTTTTCGTATTGCATAAAAAATGTAGCTGACTCATTTGAGCACATACGTTTTTTTTTATTATGCATATTTTTAGAATTTATCTGCATCTTGACATTTCCATACAGCGTTTTTTATGCAATATCCCAAAATGCACATAAAAATAGGTGGATGGAAACATAGCTATTGATTTGAAGAAGAAGAGAAAAAAATACGATTTGGCTTATATTTGCTTATTGCACCCTCATGTGGAGCCAGAACCCCCTAAACGAAATTGTCATTAAAACTTGAATATAATTTAAATATTTGTAATATTGAAGTAAAAATGTGAATTTAATTGTGTCAATTTCAATAGGTTTTGCATATAAATATCAGTGTCATTAATGAAGCTGAGATGCAGCAATGTGGACCATTTTAAAAACATTAAAAATATTACCATGTGCAAACTTTTGACTGGTAGTGTGTGTGTGTGTGTCTATATATATATATATATATATAAACACAAAATTGTTTTTATGCAAAAAGAAAATTACAAACAATACAACAAATAAAGATACAAATTAAATAAACTTGTTTTTCAGATACAGTAGGTTTATTTACCATGTATACATTTATTTAACCTCTTTTGTTGTTTTACTAACATTAATGACACATATTTAATTAGGCTACTGTCCCGAATCCATGGATGTAATATACTGACACATATCCTGTTTTTTTTCCACCCACCTATGCGAAACAGACTTATGGGCTGGACAGAACTCAGTTATCAGCTCCATTTCTAATCCTTTTTATATTAATTACACCTGCAGTGGGTGTGATCATCTCTGAGATAAACTTGCCAAAGCAATCCAGGATTATTGTCACTAAAAACTCACTAACCATCTCATGATGAATATATAACTCATCACATTTCTTGTTAATCTCATCTGGAGCAGGAGGAGAACAGCATGTGTTTGTAAGAGCTGAGATACCAAGTAATCATATAATTCCAGACAGCCCGGCTTTCAAGTACATCACAGTGTCTGGTAAGGGGGGGGATTAATTAACTCTATGTGATTTTTTTTTTTTTTTTTTTGAGCTGGTTGTTTATATGATGTTTTATTAACAAAGTTTGGAGTGGAGTGGAGAGCATTTAGTTAATCAACTCATTAACGACAAGAGGTGTATATACAACAGTCTTACTTCTGTTCGTTTGACAGTTTATCAGCATCCCTACTCCACCCCATCTCCTCACTTCTAGTTCTATCTATTCTTACCACATCGGGGGGAGTACTCTGGGTTCGGGCCAAAATTTCGAGCTCGGAGCCCTCTCCCCGGACAGCACGCTAAATACGCTTAACCTTTACTATACTTAATTATATGTAAGTGTGAACTCGTGAAAAGGAGGCATGAGATCTACATCTCCAATCATCCGATTACATCCATATATTCCTCCATGATATTTTTTTAATATTTGTACAAAGATAAAATTGATTTCTCAACCTGCATTTCCTCTTTCCAGGTGAAGAGATCTCTCAAACAGTTGAGCAGGTCATCAGTGGAGACTTCATGGGTCGTCTTATTGTCCAGCCCAGTGGTAATGGAGAGGTGATCATGTTCTACATGACTCGACTTCTCACTGCCACTCATTATCTGGACAGCACCAGTCAGTGGGAGGCTGTTGGCATGGAGCGCCGTAATGAAGCCGTTAACCATATCAACACAGGTCAGCAGGATAACAGATGAATATAACTAGGATTTGAAGTAAAATCCAAAAAGTACTTCACTGAAATACAGATCTACTTTTTTCTTTTTAATTAATTTTTTATCAAGGTTATCAGCGGCAGCTGAGCTACCGTAAGTCAGATGGATCCTACGCTCTCTGGACAGCGAGACCGAGCAGCACATGGTAAAGTCATTTTGATTATTTAATTTTCGATGAAATAAACCTTTTTATTTATTTCATGACCTGTTTATCTTTTCTTAAATATTTTAATATTATTCTAATAACAATTATTATATAATATATAATAATATATTATTCTAATTATAATTATAACTTGTTATTAATTTGATTTATTTATATCCTTCTGCTTCTGTTAAAGGCTGACCGCATCTGTGGCTAAAATCTTTACCATAGCCAGAAGATATATAGATCTAGAGGAGAATGTGATCTGCAGCGCCCTCAAGTGGCTGGTGCTCAACAAACAACTGGCAGACGGCTCCTTTAAAGAGGATTCACCTGTAATTTATAAAGAGATGGTGGTAAGTTAAAAGTAGCTTTGACTAACTGTGAATGATAGCACAGCAGATGGAATGAACCAGAACTAGTGATTTATTTAGGGTGACCAGATTTCTCATTGTGGAATACGGGACGAGTGGGCAATATCACCATGATATGAGAAATTTTATATATATATCAGCAGATCAGCATATTAGAATGATTTCTGAAGGATCATGTGACACTGAAGACTGGAGTAATGATGCTGAAAATTCAGCTTTGATCACAGGAATAAAATACTTTATAAAATATATTCAAACAGAAAACAAACAGATATTTTAAATTGTAATAATTTTTCACAATATTACTGTTTTTACTGTATTTTTAATTAAATAAATGCAGCCTTGGTGAGCAGACGAAACTTCTTTTAAAAACATTAAAAATATTACCGTGTGCAAACTTTTGACTGGTAGTGTGTGTGTCTATATATATATATATAAACACAAAATTGTTTTTATGCAAAAAGAAAATTACAAACAATACAACAAATAAAGATACAAATTAAATAAACTTGTTTTTCAGATACAGTAGGTTTATTTACCATGTATACATTTATTTAACCTCTTTTGTTGTTTTACTAACATTAATGACACATATTTAATTAGGCTACTGTCCCGAATCCATGGATGTAATATACTGACACATATCCTGTTTTTTTTCCACCCACCTGTTTATGTCCACTTAACCCATAATGGACTGTATTTACATGAGATACTCCACACGATGGACTTTTTGACAACTATGTGTGCATTTGACCATTCAGGCGCAAGGATCTGATCGCGCCCTCTGTCAGAGAACTGGGATCGCGCACAAGAAAGAGAGAGAGAGATTCAATATATTTGGCCCGAGATACAACAATTTAAAAATCTGGAATCTGAGGGCGCAAAAAAATCTAAATATTGAGAAAATCGCTTTAAAGTCACAATTCGTTATCAGTGAGACAGGTGGAATCTCGCTGATAACGAATTGTGACTTTAAAGCGATTTTCTCAATATTTAGATTTTTTTGCGCCCTCAGATTCCAGATTTTTAAATTGTTGTATCTCGGGCCAAATATATTGCCTTATCCTAACAAACAATACATCAATGGAAAGCTTATTTATTCAGCTTTCAGATGATGTATAAATCTCAATTTCAAAAAATGTACCAATGTACCCTTATGACTGGTTTTGCGGTCCAGGGTCACATATAACAATGTGCCTCCATTATGGTTAGTTTTTGTTTTGGTTAAACATTTCTCGTAAAAGAGAAAGTGATCCTGCTTATTTTTCTTAGGCAATGGACCCTTTTCACAGACGGTGATGCGGTTTTTTTTTTTTTTTTAATTAATTCACATTTATACTGCTATACTTTTTGATGCATTACCCTGGCAGTAAATTACTTTTTCTTCTGATATTGGAGAAAATGGGAATACAAAAATTATATTTGCTGTCATCTCCAATTCACCGCTATAGAATTTTACCTAACTATGACGACTTTCGCTTCTGAGAACCCTAGAATTGTGAAAAGGGTCCATATTTTTGATACACATAAACAATATTCACACCACGATTTTCTAAAACCGGCACACATTGTAAGTTGTTTTTGTAAGAATTCCTACGCTATATTCTGTACACTGTAAGAAAATAGTTTTGGAAACCGCTCCTTTTACGGACTACATTTGTTTGACGAGTAAAACATGCATAATCTGATTGTTTTTATGATATAGTCTGTTTGTGCTTTGTTCTAGGGTGACGTACAGGGCAAAGATGCTGATGCTTCTCTGACGGCCTTTGTTGTGATTGCCATGCAAGAGGGCAGAGAGATCTGTGCAGGAGAAGTTGGTGTAAGATCAGTTACAGCAACATGAGCACAACCCAATTAATATTCATGCATTTACGTTCAGATTTTCGTCCCTTTTCTCTTGGGTTTAACCTCTTACACATTTTTATAGAGTCTGAATGAAAGTATCAGGAAGGCTGTTGCCTTTCTGGAACGTCGACTTCCACACCTGACCAATCCTTATGCTGTTGCGATGACATCCTACACCATGGCCAATGCTGACAAACTCAATAAAGACATCTTGATGAAACATTCCACCCAAGGAGAAGGTCAGTGACAAGTCATCAATACTTAAGAAATATCACTCCAGCAAGAGTGCTTCTGCCTTGAACGTGATGTAAGCAAATTAGCTCAAAAGAAATATGTATAATTAAGCACAACTCTTTATAATTAATTATAAATATTTGAATCAGTTAATCAAATTAACTTAATGTAGCTGAATTAATATTACAATCAAATATGTTCAAAGTTTGATACAATCAAAGTTTGATACTTGCATGTCTCGACCATTTGAATTAAAACTGTCCTGATGCAATTTGTGGATGCTTCAGTTGAATCTTGGCTGATATTGTCTTCATGAAAAAGAACCAGTTGGATTCAGAGGATCTTTGGTGAATGGAAGGTCTAGGCCGGAGCCTGGCACAAGCTTGGGCATCCTTAGAAGCTTCTAGCACAGCATCACCTTCTCATCAGCGTTTTTCAGTAAAAAAAGAGAGTCTGTGATCTTGTGATCAGTGATTATAAAGGGTGAAGATGTCACACCCTCTTAAGGTGTCTGAGCCAATAAGAAGTTGTTCTCTCGGAGGGAACTTTACGAGTCTTTGTGCCTTTGGCAGGATATTAGCATAAGGCACTGGATTGGATGAATGAGAGAAGAATCTTCTAGATTCTTATAATACTAATGTGTCACAGAGTTAGAAATATGTAACATTTATTAACAAATAGGAAACGGAAGTTGGAGTCCATCGATACCAAACATGCTACCCATGTGATTTTTGTCTCTAAAACATTCATTTTAACTCTGAAACATTAATACCAAAATAGTTCAAAAGAGAGAATTAATACTTAGAATAAACCCTATAAAAGGAAAATCATGAGAGGGGAAAATTGGATACACGTTTATGGATTTCTCATGTGGTTATATATAGAATATATAGGGTTAAGAGGGTTTATTTGTCCTTCTCAGAAAGAATGAAGTCAGAGTCACAGATTTCTTATCTGTGTTTTAGCTACGTTTGGGATGCTAGTTGCAGTTTTAGGGGGATGGGTTCACAGAACTTTGAGAGAGTGAGTTTCTGGATTATTCATTAAATATAATGAATAATTTTGTGTCTGATTGGTCCAGACGCTACAGTGATTGGGACGCAGGTAATCATAATAACCATGATGATATTCAGAACCACAGCATGACTGTGAGTGTGAAATTGCTTTAATGCAACAGTTCAGTAAACAAAAGGTTAATACTGAGCAAGGCCGTAACCATGTCTTGAACATTGGGGGGGGTCCTTTTTTTTTTTTTTTTTTTAATAAAGCGTAAAGAAACACTAATACAAAGCTATATCAGATATGTACAATAACAATTGTAGAAAAAAAAAACATTAAAATGTCCATAAATCAATTTCAATAGTACACTGAGAACTCACATTTAATGTGATAGATTCATAAAATATATTGTTAGTGCCGAGATTCTTCAATTTGGTGAATAAATATATAAATCCGCAGTGAGCATTTGAAATCCCTAGTGGTCTCGTGGTAGAATTTTTGTTAACAGTATCAAAGGTTGCGTGTTCTAATCCACCCTCGCATCGTTTTTTTTTTTTCTTTTTTTTTCCACATTAAAATCAAAGATGTTCATCAATGGTTGTATATCAAGAACAGGGACACGTTTGTGTACATTTGTTTTGTGATTTTACCAGAAAAATAGAAACTCAGCAAGGGCATTAAGCAATCGTTTGATGCACTCGTCTGTGCTGTGAAGACTGTGTGCACGAGCAAAAAGAGAACGTAAACCCCGCCTACTTTTTAATTTGATTGGCCAGTTACAGCAGTTACAGAACGTTTGATGTCAAGCTCCAACGTCAGACAGACGTCAAATTTTAGTTGGAATAAGCACCGCACTGTAAAAAAAAGGGTGAAATGCATGGCAGCACATTAAATCTCTAAAGATCTCAGCAGAGGAGGATTAAACAACTCCACAAACAGCATTACCAGCTTCACTTATTACTAACCAGTCTGTCATACATCTACAGAATCGCTTATTGAGAATTAACAGATGTTTAGATATTGATGTTTGGTTGAAAATGTTTAATTTGAAGTCACCATAATGGAGATGAGTATTTGCTTTAGTTGGACTGTTTGACTCTTGGCTGCTGTAATAGTGTTTATTATGGCAAGAAAAAAAAACTAGCAGTGTTTTAATATTTTTTTTTTTTGTTGTTGTACACTAAACATTTTGAACTCCAACATCTATTAGACTCACTCAGACATCAATAATCAGCATATGAATCTTAGTAACATGCTTAATGCCACAATGCATTCTGGGAGCCATAGATGAGTTATGTATGATGCACCCAGAACATTGCAACAAGAAGCAAATCACCGTTATTAAGATTCATACAGTGACTCTTCAAAGTCTGTTTGTATCTTTAAAACTTTTAGGTACATAAACCCACAGATTAAAACACTGCTGTACAGCTATCACAGGACTATAATTATTAATATTGTGAAATTAATAACAAAAAAATCTATATAATCAAGGAATAGACACTGAATATGATCAGTGAATCAAACACTACATAGTGATTATATCTTTATCATCATCTGATCACATTTTCTTATGCCGTTCTTGCCAAAACAAACACTATAACACAGTTACAACAGCCAGAGAAAAACTAATATTAAAAAGTCAAGACTGAAACTGCCCAACTAAAGCAAACGCTGATCACCATGATGGTGACTTCAAACTAAATATTTTCAACCAAACATCAACATCTAAACCTCTGTTAATTCTCAAGAACTGCTGTAGACGTCTGACAGAAATAAAGTCAGTCTGGTTATTAATAAGTGAAGCTGGTAATGCTGTTTGTGGAGTTTTTTTAACCCTTCTCTGCTGAGATATCTTGAGAGATTTAATGTCTTCTTTTATTTCTGTTGATTTCATCAAAGCCTGTGGCTGAAGTCAGTTGTAACAGTCTTCAGCTGTTATTTCTATGGTATTTAATGGTAAACGTTTGGCAGCCTGTGTTGCCATGAATTTCGTGCCATGTGTTCGACAGTCTATCAAGAGTCTTTAAGTCACTCCTGTTTCTATTCCTGATTTGTGTTTGAATCAGCCGGTAGGTTTTGGACTGTCGCTGGACATCCTTATCACTCACGAGAGGCGACAGCCTATGCTGTGCTGGCGCTTGTGAAGGCCAAAGACTTCGATAAAGCAGGAGAGGCAGTGCACTGGCTGGGCAGACAACAGTCTCATTATGGCGATTCTGCCACCACACAGGTACACTAATAACACTATTAATATTTAACATGAAATGATGGAAGAATAAGTAAATAAACAGAAGTTGGAAGAACAGTTTACCAAAAATTCTGTCATCATTTACTCACCCACATGTTATTATAAATCAGTATGAACGTTATATTTTGAATAATTGCACTGGCTGTTTTCCAGTCACTGCAATTACAGTATTGGGGACTGAAGCTTTCAGGCTTCAAAAAGGATGCAAAAGCTCTTGTGTGACATTCAAACACAATCTTTAAAGAAGTAGCGATTTTGATTTGTGAATGAACAGGCACCTGCTGTTAAAATCACAATTTTTAAGTCACCATCGTGGAGATCAGGCTTTGCTTTAGTTGGGCTCTTGTCCCTTGACTTTTTAATATTAGATTTTGTTTGGCTGCTGTATCTGAGTTGTAACAGCCAGACAAGTAAAGAGAAAAGATGGTCAGGTGGTGTTGGTTATGTTTTCACATAATTATTATTTGACCTGAATCACTGAACTCATTTAGAGCCCAATCTCTGAGTTAGTTTAATACATCAGCACTGTGATTCTATCACTGTGAAGATCAGCTTTTTCAATACAATCCAAAGGATTTCTTAAAAGTTGTTCTGATCAAAAAGCAAAAAAAACTTTCTTTTAGGCACACACAGACATCAAGAATCAACTTATGAATCTCATCAACGGTGACAAGCAACATATTCTGATAAACAGATCAGCTCTGAACATCAGAAAACAAGCTACTAAAAAGTCACATAACTGCAAAAAATAAAATGGTGAGAATAAAGGAAATTACTATACAATTCAGCTTATAATTTATTCATGCAGCAATGCATGATGGGAGCCATGGATGAATTTTGATTGGTGGCACCCAGAATGCACTGCAACATGCTTTTTGATGGTCACCACTGTTGAGATTCACAGGCTGATTCTTGATGTCTGTGTCTCAAAATGAAAGATTTTTTTTTTTTTTTATCAGAACAATTTTTGAGAAATCATTTGGATTATATTGAAAAAGCTGATATTCTGCTGTAATCAATACTGTAAATCAAACTCAGAGTTTGGGCTCTAAATGAGTTCAGTGATTCAGGTCAAATAATGATTATGTGAAAACATAACCAACACCACCTGACCATCTTTTCTCCTTGCTTGTCTAGCTGTTACAACTCAATTACAACAGCCCAAACTAAATCTAATATTAAAAAGTCAAGGGACAAGAGCCCAGCTAAAGCAACCCCTGATCTCCATAATGGTGACTTAAAAAAGTTGGTTATTATTGTAAAAATTTTGATTTTCTCCTTTGGTGATTCTGCTTGTTAACAAATCACCTTCCTCCTGACACATTTACTGTGTTAAAATCATAACACAATGAATGTGTCAAAATTAACACAAGTGTTGTCCCAAAACACAAGCACTGATGTGTAAGAATTTAGCCAATTTGAGTCGTTTTCTAACAAATGCTTTTTGACACATTCTGAATGTCTGTGTTTGACACAGTGAATGTGTTAAAATTAACACAAGTGTTGTCCCAAAACACAAGCACTGATGTGTAAGTGATGTTTTTTGACTTGACAAAGAGATAATTGCAAATTTGATCTTCATGTTCAGACGTAGCACAGGTGTTTTATTTTGTTGTTGATTCTTTTCCTCTTTCCTTCAATGATTCTGTCTGTTAACAGCAGGTGTTCATCACTAGTGCTTAATTAATGACTTAATTGTCTCATTAACTTTCCTCTTGAATGGTCTTGGTCTCGGTCTTGGAGGGTCTGGTCTTGACTACACCTCTGGTTAACCTTCCTGACACATTCACTGTGTTAAAATCATTGACTCAATGAATGTGTCAGAATTAATACAAGTGTTGTCCCTAAACTCACACTGATGTGTAAGAATTTAACACTTTTTGAGTCAGTTTTAACACATCCTTTCTAAGAGTGTGAAAGATTAATTCATGAACACTTGGACCATAGCACACTAGCTGTATGAACTACATTAATTTATAGAATAGATTTTTTGATACATTAATGGTGTTTTTAAACTTTGAAAGTTTCAGTCCATTAATTGTACTTGCATAGAAAAGAAAAAAAGTTGTGTTCAACAGAAAACCGAGTCAGGAGGGTAAGTAAATGAGGACAGGATGTTTATGTTTTGCTGCTGGAAACCTTCAGTTGAAAAAAAAAAAAAGTCATTTTCCACACCGGTCTGTTCTAGGCGACCATCATGGTGTTCCAGGCTGTGGCTGAATATCACACAGAGATGAAGAACTCCCAAAACTTCACTCTGGACATGGAGCTGTCAGTGGCAGGAAGACGACCTGTCAGATGGACTTTCACAAAAGACGATATACATGTTACACGATCATACAAGGTATAACACATAATGCAGGTGTTTAAATTGGATGACAAATTGACACATTATATCTGACATTGGTTTGTTCAAGGTAAAGTGAACACTGTGCAGTTCAACTGCTCCATGAATACCAAGAGAGAAAAAACTGTGTTTGATCAATGAAATTGTTGGGCATCCCCTGAATTGGACCTCTTCATTATTCATGTGATTATTCTGCTGACTCGAGTATTTCTGCATTCGCTCAACAGGTGGACATAAACAAGGACTTCAATGTGACAGCTAGAGGAACTGGAACAGCCACTCTCTCAGTGAGTATTCATGAGCGTTTACACGGTCAACAGCAAGATTAAAAGTGCTCATATAATGAGGAGTCAAATTTAGCTTCATCTTTTATGACAACAATGTCGGCACCAGTCCAGTAATAGCGTTAATTGTGGGTAAGCTGCAAAAACGACTTGTTCTGAACTTCTGCAGCTGCAGAGATCACTGACGTGAATGTGTACGGTCAGGTGTTAGTGATGGCAATGGGGTGTTCAGAAACTTGGGCTGCTCAGCCACTGTTGGGTAATAAACTGTAGAGGAATTAAGAAGAATAAAATGTGGTGAAGTGCGTCAAAGTCAGCAAAAAAAAAAAAAAAAGTCGGTCAGAGAAAGTATGGGAATGGTCATCTAATACTAATACTAAAATATAGCCACAAGCAGCAATTATCGTGGTCCAAGCACAAATGATTTGTGTAGATGATACAGTTATACAATGGCCTTGTCTCTCTATGGAAGTTTATGAATTTTGTTTCTAGCCCTTACTATTACAGAGCTATGTACCAAAACTCAAAAGTGCTTATTATAGTGCCACCTAGTGTCCGGTGGATGTGTGCCTGAGCGCCTGAGTAGCGGGTGGGATTTCTAATTATCCCACCAAATTTGGTATCTCTATGACTTACGGTCTTGGACGCTCAGACAGTTTTAGTGCAGAAAAAGAATAATAACAAATATAGCTGCAAGCATCAATTACGGGGCCAAGCACAAAAGCAGCACAACAAGCCAGCCAACATGGCTGTGAGCATCAGACCAGCTGCAACAGTGAGCAATTAAAGACCTATTCAGATCATTTTAGGCAAAAGAGCTGAAAAACGATAAATACAGTCAATAATAAAGATTTACTGGTTTATCACTTTCGACCAATAAGTGGCGCTGTGACCAAATTAATGTGGTATGGTCAGAGTGAACTGACAGTAACACTCGCCAAGTTTGGTGTCAATATGTCAAAGCTTTGCAGAGATACAGACTCAACAGTCATTTTAGCATCAAGCCTCTAATTCAAACCTTTTGAGTACCTTCAGAGCATGGTGCTGATGGCACATACTGAGTTTTGTAATGGCACAACAATGCATTCATAAAATATAGCATTTTATATCATTATACTGCATTGTAGTTAATGGCAATTTCATGTTTTGTTCAATTATAGTGCCACCAAGAGGCACAATCCCACTGCTTTTTTTTGTGTCCTCAGAATGAGCCCATACGTACACTACCAGTCAAAAGTTTGGACACACCCTCTCATTTAATGTTTTTTCTTTGTTTTCATGACTATTTACATTGTAGATTCTCACTGAAGACATCAAAACTATGAATGAACACATATGGAATTATGTAGTAAACAAAAAAGTGTGAAATAACTCTAGATATGTTTCATATTTTAGATTCCTCAAAGTAGCCACCCTTTGCTTTGTTGACAGCGCTGCAAACCCTTGGCCTTCTCTCAATGAGCTTCATGATGTAGTCACCTGAAATGATTTTCACTTCACAGGTGTGCCTTGTCAGGGTTCATTTGTGGAATTTCTTGCCTTCTTAATGGGTTTGGACCATCAGTTGTGTTGTGTAGAAGTCAGGTTGATACACAGATGACAGCCCTATTTGACAACTGTTAGAATTCATATTATGGCAAGAACCAATCAGCTAAGTAAAGAGAAACGACAGTCCATCATTACTTTAAGATCTAAAGGTCAGTCAGTCTGGAAAATTGCAAAGACTTTGAATGTGTCCCCTAATGCAGTTGCAAAAACCATCAAGCGCTACGACGAAACTCGCTCACATGAGGACCTCCCCAGGAAAGGAAGACCAAGAGTCACCTCTGCTGCTGAGGATAAGTTCATCCGAGTCACCAGCCTCAGAAATCACAAGTTAACAGCACCTCAGATTAGAGCCCAGATTAATGCCACAGAGTTCTAGTAGCAGACACATCTCTACATCAACTGTTCAGAGGAGACTGCGCCAATCAGGCCTTTATGGTCAAATAGCTGCTAAAAAACCATTACTAAGGAAAAGCAACAAGCAGAAGAGATTTGTTTGGGCCAAGAAACACAAGGAATGGACATTAGACCAGTGGAAATCTGTGCTTTGGTCTGATGAGTCCAAATTTGAGATCTTTGGTTCCACCTGCCATGTCTTTGTGCGATGCAGAAAAGGTGAACGGATGGTCTCTACATGCATGGTTCCCACTGTGAAGCATGGAGGAGGAGGTGTGATGGTGTGGGGGTGCTTTGCTGGTGACACTGTTGGGGATTTATTCAAAATTGAAGGCATACTGAACCAGCATGGCTACCACAACATCCTGCAGCGACATGCCATCCCATCCGGTTTGCATTTAGTTGGACCATCATTTATTTTACAACAGGACAATGACCCCAAACACACCTCCAGGCTGTGTAAGGGCTATTTGACCAAGAAGGAGAGTGATGGAGCGCTGCGCCAGATGACCTGGCCTCCACAGTCACCTGACCTTAACCAAATCGAGATGGTTTGGGATGAGATGGACCGCAGAGTGAAGGCAAAAGGGCCAACAAGTGCTCAGCATCTCTGGGAACTCCTTCAAGAAAACCATTTCAGGTGGCTACCTCATGAAGCGCACTGAGAGAATGCCAAGAGTGTGCAAAGCAGTAATCAAAGCAAAGGATGGCTATTTTGAAGAATCTAAAATATAAAGCATGTTTTCAATTCCATTTGTGTTCATTCATAGTTTTGATGTCTTCAGTGAGAATCTACAATGTAAATAGTTATGAAAATAAAGAAAAAACATTAAATGAGAGGGTGTGTCCAAACTTTTGACTGGTAGTGTATGTGTGTCAAATTCGGTGAGAATATCTCATTTCGTTTTGGAGTTATAGACATTTATATGCATGAGAACATAAAAAAATGACCCATGGATGACTTTGTTTTGATTTTTTTGCCATTTCCTATCAAAATTTTTACATTTGGGCTGTGACGTTTATTTAATCAACTAAGGTTCCGTGTTTACTACGCTGGTTTCATCTCGATCAGACGAGCGGTTTCAAAGATATTCGCAATTGTTTTTTTAAAGCGCTAAATCACCACATCGCACAAACCATAAGGCAATGTTAAACCTAGCATGTTTGGTATCATTGGACTCGGCAAGGATTCAGGAGTCTAAGATGATGACTCCCGTGAAAATAAGTCAACCACATCCAAAGTTATAAGCATATGAATACTTTTTTTCTCCACTAGGTGGCGCTGGTCCAAAACTTCTCAGGCTCCTTCAGGGCATCGTGCTGATGACCCAAACCGAGTTTTGTAACGATACGCTAATGCGTTCATAAAATACAGCATTTTAGCATCAATGCTGCGTGTTGCCTCTGGTCATGCTTGTGATGACACGTACGAAGTTTGTTCTGAATACGATAAAGTTTATTGTGCGGTTTTCGAGAATGGATGGTTCTATCGAAAAGCTTTTGATAACTTTTTGTCAGCATGGTCTCAAGACACTCTGCTTCAATTTTCGTGAAAATCGGAGTAACGGCCTAGGAGGAGTTCGAAAAAGTAGGTCTTTCGGGAAAAATCAAAATGGCGGGAAAATGTTCATGACGGAAAATGAGTCAAGGAATCAGAGGAAAAAAGAACTTTGTTTCTAGCCCTTAAGGTTCAAAAGTTATTAGCATAAACACGAGTGACATTTTGGACAGGTGGTGGTGCTAGAGGGATTGAGTTAGAGACTCCAAATGTGCTATGGACACAGTTGAGACTGGCCTCTATCAGTGTACCAAACTTCACCACTTTTTAGCATATGGTTCTATGGGCTGCCATAGACTTCCAGAGCAGAAGAATAATAAAAAGAAAACTAATAATTGCTTGGCCTCTAAAAATAAAATCTTCACAAATACAACTGGGGTTCCAGCATCTTCGGTGCTCTGACACCTACTTATGACTGCTATTGGCAAATTATAAGTGCATCAGAGAGAAAATGTAAACCCTTGAAATCATGTAAATGAAAATGTTTCATGGTTTTTGACCTTTTTCAGGTGTTCACAGAGTATTATGCCAAACCTGTTGAGAAGTCTGACTGTAAACTCTTTGATTTTAAAATGGAACGAGAACGAAACGGTAAGATTGACGATTGTTTTATTTTTTTGTAACTCTAAAACTGAAAGCCAATTTTGTTGTTCATTTCAGTATTTACATTTTTTCCCCCAGTACATTACCCTGGAGCCACTGAAAGCTACAAGTTCACTGTGGAAATCTTGTAAGTGAAAATATTATTTATGTTTTTTAGAATGTTTTATTTTTAGTCATTTTGTCTCTCAAAACTTCTACAAAAATGTATTTGTACATTTGAAACAGGCATGGACTGAGTCAGTATACCTGTGCATCAAATTTAATATTGATTTATTCATCTTTACAGAAACAAAAGTAACACAGCTGATGCTACCATAAGCATTCTGGATATTGGCTTACTGACAGGATTTACAGTGAATGAGCGAGACTTTATAGAGGTAATGTGATGATAAACTGATGCATGACACAGTAAATTCCCTGGTGTTCAATCAACATCAGTTGGTGTTTATATGGGAACCACCAGCATGGTGTTAAAGTAACACTGAAGCAGTGTTAGAGTTAATTAGATACTTAAATGGTTTATTGAGTGATGTTTGATGAGTGATTCGAGCAGAATCTCTGAAGGAAAGAGAAGCACAAGAACTACAACTGACTTCAGACACAGCCTTAGATAAAATCAACTGAAAAGACATTAAATCTCTCTTATTACAAACCAGACTGACTTTCTGTCATTCGTCTACAGTTCTTTTTGAGAATTAACAGGTTTAGATGTTTTATTGAAGGTGTGGTTACCATTATGGTGATCAGTATTTCACTTAGTTGAGCAGTTACTGTAGTTTTTTTTTTTTGTTGTTGTTTTTTTTAAGTTTCTGGTCTTTGCAACAGTGTTTATGGAAACACATAATTTGATATAAAAGAAACCATAAACAAGCAATCAGGTGATATGCTTTATACCATCAAGAAGAAAACTGATTGTCTAGCTCCATCGCTGACCGAAAGTGGTTATTCTTTAGTAAGTCATTTTCATCAACAGTACCTTCATGCCACAGATCAGAAAGTTTGAACACATTGTGGGAAAAAAATAAAAATAGGCACACTGACAGACATCAAGAACCAGCATATGTAAGCATGTTACCATTGATGAGAAACATATGCTGGTTCTTGATATCTGTCGTGTGTCTATAATTTTCTTCTCTTGCAATGTGTTTGAAATTTAAATTAAAAATGTCTGATCTGTTGCATGAAAGTACTGTTGTGAAAATAACTTAATAATGAATGAACAACCACTTTCAGTCAGTGCTGGGATTAGACAATCAGTTTATTTCTTTATGGTCTAAACCATGTCACCTGGCTGCTCTTATTTGTGGTCTTATTTGTAACAAATTATCTGTTTTCGTAAACACTGTTATAAAGTGTTTAACGTTAATATAAACTTAACATAGAAACCAAGAGCAACTGCCCAATTAAAGGAAGCACTGATTACCATAATGGTAACCAAATATTTTCAGTAAAACATCAAGGTCTAAATCTCTTAATTCTCAAAAAGAACTTAACTGTTAATAATAATAATTATAATAATAATAATAATAATAATATCAAAATCCTTAGAAATACATTTGGGTTCAAACACCTTAAGAGTCAGTCACATGCTCTGTTTAATCTACAACTACTATACTTAACATTTTTCTACTTGTTTTAGACTTATCATGCATGCAGTTTTTATTTTAATTAAGAGACCACATCAAAAAAATTGCTTAAAATCATGTGTCACAGTGCAGGACTATTCAATTGAGCTACATACAAGCTAGCTTATATGTATATAAGAGGAATCTAATAAACATATGCAGGCAGGACATAAAACATTTAACAGTATTGACTTTTTTTTCCCCTTATCACCCTCAGCTGTCTACAGAGAAGGAGAGATACATTCAGAAATTTGAGATGGATAAAGTGCTCTCAAAGCAAAGATCCCTCATCCTGTACTTAGAAAAGGTATTTCAGCAGATTGTGTATTCAAAGGCAAATGTATTGTCATTTTTTACATTATTGTACGTTTTAAGAAAATAAGTCAATTTAATAATTTTGAGTAAAGATGGAACTTAAAAAGGACTGCTTAAAAAGACCCAATGAGCATTTCACTGTCCAATGGTCATGCCTTAACTGCAGTTTCTACACTCTAAGAAGAAATGTGTAGAAAAATGACATATTTTGTGTAACATTCCAGTTTACACATTTTGTGTCAATACTGCATAAAAATGTGTTGGAAGAATTGAATTGTTTTACACATATGATGTGTAATTTTAAAATTAACACAACCTGTGTATTTGTTCACAGCATCAACACAATCTGTGCAGCCAAGAACACCTGTAATGTGTTAATATTACACATTTACACATCTTTGTGTTAATTTCAGAGGTGAAGACCAGACCTCCAAAACCAAGACCATTCAAGACCAGAGGTGTGGTCGAGACCAGACTTTCCAAGGCCAAAACAAGACCAATCAAGATAATTAATTAATCATGTGACTACTGAACATTAATGATGATCACCTGATGTTAACAAGCAGAATTACCAAAGGAGAAAATCACAATTTTTAAGTCACCATTGTGGAGATCAGGGTTTGCTTTAGTTGGGCTCTTGACCCTTGACTTTGTAATATTAGGTTTTGTTTGGCTGCTGTAACTGAGTTATAACAGTCAGACAAGCAAAGAGAAAAGATGATCAGGTGGTGTTGGTTATGTTTTCACATAATCATTATTTGACCTGAATCACCAAACTTATTTAGAGCCCAATCTCTATCAGTTAGATTTACATTATTGATTACAGCAGCTCTGTGATTCTACAGCAGGTCATCAGCTTTTTCAATATAATCCAAAGGTTTTCTCATTGTTGTGATTTTCTCCTTTGGTGATTCTCCTTGTTAACAGATCACCTTAAAATCATAACACAATGAATGTGTCCAAATGAACACAAGTGTTGTCCCTAAACTCACACACTGATGTGTAAGAATTTAGCCAATTTGAGTTGTTTTTTAACAAATGCTTTTTGACACATTCTGAATGTCTGTGTTTGACACAGTGAATGTGTCAAAATTAACACAAGTGTTGTCCCAAAACACAAGCACTGATGTGTAAGACTTTTTTTTGACTGAACTTGAAAAAGAGATCATTGCACAGGTGTTTTATTTTTTGTTGTTGTTCTTTTCCTTTTTCCTTCAATGATTCTGTCTGTTAACAGCAGGTGTTCATCACTAGTGCTTAATTAATGACTTAATTATCTCATTAACTTCCCTCTTGAATGGTCTTGACTACACCTCTGGTTAACCTTCCTGACACATTCACTGTGTTAAAATCATCGACTCAGTGAATGTGTCAGAATTAACACAACAAGCGTTGTCCCTAAACACACTGATGTGTAAGAATTTAACACATTTTGAGTCAGTTTTAACACATCCTTTCTAAGAGTGTAGTATTGCATCCTTCTCATGGGCATTTCATATTTTTTGACTTCTCAGTCTGAGTTAAATCTCTTTTTTTTGGCTCATTTTTATCTGTAAAAGAAAATGTACCTAGTAATTATGCACACCTGGATACAAGGTGTTTTTCATTTCTAGCCTTGATGAACAATTATCACTTATAAATGATTAACTACAAAATGAATAGTAGTTATTAAGATTGATCTGGTTTGGAATTGGTAAAATGTGCTTGGGAAAAAAATGAAATCAGAAAATCAACTTGCCTAATAATTCTTCACAAGTGCACCCAGGAAACATTATAAAACAATAAAACAATGCAGTTCATAATGTGAAATAGAAGGGCTTCTATGTCAAATCTGTATTAGTGACTGTTGTACAGTAATAATGCTTTGATTTGTCTCATTAGGTTTCTCATAAAGAGAAACAAATCATTTCCTTCAAAATGCACAAGATGTATAATGTGGATTCACTTCAACCTGCTGCAGTCACAATATATCAATATAACTCACCAGGTGAGCACACAAACACACTCATGTTCATACATGTAAAATGTACACTCACAATGAATCACTTAGCTGGCACTTTTACCCAGAATGATTCACAAATATTAAAAAGCAATTAATCCAAACCTGATTGTAGGATGAGAGATTGCTGACATGACGCCTTTTTGACCAGCTGAAGGCCAGGTGCACTGCTGTGCTCTGGATCATCTGTAGATGTATAAAATTGTGCCAACTAGACGGCATGTAATGTGTCATTAAACGTGTGGTTTTTTTCAGAGGCACGCTGTACAAAGTTCTACCACCCTGATAGGAAGGATGGCGCTCTATACAGACTGCGTCTTGGAGAACAATGCTGGCGCGCAGAAGGTACTGGCATCCAGATTCAAGGATACTCCCCTAACTAAAAATTCTGTTATAATTTACTCACCCTCATATTATTCCTCTCACCACACCTCACACTCTTCTTGTATCCTTCACCCATGTGAGGTTTTATTCAGTATTTATGAATATGCCTAATGACTTTGACATGGGCTGTTATGAAAATGTGTGTATGTGTGTTTGTGGGTATAAACCTCAGAAAGCTAAAATGTCTCTTCACAGGAAACTGCAGTTTCCAGAAGAAACATTGGGTCAGAAATCATGAACGTTTGGATAAAGCCTGTGAAGATAACAAGGGTTACGGTAAAATGGTTATAGTTTTATTCTGTGTTAACTTCTTTTCAAATTTCATGTTTCTCAGCACAAAGGAAAGCAGGGCCTGAATTTCAACACGGGACTGTGGGTTTTGCGCTTAATTTTATTCATTCCCACAAGTTCTGCTTTTATCAGTTCACCTAAATACTGGTGTGACAAGTGCATTTATCACAAAGGGCATTGCAAACAATGGAAATAAAAGGCAGGATTTAAAGGATTAGTTCAGTTTCAAATGAAAATTAGCCCAAGCTTTACTCACCCACAAGCCATCCTAGGAGTATATGACTTTCTTCTTTCTGATGAACACAATCAGAGTTATAATAATAAATATCCTGGCGCATCCGAGCTTTATAATGGCAGTGAGCGGTATCAATGAGTATGAGCTGAAGAAAATGCTTCCATCCACATCCATCCATCATAAACGTGTACTCCACACAGCTTTGGGGTGTTAATAAATGCCTTCTGAAGTGAAGCGATGCGTTTGTGTAAAAAAATATCCATATTTAACAAGTTATGAAGTAAAACATCTAGCTTCTGCCAGACCGCCTTCCATATTCAACTTACGAAGAAAGCGTAAAAGCTCTCGCAGTTCAAAACGTTTTCGCTACATCCTGCGCCTTCCCTATTCAACTTATGGAAAAAGTTTAACTGAAGCGACGGCAGTTCCGTTTTTTCCGAATGCAATCATAAGATGTCCGACCTGCTTGTCGTGTATTTCCATACCTCCACGCAGACAATCAGCGTGTTCAATAAGGCTATGCAGAGTTGTAGACAGACAGTCACCGAGCACCACAAACAAATAGAAAGCAGCCGCCTTTTACAGTTACCCCCACCCCATCTTCTCCAAATGAAATTCAGGCCATGAGAAAGAAGTAAAATACAAGTCTTAGTTCTGGTGAACAGAAACATATAACATGTATGTTTGACAGCTTATAAAGTCACAGTGGTGGGAATGGTTCTGGACAAAAACATAGACATCTATAACTTAAAGGTGGAGCAGGTCCTGAAAAAAGGTATGGTTTGTCTCCATCAAGGTATATTGAAATAGAACATCCTCTATGAACGCATTTGCATGTTCATAAGCTTGTTTGAGTAGTGATGTGGCTCACATCCTAACTGCTGTTCTGTCTTGTAGGCACTGATAATTGTGTTGAGGGACTGTTGAGGATATTCCAGGCTCATCCTACCTGTAGAGAATCATTGGGATTACAAGAATACAAGTCGTACCTCATCATGGGCCCATCCACTGACCTGACACTTCATGGTGGACGGTAGGTGCCAGTGGTTTTGCAAAAGACGACCCATGACAAACCCCCACATAATTTGTACAATCTGAAAATTACGTTTTAAAGGGTTAGTTCACCCAAAAATTAAATTTCTGTCATTAATTACTCACCCTTGTGTCATTCCAAACCCGCAAGTCCTTTGTTCGTCTTCAGAACACAAATGAAGATATTTTGATGAAATCTGAGAAGTTTTTTTATCCTCCAGTATTACTGAGCCGGCGTTCGGATGTAGAACCTGCAAGCGCTGCAAAGGAAATGTCATATAAAAATGACAGTGGAGAGACAAATTTGTTGAATAAAGTCGTTATTTTTGTTTTGTTTTTGCGCACAAAAAGTATTCTCATTGCTTCATAATATTAAGTTTGAACCACTGTAGTCACAATGACTGTTTTAACGATGTATTTACTACTTTTCTGACGGTAATTTTGTTGCCTTCAATGGAGGATTAAAAAAAAAAAAAAACTCTCGGATTTCATCAAAATATCTACATTTGTGTTCCGAAGATGAAACGATGGTCTTTTTGGTGCGGAATGAAATGAGGGTAATTAATGACAGAAATTTCATTTTTAGGTGAACTAACACTTTAGATACCATTTATTACAACACCTGTTTTGGGAATGTTTATTTTTAACTGCACAAGTCGTGCATCAAATCAGTAAAGCATTCAGATTTTATGAGCTGCAACTAAAATTTGCAGGGTTTTAAAATGTAGTTTAAGTGTGGTTTAACAACAGTATTGACCACATTAGTACTGTATCTGAGTTATCACACTTGTACTAGTTAAAAACTGCAGCAATACTACACTATTACTGCAATACAAAAAAAATTTTTAAGATTGTGTTTTGTTTAAAAGAAAGTCTGACATTTTCATCATTACTGTAACAAATGTAGTTACACTGGATATTGACCACAAAACAGATCTGATTTCATTACTTGCAAAATGGATTGGAATTTGTTATGCTGATTCAAAGTGATAAAAATGAGTCCGAACATTTGTTTTCTCTACAATTCGACACTGTGGTACTGAAAACACTAGTAGGTGTAAACCAAGTGTCTTTTTGTAAATTACTGGATTTGGGGTTTATGTTTTCAATTTTATAATACCAGTAAGATTTCATATGCTTTATACATGAACAGTGTTCATTTTTCTGTTTTTGTTTTAGTCTGCAGTATATCTTTGGAGAGCAGACCTGGATTGAATACTGGCCCACAAGAGAGGAAAGCCAAACTAAAGAATACAAGGAGCAGCATATCGGCATCACTGAACTCGCTAATACCCTTGGTAAAGTAGGATGCGTTATTTAATGTATAACAAGAGTTTTTGTTGTTGTTTTTTGTTTACAAAATCAGCTGCTGTTTAAGACTAAACAATATGATTTTGGCCAAAACTTGTAATTTCATAATAAAGTTTAACTGAATAAAATTGGAAAATGTTTGACTGTGACTAAATAAAACCATGGTGTGATATACAGTGTTTTCAGCTAATTTATTTTCTGAATTACAAATGCAATATTCATATAAGGACATTTCTGATAAAAACACATGTTGTGAATCTGAAAAACATCTGTGTAAAAGAAAGCTAAAGAATATTCAAAAGAAATTATGTCCTCAAATGTAGAGACAACACTGAAACAAAGACTTCTCTGATTAGTAAAACTGTTATCAGGATTATAGTAGTGTAGTCACTTAACCTCAGAGCTTGTAGTTTTGTCATAAAATCTGGAGAAATAAATGGGATTATGATGTCTGGAATGCGACTGTTGCGCTCTAATACATCATTTACAATATTCATTGTTTTTGCAAAAAATTGTCTCTTTGTATATTCAAACAGAACAATTTGATATTTGCACTGGATATGGCAGTAATAATAAGAGCAGTTCTGAATTCAGCTACAGTGAGCTGCTTCAGTTCTTTACTGCACATATTGACAAAAGCAGTAGGTTGTCAAAGTATTGCATTTATAAAAAAAAAAAAAAAAAATGTGTGTGTACCTACTTAACTATATTTGGGGACAAATTTGTACAAAAATCTGACAAAACCTCCTTTTGGGGGCATCCTCATTCGTAAAAACAGTATAAATATAAGGTAAACAAAGTTTGGGTGTGGGGCAGGTTATTTATAAATAGCTGGATATTAAAACAATAGAATGTCCCCATTTCGATAGCTAAGTAAAATGTGATCTCATAGGCTACGCAATAAACTGAATAAATACTGATAATTACCCAAAACCACTCGAGTGTTGCTTTTGGTATTTTACATTGAATTAAATGTTCTTCACAATCATCTATTACTGTCACCTCACAGGTTGTGGGTTATAATTTGGCTGAGATTTGGTTCAGATATGGCTCATGTGTGGCTCGTGTCTGTAGTCCAGATCTGGGCCATTCAAGGGCTATCGTTCCTTGCTGTTCCACAAATGCATGCAGACATTGCTAATTTAAATAAAGCCTTGATTTAACTGTTGATCTGATGTCATCATATCTCTCATAGGCATGAGGATAAAGAAGGTTTAAAAGGATATGCCACTCCTGGCAGTAGGGGGCGCTGGTGCAAGAGCATACAGTCTTTTGACCGTGCACATGGTGGCATGGTGTAACAAACTTGCAAGCAGAATTTAAGTTGTTTGTTTTATGTTGCAAATTCATCTATGAGCTTTCAATGGTTAATACATGTATATAAAGCAGTGAAAATGATACAGGTCATGAAATGTTAAAGTGAACGGAGGCCAAAAGTGAGAGATTGAGAAACACTTAAATGGAATCCAGCCTCAGGCAACATACAGCGAAACCATAACCAGGCATTGCTTTATCTGAAGAAATAAATAGCATCTATAGTGCCTGAATAACTAATTAGTGCACTGCATACAGCAGCGAGTTTCTTTCGTTCCTTTTGAAACTTTGTCTCATATACATTTAAAAAGCTCTCATTTTACATTCAATATGTCTGCATATTAGATGTTTTCAGAAAGCTGCCATGCATATATTTATTTTATGCAGTTTTGACAGATACATTTATGGCAGCACAGAATATAGTCATAAATCTGTTTATTCAAACTGCCATGTACCAAAAATGTTTTCATTCACAAGTTGCATTCACTAGATTACATGGTTTACATTTTAAGCATAAAAGAGAGAGAACAATTATTATTATTATTTTTACTTTCAAGAAGTAGCTATATAAACCATGCACTGTAAAATCCAACAGTTCTTCTAACTAACACTTTTTAGTTAAAGTTTAGATAGTTTAAAGTTGAATTAGTAGTGTATTTAAAGTTCTTTGGAAATGTCTTATATATTATTTCCTATCAAAATCCACTTCAATCAGAAGTAATATTGTAACTGGTTGTATGTGAGAGATAGGAAATCATCCCTGTATCCAATCTTTATACCACTCTGTCTGATTGATACTTCACTCCCCTGAACTCAAGAGGTGCTTTAGCGATTGATGCTAGAAACTGTGGTCTTTAGCCTCCTTGTTAGAGCGCCCACCTCACATTCGGATGGGCTCGGGTTCGCGCCCCGCTTCAAGCGGGCAAGTGCGAATTGGAGGGGCTACATAAGCACTATTTATTTATTTATCTATCTATCTATCTATCTATCTATTTATTTATTTTTTTATTTATTACAATATTTTCATTAAATCAGCAAAAAACAAAAACAAAAACTAATAATTCAGTGACAATAAAAATTCAGGAGTACTTTAAAAAGGAAACAAAAACGCATTTTTGGCATTCGTATCTGAAAAAAAAAGTAATGATGTGAAGTACAATTATATTCACTGTAAAAAAAAAAAAAAATAGTTCAGAAAAGAATCATCTTCAGTTTGGCTTTGTAAGGTTTTTGAATTGCTATGTGGTTGGAGATTAAAATGTTCTGGATGTTTCATTTTAAGTTTTAAGGTGTCTGGGTTCTCTACACCACCAGTGCATCGATGGTTTTGTAAATAATTAATAATACAGATCTTTGTGAAACCTAAAAAGGTTCTCCGGTGACATTAGAATTGCTTCTCACTGGATGTTTTGTCCCCGCTGGAAAAAAAAAAAGGAAAAAATCATGAAAGATCAACAGAGCAGCTGCCAATTTACCAAAGGTTGCACTAACTGTTTTTTGCTGGTCTTTTACGGGAAATCTGGACTCAATTTGACTGATAACAGCAAAAGTGTTTTTTATAGTTTCCACAGTCATGATAGACTTCTAAACGTGGTTTCAAGCCTGCTGATCATGAAATGGTCACCATTTGCTGGAGTAACAATGGCAAGCTTACAGGAGGAGTCACTAAACAAAGTATAGTTGACAAATCTGAACAATTATTTTTTTATTCTAAATGTTTATGTTAAATGAGTTCAGTTCCTTGGAGAAATCAAAGTCTCAATGTAAAAAAATAAAAATTAGCTATTGCTATACTCTTATATTCTACATGGGTGAACTTGAGTTAAGTGTGTGATTACCCAGCTAACAGAATTTTGTTATAAGAACGTTCTCTAAATATTCAGTGTTGGTTCTGGGAACATTAAAAACATCCAGTTTTCTTGACGTTAGAGGAACGTTTTTATAAGGTATAATGATCCTCAAACATTCTTGAATTTTGATCTAAAATTCAACATTCTAGAAACGTTGATTTGTAACATTCCAAGAACAAGAAAATGTTCAGTTTACTTAATGTTAGTAGAATGTTATTTAAAGGTTAGTATGATGTTCCTGAAACATTCTTTCAATCATTCAAACACCTGCTGTGAACAAGCACTGAAAGAAAGAGAAATAAGAACACAAACTACAACTTTCTTCAGCCACAGCCTTAGATGAACTGAAGATAAAAGACATTAAATCTCTGAAGATCTGATTAAACAACTCCACAAACAGCATTACCAGCTTCACTTATTACTAACCAGACTGACTTTATTTCTGTCACACGTCTAAGTTCTTATTGAGAATTAACAGAGGTTTAGATGTTTTGTTTGAGGTCACCATCATGGAGGTTGGTGGTTGCTTTAGTTGAGCTCTTGACCCTTGACTATTACAGAGTTTCTTTTTTATCAGCAATTACAGGTGTTTTCAGAAAACATTTCTGCACTGCTGAAGCAGATTAACTTGTCTGTTCAAATAACAGACAAATGACTGCATTAAAGTAATTTAAACAACTTCTTTTTTGTAGTTTTCTTTACTTTTAGTATTGAAGTGTTATGAGAAAAGAAAATAATAAACCAAAAATGTGATAGAAATCATTTTTAACACTGAAGTGATTGATGTTGGATTGTCCAAAACAATTTAAAAGTTAAAAACGACATACTTAGACATCAGCACTCATCATACAAACCTCAACAATGGTGACAATAAAAAAATAAAAAAAAAATTCAGCTGCATAATTTATTCGTGCTGCAATGCATGAAATCAGACATGTTTTCTGAAAACACCTGAAATTGCTGATAAAGAAGCAACTCAACAAAAGTCAAGGGCAAGAGCTCAACTAAAGCAAACACTGATCTCCATGATGGTGAACTTAAACGAAACATTTTCAATAAGACATCAACATCTAAATTTCTGTTTATTCTCAATAAGAACTTCTATAGACATGTTACAGAAATAAAGTCAGTCTGGTTAGTAATAAGTGAAGCTGGTAATGCTGTTTGTGGAGTTGTTTAATCAGATCTTCAGAGATTTAATGTCTTTTATCTTCAGTTCATCTAAGGCTGTGGCTGAAGAAAGTTGTAGTTTGTGTTCTTATTTCTCTTTCTTTCAGTGCTTGTTCACAGCAGGTGTTTGAATGATTGAAAGAATGTTTCAGGAACATCATACAAACCTTCAAATAACATTCTACTAACATTAAGAAAACTGAACATTTTCATGTTCTTGGAATGTTACAAATCAACGTTCTAGAATGTCAAATTTTAAATGAAAATTAAGTTGAAAGAACGTTTGAGGAACATTATACCTTATAAAAACGTTCCTCTAATGTCAAGAAAACTGGACGTTTTTAATGCTCCCAGAACCAATACTGAATATTTAGAAGAGAATGTTCTTATAACAAAATTCTGTTAGCTGGGTACTTGTGTGATTTCCAGTCAAACAAAATGCAAACAAAAAAGCAAAGAGCAAAAGAGAAATAGCAGTTTGGACTCTGAGGGTCACGGAGGCGGGTATAAATCTGAGCTGCTGCAGGTTCACAGACGCTCACAGGAAGAGACACACAGACAGACAGGATGGACGTGAAGCTGCTGTGGCTGACTGTTGTTCTTCTCTCCTCACCCCTCCTCACACTGTGTGACCCGCTGTGAGTATTAAACACACCGTTTGCTCATAGAGTTACTAATAGATCTTCTTTTAAGATTTCAAACACTCTGATTTGATCTCCTCAGGTTTGTTCTGTCAGCTCCTAATTTGCTGAGAGTGGGTTCCTCAGAGAACGTGTTTGTGGAGGCTCAGGATTACACTGGAGGAGCTTTTGATGTAACGATCATGGTGAAGAACTACCCAAGGAAAGAGAGAGCGTTACTGTCCAAAATTGTAACTCTGACTGCAGTCAACAATTACCAGATCCTTACAGATATAAAGGTGAGAGATCCATAACATGTATGTCTCATTCTCATTATTCTGTTATCAGCTATCATTCAGATTGACTGATTATCTGTTATTCAGATTCCTGATAATCAGAACGTATTCTCTGATGATCCTCTGGAGAAGCAGTATGTGTATCTACAAGCTCAATTTCCATCCAAATTTCTGGAGAAAGTGGTCTTGCTCTCATTCCAGTCTGGATATATATTTGTACAGACAGACAAGCCCATCTATACGCCTGCTAGCACAGGTAAGATTAAGTGCTAAAACATGGAAATATATAACACACAATGTGAATTTGTTATCAGCATGACATAATCCTATTTATTATTAAACTGCTATCAGTGTTGCATGGATCAGGGTTTGAATCTGAGGGAAAAACATCAGAACTCATATAGCAGTTTTTGCTTTGATTTCTTTTGCAGTTTCTTACAGGATTTTCTCTCTGACACCCAACATGAAACCACTCAGTCAGTCTGCAGTCACGGTGGAGATCATGGTACAGACTTATAATAGAGCACACTATTACTTGTATATGTGGTTTACGGGGACTCTCCATAGGCGTAATGGTTTTTATACTGTACAAATTGTATATTCTATCCCCCTACACTACCTCTGTCCCTAAACCTACCCATCACAGAAAACTGTCTGCATTTTTTGAATTTCAAAAAAACAGTTTAGTATGTTTTAAGCCATTTGGTTTAAGAAGACATATGAAGTGTCCTTATAAACCATGTTTATGTTGTAATATCCATGTCATTATACACATTTGTGTCCTCATAAACCATGTATTCAAGAACATACATTCATGACATTCCAGCTGTAATGAGCATCAATGCACTGACGGTGTCAGCAAACACAGTGTTAATGCTGATTTCTGTGATTCTTAAGAATCCACAAGGCCTCACAGTTTCATCAGAGAAGATGTATCCAGTGAAAGGGATGAAGTCTGGAAGATACATCATTCCTGAGATTGCCAGGTGTGTAAAACACTATGACGACTGAACCTGCACAAACCGAGTGAACTGGATTTAATGATTCATGATGTCATCCTCAGGATAATAACTCTTGAATTTATCTACACACAACAAAGCTAATACTCATAGATGTCATATGTGTTATAAGATTGATTTAATGTTGTATGATGCTTATTTATAATTTGATCAAATGTTTTGAAACGTTTTTGTTTCAGTCCTGGGATGTGGAAGGTGGTCACTCGGTACACTCCTCAGAAGACGTTTACTGCTGACTTTGAGGTCAAAGAATATGGTAAGATGTGTGTCCACAAACTGTATGTTGTGTAAATGCGATAAAAACTAAAAGAATGTATTCATTTATTTGTGTGTCTTTTCTCTGGTTTGATTTATAGTGCCTCCAACATTTGAAGTTAAATTAAAACCCAGTAGGTCATTCTTCTATGTGGATGATCGAAGTCTGACGGTCGACATTGAAGCCAAGTAAGACAACATATGTTCTGCTTCACTGTATTGAAAATTAATCTTTAATGTGTGAACACTATCAAACTCTCGCATACACTATCAAACGTTAAGGAAGTGACGAATTTACAGGGGTGTAAAAATGACTTTACAAAGATGGCAGCATCATTATTTTATTTTTACACAGAGATTGGTAGGTCTATTAGTAAAAATCTGTTGACTTTAACAGTGACAGTTCAAAAATGGTAAAAAGCACTTCTTGTGTTTTTTACCTCAAGTTTGCATGCCTGTAACTCAAGAAGTATTAAAGATATCTTAATATCTTTTTAGATTCTGGTTCTTAACAAACTTTCCTTTTGGTATCTTCATTTTAAAGGCCCTCGATGGTTCAAACCCAGAGATATGGAGATCTTAATGCGGATCCATGAGTAAATTGGTAAATTGTACACATTTTCAGTGGTCAAAAACCAAATGTGGTTCACTTTGCATACAGCTGATACTTTTTTATTTTATAGAGGAATATCTGAAGAACAAATAATGTTGAAACTACAAATGTATCTCGTGTTTTTCTATCATCTCAATTGCATAGAATATACCTGAGTGCCATAAATACTCCTTTTCCAAAGTTTGCATGCCTGCAACTATAAAGGTATTCAAGATATCTTAATATACTTCTAGATTCTCATTCTTAATAAACTTTCCTTTTGAAATCTTCATTTTCAAGGCACCGTATAATTCATTCTGTTTCAAAAGTTACTTACATTTTGTTTGTGACCATTGAAAACGGGTAAAATTCAACAATTTGAACATGGAGTCACATTGGGGTCCCAATATCTATGGGGCCTTAAAAATAAATATTCCAAAAGAAAAGTTTATTAAGAATGAGAATCTAGAAGGATATTAAGATGTATTAGATAGTAACAGGCATGACAACTTTAGGAAAAGAATATTTATGGCACTCCGGTATGTTCTATGCAATTCAGGTGATAGAAAAAAATGAGATACATTTTTAGTTTCAACATTATTTGTTCTTCAGATATTCCTCTTTAAAAGAAAAAAGTATCAGCTCTATACAAAGTGACCCACATTTGTTTTTTGACTACTGAAAATGTGTACAATTTACTCATGGATCCGCATTAAGATCTCCATATCTCTGGGTTTGAACCATGGAGGGCCTTTAAAATGAAGATACCAAAAGGAAAGTTTGTTAAGAACCAGAATCTAAAAGGATATTAAGATATCTTTAATACTTCTTGAGTTACAGGCATGCAAACTTGAGGCAAAAAACACAAGTGCTTTTTACCATTTTGAACTGTCACTGTTGGCATATAACGAAACAAAGATTGCGAAAGTCAAGAGATTTTACTAATAGACCTACCAATCTCTGTGTAAAAATAAAATAATGATGCTGCCATCTTTCTAAAGTCATTTTTACACCCCTGTAAATTAGCTCCAAATATCAGGTGAAACTGGTCATTTTGACCTCCCTCTACAAAATAGTGGATTACTCAGTAAATACACATCTGTGACATTTAATATTTTGGCTTTCATTACTATTTGAAAAAGAGACTATAGTCTCAATATGATTTCCCCTGGTTAAATAAAGGAATAATAATATTTATGTTTGTCTTTCTACAGAAAAAAATATTAACAAAATCAAAAATTTGAGCCGGGGACCTTGTTGATTTGACACGGAATGACCCAGTAGCGTTTTAAAAGATTAATTAAACATTAAACAGATTAAGTTAAATAATAATTGTTCTTCTACATTTGTCTTTAGGAAAGCCATCAGATGACCAAATCCAGACTACAAAAAGGGTTTAAACAAATTTTCCCATGCTTGTTCAATGAACCATAAACAATTATTGCACATGAACCTGTGGAACAGTCCTTAAGACATTATGTAAAGATTGAGTCAACGGAGTGAAGATCCATCTGCAGCTTTTATTGAAGTCAAGTTCATTGACAAAATAACAGCAAGGATGAGCCAGCGACAGGCAGTGATCTAGGTAGGCAGCAAACTATCAGAATCCCAAGGCAGGCAGCAAACATACACAATCCAGGAACAGGCAAGAGGCAAGGGTCAAGGCAGGCAGCAGAGAATCAGAAAAGAGTAACAGTCCCAGGTCAAACACAAGAATCCAGGGGAAACACTCAAAAATGTCAGATGGTACTAAACAAGACTTCACATGGATGTGTGGGTGCAAGTGTCTTTTATGTGTGAGTGAGTGATTGTATAATGGGTAGCAGGTGCAGGGTGATCAGTCCAAGGTATTAGGGTAGATGGGAAATGGAGTCCAAATGATGTGTGTAGTTCAGGATGGAGTGCCCTCTGGTGGCAATGACGGGCACTCTCACTGGTGATCGTGACACACTAACAGTTTACTTGTGGTAACTTGGGATACTAAAGAGAGCTTTCCACTGATTCTGAAAAACTGTGTGAACATGCCATCAACGACTATAGATATAGAAAGATGGTAGTACAATCACAGTGAACATTCACAATGTTATGCGCAAATGAAAGAACAGACACAGCAGCTCATTTCCATAATGACCAATACTCTACCAAGGACAGCTCAAATTGCACAGAATAAATACATATGCAATAATATCAGCCACAAAAATAGTGATGAAAAGGCATGGACAAAAAGCTAATGTTTCACTGTGCCTTTAATAAATCCTGATAGTAGTTTATTAACTGCACTTGTGCCTCCACAAGCTGTTTGTAAATCCATAATACTGTATCAAATTTAAAAAGAAGGTATACAAAGTGCTAGAGTCTAGCGCTAGTGCACATGAGAATGAACCTTATTCAGGGCTCAAAGCGAAGGATTTTTTCTGCTGGCCTGGTCAGCCAGTGGTTCAAATTTTTACTTGCCCTGCCAAAATTTTCACTGGCCCCACAATGATGTGAGTTGATGAATGTTTATATGTGAATAAATGCCTGAATTCAATTCAAGCAATCAAGTCTTTGTATGAACTTTTTGAAGCGTCAGCATTTCAGTTGCAAAGACAGAATTTCATCAAAAGATCTCCATTTGTGTTCCGAAGATGAACAAAAGTCTTACGGGTTTGGAATGACATGAGGGTGAGTAATTAATGACAGAAATTTTCATTTAGGAGTGAACTAACCCTTTAATCTAACAACAAAAGAAAATGGGGGAAAAAATCACTCATTGCTCTTGACTAATAACTTTTGTAGTATTTTTAATTTGCCCCTCTTTGACTTTAAAAACCTCTGGGTTGCACCAGAAAGAGTAAATTCTGTCTGAACAGAAAAGGAAAAAAAAGCTCCTTAATAGTTCAAAATAGTCCAATGAAAATTACACACCCTCATGTCATTCAAAACCTGTATGACTGTCGAAAAAGAGGTAATTAGACAAACGTTCAAGATGCTTTTTTATGTAATGAAAGTGGATGTGGATAAGGGACAGTCATCGTCACTATTCAGTTTGTATGTGTTTTATAGGTACCTGTTTGGACAGAAGGTAGAAGGAAATGCATTTGTGGTGTTTGGTGTGATGGACGGTGAGAAGAAAACAAGTATTCCTGCATCTCTTCAAAGAGTTCAGGTGAGAGAAATTAAACAGTTTACAAGTTGGGATCAATCTAATTTCTCTTCACCTAGTGGATGACGTAAATAAAACATTAAAAAGCTTTTTTCTTGCGTCTTGTAGACTGATGTTAATGTCTTTCTCATATATGAATAGATAAAGAAAGGTGAAGGTACTGCAGAACTGACTAGGGAGATGATCACTAGGACCTTTCCAGACATTAAACAGCTGGTTGGACGATCAATCTATGTTTCAGTCAGTCTTTTAACAGAGAGTGGTAAGACTCAACAGATACTGTACATCTGTATGTTTACATGTGTGTGTATTATATATGAGAGGTTAATCATATCTCTCTCTGTGTGTGTTTCAGGCAGTGAAATGGTGGAAGCAGAAAGGAGAGGCATTCAGATTGTGACGTCACCGTACACCATCCACTTCAAAAAAACACCACAATTCTTCAAACCTGGAATGCCCTTCAGTGTCTTGGTATAAAGCATTGACTAGCAAGTAGGGGTGTGTATATATATACATGTATATACATTTTTTTTTTTTTGGTCCCTATAACAGGTGTATGTAACAAATCCTGACCAGACACCTGCTGAAAATGTGGAAGTGGAGGTCAATCCTGGAGGGGTCAGAAGTCAAACAAGAGCCAATGGTATTGGCAAGCTTACTGTCAACACTCCAGGAGGATCTTCTACACTGGAGATCACTGTAAGACCTGCAAACTCAACTAATGTTCAGTCAGGTTCACTGGTGAACTAGTGGAAAACAGATCAGTTAACAGATGTTGGACAAGCAGTGGAGTATATTGTACACAGCACATTAGAAAACAATAAATGTATTCTTCCCAGGCAAACACCAAAGATCCACAATTAAGAGATGAACAGCAGGCAGTGAAGAAGATGACGGCTCAGGCTTATGTTCCCAAAGGCAACTCCAACAACTACCTGCATGTCGGCATTGATGCTGCAGAGCTTCAGATCGGTGATCAAATGACAGTCAATCTGAACACTGGACAAAGTCCAGGAGTTACAGATCAAGATTATACATACATGGTAGAGATTACAGTTATTTCTTATTCAGCTGCACCGCAAATGTATTATTTTATTATGCCAATATTATATTAACTACCACAGCTTGATTTTGAAACTGTATCAATGTCATAAATGCTGTTAACTCGTCTGTCTCATTTTCAGATTTTGAGTAAAGGTCAGATTGTTCAAGCAGACAGGTTTAAGATGAGAGGACAAGCTCTAGTGGCTCTGTCTCTACCTGTAACCAAAGACATGGTGCCGTCCTTCCGCTTCGTGGCTTATTACCATGTGGGCTCGTCTGAGGTGGTGTCTGATTCAGTCTGGGTCGACGTGAAGGACACGTGCATGGGAATGGTGGGTGAACTATCACAAGAAATGGCTGATGTGCTGACCAACTGGGTCTGTTTTACTGACACATCATCTCTCGTTTTAATGACAGCTCAAGCTTCAGGTGAAGGACAAGATGAATACCTATGGCACAGGAGATGAAGTCAAGCTTCAGATAACTGGAGATCCTGGAGCTAGAGTTGGGCTGGTGGTGGTTGACAAGGCTGTGCATGTCCTTAACAAGAACAGACTCACTCAGATGAAGGTGAAGGACCGTCTTCAGACATCAGATGTTTCTGGCATAAAACATACATAACTGGTGTCTTTTTTGCTTCTTCAGATCTGGGACGTCATAGAGAAACATGACATCGGCTGTACGGCAGGAGGTGGAAGGGACAGTATGGGGGTTTTCAGTGATGCAGGTCTGATGTTTGAGTCCAGCACCGCAGGAGGAACAAACACCAGAACAAGTATATATCTATATTTGTAATTTTTTTCAGTTTTAAGTTGGTATGATCGGCGCTGGAATAGCACTGCACCAGGTTGAATTGTAGTGAATTCTCCCCTTCACACATTAGAGTACGATATGCTGATTTCTTTCTAATTAAATTTCCTCTAGCATTGGAGTGTCCTTTCCTTTCAAAAAGAAGACGGAGATCATTGGGTGAGAAACTGCACTTATGATTCAACCCTTTCAAAGATTAAACATGTTTTTAGAGCTCTGCTTGTTGTTGTTTATCTATCATTGAGGCTTGAATGGACCCTGTATTGCAATAAAGTAAACATAATCTTGAGGATCATCAGAATATGCTGGTAATGATCCAGCTATGACATCTACAGAGCCTCTAAATGGACATGGTGGTGGAAAAAATATGAGATGGGAAGAAAAATAATAAATCAATGCTTTTGTGTTCTGTCACAAATGTTTTTCTTCCCCCGATAAACTTTCAGAAAATGAATAATTGGTAATAGGGTTCTAGGACCATCGGGACTCCTAATACATTTTTACTTGACTTGATTATTTTGTCCTTGTGCTCTATTAGGTGTATTGTCACATTTTTATCTGTTACAACAGGTGATGATGACAATGAATATTATACAGACTCTGATGAAATCATGTCACGTACTCTGTTCCCTGAGAGTTGGCTTTGGGAGGAGATTGATCTATGTGAGAATTGGTGAGTAGGAGACTTTTAGACAAAAGCTGTAACTTGAGCCCCGTTCACACCCCTAGTGACTCTTAGCAAATAACTGACATGATCTTATTCATCGTGAGCTGTTGGTGACGCTGTCTCTGTGTGTGTGTGTGTGTGTGTATAAAGTCTTATGGTAAACAACCATTAGAAGAGTACTGCAACAGTTTTTGGTAACGCTTCAGATTACAGCCCGGAAAGTACTGCATAATTACAATGAATTTACAGTGTAACTTTCGATAATTATAGTGTACCTATAAAGTAAGTACATGTAAGTATAGGGGAACAATATGTAAAGTCTGGGGAATAAAGGGGTAACAACCAGGAAAATAACAAATGATTTATACTATAAGTATTTTAGAACCTAGGGGTACTATTATGATAGACAACAATCTTACGTTTGGGAGTAATTTAGCGAGAAAATGCACTGATTAAGTTGTTTGAAGGCAAGTAGAAAGAACTATTGCATTCTTTTTTAATACATGGGGAAACATGCTTTTGTTTCATGTAGTTACAGGATAAGTATGACACTGCGGGCCGTAAATTAAAGTGGTGCTTGTTACACTCTTGTTTCATGTAGTTACAGGTTAAGTAATAAAAAAAAAAAATGCAAACAATCTGATATCACTCGGAAACCTTTATTTGAAAAACAACTTAACTAAAAACAGGTCTACAACTCTTCATTTATTCATTTTTAAAAATCAACTTTTCATTTCAAATTCTAAAGTCCTGACAGAAAGTAACACGTTTTGTCCGTTTTTTGGTTGTTGTTGTTGTTATTTCTCTTGTTTGGCTTCCTCCTCCTCTTGTTTCTCAACTGATGAATCTTAAGAAGGAATCCCATTGCTATTCTGTATTAAAAGAAAATAAAGTACACCCAGAAATTTTCTCATGGTTTAGGCTATTCATCTTTTCGCTTCCGACCAACTGTCACCAGCGTCTGCATGAGAGTCGACTTTGCGTTCGACGAAGCATATTGTAATGAGCAACGTGAAGCTTTCATGACGTTCTTGCGGGAGATTCATGTGAAACTCGCGCGAGAACTGCCGTCTCTGTTATTCTGTCTTGTTTGTTTCTAATTATCATTATCTGTTATTCTGTGTATTTTGTTGTGAGCATTAATAAAAAAAATAAATAATAAAAAAAAAACTGACAGCATCCGACATCCACGTATCCTTGTATTTTCCTCATATTCCAGTCCAGCACCAGTCACAGATAAAGTGCTCTACCTGAAAGACTCTATTACTACATGGCAGATCTTGGCTGTCAGTCTGTCACCAACACTTGGTAAGATGAAGCTGTAAACGCAGGATACATGGTCTGAAAAACATCATCATTATGATCATCCTGGAGCTGCTGATTTAAAACCTTCTGTGTGTCTGTGTTCCTCCTCAAAGGCATCTGTGTGGCAGAACCTGAGGAGATAATCGTTTTTAAGAGCCTTTTCATTGACCTCAAGATGCCTTATTCAGCTGTGCGTGGAGAACAACTGGAAATCAAGGCCATTATTCACAACTATACACCAAAGAAGCAGAAGGTAGATCTGATTTGGTATTAAAAATACAGTCAGATTTATGGTATATATTAAAACCATGTTCATCATAGTAACTATTTCTGCTGAAGTCAAATCATAGAAATATCAGAAATATCCTATGTCATCACACATTTCATATTCAGTTCAAATGCATTAACTTTGGAGGAAGTTTCCTCTAGATATTGAAGCGATTTGTGTCTCGGTCTCCTGTTTTCTCCAGGTGCGAGTGGAGTTTATGGAGACAGAAAATGTTTGCAGCTCTGCCAGTAAGAAAGGCAAATACAGAACAATAGTAAACGTTGACAAAGGCTCCAGCATAGCGGTTTCATATGTGATTATTCCCATGACACTGGGAAATCACATGATTGAGGTGAAAGCTGCAGCAGATGATTCTGTCCACAGTGATGGAGTGAGAAAGAGGCTGAATGTGGTGGTACGTCTGATGAGACTTCTGTCACTTTTCATTTGATTTGGTCATTCGTTGATATAATAATCAAAAGATGTTTGTCATAATTTGAATAGATGATATCTCTCTCTCTCTCTTTCAGTCTGAAGGTGTACTGGTTCCATTACATACCCAAAACGTGGAGCTCAATCCCGTTAAGAATGGTGAGATTTACTGTGAACCACAAATGAACACTATTGTGTTATACTTTCATTATACAGCATTACACACATTGTACTTCCACACTGTTAGAACTTGCCAGGCTTTTTTACAGTAAAATACTGGCAACACTGTTATGCAAGTTATGCAGGAGCTCACAATATTTTATGCACTATATGACTTCAATATTCTTCTAAATAACTGATTACTGAAACATTGCAGGTTCTTAAGCTGTTGAATAGTAGTAATCACATAGTATTATCTATAAACATAAAATACCCATTAAATCAAAGACTAGACACAGAAAGAGATCAGTGAATTAAATATGTTCAAGATGATTACAGGATCATCACAACAGTCAAAAAACCTGATCAACTTCATGTTGGGTTTTTCCTGCCATAACTAATGTGTTTTATAAACACTCAGCACCCAGAGAAAACTAATGTTAAAGTGTCAAGAGCTTGTTTTTTTTACAGGAAGGTCTAACAGTGCAGCCAGTTATGAAAAAAAAAAACTTCTATGACTATTGTTTGTCGGTGTGCCCTTTTATCTTACATCTTTAAACCTAGGATTATTCAGATTAGTCAAATCTAGCCTAATCCATAAAGTACTCACCCGCCAGCAGGTTGAAGTCCTTCAGGAATGACGTATAGAAGACTCCCTTGTGTTTGTTGTTTTTTGAGGCTCAGTTTGTAGTTTTAAGTGTCTCACGGAAGGCAGTTGTATTGTAATTAATAAAATAAGTTTTTTTTTTTATTGTTACAAAGCAGTTATTGCCAAATAAATGAAAAACTTAAAATCAGCTTAAGCTAAAAAAGCTCAATAATCAGCAATATTGGAGATACAGTTAAGCGCTCCTCGTTAGAGTGTCAGGTGTCCTTCACGCTTAATGCAGGCAGCATCTGAGGAAGCCTTTCACTCTTCAGACTTTTATACTACTTTTTGGGAAATTCCAACTTCATATTAATTGATCAATGCTCTGTATGCAAGCAAATAACAACATTGAAATGGGTAAATAGCAATATCAATCTTAATATCCAAAACATATCATTATAGTTCCAGCCAATCAAGAGATCAGGATGAACTCCAGCTCTTTTCTTGTTGCTCCTACTCTTACTCACCAAAAGTGTACAAAATCTGATCTCATCACATGACTCATGACTCTTCCGTCATCTTCCTGTTCTTCATCCCAAATGAAACAGGGGAAAAACCTATAGTTATTAAAGCTGAAATACCAGCTGATCGGGTTCCAGACACACCTGTGAACACCTACATCACAATTACTGGTAAGGAAAAATACATTTTTAAGAATATGTAGTGATTATTTCTTTAAAGTTGTATGCATGGTTTGCTTAAAGAGAAATGAAGCCTTTATCTACAATCATCTGATGACATCCATCTGTTCCTACTCCTCCAGGAGTTTTTGCAGTACTTGTATGAAGATTGTACCGCAGTACTTAATGCTCAGGCTGGTTTGTAAAAATCGAAATTCCATCCAGTTAAAATGCACTGAGGATGCTGAGGATATTTCTTTCAAGCTTTTATTTTCCGCATGCGTGGTTTAAGTGGCATTCACACAAAGGCCACTTTTAGCACTTGAGCAAAAATCAGTTGTAAATGAAACCAAGATGTTTTGTGATCAGTGAAAATACATTCTGGACAGATTTAATACACACAAATATCCCATGAATTACAGTATTCCAGAGGTGTAAAGTCCAGGGGTCAGAAAGTAAAAGTCCTGCCATATTTTTTATTCCACCCACTGAAGCAGTGTTAAAGTTAATGAGATAATTAAGTGATAAATTGAGTGATGACTGACCATTATTGAAGACACCTGATGATGAACTCATTTAGAGCCCAATCTCTGAGTTAAATTCACATTATTGATTACAACAGCACTGTGATTCTACAGCAGATCAGCTTTTTCAATATAATCCAAAGGATTTCACAAAGGTTGTTCTGAATTAAATTAAATTAAATTAAATTAAATTAAATTAAATAAAAAAAAAAAAAAATAATAATAATAATTTAAAAAAAAAAAACAACCTTTCTTTTAGGCACACACGGACATCAAGAATCAGCGTATGAATCTCAACAATGGTGACAAGCAACATATTCTGATAAACAGATCAACTCAACATTAGAAAACAAGCTACTAAAAAGTCACATAAAAACAGAAAAAATAAATAAATAAAAATAGTGAAAATAAAGGAAATTACTAAGACAATTAAGCTCATAATTTATTCATGCAGCAATGCATGATGGGAGCCATGGATGAATTTTGATTGGTGGCTCCCAGAATGCACTGCAACATGCTTTATTATTCTCACCACTGTTGAGATTCATACGCTGATTCTTGATGTCTGTGTCTCTAAATGAATTAATTTTTTTTTTTTGGTCAGAACACCTTTTGAGAAATCCTTTGGATTATATTGAAAAAGCTGATCTTCTGCTGTAGAATCACAGTGTTGCTGTAATCAATAATGTAAATCTAACTCAGATATTGGGCTCTAAATGAGTTTAATGAATCAGGTTAAATAACCAACACCACCTGATCATCTTTTCTCTTTGCTTGTCTGGCTGTTACAACTCAGTCCAGCCCAAACAAAATCTAATATTAAAAAGTCAAGGGTCAAGAGCTCAACTAAAGCAAACCCTGATCTCCACGATGGTGGCTTAAAAATTGTGATTTTCTCCTTTGGTGATTCTGCTTGTTAACATCAGGTGTCTTCAATAATGGATAATCGTCACTCAATTTATCACTTAATTATCTCATTAACTTTAACACTGCTTCAGTGGGTGGAATAAAAAATATGGCAGGACTTTTACTTTCTGACCCCTGGACTTTACACCTCTGCAGTATTCCAACACTCAAGTTGCTCTGAAGAAGAAAATATTTGTCTAATAATGCAAAAATGTCATTTACAGTTTGAAGAATTTGAAACTGTCCAGACACAAAACCAAATAGTGTTGAGAATGTTAAATACAAAATATTCTTTCATAACAAAGATAATAAAGACTGAATTCTCAGCCTGCGTTCCCTCTGTTATTCCTCCAGGTAAAGAGATCTCTCAGACAGTCGAGCAGGCCATCAGTGGAGACTTCATGGGTCGTCTTATTGTCCAGCCCAGTGGTGATGGAGAGCAGAACATGATCTACATGACTCTACCTGTCATTGCCACTCATTATCTGGACAGCACCAATCAGTGGGAGGCTGTTGGCATGGAGCGCCGTAATGAAGCCGTTAACTATATCAGCACAGGTCAGCAGGATAAAACAGATATAAAGAATTTGAAATAAAATCAAAAAGCACTCTCAAGCTCTCCTTACAGAAAGAAAATATATTTCCCTATATATGAATGATCAACATTAAATGATATAACAGCAATTTTAAAATATACAGAATAATATATTGTGCAAATATATTACAATATATTGAATAATACATAAGGAATTGCTGCTTTTCATATATTTAGTAATATATCATAATGTATGTAATATTAAGTAATACACTTCATAATATAGATCATGCAGTATAAACATAAATATATACATAGAGAGAGAAATATATAATATATTTCTTATAATGTTATCAATTGTGAAATATGTTTCATATTTTTAAGCTAGCTAACAAAAGTACACCTGCATGTACTAAAGTGCTTGACAAGGAGACTATCACTGTGCTGAAGAGAACAAAGCCGTTATTTTTAAATAAAGTAATTATAGTCTTAATGGCATTCGGCCAATCGTCAGCCTAACCTCAGGCTCTACTACACACAATGGTCACAACGGTGACCCCAAAAACTCACACACACCAGAAATCCTTTTAAATTCCAAAATAATAGAACATTAAACACTAACAGATCTCCCCTATATTAATATTTAGCAAAACACATGAAATGACACTTAATTTAAACATTTACTCTCCTTTAACAGAAGCAAAGCATGCTGGGAACTAGAAATCTGCTGTCATTCTGTGAATCTGTATGTGTGTACAATACATTCACATTTATATGGGAACATGTATGTGCAATACAATATTTACACAATAAAGGATAAGACTTTATGGATGTTACACGTAATGCTATTTTTGTCTTCATTTCTAAATATTTTACATGTATCAATATATAGCCATACATGGTCAATGCATATATTGCAGTATATTGAAAAATATAAGCACTTGTTTCCCAAATATGGAAATGTATTATGTAATATATTGCATTATATTTTGCAGTATATTCCCATATATTTTTGTTCTGTAAGGGTCTCCTGAAAACATTTGATCAAAAGCAGAAAATATAGGTAATAAATAAATCCTCTTTCTTTATCTTTTTTGTATTAAGGTTATCAGCGGCAGCTGAGCTACCGTAAACCAGATGGATCCTACGCTGCCTTGATAGAGAGGCCAAGCAGCACATGGTGGTCATTTTTTTGTTTTCTTTCATGCCTGATTTTTCTTGTCTTACATATCTCATTTTAGTATTGTTTTTAATAGAAAAAATATTTATAACTTATTTATTTGATATCCTTCTGTTTGTCTAATAAAGGCTGACAGCATATGTGGCTAAAGTCTTCACCATGGCCATAGGATGCATAAATCTAGAGGAGAATGTGATCTGCAGCGCCCTCAAATGGCTGGTTCTCAACAAACAACTGCCAGACGGCTCCTTTAAAGAGAATGCAGCTGTAATTCATGGAGAGATGGTGGTAAGTTGAATGTGGCCTGTTTGTGTTCAGAAAAGAATGATGCGCAGAGCAGATGAAATGATCCAGAACCAGAGATTTATTTCTCTGTGGTTGCTAGTAGTTATGCATAAAATAATAACTATAGTCAACTAAAGTAACACTTCACAGCCAGGATAAAATGTTATATTATAGCAGTTTAACCAGCATCCTAAAGATATTTTTAGTTTTAAACTCAAAGGCAATTAAAAACTTTAGACAGCAGAATAAGAAATATTAGACATCCATCTTTCTTTCTTTTTTTTATTAAAGATTTTTCATGAGGGAATGTGATCCTACTTATTTTTCAACATTTCTGGTACTCCTAGAAGCATAATTCACACCAAGATTTTCTGAGACCAGCAATGTTCATTATTTTACATCAATGTGCAAATTGTTATTAAATGATTAAAACACACATAATCTGTTTTTGTAGTCTGTTTATTTGTGCTTTATTCCAGGGTGACGTACAGGGTAAAGATGCCGAAGTCTCTCTGACGGCCTTTGTTGTGATTGCCATGCAAGAGGGCAGAAACATCTGTGCTGGAGCAGTTGGTGTAAGTGAATTTGTTTCACCTCCAGTGGCGGCTCGTGGATTTTAAAATAGAGCAGGCACAGTAATTGTAACATTCTGGGGATCTTCTCCCGACGATTTTTTTTATTTTTTATTAACTGCTTTAAAATGTCTTTTTGGATCGTTTGTAGACATAAAAAGTAAAAAAAACAAAAATGACACATGCAGCAAAATATTATAGTATTACCATTATACTGATATTACAGTTCTATCTGGTTCTCAAATCTGATTGGCTAAGAGGTCTTTATTGCCACAGTAACCGTTTCACCGTTTGAATCACTCCGCTGTCAGCATTCACACAGCAAGTGTCATGGCGGACAAGCAAACCCACCATATTTTTATAGTTACTTCTGTTATTTTGTAACGGAATGTAGTTTTAAGAGTTTTTAGGCAAGAATATAGTTGTTTAGACCTCAGATACGCGATTTATATGTAAACATAGTGCCTATTTGAAAATTTGTTTAGACGCTTTTGGAGATGCGAGCTCCAGATCGTCAGCAACTGTTTAGCGCTTGTGTACCAGAGAACAGCTTCATCTCAGCCAGTGCTTCGGGAATTTGCCACTAGCTGTTATGTAGATAGAGTCTAAACATGAGGTATTCGTTTTGAGTGAATGTGTCAAAATTAACACAAGTGTTGTCCCAAAACACAAGCACTGATGTGTAAGAATTTTTTTTTGACTGAACTTGACAAAGATATCATTGCAAATTTGATCTTCATGTTCAAAAGTAGCACAGGTGTTTTATTTTGTTGTTGTTTTCCTCTTTCCTTCAATGATTCTGCCTGTTAACAGCAGGTGTTCATCACTAGTGCTTGATTAATGACTTAATTATCTCATTAAGTTCCCTCTTGAATGGTCTTGGTCTCAGTCTTGGAGAGTCTGGTCTTGACTACACCTCTGGTTAACCTTCCTGACACATTCACTGTGTTAAAATCATTGACTCAGTGAATGTGTCAGAATTAACACAACAAGTGTTGTCCCTAAACTCACACTGATGTGTAAGAATTTAACACATTTTGAATCAGTTTTACAGTCACATCCTTTCTAAGAGTGTACCTACGGCACTTACCCTGTGGCCTCAGCCGTGCTGATATTCAGCTATATCGCACGGCTACTCATGTGATATATATATATATGGCTTGTTATTTGGGCTTGACTCATAAATGGACTGATTTTATAGACATAATAAACTTTATTAAGTCCATAAAGTGACTCCATAATAAAGTGACTTTTATAATATTTAGTGGACAATGCAACACTTGGAAGCAACAAGACACAGGGCCTCTGTCAAAGGTGATTTAGTTAAAATTGCTGGACATAAATGTTTGGTTGCCAATATTATTTTGGTCAAAAATAGTGGATACTAAAGGGGTTAAATTATTCAAATTCATGGTTCTTCTTCACAACAGTGAGTGAATATGTGGCCAGAGCCAAGGCAAACGAAATGTATATGTATGACTTCATTACTGTCTAAAACCTTATTTTTTCTGACATTCGACTATATCATTTATGGACCCTTATGACAAAGTTAATCTAAAGGATTGTGACTGGTGAAATTATACAGGTAACAACATAAATTTACCTTTACCAGTTATTCAATTATGGTGTACTGCATGTTGTAGTATGTAAATGTAAGAACATTTAACATCGTACCCACACTTTTATAGAGTCTGCATGAAAGTATCAGGAGGGCTGTTGACTTGTTAGAAGGTCGACTTCCACGCCTGACCAATCCTTACGCTGTTGCGATGACGTCCTACGCCCTGGCCAATGCTGATAAACTCAATAAAGACATCTTGATGAAACATTCCACCCATGGAGAAGGTCAGTGACAAGTCATCAAAAAGTGTTGTGCTTTATACAAGATGGAACAATTCTAACCCAAACCCAAGTGTAAATAATGGAAGAATTATTGGTGTAATGATAGCTGCCTGTTGGTGTCAATAACAGCAGTGGAACGAATAGAGAGGCAACAGCAACCCACTCCTGTTTCTATTCCTGATTTGTGTTTGAATCAGCCGGTAGGTTTTGGGCTGTCACTGGACAGCCTTATCACTCACGAGAGGCGACGGCCTATGCTGTGCTGGCGCTTGTGAAGGCCAAAGACTTCGATAAAGCAGGAGAGGCAGTGCACTGGCTGGGCAGACAACAGTCTCATTATGGCAGTTCTGGTACCACACAGGTACACTAACATCTCATCATTTTACTGTGGTAAACAGGTGTAGAACTTGTCTTTGAAAGCTTTTCTGTGCTTTCTAGGCGACCATCATGGTGTTCCAGGCCGTGGCAGAGTATCGCACGCAGGTGAAGGACCGACAAAACTTCAATCTGGACGTGGAGCTGGCAGTGCCAGGAAGAATCAGACCTGTCAGATGGACCATTAAAAAAGAAACTGCGCATCTTACACGATCAGACAAGGTGAGGAATAACTCATCTACCTGCTTCAAATTGTGTGCTGCTCATGTCAGTTGGATGATTTTGTTGTATCATAATAAGTGAGGAATTTTGGGATTCTGTCAATAGTGTCGTTTGATCAATAAAACAAGTGGTGCTCACTGCAGAGCCAAATGATGTCCAGCTCGACCTCTATCAACATAATGGGTGGAGCTTCACCTAGTCCAGCTCCACTTATGTGAACCTAATGAGTAGAGCTTAATGTAATTAGGTTTAGGGACAGAGTAAAGTTAGAGTTAGGGTGTGGATGGACCTTCATGCTCCACCCATTATGTTCAGAGAGGGGGAACTCTGCAGTGAGCAGCCTCTCCAATAAAGACTTCAGGTATCTCTGTTACATCATGGATTTGATTATTCTGATGATATTCACTCAACAGGTGGAGATCAACAAGGACTTCAATGTGACGGCTAGAGGAACTGGAACAGCCACTCTCTCTGTGAGTGTTCATGAGCATTTATATGGTCAACAGCGAGATTAAAACAAGGGTATAAACATCTGATCTGCTATTTTCAGGTTTTAAAGCTGTACTACGCCAGACCTCTTGAGAAGAAGTCTGACTGTACATTATTTGATCTGACTGTTAAAATGGAAAAAGACCCTGAAAGTAAGATTGTCAAGAGTTCATGCATTTTCCATACATTCAGAGCTAAATTCAGAGAAAATCTGAAATCTCCAAAATACCCAAATATGTTGTTGTTTTTTTATTTAAATGATCTTTTTTTTTTCACTTTAGCAAAACAAGAAGGAGCCCTTGGAACTTACAGACTCACTATGGATTTCTTGTACGTGAACAAATTTCCAGTAACACTTTATTTTAGTGTCATTGTTACATGTAGTTACTATATTAATAACTATAAATTATGCATAATTACATGCAACTAACCCTAAACCAAACCAAACCCTACTCCTAACCCTATAGTGAGTTCATGTAGTTAATTAATGTTACTCAGTACTTAAATTTATAATTACAGTGTAACAAAGACACCTTAAAATAAAGTGTAACCAAATTTCCTAATATGTTTATTTTTATGTCAAGAAACCATTTTTATTTGTAATTAATCAGCATGTGCTCATTTAGGCTGTTTTCACACTTTGCTTCGTCGGAGTTCGATCCTGCACTACTTTTTCCCACAATGTGGATGCAACTTCCTCTTCAAAGACAGATAATTCAGAGACAAGCAGCTCTGTGTTATACTACAATATAATAATTCTGACATCAAATGGACTCGGGTTCGCACCAAAAGCTCTAGTGTGAAAGCAGCCTTAAACACAGAATAGTAGATGAAGCAAATCTGAAGACCTATGAAACCTGTTAATAAAACTTGCTCTTGATCTGTCCATCTTCACAGCTACAAAAGCGATATAACCGATGCCACCATGACTATTCTGGACATTGGCATACCGACGGGATTTAGGGTGGAAAGCAAAGATCTTGAAGAGGTATCATGATGATAAACTGATGCAGTGTTGCCTCACATCTACAGTATATAGCAATTAGAGGAATCTAATAAACATATACAGACAGGACATTTTGATCATATCATGTATTGATTTTTACTTCTTGTTTTCTTGTCCTCAGTTGTCCACAGGGAAGGAGAGATACATTCAGAAATTTGAGATGGACAAAGTGCTGTCAGAGCGAGGATCCCTCATCCTCTACTTAGATAAGGTATTTCAACAGACTGAGTTGCCTGATCATTTCATCTCATTTTCTTTTGACCTGGAAACCATGTGCTTTGCTTTATATATGCGGATCAGACAAGTCATTGGTGATGTCACTTTGTAGGAGAGACTAAGCGTCTGCGCACATACACATTCAAACGCACACACCTATAGACCAGGGGTAGGCAAGTTTGGTCCCAGAGAGCCGCTGTCCTGCAGAGTTTATCTCCAACCTTAATCAAACACACCTGAACAAGCTAATCAAGCTCTTCAGGATTACTACAGGCAGGTGAAGGTTTTTTTTCAGGGTTGGAGCTAAACTCTGCAGGACAGCAGCTCTCTAGGACCGAACTTGCCTACCCCTGCTATAGACTAAACGCGTAAATGAACGGCAAGAGCGCATTAAAAGTCTTCTGTTTTTAGTTAAAAAGGTGTCATTTAAGCGGCCCCTAAGTTAATAATTAACAATTTTTACAATGGAAGTGATTCAATCAAAAACTTACTTTAGCTCGATAATAACTTTTTCTTAGAGCTGCTGTAAAGCCATAACAATCTCTGTCCATTAATTTCCTATTATCACTGTGAAGCTGCTTTGAAACAATCTGTAAAAAGCGCTATATAAATGAAGATGACATGACTTGTCTATTTCTATAAGGTATTCTTGATTCTGATTGGCTGACAGATGTTCCAAAGTGCTCATTAATATCCAGTAACTGCATGATCATGTGGTTCTTTTTCACTGCTTATTCACCTTTGTGTAGTCTACATATAAGAGCCATATTATAAGCACAAAAAGTATATGTAATATATATCTTATGGTTGTAATGAATTTACATTTTACTTTGTTTTCTGTCAGCTATGCAACATCTTTGCGGTGTAAATGCATCTATAGGTTTTTTTTTTTTTTTTAAACCATATTATTAGTTGCTTGTGCAAATGTTAACACGGGCCGTTTCCAGTGTATAATTTGATATGTAATCATAAATTTGCCTTGTTTTCTGTATTTTTAGGTTTTGCGTAGAGAACCACAAAGAATTGCCTTCAGACTGCACAAGATGTTTAATGTGGGTCTGCTTCAACCTGCTGCAGTCACAATATATGAATATTACTCACCCCGTAAGTTATTGCTGCACGTGCATAAACACAGACAAACACTTCTGTTTCATTAAACTAGAGCTCTTGAATTAATATGGGCATTTAGGATTTTTAATAATAGCAGGCGCTAATTAATAATTACGACAGTAATTATCTGTTCTCATTTTGTTAAACTTGTGTGTTTCAGATGCTCGCTGTACAAAGTTCTTCCACCCTGAAAGGACAGATGGCGCTCTGAACAAACTGTGTAAGGGAGATTTGTGCCTGTGTGCAGAAGGTATTGTGTTATTACCTTTACATTTATTCCTTCCGCAGATATTTTTTTCCAAAGCAGCTTATAAATGAGAAACATCACAAGCAATTCGCCATAAGAGCCAAAAAGTCTTCAATGAAACAGTTTAAATAGTCTTTTACTTTATTCTCTGATCAAATGCACATCTGGAGATGTGTAGATTTTTTTTTTGACTTTTTTTGACTTTTTATGAATGGGGAAAAACTTGTTGGGTCTGTTATGAATGTGTGTGTCTCAACACAGAAAACTGCAGTATCCAGAAGAAGCATAAGGTCAGAGAACAGGAGCGTTTGAATAGAGCCTGTGAATCTGGCATGGATCATGGTAAACACATGTTCTCTATCCTCAGTCATTGAGATCCAGTCTCACAGCTGATGCTGATAACAATATAACACGTGTCTTTGACAGTTTATAAAGTCACAGTATTGGATATGGATGTGGTACAGGACTCTGCCATTTACGACATGAAGGTGGAGCAGGTGCTGAAAGAAAGTACGGTTCATTATTACATCCATCAAAGTATTTTGAAATACATGTTTTTAGAGCATAAACTGTGGCTGACGTTTGGACGACTATAATAATTGTTTCCTGTTCTGTCCTGTAGGCACTGATGATAAGAAAGCTGAGGGGAAAGTGAGACCATTTTTGGCTCGTACCAGTTGCATAGAGCATTTGGGATTGGAACAAGGCAAGTCGTACCTCATCATGGGCAAATCCTCTGATGTGTCACGCCTAGGGGGAAGGTAAGTGTTTGTACTTCCTACAGGATTCTGCTTTTGCACAGAAGGACTCACTACTCTGTAAATTTAGGATGCAACACATCATACAGACGAGTGTGTGATACTATCTAGAGCTCTGTCACTAATTTCTCTCACTATACAAGTAAAGACTGAGTGCATTCACAGAATTACTGTATGAGTCATTCTTTAGACTGATGAAAACTGAAACTTGGGTTAAATATCAAGAAGTGCATGTTAGTGTCACATTTGTGTATTTAATGTCACCATGTTTTGAATGTGTTTTCTGTTGTTTTAGTCTGCAGTACATCTTTGGAGAGCAGACCTGGGTTGAATACTGGCCCACAAGAGAGGAAAGCCAAACTACAGAATACAAGGAGCAGTACATCAGCATCTCTGCACTCCAGAAAAGGCCTTTAAAAGAAATGTGCGCTACATAATTAATTAATTGTGCTCAAAAGTTTACATACCCCTTGCAGAATCTGCAAAAATGTTAACTTTACCAAGATAAGAGGGATCATACAAATTGCATGTTATTTTTTTAGTACTCTCCTGAATAATCTAGTTCAGTAAGTTGTTACTTAATTGTTTTCTCTTATGAATATTAAAATTTTACCATGTACATCACTCATGTGAGATCTGGTTTTGAAATAGTTGTTTTTTTACAAACCACATTCGACAACATAAAAATGAAATAACTTTTACATTTCAGAAAGAAATGTGGAAAATGAAAAACGTTAAAAAACGTCACCATGAAATCAAAATTGACACTTTTTTTTTGAGTGACAATTACAGTATTTATTATAAATGGTTTATTTGTGCACATCATTATTGTTTTTAAATTCATGCGCCTCATAAATAACTTCCCCTCCCTCTTGCAGCAACATCTCTTTCTCTGATGACTGGCACGAGGGCAGAAAAACCTGTCACTCACATAAGATCGACCAATAGCAAACCACAACAATCCATGTCCCACCCTACATTTTTTCTTGTTCAACAAGACATTTTACTATGGACATCACAACAGGGAGGGGAGAGTATTAACCAGCTAAGAACAGCTGTCTTGTTAAAATAGGATGTATAAAAAACAAAAAACCTTTCATAAATCTTGATAAGTTCAAACACATCCATACAAACACTTTGTTCTTCACTAAAGTATTCCAAATAAATTATTTTTAAATGTTAATCATGTTGTATAGTACATTTTTGAAACTGGAATGGACAAAAAAGGGCACAGTTGCATTATTTAGATCTAATAGTCTCACTTTTCACGATTTCAGCCGAGTTGACAAATTATTACTTTAGTCTGACTGAAATCCAACTGTTAAAGTGCATGTAAACACATTGACATGGTTCACAGTGACTAACTTGACAACAACAAATTTCCATCAGCTCAGTAAATAGTTTAACAATCATGACATTAATTACACCAAATTCATCTTAATGTTTATTTTAGAAATGACTTGGCTTCATGTTGGGTGATGTTATCCACGGCTGACTGCTCCATCATCTCCAGATATCCTTTTACTTTTCCGGACTGATTAAATACTTAGTATAAAAAAAATAAAAAAAAAGAATAAAATATTAACTAAATATGTTTAAAAAAGTTCCAATTTGCTTATTTTTAAGTGAATATAATTAAGCCTTATGCTTAAGGAAAATATTTGCCAAGGGGGATACAAAATTAAACTACTTTCAAGATATATTCTATTAATTCTTACACAATTTTGCTTCTCATATAAGCTTAGGAGTAATTAAATCAAGTTTAGGTATTTACGGGTAAAAATTATTAAGAAATTATTTTTGTACAGTAGGCCCATATTTTCTTTTTGTATTAGTTCTCTTGGCCAAGAAGCAGGTTACTTAAAGGCACAGTATGTAAGTTTCGTCACTAAAGATTGTTCATTCAAAACAATAACAAAGGTGTTTCTTGATGATGCCGTGAATGAGCATGGAATCATGGGAGTTGCTGTCTTCACCTCCACAGGTGATGGAAAGCAATCTGACAGAAATCATGTTCATGTATTCAAGTTGTATTAATGTTACTCTGGTTTAAAGCAGTGCGGGGCCAAGAGCCGCAGGAGTGGAAAACTGGCCTTGAGTCCCATTAAAGGGCTCCGTAAGGACATAAGAAGGAATGATAGCAATAAAAGCCAGAGAGAACCAGGCCTGGGACATTTTACATAGCTGTTTTATGCTTATATGGCGCAGTCAGCCGCTGTCGCTCCTTTTGTTTGTTGTTTGTGTTTATTTTATGATTAAAGTTACATTTAGCATTTGCCGATTCTCGCCACCTCCTTCCCTGAACTTTTTTACAGTTACGTTTGATCACTTTGATCACATTATTTTATTTAATTCTAATGAAACAGCCAAAAGTGCTGAATTAGTATTCATACAGATCACTTTATGTGATGAATAAAAATTGTGGGGTTATGCAGCACTGTTTTACTAGGTCAGAACCGTCATACTAAAAATAGAAAAATATACATAAAAATAGTGTATATATATATATATATATATATATATATATATATATATATATATATATATATATATATATATATATATATATATATATAGAGTGTGTTGAAAGTTGTTATAACGTTGGAAAAAAATACAAAAGTCAACAAAATATATAACTGTTCTAGTGTTTTTTGTTGTTGTTGTTTGGATATTTTAATCAACAAAAAAAAAAAAAAACATACATGTGCCTTTAAAGTAACTCCTGAAAGGAACACTTAGTCACAACGTCAGCACATTTTACTTTTGTTTTATTATTAAACATGGATTAAATTTTCACAATTTGGAGAGAAATTAAGGTCCAAATTGTTGGAAGCAACCTGTAGGCTAATTAAAAGATACAGAGCTACTCACCTGTCTGAAAAACACTGAATTTTAGATCGAAATTAAGTTGAAAGAACGTTTGAGGAACATTATACCTTATAAAAACGTTCCTCTAACGTCAAGAAAACTGGACGTTTTTACGTTCCAAGAACCAACACTGAATATTTAGAGAACGTTCTTATAACAAAATTCTGTTAGCTGGGAATTATTATTACCAGATCTAAGTAAAATGTGATCTCATAGGCTACACAATAAACTGAATAAATACTAGATAGATTCATGAGAGTGATAATTACCCAAAACCACTCGACTGTTGCTTTTGGTATTTTACATTAAATGTTCTTCACAATCATCTATTACTGTCACCTCACAGGTTATGGGTTATAATTTGGCTGAGATTTGGTTCAGATATGGCTCATGTGTGGCTCGTGTCTGTAGTCCAGATCTGGGCCATTCAAGGGCTATCGTTCCTTGCTGTTGCACAAATGCATGCAGACATCGCTAATTTAAATAAAGTCTTGATTTATCTGTTAATCTGATGTCATCATATCTCTCGTCAAGTGCAATTATTACAGCCGAAGACAATGCAGTGTTAGAAACCAGGCAGATCTCCTTTCAACTTCACTTCATCTTTTGAAATCAAATGAGGAACTTCTGTTTTAGTGCAGTCTTTTGTTGTATTTTTTTGTATTTTTGTCTAAGGATTGTTTGTAAGGATTAATTTATGTTCATAAACACCCACTAATTAAATTACATTATTTAAATTATCTTTAGTTTCTGAACTATACTGCTTTCTTTAAAAGGATCTTCTAAAGGTCAATTTTGTCAAACATTTTAACAGAAATTACTGATGAATAATAATGGAATTTAAATTAGGCTGTTGTTTCAGTTGGAGAATAAATGTGTTTCTATAAACATTAAGCCGAACAGTCAATGTTAATATAGGTGTAGGAGCCATATTTACTATTTTATTTAATTATTCATTTAAACATCTTTTTGTTATAATATAGGTAATGTTGTGTTTCTGTGAGTTTGTGCCCTCTATAGGCATGAGGATAAAGAAGGTTTAAAAGGATATGCCACTCCTGGCAATAGGGGGCGCTGGTGCAAGAGCATACAGTCTTTTGACCGTGCACATGGTGGCATGGTGTAACAAACTTGCAAGCAGCATTTAAGTTGTTTGTTTTATGTTGCAAATTCATCTATGAGCTTTCAACGGTTAATACATGTATATAAAGCAGTGAAACTGATACAGGTCATGAAATGTTAAAGTGAACGGAGGCCAAAAGTGAGAGATTGAGAAACACTTAAATGGAATCCAGCCTCAGGCAACATACAGCGAAACCATAACCAGGCATTGCTTTATCTGAAGAAATAAATAGCATCTATAGTGCCTGAATAACTAATTAGTGCACTGCATACAGCAGCGAGTTTCTTTCGTTCCTTTTGAAACTTTGTCTCATATACATTTAAAAAGCTCTCATTTTACATTCAATATGTCTGCATATTAGATGTTTTCAGAAAGCTGCCATGCATATATTTATTTTATGCAGTTTTGACAGATACATTTATGGCAGCACAGAATATAGTCATAAATCTGTTTATTCAAACTGCCATGTACCAAAAATGTTTTCATTCACAAGTTGCATTCACTAGATTACATGGTTTACATTTTAAGCATAAAAGAGAGAGAACAATTATTATTATTATTTTTACTTTCAAGAAGTAGCTATATAAACCATGCACTGTAAAATCCAACAGTTCTTCTAACTAACACTTTTTAGTTAAAGTTTAGATAGTTTAAAGTTGAATTAGTAGTGTATTTAAAGTTCTTTGGAAATGTCTTATATATTATTTCCTATCAAAATCCACTTCAAATAGAAGTAATATTGTAACTGGTTCTATGTGAGAGATAGGAAATCATCCCTGTATCCAATCTTTATACCACTCTGTCTGATTGGTACTTCACTCCCCTGAACTCAAGAGGCGCTTTAGCGATTGATGCTAGAGACTGTGGTCTTTAGCCTCCTTGTTAGAGCGCCCACCTCACATTCGGATGGGCTCGGGTTCGCGCCCCGTTTCAAGCGGGCAAGTGCGAATTGGAGGGGCTACATAAGCACTATTTATTTATCTATTTATTTATTTATTACAATATTTTCATTAAATCAGCAAAAAAACAAAAACAAAAACTAATAATTCAGTGACAATGAAAATTCAGGAGTACTTTAAAAAGGAAACAAAAACGCATTTTTGGCATTCGTATCTGAAAAAAAAGTAATGATGTGAAGTACAATTATATTCACTGGAGAAAAAAAAAAAAAAAAAAAAAAAAAAAAAAGTAGAGCTTACTTAAATAAGGCAACCTATCATATTCAACTTTTTAAGTTAACTTAACTAATTCATTCTGTTTATTTGCAGTTTTTTTGCGCCTCGTCCGTTACATTTTTATGGAGATTTTTCAAGTTTTTTTCTAAATGGTTACAAATAAACATTCTCCAATAGTTCAGAAAAGAATCATCTTCAGTTTGGCTTTGTAAGGTTTTTGAATTGCTATGTGGTTGGAGATTAAAATGTTCTGGATGTTTCATTTTAAGTTTTAAGGTGTCTGGGTTCTTTACACCACCAGTGCATCGATGGTTTTGTAAATAATTAATAAAACAGATCTTTGTGAAACCTAAAAAGGTTCTCCGGTGACATTAGAACTGCTGCTCACTGGATGTTTTGTCCCCACTGGAAAAAAAAAAAAAAAAACATGACCCTTGAAAGATCAACAGAGCAGCTGCCAATTTACCAAAGGTTGCACTAACTGGTCTTTTACGGGAAATCTGCACTCAATTTGACTGATAACAGCAAAAGTGTTTTTTACAGTTTCCACAGTCATGATAGACTTCTAAATGTGCTGATCATGAAATGGTCACCATTTGCTGGAGTAACAATAGCAAGCTTACAGGAGGAGTCACTAAGCAAAGTATAGTTGACAAATCTGAACAATTATTTTTTTATTCTAAATGTTTATGTTAAATGAGTTCAGTTCCTTGGAGAAATCAAAGTCTCAATGTAAAAAAATAAAAATTAGCTATTGCTATACTCTTATATTCTACATGGGTGAACTTGAGTTAAGTGTGTGATTACCCAGCTAACAGAATTTTGTTATAAGAACGTTCTCTAAATATTCAGTGTTGGTTCTGGGAACATTAAAAACATCCAGTTTTCTTGACGTTAGAGGAACGTTTTTATAAGCTATAATGATCCTCAAACATTCTTGAATTTTGATCTAAAATTCAACATTCTAGGAATGTTGATTTGTAACATTCCAAGAACAAGAAAATGTTCAGTTTACTTAATGTTAGTAGAATGTTATTTAAAGGTTAGTATGATGTTCCTGAAACATTCTTTCAATCATTCAAACACCTGCTGTGAACAAGCACTGAAAGAAAGAGAAATAAGAACACAAACTACAACTTTCTTCAGCCACAGCCTTAGATGAACTGAAGATAAAAGACATTAAATCTCTGAAGATCTGATTAAACAACTCCACAAACAGCATTACCAGCTTCACTTATTACTAACCAGACTGACTTTATTTCTGTCACACGTCTAAGTTCTTATTGAGAATTAACAGAGGTTTAGATGTTTTGTTTGAGGTCACCATCATGGAGGTTGGTGGTTGCTTTAGTTGAGCTCTTGACCCTTGACTATTACAGAGTTTCTTTTTTATCAGCAATTACAGGTGTTTTCAGAAAACATTTCTGCACTGCTGAAGCAGATTAACTTGTCTGTTCAAATAACAGACAAATGACTGCATTAAAGTAATTTAAACAACTTCTTTTTTGTAGTTTTCTTTACTTTTAGTATTGAAGTGTTATGAGAAAAGAAAATAATAAACCAAAAATGTGATAGAAATCATTTTTAACACTGAAGTGATTTATGTTGGATTGTCCAAAACAATTTAAAAGTTAAAAACGACATACTTAGACATCAGCACTCATCATACAAACCTCAACAATGGTGACAATAAAAAAAAATAAAAAAAATTCAGCTGCATAATTTATTCGTGCTGCAATGCATGAAATCAGACATGTTTTCTGAAAACACCTGAAATTGCTGATAAAGAAGCAACTCAACAAAAGTCAAGGGCAAGAGCTCAACTAAAGCAAACACTGATCTCCATGATGGTGACCTCAAACGAAACATTTTCAATAAGACATCAACATCTAAATTTCTGTTTATTCTCAATAAGAACTCCTATAGACATGTTACAGAAATAAAGTCAGTCTGGTTAGTAATAAGTGAAGCTGGTAATGCTGTTTGTGGAGTTGTTTAATCAGATCTTCAGAGATTTAATGTCTTTTATCTTCAGTTCATCTAAGGCTGTGGCTGAAGAAAGTTGTAGTTTGTGTTCTTATTTCTCTTTCTTTCAGTGCTTGTTCACAGCAGGTGTTTGAATGATTGAAAGAATGTTTCAGGAACATCATACAAACCTTCAAATAACATTCTACTAACATTAAGAAAACTGAACATTTTCATGTTCTTGGAATGTTACAAACCAACGTTCTAGAATGTCAAATTTTAAATGAAAATTAAGTTGAAAGAACGTTTGAGGAACATTATACCTTATAAAAACGTTCCTCTAATGTCAAGAAAACTGGACGTTTTTAATGCTCCCAGAACCAATACTGAATATTTAGAAGAGAATGTTCTTATAACAAAATTCTGTTAGCTGGGTACTTGTGTGATTTCCAGTCAAACAAAATGCAAACAAAAAAGCAAAGAGCAAAAGAGAAATAGCAGTTTGGACTCTTGAGGGTCACGGAGGCGGGTATAAATCTGAGCTGCTGCAGGTTCACAGACGCTCACAGGAAGAGACACACAGACAGACAGGATGGACGTGAAGCTGCTGTGGCTGACTGTTGTTCTTCTCTCCTCACCCCTCCTCACACTGTGTGACCCGCTGTGAGTATTAAACACACCGTTTGCTCATAGAGTTACTAATAGATCTTCTTTTAAGATTTCAAACGCTCTGATTTGATCTCCTCAGGTTTGTTCTGTCAGCTCCTAATTTGCTGAGAGTGGGTTCCTCAGAGAACGTGTTTGTGGAGGCTCAGGATTACACTGGAGGAGCTTTTGATGTAACGATCATAGTGAAGAACTACCCAAGGAAAGAGAGAGCGTTACTGTCCAAAATTGTAACTCTGACTGCAGTCAACAATTACCAGATCCTTACAGATATAAAGGTGAGAGATCCATAACATGTATGTCTCATTCTCATTATTCTGTTATCAGCTATCATTCAGGTTGACTGATTATCTGTTATTCAGATTCCTGATAATCAGAACGTATTCTCTGATGATCCTCTGGAGAAGCAGTATGTGTATCTACAAGCTCAATTTCCATCCATATTTCTGGAGAAAGTGGTCATGGTCTCATTCCAGTCTGGATATATATTTGTACAGACAGACAAGCCCATCTATACGCCTGCTAGCACAGGTAAGATTAAGTGCTAAAACATGGAAATATATAACACACAATGTGAATTTGTTATCAGCATGACATAATCCTGTTTATTATTAAACTGCTATCAGTGTTGCATGGATCAGGGTTTGAATCTGAGGGAAAAACATCAGAACTCATATAGCAGTTTTTGCTTTGATTTCTTTTGCAGTTTATTACAGGATTTTCTCTCTGACACCCAACATGAAACCACTCAGTCAGTCTGGAGTCACGGTGGAGATCATGGTACAGACTTATAATAGAGCACACTATTACTTGTATATGTGGTTTACGGGGACTCTCCATAGGCGTAATGGTTTTTATACTGTACAAATTGTATATTCTATCCCCCTACACTACCTCTGTCCCTAAACCTACCCATCACAGGAAACTGTCTGCATTTTTTGAATTTCAAAAAAACAGTTTAGTATGTTTTAAGCCATTTGGTTTAAGAAGACACATGAAGTGTCCTTATAAACCATGTTTATGTTGTAATATCCATGTCATTATACACATTTGTGTCCTCATAAACCATGTATTCAAGAACATACATTCATGACATTCCAGCTGTAATGAGCATCAATGCACTGACGGTGTCAGCAAACACAGTGTTAATGCTGATTTCTGTGATTCTTAAGAATCCACAAGGCATCACAGTTTCATCAGAGAAGATGCATCCAGTGAAAGGGATGAAGTCTGGAAGATACATCATTCCTGAGATTGCCAGGTGTGTAAAACACTATGACGACTGAACCTGCACAAACCGAGTGAACTGGATTTAATGATTCATGATGTCATCCTCAGGATAATAACTCTTGAATTTATCTACACACAACAAAGCTAATACTCATAGATGTCATATGTGTTATAAGATTGATTTAATGTTGTATGATGCTTATTTATAATTTGTTCAAATGTTTTGAAATGTTTTTGTTTCAGTCCTGGGATGTGGAAGGTGGTCACTCGGTACACAAACACTCCTCAGAAGACGTTTACTGCTGACTTTGAGGTCAAAGAATATGGTAAGATGTGTGTCAACAAACTGTATGTTGTGTAAATGTGATAAAAACTAAAAGAATGTATTCATTTATTTGTGTGTCTTTTCTCTGGTTTGATTTATAGTGCCTCCAACATTTGAAGTTAAATTAAAACCCAGTAAGTCATTCTTCTATATGGATGATCGAAGTCTGACGGTCGACATTGAAGCCAAGTAAGACAACATATGTTCTGCTTCATTGTATTGAAAATTAATCTTTAATGTGTGAACACACTGATCAAAATAATGTACAGTGAGCAACCAAAACTTTTCATAAGTGTCATGAGATAGTATAATAGTATAACTTCCAAAGTAACAAAGACGTTTATCTTAGTCTCAAAAGGTATATTTTTTTAATTGTTTTTATTCTCTATTTTACTGATTGTATGAATATTGTTTCAGTTTTGTCAGTCCCTTCTCAATCGATCTGCACTACAAAATATGTGGTTACACTTCAAATAATAAATTATGCTTAACATTTAAATGGTTTTGTAGGAACCATTTATAGTATTGTAAAGTCGTTGTTGTCCACTGAGTGGCGCTGTGACGTCTTATAATTAGAGCACCTGGGTAACAAGTAGGGATGGGCGATACCACTCATTTTGTTTTCGATACGATACCGATACTTTCAAGGCCAATATCACTGATGCCGATACGATATCTCTAATCTGAACTTATAGATTTTTGAATTTCTTAAAGTATTGAATTACTAAGAGTAAAATGGGTAATGATACCCACTTAACATTATATTTGAAAAGTATTTTAACATTCAGTATCCCTTAATTGCAACTTATTCGATTATATTTTTGTTTACACATGCTTAAAATGTTTACTTGTAGTGGTAACCATGGAAATCTACAAATACATTAGGCCTAGCTGAACTACCTTCACTGTAGTAATGGTTCATTTTCATAAGGGACTGCCAGCGACAGGCTGTTGCACCCATAAAATGCAACCTTTGTATTCTGACAGTGAATCAACATTAGTTACAGAACAGAACATCAATATGAACTTTAAACGTTCAATTTAAATAAATGTAATTGCACAAACTATGTAGGCTACTATTTCATTTTGTTTATTGTGAAATAACTCAAACATATTATGTTTTTCGGTCTTCTGTTAAGCATTGTTCTGGGCTGCCTTTCCCAAAAGCAATCAATGGTTTCTTAAGATACTAAAGGCCCTGTTTGAATGTAGTGTTGACAGTGAGTGAACGCTTTCTGTGATTGATTGGTTTTGACTTGCAGTGTTCAGATGAGCAGAAAAATAGTTCTTCTACACAATTATTTACTAAGATAGGTTATTTGTCCAATTCAATGCATATTGTGCACATTAAATTTGATAAATAAAAAAAAAAAAATCACTGGTTAAAAAAAACACCTAGTATCGATATTTTTATTTGAATATCGATACTTTCAATACTCAACGCCAGTATCGATATATCGATACTTCATATCGATACGCCCATCTCTAGTAACAAGAAGTTTGTGCATTGGTAATGATGAAGTATGAGAGGCCATTCGAGATGTATTTCAAACTTTACTCTTACACTCACTATTAAAGCTGACACACACTATCAAACTTTAAGGAAGTGACATCTTTGTTCCTTGGACGTTTCCGGTTTAGTTGTCGAGCGCATTCAAAACATCGGCGGGAGGCACTTGATGCACAGTTGGATTGCGATAATTTATTTCTGCTATTAAAAATGTCAAATATCAAAAGAGGTCCATGTTGCTCACTGGTTAGATGCTCCCTCAGGCCCGGAACTTACCTACATTGGGAAATTAAAGTGTTTAGATATCTGAAAAAAAGACATGACGCCTGGATTGCAGCAGTGAAGTGAGAGGGCTGGATACCAACTAGCAACTCTTTTATATGCAGCAAACATTTTGTGAATTATGTTTTTTTTTTTTAATTATTTGTGTTTCTTTACATTAACAGTTTACGTTAACATTTCACATTGGGTGTTTAGCCATCTAGTCAGCTGAAAAATGCAATTAGTAACACGTTACAGTAACGTTGTATTATGTAACATTAGCTAACTGCATTAGTTTACTAAAGATAATGGTAAACTTTTCATCACTTAAGCTTGGCAAAAATTTGCCAACAATGCATTAAAGGTGCAATATGTAAGATTTTTGCAGTAAAATATCCAAAAATCACTAGGCCAGTGTTATAGATTTTGTTTACTTGAGTACTTACAATATCCCAAATGTTTCCAAGTATTTGTAAATCGTGAGAAAATTGCAATTTTAACCAAGGCTCCGGGACGTGTGAGGAGTCACCTGTCAATTGCGTCATACCCGCGTTACCCTCGGTCTGCCTCGGTTTCCGGTTTTATTTTGTAGAAACCATGGAAACACCAAAGACGCTTTAATATATTACATGTTTTAATAGGCAAGGGAACAACTGTTTGGTTATGTTTATTGACAGAAAACTAATTATTGTTATATAGCTCAACACGTTTAGTCTTATTGTTTAAATCTAATTTTCTTGATTTTTTGCAAGTATCATGCTTTACCATGCCTCAGAGATAAACACTATTTTGTCAAGTAGCTAACATAGCATAATCAGATGCAGCTTTATTTTTAGTAATAGTAATACAGAATTTTCTCCATCATACGTTTTAAAATGAATTGCATGCCATTTATCAACACAAGCCATCCAGTATTTAATATGATATTCTACAAATCGATCTAGCTTACTGCAGTGTGCAACAGTGTCTCACAGCAGCCACCGAGCAAACCCACAGAGTAACGTTATTACATAATTTGCAACACATTCAAATGTATCTAATATGATAAACAGAGCTGCGTTACCTCATACTCATGACCGGAAAAGCAGAAGTGAGTGAGTCCTATCCCGATTGTTTCCACAGGCTGTGATGTGAAGACCACATGTCCCAAGATTCCTCGCTCAAACTTGCCGTCATCAAGCTACGCCTTTGTTTTGAATAGACCTCTAGCGACCTCTAGCGGACAGAAATTTTACAGATTGCACCTTTAAACAATGTCTGTAAACAGTGTTAAATCAACCAGAGGTCCCCGGCTCAAATTTTTGATTTTGTTAATATTTTTTTCTGTTGAAAGCCAAAATATTAAATGTCACAGATGTGTATTTGTAAAGGGAGGTCAAAATGACCATTTTCACCTGAGATTTGGAGCTAATTTACAGGGGTGTAAAAATGACTTTACAAAGATGGCAGCATCATTATTTTATTTTTACACTGCGATTGGTAGGTCTATTAGTAAAATCTGTTGACTTTAACAGTGACAGTTCAAAATGGCAAAAAGGACTTCTTGTGTTTTTTACCTCAAGTTTGCATGCCTGTAACTCAAGAAGTATTAAAGATATCTTAATATCCTTTTAGATTCTGGTTCTTAACAAACTTTCCTTTTGGTATCTTCATTTTAAAAGCCCTCGATAGTTCAATCCCAGAGATATGGAGATCTTAATGCGGATCCATGAGTAAATTGGTAAATTGTACACATTTTCAGTGGTCAAAAACCAAATGTGGTTCACTTTGCATACAGCTGATACTTTTTTATTTTAAAGAGGAATATCTGCAGAACAAATAATGTTGAAACTAGAAACGTATCTCATGTTTTTCTATCATCTCAATTGCGTAGAATATACGCGAGTGCCATAAATACTCCTTTGCCGGGGACCTCTGGTTGATTTGACACGGAATGACCCAGTAGCATTTTAAAAGATTAATTAAACATTAAACAGATTAAGTTAAATAATAATTGTTCTTCTACATTTGTCTTTAGGAAAGCCATCACATGAACAAGTCCAGACTACAAAAGGGTTTTAAACTATTGTTTTCCTTGCTTGTTCAATGAACCATAATCAATTATTGCACATGCACCTGTGGAACAGTCCTTAAGACACTAACAGTTTACTTGTGGTAACTTGGGATACTAAAGAGAGCTTTCCACTGATTCTGAAAAACACCAGAAGAAATATGCCCAGGGTCCCTGATCACCTGTTTGAACATGCCATCAACGACTATAGATATAGAAAGATGGTAGTACAATCACAGTGAACATTCACAATGTTATGCGCAAATAAAAGAACACAGGCACAGCAGCTCATTTCCATAATGACCAATACTCTACCAAGGACAGCGCAAACTGCACAGAATAAATACATATGCAATAATATCAGCTACAAAAATAGCTTTTTGTCCATGCCTTTTCATCACTAATGTTTCACTGTGCCTTAAATAAATCCTGATAGTAGTTTATTAACTGCACTTGTGGCTCCACAAGCTGTAAATCTTGCTCATAATACTCTAGAAAATTTAAAATGTACTGCATGTTACATGTGCAAACAGTATTACTATTGAACTTATTGCTTTAAGAAGGTATACAAAGTGCTAGAGTCTAGCGCTAGTGCATATGAGAATGAACCTTATTCAGGGCTCAAAGCTAAGGATTTTTTCTGCTGGCCTGGTCAGCCAGTGGTTCAAAATTTTACTTGCCCTGCCAAAATTTTCACTGGCCCCACAATGATGTGTGAATTGATGAATGTTTATATGTGAATAAATGCCTGAATTCAATTCAAGCAATCAAGTCTTTGTATGAACTTTTTGAAGCGTCAGCATTTCAGTTGCAAAGGCAGTCTATGGAGGGACAGAATTTCATCAAAAGATCTTCTTTTGTGTTCCGAAGATGAATGAAAGTCTTACAGGTTTGGAATGACATGAGGGTGAGTAATTAATGACAGAATTTTCATTTTTGGGTGAACTAACCCTTTAATCTAACAACAAAAGAAAATGGGGGAAAAAAATTACTCATTGCTCTTGACTAATAACTTTTGTAGTATTATTAATTTGCCCCTCTTTGACTTTGAAAACCTCTAGGTTACACCAGTAAAAATAAATTCTATCTGTCAGAACAAGAAAAAAGCTCCTTAATATTTCAAAATAGTCCAAAAAATGAAAATTACACACCCTCATGCCATTCAAAACCTGTATGACGGTCAAAAAAGAGGTAATTAGACAAACGTTCAAGATGCTTTTTTGTGTAATGAAAGTGGATGTGGATAAGGGACAGTCATCGTCACTATTCAGTTTGTATGTGTTTTATAGGTACCCGTTTGGACAGAAGGTAGAAGGAAATGCATTTGTGATGTTTGGTGTGATGGATGGTGAGAAGAAAACAAGTATTCCTGCATCTCTTCAAAGAGTTCAGGTGAGAGAAATTAAACAGTTTACAAGTTGGGATCAATCTAATTTCTCTTCACCTAGAGGATGATGTAAATAAAACATTAAAGAGATTTTTACTGCTTCTTGTAGACTGATGTTAATGTCTTTCTCATATATGAATAGATAAAGAAAGGTGAAGGTACTGCAGAACTGACTAGGGAGATGATCACTAAGACCTTTCCAGACATTAACCAGCTGGTTGGACAATCAATCTATGTTTCAGTCAGTCTTTTAACAGAGAGTGGTAAGACTCAACAGATACTGTACATCTATATACACATGTTTACATGTGTGTGTATTATATATGAGAGGTTAATCATATCTCTCTCTGTGTGTGTTTCAGGCAGTGAAATGGTGGAAGCAGAAAGGAGAGGCATTCAGATTGTGACGTCACCGTACACCATCCACTTCAAAAAAACACCACAATTCTTCAAACCTGGAATGCCCTTCAGTGTCTTGGTATAAAGCATTGACTAGCAAGTAGGGGTGTGTGTGTGTGTGTATATATATATATATATATATATATATATATATATATATATATAGCGCCCCCTGCCTGTCTTTTTGTTAATTAAGTAGGGCAGCGCACCAGATTCATTTACTATCTGCCTACAGATGTTGAAGTTAGGCCCCTCTGATGTCACAATGAAGTACTTCTCCTTTAAAAAGTTATTTATAATAAAATGTATATTCACATATGAATAACTTGTCGGGAATAAACTCTTGTGAAGGAATAAAACTCTTAGATAAGTAACAAAATGTAAAGAATTTAATTAGAACAGAAATAGAGTGTCAAAAACAGCCCAAATGACTGAATTTGAGAATGTGATGTATTCACACAATCACAGACTGTAAATCTGACCAAATTAGCCCCAAAAAGGAAATATCACAGAAGACAGGAGTACAGAAATGGTCTCTGTATCAAAACACAATTAATTGAACAAGTGAACTCACTTGGAATGAAATTAACAAAATTATTCGCTCTGGATGTCAGAAATATCACTCGGAATATTCAGTTATTAAGCGCGCTGAATAAACACAATGTAAAAGAAGATTAAACACTGTGGGCCCACATATACGCACACACCGTTGCAGGCCTGGATCGTAGCTCGTGTTCATAGTGGCCGGGAAACTGAAAAATGGCCCCTTCACTCTCCTGAGCACAAACAAATCAACAATAGTACCTCAATTTCATGTGCGAATCAAACCGCGATCCTGGACTCCTGTATTAGGCCTCCCGCAGCTCCTCGGTCTCGCTTTCTCTCGCCCGCCGACGAAACGCACCTCCCGCGTTGCCAGAGGAACCCCAAATATCGCGGGTATTTGGGGCGCTATCTGGTCCTCAAGGTCTCCCTCGTCGTGCAGGAAACAACGATGCTGACACTCGTTAATCTCTTTCTGTTCAAATGTTCCGCTAACTTAATAGTTCGGTTCAGATGAGTAACATAAGGGGTACGAGATATTAACGACACAGTCCGCTTGACTGACTGATTAACAACCCCAGAATGTCGTATAAACATTAACAGCGAACTCACAATAAACAGGACTCATGTGTTTCACACGCGATCAATATTACAGTTCAAATTTTTTTTTAAACTTGTAAACTTCTCAATCATTCAACACTCTATTACCGCTTACAGCACGTCTCTCTCCTAGCTCGCATATCGCATCACCCTCTCAAAAAAACACTCAAAATACATAACACATAGGTGAGGGCGGGACTTAACTCTCATGAACCAATAAAATAAAGAAAGACCTGACTGGTAGGTTAAAACCACGTTTTTCACATGTTTTTTTTTTTTTTTTTTTTTTTTACGTTTTTCACATGTGTATAACAATCTAACCCACTATATTGCTCGCGTTCTTAAAGGCACCCATACACACTTTTTATACAGCAATATATAAAGTGGTATTCTCATTCATACACTAGCTTTGAGCTAGAACCAAGCAAAACAAAATTAATTAGAATGGAAATAAACCCATTACCTGTAGAATATTATTCTACTGGGTTACATATATATATATATTATTATTATTTTTTTTTTTTGGGTCTCTATAACAGGTGTATGTAACAAATCCTGACCAGACACCTGCTGAAAATGTGGAAGTGGAGGTCAATCCTGGAGCGGTCAAAGGTCGAACAACAGCCACTGGTATTGCGAAGCTTACTGTCAACACTCCAGGAGGATCTTCTACACTGGAGATCACAGTAAGTCTTGCAAACTCAACTAATGTTCAGTCAGGTTCACTGGTGAACTATTGGATAATAGATCAGTTAGCAGATGTTGAAAAGCAATGGAGTATATTGTACACAGCACATTAGAAAACAGTGTATTTCTTTTTTACAGGCAAAGACTAAAGATCCACAATTAAGCGATAGACAGCAGGCAGTAAAGAAGATGACGGCTCAGGCATATGTTCCCAAAGGCAACTCCAACAACTACCTGCACATCGGCATTGATGCTGCAGAGCTTCAGATCGGTGATCAAATGACAGTCAATCTGTACATGGGAAGAAGTCCAGGAGTCAGAGATCAAGATTTCACCTACATGGTAGAGATTACGGTTATTTCTTATTCAGCTGCACCACAAATGTATTATTTTATTATGCCAATATTATATTAACTACCACAGCTTGTGTTTGAAATTGTATGAATGTCATAAATACTGTTAACTCGTCTGTCTCATTTTCAGATCTTAAGTAAAGGTCAGATCGTTCAAGCAGACAGGTTTAAGATGAGAGGACAATCTCTAGTGGCTCTGTCTCTACCTGTAACCAAAGACATGGTGCCGTCCTTCCGCTTCGTGGCTTATTACCATGTGGGCTCGTCTGAGGTGGTGTCTGATTCAGTCTGGGTCGACGTGAAGGACACGTGCATGGGAATGGTGGGTGAACTATCACAAGAAATGGCTGATGTGCTGACCAACTGGGTCTGTTTTACTGACACATCATCTCTCGTTTTAATGAAAGCTCAAGCTTCAGGTGAAGGACAAGATGAATACCTATGGCACAGGAGATGAAGTCAAGCTTCAGATAACTGGAGATCCTGGAGCTAGAGTTGGTCTGGTGGTGGTTGACAAGGCTGTGCATGTCCTTAACAAGAACAGACTCACTCAGATGAAGGTGAAGGACCGTCTTCAGACGTCAGATGTTTCTGGCATAAAACGTACATAACTGGTGACTTTTTTGCTTCTTCAGATCTGGGACGTCATAGAGAAACATGACATTGGCTGTACGGCAGGAGGTGGAAGGAACAGTATGGGGGTTTTCAGTGATGCAGGTCTGATGTTTGAGTCCCGCACCGCAGGAGGAACAAACACCAGAACAAGTATATATCTATATTTGTAATTTTTTCCAGTTTTAAGTTGGTATGATCGGCGCTGGAATAGCACTGCACCAGGTTGAATTGTAGTGAATTCTCCCCTCACACATTAGAGTACGATATGCTGATTTCTTTCTAATGAAATTTCCTCTAGCATTGGAGTGTCCTTTCCTTTCAAAAAGAAGACGGAGATCATTGGGTGAGAAACTGCACTTATGATTCAACCCTTTCAAAGATTAAACATGTTTTTAGAGCTCTGCTTGTTGTTGTTTATCTATCATTGAGGCTTGAATGGACCCTGTATTGCAATAAAGTAAACATAATCGTGAAGGATCATCAGAATATGCTAGAAATGATCCAGCTATGACATCTACAGAGCCTCTAAATGGACATGGTGGTGGAAAAAATATAAGATGGGTAGAAAAATAATAAATCAATGCTTTTGTGTTCTGTCGCAAATGTTTTTCTTCCCCCGATAAACTTTCAGAAAATGAATAATTGGTAATAGGGTTCTAGGACCATCGGGACTCCTAATACATTTTTACTTGACTTGATTATTTTGTCCTTGTGCTCTATTAGGTCTATTGTCACATTTTTATGTTACAATATATGTTTTATATGTTACAACAGATGAAGACGAATATTATACAGACTCTGATGAAATCGTGTCACGTACTCTGTTCCCTGAGAGTTGGCTTTGGGAGGAGATTGATCTATGTGAGAATTGGTGAGTAGGAGACTTTTAGACAAATGCTGTAAGTTGAGCCCCGTTCACACCCCTAGTGACTCTTAGCAAATAACTGACATGATCTTATTCATCGTGAGCTGTTGGTGACACAATGTGTGTGTGTGTGAGTCTGATGGTAAACAACCATTAGAAGAGTACTGCAACAGTTTTTCTTGTATTTTTCTCATATTCCAGTCCAGCACCAGTCAGAGATAAAGTGCTCTACCTGAAAGACTCTATTACTACATGGCAGATCTTGGCTGTCAGTCTGTCACCAACACTTGGTAAGATGAAGCTGTAAACGCAGGATACATGGTCTGAAAAACATCATCATTATGATCATCCTGGAGCTGCTGATTTAAAACCTTCTGTGTGTCTGTGTTTCTCCTCAAAGGCATCTGTGTGGCAGAACCTGAGGAGATTGTCATTTTTAAGAGCCTTTTCATTGACCTCAAGATGCCTCATTCAGCTGTGCGCGGTGAACAACTGGAAATCAAGGCCATTATTCACAACTATACACCAAAGAAGCAGAAGGTAGATCTGATTTGATATTAAATACAGTCAGATTTATGGTGTACATTAAAACCTTGTGCATCATAGTAACTATTTATGCTGAAGTCAAATCATAGAAATATCAAAAATGTCCTATGTCATCACACATTTCATATTCAGTTCAAATGCATTTACTTTGGAGGAAGTTTCCTCTAGATTTTGAAGCGATTTGTGTCTCGGTCTCCTGTTTTCTCCAGGTGCGAGTGGAGTTTATGGAGACAGAAGATGTTTGCAGTTTTGCCAGTAAGAAAGGCAAATACAGAACAATAGTAAACGTTGACAAAGGCTCCAGCATAGCGGTTTCATATGTGATTATTCCCATGACACTGGGAGATCACATGATTGAGGTGAAAGCTGCAGCAGATGATTCTGTCCACACTGATGGAGTGAGAAAGAGCCTGAAGGTGGTGGTACGTCTGATGGGAATTCTGTCTCTTTTCATTTGATTTGGTCATTTGTTGATATAATAATCAATAGATGTTTGTCATAAATTGAATAGATAAACTCTCTCTCTCTTTCTCTCTCTCTCAGTCGGAGGGTGTGCTGGTTCCATTACATAGACAAAACGTGGAGCTCAATCCTGTTAAGAATGGTGAGATTTACTGTGAACCACAAATTAACACTGTTGCGTTTCATTATACAGTATTACACACATTGTACTTCCAGCCAATTATGGAAAAAAAAAAAAAAACTTCTATGAATATTGTTAGTCGTGTGTCCTTTTATCTTACACCTTTAAACCTAGGATTATTCAGGTAGGGTAAGGCTAGTCAAAGCCTAATCCATAAAGTACTCACCCGCCAGTCCTTCAGGAATGAATGTTTGTTGTTTTTTGAGGCTCAGTTTGTAGTTATAAGTGTCTTACGGAAGGCAATTGTATTGTAATTATTAAAAATGTTAGAAAGTAGTTATTGCCAAATAAATGAAAAACTTAAAATCAGCTTAAGCTAAAAAATCTCAATAATCAGCAATATTGGAGATACAGTTAAGCGCTCCTCGTTACAGTGTCAGGTGTCCTTCACGAAATTCCAACTTCATTTTACTCATCAATTGATCAATGCTCTGTATGCAAGCAAATAACAACATTGAAACAGGTAAACAGCAATATCAATCTTAATATCCAAAACATATCATTATAGTTCCAGCCAATCAAGAGATCAGGATGAACTCCAGCTCTTTTCTTGTTGCTCCTACTCTTACTCACCAAAAGTGTACAAAATCTGATCTCATCACATGACTCATGACTCTTCCGTCATCTTCCTGTTCTTCATCCCAAATGAAACAGGGGAAAAACCTATAGTTGTTAAAGCTGAAATACCAGCTGATTGGGTTCCAGGCACACCTGTGAAAACCTACATCGCCATTATTGGTAAGAAAAAATACATTTTTAAGAATATGTAGTGATTATTTCTTTAAAGTTGTATGCATAGTTTGCTTAAAGAGAGATGAAGCCTTTATCTACAGTCATCTGATGACATCCATCTGTTCCTACTCCTCCAGGAGTTTTTGTAGTACTTGTATGAAGATTGTACCGCAGTACTTAATGCTCAGGCTGGTTTGTAAAAATCTAAATTCCATCCAGTTAAAATGCACTGAGGATGCTGAGGATATTTCTTTCAAGCTTTTATTTTCCACTTGCGTGGTTTAAGTGGCATTCACACAAAGGCCACTTTTAGCACTTGAGCAAAAATCAGTTGTAAATGAAACCAAGATGCTTTGTGATCAGTGAAAATACATTCTGGACAGCTGATTTAATACACACAAATATCCCATGAATTACAGTATTCCAACACTCAGGTGGCTCTGAAGAAGAAAATATTTTGTTAACAGAACCTGTAATAATACAAAAATGCCATTTACAGTTTTAGCTGTCAACTTGAAGAATTTGAAACTGTCCAGACACAAAACCAAATAGTGTTGAGAATGTTAAATACAAAATATTCTTTCATAACGAAGATAATAAAGACTGAATTCTCAGCCTGCGTTCCCTCTGTTATTCCTCCAGGTAAAGAGATCTCTCAGACAGTCGAGCAGGCCATCAGTGGAGACTTCATGGGTCAGTTTTTTGTCCACCCCAGTGGTGATGGAGAGCAGAACATGATCTACATGACTCTACCTCTCACTGCCACTCATTATCTGGACAGCACCAATCAGTGGGAGGCTGTTGGCATGGAGCGCCGTAATGAAGCCCTTTATCATATCAGCACAGGTCAGCAGGATAACAGATATAAAGAATTTGAAATAAAATCAAAAAGCACTCTCAAGCTCTCCTTACAGAAAGAAAATATATTTCCTTATATGAATAATCAACTTATTAAATGATATAACAGTATATTTTAAAATATACAGAATAATATATTGTGTAAATATATTACAATATATTGAATAATACATAAGGAATTGCTGCTTTTCATATATTTAGTAATATATCATAATGTACGTAATTTTATATTCAGGAATACACTTCATAATATATATCATGCAGTATAAACATAAATATATAGAGAGAGAGAAAGAGAGAGAGAGAAATATATAATATGTCATATATTTCTTATATTTTACAATTAATAACGTTATAATTGTTTCATATTTTTAAGCTAGCTAACAAAAGTACACCTGCATGTACTAAAGTGCTTGACAAGGAGACTATCACTGTGCTGAAGAGAACAAAGCCATTATTTTTAAATAAAGTAATTATAGTCTTAATGGCATTCGGCCAATCGTCAGCCTAACCACAGGCTCTACTACACACAATGGTCACAATGGTGACCCCAAAAACTCACACACACCAGAAATCGTTTTAAATTCCAAAATTATAGAACGTCTCGGTTACGTATGTAACCCTTGTTCCCTGAAGGAGGGAACGGAGATGTACGTCAGTAGTGACCGACGAATTGGGATATTGCCAGAGAGCCCTATCAGCTTCGAGTAAACTAAAACAAGCCAATGGAATTGGCGTGCGATATTTGCATAATGCGCACCGCCCCCGCCAGGTGGTATAAATAGGGAAGCAGATGCAATAGCACTCTGTTTTTCGCTGAGGAGACAACCTTGAGTCTGCACTGCAGCAAGGGCACAGGAACTGTGGTGACGGGACATATGTCTCCGTTCCCTCCTTCAGGGAACGAGGGTTACATACGTAACCGAGACGTTCCCTTTCAGTCGGTCACGTTCGACGTACGTCAGCAGTGACCGACGAATTGGGATCCCAAATAAAACGCCATAGTTACTGACCCCTTCCAGCGCCCAGTGCAAGCTCCAGCCACCCACCGCACCTGGGGGACGGAGAAGGGGGCGAGCTTACACTGAGAGAGTCTACTGCTGTTCCGCAAGACCCACTACAGTAAGACTTAGACAACACTGGGGAAGCGAACCCATAGGGGATGCTGCGGAGGCCACAACCTACCCTGCAGGGGAGGAATTTACGTGGGAAAACACATATGGACTGGCCGTGGGCAGTACGCATATGGAGTCCCTGGGATGGCTCCAGCCGAGAGATAGGGGGGAGACTCATCTGACAGGTGACAGCAGAGCTGGCTCTGCTAAGGGAAAGACACGGGCTCACCGTGGGGAGTTGACCGTGGACAATACACATATGGGCACATATGTGTCGAGGTAGAATCGAGACATGAAAGTACGCGTCCTTCAGGTCGATCGCTGCAAACCAATCCTGGGGACGGATGCATTCGAAAATGCGTTTCTGCGTAAGCATCTTGAACGGCAGCCTGTGAAGGGACTGATTCAGAACACGCAGATCCAGGATTGGCCATAGCCCACCGCCCTTCTTGGGTACAGTGAAGTAGGGGCTGTAGAACCCTGACTCCATATCGGCTGGTGGGACCGGCTCGATTGCATCCTTCACCAGGAGGACAGCGATCTCCGCCCGGAGAACAGATGCATTGTCCAGGGACACGCGAGTGTAATGGACAACCCTGAACAACGGGGGAGGCCGGGCGAACTGAATCGCATAGCCGAGTCTGATGGTACGGATGAGCCAGCGGGACGGGCTGGAAAGCGCTAACCAGGCTTCCAGACACCGAGCTAGCGGGACCAAAGGCACCACACACTCAAAAAAATATTTCAGTCTAAACTTAAGTTTTATGTAATTGAATTACATTCAAATTTTCCATCCATTTGGATTACATAGTTTTTACATAAACAAACTAATAAACTTAATGTGATCCATATTTGTAAGTCCTATGTAAATGAAATAGGTAAGATTTATGTAATAGTATGCAGAAAAATGCCCGGGCTATATAACACTGCTTAGTGTTCATGTGTGTGCGCACTACTGAGTTGAAGTACCATTGAAGCAGTGTCACAGTTAATAAGATAATTAAGTGATGATTGAACATTAATGATGAACACCTGCTGTTAACAACAGCCAGAGAACTCCTGAGGCAATAAAATCAAGAGCTCAATTAAAGCCAACACTGACCTCAAAGATGGTAACATCAAATGAATCTCAATAAATCATCAACATCTAAACCTCTGTTAATTCTCATAAGAACTTCTACAGACGTATGACAGAAATAAAGTCAATCTAGTTAGTAATAAGTGAAGCTGGTGATGTTTTGTAGAGTTTGTAGAGTTGTTTAATCAGATCTTGAGAGATTAAATGTCTTTTATCTTCAGTTGATTTCATTGAAGGCTGTGACTGAAGTCAGTTGTTTCTCTTTCCTTCAGTGATTCTTCTTGTTAACAGCAGGTGTTCATCATTAATGTTCAATCATCACTTAATTATCTCATCAACTCTGACACTGCTTCAATGGTACTTTAACTCAGTGGTGTGCACACACATGAACACTAAGCAGTGTTATATAATCCGGGCATTTTTCTGCATACTATTACATAAATCTTACCTATTTCATTTACATATGACTTACAAATATGGATCACATTAAGTTTATTAGTTTGTTTATGTAAAAACTATGTAATCAAAATGGATGGAAAATTTGAATGTAATTCAGTTACATAAAACTTAAGTTTAGACTGAAATATTTTTTTGAGTGCAGACGTACCGGCCGTGGGGCAGCGAAGCAGAGTGCTGGGACCCAACTCGGACGGCATAGCGGCCCGAAGTGGGGTCAGACTCTGCAAGGTGGCAGTGTGTATGGGAAGCTTCGGAGCGTTATGAATCAGCGTATCGAATCATGATTCGGATCGCGTGTCAAACCGCCAAACTGCTAAAATCACGTGACTTTGGTGCTCTGAACCGCTGATTCAACATGCTGATTCATAACGCTCCGAAGCTTCCTGAAGCAGTGTTTTGAAATCGGCCATCACTATACAAGTCATTATTTTGTTTTTTTGGCGCACCAAAAATATTCTCGTCACTTTATAATATTATTTTTATTTTTTCAGGATTCCTTGATGAATAGAAAGTTCAAAAGAACAGCATTTATCTGAAATACAAAGCTTTTGTAACATTATACACTACCGTTCAAAAGTTTGGGGTCAGTAAGAATTTTTATTTTTATTTTTTTGAAAAGAAATTAAAGAAATTAATGCTTTTATTCAGCAAGGATGCATTAAATCGATCAAAAGTGACAGTAAAGACATTTATAATGTTACAAAAGATTATATTTCAAATGAATGCTGTTCTTTTGAACTTTCTATTCATCAAAGAATCCTGAAAGAATATATTGTACACAAATATTTTGTACAATTGTACACAATAAATGTTTATTGAGCAGCAGATCAGAATATTAGAATGATTTCTGAAGGATCATGTGACACTGAAGACTGGAGTAATGATGCTGAAAATTCAGCTTTGATCACAGGAATAAATTACTTTATAAAATATATTCAAACAGAAAACAGTTCTTTTAAATTGTAATAATATTTCACAATATTACTGTTTTTACTGTATTTTTTTAATTAAATAAATGCAGCCTTGGTGAGCAGACGAAACTTCTTTTAAAAAAATTAAAAATCTAACCGATTCCAAACTTTTGAACGGTAGTGTAGGTAATAAAGAAATAAACATTCTTTCTTTATCTTTTTTGTATTAAGGTTATCACCGGCAGCTGAGCTACCGTAAACTAGATGGATCCTACGCTGCCTTGATAGGGAGGCCAAGCAGCACATGGTAAAGTCATTTTTTTGTTTCGTTTCATGCCTGATTTTTCTTGTCTTACATATTTCATTTAGTATTGTTTTTAATAGAAAAAATATTTATAACTTATTTATTTGATATCCTTCTGTTTGTCTGTTAAAGGCTGACAGCATATGTGGCTAAAGTCTTCATCATGGCCAGAGGATGCATACATCTAGAGGAGAATGTGATCTGCAGCGCCCTCAAGTGGCTGGTTCTCAACAAACAACTGCTATACGGCTCCTTTAAAGAGGATGCAGCTGTAATTCATGGAGAGATGGTGGTAAGTTGAATGTGGCCTGTTTGTGTTCAGAAAAGAATGATGCGCAGAGCAGATGAAATGATCCAGAACCAGAGATTTATTTCTCTGTGGTTGCTAGTAGTTATGCATAAAATAATAACTATAGTCAACTAAAGTAACACTTCACAGCCATGATAAAATGTTATATTATAGCAGTTTAACCAGCATCCTAAAGATATTTTTAATTTTAAACTCAAAGACAATGAAAAACTTTAGACAGCAGAATAAAAAATATCAGACATCCATTTCTTTCTTTTCTTTCTTTCTTTCTTTCTTTTTTTTATTAAATATTTTTCATGAGGGAATGTGATCCTACTTATTTTTCAACATTTCTGGTACTCCTAGAAGCATAATTCACACCAAGATTTTCTGAGACCAGCAATGTTCATTATTTTACATCAATGTGCAAATTGTTATTAAATGATTAAAACACACATAATCTGTTTTTGTAGTCTGTTTATTTGTGCTTTATTCCAGGGTGACGTACAGGGTAAAGATGCCGAAGTCTCTCTGACGGCCTTTGTTGTGATTGCCATGCAAGAGGGCAGAAACATCTGTGCTGGAGCAGTTGGTGTAAGTGAATTTGTTTCACCTCCAGTGGCGGCTCGTGGATTTTAAAATAGAGCAGGCACAGTAATTGTAACATTCTGGGGATCTTCTCCCGACGATTTTTTTTATTAACTGCTTTAAAATGTCTTTTTGGATCACTTGTAGACATAAAATGTAAAAAAGAAAATGACACATGCAGCAAGATGTATATACACTACCAGTCAAAGTTTGGACACGGTAAGATTTTTAATGTTTTTAAAAGAAGTTTCGTCTGCTCACCAAGGCTGCATTTATTTAATTAAAAATACAGTAAAAACAGTAATATTGTGAAATATTATTACAATTTAAAAGAACTGTTTTCTGTTTGAATATATTTTATAAATTGTAATAATATTTCACAATATTACTGTTTTTACTGTATTTTTAATTAAATAAATGCAGCCTTGGTGAGCAGACGAAACTTCTTTTAAAAACATTAAAAATCTTACCGTGTCCAAACTTTTGACTGGTAGTGTGTGTGTATATATATATATATATATATATATATATATATATATATATATACATATACACACACACACACACACAACAGTTCTATCTGGTTCTTGAATCTGATTGGCTGAGAGGTCTTTCCAGACATGCAATATTCTTCAAGTATTGCACGGTAACCGTTTCACCGTTTGAATCACTCCACTGTCAGCATTCTCACAGCGAGTGTCATGGCGGACGAGCAAACCAACCATATTTTTATTGATACTTCTGTTATTTTGTAATGGAATGTAGTTTTAAGACTTTTTAGGCAAGAATACAGTTGTTTAGACCTCAAATACGCGATTTATATGTAAACATAGCGTTCATTTGTAAATTTGTTTAGACGCTTTCAGAGATGTGAGCTCCAGGCCGTCAGTGACCGTTCAGCGCTCATGTACCCACAGAGAACAGCTTCATCTCACCCAGTGCTTCGGGAATTTGCCACTAGCTCTTATGTAGATAGAGTCTAAACATGAGGTATTCATTTTGGGTATTTCAAATGGGCAATCGTTGGTTCCAGAGCTAATAGATTTGGCTTAATAGCTATATTAAGTTTCATAACTTTTTTACAATGAAATTAAATCCTGTACTAACTAGAGCGCTGCTTTTGTACGTTTAACTGAACTGTTGTGTTTATTTCCTATTTTACTTTTTATACTGTTAAAATGGCTATTGTTGTTAATTTAGATATTATTGTTCAGTAAATAACATTTTATATAAATAACATAAACAAATAACATTTGTTGGCATTAAGAAAGAGTCCGTTAGTGATTTCGACTTCAGTGAAAGTTACATTAATATGCTATTAGATGGCGGCAAAGACTGTCTTTATGAGTGAGTCAGTCAGTCACAAAGACTTTTATTTTGAAATGGACTGAAACAACATCTTATGAGATGCAGCCAAGCGGCAACCTCCCCCAGTTTCTCGTGAAGCCAATACGGAATTGACTTAAACTGCAATTCATCGACTGGCCGCTAGGGACAGGCTGCAAAAGAGAGCAGAATCTCATTGACCCCCATGTTAAAATGGCCAACTTTACAGCAGAAAAAATCATGTTTACAGCCTGGATCAAACTGTGGTTTTGGTCTATACTGCTAATTTTGCCCTTCATGACAACTCTGAGGGGGGTGAATTTTTTTTATAACTCATCCGTTTAAATTATATTAAGCCTTAAAGTGCTGCATAATTAAGGGCGTGGTCACTTGAGTGACAGGTAGATTGCCGCTGCTGTCTGTGAGCCGTCACCTCAGCTAATTCCAGCCACTGAGTTTGGCATCTCTGCCGTGTTTGTGCTTTTTTTCGGGATTATTTTATACAATTATAAAATAATATGGCTTGCTGCGTTAATGGTCGAGAATCGAGACAGATGTGCGTCTGTATAGATCTGCACGCATGCGGAAGATAAACATAACACGCGTTGTTGGATCGTGGCATCCCAGCTAACAGAATTTTGTTATAAGAACATTCTCTAAATATTCAGTGTTGGTTCTGGGAACGTAAAAAACATCCAGTTTTCTTGACGTTAGAGGAACGTTTTTATAAGGTATAATGTTCCTCAAACGTTCTTTCAACTTAATTTTGATCTAAAATTCAACATTCTAGGAACGTTGATTTGTAACATTCCAAGAACATAGAAATGTTCAGTTTCCTTAATGTTAGTAGAATGTTGTTTAAAGGTTAGTATGATGTTCCTGAAACATTCTTTCAATCATTCAAACACCTGCTGTGAACAAGCACTGAAAGAAAGAGAAATAAGAACACAAACTACAACTTTCTTCAGCCACAGCCTTAGATGAACTTCAGATAAAAGACATTAAATCTCTGAAGATCTGATTAAACAACTCCACAAACAGCATTACCAGCTTCACTTATTACTAACCAGACTGACTTTATTTCTGTCACACGTCTACAGAAGCTCTTATTGAGAATTAACAGAGGTTTAGATGTTTCGTTTGAGGTCACCATCATGGAGGTTGGTGGTTGCTTTAGTTGAGCTCTTGACCCTTGACTATTACAGAGACGCTTCTTTATCAGCAATTGCAGGTGTTTTCAGAAGACGTTTCTGCATTGGTAAAGACAGACAAACAACTGCGTTAAAGTGGTTTAATCAACTGCTTTTTTGTTATTTTTTTTTTTAACTTTTGGTATTGAAGTGTTATTTGAAAAGGAAATAATAAACTCATAAATGTGATAAAAATAATTTTTAACATTGACGTAATTTGTGTAATATTGTCCAAATCTATTTAGAAGTTCAAAACGACACACTTAGACATCAGCACTCATCATACAAACCTCAACAACGGTGACAATCAAAAAAAAATTCAGCTGCATAATTTATTCATGTCGCAATGCATGCTGGGAACCATGAATGTGTTTTGTATGCTGGCATGAAGCATGTCACCATTGTTGTGTTTCATATGCTGAATGTTGATGTCTGTGAATGTATAAATGACACAATGTTTTAAACAAAAAGTTAACAATGGCAGCGTTGCAAATTATATTTTTCACATTGGTTGGGTTAAGCAAAATTAAGCTGAAAGAACGTTTGAGGAACATTATACCTTATAAAAACGTTCCTCTAACGTCAAGAAAACTGGACGTTTTTTTTACGTTCCCAGAACCAACACTGAATAGTTAGAGAACGTTCTCATAACAAAATTCTGTTAGCTGGGGTCAAACCAAAAATTATTCAGACAGTAGTGTTAAATTTTTTTTTAATATATTTTTACTAGAGGGTGCAGGACACTATATTTCATTTATGTAAGTGAGGACAGCAAAATAAAGTAAACTTTGAAAAAGACACTTTGACCTGACCATGTTTTGCTTAAGTGTTATCTGACATAATTAAGATTATTTTTTTCTGACACAGTTTAACTCTGAGATCTTGTATTTTATTACCTTTTTTTTTTTTTAAACTATAGTGAATAAACTGTAATAATTAAATGTTCAAGGTGTCTGAATAAATTTTGTTTTGACAATAATATATATATTTCAAATTTCAAAAATTCAGTAGTTGGCAATAAAAACAATTCTCAAATAAAATGCTTTATTTTGGAAATAAGACAGAAATATTGCAACCTGCAATGGCTTGTTATTTGGGCTCGACTCATAAATGGACTGATTTTATAGTCTTAATAAACTTTATTAAGTCCATAAAGTGACTCCATAGTAAAGTGACTCTTATAATAATTAGTGGACAATGCAACACTTGGAAGCAACAAGACACAGGGCCTCTGTCAAAGGTGATTTAGTTAAAATTGCTGGACAGAACAAATTTTTGGTTGCTAATATTATTTTGTTGAAAAACAGTGGATACTAAAGGGGTTAAATTATTCAAATTCATGGTTCTTCTTTACAGCAGTGAGTAAGTATGTAGAGTCAAGGCAAACGAAATGTATTTCTATGACTTCATTACTATCTAAAACCTTTTTTTTTTTTTTCTGACATTCGACTATATCATTTATAGACCATTATGACAAAGTTAATCTAAATAATTGTGACTGGTGAAATTATACAGGTAACAACATAAATTCACCTTTAACAGTTAGTCAGTTATGGTGTACTGTATGTTGTATGTAAATGTAAGAACATTTAACCTCTCACACACACTTTTATAGAGTCTGCATGAAAGTATCAGGAGGGCTGTTGTCTTCTTAGAAGGTCGACTTCCACACCTGACCAATCCTTACGCTGTTGCGATGACGTCCTACGCCCTGGCCAATGCTGATAAACTCAATAAAGACATCTTGATGAAACATTCCACCCAAGGAGAAGGTCAGTGACAGCAACACATCAACAATTAGTGTTTTTTTTTTTTTCTTTATACAACATGCAACAATAAAACAAACCCAAGTGTAAATAATGGAAGAATTATCAAAGTTTTGTGGTGTAATGATAGCTGCCTGTTGGTGTCAATAACAGCAGTGGAATGAATAAAGAGGCAACAGCAACCCACTCCTGTTTCTATTCCTGATTTGTGTTTGAATCAGCCGGTAGGTTTTGGAATGTCGCTGGACAGCCTTATCACTCACTAGAGGCGACGGCCTATGCTGTTCTGGCGCTTGTGAAGGCCAAAGACTTCGATAAAGCAGGAGAGGCAGTGCACTGGCTGGGCAGACAACAGTCTCATTATGGCAGTTCTGGTACCACACAGGTACACTAACATCTCATCATTTTACTGTGGTAAACAGGTGTAGAACTTGACTTTGAAAGCTTTTCTGTGCTTTCTAGGCGACCATCATGGTGTTCCAGGCCGTGGCAGAGTATCGCACGCAGGTGAAGGACCGACAAAACTTCTATCTGGACGTGGAGCTGGCAGTGCCAGGAAGAAGCAAACCTCTCAGATGGACCATTAAAATAAAAAATGCGCATCTTGCACGATCAGACAAGGTGAGGAATAACTGAAATTGTGTGCTGCTCATGTCAGTTGGATGATTTTGTTGTATTAGGGGAGTTTTGTTATTCATCATCTATCATTTATAATTGTCTATGTTGAGAGTTTTGTGTTTACTTTGTTACATCATGGATTTGATTATTCTGATGATATTCACTCAACAGGTGGAGATCAACAAGGACTTCAATGTGACGGCTAGAGGAAATGGAACAGCCACTCTCTCTGTGAGTGTTCATGAGCGTTTATACGGTCAACAGCGAGATTAAAACAAGGGTATAAACATCTGATCTGCTCTTTTCAGGTTTTGACGCTGTACTACGCCAGACCTGTTGAGAAGAAGTCTGACTGTACATTCTTTGATCTGACTGTTAAAATGGAAAAAGACCCTGAAAGTAAGATTGACAAGAATTCATGCATTTTCCATACATTTAAAGCTAAAATTAAATCTCCAAAATACCTAAATGTGTGTTGTTTTTTATTTTTATTTTTTTATTTTTTTATATTTTTTAGCAATCCAAGGAGCCATTGAAACTTACAAGCTCTCTATGGATTTCATGTATGTGAACAAATTTCCTAATACGTTTATTTTTATGTCAAGAAACCATTTTTATTTTTCTAGTTAATCAGCATGTGCTCATTTAGGCTGTTTTCACACTTGGTTTATTTGTTTCGTCAGAGTTCAATCCTGCCAACTGTGGTAGATTTGTGTCATGAGCAGATTTTCCATTGTAAGTAGATAATGACTCCAGCAGAAACTCTAGTTTCACTGGTTTCTGATGCAGCTGCAACTTGCTCTTTAAAGACAGATAATTCAGAGACGAGCAGCTCTACGTTTATATAATAATTCCGACATCAAACTGACTCGGGTTCGCACCAAAAGCTCTAGTGTGAAAACAGCCGTAGTATCAGTTGATGAAGCAAACCTGAAGACCTACGAAACCTGTTAATAAAATCTGCTCTTTGTCTTCATCTTCACAGCTACAAAAGCAATAAAACCGATGCCACCATGACTATTCTGGACATTGGCATACCGACGGGATTTAGGGTGGAAAGCAAAGATCTTGAAGAGGTATTATAATGATAAACTGATGCAGTGTTGCCTCACATCTACAGTATATAGCAATGAGTAAATTATTCCATTCTTGAAACAAAAACTCACAAGCGTCTTAGTTCTAGTAGCATAAATGTGAATAGAAGAGGAATCTAATAACAGACAGGACATTTTGATCATATCATGTATTGATTTTTACTTCTTGTTTTCTTGTCCTCAGTTGTCCACAGGGAAGGAGAGATACATTCAGAAATTTGAGATGGACAAAGTGCTGTCAGAGCGAGGATCCCTCATCCTCTACTTAGATAAGGTATTTCAACAGACTGAGTTGCCTGATCATTTCATCTCATTTTCTTTTGACCTGGAAACCATGTGCTTTGCTTTATATATGCGGATTAGACAAGTCATTGGTGATGTCACTTTGTAGGAGAGACTAAGCGTCTGCGCACATACACATTCAAACGCACACACCTATAGACCAGGGGTAGGCAAGTTTGGTCCCAGAGAGCCGCTGTCCTGCAGAGTTTATCTCCAACCTTAATCAAACACACCTGAACAAGCTAATCATGCTCTTCAGGATTACTACAGGCAGGTGAAGGTTTTTTTTTCAGGGTTGGAGCTAAACTCTGCAGGACAGCAGCTCTCTAGGACCGAACTTGCCTACCCCTGCTATAGACTAAACGCGTAAATGAACGGCAAGAGCGCATTAAAACTCTTCTGTTTTTAGTTAAAAAGGTGTCATTTAAGCGGCCCCTAAGTTAATAATTAACAATTTTTACAATGGAAGTGATTCAATCAAAAACTTACTTTAGCTCAATAATAACTTTTTCTTAGAGCTGCTGTAAAGCTATAACAATCTCTGTCCATTAATTTTCCTATTATCACTGTGAAGCTGCTTTGAAACAATCTGTAAAAAGTGCTATATAAATGAAGATGACTTGACTTGTCTATTTCTATAAAGCCCGGGATACACTGAACAATTTTTGGCTGTCCCAGATGAAAGATTGCCATTGTGAAACAATCGTTGCGATTTATGTGATTGTGGCTCTTAATCAGTGGTCTTAATGTCATACAGTGAGAGAGGTTCAAAGACGGCCATTTTCACAGTCTTGCGACCAAAGATAGTCTACGATCGTTTTCTGACAGTGTCAGAAATTCAGCATGATCACCGCACAGTGTGTTTGCTGCTACAATCTAAGAAGAAATGTGTAGAAAAATGACAAATATTATGTGTAGCACTCTAGTTTACACATTTTGTGTCAATATTGCATAAAAATGTGTTGGAAGAATTCAATTGCTTTACACATATGATGTGTAGTTTTAAAATGAACACAACCTGTGTATTTGTTCACAGCATCAACACAATCTGTGCAGCCAAGAACACCTGTAATGTGTTAATATTACACATTTACACATCTTTGTGTTCATTTCAGAGGTGAAGACCAGACCTCCAAAACCAAAACCATTCAAGACCAGAGGTGTGGTCGAGACCAGACCTTCCAAGACCAAAACAAGACCAATCAATCAAGATAATTCATTAATTGTCTGACTATTGAACATTAATGATGAGCACCTGCTGTTAACAAGCAGAATCACCAAAGGAGAAAATCACAATTTTAAGTCACCATCATGAAGATTAGGGTTTGCTTTAGTTAGAATCTTGACCCTTGACTTTGTAATATTAGGTTTTGTTTGGCTGCTGTAACTGAGTCATAACAGCCAGACAAGCGAAGAGAAAAGATGGTCATGTGGTGTTGGTTATGTTTTCACATAATCATTATTTGACCTGAATCATTCAACTCATTTAGAGCCCAATCTCTGAGTTAAATTCACATTATTGATTACAGCAGCACTGTGATTCTACAGCAGAAGATCAGCTTTTTCAATATAATCCAAAGGATTTCTCAAAAGTTGTTCTAAAAAAACAACCTTCTTTTAGGCACACACAGACATCAAGAATCAGCGTATGAATCTCAACAATGGTGACAGGCAACATATTCTGATAAACAGATCAACTCAACATTAGAAAACAAGCTACTAAAAAGTCACATAAAAACAGCAAAGAATAAAATAGTGAGAATAAAGGAAATTACTAAGACAATTCAGCTCATAATTTATTCATGCAGCAATGCATGATGGGAGCCATGGATGAATTTTGATTGGTGGCACCCAGAATGCACTGCAACATGCTTTATTATTCTCACCACTGTTGAGATTCATACACTGATTCTTGATGTCTGTGTGTGCCTAAAAGAAAGCTTTTTATTTTATTTTTTAAAAATCAGAACAACTTTTGAGTAATCCTTTGGATTATATTGAAAAAGCTGATCTTCTGCTGTAGAATCACAGTGCTGCTGTAATCAATAATGTAAATCTAATCAATCTTTAGAGATTGGGCTCTAGATGAGTTCAGTGATTCGTTATGTGAAAACATAACCAACACCACCTGAACATATTTTCTCTTTATTTGTCTGGTTGTCATAATTAAAATTACAACAGCCCAAACAAAATCTAATATTAAAAAGTCAAGGGTCAAGAGCCCAACTAAATCTAAAACTAAACACTGATCTCCATGATGGTGACTTGCAATAGTGATTTTCTCCTTTGGTGATTCTGCTTGTTAACAGCAGATCACCTTCTTGACACATTTACTGTGTTAAAATCATAACACAGTGAATGTGTAAAAAATTAACACAACAAGTGTTGTCCCTAATCTCACACACTGATGTGTAAGAATTTAGCCAATTTGAGTTGTTTTTTAACAAATGCTTTTTGACACATTCTGAATGTCTGTGTTTGACACAGTGAATGTTGTCCCAAAACACAAGCACTGATGTGTAAGACTTTTTTTTGACTGGACTTGACAAAGAGATCATTGCACAGGTGTTTTATTTTTTGTTGTTGGTTCTTTTCCTCTTTCCTTCAATGATTCTGCCTGTTAACAGCAGGTGTTCATCACTAGTGCTTGATTAATGACTTAATTATCTCATTAACTTCCCTCTTGAATGGTCTTGGTCTCGGTCTTGGAGAGTCTGGTCTTGACTACACCTCTGGTTAACCTTCCTGACATATTCATGGTGTTAAAATCATTGACTCAATGAATGTGTCAGAATTAACACAACAAGCGTTGTCCCTAAACTCACACACTGATGTGTAAGAATTTAACACATTTTGAGTCAGTTTTAACACATCCTTTCTAAGAGTGTACGACCAACGTCTACTGACCAGCCAATAAAAATGCGACATGAAATCAACGCGACATGGTGCTAAAACTTAAAACTGCTTACCTCAACCTCTTTTCCCGTTTCCTTTTTATTTTCAGCACACATAAAAACTACAACTGCCAAAGTGTGATTCAACATTTTGTTTACCAGTAGCGCATGCTGATGACGTTATATTCTTCTATAGAAACTTGCATCGTAGCCTACGAGTCAACAGGTGTCATCATCATACAGTCTACATGCATGTCATGCCCAAGTTTAGTAGATCCATGTCTCACAGTGTGATAAAGTAATGATCCTTATAGGATTGCTAAAATCGTGCAGTGTATCCAGGGCTTAAGGTATTGTTGAATTCCTGATTCTGATTGGCTGACAGATGTTCCAAAGTGCTCATTAATATGCAGTAACTGCATGATCATGTGGTTCTTTTTCACTGCTTATTCACCTTTGTGTAGTCTACATATAAGAGCCGTATTTCACACAATATTATAAGCACAAAAAGTATATGTAATATTTATCTTATGGCTGTAATGAATTTACATTTTACTTTGTTTTCTGTCAGCTATGCAACATGCAGCTGTCTTTGCGGTGTAAATGCATCTATAGTTTTTTTTTTTTAATCCATATTATTTGTTGCTTGTGCAAATGTTAACACAGGCCGTTTCCAGTGTATAATTTGATATGTAATCATAAATTTGCCTTGTTTTCTGTATTTTTAGGTTTCGCGTACAGAATCACAAAGAATTGCCTTCAGACTGCACAAGATGTTTAATGTGGGTCTGCTTCAACCTGCTGCAGTCACAATATATGAATATTACTCACCCAGTAAGTTATTGCTGCACGTGCATAAACACATACAAACACTTCTGTTTCATTAAACTAGAGCTCTCGAATTAATATGGGCATTTAGTGTTTTTAATAATAGCAGGCGCTAATTAATAATTACGACAGTAATTATCTGTTCTCATTGTGCTATAAGGATATTGCAGTCATCTTTTGTTAAACTTGTGTGTTTCAGATGCTCGCTGTACAAAGTTCTTCCACCCTGAAAGGAAAGATGGCGCTCTGTACAAACTGTGTAAGGGAGATTTGTGCCTGTGTGCAGAAGGTATTGTGTTATTACCTTTACGTTTATTCCTTCCGCAGATATTTTTTTCCAAAGCAGCTTATAAATGAGAAACATCACAAGCAATTTGCCATAAGAGCCAAAAAGTCTTCAATGAAACAGTTTAAATAGTCTTTTACTTCATTCTCTGATCAAATGCACATCTTGTTATGAATGGGGGAAAAACTTGTTGGGTCTGTTATGAATGTGTGTGTCTCAACACAGAAAACTGCAGTATCCAGAAGAAGCATCAGATCGGAGAACAGGAGCGTTTGAATAGAGCCTGTGAATCTGACATGGATCATGGTAAACACATGTTCTCTATCCTCAGTCATTGAGATCCAGTCTCACAGCTGATGCTGATAACAATATAACACGTGTCTTTGACAGTTTATAAAGTCACAGTATTGGATATGGATGTGGTACAGGACTCTGCCATTTACAACATGAAGGTGGAGCAGGTGCTGAAAGAAAGTACGGTTCATTATTCCCTTGTGTTCATCAAAGTATATTGAAATACATGTTTTTAGAGCATAAACTGTGGCTGACGTTTGGATGTCTTAGAATAATTGTTTGCTGTGTGACCTGAAGTATATGGCTGTTAGGAATGTCGACCAAATTGACTACGCCACCCCCACTTTTCTGGGATAGGGGACCCTAACAATAGTATTTTTAACACAGGTAGTTCAAACAAATGAACTAGAAGCAAGAGTACAAAAAGGGTTACATTTTATTAGATAAACAGATACAATAATCTGGTCAACAACAATATTAATATTAAAATGTAAATAGAAAAGAAAATAAAACAAATCAAAATAAAGAAAACAATTAACAATATTCAAAACAAATCAGTTTTGAATTAATCAAATAAACAAAATCACAAAAACAAACCAATATTGAATTTAGCATCCAAATCCATAAACCAAAATTGGGTTCTCAAATTATATTATATAAAAGGAAAAACAATGAAACTATTATAGTGAAAATAAAGTAAACCAAAATGCAAGTTATCGATCAAATAACATAAAAAAACAAATACGATACCCAAATTGAAGCAAATCAACTCGAATCATAAACTGGATAACACACTACACGGGAGGAAACACAAAAACCCAAAATAAATCAAAAACACTGAAACCATACGTAAAACACACAAACCAAATCACAAACCAAAATAAGACCTCCCATACAGCGGTACACCAATCAATAAAACAAAGATTATACAACAAAATGATTACCGTAAAAATCACAGAAAGTTATAATAACATAAAACCCAATACAATAAATATAAACTAACAACACACTAAATAAATCTCAATTTGTAGTGGGAAGGAAACGGTGGCGCTAAACCCAAAGGAAGATTTGAAACCTGTAATTCAAACCATTTCACATAAAATCATCATATACCACCTTAGAACATAAAATACTCACGTACCTTCTAACAATACACTATGGCTCACTTTGTTGACTATGTGCCGTAACAGTCTCATTAAAGGCAGAAGTGGATTTCAACGCAGTCTATTCTGTATGATTGTCCATGGATGCTGGCACTCGTAACTCAGAGTATAAACACAAGGTGACCCTAAAATAACACATCCTAAATTTATAGCACCACATTTCATATCAATTACAACTCGTCAATAAACTTGACCATACACTCACATTGGGTAGCTGAACCCCAAAGCAGAAGTGCACGCTCACAGCGTTTTCAGATCAACAGGTGGTCAACCAGAAATAATCCTAAAACACATTAACAGGCATATTAGACTAACGTTTCTCATTAAAATCTCGTCCTATGAATAAAAAAAATCATGTTTACTCACAATAAATTATCGAGAGCAGCAATCACACACAAGCAGTTCTTCCAATGCGCCAGGGAGAACCCCACACACACTCGTTCATCGAGCGGGGAACGAGAACAAACGTGAACAAATGCAGTTTCATTAAAGCCTGCGAGACTTTAAAATCACCTGCCCTATCACGTCACCTGCCCCTTAAAGGCATAGCATACTCATTCTGGTTACACCTGTTCTGTCCTGTAGGCACTGATGATGAGAAAGTTGAGGGGAAAGTGAGACCATTTTTGGCTCGTAACAGTTGCATAGAGCATTTGGGATTGGAACAAGGCAAGTCGTACCTCATCATGGGCAAATCCTCTGATGTGTCACGCCGAGGGAGAAGGTAAGTGTTTGTACTTCCTACAGGATTCTGCTTTTGCACAGAAGGACTCACTACTCTGTAAATTTAGGATGCAACACATCATACAGACGAGTGTGTGATACTATCTAGAGCTCTGTCACTAATTTCTCTCACTATACAAGTAAAGACTGAGTGCATTCACAGAATTGCTGTAGGAGTCATTCGTTAGACTGATGAAAAATTAAACTTGGGTTAAATATCAAGAAGTGCATGTTAGTGTCACATTTGTGTATTTAATGTCACCATGTTTTGAATGTGTTTTCTGTTGTTTTAGTCTGCAGTACATCTTTGGAGAGCAGACCTGGGTTGAATACTGGCCCACAAGAGAGGAAAGCCAAACTACAGAATACAAGGAGCAGTACATCAGCATCTCTGCACTCCAGAAAAGGCCTTTGAAAGAAATGTGCGCTACATAATTAATTAATTGTGCTCAAAAGTTTACATACCTCTTGCAGAATCTGCAAAAATGTTAACTTTACCAAGATAAGAGGGATCATACAAATTGCATGTTATTTTTTTAGTACTCTCCTGAATAATCTAGTTCAGTAAGTTGTTACTTAATTGTTTTCTCTTATGAATATTAAAATTTTACCATGTACATCACTCATGTGAGATCTGGTTTTGAAATAGTTGTTTTTTTACAAACCACATTCGACAACATAAAAATGAAATAACTTTTACATTTCAGAAAGAAATGTGGAAAATGAAAAACGTTAAAAAACGTCACCATGAAATCAAAATTGACACTTTTTTTTTTTGAGTGACAATTACAGTATTTATTATAAATGGTTTATTTGTGCACATCATTATTGTTTTTAAATTCATGCGCCTCATAAATAACTTCCCCTCCCTCTTGCAGCAACATCTCTTTCTCTGATGACTGGCACGAGGGCAGAAAAACCTGTCACTCACATAAGATCGACCAATAGCAAACCACAACAATCCATGTCCCACCCTACATTTTTTCTTGTTCAACAAGACATTTTACTATGGACATCACAACAGGGAGGGGAGAGTATTAACCAGCTAAGAACAGCTGTCTTGTTAAAATAGGATGTATAAAAAAACAAAAAACCTTTCATAAATCTTGATAAGTTCAAACACATCCATACAAACACTTTGTTCTTCACTAAAGTATTCCAAATAAATTATTTTTAAATGTTAATCATGTTGTATAGTATATTTTTGAAACTGGAATGGACAAAAAAGGGCACAGTTGCATTATTTAGGTCTAATAGTCTCACTTTTCACGATTTCAGCCGAGTTGACAAATTATTACTTTAGTCTGACTGAAATCCAACTGTTAAAGTGCATGTAAACACATTGACATGGTTCACAGTGACTAACTTGACAACAACAAATTTCCATCAGCTCAGTAAATAGTTTAACAATCATGACATTAATTACACCAAATTCATCTTAATGTTTATTTTAGAAATGACTTGGCTTCATGTTGGGTGATGTTATCCACGGCTGACTGCTCCATCATCTCCAGATATCCTTTTACTTTTCCGGACTGATTAAATACTTAGTATAAAAAAAAAAAAGAATAAAATATTAACTAAATATGTTTAAAAATGTTCCAATTTGCTTATTTTTAAGTGAATATAATTAAGCCTTATGCTTAAGGAAAATATTTGCCAAGGGGGATACAAAATTAAACTACTTTCAAGATATATTCTATTAATTCTTACACAATTTTGCTTCTCATATAAGCTTAGGAGTAATTAAATCAAGTTTAGGTATTTACGGGTAAAAATTATTAAGAAATTATTTTTGTACAGTAGGCCCATATTTTCTTTTTGTATTAGTTCTCTTGGCCAAGAAGCAGGTTACTTAAAGGCACAGTATGTAAGTTTCGTCACTAAAGATTGTTCATTCAAAACAATAACAAAGGTGTTTTATGCTTATATGGCGCAGTCAGCCGCTGCCGCTCCTTTTGTTTGTTGTTTGTGTTTATTTTATGATTAAAGTTACATTTAGCATTTGCCGATTCCCGCCACCTCCTTCCCTGAACTTTTTTACAGTTACGTTTGATCACTTTGATCACATTATTTTATTTAATTCTAATGAAACAGCCAAAAGTGCTGAATTAGTATTCATACAGATCACTTTATGTGATGAATTAAAATTGTGGGGTTATGCAGCACTGTTTTACTAGGTCAGAACCGTCATACTAAAAATAGAAAAATATACATAAAAATAGTGTATATATATATATATATATATATATATATATATATATATAGAGTGTGTTGAAAGTTGTTATAACGTTGGAAAAAAATACAAAAGTCAACAAAATATATAACTGTTCTAGTGTTTTTTGTTGTTGTTGTTTGGATATTTTAATCAACAACAAAAAAAAAAAAACATACATGTGCCTTTAAAGTAACTCCTGAAAGGAACACTTAGTCACAACGTCAGCACATTTTACTTTTGTTTTATTATTAAACATGGATTAAATTTTCACAATTTGGAGAGAAATTAAGGTCCAAATTGTTGGAAGCAACCTGTAGGCTAATTAAAAGATACAGAGCTACTCACCTGTCTGAAAAACACTGTACACACACCTCCACAATATCACAACATCCAGAAAAACTGTCGCTACATATTTCACACATCTCACACACGTCCAGCACGTTGTGTTGGTGACCTTGATGACAGAGGCATGTGCATTCAGTATTGCAATTGTCCTTGCAGTTCTCACATCCTTCTTTGCTGTAATCACAACCCATAACTTGTCTAGTAAAATTAAATGATCAGATGATGTGGAAATGTTCTCAAATCTTTAATTTGTGTAATCTGTGTAATCTGTGTAATTTGCATGTAGGAGCATGCGCATGTGAGGCAGCGCAGTCCAGCCAATCGACTGGTTTCATGCAATGAACATTTGCATAAAATGTGTGTCCACCCAAACTGTATGCAAATGAAGCATGGGTTTTACCAGGACCACACACACACACACACACACACACACACACAGTATTTCAGAAACCTCTCTGAACACACACATCAACTGCTGCAATCCACTACAGTATTAGACATGAGATTTGTTTAGATATTAACTGGATAAAAAGTGTCTTTGTCTGCTAACTTAAATATATTGAAAAACTATACAGAATAATATATTGCATTAATATATTACAATATACTGAATAAAACATTATTCAATTGCTGCTTTTCATATATTGAAAAATATGTGACAAATTTACTGTTACACTAAAGTGTTTTCACGTGAGTTACTTTGACTCATTAACTCTTATTTCTGATACACAAAGTATTTGAGTTGAGTTGACAAGGAAAATTGTGTTGGTGTTACGTAAGGGTGCATGTTGAAAACATGTAAAGTCTAATTGGTCAAACATAAATTAGTTGAGTTTAAAATACTTAAAATTCTGATTCCAGTGGTTGAACCATTGGCAAACCAAGTTAAACCAAGGCAAACTTTTTATAGTGTATAGAAACGGACTGCCTTAAATATCTCAAATATGTTTTATTTAAAGTTGTAAGTTGTTGGTTTTAGTTTTGCATTGTCTTATTAATTAATTAAAGGGTTTACTAAAGATCACTGCAAATTCAGATGTGCATACCTACAGCTTGAGTCTGATTCCACTAAGAAAATAAAAGATGTTTTTGGGGGATTATTCACATTTATCTGACATGATTATACAGCAAGTCCAATGCAATGGTAATACTACTGCAATGCACATATTATGCATGACTGGGTGGAGGCCTGTGACGTTGGATCAAATTACATGATTATTTTTGCTGTTTATTGCATTTCTCATCTCTGACCCAGTGAAAGTCGGACACTGGACCCTTAAATTAGCTAAAGATCAAACTAAACATGCAAAACTTACAAATTCATGAAATGCATGTGTTGTTTTATGAATGAACGGTACTGGAGTAATGTGAGATTGCAGGAGATCAGTAACATAGTCATTTATTTAGTAAATATTTTTAGATCGTTTTGCCAACAGGATTAAAAAGATCTGATTTGATCTGAACACACACTCTACAGTGTTGAGGTTGGCGTTGTGAACATCCTTCAGAACTGAAAAGGTTTGTGTGAGGGTTAGATTTAGAGCAAATATAAATACAATCAATGCCAATGGAAAATCCCACTATATAAAAGCGTATGTGTGTTTGAGTTATTAAGATGAGTGCAGTGCAGTTATGGGTTTGAATGGGAAAATAATTCAATCAACAAAAAATTCACTCATTAATATTTAATTAATTCATGAGCAGCCCCTACACACACACACACACATCCTTGTTTATTCTACTTTGTGGGGTCGAAATGATACCACTAAGATAGTAAGATCAGGAATTTATGATGATGTGGGTTCGTTCAGTCAGACCCCACAAAGACAACACCTTAAAAATCATATATAAGAATGTTGTCACTATAGTCACTATAGTATGGCCCTTCCCTACACCTACACATCACAGGAATTCAGTTACAGCAGCCAAACAATATCTAATGTTAAAAAGTCAAGGGTCAAGAGCCCAACTAAAACAAACACTGACCACCATAATGGTGACTTGATTTCTCCTTTGGTGATTCTGCTTAACATCAGGTATCTTCAATAATGGTATCATCACTCAATTAATCACATAATTATCTTGTTAACTTTAACACTGCTTCAGTGTTCATTTAACACTCTTATTTTAACACTTTAACACTCTTGAGTATGGTCTCACATACATTCCCAGGAGAGCTAATTTAACACTGGAGTTTTTGCTGTGTATACTATGTGTGTGTGTGTGTGTGTGTATAATACGCACTGCATGAATCACGCTTAGTTGAGGAACTGTTTTCTTCAAATTCTAAAGCCTGATTTGTTAATGTTTGTGCAGCTGCACAGACCTATGACACTGCCTATATAAGTCGTCACTGAAAGCCATTTCATCAGAATCTTTCGACTGAGATTCGGTAGATTCTGATGAAATCTACCGAATCTCAGTCGGTAGAGCACGCAATGCTCATTCCACGACCTCAGACCACGAGGCCAGAGACGTCAGACCACTATTAGGACAGCTTCTGCGGTTTGCATAGCCTCATGCTCAGTCCTCCGACTGCCGTTTCTTCCTCCGAGGTTCCTGGAAGGGGAGAAACAGGGGAGTGCAAGGGGTGGGGCCACTTTCATTGAAGAAAGAGGAACATCATACTAACCTTCAAATAACATTCTACTAACATTAAGGAAACTGAACATTTTCATGTTCTTGGAATGTTACAAATCAACGTTCCTAGAATGTTGAATTTTAGATCAAAATTAAGTTGAAAGAACGTTTGAGGAACATTATACCTTATAAAAACGTTCCTCTAACGTCAAGAAAACTGGACGTTTTTACGTTCCAAGAACCAACACTGAATATTTAGAGAACGTTCTTATAACAAAATTCTGTTAGCTGGGAATTATTATTACCAGATCTAAGTAAAATGTGATCTCATAGGCTACACAATAAACTGAATAAATACTAGATAGATTCATGAGAGTGATAATTACCCAAAACCACTCGACTGTTGCTTTTGGTATTTTACATTAAATGTTCTTCACAATCATCTATTACTGTCACCTCACAGGTTATGGGTTATAATTTGGCAGAGATTTGGTTCAGATATGGCTCATGTGTGGCTCGTGTCTGTAGTCCAGATCTGGGCCATTCAAGGGCTATCGTTCCTTGCTGTTGCACAAATGCATGCAGACATCGCTAATTTAAATAAAGTCTTGATTTATCTGTTAATCTGATGTCATCATATCTCTCGTCAAGTGCAATTATTACAGCCGAAGATAATGCAGTGTTAGAAACCAGGCAGATCTCCTTTCAACTTCACTTCATCTTTTGAAATCAAATGAGGAACTTCTGTTTTAGTGCAGTCTTTTGTTGTATTTTTTTGTATTTTTGTCTAAGGATTGTTTGTAAGGATTAATTTATGTTCATAAACACCCACTAATTAAATTACATTATTTAAATTATCTTTAGTTTCTGAACTATACTGCTTTCTTTAAAAGGATCTTCTAAAGGTCAATTTTGTCAAACATTTTAACAGAAATTACTGATGAATAATAATGGAATTTAAATTAGGCTGTTGTTTCAGTTGGAGAATAAATGTGTTTCTATAAACATTAAGCCGAACAGTCAATGTTAATATAGGTGTAGGAGCCATATTTACTATTTTATTTAATTATTCATTTAAACATCTTTTTGTTATAATATAGGTAATGTTGTGTTTCTGTGAGTTTGTGACCTCTATAGGCATGAGGATAAAGAAGGTTTAAAAGGATATGCCACTCCTGGCAATAGGGGGCGCTGGTGCAAGAGCATACAGTCTTTTGACCGTGCACATGGTGGCATGGTGTAACAAACTTGCAAGCAGCATTTAAGTTGTTTGTTTTATGTTGCAAATTCATCTATGAGCTTTCAACGGTTAATACATGTATATAAAGCAGTGAAACTGATACAGGTCATGAAATGTTAAAGTGAACGGAGGCCAAAAGTGAGAGATTGAGAAACACTTAAATGGAATCCAGCCTCAGGCAACATACAGCGAAACCATAACCAGGCATTGCTTTATCTGAAGAAATAAATAGCATCTATAGTGCCTGAATAACTAATTAGTGCACTGCATACAGCAGCGAGTTTCTTTCGTTCCTTTTGAAACTTTGTCTCATATACATTTAAAAAGCTCTCATTTTACATTCAATATGTCTGCATATTAGATGTTTTCAGAAAGCTGCCATGCATATATTTATTTTATGCAGTTTTGACAGATACATTTATGGCAGCACAGAATATAGTCATAAATCTGTTTATTCAAACTGCCATGTACCAAAAATGTTTTCATTCACAAGTTGCATTCACTAGATTACATGGTTTACATTTTAAGCATAAAAGAGAGAGAACAATTATTATTATTCTTTTTACTTTCAAGAAGTAGCTATATAAACCATGAACTGTAAAATCCAACAGTTCTTCTAACTAACACTTTTTAGTTAAAGTTTAGATAGTTTAGAGTTAGTAAGTAAGTTAGTTTAGATAGTTTAAAGTTGAATTAGTAGTGTATTTAAAGTTCTTTGGAAATGTCTTATATATTATTTCCTATCAAAATCCACTTCAAATAGAAGTAATATTGTAACTGGTTCTATGTGAGAGATAGGAAATCATCCCTGTATCCAATCTTTATACCACTCTGTCTGATTGATACTTCACTCCCCTGAACTCAAGAGGCGCTTTAGCGATTGATGCTAGAGACTGTGGTCTTTAGCCTCCTTGTTAGAGCGCCCACCTCACATTCGGATGGGCTCGGGTTCGCGCCCCGCTTCAAGCGGGCAAGTGCGAATTGGAGGGGCTACATAAGCACTATTTATTTATCTATTTATTTATTTATTACAATATTTTCATTAAATCAGCAAAAAAAACAAAAACAAAAACTAATAATTCAGTGACAATGAAAATTCAGGAGTACTTTAAAAAGGAAACAAAAACGCATTTTTGGCATTCGTATCTGAAAAAAAAGTAATGATGTGAAGTACAATTATATTCACTGAAAAAAAAAAAAAAAAAAAGTAGAGCTTACTTAAATAAGGCATCCTATCATATTCAACTTTTTAAGTTAACTTAACTAATTCATTCTGTTTATTTGCAGTTTTTTTGCGCCTCGTCCGTTACATTTTTATGGAGATTTTTCAAGTTTTTTTCTAAATGGTTACAAATAAACATTCTCCAATAGTTCAGAAAAGAATCATCTTCAGTTTGGCTTTGTAAGGTTTTTGAATTGCTATGTGGTTAGAGATTAAAATGTTCTGGATGTTTCATTTTAAGTTTTAAGGTGTCTGGGTTCTCTACACCACCAGTGCATCGATGGTTTTGTAAATAATTAATAATACAGATCTTTGTGAAACCTAAAAAGGTTCTCCGGTGACATTAGAATTGCTTCTCACTGGATGTTTTGTCCCCACTGAAAAAAAAAAAAGGAAAAAATCATGACCCTTGAAAGATCAACAGAGCAGCTGCCAATTTACCAAAGGTTGCACTAACTGGTCTTTTACGGGAAATCTGCACTCAATTTGACTGATAACAGCAAAAGTGTTTTTTATAGTTTCCACAGTCATGATAGACTTCTAAATGTGGTTTCAAGCCTGCTGATCATGAAATGGTCACCATTTGCTGGAGTAACAATGGCAAGCTTACAGGAGGAGTCACTAAACAAAGTATAGTTGACAAATCTGAACAATTATTTTTTTATTCTAAATGTTTATGTTAAATGAGTTCAGTTCCTTGGAGAAATCAAAGTCTCAATGTAAAAAAATAAAAATTAGCTATTGCTATACTCTTATATTCTACATGGGTGAACTTGAGTTAAGTGTGTGATTACCCAGCTAACAGAATTTTGTTATAAGAACGTTCTCTAAATATTCAGTGTTGGTTCTGGGAACATTAAAAACATCCAGTTTTCTTGACGTTAGAGGAACGTTTTTATAAGCTATAATGATCCTCAAACATTCTTGAATTTTGATCTAAAATTCAACATTCTAGGAATGTTGATTTGTAACATTCCAAGAACAAGAAAATGTTCAGTTTACTTAATGTTAGTAGAATGTTATTTAAAGGTTAGTATGATGTTCCTGAAACATTCTTTCAATCATTCAAACACCTGCTGTGAACAAGCACTGAAAGAAAGAGAAATAAGAACACAAACTACAACTTTCTTCAGCCACAGCCTTAGATGAACTGAAGATAAAAGACATTAAATCTCTGAAGATCTGATTAAACAACTCCACAAACAGCATTACCAGCTTCACTTATTACTAACCAGACTGACTTTATTTCTGTCACACGTCTAAGTTCTTATTGAGAATTAACAGAGGTTTAGATGTTTCGTTTGAGGTCACCATCATGGAGGTTGGTGGTTGCTTTAGTTGAGCTCTTGACCCTTGACTATTACAGAGTTTCTTTTTTATCAGCAATTACAGGTGTTTTCAGAAAACATTTCTGCACTGCTGAAGCAGATTAACTTGTCTGTTCAAATAACAGACAAATGACTGCATTAAAGTAATTTAAACAACTTCTTTTTTGTAGTTTTCTTTACTTTTAGTATTGAAGTGTTATGAGAAAAGAAAATAATAAACCAAAAATGTGATAGAAATCATTTTTAACACTGAAGTGATTGATGTTGGATTGTCCAAAACAATTTAAAAGTTAAAAACGACATACTTAGACATCAGCACTCATCATACAAACCTCAACAATGGTGACAATAAAAAAAAAATAAAAAAAAAAATTCAGCTGCATAATTTATTCGTGCGGCAATGCATGAAATCAGACATGTTTTCTGAAAACACTTGAAATTGCTGATAAAGAAGCAACTCAACGGCAAGAGCTCAACTAAAGCAAACACTGATCTCCATGATGGTGACCTCAAACGAAACATTTTCAATAAGACATCAACATCTAAATTTCTGTTTATTCTCAATAAGAACTTCTATAGACATGTTACAGAAATAAAGTCAGTCTGGTTAGTATTAAGTGAAGCTGGTAATGCTGTTTGTGGAGTTGTTGAATCAGATCTTCAGAGATTTAATGTCTTTTATCTTCAGTTCATCTAAGGCTGTGGCTGAAGAAAGTTGTAGTTTGTGTTCTTATTTCTCTTTCTTTCAGTGCTTGTTCACAGCAGGTGTTTGAATGATTGAAAGAATGTTTCAGGAACATCATACAAACCTTCAAATAACATTCTACTAACATTCTACTAACATTAAGAAAACTGAACATTTTCATGTTCTTGGAATGTTACAAACCAACGTTCTAGAATGTCAAATTTTAAATGAAAATTAAGTTGAAAGAACGTTTGAGGAACATTATACCTTATAAAAACGTTCCTCTAACGTCAAGAAAACTGGACGTTTTTAATGCTCCCAGAACCAATACTGAATATTTAGAAGAGAATGTTCTTATAACAAAATTCTGTTAGCTGGGTACTTGTGTGATTTCCAGTCAAACAAAATGCAAACAAAAAAGCAAAGAGCAAAAGAGAAATAGCAGTTTGGACTCTTGAGGGTCACGGAGGCGGGTATAAATCTGAGCTGCTGCAGGTTCACAGACGCTCACAGGAAGACACACAGACAGACAGGATGGACGTGAAGCTGCTGTGGCTGACTGTTGTTCTTCTCTCCTCACCCCTCCTCACACTGTGTGACCCGCTGTGAGTATTAAACACACCGTTTGCTCATAGAGTTACTAATAGATCTTCTTTTAAGATTTCAAACGCTCTGATTTGATCTCCTCAGGTTTGTTCTGTCAGCTCCTAATTTGCTGAGAGTGGGTTCCTCAGAGAACGTGTTTGTGGAGGCTCAGGATTACACTGGAGGAGCTTTAGATGTAACGATCATGGTGAAGAACTACCCAAGGAAAGACAAGGAGATACTGTCCAAATCAGTGAGACTGATGGCAGACAACAATTACCAGATCCTTACAGATATAACGGTGAGCGATCCATAACATGTATGTCTCATTCTCATTATTCTGTTATCAGCTATCATTCAGGTTGACTGATTATCTGTTATTCAGATTCCTGATAATCAGAACGTATTCTCTGATGATCCTCTGGAGAAGCAGTATGTGTATCTACAAGCTCAATTTCCATCCAAATTTCTGGAGAAAGTGGTCATGGTCTCATTCCAGTCTGGATATATATTTGTACAGACAGACAAGCCCATCTATACGCCTGCTAGCACAGGTAAGATTAAGTGCTAAAACATGGAAATATATAACACACAATGTGAATTTGTTATCAGCATGACATAATCCTGTTTATTATTAAACTGCTATCAGTGTTGCATGTATCAGGGTTTGAATCTGAGGGAAAAACATCAGAACTCATATAGCAGTTTTTGCTTTGATTTCTTTTGCAGTTTCTTACAGGATTTTCTCTCTGACACCCAACATGAAACCACTCAGTCAGTCTGGAGTCACGGTGGAGATCATGGTACAGACTTATAATAGAGCACACTATTACTTGTATATGTGGTTTACGGGGACTCTCCATAGGCGTAATGGTTTTTATACTGTACAAATTGTATATTCTATCCCCCTACACTACCTCTGTCCCTAAACCTACCCATCACAGGAAACTGTCTGCATTTTTTGAATTTCAAAAAAACAGTTTAGTATGTTTTAAGCCATTTGGTTTAAGAAGACACATGAAGTGTCCTTATAAACCATGTTTATGTTGTAATATCCATGTCATTATACACATTTGTGTCCTCATAAACCATGTATTCAAGAACATACATTCATGACATTCCAGCTGTAATGAGCATCAATGCACTGACGGTGTCAGCAAACACAGTGTTAATGCTGATTTCTGTGATTCTTAAGAATCCACAAGGCATCACAGTTTCATCAGAGAAGATGCATCCAGTGAAAGGGATGAAGTCTGGAAGATACATCATTCCTGAGATTGCCAGGTGTGTAAAACACTATGACGACTGAACCTGCACAAACCGAGTGAACTGGATTTAATGATTCATGATGTCATCCTCAGGATAATAACTCTTGAATTTATCTACACACAACAAAGCTAATACTCATAGATGTCATATGTGTTATAAGATTGATTTAATGTTGTATGATGCTTATTTATAATTTGTTCAAATGTTTTGAAATGTTTTTGTTTCAGTCCTGGGATGTGGAAGGTGGTCACTCGGTACACAAACACTCCTCAGAAGACGTTTACTGCTGACTTTGAGGTCAAAGAATATGGTAAGATGTGTGTCAACAAACTGTATGTTGTGTAAATGTGATAAAAACTAAAAGAATGTATTCATTTATTTGTGTGTCTTTTCTCTGGTTTGATTTATAGTGCCTCCAACATTTGAAGTTAAATTAAAACCCAGTAAGTCATTCTTCTATATGGATGATCGAAGTCTGACGGTCGACATTGAAGCCAAGTAAGACAACATATGTTCTGCTTCATTGTATTGAAAATTAATCTTTAATGTGTGAACACACTGATCAAAATAATGTACAGTGAGCAACCAAAACTTTTCATGAGTGTCATGAGATAGTATAATAGTATAACTTCCAAAGTAACAAAGACGTTTATCTTAGTCTCAAAAGGTATATTTTTTTAATTGTTTTTATTCTCTATTTTACTGATTGTATGAATATTGTTTCAGTTTTGTCAGTCCCTTCTCAATCGATCTGCACTACAAAATATGTGGTTACACTTCAAATAATAAATTATGCTTAACATTTAAATGGTTTTGTAGGAACCATTTATAGTATTGTAAAGTCGTTGTTGTCCACTGAGTGGCGCTGTGACGTCTTATAATTAGAGCACCTGGGTAACAAGTAGGGATGGGCGATACCACTCATTTTGTTTTCGATACGATACCGATACTTTCAAGGCCAATATCACTGATGCCGATACGATATCTCTAATCTGAACTTATAGATTTTTGAATTTCTTAAAGTATTGAATTACTAAGAGTAAAATGGGTAATGATACCCACTTAACATTATATTTGAAAAGTATTTTAACATTCAGTATCCCTTAATTGCAACTTATTCGATTATATTTTTGTTTACACATGCTTAAAATGTTTACTTGTAGTGGTAACCATGGAAATCTACAAATACATTAGGCCTAGCTGAACTACCTTCACTGTAGTAATGGTTCATTTTCATAAGGGACTGCCAGCGACAGGCTGTTGCACCCATAAAATGCAACCTTTGTATTCTGACAGTGAATCAACATTAGTTACAGAACAGAACATCAATATGAACTTTTAACGTTCAATTTAAATAAATGTAATTGCACAAACTATGTAGGCTACTATTTCATTTTGTTTATTGTGAAATAACTCAAACATATTATGTTTTTCTGTCTTCTGTTAAGCATTGTTCTGGGCTGCCCTTCCCAAAAGCAATCAATGGTTTCTTAAGATACTAAAGGCCCTGTTTGAATGTAGTGTTGACAGTGAGTGAACGCTTTCTGTGATTGATTGGTTTTGACTTGCAGTGTTCAGATGAGCAGAAAAATAGTTCTTCTACACAATTATTTACTAAGATAGGTTATTTGTCCAATTCAATGCATATTGTGCACATTAAATTTGATAAATAAAAAAAAAAAAATCACTGGTTAAAAAAAACACCTAGTATCGATATTTTTATTTGAATATCGATACTTTCAATACTCAACGCCAGTATCGATATATCGATACTTCATATCGATACGCCCATCTCTAGTAACAAGAAGTTTGTGCATTGGTAATGATGAAGTATGAGAGGCCATTCGAGATATTTCAAACTTTACTCTTACACTCACTATTAAAGCTGACACACACTATCAAACTTTAAGGAAGTGACATCTTTGTTCCTTGGACGTTTCCGGTTTAGTTGTCGAGCGCATTCAAAACATCGGCGGGAGGCACTTGATGCACAGTTGGATTGCGATAATTTATTTCTGCTATTAAAAATGTCAAATATCAAAAGAGGTCCATGTTGCTCACTGGTTAGATGCTCCCTCAGGCCCGGAACTTACCTACATTGGGAAATTAAAGTGTTTAGATATCTGAAAAAAAGACATGACGCCTGGATTGCAGCAGTGAAGTGAGAGGGCTGGATACCAACTAGCAACTCTTTTATATGCAGCAAACATTTTGTGAATTATGTTTTTTTTTTTTAATTATTTGTGTTTCTTTACATTAACAGTTTACGTTAACATTTCACATTGGGTGTTTAGCCATCTAGTCAGCTGAAAAATGCAATTAGTAACACGTTACAGTAACGTTGTATTGTGTAACATTAGCTAACTGCATTAGTTTACTAAAGATAATAGTAGACATTTTCATCACTTATTAGCTTGGCAAAAATTAGCCAACAATGCATTAAAGGTGCAATATGTAATATTTTTGCAGTAAAATATCCAAAAACCACTAGGCCAGTGTTATATATTTTGTTTACTTGAGTACTTACAATATCCCAAATGTTTCCAACTATTTGTAAATCGTGAGAAAATTGCAATTTTAACCAAGGCTCCGGGACGTGTGAGGAGTCACCTGTCAATTGCGTCATACCCGCGTTACCCTCGGTCTGCCTCGGTTTCCAGTTTTATTTTGTAGAAACCATGGAAACGCCAAAGACGCTTTAATATATTACATGTTTTAATAGGCAAGGGAACAACTGTTTGGTTATGTTTATTGACAGAAAACTAATTATTGTTATATAGCTCAACACGTTTAGTCTTATTGTTTAAATCTAATTTTCTTGATTTTTTGCAAGTATCATGCTTTACCATGCCTCAGAGATAAACACTATTTTGTCAAGTAGCTGACATAGCATAATCAGATGCAGCTTTATTTTTAGTAATAGTAATACAGAATTTTCTCCATCATACGTTTTAAAATGAATTGCATGCCATTTATCAACACAAGCCATCCAGTATTTAATATGATATTCTAAAAATCGATCTATCTTACTGCAGTGTGCAACAGTGTCTCACAGCAGCCACCGAGCGAACCCACAGAGTAACGTTATTACATAATTTTCAACACATTCAAATGTATCTAATATGATAAACAGAGCTGCGTTACCTCATACTCATGACCGGAAAAGCAGAAGTGAGTGAGTCCTATCCCGATTGTTTCCACAGGCTGTGATGTGAAGACCACATGTCCCAAGATTCCTCGCTCAAACTTGCCATCATCAAGCTACGCCTTTGTTTTGAATAGACCTCTAGCGGACAGAAATTTTACAGATTGCACCTTTAAACAATGTCTGTAAACAGTGTTAAATCAACCAGAGGTCCCCGGCTCAAATTTTTGATTTTGTTAATATTTTTTCTGTTGAAAGACAAACATAAATAGTGATGAAAGCCAAAATATTAAATGTCACAGATGTGTATTTGTAAAGGGAGGTCAAAATGACCATTTTCACCTGAGATTTGGAGCTAATTTACAGGGGTGTAAAAATGACTTTACAAAGATGGCAGCATCATTATTTTATTTTTACACTGCGATTGGTAGGTCTATTAGTAAAATCTGTTGACTTTAACAGTGACAGTTCAAAATGGCAAAAAGGACTTCTTGTGTTTTTTACCTCAAGTTTGCATGCCTGTAACTCAAGAAGTATTAAAGATATCTTAATATCCTTTTAGATTCTGGTTCTTAACAAACTTTCCTTTTGGTATCTTCATTTTAAAGGCCCTCGATGGTTCAATCCCAGAGATATGGAGATCTTAATGCGGATCCATGAGTAAATTGGTAAATTGTACACATTTTCAGTGGTCAAAAACCAAATGTGGTTCACTTTGCATACAGCTGATACTTTTTTTATTTTAAAGAGGAATATTTGCAGAACAAATAATGTTGAAACTAGAAACGCATCTCATGTTTTTCTATCATCTCAATTGCGTAGAATATACCTGAGTGCCATAAATACTCTTTTGCCGGGGACCTCTGGTTGATTTGACACAGAATGACCCAGTAGCATTTTAAAAGATTACTTAAACATTAAACAGATTAAGTTAAATAATAATTGTTCTTCTACATTTGTCTTTAGGAAAGCCATCACATGAACAAGTCCAGACTACAAAAAGGTTTTAAACTATTGTTCTCCTTGCTTGTTCAATGAACCATAATCAATTATTGCACATGCACCTGTGGAACAGTCCTTAAGACACTAACAGTTTACTTGTGGTAACTTGGGATACTAAAGAGAGCTTTCCACTGATTCTGAAAAACACCAGAAGAAATATGCCCAGGGTCCCTGATCACCTGTTTGAACATGCCATCAACGACTATAGATATAGAAAGATGGTAGTACAATCACAGTGAACATTCACAATGTTATGCACAAATAAAAGAACACAGACACAGCAGTTAATTTCCATAATGACCAATACTCTACCAAGGACAGCGCAAATTGCACAGAATAAATACATATGCAATAATATCAGCCACAAAAATAGCTTTTTGTCCATGCCTTTTCATCACTAATGTTTCACTGTGCCTTAAATAAATCCTGATAGTAGTTTATTAACTGCACTTGTGCCTCCACAAGCTGTAAATCTTGCTCATAATACTCTAGAAAATTTAAAATGTACTGCATGTTACATGTGCAAACAGTATTACTATTGAACTTATTGCTTTAAGAAGGTATACAAAGTGCTAGAGTCTAGCGCTAGTGCATATGAGAATGAACCTTATTCAGGGCTCAAAGCTAAGGATTTTTTCTGCTGGCCTGGTCAGCCAGTGGTTCAAATTTTTACTTGCCCTGCCAAAATTTTCACTGGCCCCACAATGATGTGTGAATTGATGAATGTTTATATGTGAATAAATGCCTGAATTCAATTCAAGCAATCAAGTCTTTGTATGAACTTTTTGAAGCGTCAGCATTTCAGTTGCAAAGACAGTCTATGGAGGGACAGAATTTCATCAAAAGATCTTCTTTTGTGTTCCGAAGATGAATGAAAGTCTTACAGGTTTGGAATGACATGAGGGTGAGTAATTAATGACAGAATTTTCATTTTTGGGTGAACTAACCCTTTAATCTAACAACAAAAGAAAATGGGGGGAAAAAATTACTCATTGCTCTTGACTAATAACTTTTGTAGTATTATTAATTTGCCCCTCTTTGACTTTGAAAACCTCTAGGTTACACCAGTAAAAATAAATTCTATCTGTCAGAACAGGAAAAAAGATCCTTAATAGTTCAAAATAGTCCAAAAAATGAAAATTACACACCCTCATGCCATTCAAAACCTGTATGATGGTCAAAAAAGAGGTAATTAGACAAATGTTCAAGATGCTTTTTTGTGTAATGAAAGTGGATGTGGATAAGGGACAGTCATCGTCACTATTCAGTTTGTATGTGTTTTATAGGTACCCGTTTGGACAAAAGGTAGAAGGAAATGCATTTGTGATGTTTGGTGTGATGGACGGTGAGAAGAAAACAAGTATTCCTGCATCTCTTCAAAGAGTTCAGGTGAGAGAAATTAAACAGTTTACAAGTTGGGACAATCTAATTTCTCTTCACCTAGAGGATGACGTAAATAAAACATTAAAAAGCTTTTTTTACTGCGTCTTGTAGACTGATGTTAATGTCTTTCTCATATATGAATAGATAATGAAAGGTGAAGGTACTGCAGAACTGACTAGGGAGATGATCACTAAGACCTTTCCAGACATTAACCAGCTGGTTGTACGATCAATCTATGTTTCAGTCAGTCTTTTAACAGAGAGTGGTAAGACTTAACAGATACTGTACATCTGTATACACGTTTACATGTGTGTGTATTATAAATGAGAGGCTAATCATATCTCTCTCTCTCTCTCTCTCTCTCTCTCTGTGTGTGTGTGTGTTTCAGGCAGTGAAATGGTGAAAGCAGAAAGGAGAGGCATTCAGATTGTGACGTCACCGTACACCATCCACTTAAAAAAAACACCACAATTCTTCAAACCTGGAATGCCCTTCAGTGTCTTGGTATAAAGCAGTGATTAGCAAGTAGGGGGGTGTATATATATATATATATATATATATATATATATATATATATATATATATATATATATATATATATATATATATATATATATATATATATATATATATATATGTAGCGCCCCCTACCTATCTTTATGTTAATTAAGTAGGGCAGCGCACCAGATTCATTTACTATAGAGTCCGGGAATGTGACGTCATCAACGCAATGCATTCTGGGACTTTAGGTCACCGACAGTACAGTACAGACTGGGAAATAGTGGAGGTAGATGTTAAAATTTATATTATACAGTTAAAAAAACATATTAGAATGGTGAACGCTGGCTGTGTTATGAACTATCTGCATATACTGATCAGAGTTGAAAACGGATGTGAAACGGAGCGCCATTTCGTCCCATTTTCGGGACATTCTAAAATGCTTAACGTGGCTTAATGTAAGTAAACATCAAACTAATAAACCATACTATGTACAGAAAAGCAGTTGAGCCCAGAATTTGAACGCAAGGCGTTTAATTTCACATTAAACGTTTTCCTCCCATAGAAACTAAAGCACATGAATATGAACAAAGCGCGTCTTATTACACGTTAAGTTTTCATCCATATAAAACCGTTATAAAGAAAATGCTTAACCTCGTTTAATGTAGCCTACTAAATGATATTAAAAGATCAAATTCTGCACACACCAATTTTTCTGTATAGTATGCTTTATTAGTATAGTGTTTACTAAGTTTGGTCTTTAATGTCACTGTCCATCAAGCGTTTTCTTTATGGGAGAAAAATGCTTATGTGTAATTAAATGTGTTGCGTTAATATTCTGGGCTCATCTGCTTTTCTGTGCACAATATGCTTTATTAGTTTGGTATTTACTACGTTTTGTTTGTTAATAACACTGTCTTAGTAAATTTAGCCACATTAAGCTTTTTCACGTAAAGCGTGTTAGAACGTCCCTAATTTTCTGCCTTCCAGCTTAGAAACAACAATGGTGAAAGTGAAACTCAATGAAAATAAACTTGACCAAAATGTGGCTATTTATTACAGATTCATAATTTCTGATCTGCTTGAATATGTAAGTGCTCACGCCATGAATAATGTACGAAAACACGTTTAGAAATGTTATTAGTGATATAGCTCGTTACAATCACTCTCGTGTTCATAAAGCAGCACAACTCTGATTCATTGTTCAGCTTCTCTCAGTAAGAAATCATGTATTTGTTCCATTTAGGTCCCGTAAAACTTACTTGGTGTAGCGACTCCACAATATAATTCATTTCAGAGCTGCATTACAGAGGGTCATGCGGTTATGTTATCCCTTAATGCTTTAACATTTGAGAAATCAGGGCGATATGATGATATGCTGGCTGAGATCAATCTATATTGTGTTATTTTATTTCGCAGATATTTCGTGCCATTTAGTTATTAAAAACTGCAATAGAGAAATCACTCCTGTGTGTGGTCCGATAGAAGGCGGCAGTATGATTTCTATGCGTGTGTATATATACTGTGTCCTGGCCACACGACTGAGCGATCGAATGAACACAAGAGATTCAAATATTAGTCCATTTATTCTAAGCAAGTGCAAGCAGCTCTTAAAAAAAAATAACATAAATACAGTCGTTTTTTCATCTAGTGATTTGTCTTTGTTGTCATTGTACACTCCTGAGCGTGACCTAAAACATGGCGGCGACTACCCAGAATGCAACGCGCAGTGACGTAGTTTGCCAAGCTCTATATGCCTACAGATGTTGAAGTTAGGCCCCTCTGATGTCACAATGAAGTACTTCTCCTTTAAAAAGTTATTTTATTATAAATGTATATTCACATATGAATAACTTGTCGGGAATAAACTCTTGTGAAAGAATAAAACTCTTAGATAAGAAACAAAATGTAAAGAATTTAATTAGAACAGAAATAGTGTCAAAAACAGCCCAAATGACTGAATTTGACAATGTGATGTATTCACACAATCACAGACTGTAAATCTGACCAAATTAGCCCCAAAAAGGAAATATCACAGAAGACAGGAGTACAGAAATGGTCTCTGTATCAAAACACAATTAATTAAACAAGTGAACTGATTTTTCTTGGAATGAAATGAACAAAATTATTCGCTCTGGATGTCAGAAATATCACTCGGAATATTCAGTTATTAAGCGCGCTGAATAAACACAATGTAAAAGAAGATTAAACACTGTGGGCCCACATATACGCACACACCGTTGCAGGCCTGGATCGTAGCTCGTGTTCATAGTGGCCGGGAAACTGAAAAATGGCCCCTTCACTCTCCTGAGCACAAACAAATCAACAATAGTACCTCAATTTCATGTGCGAATCAAACCGCGATCCTGGACTCCTGTATTAGGCCTCCCGCAGCTCCTCGGTCTCGCTTTCTCTCGCCCGCCGACGAAACGCACCTCCCGCGTTGCCAGAGGAACCCCAAATATCGCGGGTATTAGGGGCGCTATCTGGTCCTCAAGGTCTCCCTCGTCGTGCAGGAAACAACGATGCTGACACTCGTTAATCTCTTTCTATTCAAATGTTCCGCTAACTTAATAGTTCGGTTCAGATGAGTAACAGAAGGGGTACGAGATTGGTACTATATTGCTCGCGTTCTTAAAGGCACCCATACACACTTTTTATACAGCAATATATAAAGTGGTATACTCATTCATACATTAGCTCTGAGCTAGAACCATGCAAAACAAAATTAATTAGAATGGAAATAAACCCATTACCTGTAGAATATTATTCTACTGGGTTACATATATATATATATATTTTTTTTTTTTTTTTTTTTTTGGGGTCTCTATAACAGGTGTATGTAACAAATCCTGACCAGACACCTGCTGAAAACGTGGAAGTGGAGGTCAATCCTGGAGCGGTCAAAGGTCGAACAACAGCCACTGGTATTGCGAAGCTTACTGTCAACACTCCAAGAGGATCTTCTACACTGGAGATCACAGTAAGTCTTGCAAACTCAACTAATGTTCAGTCAGGTTCACTGGTGAACTATTGGAAAATAGATCAGTTAGCAGATGTTGGACAAGCAGTGGAGTATATTGTACACAGCACATTAGAAAACAGTGTATTTCTTTTTTACAGGCAAAGACTAAAGATCCACAATTAAGAGATGAACAGCAGGCAGTGAAGAAGATGACGGCTCAGGCATATGTTCCCAAAGGCGGCTCCAACAACTACCTGTACATCGGCATTGATGCTGCAGAGCTTCAGATCGGTGATCAAATGACAGTCAATCTGAACATGGGAAGAAGTCCAGGAGTCAGAGATCAAGATTTCACCTACATGGTAGAGATTACGGTTATTTCTTATTCAGCTGCACCACAAATGTATTATTTTATTATGCCAATATTATATTAACTACCACAGCTTGTGTTTGAAATTGTATGAATGTCATAAATACTGTTAACTCGTCTGTCTCATTTTCAGATCTTGAGTAAAGGTCAGATCGTTCAAGCAGACAGGTTTAAGATGAGAGGACAAGCTCTAGTGGCTCTGTCTCTACCTGTAACCAAAGACATGGTGCCGTCCTTCCGCTTCGTGGCTTATTACCATGTGGGCTCGTCTGAGGTGGTGTCTGATTCAGTCTGGGTCGACGTGAAGGACACGTGCATGGGAATGGTGGGTGAACTATCACAAGAAATGGCTGATTTGCTGACCAACTGGGTCTGTTTTACTGACACATCATCTCTCGTTTTAATGAAAGCTCAAGCTTCAGGTGAAGGACAAGATGAATTACTATGATCCAAGAGATGAAGTCAAGCTGCAGATAACTGGAGATCCTGGAGCTAGAGTTGGTCTGGTGGTGGTTGACAAGGCTGTGCATGTCCTTAACAAGAACAGACTCACTCAGATGAAGGTGAAGGACCGTCTTCAGACGTCAGATGTTTCTGGCATAAAACGTACATAACTGGTGTCTTTTTTGCTTCTTCAGATCTGGGACGTCATAGAGAAACATGACATCGGCTGTACGGCAGGAGGTGGAAGGGACAGTATGGGGGTTTTCAGTGATGCAGGTCTGATGTTTGAGTCCAGCACCGCAGGAGGAACAAACACCAGAACAAGTATATATCTATATTTGTAATTTTTCCAGTTTTAAGTTGGTATGATCGGCGCTGGAATAGCACTGCACCAGGTTGAATTGTAGTGAATTCTCCCCTCACACATTAGAGTACGATATGCTGATTTCTTTCTAATTAAATTTCCTCTAGCATTGGAGTGTCCTTTCCTTTCAAAAAGAAGACGGAGATCATTGGGTGAGAAACTGCACTTATGATTCAACCCTTTCAAAGATTAAACATGTTTTTAGAGCTCTGCTTGTTGTTGTTTATCTATCATTGAGGCTTGAATGGACCCTGTATTGCAATAAAGTAAACATAATCGTGAAGGATCATCAGAATATGCTAGAAATGATCCAGCTATGACATCTACAGAGCCTCTAAATGGACATGGTGGTGGAAAAAATATGAGATGGGAAGAAAAATAATAAATCAATGCTTTTGTGTTCTGTCGCAAATGTTTTTCTTCCCCCGATAAACTTTCAGAAAATGAATAATTGGTAATAGGGTTCTAGGACCATCGGGACTCCTAATACATTTTTACTTGACTTGATTATTTTGTCCTTGTGCTCTATTAGGTCTATTGTCACATTTTTATATGTTACAATATATGTTTTATATGTTACAACAGATGAAGACGAATATTATACAGACTCTGATGATATCGTGTCACGTACTCTGTTCCCTGAGAGTTGGCTTTGGGAGGAGATTGATCTATGCGAGAATTGGTGAGTAGGAGACTTTTAGACAAAAGCTGTAACTTGAGCCCCGTTCACACCCCTAGTGACTCTTAGCAAATAACTGACATGATCTTATTCATCGTGAGCTGTTGGTGACACAATGTGTGTGTGTGTGAGTCTGATGGTAAACAACCATTAGAAGAGTACTGCAACAGTTTTTCTTGTATTTTTCTCATATTCCAGTCCAGCACCAGTCAGAGATAGAGTGCTCTACCTGAAAGACTCTATTACTACATGGCAGATCTTGGCTGTCAGTCTGTCACCAACACTTGGTAAGATGAAGCTGTAAACGCAGGATACATGGTCTGAAAAACATCATCATTATGATCATCCTGGAGCTGCTGATTTAAAACCTTCTGTGTGTCTGTGTTCCTCCTCAAAGGCATCTGTGTGGCAGAACCTGAGGACATTGTCGTTTTTAAGAGCTTTTTCATTGACCTCAAGATGCCTTATTCAGCTGTGCGTGGAGAACAACTGGAAATCAAGGCCATTATTCACAACTATACACCAAAGAAGCAGAAGGTAGATCTGGTTTGATATTAAATACAGTCAGATTTATGGTGTACATTAAAACCTTGTGCATCATAGTAACTATTTATGCTGAAGTCAAATTATAGAAATATCAGAAATATCCTATGTCATCACACATTTCATATTCAGTTCAAATGCATTAACTTTGGAGGAAGTTTCCTCTAGATATTGAAGCGATTTGTGTCTCGGTCTCCTGTTTTCTCCAGGTGCGAGTGGAGTTTATGGAGACAGAAGATGTTTGCAGTTTTGCCAGTAAGAAAGGCAAACACAGAACAATAGTAAACGTTGACAAAAGCTCCAGCATAGTGGTTTCATATGTGATTATTCCCATGACACTGGGAAATCACATGATTGAGGTGAAAGCTGCAGCAGATGATTCTGTCCACACTGATGGAGTGAGAAAGAGCCTGAAGATGGTGGTACGTCTGATGGGAATTCTGTCTCTTTTCATTTGATTTGGTCATTTGTTGATATAATAATCAATAGATGTTTGTCATAAATTGAATAGATAAACTCTCTCTCTCTTTCTCTCTCTCAGTCGGAGGGTGTGCTGGTTACATTACATAGACAAAACATGGAGCTCAATCCTGTTAAGAATGGTGAGATTTACTGTGAACCACAAATTAACACTGTTGCGTTTCGTTATACAGTATTACACACATTGTACTTCCAGCCAATTATGAAAAAAAAAAAAAACTTCTATGAATATTGTTAGTCATGTGTCCTTTTATCTTACACCTTTAAACCTAGGATTATTCAGGTAGGGTAAGGCTAGTCAAAGCCTAATCCATAAAGTACTCACCCGCCAGTCCTTCAGGAATGAATGTTTGTTGTTTTTTGAGGCTCAGTTTGTAGTTATAAGTGTCTTACGGAAGGCAATTGTATTGTAATTATTAAAAATGTTAGAAAGCAGTTATTGCCAAATAAATGAAAAACTTAAAATCAGCTTAAGCTAAAAAAGCTCAATAATCAGCAACATTGGAGATACAGTTAAGCGCTCCTCGTTAGAGTGTCAGGTGTCCTTCACGCTTAATGCAGGCAGCATCTGAGGAAGCCTTTCACTCTTCAGACTTTTATACTACTTTTTGTGAAACTTCATTTTACTCATCAATTGATCAATGCTCTGTATGCAAGCAAATAACAACATTGAAACAGGTAAACAGCAATATCAATCTTAATATCCAAAACATATCATTATAGTTCCAGCCAATCAAGAGATCAGGATGAACTCCAGCTCTTTTCTTGTTGCTCCTACTCTTACTCACCAAAAGTGTACAAAATCTGATCTCATCACATGACTCATGACTCTTCCTTCATCTTCCTGTTCTTCATCCCAAATGAAACAGGGGAAAAACCTATAGTTATTAAAGCTGAAATACCAGCTGATCAGGTTTCAGACACACCTGCGAACACCTACATCACAATTACTGGTAAGGAAAAATACATTTTTAAGAATATGTAGTGATTATTTCTTTAAAGTTGTATGCATAGTTTGCTTAAAGAGAGATGAAGCCTTTATCTACAATCATCTGATGACATCCATCTGTTCCTACTCCTCCAGGAGTTTTTGTAGTACTTGTATGAAGATTGTACCGCAGTACTTAATGCTCGGGCTGGTTTGTAAAAATCGAAATTACATCCAGTTAAAATGCACTGAGGATGCTGAGGATATTTCTTTCAAGCTTTTATTTTCCGCATGCGTGGTTTAAGTGGCATTCACACAAAGGCCACTGTTAGCACTTGAGTAAAAATCAGTTGTAAATGAAACCAAGATGCTTTGTGATCAGTGAAACTACATTCTGGACAGATTTAATACACACAAATATCCCATGAATTACAGTATTTCAACACTCAGGTGGCTCTGAAGAAAAAAATATTTTGATAACAGAACCTGTAATAATACAAAAATGCCATTTACAGTTTTAGCTGTCAACTTGAAGAATTTGAAACTGTCCAGACACAAAACCAAATAGTGTTGAGAATGTTAAATACAAAATATTCTTTCATAACAAAGATAATAAAGACTGAATTCTCAGCCTGCGTTCCCTCTGTTATTCCTCCAGGTAAAGAGATCTCTCAGACAGTCGAGCAGGCCATCAGTGGAGACTTCATGGGTCAGTTTATTGTCCAGCCCAGTGGTGATGGAGAGCAGAACATGATCTACATGACTCTACCTCTCACTGCCACTCATTATCTGGACAGCACCAATCAGTGGGAGGCTGTTGGCATGGAGCGCCGTAATGAAGCCATTAACTATATCAGCACAGGTCAGCAGGATAAAACAGATATAAAGAATTTGAAATAAAATCAAAAAGCACTCTCAAGCTCTCCTTACAGAAAGAAAATATATTTCCCTATATATGAATGATCAACTTATTAAATGATATAACAGTATATTTTAAAATATATAGAATAATATATTGTGTAAATATATTACAATATACTGAATGATACATAAGGAATTGCTGCCTTTCATATATTTAGTAATATATCATAATTCTATAATTTTATATTCAGGAATACACTTCATAACATAGATCATGCAGTATAAACATAAATATAAAGAGAGAGAGAAAGAGAGAGTGAGAAATATATAATATGTCATATATTTCTTATATTTTACAATTAATAACGTTATAAATCTTTCATATTTTTAAGCTAGCTAACAAAAGTACACCTGCATGTACTAAAGTGCTTCACAAGGATGGCATTCGGCCAATCGTCAGCCTAACCACAGGCTCTACTACACACAATGGTCACAATGGTGACCCCAAAATCTCACACACACCAGAAATTCCAAAATTATATAACTTTAAACACTAACAGATCTCCCCCTATATTAATATTGAGCAAAACATATGAAATAACACTTAATTTTAACATTTACTCTCCTTTAACAGAAGCCAAGCATGCTGGGAACTAGAAATCTGCTGTCACTCATTCTGTGAATCTGTATGTGTGTACAATACATTCACATTTATATGGGAAAATGTATGTGCAATATATAGTTACACAATAAAGGATGACACTTTATGAATATAACATGTAATGCTATTTTTGTCTTCATTTCTAAATATTTTGCATGTATCAATATATAGCCATACATGGTCAATGCATATATTGCAGTATATCGAAAAATATAAGCACTAGTTTCCCAAATATGGAAATGCATTATGTAATATATTGCATTATATTTTGCAGCATATTCCCATATATTTTTGTTCTGTAAGGGTCTCCTGAAAACATTTGATCAAAAGTAGAAAATATAGGAAATAAATAAATCCTCTTTCTTTATCTTTTTTGTATTAAGGTTATCAGCGGCAGCTGAGCTACCGTAAACCAGATGGATCCTACGCTGCCTTGATAGAGAGGCCAAGCAGCACATGGTAAAGTCATTTTTTTTGTTTTCTTTCATGCCTGAATTTTCTTGTCTTACATATTTCATTTAGTATTGTTATTAATAGAAAAATATTTATAACTTATTAATTTGATATCCTTCTGTTTGTCTGTTAAAGGCTGACAGCATATGTGGCTAAAGTCTTTGCCATGGCCATTAACTTTGTTGCTATAGAGGACAATGTGCTCTGCAGCGCCCTCAAATGGCTGGTTCTCAACAAACAACTGCTATACGGCTCCTTTAAAGAGGATGCAGCTGTAGTTCATGGAGAGATGGTGGTAAGTTGAATGTGGCCTGTTTGTGTTCAGAAAAGAATGATGCGCAGAGCAGATAAAATGATCCAGAACCAGAGATTTATTTCTCTGTGGTTGCTAGTAGTAATGCATAAAATAATAACTAAAGTCAACTAAAGTAACACTTCACAGCCATGATAAAATGTTATATTATAGCAGTTTAACCAGCATCCTAAAGATATTTTTAGTTTTAAACTCAAAGGCAATTAAAAACTTTAGACAGCAGAATAAAAAATATTAGACATCCATTTCTTTTCTTCTTTTTTTTTTTTTATTAAAGATTTTTCATGAGGGAATGTGATCCTACTTATTTTTCAACATTTCTGGTACTCCTAGAAGCATAATTCACACCAAGATTTTCTGAGACCAGCAATGTTCATTATTTTACATCAATGTGCAAATTGTTATTAAATGATTAAAACACACATAATCTGATTGTTTTTGTAGTCTGTTTATTTGTGCTTTATTCCAGGGTGACGTACAGGGCAAAGATGGCGAAGTCTCTCTGACGGCCTTTGTTGTGATTGCCATGCAAGAGGGCAGAGACATCTGTGCTGGAGCAGTTGGTGTAAGTGAATTTGTTTCACCTCCAGTGGCGGCTCGTGGATTTTAAAATAGAGCAGGCACAGTAATTGTAACATTCTGGGGATCTTCTCCCGACGATTTTTTTTATTTTTTATTAACTGCTTTAAAATGTCTTTTTGGATCGTTTGTAGACATAAAATGTAAAAAAGAAAATGACACATGCAGCAAGATGTATATACACTACCAGTCAAAGTTTGGACACGGTAAGATTTTTAATGTTTTTAAAAGAAGTTTCGTCTGCTCACCAAGGCTGCATTTATTTAATTAAAAATACAGTAAAAACAGTAATATTGTGAAATATTATTACAATTTAAAATAATAGTTTTCTGTTTGAATATATTTTATAAAGTAATTTATTCCTGTGATCAAAGCTGAATTTTCAGGATCATTACTCCAGTCTTCAGTGTCACATGATCCTTCAGAAATCATTCTAATATGATGATCTGCTGCTCAATAAACATTTATTGTGTACAACTGTACAAAATATTTTTTTCAGGATTCTTTGATGAATAGAAAGTTCAAAAGAACAGCATTTATTTGAAATATAATCTTTTGTAACATTATGAATATCTTTACTGTCACTTTTGATTGATTTAATGCATCCTTGCTGAATAAAAGTATTAATTTCTTTCATTTCTTTTCAAAAAAATAAAAATAAAAATTCTTACTGACCCCAAACTTTTGAACGGTAGTGTATAATGTTACAAAAGCTTTGTATTTCAGATAAATGCTGTTCTTTTGAACTTTCTATTCATCAAAGAATCCTGAAAAAAAAAAAAGTACACAACTGTTTTCAACATTGATAATAATTATAAATGTTTCTTGAGCAGCAAATCATCATATTAGAATGATTTCTGAAGGATCATGTGACACTGAAGACTGGAGTAATGATGCTGAAAATTCAGCTTTGATCACAGGAATAAATTACTTTATAAAATATTTTCAAACAGAAAACAGTTATTTTAAAGTGTAATAATATTTCACAATATTACTGTTTTTACTGTATTTTTAATTAAATAAATGCAGCCTTGGTGAGCAGATGAAACTTCTTTTAAAAACATTGAAAATCTTACTGATTCCAAACTTTTGACTGGTAGTGTGTGTGTGTGTGTGTGTGTGTGTGTATATATATATATATATATATAACTATACACACAACAGTTCTATCTGGTTCTTGAATCTGATTGGCTGAGAGGTTTTTCCAGACATGCGATATTCTTCCAGTATTGCACAGTAACCGTTTCACCGTTTGAATCACTCCACTGTCAGCATTCTCACAGCGAGTGTCATGGCGGACGAGCAAACCAACCATATTTTTATTCTGTTATTTTGTAATGGAATGTAGTTGTAAGAGTTTTTTAGGCAAGAATACAGTTGTTTAGACCTCAAATATGCAATTTATATATAAACATAGCATTCATTTGTAAATTTGTTTAGACGCTTTCAGAGATGTGAGCTCCAGGCCGTCAGTGACCGTTGTAGGGAACTACAGAAGTAATATTAGCTCAAATGAAATAATTAATTTAAAGGGAATTATAAAGAGTCATTTATTTACGACCGAGCAACTGAGTCGTCCAGCGTTCGTTTGCTCGAGCCGTAATAAGCTCTTGTAGCGGATATGAATATCCAACTATCGTGAAAATAATAGCTTGGTAACAAGATCGACAGTTTAAGACATTAAATTTTAGAAGCACATAATACAAGACACTTTCTTTAAAAATCTACAAGAGACTTTATTTATTCTAACACAAACTAATCTAACACAAACACACACATACACACACATTCATACGCGTTGCAGTAAACGGAAGGAAATGAGAGAGAGAGTTTTAAGAGAGAGAGAGTGATATGATGAACAGGTTTCCTAGCAAAAATATGCACTTCAGAAGATCTGACCTGAACGAACCATGAATCATTAATTTAAATGCACCAGTTCAGTTGATAGAATCTGGAGGTACTTGCTTGAGTCGACTTTAAATGTGCATCATCTCGTCGGAGTCGATGATTTGTCTTTTCAGGTCCAGATGGTGGTTAGGTAAAAACCACTCACATTTTAGCTTGCTGGAAAAATGAAAGGAAGTCTCTTTGTCGCTGGAGTTGAAGTTGAAGCGGCAAAAGTCGTTGGTTGAACTTTGCGGCAAAACTTATAACACGAGACTCAACGGAAAAGAAAATTAAGTAAAAGAAAAGAAAAGTGAGTGAAAGTTGGATGGCTTGAATGAGCTGCTTGTCTGTTCTTCTTGTTACTCCATAGTTACTCGTTGTTCTGCTTACTCTGGTCACTGCTGACCGGTTCTTTCTTCTAGTTTTCTCATTCGTTTTTCTTCTTCTCTTCAGCTTCAGTCTTGCGATATGATTATTTAAACTTAGGTGTTTGTCCCACCTCTGAGAGGAGTTTTGGCCAATCAGATATCGTCCTGTTTCAAAAGGTGGCTTTTCTCTGCCCCAATCATACATAGGTGTTACCTCAGGTCTCTGCTTTGGCAGAATACTGTTTTAGACATAATTTCTATTAAATGGAATATGATACACTTTTACACAGATTTCATTCAAACCATGATTAAGAAGAGAGAAAGAGAATTAAATTCATTCCAAATAAGGCATACTTTCAATCAGTCATTCAAGAGTTATCACATTTACATGAATTGTGGGTGTTCTAAAGCATAACTGGTTACAGGTAGTATTCGTGAACGTGATGTAAAATGTATGCAGTTAAAAGATGTTTGATAAGTCCATTTAAAATTGTTTGGAACAATTTTGATGCAGTTTTAGTTGTAGAACAGTCTTCGTTGGGTTTTCTGTAAAGTTAGGTCCCTCAGAGAAACAAAAGAGGCCTGCGTTGTCTCTTTGTCTCTCTTTTGGTCTGGTGATCAAAGAGTCTTTATCTTTTTGGTGACCATTTGGTTGCTACATTTTGGGTTAAAGGTTATCACCTCTCCTGCAGTCAGGAAGCACGGGTGCCATAAAGGGTACCTATCAAAGGTTGTTCTGTAGACGGACTGGAGCCAAAACTAGATTCTCTGAGGTTTGGTTTCTGGAATTATGTTTTAAAAGAGTCCTCTGAACGATTCATTTGTCTGGTTCGTCCATGGTTCCTACACCGTTCAGCGCTCATGTACCCACAGAGAACAGCTTCATCTCAGCCAGTGCTTCGGGAATTTGCCACTAGCTGTTATGTAGATAGAGTCTAAACATGAGGTATTCGTTTTGGGTATTTCAAACGGGCATTTATTGGTCTTATTAATCTGTTACTTGTTCCAGAGCTAATAGATTTGGCTTAATGGCTATATTAATTTTCATAACTTTATATTTACATTGAAATAAAATCCTGTAATAACTAGAGCGCTGCTTTTGTACGTTTGACTGAACTGTTTGCTTGTGTTTATTTCCTATTTTACTTCTTATACTATTAAAATGGCTATTGTTGTTAATTTAAATATTATTGTTCAATAAATAATATTTTATATAAATAACATGCCATATTTTTTGCCATTAAGAAAGAGTCCGTTAGTGATTTCGACTTCAGTGAAAGTTACATTAATACACCATGAGATGGCGGCAAAGACTGTCTTTATGAGTGAGTGAGTCAGTCACAAAGACTTTTATATTGAAATAGACTGAAACAAGGAAGTTGTTTTTACTTTAAACATCTTACAAGATGCAACTGACAAATGCATTGACTAGTGCTGTCATGGGAGTGATGACAGCCTGATGTTAAAAGGACAAAGTCAAAGATCGCTTTCCTCAGCGGACATTCAAACTGATTTTGTGATTATGAATATGAAGAATATAAGCTAGATGCAGGTAATACACTCGCTCAGACAATCTCTCATAATACTCTACATATTACAATGAGTTTCAATGAAGCGACTCAACTTTCCTTCGTTACTAGTTCTAAAGTGACGTTTTAGAATTAGTATTGGAGGCTTGGGCTCAACTATCAACTTGAGATTTGAATTCGTGGCGGAAGGAAGTAGTTCCTCACAAAAAAAAAGGTTTTTAAAGACAATCCAATGTTGTTTCTTATTTATTTACAAATTTATGCCGTTGAATTGTTGTATAAATGCAATATCACACGAGTAGCCCTGCGATATGTCTGTATATCGGCATGCTGTGATTGCCTACGGCACTCGGCCTGTGGCCTCAGGCGTGCTGATATACAGCTATATCGCACGGCTACTCGTGTGATATTGCTCATACTATATATATATATATATATATATACACAGTCAAATCAAAAATTATTCAGACACTAGATATAATTTTTTATATTTTTTTTACTAGTTGGTGCAGGACACTATAGTTCATTTATGTAAGTGAGTATAGCAAAATAAAGTAAACTGTGACATATTATACCCAAAAATTCTTCATACAGTGGACTACCAGTAAAACCGATAAAAATTTGGGACCAAAAATTATTCAGACACATCATTTTGTCCTTTTAAATGTCAGTGCTGTTCTGTGCACACACAGGTTCAGTCATTTACAGGCACTAAAAAATCAGTAGTTGGCAATAAAAACGATTCCCAAATAAGCCTAATTAAGCAAATGCTTTATTTTGGAAATAAGAACAAAATATTGCAACCTGCAATGGCTTGTTATTTGGGCTTGACTCATAAATGGACTGATTTTATAGTCTTAATAAACTTTATTAAGTCCATAAAGTGACTTAATAAACTTTATTAAGTCCATAAAGTGACTCCATAATAAAGTGACTCTTATAATATTTAGTGGACAATGCAACACTTGGAAGCAACAAGACACAGGGCCTCTGTCAAAGGTGATTTAGTTAAAATTGCTGGACATAACAAATGTTTGGTTGCCAATATTACTTTGGTCAAAAATAGTGGACACTAAAGGGGTTAAATTATTCAAATTCATGTTCTTCACAGCAGTAAGTAAGTATGTGGCCATAGTCAAGGCAAACAAAATGTATATCTATGACTTCATTACTATCTAAAACCTTTTTTCTGCCATTCAACTATATCATTTATGGACCCTTATGACAAATTTAATCTAAAGAATTGTGACTGGTGAAATTATACAGGTAACAACATTCATTTACCTTTAGTATGTAAATGTAAGAACATTTAACATCGTACCCACACTTTTATAGAGTCTGCATGAAAGTATCAGGAGGGCTGTTGTCTTCTTAGAAGGTCGACTTCCACACCTGACCAATCCTTACGCTGTTGCGATGACGTCCTACGCCCTGGCCAATGCTGATAAACTCAATAAAGACATCTTGATGAAACATTCCACCCATGGAGAAGGTCAGTGACAAGTCATCAAAAAGTGTTGTGCTTTATACAAGATGGATCAATTCTAACCCAAACCCAAGTGTAAATAATGGAAGAGTTATCAAAGTTTTGTGGTGTAATGATAGCTGCCTGTTGGTGTCAATAACAGTAGTGGAACGAATAGAGAGGCAACAGCAACCCACTCCTGTTTCTATTCCTGATTTGTGTTTGAATCAGACGGTAGGTTTTGGGCTGTCACTGGACAGCCTTATCACTCACGAGAGGCGACGGCCTATGCTGTTCTGGCGCTTGTGAAGGCCAAAGACTTCGATAAAGCAGGAGAGGCAGTGCACTGGCTGGGCAGACAACAGTCTCATTATGGCGGTTCTGGTACCACACAGGTACACTAACATCTCATCATTTTACTGTGGTAAACAGGTGTAGAACTTGACTTTGAAAGCTTTTCTGTGCTTTCTAGGCGACCATCATGGTGTTCCAGGCCGTGGCAGAGTATCGCACGCAGGTGAAGGACCGACAAAACTTCAATCTGGACGTGGAGATGGTAGTGCCAGGAAGAATCAGACCTGTCAGATGGACCATTAAAAAAGAAACTGCGCATCTTACACGATCAGACAAGGTGAGGAATAACTGAAATTGTGTGCTGCTCATGTCAGTTGGATGATTTTGTTGTATTAGGGGAGTTTTGTTATTCATCATCTATCATTTATAATTGTCTATGTTGATAGTTTTGTGTTTACTTTGTTACATCATGGATTTGATTATTCTGATGATATTCACTCAACAGGTGGAGATCAACAAGGACTTCAATGTGACGGCTAGAGGAACTGGAACAGCCACTCTCTCTGTGAGTGTTCATGAGCGTTTATACGGTCAACAGCAAGATTAAAACAAGGGTATAAACATCTGATCTGCTGTTTTCAGGTTTTGAAGCTGTACTACGCCAGACCTGTTGAGAAGAAGTCTGACTGTACATTCTTTGATCTGACTGTTAAAATGGAAAAAGACCCTGAAAGTAAGATTGACAAGAGTTCATGCATTTTCCATACATTTAAAGCTAAAATTAAATCTCCAAAATACCTAAATGTGAGTTGTTTTTTATTTTAATTTTTTTTATATTTTTTAGCAATCCAAGGAGCCATTGAAACTTACAAGCTCTCTATGGATTTCTTGTATGTGAACAAATTTCCTAATACGTTTATTTTTATGTCAAGAAACCATTTTTATTTATAATTAATCAGCATGTGCTCATTTAGGCTGTTTTCACACTTGGTTTATTTGTTTCGTCAGAGTTCAATCCTGCCAACTGTGGTAGATTTGTGTCATGAGCAGATTTTCCATTGTAAGTAGATAATGACTCCAGCAGAAACTCTAGTTTCACTGGTTTCTGATGCAGCTGCAACTTGCTCTTTAAAGACAGATAATTTAGAGACGAGCAGCTCTACGTTTATATAATAATTCCGACATCAAACTGACTCGGGTTTGCACCAAAAGCTCTAGTGTGAAAACAGCCATAGTATCAGTAGATGAAGCAAACCTGAAGACCTACGAAACCTGTTAATAAAATCTGCTCTTTGTCTTCATCTTCACAGCTTCAAAAGCGATATAACCGATGCCACCATGACTATACTGGACATCGGCATACCGACGGGATTTAGGGTGGAAAGCAAAGATCTTGAAGAGGTATTATAATGATAAACTGATGCAGTGTTGCCTCACATCTACAGTATATAGCAATGAGTAAATTATTCCATTCTTGAAACAAAAACTCACAAGCGTCTTAGTTCTAGTAGCATAAATGTGAATAGAAGAGGAATCTAATAACAGACAGGACATTTTGATCATATCATGTATTGATTTTTACTTCTTGTTTTCTTGTCCTCAGTTGTCCACAGGGAAGGAGAGATACATTCAGAAATTTGAGATGGACAAAGTGCTGTCAGAGCGAGGATCCCTCATCCTCTACTTAGATAAGGTATTTCAACAGACTGAGTTGCCTGATCATTTCATCTCATTTTCTTTTGACCTGGAAACCATGTGCTTTGCTTTATATATGCGGATCAGACAAGTCATTTAGTGATGTCACTTTGTAGGAGAGACTAAGCGTCTGCGCACATACACATTCAAACACACACACCTATAGACCAGGGGTAGGCAAGTTTGGTCCCAGAGAGCCGCTGTCCTGCAGAGTTTATCTCCAACCTTAATCAAACACACCTGAACAAGCTAATCAAGCTCTTCAGGATTACTACAGGCAGGTGAAGGTTTTTTTCAGGGTTGGAGCTAAACTCTGCAGGACAGCAGCTCTCTAGGACCGAACTTGCCTACCCCTGCTATAGACTAAACGCGTAAATGAACGGCAAGAGCGCATTAAAAGTCTTCTGTTTTCAGTTAAAAAGGTGTCATTTAAGCGGCCCCTAAGTTAATAATTAACGATTTTCACAACGGAAGTGATTCAATCAAAAACTTACTTTAGCTCAATAATAACTTTTCCCTAGAGCTGCTCTAACAATCTAACAATTGGCTGCTCTATCAGCCAAAACAATCTCTGTCCATTAATTTTCCTATTTTCACTGTGAAGCTGCTTTGCAACAAGCTGTAGAAAGTGCTATATAAATGAAGATGACATGACTTGTCTATTTCAATAAGGTATTGTTGAATTCCTGATTCTGATTGGCTGACAGATGTTCCAAAGTGCTCATTAATATGCAGTAACTGCATGATCATGTGGTTCTTTTTCACTGCTTATTCACCTTTGTGTAGTCTACATATAAGAGCCATATTTCACACAATATTATAAGCACAAAAAGTATATGTAATATTTATCTTATGGCTGTAATGAATTTACATTTTACTTTGTTTTCTGTCAGCTATGCAACATGCAGCTGTCTTTGCGGTGTAAATGCATCTATAGTTTTTTTTTTTTTTTTTTTTTTTTTAATCCATATTATTTGTTGCTTGTGCAAATGTCAACACAGGCCGTTTCCAGTGTATAATTTGATATGTAATCATAAATTTGCCTTGTTTTCTGTATTTTTAGGTTTTGCGTAGAGAACCACAAAGAATTGCCTTCAGACTGCACAAGATGTTTAATGTGGGTCTGCTTCAACCTGCTGCAGTCACAATATATGAATATTACTCACCCAGTAAGTTATTGCTGCACGTGCATAAACACAGACAAACACTTCTGTTTCATTAAACTAGAGCTCTTGAATTAATATGGGCATTTAGTGTTTTTAATAATGGCAGGCACTAATTATTAATTACGACAGTAATTATCTGTTCTCATTGTGCTATAAGGATATTGCAGTCATCTTTTGTTAAACTTGTGTGTTTCAGATGCTCGCTGTACAAAGTTCTTCCACCCTGAAAGGACAGATGGCGCTCTGTACAAACTGTGTAAGGGAGATTTGTGCCTGTGTGCAGAAGGTATTGTGTTATTACCTTTACGTTTATTCCTTCCGCAGATATTTTTTTCCAAAGCAGCTTATAAATGAGAAACATCACAAGCAATTCGCCATAAGAGCCAAAAAGTCTTCAATGAAACAGTTTAAATGGTCTTTTACTTCATTCTCTGATCAAATGCACATCTGGAGATGTGTAGGTTTTTTTTTTTTTTTTTTTTTAATTTTTATGAATGGGGTAAAAACTTGTTGGGTCTGTTATGAATGTGTGTGTCTCAACACAGAAAACTGCAGTATCCAGAAGAAGCATCAGATCGGAGAACAGGAGCGTTTGAATAGAGCCTGTGAATCTGACATGGATCATGGTAAACACATGTTCTCTATCCTCAGTCATTGAGATCCAGTCTCACAGCTGATGCTGATAACAATATAACACGTGTCTTTGACAGTTTATAAAGTCACAGTATTGGATATGGATGTGGTACAGGACTCTGCCATTTACAACATGAAGGTGGAGCAGGTGCTGAAAGAAAGTACGGTTCATTATTCCCTTGTGTCCATCAAAGTATTTTGAAATACATGTTTTTAGGGCATAAACTGTGGCTGACGTTTGGATGTCTTAGAATAATTGTTTCCTGTTCTGTCCTGTAGGCACTCATGATAAGAAAGTTGAGGGGAAAGTGAGACCATTTTTGGCTCGTACCAGTTGCATAGAGCATTTGGGATTGGAACAAGGCAAGTCGTACCTCATCATGGGCAAATCCTCTGATGTGTCACGCCTAGGTGGAAGGTAAGTGTTTGTACTTCCTACAGGATTCTGCTTTTGCACAGAAGGACTCACTACTCTGTAAATTTAGGATGCAACACATCATACAGACGAGTGTGTGATACTATCTAGAGCTCTGTCACTAATTTCTCTCACTAAGTAAAGACTGAGTGCATTCACAGAATTGCTGTACGAGTCATTCATTAGACTGATGAAAACTGAAACTTGGGTAAAATATGAAGAAGTGCATGTTAGTGTCACATTTGTGTATTTAATGTCACCATGTTTTGAATGTGTTTTCTGTTGTTTTAGTCTGCAGTACATCTTTGGAGAGCAGACCTGGGTTGAATACTGGCCCACAAGAGAGGAAAGCCAAACTACAGAATACAAGGAGCAGTACATCAGCATCTCTGCACTCCAGAATAAGCCCTTGAAAGAAATATGCACTACATAATTAATTAATTGTGCTCAAAAGTTTACATACCTCTTGCAGAATCTGCAAAAATGTTAACTTTACCAAGATAAGAGGGATCATACAAATTGCATGTTATTTTTTTAGTACTCTCCTGAATAATCTAGTTCAGTAAGTTGTTACTCAATTGTTTTCTTTTATGAATATTAAAATTTTACCATATACATCACTCATGTGAGATCTGGTTTTGAAATAGTTGTTTTTTTACAAACCACATTCGACAACATAAAGGTCTAACATTTAGGTCTAATCGTCTCACTTCTCAAAAATTGGACTATTACGATTTCAGCCGAGTTGACAAATTATTACTTTAGTCTGACTGAAATCCAACTGTTAAAGTGCATGTAAACACATTGACATGGTTCACAGTGACTAACTTGACAACAACAAATTTCCATCAGCTCAGTAAATAGTTTAATAATCATGACATTAATTACACCAAATTCATCTTAATGTTTATTTTAGAAATGACTTGGCTTCATGTTGGGTGATGTTATCCACGGCTGACTGCTCCATCATCTCCAGATATCCTTTTACTTTTCCGGACTGATTAAATACTAAAAAAAAAAAAGAATAAAATATTAACTATATATATTTACAAATGTTTAAAAATGTTCCAATTTGCTTATTTTTAAGTGAATATAATTAAGCCTTATGCTTAAGGAAAATATTTGCCAAGGGGGATACAAAATTAAACTACTTTCAAGATATATTCTATTAATTCTTACACAATTTTGCTTCTCATATAAGCTCAGGAGTAATTAAATCAAGTTTAGGTATTTACGGGTAAAAATTATTAAGAAATTATTTTTGTACAGTAGGCCCATATTTTCTTTTTGTATTAGTTCTCTTGGCCAAGAAGCAGGTTACTTAAAGGCACAGTATGTAAGTTTCGTCACTAAAGATTGTTCATTCAAAACAATAACAAAGGTGTTTCTTGATGATGCCGTGAATGAGCATGGAATCATGGGAGTTGTTGTCTTCACCTCCACAGGTGATGGAAAGCAATCTGAAAGAAATCATGTTCATGTATTCAAGTTGTATTAATGTTACTCTGGTTTAAAGCAGTGCGGGGCCAAGAGCCGCAGGAGTGGAAAACTGGCCTTGAGTCCCATTAAAGGGCTCCGTAAGGACATAAGAAGGAATGATTTTATGCTTTTATGGCGTGTTTATGTGTTTGTGTTTATTTTATGATTAAAGTTACATTTAGCATTTGCCGATTCCCGCCACCTCCTTCCCTGAACTTTTTTACAGTTACGTTTGATCACTTTGATCACATTATTTTATTTAATTCTAATGAAACAGCCAAAAGTGCTGAATTACTATTCATACAGATCACTTTATGTGACGAATTAAAATTGTGGGGTTATGCAGCACTGTTTTACTAGGTCAGAACCGTCATACTAAAAATAGAAAAATATACATAAAAATGTTTTTTTTTGTTTTTTTTTTTTGTTGTGTGGATATTTTAATCCAAAAAAAACATCTCGGTTACGTATGTAACCCTCGTTCCCCGAAGGAGGGAACGGAGACGTACGTCAGTAGTGACCGACGAATTGGGATATCGCTAGAGAGCCCTATCAGCTTCGAGTGAACTAAAACAAGCCAATGAAGTTGGCGTGCGATATTTGCATAATGCGCACCGCCCCCGCCAGGTGGTATAAATAGGGGAGCAGATGCAATCGCACTCTGTTTTTCGCTGAGGAGACAATCTAGTCCGCACTACAGCGAGGGTACAGCAACTGTGGCGACGGGACGTACGTCTCCGTTCCCTCCTTCAGGGAACGAGGGTTACATACGTAACCGAGACATTCCCTTTCAGTCGGTCACGTTCGACGTACGTCAGTAGTGACCGACGAATTGGGATCCCAAATAAAGCGCCACAGTATGAACCCCTTCCAGTGCCCAGCGCAAGCTCTAGCCACCCGGCGCACCAGTGGGACGGGGAAGGGGGCGAGCTTACGCCGAGAGAGTCTACTGCTGTTCCGACATACCCACTAAGTAAACTAGACTACACTGGGGAAGCGAACCCGTAGGGGACGCTGCGGAGACCACTACCCACCCGTAGGGGAGGAATTTACGTGGAGAGTATACATATGGACTGGCCGTGGGCAGTACGCATATGGAGTCCCTGGGATGGCTCCACCTGGGTAGGGGGAGACTCATCTGACAGGTGACAGCAGAGCTGGCTCTGCTAAGGGAAAGACACGGGCTCGCCGTAGGGAGTTGACCGTGGACAAATACACACACGGGACCACTCACGTGGAGGGGTCACGACATGTGGAACCCAGCCAAACGTCAGCGTCAGTGATGGAGGTTTGGCCTGGCATCAGACACTCCGCAATGTCCGAGCCGAAGGGGGAGGCGGAGGAACTCGACAGGGTTCGCCAAGCGGGGAACTCGACTGGAGTAAAAAGGATGCACGTATCCGGCCCAGGGGGCGGGAGTGGCATTGCAAGCCGACACTAGAACGGGCTCTTCGCGTCTACCGGCTGGTGGAAGCGAGTACACGGGAAGATACCGGTTCTACACGAAGGCTATAGAATCTAGCGAACATGTTAGGTGTCGCCCAGCCCGCAGCTCTACAGATATCTGTCAGCGAGGCGCCGTGCGCCAGCGCCCAGGAAGAGGCCACTCCTCTGGTGGAGTGGGCTCTCAACCTGAACGGGCAAGGCACGCCCTGGGACTCATACGCCAGGGCGATGGCGTCCACTATCCAGTGGGCCATCCTCTGCTTGGAGACAGCCTTTCCCTTCTGCTGGCCTCCGTAACAGACAAAGAGCTGGTCTGAGGTCCTGAAGCTTTGCGTTCTGTCCACGTACAGGCGCAGAGCGCGGACGGGACAGAGCAAAGCTAGGGCTGGGTCTGCCTCCTCCGAAGGCAGCGCTTGCAGGTTCACTACCTGATCTCGAAAGGGAGTGGTAGGAACCTTGGGCACATATCCAGGCCCTCAGGATAACGTGAAAGTCACCGGGCCCGAATTCCAGGCACGATTCGTCAACCGAAAATGCATGCAGGTCCCCTACCCTCTTGAGCGAGGCCGATGCAACCAGGAGGATGGTCTTTAGGGACAGTACTTTTAACTCGACTGATTGCAAAGGCTCGAAGGGACGACCCTGGAGAGATGTAAGAACCAGGGTCAAATCCCAAGAGGGTACAGAGGGGGGCCGGGGAGGATTCAGTCTCCTCGCCCCCCTCAAGAACCTGACAATCAGATCGTGCTTCCCTAGCGATTCACCATCAACTGCATAGTGATGTGCGGCGATAGCGGCAACATACACCTTGAGGGTGGAGGGAGACAGCCTTCGCTCCAGGCCCTCTTGCAGAAAGGAAAGCACGGTTCTGACCGAACATGATCGGGGGTCCTCTCGCTCTGGTTGAGAGGAGCACCATTCGACGAACAGGTTCCACTTCAACGCATAGAGGTTCCTCGTAGAAGGAGCTCTAGCGGAAGTGATAGTGTCTGCGACCGCTTGCGGGAGATCACTCAGAACCTCCGCGTCCCGTCCAGGGACCACACATGGAGTTTCCACAGGTCGGGACGCGGGTGCCAGAGGGTGCCCCGTCTCTGAGTCAGGAGGTCCTTCCTCAGAGGAATGGGCCAGGGAGGTGCTGTCGCGAGGAGCGTGAGGTCCGAGAACCAGGTCCGAGTGGGCCAGTATGGAGCCACTAACAAGACCTGCTCCTCGTCCTCCCTGACTTTGCACAGGAGTTGAGCGAGAAGGCTCACTGGGGGAAACGCATATTTGCGTAGGCCCCGGGGCCAGCTGATTGCCAGGGCATCCGTGCCGAGCGTGCCGCCGGTCAGGGAATAGAACAACTGGCAGTGGGCAGTCTCCGGGGAGGCGAACAGATCTACCTGTGCCTCGCCGAAGCGCTGCCAGATCAGCTGGACCACCTGGGGATGGAGTCTCCATTCGCCCGGAAGCGGAGGCTGCCGTGAGAGTTCATCGGCTGCACGGTTGAGCACGCCTGGGATGTGAATGGCACGAAGCGACCTCAGATGCTTCTGACTCCATAGCAAGAGATGGCGGGCGAGTTGCGACATACGGCGGGAGCGTAGACCACCCTGATGGTTGATGTACGCAACGGCCGCAGTGCTGTCCGAGTGGACCAGTACGTGCTTGTCTGTCAACAGCTTCTGGAAGCGGCCCAGTGCAAGATGTACTGCTAGCAACTCGAGGCAATTGACATGCCAATGCAGTTGGGGCCCCGTCCACAGACCCGATGCTGCATGCCCGTTGTACGTGGCTCCCCACCCCGTGGCGGAGGCATCTGTGTGGACCACAGCATGCCTGGACACTTGTTCGAGGGGAACTCCCGCCTGCAGGAACGAAGGGTCCGACCACTTGGTGAGGGTGCGGCGGCAGTTCGGTGTCACGGGGACACGGAACGTACCGCGCTGCCACGCCCATCTCGGGACCCGGCCGCGGAGCCAGTGTTGAAGCGGCCTCATATGAAGCAATCCGAGCGGCGTGACTGCAGCTGCGGATGCCATATGCCCCAGGAGCCTCTGAAAGTGTTTCAGTGGGGCCGCTGTCCTGTGCTTGAGCGTACTCAGGCAGGTCAACACTGACTGGACGCGCTCCTCGGTGAGGCGCGCAGTCCGGGCGACCGAATCCAGTTCCATACCGAGATAAGAGATCCTCTGCCCGGGGGTGAGTTTGCTCTTGTCCCAGTTGACCCGAAGACCCAACCGACTGAGGTGAGCTAACACCATGTCCCTGTGTTCGCACAACTGCTCTCGCGAGCTGGTCAGGATGAGCCAGTCGTCGAGGTAGTTGAGGATGCGAACGCCCTGTTCCTTGAGTGGAACAATGGCCGCCTCCGCAACCTTCGTGAAGACGCGGGGCAACAGGGCCAGCCCGAAGGGTAGGACTTTGTACTGATATGCCCGACCCTCGAACGCAAACCGTAGGAAGGGTCTGTGACGAGGCAGAATCGAGACATGAAAGTACGCATCCTTCAGGTCGATCGCTGCAAACCAATCCTGGGGACGGACGCATTCGAAAACGCGCTTCTGCGTAAGCATCTTGAACGGCAGCCTGTGAAGGGACCGGTTCAGGACACGCAGATCCAGGATTGGCCGTAGCCCACCGCCCTTCTTCGGTACAATGAAGTAGGGGCTGTAGAACCCTGACTTCATATCGGCTGGAGGGACCGGCTCGATTGCATCCTTCGCCAGGAGGACAGCAATCTCCGCCCGGAGAACAGGTGCATTGTCCAGGGACACCTGAGTGTAGTGGACACCCCTGAAGACCGGGGGACGCCGGGCGAACTGAATCGCATAGCCGAGTCTGATAGTACGAATGAGCCAGCGGGACGGGCTGGGGAGCGCTATCCAGGCTTCCAGACACCGAACCACAGACGCACCGGGGGTGGGGCAGCGAAGCAGAGTGCTGGAACCCGACTCGGACGGCACAGCGGCCTGAAGTGAGGTCAGACTCTGCGAGGTGGCAGTGTGAATGGGAGACGGCTGAGGGGCGGCCTCGACCATCACACTGGGACCTGCTGGCGAAGTGAGAGTGGGCTGCGAGTGGCAAGGGGGGGCCTCGCACACTGACAGCCGCAGTCTCTTGTGACCTGGAGGATTGGGAAACTGCTCTTTTTGTGATGAAGTGGGTACCGCTGGACTCCGGAGAGCCAGCGGCGGGACAGACAAATTCACAAATTCCCCCCGGCCCTCCTCCGGGGTGGGAGAGATGATGGAGTCCTCTCCCGAAGAGCAGGAACCTTCCCCTCCAGGGTCGCGTCTTCCTCGACCTCTTGCCACCTGGCTTGGCCTGAGCGGGCTGGGCGCCGCGTCCGCGACCGGCACCCTGCTGTTTGGCTGGTGTAGGCTGCTGCTTTGCTGACTTAGCAGGGGCGGAGGACGACGCAGGCGGGCGCCCTCGGCGACAAGCGGGCTGAGGCTGTGCGACCGGCGGCGGGGTGGAGGCAGCAGCGGACCGCCGGGGCAGGACGTGTTTGATAGCCTCAGCCTGCTTCTGGGCGGCAGAGAACTGCTGGGCGAAGCTCTCTACCGCGTCGCCGAAAAGGCCGACCTGTGATATGGGGGAGTCCAGGAACCGATACTTGTCGGTATCCCTCATATCAGCAAGGGTCAGCCAGAGGTGGCGCTGCTGGACCACAAGCGTGGCCATCGCTTGACCAACAGAACATGCCGTCACCTTAGTCGCCCGGAGGGCGAGGTCCGTGGCGACACGCAGCTCCCCAAGCAGCTGCTGGTCAAGACCTCCCTGGGGCATTTCCATCAACGCTTTTGCTTGGTGAACTTGCAAAAGGGCCATGGCATGCAGGGCGGAGGCGGCCTGTCCACAGGCTCTGTAAGCTTTTAGAATTTACAGGCCCGGGATGGGAGACGCGGCTCACCGCGCCAGCCGGAGGTCGTTGGACACAGTTGCATCGCAACAGACCTCTCAACTGGGGGAATCCGCGTATATCCCCTAGCCTCTCCGCCATCCAGGTTGGTGAAGGCGGATGAGGGACCAGGTCTCGCACGAACACTATACGGCGTCCGCCAGGACCTGGTCACCTCATCATGCACTTCCGGGAAGAATGGCATCGGGGCGGGGCGCTGGGGACCAGCACGGGCCGCCCCGAGATACCAATCATCAAGCCGAGAAGGTTCGGGACACGGTGGAGGGTTCCAGACGAGCCCAACCTTCTCAGCAGCCCGGGAAAGCATAGCCGTCAACTCAGGATCGGGCTCGAACAACGCTACAGCCCCAGAGGGGGGTAACGCAGCCGAGTCCTCATCTCCCGAGGACTCTTGCTCGCCTTCCGATGCCGTGATCGACATACGGTCATCCGCCGGTGCACCGAAAGAGACGGCTGGTCGCTCCGTAGAGGGACCAGCACGTTCAGTCGGCAACACCACCGGTTGCAGTGAAGTAGAGGGGACAGGGGCCCGCGGAGCAGCGCTCGGCGGGGAAGCCCTGACCGTAATCCTCAGATCACCCTGTCTACATGCCGACACACCGTCACCTCGGCCGAAGCCAGAGAAAACGGCGGCACGGGGCATAGGAGAGGGGACTCCCGCTCCCTGAGAACCAAGGAACGAGAGTCTCGATCTCAACACTGCAATAGTCATGTTCTCACAATGAGAACATGAACTATCCACAAAAGCTACTTCAGCGTGCTGAACGCCCAGGCACGTGATGCAGCGATTGTGGCCGTCAGCGGGGACCAAAGAACGACCACATCCAGTAGCGCACAGACGAAATGACATCTTGAAAAAGACGCAGGGTTCGTCTGTGAAGCTCTTTTAGAAGGGGAAATTTAGCTCTCTTTGTGCTGAAGCACACAGGGAGTGCCACGAAGCTGGAACACACTACAGCTGAAAGCTCACAACCTCGCTGCAGTGCCGTCACACCAACACAGAAAATAGATCTTCTTTCCTTAGCTTGAAGAATACTCGAAGTCTGAAAGCTGGAACAACTAGATGGCTCCGAAGCGAAAGACAGAGTGCGATTGCATCTGCTCCCCTATTTATACCACCTGGCGGGGGCGGTGCGCATTATGCAAATATCGCACGCCAACTTCATTGGCTTGTTTTAGTTCACTCGAAGCTGATAGGGCTCTCTAGCGATATCCCAATTCGTCGGTCACTACTGACGTACGTCGAACGTGACCGACTGAAAGGGAACATACATGTGCCTTTAAAGTAACTCCTGAAAGGAACACTTAGTCACAACGTCAGCATATTTTACTTTTGTTTTATTATTAAACATGGATTACATTTTCACAATTTGGAGAGAAATTAAGGTCCAAATTGTTGGAAGCAACCTATGGGCAAATTAAAAGATACAGAGCTACTCACCTGTCTGAAAAACACTGTACACACACCTCCACAATATCACAACATCCAGAAAAACTGTCGCTACATATTTCACACATCTCACACACGTCCAGCACGTTGTGTTGGTGACCTTGATGACAGAGGCATGTGCATTCAGTATTGCAATTGTCCTTGCAGTTCTCACATCCTTCTTTGCTGTAATCACAACCCATAACTTGTCTAGTAAGATTAAATGATCAGATGATGTGGAAATGTTCTCAAATCTTTAATTTGTGTAATCTGTGCAATTTGTGTAATTTGCATGTAGGAGCATGCGCATGTGAGGCAGCGCAGTCCAGCCAATCGACTGGTTTCATGCAATGAACATTTGCATAAAATGTGTGTCCACCCAAACTGTATGCAAATGAAGCATGGGTTTTACCAGGACCACACACACACACACACACACACACACACGCACACAGTATTTCAGAAGCCTCTCTGAACACACACATCAACTGCTGCAATCCAATACAGTCTTAGACATGAGATTTGTTTAGATATTAACTGGATAAAAAGCATCTTTTGCTAACTTAAATATATTGAAAAACTATACAGAATAATATATTGCATTAATATATTACAATATACTGAATAAAACATTATTCAATTGCTGCTTTTCATATATTGAAAAATATGTGACAAATTTACTGTTACACTAAAGTGTTTTCACGTGAGTTACTTTGACTCATTAACTCTTATTTCTGATACACAAAGTATTTGAGTTGAGTTTACAAGGAAAATTGTGTTGGTGTTACTTAAGGGTGCATGTTGAAAACATGTAAAGTCTAATTGGTCAAACATAAATTAGTTGAGTTTAAAATACTTAAAATTCTGATTCCAGTGGTTGAACCATTGGCAAACCAAGTTAAACCAAGGCAAACTTTTTATAGTGTATAGAAACGGACTGCCTTAAATATCTCAAATATGTTTTACTTAAAGTTGTAAGTTGTTAATACAAAGACATACAACAGTGTGTTGGGACAGCATAAAACATTTCGTTTGAAGTCACCATTATGGTGATTAGTGTTTGTTTTAGTTGGGCTCTTGACCCTTGACTTTTAATGTTAGCTTTAAGTAGAATAGTAGAAAATAACAGATCTGTTTCAATAGGTTATATGGGTTGAAGCAGCAGAATGACCTGCATCCAATGAGCTCCTCAAATACTGTGATTAATGCAGGATCTGTTTGTTTAATTCACTTCAGTCTTTTACTCTCACATCTTTAATTTTATTGGGATTGTGCCATCATTATCATTAAATCTTTATTAAGAAGTCAGTCAAGCCTGTTTAAAATGCATAAGGTCAGGTTGAGAGCTAATAAACGAACAAAGACGCCAATCGATTCGCTTTCTGAAGATCACTGGTCGACCAAACCAAAACCAATCACATAGACAGAAACACATTGCCTCCATTGTCTCTCTGCAGGGTCTTTCTTTTCACTTTGGTTTTAGTTTTGCATTGTCTTATTAATTCATTAAAGGGTTTACTGCAAATTCAGATGTGCATACCTACAACTTGAGTCTGATTCCACTAAGAAAATAAAAGATGTTTTTGGGGGATTATTCACATTTATCTGACATGATTATACAGCAAGTCCAATGCAATGGTAATACTACTGCAATGCACATATTATGCATGACTGGGCGGAGGCCTGTGACGTTGGATCAAATTACATGATTATTTTTGCTGTTTATTGCATTTCTCATCTCTGACCCAGTGAAAGTCGGACACTGGACCCTTAAATTAGCTAAAGATCAAACTAAACATGCAAAACTTACAAATTCATGAAATGCATGTGTTGTTTTATGAATGAACGGTACTGGAGTAATGTGAGATTGCAGGAGATCAGTAACATAGTCATTTATTTAGTAAATATTTTTAGATCGTTTTGCCAACAGGATTAAAAAGATCTGATTTGATCTGAACACACACTCTACAGTGTTGAGGTTGGCGTTGTGAACATCCTTCAGAACTGAAAAGGTTTGTGTGAGGGTTAGATTTAGAGCAAATATAAAAACAATCAATGCCAATGGAAAATCCCACTATATAAAAGCGTATGTGTGTTTGTGCTATTAAGATGAGTGCAGTGCAGTTATGGGTTTGAATGGGAAAATAATTCAATCAACAAAGAAAATTCACTCATTAATATTTAATTAATTCATGAGCAGCCCCTACACACACACACACACACACACACATCCTTGTTTATTCTACTTTGTGGGGTCGAAATGATACCACTAAGATAGTAAGATCAGGAATTTATGACGTTGTGGGGTGCTTCAGTCAGACCCCACAAAGACAACATCTTAAAAATCATATACAAGAATGTTGTCACTATAGTATGGCCCTTCCCTACACCTACACCTACACATCACAGGAATTCAGTTACAGCAGCCAAACAATATCTAATATTAAAAAGTCAAGGGTCAAGAGCCCAACTAAAACAAACACTGACCACCATAATGGTGACTTGATTTCTCCTTTGGTGATTCTGCTTAACATCAGGTATCTTCAATAATGGTCAGTCATCACTCAATTAATCACATAATTATCTTGTTAACTTTAACACTGCTTCAGTGTTCATTTAACACTCTTATTTTAACACTTTAACACTCTTGAGTATGGTCTCACATACATTCCCAGGAGAGCTCATTTAACACTGGAGTTTTTGCTGTGTATACTATGTGTGTGTGTGTGTGTGTATAATACGCACTGCGTGAATCATGCTTAGTTGAGGAACTGTTTTCTTCAAATTCTAAAGCCTGATTTGTTAATGTTTGTGCAGCTGCACAGACCTATGACACTGCCTATATAAGTCGTCACTGAAAGCCATTTCATCAGAATCTTTCGACTGAGATTCGGTAGATTCTGATGAAATCTACCGAATCTCAGTCGGTAGAGCACGCAATGCTCATTCCACGACCTCAGACCACGAGGCCAGAGACGTCAGACCACTATTAGGACAGCTTCTGCGGTTTGCATAGCCTCATGCTCAGTCCTCCGACTGCCGTTTCTTCCTCCGAGGTTCCTGGAAGGGGAGAAACGGGAGAGTGCGAGGGGTGGGGCCGCTTTCATTGAAGAAAGAGATCTGTGAGTGTAGAGAGGCGAGACTCATGGTCCCGCAATGAGAGCAGTCCGTGCCCGTGCCTCAGTGTAAGCATGGCCCAGGCAAGCTATGCGTGTCTGGAGGGGAGAAGCGCTGAGAGAGTAAGTGTTTTTCCTCTGCTGGGGCTCTTCTATGGCAAGTAGCAGGCTTCTTCATTCTTCAGAGTTCAGCAAGGAGATGAAATGGTATTCAGCGCCGACTCATGTAGGCAGTCGGCCCTGCCCGTTTTGGTCGGCTGAAATGCCATAGGATTGTGCAGCTGCACAAACGTTAACCAATCAGGCTTCAGTATTCGGAGAAAACAGAGCTTTGCACTGTTGCAATGCATCAACTGTGGTTGGGTGAACTAACCCTTTCATTTGCAATTTATTCAGCATTTGCTTGAAAATTGTACGCTTGCTTTGATGCTTTGGCATTGTAAGTTTTTGTCACGCCAGTAATACGGTACACACTATATTTAACTGAAAATTGAAATCCCGATGGGCTAAATCATCTTTCTCCATTGACAGTCATTAAAAAACAGCCGTGTATTCTGACTGAATAAAAAAAAAAAATAAAATAACAATAACCTGTATTTTTCAAGTAGCATTTCCATGCATGTCTTTACTTTCTCATCCGTTTCTAGCACTTTCTCTCTGTCTGAGTGAATTGGTGAAGTGTGTGATGGGAACAGGGATGCAGAGTGTCTGAATGACTTTAAATCACAGTCATTACATGTCTAAGGACAGAGCAAATGAGTGAAAAAGCTTATCTGAGCACGAGCGCAGGAGGCAGAGAGCGGCCATGATATAAGCTGCATTTTCGACTACACTACTTTATGTTAATGCAAAATTAATTATAAAAATATTAGTCCTGTATTGTTATCCTTGTTGTAGTATCATGCTGTAACTTAGCATGCTAATCCACACGTACTACATATCGCCCTTTCACACAGGACGCGGAATGCGCTGCACACGCCGCTGGGTTCAGCGCAGCCCTTCAGATACAAATCGATTTGCGCTACGCTGGCCAACGCAAAGTAGGCGGAGTTTTCTAAACTTTTAGCGGAAGTTCTATACATCTAGTCATTTGATTGTTGTTCCACCTTTAGGTCAGCAGCAAAATATGTACACTACCGGTCAAAAGTTTGGAATCGGTAATATTTTTAATGTTTTTAAAAGAAGTTTCGTCTGCTCACCAAGGCTGCATTTATTTAATTAAAAAAATACAGTAAAAACAGAACTATTTTGAACTTTGACCGCGGCGTGTGCGCAAGCTCGCCAATGGTGCGCTCCGCTGCGCGTGTGCTTTGGTCGACGCAGCAACAAACCTCCCCCGGCGCGGCGCAAGCCATTGAAATAAATGGGTTTCATAACGCAGCGCATTCCGCGTCCTGTGTGAAAGCCCCATTAGAAGGCAGCTGTCCATTTAGTCAGTACACCACAAGGCAACTCACTGGGGTTCATTCACCGAGCAGACGAGATAAATGAAGACGGATACTTCAATTAAAACCTCTGACTCAAAGTAAATAAAAGATGTTTCCGTTGAGATCACACAGACATCTGCGCGCGTGACTGTGTTAATGTTCATATGAACGCTAATTATAAACGCACGCATGCACACAAGCGTTATCACACACGTTTGCTTGATTATGTGGAGCCACAGGCCAAACAAACTGTTTGTCATCAATTAAACACAGCATAAACATTGACAGATCGTTGAGCAAACACGAGGGAAATGGGAGTCTGTTGGAGTGTATTTATGGAGCTCCGTGCAGAAGGACGATAAGATCTGGACAATACATCAGTCGGGAAATAAAGATCATGTATTTTTGTCACATACACACGTGATCTCTGTATATGAGGCCATCCTATAGACTTTTGTTGTTTACATTAAAAGCTAATTATAATAGCCCAAAGTACCAGGCTTCACATAAAAAGTAAACATAGAAATGCTCTACTCCGTGTCCGAGGATGAATCCGGCTGGTCATGTGATCCCCCTCATGAGGCGACCCGCTCTGAGTGCTAAACCCATTTTTATTAGACTACTGTTATCATTTGAAACAGATTTCTCAAAAGCACTAGCCTATCAATTTCTTAAAGGCAGAACCCTTTTTACAATAAAATCAAATGAATGAGATTTTTATTAAAATGACCCTAAATTGGTTTCGTCAGATTTAGATTTGTAGTTCGTTTGTGAGTTTTGATCATGACATTGGTGTCATCATCACATCGTTCATTATTTACAGTCTAATTTGAGGATGTGATGACATAAAATCCTCAAATAAAAATCTATAGAAATTACTGTTTATGACAATGAAACCAAGAGGCGTTGCCGATGTTGTTGGAATTTACAAAAACAGTTCTTTAATGTTAAGAACATTTCAAATGTGACGTTAAACTGTACAGAAATGCGCTGTTTAAGCTGCAGCACTGTGCAGTTTTTGTAAAATCAGGTGAGCTCATGTGAAGTACCGCAGAAAATGAACTGAAGGATCTGGTCCGTGTCTGACTGCAAGTGAGAATATATCAGAATCTTTTGTAAATGACACACAATTACAATCCTCAGTCATTCACAGTCAAATGATCCATTCAGCTGTAAATCAGGGCCGTAAAAGAAATGCTGTGGAAATTACGACGGCGGCTGGTGAATCGCGTGGCAGAATGTGAGGTCAGGCTCTCTGATGGGAGAGGTATTTGATCAGATGATCAGACCATATGCTCGAGCAGCGCTGAAACATACATACTAAAATGGTGCCTCATTAATGGAAATTACTGCATCATAAAGGGAGAGAGAATGTGCTTCCAGCAAATGACCTGAGAACAGAATTAATGAAGGGGGAATAATAGGTACATCCCTCACTTGGGCAGGCCTTTATTACATACAAAATGTGTATGTGATTGTGGTGATATATATATATATATATATATATATATACACACACACACATATATATACACACACACACACACACACACACACACACATGTTAGTGGGTGGATATATTAGGCAGCAAGTGAACATTTTGGCCTCAAAGTTGATGTGTTAGAAGCAGGAAAAATGGGCAAGCGTAAGGATTTGAGTGAATTTGACAAGGACCAAATTGTGATGGCTAGACGACTGTGTCAGAGCATCTCCAAAACTGCAGCTTTTGTGGGGTGTTCCCGTCCTGCAGTGGTCAGTATCTATCAAAAGTGGTCCAAGGAAGGAACAGTGGTGAACCAGAGACAGGGTCATGGGCTCATTGATGCACGTGGGGAGCGAAGGCTCCGATCCAACAGACGAGCTCAAGAATTTAAAGCTGGTTCTGATAGAAAGGCGTCAGAATACACAGTTTGTTGTGTGTGGGGCTGCATAGCTGCAGACCAGTCAGGGTGTCCATGCTGACCCCTGTCCACCGCCCTTCATGGAAACTGTATTTCCTGGTGGCTGTGGCCTCTTTCAGCAGGATAATGCGCCCTACCACAAAGCAAAAATGGTTCAGGAATGGCTTGAGGAGCACAACAATGAGTTTGAGGTGTTGACTTGGCCTCCAAATTTCCCAGATCTCAATCCAATCGAGCATCTGTGGGATGTGCTGAACAAACAAGTCCGATCCATGGAGGCTAACATCTTGGTGCCAGATACCACAGCACACCTTCAGGGGTCTAGTGGAGTCCATGCCTCGACGGGTCAGAGCTGTTTTGGCAGCAAAAGGAGACAAACACAATATTAGGAAGGTGGTCATAATGTTATGCCTGATCGGTGTATAATATATATATATATATGTGTGTGTGTGTGTAAATGTGTGCATTTAGATCAAAATGTAAATGTACATTTTCACCTAAAATATTGATGTTGAAGACAAAACTTCTCACTTCCAATATTATATTATATAATTCCAGATCAAACTGCTTTGCATAAAGTGTAAGTCCTTGGCTAATCGATGCATTATGGATGATATTTCGAGTACTAATGGCAGCGTGTGTGTTTGTGTGTGTGTGTGTTGTGAGTGATTTATGGAGCAGTGGCTTCAACTGTTCCCAGAGATCTCCGAATGAAACCCATCCACAACAGACTATACAACCAGGCTCAGGGAGTTTTATTTTCACAACTTTCTTTTCGATTTCTGCTTCTTTTTTGCTCCCTCTTTACTTCTTGTTCTCGCAGGCAATAACAAAAGTGATTTACACATGTACCATAATTCAACTCTTCCATACAAATTCTTTCCACAAAGCACAAAAAGACATTAAAATGAAGCAGATACATGAGATCACAATCACATGACTTCCAGGACTCCACACGAAGCTCCGTGTTTATGCTGCATTATTCACACATTACTGAAGCTTTATGGTAAGACACATAAGTTATTTGAGATTTAGCTGGAAGGTTTTAACTAAATAAATCTCATCTTTTCAGTGTGGATCATATAAGCATAAAAATGTAAATGATTAGCAGGATCTTTAAAATCTTTAAATGTTTGGCTTCTGACTGGTCAATACAGCGTTCCAGCGTTATATAAATCAGAAACAGCTATGACACAAAACACCTGCTCATCATTGTTCATTTCTGCTTATTTTTGGTGCATAGCAACGTTCTGTTATTAAGGGACTAAATCTTCAAGCAGAAGGATGGCATTTGACACTAAACTAGGGTTTTGCAGCTTTATTTTTTATGTAGTATTGGTTTTATAAAAGCATTACGTAACTAAAGGTCGTTTAATATAGTGAATACACTGTGTGCTGCTCATAGTTAATGTAAATTAAGATTAATAAATGCTGTAGTAATAAAGATGAATAAATGCTTTAATAATATATTTACTATATATTAATATGTTAACTTAGGTTTACAAATGAAACCTTATTGTAAAGTGTTCCCACTAATTCAAAATATTAATAAAAACTATAATAGTTTCTCAATGATACTAAAATAACTCTTGGGTCACCAATCCAGTCCAATCTAAAACTGGGTTTCTGAAGCAAAATCATTTGAGAACGGCTGCTTTAGATCATGTGTAGCTGTCATTTTAAATGATGTATATTCATAAATATTTATATTAATTATATAATAACCTCTCATACCTTATCGCTTCTGTAAATAATGCACCATGAACAGGGAGAGTGTTTCAGTCTTGCAAGTTAAAATATACTGTTTTCACCCAAATACGGAATAGTTTTTCCTAGTAATGGTCTTGAGATCCTTCACAATCCCAGAAGCCTCACAAGGAAGCCATAAAGAACATTCCCAAGCTCTCAACTGAGCTGCTTTTTTTTGTCCCAATGAATTGTGGGTAGTCTATAAGAATGGCACTCCAGTGAAGTGTGTGGATGGACATATAGCATGTAAACACAGGAACTTTACACCGTACGCTTCCAATGAGGATCTGCTCGAATTTGACACTGTTTATTAAAGCTTCTGGTCACGATACCAAGCGAACAGCCCATGTGAAACATCAAACTCAGGTTTACTGATGCAGAGCGAATGATGATCTCTGATTGACATGTTTCAGTGTCTTTTGTCCGTGGTTGGTGAAACAGATCTGAATTCTGGACGGCTCGCAGCTCATCTCTGTCAGTGTGAGTGTTTTGTTGATGAAAGCGGTTTTAACTCCTGAGTGGGTAAATAACCAAGTGTTTTCACTGGTATCGAACGAGCAGTGCCTTGCTGTTCCTTTACAATGAGGCACAAAGTGGCTTTCCAGACCCTTCACCCTCTCTGCTCCTCTCTGGTGGAATGAGCCACCAACCTCCACTGAAATGCAGAAACCATCGCAACTTTCAAGAAGCAGCATCTTCTCTTTTCCCTGAATTTCTCTCCTGCTCTGGCTTGTTTCCTAATCCAGTTGTCTAATAAACGTGCCATTGTATACTGCGAATATTGGGCCTCATTCATGAAACGTTCGTAAATATGCGTACATTCGGAGTAATTGGCGTGTAAAACGGACCTATCTGAAAACTCCTCCGGATTCACAAACGCTTCGGAAACATCAGATTTGATAGTTAAACGTGTATGTTAATGAATTTCAATCATTCATAAATAGGCCACACGTGCACGCTCATTCACAATTAGCATAATCCCTGCATATGAATTACTGCTACGCAAATTACGTGTCCAGAAACGCTGTGGAATCTTCTGGACTCCCTTCTCAGGTTTGGTATATAGTATAAATGCAAAAGAGACTAAAAGGCCACTAAAGCGTGGCGCTTGAGAGCGCTTCGGAGGCGCAGCGTTTTCCCAGCTAAAACACTTTGGTTGCTATGACGATATGGAATATGCCTGGCAGTAATTTGTTACTAGTATCTCATTTTGAAGAATATTATTGAATATAAAAATGCAGTAACCAGCAACTTGTCCATTGTTGTTTAGACGTTGTACAAGTAGGATGTTTGGTTGGTGTAGTATTTGTCCCGCCCTTCCTCCACTGTGATTGGACAGCTGGGTAAAAAGTGACAGTGACAACAAACTTTGCCTAAAAGAACACAAAATGTTCACGTTTTACGCAGCATTTACATGTGGTAGGGAGCAGGTGTACATTTCTTTAGTACCAACTAACATTTTGAAAATAAGAACATTTTCACGAATCTGAAAATTTACGTCAGAACAGCTTTACGAACGATCCTACACAAATATTCGTCCTGCTCGTGTTTCATGAATGAGGCCTATTGTTGGCTCTGTGGTGAACTGCTTATGCTCTATTTGAAGTCACTTTGGATAAAAGCGTCTGCTGAATACATAAATGTAATGTAAATGTAATCGGTATTTGCAATGCCAAATTGGATGTTTTCTAGATGGTTGCTCAGCCAAAAGAGAGCCCATAACCCTAAAGTATGAGCTAAAAAAATACTGCTGCTTGCCTTAGAAAGCTCCAATAATTAATACTGTTTAGTTATTTACCAACTCAGGAGACAGCTGCGGTTTGATTTTAAAGGACCCACAGCTTCCTGCGCTCTCATGACAGAAGCTGTTTTTTAACATGAAGTCTGTATCTGGAATGTACCGTCATTTCCATTGATCCATTAGTGTTAAACACAGCCGTCAGCATCGCGTTCCTCAAACGTTAGTTTCTGCCACCATCGCTGAGGACTCACTGTTGAGGGGACGCTCTTCCAGACAAATGTCTTCCGTCAGAGAGCTGCAGTTACTGGCGCCCTCCTGTGGCTCGGAGGCCAACTGCAGCCTCGCGCGGCCTCTGCTCCGGCTCACCCCGTTCTGAAGGCCCGTCACCAGACGCTGGGACTCCACCGAGGCCGTGATCGCCGGTTCTGGGGTGTCGGGGCATTCGTGGGTCATCGCCGGGATCATGCTGCCACTTTTGGCATGGGGCGTCTGGCTGTGGGTGTGACGGTACTCTTCCTCAATGTCCTTGCCCAATTTCCACCTCTTCCACTTCTTTAGCATCTCGCTCTGGACCTGGAGAGCCAAAGAAACAGTCTATTGGACTATTCAGAGTGATATAACAAAAAACAAAAAACAAATCAATGGTGAAAAATTACATCAAATGCAATATAAATGAACACAAAGAGTCGAATGTTCATGCTCAACATAAAGGACATGTTTTTTCAATAAAATTAGCAGGTAAAAACCCAGATTGGCATGAAAAGTGGTTGCCAACTAGTTGGTCTCAACCCAAAAAAACTGTTCACAGGGCAATTCTGACAGCATGCGACAAGCAACTAACAATAAAATTGTATTTAGTTAGGATAGAAAAATAAATAGGCTTATAAAGGTTTAAAAACTTATATAAATAGAACAATAATGTACCTTAATAATTAACAAAAAAAAAAACACTGGTCTTGGGTCACCAATCAAGTTTAATGGATATATATATAGTAGTCAACATTTGAAGTGAATCAAAACCTTTCATCAAAGTTGTCCTAAAACCTTCTTCTTAGGACTAATTAGTTCTTAGGACTTTAACTTTAACTTTTTTGATCCTATTCAAATGTTGACTACTGTATATATAGGTTTCTGAAGCAAAACCAGTTGAGAACTGCTGCTTTGCTGTGATTCTAAGTGATGATTTTGAGAAAGAGGGAAAAATGTCTTACTTCTTTGTTGACAAAGCAGTACAGGATGGCCACGAGCAAACCCTACGATTACAGAAAACATCACACATGAACCTCATCCATCTGCACACATCTCGCAGCAGATACAATCCAATCTCTGTTTGAAATGATCTGATGCTAACGGTGGGCGGGCGACCTTTGCCCTCTGACCTGGAAGGAGCTGAACAGGAGGTCATAGAAGAGGCGGATGAGCCTCAGAAGAGACTCCTTCGGCACGGACTCATCGATGACAAATGTGAAGAGGATGGCATGTATTCCCAGCAGAGGGATCAGTGTGAGCGTGGACTTCGCCAGCCTGAGGAGATCGAGAGAGATGAACACATTCAATGAGGCCATGACGTCTGTTTGAATGAAAGAAAGATTGCGCTCTTTACCTGAACTTATAGTCGGTGTATCTCATCTGATGTGCCTTCAGCTTGGACATCAGAATCTTTATTATACGAATGAATATGATGAAATTAATCTAATCCAGAAGGAAAGAAAGAGAGAGGTTAAAATCATGAGTCACGTGATGTGTGTCATTCAAACGACCCCAATATCTCCGGTACATGATAACATGTCAAAACATAATGCATTATCACACCCTCCACATACACATCAATGTGACCTTATTAATATTCACTGGTCTTCAGCACACATACATTCCTGTATGTTTGAAGCCTACAATATCAACATAATAAAGGCATCTAAAAAGTCAAAACCATTTCAAGTATGTTTATGAAAACTGATTTTACTGTATTCCTCTGACATTGTAACACTTGATCTAGTTCTGTGTGATTTCTGAAGACTGAACAGAATCACTGTGACGAACACTAATCAGTAAAACAGTGAAACACACACAGTTACAGCATCACATTGATGGCTTTCTTTTATTTGATTCTGAGTTCAGATGATTACTGAATTCATCCACACAAAGTACAAGCGACTTCATATTTAGGAATTGATATTTAAACAAAACTGCAGTTAAATTTATACAAATTAATAAATAGCTAATATAAATAATACATACATTTATTTCTAAAAAATACAATTAATTTCTCAGATGATTTGTAAAGATTTAACTTTATTTGTCATGCACGTTAATCTTTAAAACTTTGCAGTCATTTTACATTCAGAGACAGCTGTATTACACACTGTATGGAAGGTACAATCTGAAAAAAACTTTTTTTTATTAAAAAAGTAATACTTAAAAAAAAAAAAAAAAAGTAACAGCAATGAGCATCAACCTATAATTACGGCTTAAACCCACCAAAACAACATCAAAATAATAACTGAAGATATAAAGTACATAATGCGCATCAAACATTAGGGATGTTGCGTTTATATATTGTTTTCCAACTACTTTTCAGTAACTGAACACAGAAATTGTGTTCCGTCATCGTTAGATTCACATATCGCTTTAAAAAAGTTTTCAGCTGATGTACGGGGCTGTTTTTGATGTACTTTTTATTAAATCAAAACAGGGTACTACTGCAGTACGAACGGGACTCGTGAAATAAATCATTTATGTTGTGTAGAAACAACATTTCTGTTGTGATTGTCTTCATTACTTTGTAAAGCCCCCGGAGCATTTTTATATGAGCTGATGAGCGCACCGAACAAACGTTCAGTGACACGCCAAGTTCATAAAGCGTTCCTGAGCCCGAGGCGCTCAATGAACGAGTCCTTGGATAATATCAGCAAGAGACTGTGTGTGTGTGTGTGTGTGTGTGAATGCAGAATGATATTAGAGACTGCTTGAATCTCAATACTTCAGCACATACATATGCAACACACACAGAGCAGATCTTCTGCATAGAAACATGACGAATGCGAAGCTGCGGTTCTTTTGGTTTGAATGAGATTTGATAAGATCAGATGCAAGTCTGTGAGTCTCTTACCAGATACGCGAACAGAATGGGAGAACGGATTATCCACCAGAAGCCCATGTTGATATTCCTTTCCCAGCATCTGCATATGACAAAACATCATAATCCATCGATTTAAATGTGGAAAAATGCTTATTCATTTTTCATACAAAGTCAACCTGGAATGCTTTTTGCAACTCACTTTTCATTTACAGGTAGAGTTCAGTCTAAGAAGCAAAGATTGAATGGGGTGTCTTTGTTTCACTGTAATTATACATTTAAGTACTGTCTAATATTAAGTAACTACATGTGCTTACTATAGGTTTAGGATTAGGGTTTGGTTTAGGGTTAGTTGCATGTAATTATGCATTTAGTTATTACAATAGTAACTACATGTAACACATGTAACAATGACACCGTAAAATAAAGTGTTACCGAAGCTTTTCTTCTAAGAGTGATGTGGCATATTTCAGAATGAAACTCCATATTTAATGAGAAATCTGAAGTGCAGAACTTTATTTTATCCATCAGGAACTGATTGGATGGTGAGAAAGTCAGTCGGTTGAGGGGCTTTTGATGAAAGATTGCTTACAGTTTTTCTTTTAGAATAAAAATCCCTGATAAATAAGCGCAGAAACTAATAAACAGAATGAGTTGAGATGTCATATTGACTTTAAGGTGTTTGTGTGCATGTGTGTGTGTGTGTTGGCTTCTGTTCTTTCTGCATCTGAGCACTGATTACACTTCTAAGTAAAATAAGCAGTGTCTTTATTAGGCGTTATCATGCCAGCGATCTGGTTCATTGTTATTTGAACAGGAGTTTTTTTCCTTAGAGACTTGATTATTCTAATAAATCCCACTCATACACTTGTGAACAGGGAGATCTCATTAGGTTTCATAGGTATTTGTCCGTTTTTATCATCTATAAACTTCTAAAACCTCTAGACGTGTCTGAATTGGAACTGTTGTGAGCTTTCAATCCTCAAACACAATCCCACAGCGGGATTCATTTATCAGCAAAAGGAGAAATGTTGTCTAAGAAATGGCAAATTAATTTAGAAGTCAAATCCAGACTGGATTTATAATGGTAAATGAAGTCATTTAAAAGTCTTTGTGGATGGCAGAACAATATTCTTTCTAAAGCATTTATGCTGATTCCCACCAAAAATAATTTTGACTCTTTCCTCCTTTTCTTAAAAAGAATAGATCCTTTAAACTGTTATTTGTCTGTTTTTAATGTTTTTCTTTTGTATTTTTATTGATTGTACATCACTTTGGTGAAGCATTTGACATTTTTTAAAAACATGCTTATAAATAAAACTTCAATGGGGATTTTTTTTTTTTTGGTGACTTAAAAGAAATGTAACTTATTTAAAAGTACTCACAATTGTTATTAACTTGCATTAAGCACAGACTATTCCTTGAATTTTTGTACTTCTTCATTCATAAACGTGGCCTTGAGCTGCAATAGTACACAACTAAGAAGAAAACAAACCATGAAAATAAAAAGACCCAAACTTATCCAAACTCAATTGTGGGTTATGAAATATGCAGTGTTACCACATCACCCATTGATGAATCAAATTCAAAACAATAAATAGAAAGGTACATAAAAGAGGAGGAGTTATATTAGATGCTTCACCGCAGGGAGGAAAAGAGAAAGCTGTGATGACAACAACTACTTCATCAACACTCTTTCTACCCGACCGCCAACGACAACAGCAGCTGTCTAAAGTCACCAGAGGTTCATCAGGTCTCCAAACACTCACACTGATCCAGAATCAGGCGGCATGAGACACTGTTTTATGTTTGAGAACCTATCAATACACTGTCTTTGTGTACATCAGTATGTACTGCGTATCCAACTGCACTTTAAGCACAAACAGGCATGCGTACTAATGAGATCACGCTGGTTGACATGCATGTAGGAGTGTCTCATATCAGTGTGTATTATTTAAGAGCAATGGACTCTTTTCACCTGTGCTCAGTCTGAACATGAATGTTAGGCTAGATCGACCGTGTGAACGGCTCATAAAAAGCTGATAGTCTCACAGTCTGATGGGTGTATCCTCTTATATCTGTGTGATCCCACACAAACTCATTCCATATCTGACAGGACATCAGGATTTACTGTACGGCTCCTGCAGGACTTCATGTGCCAGATGTGTTTTAGGGATAAATTCACTATTGTTGTTTTTATAGCCATTGAAAAAAGAACATTGTTTGAAGGACAACACTGGGATGGATAACTAAATAAGAATATAATAAAAAAAAAAAAAAAAAAAAATATTATATATATATATATATATATATATATACACATACACACACACACACACACAGTCAAACCATTTCATTCATCAATATAGTTTATTCACTATAGTTTAAAAAATGGTAATACAATATGACAAGATCTCAGAGTTAAACTAAATACCTTAATTATGTCATATAACACTTAAGCAAAACATGGTCAGGTCAAAGTGTCTGAATAATTTTTGGTCCCAAATTTATATCAATTTTACTGGTAGTCCACTGTAAGAAGAATTTTTGGGTACAATATGTTACAGTTTACTTTATTTTGCTATCCTCACTTACATAAATGAACTATAGTGTCCTGCACCCTCTAGTAAAAATGTATCAAAAATATCAAAAATGTCTGAATAATTTTTGGTTTGACTGTATATATATATATATATATATATATATATATATATATATATATATATATATATATAATTTAATTATTTATTATCAAAACAACATTACAGAACTTTAACACTTTCAATTTTAATTTAAGTTCAAGTTTTTTTTAATTTAATATATATATATATAATTTCATGTTAAATTTCCTTGAAAATTAAAATTTAACATCAAATTAATTATATATAGATAGATAATAATTTTTAGAGGAAAATTTGATTTTTTTTTTCTTTTGCTACTAGCTGAAATAAAATGTTTTTTTAAATATTTTATTTCAATTATTGTTCATTTTATCTCAAGTAATGACAATGTTTTTATTTTATGGTTTAAGTTTTAGTTAACTATAATAATCCTGCTGTAAGTGAGATTTCAAAATATGGGTTCCTTACACTCACCAAATAATGTGCCAAGTGAAAATTAATGAAAACTTTTTTTTTTTTTTTTTTAAATCATCATCAATGTATATCAGGCCAGTTTGCATGTTTATATACAGCAGCACAACAATGTATTTGGGCATTTCAGGCACAAAATAAAACCTGAAGTCACTGCATTAGATACTAAATAAGATGTCTGTTTAGTTTGAAATCGTTTAAATCAGTAGAGCAGCAGTGATGAAGTGTGTTCGATATCTTATCTAATGCAAAGACCGTTTTAAGTGTCCAAACACTTCTTTGAGTCAGTGTAACTCAAAACTGAAGTAAAAGACACTTACTCTTCATTTTCATACAGGTATTTGACTGTCATCCACGGCAGCACAAATATGAGCGGCGCACCTGCAAAAACAAGAGAGGAAAGTCACTGACCGTCAGTCTGCCAATCAAAAGCCTCGTCAGCCAATTAATATTCAGAAACGCTCCTTCATTCTGGCTTTCGGTGAGTTTGCGATCTTGAATAAACCACTTCAAAGTTAATGTAACGTCAGAAGCACTTCAAACGGCCAAACGTTTCCTCAAACGCCTCTCAGTGAAAGTGAAAATGAGTGTTGTTTTGTGGCCTTTCTTTGAGGTGATTCTGAGCAGATCAGAAGCAGACTTCAATTATAAGAAAAACACACTCAGCGCTCACAGACATAAGAGCGGCTCACAGGATGTGACTGTGAAAGACTCACACACCCCAGCCGATGCAGAGGTAAATGTAGAAGTAGTTCTTCTCGGAGAAGACGGTGATGACCAGCAGGCTGTGCAGATACAAGCCCTCCACCAGCAGCCAGTAGTTGTTGGCCATCACGCTGTACTGCATCATCACCATGGCAACACGGCAACCAGTCACCGTCTAAGGAACGGATGCAATATGCAAATTGACACAACCAACGACCAATCACAGACCGTCTGATGTACAGCAGGGTGATACAGGCCATCAAAATCACAATCAATCAATCAATCAATCAATCAGTCTATCTCTATCTATATCTTTCTATCTATATCTATCTATCTATCTCTATCTATCTATCTATATCTATATCTATCTATCTATCTATCTATCTATCTGTCTATATCTATATAATCAAATGGATGAAAATGGATGGACATATAACAGATTTTATTTTTTTATATTATAGGGCTGCAACAACTAATCGATAATGAAAATAAAAATAATCGACAACAAGTTTGATTATTGATAGCATAACCTACATAGATAATTTCACTATATATATATTTTTTTCTATCCCTAAAATTGCACATTGCTTGGAGGACAATGTTGGGCAGGATGTGTACTTATTTTTAAAATAATGGATAACTAATTAAAAAAAAAAATTAAAATAATTATTAAGTATTATTAAAACAAAAATTGTTAATTATTAAAAATTGATAATTATTAATATTTAGTTTTTATCCCCAGATGATTAATTGATTAATCAAAGAAATAATAAATCAGAATAATCATTAGTTACAGCCCTAGAATATTATATTTTATTATATGAAAAATTATTTTATTATCAAAACAACATATAACAAATTGTAATGCCAATTTTCCATAAAAGTAAAAGCAATATATTTTTTATATATAATTTTAACAAACCACACACACTGCAATTAAACAACTGTATTTAAATGCAAAAAAAAAAAAAAAACCTTTATCTGCTCAAGATTTTTTGTCAGTTCACAAACAAACAAACAAATAAATAGTTCTAGTTGACTGCAATAAGCATTTGTTTGGACTAAAATCTGTAATTCTTTGCTCAGTTTCACATTTGGATCCAGTCTTCCATGTTGTACTGGAAAACTTTCTCTCAGTTATATATAGTTTCTGAATATATTTGCAATTAACAGTTACTGTCTGGCAGCATTCAGCTGGTATTTCGCCTGACACTAATCTGACGAACAAAACAGCAAGATCCAGTCTGACTGAGTGGTTTACACAATGCAAGTCAGCGTCTGCCAGGAAACACCGTCATTTATCAAAGCAAGATCTTTAAAGAGCTTCATCTGCGACACTTACAGTAAACGTCCTTGAACACACCTGTGCTTTCCTCTGGATTCAGCTTTACCTGCCTGTAAACAGTGATGGGTCACGTGACAGCTGTGCGTGTGTACCTGTACGCTGACCCAGCGCTGTCCCTGGAAGTGATGCGGGCCGCTCTGAGCGCTGTTCATCCTGTCCAGCAGCATGTCTTTGATGAGGATGGAGAGCGCCCGCAGGATGAAGGAGCCGAACAGGTTCATGTGGATATTGTTCCTCATGCAGTGCAGCTTCCTGTGGGCACCCATGGGAGAAAGGATTTCCATGTGATCAGTGGGCATGTGATCAAAATCTTATTTCACGATGAGAAATTTTCTTTCACAGTAATGATTAAGATATATCCTGATGGATTACTGAACCAAAGAACCTGTTCAAAATGAATTAATAAAAAAAGGACAGACTCTGTCTGTAGCTTGATTTGTTCATTTTGAAAAGGTTCTTTGGTTGAATAATTCGTCACAACATGCTTATTGGTTTATTCAGTGCTGTGCAAGGAGCATGTGTGCTACATCACCCGGAACTAAAGTTCGATTCACTTCGATTCAGTTACCGGCTAAAAGAACCATTTGTTCATGAATCGAACATCACTAATAATATATTGTCATCCCGCCCTGCTCTAGCGATCAGATACATATGCCTGGCAGATAGTTACCTGAATGAGACCAGGATGGCCAACGCGAGAGTTAGCGCTGCCAGAGACAGTGAGTATCCGACGGTGTACATGGCTCTGAACTTACTGAGGATCTGACCGTACTGCTTCTGCATACACACACACACACAGAGGGATTAGCTGACCGTTAGCGTCATCGCTCAAAAACATCATCAAGTCATTAAACACGAGCGTCTCACCTGTCCAGGGTCGTCCTGCTCACACTCGCTGGTGTTTTTCCCATGAGCCCATCTGCCGTCAGCGCCACACGCGCGGTAAACCAACCCCTGATGAACTGCTCCAACAGTGGAAAAACTCACCGATTAACTCTAGACTGATTCTACTACACTTTACATATTTGAATACCAATGAATATTAATGAGATCATCAGCATTGCTGTTGATAATTAAAAATAATTTTCAGGAACTGAACTAAAGCTAAAATAAGTAGAATATAAATAGCAGATGAATAGTTTAAACTTAAAAATCTTAAATGAAAATGAGAAATGTTGCATTGGCTGAAAATAAGTTATAGTTGAAGAACTAAACTGACTAAAACTAACACTGAAATTAACATAAATTAAAACTATATACTAAAATAATATATAAATAATACTAAAATAACACTGGAGATCATGATTCATAGACAGATGAAAACAGCATTTGTAAGTAAAAATCACTTTATTTAATCAAAGCTGTGTTATTTTAGTATCACTGAGACACTATTATAGTTTTTTATGTTTCAATTAGTTTTAATTTGTGCATTTTCCATTATCATTTTAATTTTGGTTAAAGTTTTATGTGTTTCTTGTCATTTTTAAATATGTCTATACAGTTTTTATTGATTTTAATTAAATTTTTAGTTTTAGTCATTCAAGTTAAACTAAATGAAATGAGAAATTGTGCTTTGGCAACTAGGTGAAATAAAATAAGTTTAAGATTTTTATAGTTTTTAGTAGTTCAGTTAACTTTTATTTGAAGTAACAAATGTCAAGTGTTCTTAGTTTTGGTTAATAACCCTGCATCAAACTGTCAGCAGTCTTCCCATGTTTCTATGTTAAATATTCATGTTGTAGATCAGCCTGACTGCTGATTTTACCTGTCATGAGTTGAGATTTGGTTCATCTGTCTAATCTAGACAAAAGCCGGAGGTCTTTGGTGCAAGTCAGCGATGAGTGTGAGGAAGGATGCTGTTCTTGTGCTATAAATCTGAAGTGAGAACGCAGCTTCACTCGGCAGAGTGTGTGACTGATGTACAAGAGTGCTAGTTCGGAGGAACCTGTCATTAAAAAACCTTCATTTCTTAAATTAGCTCAGGATGTCATGTATAATGTCAGTTTACACCATTTCCAGGTCAGAAAGCAGCAGTCCTATATATGACAGGTAAATGAGGTGTCACAGCTCACAGTGTACATACAGAATGGTTAATTCTCTCATTCTTCATGAGGTAAAAATGCTCTGATGTGCTATTTATATTTCGCTTGACGATACAACTGTGTCCTAAAGCGCTATGTTATATAATCTCCATCACAGTATTAGTTCAGAATTCACAAGCATTTAATTTGGACAGATAACAGAATAAATTTCCCTCTGTTCCACTGTGCTGTGTAAAGCATGCATTAAAATGAGAGAATATTAATGGCTTGGTTTCTTTCAAAGCATGTATTGTGTCAACCTGGTTACATTCAGGATTGAAGGTCAGGGCAAAACATGCATAATAAATAACAAATATCATTTTATTTACAGTCAGTATTATTGAACGACTGAAAAACCGATCACTGTGTTGAACTATTGAGCTTGTCAAGGCCGATCTGAATGCATAATGAAATACTGATAAAGACGTTTTGACAATATGGTTCAAACTGCTGATGTCATCCCCTCAAATATGATGTCGGAAAGATTATATCGTTATTTTTAAAAAAAGGAAATGCCACAGAATAACAAGTGAAAATCATGTTTTAGTGTCAGTGAAAGTATGATTTATGTAAAAGTTACACTGTAAAAAAATCCTAATTTCACAGAAAATTACATAAAAACGTAAATTCATTCATCTTTTTACAGATTTTTTTTTTTATTTTACAGGTATTTCCAGAATTATTACAATCAAACACCTTCACTGTAAAAAAAAAAAAAAAAAAAAAAAAAAAAAAACAACAACAACAAAACATGATAGATGATAGATCTCAGATAGATCTCAGCATCTTCACTTATCACAAACCAGACTGACTTTATTTTATTCAAAGCTTCTTATTGAGAATTAACAGAGGTTTAGGTGTTGATGTTTTATTGAAAATAATAAAGTTTTAGTTTTTCTCTGGCTGCTGTAACTGAGTGTTTCTGAAGTTATGGCAAAAAATGCAGGAGAAAATCTGGTCAGATTATGTTGGTCACTTATTGTTGATGATTGAGTCATCATGTAGTGGATCTCATCCAGAGTCTGATCTCTGAGTCTATTAGCTGTTAATTTCACATGATGTACAGCATCCTGATATTGTTGCATCAATTTTTTTATACAGAAATATTTTGAAATATTATATTTTTCATTATGTGATTTTTTTAAGCACACAGAGACATCAAGAATCAAAATATGAATCTCAGTGGTGACAATCAACAAAGCTTTTTTGTGACTTTAGTAGTTTGTGAGGTTCAGAGTTGATCTGTTTATCTGAATATTTTGTTGCTTGTCACCACTGTTGCGATTCATATGCTGATTCTTGATGTCTGTGTGTGTCTACATGATCCTGTCAAAAAATGTTCTGCATAATGACTTCATAAAAGCTTTTAGAGTATCACAGCACTGCAGGAATTTCTGCATAAATATTGCCATGTGAAATTAATAAGTAATATTAAACAATTTAATCAGAGATTAAACTCAGGGTGGTTTTACATGATGACTATATCATCACTAAAAAGTTTCTCTTGCACTTCTTGCCATAACAAATGTGTATCATAAACACACAGTTACAGCAGCCAGAGAAAAACTGATGTTAAAAAGTTAAGTTAGCCCAAACTAAATAAAACACCGATTGTCATAATGGTGACTTCAAACTTTATAATTTTCAATAAACATCAACATCTAAACTCTGATTATTCTATGAACTTTTGAAAGAAATAAAGTCAATCTGGTTAGTGAAGCAGGTAATGCTTTTTTTGTTGTTTAACCCTCCTCTGCTGAGATCTTGAGAGATCTGTTAGTTTAAAGTTCTGTTGGGATTTAAAGGGTTTCTGTCGTCAACAGAACACAGAAACTTCAGTCAATGATGAGCTGAGAAACAATGATGATATGCTGCATGTTGCTTTATTAAAAGGCAGTAACTGTGTAGTTGCTGATGCAGTGACATATAGTAACTAATTTATGTATGCGTGCTATTTCTGATTAACTGCAAGAGATTCGCATTTCACAGTGAATGTGTTTGTTAGTAATAATTAAGAAAATACCTTTTTTGTTTTTCTGTAAGAAGTTTAATGACAATTTCTGTAAAAGTTTTTTGCACTTTATTTAAATGAGGATATTTTACATTCATTAGACTGTTTTTTAAATATATATATATATTTTTTTTTTTTCTACAGTGAAGGTGTTTGATCATAATAATTCAGGAAATACCTGTAAAATAACAGTGGGTCTCATTCACTATGCGTACGCACAAATTTGTGCATGAAATCTGCATACAAATGTTTTCACAGACAAATCGTGATTCATCAATAACTTTCATTTCTAAAAATTATTCTATATTTACAAAAAAATGTAGGAACAGCTGAAACCTCTCATACACAAAAATCATACACTCGTGTTGGCCTTATGGTGTTAAGATAACATTTTAAACATGTTAAGATAACATTTTAAACACACACACACACACACACAAACAAACTTGTTTTTATATATCTTTACATAGATTTTCCATAGACATAATGTTTTTTATTCTGTACAAACTGTATATTCTGTACCCCTGCACTAACCCTACCCATCACGCAAAACTTTCGGCATTTTTACATTTTCAAAAAATATCACTTGGTATGATTTATAAGCTGTTTTCCGCATGGGGCCCGACCAAATGGCCCCACAATGTCAGAATTTTCACATTTTACTATCTTTGTGGGTACATTTGGTCAAAGATTAAAAAATAAGAGAAGATTATATCTCACTATATTATTAGTGAATGAGAACCAGTGTTTTTCTGTAAAACATTTAAGGAAAAATTCTGTTATAGTTTTTTGCACTTTATTTAAATTAGGATATTTTACTTTAATTTTATTTATTTTTTTATTTTATTTTTTTTTAACAGTGTAGGATGATGAATAGGGACATGCACATTGATTTATATTTGAATAAAAAAAATAAAGTGCAATATGCTGATGGTGAAATAATTATATTTTAATTCCAATAAAAGCATAATTTAGGTTAAATTAATATACATAGGCCTATAACCTGTATAAATATAAAGAGGATGATGAATGGGGACATGCAAACTGACTGATATTTGAATTAAAAAGTAAATGTTTTACAATAAAAATGTTTATAAGTTTGCATTACAGACTAAAAAAAAGTGAAAACTATCAGATAATTCTGTTAATGATGTCAGGAGTAGATCATGACCTGAAAATGACCCAAATGTTTACTGCTTGTTCAACTGCTTCATGATCTCACATTTAGAGCATACCTCATAAGAGAACTGATATTTCTTCTGTAGCGAGTTTAAGACACACTCTAGGTTCCTTACCTTTGTGGTACCAGGGCAAATACCAGGGGCAGGACACATTAACTGTGGTGCCGGCAGGCCCATCGGGCCAACACACATACTGATCAAACGTCCTGTTACACACCAGCCCTGAAACACAAAGAGAGACACTTCAGCTAAGATGGAAGTACTAGTGTACTGCACAGTACTGCAACACATCATAATTACACCAGCTGTTTATAGTGAGTCTGACCTGAGGCTGGCGGCGTGTGGATGAAGCTCTGAACACATTCATTGGTGTAGATCCTCCATTGTTCCTGTAGCAGTTTCAGAGATTTCCCAGAGGACACCTGCGGATATTACAAGCCACTTCAAACATGATCTTCATACATTTATAGGAGTCTATTTCTACAATATACAGATGAAGACATGCATTACTATGGGGGACATGCTACTGCATTTCAGTGCCTGTAGAAAATTATATAATATAATATAATATAATTCTATTTAGTTTTTTAGCACTTATTAGTTTTATTTTATTTTATAAAAATTTATATTTTTTATATTTTCATTTTAATTTTGTAATGTGCTTTTGTAATTCTATTAAAAATATACATTTTTTAATATTTCTTTTTTCTGCTTTAATTTATTTTTATTTCCATTTTACATCAATTTTAGTACTTTAACTTAAACATGTTTATTTCAGTTAGTTCCCAATGCAACATTTCTGATTGCTGTTTAAGATTTGGTTAATTTTAAGCTTTATTTCAATTACAGAAAGAATTTTCTTTAAATTACATTTTAATTACATTTCATTTTTATATTTTCTTTTTATTTTGTAATGTGCTTTTGTAATTTCTATTATTTTAAATATTTCTGTTTAGGGCTATTTCTATTTTAAAAAATTACCCAGCTTTTAGTCAAAACTAGCTGACATTGGGTTAAAGTGTACAACCCAACCTGCTGGGTTAGTTTAATCTGTCCAATATTTACCCCGCGCTGGGTTGACAATTGGGTTGTTTTTAACCCAGCGATTATTAAAGTTTTAGATAAACACAAGAGTCAAAGCTTTGTCTTGTTATAACCAACATGCTGTCGAAAGAACTTGTATTAATGCATTTAATAACATACTCACTGAATCATTATCAAGCATTTTATCCTCACCATAAAATGGCAATCACAGAGATGCTGATGTGAGACAGACTTCAAAAAAAGCATCTCCAAGATTTTAATTGATGTTTATATAACCTGAGGATGATCAGATCTTTCCTCAAACGTGGGTCATGCACCTCATAAAAGCCTCAAAAGTACCTGAGCAGCGCTTCGAGATAAATGACCTGTTTCTTCAGCTTTGATCACAGGAATAAATTACATCTTAAAATATATTCACATAGAAAACTATGGAAGCTTGTTTCTGCCACTGAATAAAAATAAAAAAGGTAATTGTGACTTTTTATCTCACAGTTCTGACTTTTCTCTCCCAGAAATGCATAATATAAAGTCGCAATTGCGAGTTATAAAGTCAGAATTGCGAAATATAGTCGCAATTCTGAGTGTTTTTTTTTTTTTTTTTGCTCAGAAAAGAACTCAGAAACGTGAGGTATAAACATGTAATTGCAAGAAAAAATAAATTGCGAGAAAAAAGTCACAATTGCGAGAATATATCCCGCAATTGTGAGTTTATAACTCTCAATTCTGATTTATTTCTCGCAGTTGTGAGTTTAGCCTATATCTTGCAATTCTGACATTATAACTCACAATTGCGACTTCATATTTCGCAATTCTGAGAAACGAAGTCAGAATTGTGACATAAAAAGTCGCAATTATCTTTTTAAATTTTTTATTCAGTGGCGGAAACAATCTTCGGTAACACTTTAGTATAGGGAACACATATAAACTATTAACTATGACTTTTCCCTCAATAAACTCCTAATTTACTGCTTATTAATAGTTAGTAAGGTAGTTGTTAAGTTTAGGTATTGGGTAGGATAAAGAATGTAGAATAAGATCAAGCAGAATAAGTCATTAATATGTGCTTAATAAGTACTAATAAATAGCCAATATTCTAGTAATATGCATGCTAATAAGCAACTAGTTAAAAGATATTTTTTCACAATATTACAGTTTTCACTGTATTTTTGATCAAATAAATGCAGCCTTGGCGAGCAAAAGAGACTTCTTTAAAACACATTGTAAAATCGTACTGATGTTTGACCGATATACAGCGTATATAGAGGAGCCGGTGTCAGTGTTTTACCTGAGTGTGTGCGGTCAGTGTGAAGAGGACCAGCAGCAGACAGACGGACATTCCTCACATTCAGCTCATCACTCGCTCTTCATCACACCACCTGCAGGACACACACACACGAGTATTAAAGAAAGAAATAAAGAGCAACAGAGTTAAATGCTGAGGGGTTTGGATGTCAATGTTTTCCAGACACATTGGGCTCACTTACACGAGGAGTTATGAATTAAGCATCTCAATTCTTTTCCCCTCACAGAAATGACTGTGATCATTATCGCCAGGAACAGACTCATACAGTGTGTGCGAGTTATGAGTAAACTCCTATTTTGGCCAAATCCCTGCGGAGCATTCAGAACGGAAGAGATTCGCTCCTCAGATTTCCCACACTGACATTCCTCTGGTAACATGCCATCATATCACACACACACACACACACACACACTCTGTAATAAGTGCAGAAAACATGAGTGATAATCTGTTTTGGTGGAAAAGATCTGCTCCTTCCAACGTCTCCTTCCAAACGACAGCAGAATGTTTTTCTGAAGCCGGAGAACGGAACGAAATCTGAAACGTTTCTGCAAAAAACACCTTTACCATGGTAACATTTTTGGCTAAAACGTTTCAAATTCCATTCCGTTCCAGTCTCTCTCTGCGGGACGTCCGTCAGTGCGTGTTTACTTCAGTCCTGCAATGAAGAACGCCAGAAGAACGTTTGCATACAAGAACTAGAAAAGCAATTCCTGTTAGCTGAGCATAACTACAAAAAATCATATTCCCTATAGGAATTTCAATGCCATTTTAAAACTTCAATTTCTTTTCCAGACTTTAAAAAAGATCTGATTATTTACTACATGAGCGTGGGAAGTCTCTTTTCTATTTTATTTCCATTCCTCAATTTGAGGAGAAACTGAAATAAAGCTCTGATGTGGATTTGAAACACACCTGTGAGCTCCATGAAGTCTGTGGAGCTATAAAAGAGAAACCTCTGAGCAATAAACAAGAGCCACACAATGTTCCTTCTATTTCTCACCTATTTGCTTTCACAGCTGTAGAAAACAGATACATGGAGGGAAGAGAGATAAAGATGTTGAAGGTCAAAGGTTTTAAACCTCCAGAATGAACATACTTCCTGCAGACACTCATTAATTCAGAGAGAGAGATACGGACCACACACAACCCATGTGGCATTATAGGAAATAATGTTTCCAGCATATCTCCTCAGAGTGAGGAGCACTGGCGAACCTGCTAAGCCTTCTGCATTTATATAGTGTCTGTCTTTACCATGTTAATGCCGACCTATTATGCAAAATTCACTTTTATAAGGTGTTTGAACACAGATGTGTGTCCACAAACGAGGGTCTGGATTTGCACAAAAAATTAACATGACGGCACATGCTAGTCGATGAGTTGAATCATCTCCACAGCAACTACATAAATTTATCCACTAACCATTCAGAAACGTCCAGTTTCATTCTAAAAGTTGTAACTTCTTCAGTGTCCGACTCCGGTTTGAACAATGCAAGGCTGAACACTGTTACTGACAATCCTCATTTTGGCTGCGTGAGATTCTCCAGCTTTGTTGTTATTGAGTAACTGAAGCCCGAGCTGTTAAAGCTCCGCCCTCTTCTGGAAAAGGGGCATGGAGCAGCAGCTAATTTGCATTTAAAGGGACACACACAAAAATGGCATCACACCCAAATAGGGGCAAGCTGTAATAAATGATCTGTGGGGTATTTTGAGCTGAAACTTCACAGACACATTCTGGGGACACCAGAGACTTATACTACATCTTGTGAAAGTGAGCATAATAGGTTCCCTTTAATGGATGTTTTAATCAGTGGTGTTTACTGACTGAAAAAAAAAACCTTTAAAGTTCAGTTTGTGTTTGTGCTCCAGACATGAATGTTCAAAAATTCACACTGAAGGAACCACATATACAGACCAGAAGATCACAGAGACACACAGAACACACGAGAAATCACCTGCAGTCGTTCACATGACACACACACACACACACACTGAAAATAATGCATTGTCAACTTACAGTGATATTGTAATACCAACTTTAAATGAATTTTAAATAAAATTAAATTAAATAAAAAAATAAAAAGTAATTTAAAATTATATATTTATTAGGGGTTGAACGACTTATGGTTTTTTAAAGTCAACATTTATGTGATTAAAGTCGTGTTGACATCGACAATGACGTCATTAATGACACAGAACACGTTTTTCCATTCCAATGCGCTCCTTTTCCATTGTTTTTCTATGCAAATACACACTAGACGTGCATATGACCATTGTGCTTGCGTCTTGTGTCTTTTGCAGCATCTCACGCATGACACGAAGTTCTAAAATCACGGCACTCAAGTTCAAATCAGTTTTAAAAACGTGTCTCAAGACCTTGCTTTTTTCCCTATTCCCTATTTGAAAGCAAAAATGCGTTCTGTGTGAACAACCTCAAGCTGAGATTGAAACAAGGATTGCCTTTTGTGCAGCTATGGCATATGACACAATGCTGCCCACAAGCCTACTGCCCCTACATAAGTTTATTTTTATCAGTTCTTTTGTCTTTGGGTCATTATATTTCGCGAGATTTCTGCTCGTTCTAAAGGCGGGTTCACACTGTGCGATTCTGATAACGATTTGGTCGTCTGAGACAAATTTTGCAGATCTTAAAAGATTCATATAATCCTAGCCTAAAATCTGTCTTTGATCGCTAGTTTGACATGTTCACAGACCGTTTCAATCAAATTTTACCTCCGATGAAATTCTGGCAGTGTCAGAAGATTTGGCGGACAGTCCTGCAGTGTGACTTCTCCTATGACGAACGTCAAATTGTCTTCGTTTTTCAAGACAAGCCGTGATCAAAATTAACGATAGAGATGTCTTTGTTAGCCACCATTTCAGTCCCGTGTGTAATGCAGCTCACAGTCACCGAACGTGCGTGGGTTGATGACGTAAAACTCCGGACAAGTTTTCGTGCACGCGTCCGTTTTTAACGTGTCTTGACTGTCGTACAGCCTGACATAAATGACAGCCGAGATCCCACGGTGTGACATGAGGATCATGTTCGTACAATCTGACAAGCAACCATCGTAAAGGACTATTATAAATCGCACAGTGTGGCTTTAATCAGACACAGATAAACAAGCACAGCAAGGATTACATTTATATGAATGCATTAGTGAGAGAGTGATTGTGTGAATTAAATCCACCTGACAGCACCTCTCTACTAATAGTGAAGCTGTGTGTTTTAGTTACTAAGAAATATATGCTAGAACTTTTCAGTTTCTAAGCTATTTTATTGATAAATCACAGAACAGTGTTGACAATACATTCCTGCGCTACTGAATGATTCATGTGCGTGTGTAGTGCGCGTCTAGCAGCGCATTGGAATGGTAATTAACGTACAATAGTCTGTTTAAAATGTGCAGTCACCTGATCAATATTGAGCATCCAGATGGTATAATCAAACATATCTTATGTAGCGCTCTTGGAGTATACATTTATTTGTCATTAACTGTTGGATACAGAGCGTAAAGGTGGACTTAAAAGGTTTTTTATCCTGTTGCGCCCTCTACAGGCCATGATCAGCGACTAGTCGACGTCATGCTTAAAGCATCATAGCAGAGCATTAAAGTCGACTAGTCGATGCAACCCCTTCTATGTATATATTTATACAAATTTATTTATTTTTTTCAATTTAAATGATATGGGGTCTCAGCAAGGCCATTAACTTGCATTTTCAGTTTTCATAAAATCCTTCACGTTTCACAGTAATCTTTCTGAATCACTAGACAGAGAATGGAGACAGAGGTTTACCATCAACAGTAATGAAATAAAGCTTAATATCCAAAAACAGTGCAGACTGGAAATTCATTTAGCCATTGTGTGAGTGTGTGTGTGTGTGTGTGTGTGCAATGATTTGAGTAATAGGCTGAATTAAGGCTGGATCTGAAGTGGACTGTGTGCTGAGCCTCTTTAGTTCATTGCTTTTTAAATACTCTCATTACGTGCTTTTTTATAAATGAATCATCTAAACGCTTATTGATTTAGAAGAACTCAAGCAGCGTTTTCAAAAGCGATTAGGATCGTTCGCACAGAATATAAACAGCGCGTGAATCAGCTGCGTATCTCAACCATTAGACGTGTGCATTTAATGTGATGTCTTCACTCCTGCTCCATCATAATGTGTGTAATGCAGAACAGAATATTTTTTTTCCCCATAATCGAGGCTGCTATTTATTTTTTGCCACTGATCAACAAAGATATCATCTTATACATCTTATAATCTTGTACATAAACAAAAATATAAATATATATATATATAACTTTTTCATTTTTGAATTATGAAATATATCATTAAATACAGTGTATAAATAAATAAACATGATATGTAATAATAATATAATATACTATGTGTATAAGTGTCATTATTATTAGATTTTTTTATAATTTTATTATATATAATGAAATTAATTATGAGATTTATAAAATGAATGTTCATTATGTAATAATAACAAACAACAATATTAATGATAATATATGTGTGCACACATTTTTATCTGGAAAGTCACATTTCTGGTCATTCAGTATTATGGCAAAACTTATATCATCAAAAATAATAATAATAGTAATAAAAAACACCCCAGCAAATGAAAAAAGTAATTAGAAACCACAAAGCAGAGGATGGATACAAGATTTCCAAGTCATTGGATATATGAAGTAATTAAATCTATAATTAAAAAAATGAAAGATTTTTGGAGAAGACATTGAGCAAAGACTCTGGCAGAGATACAAACTTCACTGAGATTGCACACCAACAACAACAACAACTGATGCCTGAGAGCTTCACACAGCTTGAGAACAATGACAGACTGAAGGCCAGTCCTAAATGTCACATGACATCTGAGCTCCAGTTTGCCTGGGGGCATCTGAGAGTCTCTGCATTCAGCTGGGAGAAGCTTCTGCGTCTGATGACAGCAAAAGTTCTGCCTTTTGGCCATTAGATGAAACGGCATGTTTGGCGTAAACAAAATACTGCACATCATTGGCAACACAGTGTCCAACTGTGAAGCATGATGATGGCATTGGAGTCACACTGCGGGGATGTTTGAGAGGAGATGAATGCAGGAAAACACAGGAAAAAATGGATGGAGTCTCCAAAAAAAAAAAAAAGATTTGTTTTCCAGCTGGATAATGAAGCGTAAAGCCAAAGCTATGCAGAAATGCCTTAAAAACAGTGACATTTGAGTGTCCAAGGCAGAGTTCAAACAGATGACAGAGTGCCAGAGGTGCATCTAGTAATCGCTGGGGGGAGGAGGGTTTGAATACTTATGCAATTGATTATTTTGTGTCTAATAAACCGGCCAATCTGTAAAAATGTTTCACTTTGTCATGAAAGAGTATTTTTCAGTTGTTCAGAATCAAAAACACCAAATTCCTTGGTGGTATAAAACAACAAAACCAACAAAATTGATTGAAGCTGCGCTTGATAACGATGGGAAACACTTTTGGGCCGCATTTGCTAAATAGTTTACTAAACACTTTTGTGTGAGGAATATGAGCACAAGTGCAAAGACAAGTGACAGTAAATACATTTAATGTTACAAAAGATTTCCACTTCAAATAAATGCTGCACTTTTGAACTTTCTATTCATCAAAGAATCTTGAAAAATTGTATCACTGTTTCCACAAAAATATGAAGCAGCACAACTGTTTTCAACATTGATAATAATCAGAAATGTTTCTTGAGCATTAAATCAGCATCTTAGAATGATTTCTCAAGGATCATGTGACACTGAAAACTGAAGTAATGATGCTGAAAATTCAGCTTTGCATCACAGGGATACATTTTTAGTGTGAAATTCCAGTATATTCCAGGTTAATAATTGCATGACTTTCACAGTAATTTCACAGCAGGTCTTCTCTTGTATCTAACTGCACTTGCAGAAATTTATTGTTAAATCTACAGTACTTTACTGCCAATTTCAGTTAAGTTTTTACAATTGTACTGTAAAAAAGCTTGGTTTTACTATGAGTTTACAGTATTGGAAAACAAAAAAAAAAAAAAATACTGTAAACAATATCATACTGTATTTGATAACTTAAAATCAGCCAATTATCTTATTTTATATTCTAGCTTTTCATTGTTTAAACAAATGTTTTCATTTAACACACTTCAGACTTGGCTCGAACAGAAATTTTAATTTGAATAAGGTCCATGAGCCGAAGCAAATACAATACTGATCACCATTACGGTGACTTCAAAACAATTACAGTACTAAACAATATAATTTCTTACAGTGGCATGGTTAAAGACAACTTAATCATGTGAATTCACAGTAAAAGAAGAGCAGTGAATTATTGTGATGTCAGCATAATTTTGCTGTTAACAGCAATTCATAAGAAAATGACCAGCATGCATTCATTTCACTGTAAATTACAGTAATTTTTTGTAAAATAATACTCTTTAATCTTGTAAATTCCTGGCAATCTTTTACAGTGTAATACACTTCAGCATGACTCTGGTTCTCTCTTGAAATTCAGTATTGCAATGCTGCTGATCTATGAATTTCTTCTGTTTTCGCTCTGATAACAAAAGCATCTGCTAAATGACCAAACGTAAAATGCGCTGCTACTGCATGTGTCTGAAGTGAAGACTAATGTATGAGTAACATCTGTAAAGCATCACATTCCCTCTCTATATGTGCTTCAGTCTATTCAAGGCTCTTATAGGGACTCCAACGGCTTTGCTAATGTAAAAGGTGATTTCTCATTAGAGATTCAACAGCATTTGATCACACACAGCCTGACTCAGTTATTCTTTAAATGATTTTATCTTTTAATTGAATGTGAGATTACTGATATTCACACTTAGCATTCTGACATATTAAACTGTGTGGAAAGGAAGTCCAGTGACAGAGGCTTCTGATTTACTTGAAACCCCAAAGTGAGAACGAAATGCTATATCTAAGACAGATTTTAATGAATATTCTATGATTTTGTGAAAGTTAATGTCCATTAGAAGAACAGTTTCTGACACCCATTAACACAGAATTTTTAGCAGAGGTTACGCAGTTCAATAAAATATCTGGCAATATAAGGTGCACTTAATGGAACATCACGGGTGACGCTGTAAAAATGTCTGGCAACGTCAACGTTTGGATCTTTGCTCTTCAAGTGTCCTCAAGTGGCCTTAATATCACATGACCAGCAACATGAATCAAAACAAAGTTATTACTAAAAAGATGAAGGTTAAAATGACCATTTGACAATAGCTGTGGTGGCCAAAATGAATATTGAATATATAGTGAATAATGAGCGCTTCCAAAGGAGAGAGAGGCCATTTTATTTAATGAGATTTGAAAACGGCTGTCTAAAGTGTGTGGGGCTTTTTAAAGTGACCACATTTATATGCACTCATTTGACAGGTAGGCTAATTTTATATAAAGTAATATTATGTTACATATTATATGCTCTATTAAATTAAGTGATTTTATATATGTATAAAATTATTTAAACAATTATATAAAATTAATTATTATATTACATAATTATTATATTATTTTAATGTCTAAAATAAAAAGAAAAAAATACATAAAAACAGAAAAAAATATGTATATAAAAACAGTATTATATAATAATTATTGTAATAATAAAGAATTAATGTCTAAAATAAAAAGAAAAAAATACATAAAAACAGAAAAAAAAAATATGTGTATAAAAACAGTGTTATATAGTTACTATAGTATTATTATTATTATTATTACTATTCATAAATATATTTTTGGTTTAGTGACTATAGAGTCAAAATGTCATAATTTCTACAAAAATATTATATATATATATAATTTTTATTTTATATTTCTTTTTGTATAAAAATACACACACACACACACATATATACACATATATATAAAGAGAGTGAAAATGTGATAAATACATATATATATATATATATATATATATATACACATATATATAGACTGAAAATGTCATAAATACATATATATATATATATGTGTGTGTGTCTATATATATATATATATATATATATATATATACACACAAATATATATAGAGAGAGTGAAAATGTGATAAATACACAAATTATATATTTTTCAATAGGGTCCAGTATACGGCAAACTACATGAGTTGTTTCAGATCAGGTGGCTGAAAAGTCTGAACAAAACAAGAACAAAAACAGATTAAACACTGTCTGGCAGTTCTGGATGATTCTCCTCTGTGAAAACACACTTTCACAAACCTGTAAACTCTCTCTGTCTTTTAGTGTGACAGGAGGACAGGTCAAGCGCTCAGGACAGATCAGACCATCAGTCCCTCGACCGTCACTAACAGCACAAGGTCAATCACTGAGCCACATGAACCCAGCCGAATCTTTCGGACAGAGATTAGACAGAGAGGACGGAGTGATTTCCTGCTGCAGAGGCTACGTGACGAACGCACGAGAAAAACATACAAAATATGTTCAAATGCCATAATGTGGACGCAGGCCAACATCAACATGCCAAATTCATGATATGCAATAATTACTCTGTGGCAGAACAAACAAGATAAAGTTGTGTGTGCAAACATGTGCATGTGTGTGTCTGCGGATGATTAAGTGATCTCAGTGATGTCAACGGTATCCCAGCATTCCACTGCTGCAGATGTTTTCAGTCCAACCCCAAAACACACACACTTATGAAATATTCATATTCACTCCAAAATCAAAATGAAGAAATAATAAATTACATTGTGCAAATAGAAAATAAAGACTATTTTAGGAGCATTAGGATTTTATAGGGCTTGACATTAACCCTTGTCCGGGATTTTTTGAAAGCTCAAGTGAAAGAGAATTTTACTTGCCCGACCGGAATCGGGAATCACCAAAACATGAGAATGATTCTGATTTTATTACATTTGGTATAAGTGGCGATTGATAGTGGAAAACGTTATACATTATGTCTAATGTACTGACGCTAACAAGGTTGCTTTTCATCTCGAGGATGGAAACAAGTGAGCGCAGCACACAAGAAACTCAGTTAACATACTGCGGTAAAAATTCTAAATGTGGAGTTTTTATATTTATATAATGTGTCAAGTCAGAGGTCACTCTTCCACCACAAGTCAACTTGCGCAGGGCTGTCTGCCAGAAGCTGGTTATTATAGTTTATAAAGTTGTAAATATGGATATTTTTCTTACAAACACCCATTGTTTCGCTTCAGAAGGCCTTTATTAACCCCCCAGAGCTGTATGGATTACTTTTATGATGGATGTATGGATGCACTTTTTTGGGCTTCAAAATCATGAGCTCCATTCACTAATATTATAAATTCTGATTCTGAGATTTTCCGATTGCACCACACTTCTCTCTCAAATCGATTCTGAGTTTAGTTTTCAACAGCAGATGGCACTCTGTGTTTTAGAAACAGCTGTACTCTGCTTCCTTCTAATTCCTTACAGATCACTTGAACCTTCCATAAAATAATCATTCATAAAGTTTGAAAAGGTTGAAGCAAATTACAAGAGTGTTTGCAGTGGGCTTTTAACATTAATCTTGCGTCATGAAAACATTCTGAGGTTCAAGCACATTCTCAGACTCAGCCGAACGCACGAGCGCTCTTCTTCATGAGCATTTGAGTGTGCGGTTAAAAACCAGCCTAGAGCGTCATCTGGGTGAACTATACCTTTAACTGAATTTATTGATCAAATTTAAGAATTTGAAACAAAAGATGAAGCATATATTTTTAAAGGTAAAAAAAAAAAAAAAAAAAATATGCAGATTTAAATATGTCAAAGCTGACAGAACACTGATGAGAATATTGATTCAGAATAAATTATATTTACACCACAAAACACTTTTTTACTCGGACAAGTTAATGACCAATTTAATATATTTTATAATATATATATATATATATATATATATATATATATATATATATATATATACACACACACACACTATCAGTCAAAAGTTTGGACACGGTGAGATTTTTAATGTTTTTAAAAGAAGTTTCATCTGCTCACCAAGGCTGCATTTATTTAATTAAAAATACAGTAAAAACAGTAATATTGTGAAATATTATTACAATTTAAAATAACTGTTTTCTGTTTGAATACATTTTATAAAGTAATTTATTCCTGTGATGGCAAAGCTGAATTTTCAGCATCATTACTCCAGTCTTCAGTGTCACATGATCCTTCAGAAATCATTCTAATATGATGATCTGCTGCTCAAGAAACATTTATGATTATTATCAATGTTGAAAACAGTTGTGTACTTTTTTTTTTCAGGATTCCTTGATGAATAGAAAGTTCAAAAGAACAGCATTTATCTGAAATACAAAGCTTTTGTAACATTATACACTACCGATCAAAAGTTTGGGGTCAGTAAGAATTTTTATTTATATTTTTTTGAAAAGAAATTAATACTTTTATTCAGCTACAAAGGATACAATAAATCGATCAAAAGTGACAGTAAAGACATTTATAATGTTACAAAAGATTATATTTAAAATAAATGCTGTTCTTTTGAACTTTCTATTCATCAAAGAATCCTGAAAAAAATATTGTACACAAATATTTTGTACAATTGTACACAATAAATGTTTCTTGAGCAGCAGATCAGCATATTAGAATGATTTCTGAAGGATCATGTGACACTGAAGACTGGAGTAATGATGCTGAAAATTTAGCTTTGATCACAGGAATAAATTACTTTATAAAATATATTCAAACAGAAAACTACTATTTTAAATTGTAATAATATTTCACAATATTACTGTTTTTATTGTATTTTTAATTAAATAAATGCAGCCTTGGTGAGCAGACGAACTTCTTTTAAAAACATTAAAAATCTTACCGTGTCCAAACTTTTGACTGATATATATATATTAATAATAAACTTAATTATATTAATAATAACAGTTAATAAATATAATAATCAAATTAAATATCAATTAATGGTAATAAACCAATGTGATTAATTATAATGTCACATTGCAAAAAAATCATAATGCATTGTTCTAAAAACAGGCATAATTTTAAAATAAAATCATCCATGTACATTTTCGGTTTTAACTTTTAACCCGCATTGTTATGCAGATAATTCAACATTTCTATATTCAAATAGCACAGAATATGCAACAGAATGCAAATTAGAAGCAATTTAGACATTATATGTTGGAAGTGTGTTTGATAATTAGCTCTCTGTCTCTCTCTTTCTCTCGGCTAAATCTCTGCTGCTCTGCTGGATTGTTCATTCAAGAGATTTCAAGCTCAAACCACATCATCATCCTCCTCCTCCTCCTCCTCATCATCAGATCTTCCTCTCGACTGTGAGAGGAGGCAGTGCAGATGGATGAGGTTCTCTGGGTGTTTGGTTCTGTGAATGTGGGCGTTGATCCTGCAACTCGTAGAGAGACATTAAACTGCAACCTCTTCTATTCTCCATGGAGCTCAAAGGAATGTTAAATAAATTGAAAGTGTACTGTCCAAATCTCCTAGATACTACATACAGTACACTAGAGCTACATGATATATTGTAATGTAATTGATATTGTGACGCAGCTTGTGCGACTGTCAAATCACACAGGCTGCGATTTAATTAAATAAATACATGCACAGCGTGTTTCAGAGTGAATCACAGCATTTACACACGATAGATACAGTGTTTCAGCGGCGCCTTAATCCACTAACCACCAATGCTTCGATCTCACACATTGAGAGTTTGTCTAGAGTTATGCATGAAACTCCACAGAGCTCCGGCTATTTGCAGCTGCTGCGTTAATGAACTTACAGTCATGTTTGGCATCTGGAGTCTGGAATGTGCTGCAGGTGCACGAATCTCTATTCAAGAGTCGGACCACCAAACATCTGCCTTACAGCATGAGCAATCAGACTGCAGGAAAACAGTGGGTTAAAATGAACCATGATCTAATAACAGGCATGAAGTCGTGAGCGGCTCGATCTAATGTACGTTCTTCACCGGCGCTTCAGGGTTTAATTGCACTTACATCCTAATTTCTTTCCCAGAATGCCTTCACAGTCAGGAGATTAAGATTTCTGCGCTAGAAACACTTACAAGAGGGTTTTATTTCATTACCCAGATTTCTTCGTTCATTATATGTGAAGCTACACCTGAGCGTGTGTGTTTTATTGATGTGTGTGTAATCAGGCCTGAAGAATAGGATGTGTAATTGAATTCGACTGAACGCTCTCTCTCTCTCTCTCTCTCTCTCTCTGTGTTGTATTTCTGTCTCTAGAGATATGAGCTTGAGCTCAAACACACACACACACACACACACACACACACACACACACACTGACAAGGCCCAGACACTTAACAATACCGTCAAACTGCTCATTTGTTTATTTCCAATTAAATTATCCTCCACGGAAAGGGTTTCTCTCTAATTCGCTTAGAGTAATTTCATTTGAGGTTTCATCTAACAGACAGAATTGCAGAAGTGTTGAACCTCATGTGATGATATAGTTGATGTGATTAGCTCTGTATAAAAATAGGGCCCTAAGAAATTTATTTAGTTTTCCAAAGCTCCATTTTATTTTATTTTTTCCTGCATTATCTAGATTTTTCTAGATTGTTTTAATTATTTAATTAAATTAAAAACATCAGAAAGCATGTCTAAATAACTAATTCATTCAGGTTTAATTTTTCACAAATTCGATTTTATTTTTTTCACAAACAATTTTTTTTTCTCACAAATTTAATTTTTAGATATTTTGCATTTTAATTATTTAATACAAATTGCATTTTTGTTTACTTTTTTGTCAAATTAAGTACTGCACAACTTACTATAGATTTACCATAACTTAAAAAAAATCTCTTGATTGTGTGAATTCATTAAAACATTTTAAATAAATTGTATAAATATTAATAATATTTTGAGAAGTACATTTATTACACAATAGAAATATATATCTGTCATAATTTTGATTTATTAATCAAAAATGGGTAACACTTTACAATAAAGTTCATTAGTTAAACATTAGTTATTGTATTAACTAACATGAACTAACCATGACCAGTACATTTGTCACTGTATTTACTAATCTTCGTTAACGTTAGTTAATGAAAATACAGTTGTTCATTGTTTGTTCATGTTAGTTCACAGTGCATTAACTAATGTTAACAATTTTAATAATAATACAATTTTAATAATGTATTAGTAAATGCTGAAATTAACAAATGCTGTGTAAGTGCAGTTCATTATTAGTTCATGTTAACTAATGAAACTTATTGTAATGTGTTACCCATAAATGTGCCAAATTCCATGACATTCTGCATTACACAATTACGTCCACATTTTCTGCTTCACAGAAATCACAAACAGATGCTGGTTCTTCATTCCTCCTTCATTAAAACAATAAGCCACTCAAGTTAAGAGATTTTACCATGGGTAACAGGTGTGATTTACTTTCTTAACCACTGTAAAATCACTGTAAAGCTCACCCTCAAGTGTATCATTGCTTTCTTTTAAAACGGAATCAACAGTAACAGTCTTTCCTCTCAGGATTCCACAGCATATGGCATTCTGGAATACTGACAGGATGGAATGTCTATGGATTCTATAAGTAGAAACATGTAAATCAGACGGTGACCTGAAGGAGTGAGAGGACTTCACAGATCTGAGAGCAGCCAGATGGACGTGAGTGAAGAGTAGCAGTGTGTGTGTGTGTGTGTGTGTGTGTGTGTGTGTGAGAGTGTGTGAGTGTGTGTGTGTGTGTGTGTGTGAGAGAGGGAGAGAGAGTGTGTGTGAGCACCGTTTACAGCAGAGCATACTTTGTATGCTCTGCTGCAATACTAACACATAAGCCCTACCCATAATTCAATATTTTGAGAAATCCACAGGGACTAAGGGAAGGGATAGTAAAGAAAATGATAAAAAGGACACGGGCAACAAAACTCAGAAAGACAGACAGATCTTCCTCTCGAAGAAGAAGAAGAAGTGAAGTGCAGAATTATGTGGATTCAGAGACCAGACACCTGACATGGGAAAATATCCGCTACAAACCACACATTCAGTTAGGATAGCATAAATTGAAATATTTAACTATTTTTTTTATTGTATTTTTGATCAAATAAATACAGCCGTGGTGAGCAGAAGAGACTTCTTATCTTACTGACCTATCTTCATGCTCAAATTGAATATAAATTTAGAACTTTCCTAATATTTTCTTAATAATATAATGTATAATTTGCATAAAATAATTTTCATTGTGCTTCTACCAGTAATTTGCTTTCTATTTTCATATATTTTAAAATGTAATTTATTCCTGTGATCAAAGCTGAATTTTCAGCATCATTACTGCAGTCTTCAGTGTCACATGATCCTTTAGAAATCATTCTAATTTGCTGATTTGCTGCTCAAGAAACATTTCATACACTCTAAAAAATGCTGGGTTAAAAACAACCCAAGTTGGGTTGAAAATGGACAAACCCAGCGATTGGGTTTCTTTAACCTAGTGGTTGAGTTAAATGATTGCCCAGCCTGCTGGGTAGTTTATTTAACTCAACTATTGCTTAAAAATTGCTGTATTGCTTACTTAAAATGAACCCAAAATATGTTGGAAATTAACATTTATTAATATGTTTAATGAATAATAATTAAAAAATAAACATTTATTAAATTGCATTGCAGTTTTTCTCAATCGATTTTAAAAAAAAATGTAAAAAAATCTTTTTAAAACTGATGTAATGCATATTTTTAAATCATGAACAATGTGTTTAAACAAGTTTCAGTTGTTACATAACATTTCAAAGTGTTTAAATTCTTTCTTTTTTCTTTTGTCATGTGGTACAACCAAATATTTGTACCCATACTTTAAATTAGCTGTTTTATCAGTATTTGAGAGATATCTACACTCCTTCTCTGCCACAATGATCTACTGATTTCCTCTGGATGTTGCATTACAGTACCAGTATTGCATAACATTTTTACCTTATCAGTTGATAATAAAATATTTGCTGTTGTGCCACCCTGACATTTGAGAATAAGTTTATCAATTATCTCAACAGTTTTTATATGTATATTCAAACATAACATTATGCAAAAGTATCTTATCTTGAATTTCTTATAAATAAAAGATTAAGAACAGGATTAAGAAGCACTGAATTAAGGTAATTCTGACCCCTTCCACCCTGCTGTCCACTCAGCTCTTCTCCTCTCCTCCTTTTACTTCCTTCTCTCTCCTCATTTATGATCTCCTTCTATATGTCTTCTATATATCTTTCCTTTCCTTCTCATTACACCCCTTCCTCTACCCACACACCACCTGTACGCTTAAACCTCTTTATTTCCCTCTTCTCTTGCATATTTTCTTGCTCTATTTATACTTTCCCATTTATATTTTCCCTATTACATAATGCAATTGTGATAAATGCGTAAACATTTGTGAAAACTGCATTTCCTGTCTTGTGTGTATTATTAATCAAGCAGATATCAGTTTGGGGTCATTTGAAAACATACCAAGTGCATTTGATAATATGACAAATTCCAGAGTTTTGTTTACTGTGTTTGGACAAATGGTACATACATGTTGTGATTTGTGTAAAGCCAATAAAAATAGCTGATTTATTAAAGTTTTGGTTGGATGTATTAACTATTATGAAAACATCTAAGAAATTTGGTCATAGTGTTTTGAGAAAATGGTCCACATGATATACAATTTGTGTGAAATGAATGTAAAACGTACAATCTGTTTAGGACAATTACAAAGTTAATTACAGAGTTAACTATTTTGAGAACAGTGATCTGAGTTTGGAGAAATGTGTCAAATGTGTCAAAGGTTATTGCCAACCTATTCTGGGTTCATTTTAAGCCAGACATATAGTAATTTTTAAACAATAGTTGGGTTAAAGGTACAATATGTAATATTTTTGCAGTAAAATATCCAAAAACCACTAGGCCAGTGTTATATATTTTGTTTACTTAAGTACTTACAATATCCCAAATGTTTCCAACTATTTGTAAATCGTGAGAAAATTGCAATTTTAACCGAGGCTCCGGGACATGTGAGGAGTCGCCTGTCAATTGCGTCATACCCGCGTTACCCTCGATCTGCCTCGGTTTCCGGTTTTATTTTGTAGAAACCATGGAAACACCAAAGATGCTTTAATATAATACACATTTTAATAGACAAGGGAACAACTGTTTTGATATATTGATAGACAGAAAACTAATTGTTGTTATATAGCTCAACACCTTCTTGATTTTTTGCGAGTACCATGCTTTACCATGCCTCAGAGAAAAACACTATTCTGTGAAGTAGCTGACATAGCATAATCAGATGCAGCTTTATTTTTAGTAAAATGCCATGCCATTTATCAACACAAGCCATCCAACATTTAATATTATATTCTAAAATCGATCTACTGCAGTGTGTCTCAAACAAGCGTCTCACAGCAGCCGCCGAGCGAATGCACAGAGTAACGTTATATCATCATTTTCAACACACACTTAAATGTATCTAATATAATAAACAGAGCTGCTTTACCTCATACTCATGACCGGCGCCGGCGACTGTGGCATAATAAAAGTTCGCTGCTCGTCAGGCGTGTGTTGCGCAATCGCTCCAGCGGCCTCGTTCAGCTCCCACAACACTCGGTCCTGCTCTGCTTCATACTACAGTAACGTTAATAATCGCACCCATGAACATGATTGCTTCCCGAGTCCTATCCCTAGTCTTTTGCACTGTCCGTTGAGGTGGAGACCACATGTCCCAAGATCCCGCTCTCAAAACTTGACGTCATCAAGCTACGCCTTTGTTTTGAATAGGCTTCTAGCGACCTCTAGCGGACAAAATTATTACATATTGTACCTTTAAATAAAACTGTCCAACACATTGGGCAAACATTTAACCAAACCTCTGGGTTTGACCATTTTCAACCCAACTTGGTTGTTTTTAACCCAGCATTTTTTAGAGTGTATTATTAACACTTGTTCTTCTTCAGATTTTTTTTTTTTTTTTTTCAGGATTCTTTGATGAACAGAAAGTTCAAAAGAACAGCATTCAGTTAACAGATACTCGTGAGTGTAACTTTATGTGTGTGTGTGTGTGCAAAGAGATATTAAGCTCAATTAACTTAATTACAGAGACTTTCAGAGCTCATCGCCATGACGACCATTACTATAGTGATGACAAGCAAATTAAACGGCGAGTTTGTGGGAGGGGCCAGAAGGCTGTGATACGAGGGCATGTGAGGTTAGTGAACTGTGTGTGTGTGTGTGTGTGTTTACTAGATGAAGGTCACAGCGTTCACCGCACACAGCTCTTTAATCTGAGCGTCACGAGCAGATAGAGGGAGACTAATAGTTTGGGGTAATTCTGTCGGGCTCTGCAAACGTTTCTGGCAGGAAGTGACGGATTGATGAACGTCGGTGTCAGAAACAGAGCAGGAGAAACCGGAGGCTTAAGCAGATCTGATGGTGCAAATCTAAATGCCACGTCTATCATTAATCTGTCACTCATTCACAAACACACACACACACACATAGAGAGAAGCACTAGATGAAGGTCAGAGCGATTTAACATCAGCGTTACGAACATCAGCGTTCAATCGGGTAATTCTGTCCCATTTTTTGGCAGATACTTGTGGATCGATGGATGTTAGTGTCAGAAACAAAAGAGCAGGAGAAACCCAGAGTCATTAAAGGAAACTAAACTACTGATTTACACCGTCAAGCTCCAAAAAACACCATAAAAATCCTCCATGCAGCTATACGAGAGAGAGAGAGAGACACACACACACAAAAGGAAAGAGAAGGTGTTTAAATTCACATTTAAAGTGTTAAAGGTAAAGCCTGCGGGAGTTAAACTAAAGGTAAGGAACTGTGAAGCGAAGCACTAAATTTAGCGGGATGAATGATCCAGAGCCAGTGATCAGAGTCCATGAGATGAACTTTGATGATTCATTTACAACTCCAGTGAGAAGGTGAAGAGATCAGCTATGCCAAAAAACCTTAATCACTGCAAGAATCAATCCAGGGTCACTGTTTAGGCCAGAGATATCTCTTAAAATCTTGAGATGTGTGTGTGTTTGTGTCTTCAAAAGACCACTAGAGCTTCAGGCTGATTATAAAGCTTGTTATGTGTCATTCAGTGTTGAGGCGTGATGATGCTACTTTAACCACATGTTAACCTTATAAATATAACCCAAATTACATGTTTAACCACATACAGTAGTTTAGCTGTTCATATAGTGCAGATTTTCCAGTAATAAGTAATTGTTGTTGTGGTAATTCTGTTGTATATTGTTATTGTTTTATAAATCTTGCTTGTACAGCACTGGCCTATAAAAATAACTAAACTAAACTAAAAAGCTGACAGCTAGTAAAGCTAGAAAATCCAAATAATTAAAGTTTTAACTAGCAAAAAAAAAAAGCAGAAAGGACAATTGAATCTAACAATCCTCACTGTTTTTATGGAAGAAAAATACAGAAATTAATTTAATTGAAATAAAAAAAGAAAATTAGGTAACACTTTAGTTTCCAATTCTCACTATTAACTAGATGCTTATTAGCATGCATATTTCTAGGATGTTGGCTGTTTATTAGTAATTATAAAGCAAATATTAATTCCTTATTCTGCATGAGCTTATTCTACATCCCTTAATCCTAAACTTAACAACTACCTTACTAACTATTAATAAGCAGTAATTAGGGGTTTAATGAGGCAAAAGTCATAGTTAATAGTTAGTTAATAGTCAGAATTGGACCCTAATCTAAAGTGTGATCGAAGATGATATATTTTAATAAATACAATAAATATAATATTAAGTTATAATATACTAAATATTAATATAATATACAGCATATACAAATAATATAATACATTTTTATTTAAAAATAACAAAAAAGTTAAACATGTTATTTTTTAATTACATAAATTTTATAAATAATACATATAATATAAATATAAAATAAATTATAAAATAGTTTTTTAAAAAGATATTGAAATGTAAGTAGTCTAAATGTAGCTATTTTTTGTAGTTGCTAACTTTGCTAGTAGTGGCTAACTGTTTGTTTGTTTTTTTACAGTTTTTTACAATTGGTAAGATCAAGTTCTCAAAGATCTAAACCCATTTGTTACATAAATCACTCTTTCTGCAAAACATAAAACAGATTCAAGCAGTTAGACACCATTTGCAAATCACATGCAAAACTCTAAACATATTCTCACTCACTAAAACACATTTCTCACTGTGATGCACTTGTGTTGCAAAACGGTAAACATGAGTGGCAAAATTTAAAGGGTTAGTTCACCCAAAAATGAAAATTCTGTCATTAATGACTCACCCTCATGTCATTCCACACCTGTAAGACCTTCATTCATCTTCAGAACACAAAGATATTTTTGATGAAATCCGATGGCTCAGTGAGGCCTCCATTGACAGCAAGATATTTAACACTTTCAATGCCCAGAAAGCTACTAAAGACATATTTGGACGAGAATATTTGTGCACCAAAAAAACTAAATAACGACTTTATTCAACAATATCTATTGATGGGCGATTTCAAAACACTGCTTCACGAAGCTTCGAATCTTTTAAAAATTTCAATGGTTCACGTGACTTTGGCAGTTTGATATGCGCTCTGAACCACTGATTCGAATCAAAAGATTTGTAAAGCTTCGAAGCTTCATGAAGCAGTGTTTTGAAATCACGCATCACTAGATATTGTTGAATAAAGTCATTATTTGTTTTTTGGCGCACAAAAAGTATTCTCATCGCTTCATAACATTAAGGTTGAACCACTGTAGTCACATGATCTGTTTTAAAAGTGTCTTTAGTAGCTTTCTGGGCATTGAAAGTGTTAATTATCTTGCAATGCAGGCCTCACTGAGCCATCAGATTTTATAAAAAATATCTTAATTTGTGTTCTGAAGATGAATGAAGGTCTTACGGGTGTAGAACGACATAAGGGTGAGTAATTAATGACAGAAATTTCATTTTGGGGTGAATTAACCCTTTACACACAACTACAACACAGTTGTTATCGTTTACACACAACACTTCTTGATTTTGCAGTTGCACAACTTTTTTGAGTGAGCTTTCCATTTAGTTTTCTTTGACATTTTGCAGTTAACTACTGCATTTTTACAGTATGCAAGTGCTGAATATGCAGACATTCAATTCTATACAATATTCAGTACAATACTGTACTTGCAGTACATACAGTATACAATATAATCACCTTATTTAGCGATTACTATACTGTTTTTACGTAATTGCAAATTTTGTTTACTGTATACAATATTCTTCTATAACTACATGTTCTGGGTGCTGTTCCCCATTTTTTAGTGTCTAATGAATGGCCTGTAGAGTTAAATACTGATTTATGTGTATGATCTGAAAGCTGTGTTTGATTTTGAGAACAGGTGAAATGGTTTTGAGCCGACTGCTTTTGCCACAAGAGTCAGATATTCTCTGAATGTAGTTTGAAGATTTGGTTTAGTGTTTAATGTTGTGAGAAAATGGGTGCAGGTTTCAAGAAATGTGTGAAAAACTGTAAAAGGCTATCTAGTGGAAATACTTTATATTATGCCAAGAACTTTATGATGTGTGATAGTGTCTTGTAAAGGACCACAAACTTTAATGTTCCTAAAATCCTCAGTCTGTGAGCTGAGCAAAGGACAGGTTACACACACACACACACACACACACACTAATGACACTAAATGGCATAGTGCTGCAACCCAGTAGCAGATCTTAATTACATATTGTTCATAACAATAATTTAAATTATTTAAATAAGCGTGTGAGCATTATGAGTCTTAACAAAGAGACTTTTTATAACAAAACCACCCACACACACATGCAAACACACACATGCAGAGAAAATCTGAATGAATGTACTTTTCTGAACTACATTTCCTGAAGCAAATGCGATCAGCGCTCCACCAGGCAAAACATCCCATCATGATGCGGTTGCCAGAGCGTTGCTATGCGGTTGCCAAGGTGTTCTAAGTGTTTTCTTCCTGTCCTGCACGTTCACGTCTTTGTGATCTGATTTTTTTCACCTACTTTATTGTTTGCCGTGTGACAACTTTAAGTCTGTTCATCTGAAGCTGGAACATTTAATTTATCATTATTGTGCGATGCATAAATGGTTATGCACCAAAGTTTAATACTTATGAGCACTATCACTAACAATGCTTTTAACAATAGCAATGTCTCTACTGAATAACAAGCCATATTCTGTTGTGTTTCTATGCTGTCCATTATAAAAGCAGCCCACATCCCTGGTCTATCATTACCTAGTGCTTCATTAATATTCAAACAACATCAAAGACCAGTTTCTTTAATGTTCGTAATGGAATTACGACAATTATAAGAGAGGACATCATACATATGCACGTGAATAAATTAAGCTCAGTGCTTCGGAAAGAGCAGAATTAAATGCATAAAAATATATTATTCATTATTAATAAATCATTTAAAGCATAAATTAATAAATACAAGTTCAAACCTTGTCAGAATGATGTCTGAGACTCTCCGCCTGTTCAATTATTCTCTGCCCTCGGCATTCAAATCTGAAAAAATGCTCATTAGCATAGATTAATCAGTACTAAACGAGTCTGTAATGAACTCGAGAAGCCATATTAATGACTAGCACCATGTGTCACTTGATCATGTGCATTCTGGCTTCTGCTATAGCAAGAATCACTCTCATTGCATCAGCTTTGATCATAATGAATTATTCAATAAATTCAGCATGTGACGATTTTGTACAGAAGTACCAGAGTAGATGCCATTATAGGCACTAAAATCATAATCTCTTCATTGACAGCCTTTCAAAAGTATCAAAAGTATTAGGCTGTAGTTGGTTAGATGAGTTTAGCGAATGTATACAAAACTACTAAACAAATATACACATTAAAAAACATTATTTACAAGTCATACACTCAGAAAAAGACTAAGTGAGTGAACTGAATCGATCTGAACAGACTCAAAAGAACTGAGTCATTGTGAAGAATCAAAAGTGTTCAAACTGAGTGTCCGGATCCTGAGCTCTGAGTTAAAAGAACAATTCACTAAATTATTAAAGGGGTCCTTGATTTTGATTTCACATTTTTAACTTTAGTTAGTGTGTAATGTTGCTGTTTAAGCATAAACATCTGCAAAGTTACAACGCTCAAAGTTCAATGCAAAGGTAGATATTTTCTTTTACAGAAACCACTTTTTAAGGACTACAACAAACATTGTAGGGACTACAACAAGCTTCTTCCCGGTTGGTGACATCACTAACATTAAAATGTACATAAACCCCGCCCCCGAGAATACGCAGCAAAGGGGGTGAGGCCATGTTGGGCAGCTTTAGAGAAGAGGAAGAGTTGTTGTAGTAGAGTGTTGTTGCCATGCCGTCATTTTACGCCGGACTGCTTCACAAACGAGGGTCAATTCAACGCTGGATTTGCACAAAAGATTAACATGATGGTACATGCTAGTCGATGAGTAGAATCAACTCCACAGCAATTACATAAATTTATCCACTAACCATTCAGAAACGTCCAGTTTCATTCTAAAAGTTGTAACTTCTTCCTGAGTCTCTCCATCAGTGTCGACTCCGGTTTAAACAATGTAAGGCTGAACACCGTTACTGACAATCCTCATTTTGGCAGTGTGAGATTCTCCTGCTTTGTTGTTGTTGAGCAACCTAAGCACGAGCTGTTAAAGCTCCGCCCTCTTCTGGAAAGGGAACCACGAGCAGCAGCTCATTTGCATTTAAAGGGACACACACAAAAACGGCGTGTTTTTGCTCACACCCAAATAGGGGCAAATTTGATAAGCTATAATAAATGATCTGTGGGGTATTTTGAGCTGAAACTTCACAGACAGATTCTGGGGACACCAGAGACTTATATTACATCTAGTGAAAAGGGGCATTATAGGTCTCCTTTAAACTTCTGACATCACTTTCTTTCTTTCTTCTGTAAAACACAAAATAAGTTATTTTTAAGAATTTCTGTGCACCTTTTCAATTCAACAAAAACATAAGTGACAATTTACTGTCAAGCTCCAAAAAAGACAAAAAAATAAAGCGTCATAAACACACTATTAACCCAACTAACTAATTTGCTAATGTTCCCATTAATTTGAATGCTTTAAAACTTCCAGTTTTTTTTTAAATGTTTTAAAAATGTTTTCTTGGTTTTACGAATGATAAGGGAACACTCCATTTTATCATTCTTCAAACATTCAGAGAATGAAACTTTCGAAATGTTCTATGAAAGATCTGAAACAAGCAGTAACATTTAAAAAATGTTAGACGAGCATAAACATTTCAGAAAAAAAAAAAAACATTCCATGAATGATGTACAAATAATGTTCTCAAAATGTTATTAAAAACCAGATAACTTTGAACAAACATTGCATTAACATTTCTGAGAGAATGTTTAACTTTGAGAGAACTAGAACATTCTGAGAACATTCCCTGTTAGCTGGGAAAGCGCCATAACGGTGATGATATGCACTATATTCCAAGTGTTCATAAGACATATAATAGCTTTATGTGAGAAACAGACCATATTTTAGTCACAGAAAATCCTCCCACCATAACTCTCAAATCTCACTGAATTGAAATGTGCATGTTTAAGTGTTTGCATTCAGTGCTAAACCGAGTCGCTGTGTGATGAATGGCACCCAGAACTAATAAGGATCCAGAGTCATTAATATATGTCTATATATGAACTAGCAGCCAAAAATAAGACTGATTATATTTTCTTTAAAGTAATAACTGTTTGTTTCTCAGGGAAATGGCCCGGCTCTGTTTAATCCATTCAGGTAAGTGTGTGTTCCCCATGAGACGGACCAGTGATTCACAGCCCTACCTGAATACAAATACACTTTCAATGGGCTTTGAGGGGGATACGATCATGTTAGCAGGGTTGTGTTTCTAATCACGTAGTGACACGGTTTGATGTCAGTGACAGACGTGAATGAGTGTGATTCAACCTGACCACCCGCATGAAGCACAGACTGTAGTAATTACAGACAAAAAAAATTCGACCAGTCGAACAAAAATGAGCTTGTCTCAAAACACAGTGAACTGCATCGCTGCCTAAAATCTACATATGCAGCACCTTCATCCTAAACAACGAATGATTTGAGACACTAGCAAGAACTCAAATTCTTAATCGATTCAAATTGTTTGGCATTACAGTATTGCTAATCTAATAATACAATACTGTAATATGCATAAAAAATATTGAGCAAAATATTACATTTTAATATAATAACAGGCTATATAATATTGAGTAAAAGATAACTTTTATTCATTATTTTCAATAGTGTGTGAAGTAGATTATTTATAATTTACTGCTCTGCTTTTGACAGCAACCTAGAAATCAAGCACACAAACACTCACTCATTCACTCACTCACACACACACAAACACAGACACTCACACTCACAAACACACACACAGGGAGAAAAAGTAATTCATTCTGTAATGGTTATGTCCACTTTTCTATAAACAGACTAAATTAAATAAGCTAAAGTGAATTTTATATAATGGCAGACAAGGGAAAATAGCACAAAAATAACTTAATTGACACAATGACACACAGACGCACACAAACGCACACAAACAGGTCAGTCTCTTAAGAATTTTAAAGAAAAGTTTAATATTTACAATTACAATTCTGTAATTATTTTTGTCATTCTAATCCAATAATGTTATTTCTTTCCATCGATGCCATTTTAATATTACTTCTATAATATTAACAAAACATTGAAAAAAATATTGTGAATAAGTTTTTTCAGTTTTCAAGGGGACCTATTATGCCCCGTTCTACGGGATGTAATATAAGTCTCTGGTGTGCCCAGAATGTGTCTGTGAAGTTTCAACTCAAAATACCCCACAGATCATTTATTATAGTCCAATTTGCCCCTTATTTGAGGAGTGAGCAAAAACATGCAATTTTCGTGTGTGTACCTTTAAATGCAAATAAGCTGTTGCTCCCCGCCCCATTTCCAGAAGAGGGCGGGGTCTTTACAGCTTGTGCTTCGGATACTCCGGCAACAACTAAAATGTCAGAAACTGTCAGTAGTGGTGTTCAGCCTTATATAACCGATCCTACTCAACCTGCTCCGAGTGGGATTTGAACCAGTGTCTCTGGCATGGGAGGCGGGCGCGCTAACAAGGCAGCCTCTAAGTGTGAGGCCAGGGGAGTGATGTTTACATGCACAGCTCTTACTAACTTGCCTCCGTTACACTTATATGTTCGAACCGGAGTCGGACACTGATGGAGAGACTTGGGAAGAAGTTACAACTTTTAGAATGCAACAGGACGTTTCTGAATGGTTAGTTCATGAATTTGTTTAGTTGTTGTGGAGTTAACTTTATTCAACTTATCGATTAGCATGTGATCATCTATATATTGTTGTACAGGTGCTCATGTGGGAACTGTAGTAGGATGTCTACAGAGCCAGAGAATATATGCCTCATGGATATAGAACAGGTATTGTTTTAAGTACAGTTAACCATAACCGTACTTAAAACAATGTGGCTAAAGATGTTAATATGAATTATATATAATTCGTTTTAACATCTTTAGCCACATTAGCCGTATAGTATACTAACAAGCACATTCTGAAATCCGATTTGGAAACATTCACAAAATATGAAGTGTGATAATTGTTCTAGATGTGAAGTTTGAACACGAACAGTCAGTATAAACCCATCTTTCAGAATCAACTTTTGTGCAAATCCAGACCTTTTTTTGCGTAAAATGATTTGCTTAATCTAATTTCTTCGGCACATTTCCTTCACAAATGAAATTCATCCACTGTGTCCTCAGTGGCTCAGATGCTGGGAGTCTATGGAGACTCTTATGTTTATTGGTACATCCAAAAACAGAACGTGTAATATGTGGCAGGGCTCTACACTAACACAAGTGCTCCTAATAAAAAAAATTAGTCAAAAAAAAAGCACAGTCAAAAATTTAGGAGCACTTTCTGATCAATAACAGACACTAACTTTCCCATTGCAGGGTGATTTTTGCCCCTTTAAACTAATTTCCACGGGCATTTTTACCATTATAAGAGCAATTTTTTTCTAATTTTATTAAATGTATGCATCAGATTTCGTTAATTTCTTAAATTAAAATAGAAAATGTCTTTTTAAATGTTAAACAAATTCAGTTAGAACAATAAGACTCAATCAGACTGTTTCCTCTCAAAATAAATCATCAAAAAAATCAATCTTTGCACTGCAGAAGTGGCACGAAGCTCCACCTGAAGTGGTATTATTTAGACACATTTACATAGACTGCTTAATGAAGCTTATTGGTAAATAATGTTGTACGAATGTTTTTGAATATATTTTTTTGAATGTAGAAATATGTAAAAAATTAAACTTTAAAAGTTTGATATTTTAAGTAAAAACAGTCTGCCAAATGAATAAATGTAAATATGAAAATAAATGTATTTACATTTACCGCCAGTAGGTGGTGGTAAATCTTAATGTACGAGTCATTCATTCAGTCGTTGAAAACGCACATTCATTCAGCAATCACCGTTGCTTAGAGATGCGCAACAGTTCTGGTTTGGCTTTGTTTGAAACTACGAAATAGAGCAAAAACAGACATTATTGTGTCTAATGTTAAATCACTTAATATCATCTTGTTTATTGGACTTCAATAAGATTAGTAAGTATCACATTTGCAATCATGCCAATACTCGGAGAAACAGGAGTATACTCGTGTGATATTACTTAACTAACTTGCTGAGATCGACTGTGTTACCGGTGTTCAGCCGCTACACCGGTTACATCACTTCAACACTTCACTTGCCCACCGTGACCGTGGCACCGCCCCCCACCGTCGTTTTGAAATTTATAGTAATAAAAATAATTTAGTTTAGTTAGAGAACAGATACAGTTAAAAACTGAACACGTCTGCTCAATTCAGTGTGAGCCGAACGAGAGTCGCAGCGCAGATCAGCAGCAGGAGTCAGATTTCACCTCACTTCGCCTCACTCTTCTGAATGACAAGACGATGGATGAAGATTTGGTTGCAAAGCTAAATGTAAAAGTGCATATTTAAGCAAATTTGTCATTGTATTGTTTTGTTGTGTTTTTCATTAAGAATAATAACGAACCCACCCAACATTCAAGCAATTGCCGCTACTTTAAAAGTGAAAGTAAAACAACACAGGCATTCATAACGGTGCATGTGTTTCTATTAACTTTTGGTGACATTTTTGCCCTCAAGCCCCCGTTAATTTCCGACCTTGCTTATGATAACCGAAATGTAGTATTAATTTGGCTGAAACATCAGCAGCATGAGACTGTCTTGTAAATGCGCATCACCCGTTTCACCTTGTAAACAATCTTTTGAAGTGTAATGTTAGTCGCGCATTCAAAGCCTTTGAATGAAGGCATGAAAAGTAGCCGATTGCAGTACGAAACATCACTGTTGTTCAGTGTGGATGCATTTTAGGAGGTGTACTTTTTGTTCCAATTGTATTATAGCTCTATTCATGAGCAACGATCAGGTCACTCGCACCAGTGCGCCTAAAAATTTTTTCACACTCGCACGTGGTTATTTTCAGGCGTAAATGCGAGCGAAATGCCCTGTGTGGCACAGACATCATATCAATAGCTATAGTGAGGATATATACATGGCGGACTATGTGTGGCTCACTCAGGGCGGGATCTATTTTAATAGGGCAGATCGTCACCAGTGGGCGGAGCTTGTCCCTACTGTTACGTCACAAAAACGCTCTGCTGTGAGCGCTTGAGAGCACTTCTGCAGCGCAGTTTTTTTTTTTTTTGTTTTTTTTTCAGTTGAGACGCTTTGCTTGCTATGATACAGAATATCTGCAGAAGTGTTACTAGTATATCAGATAGTTTGTTATTTCAGATAGCAGATTTGTTTCTGTGCTGTTTCTATATAAAAATGTCGAAACAATGTAAAGTATTTTCTGTGGTTCTTGATTTAAATTATTTTGTTCCCTTACTATGCTTGTTGTTGTCATCTGTTGACTGAATGTGGCGGTTGGTTGGTGTAATATTTGTCCCGCCTCTCCTCCACTGTGATTGGATGGCTGAGTACAAAGTGACAGTGATGAGTGCTGCATTTTACCCAAAGTTAAACATTCTTCAACTCACAGCCACACGGCCTTATGGTTGTTTATACACACTGTGGAAACACATCTGTGTACAAATTTTGCACAATAGTTCCCCTTTAATTTTAATTTTTAGTACTTTTGTTATGTGCTTTTTTTGTGAACTGTGTTAAATTAATGATTTAATGAGTAATTAGTTTTCTTTCTATTTTCTTCCTATTCTATTTATTTGTATTTGTTTTTAATTCAGCTTTAATCCAACTTTTTAAAGTTAAAGTTTACACTTCTCAACCAATACTTCTATTTTAATTTATTTTATTTCAGCTTTACTTCAAATGACTGAAAATTATATTTAATAGTTTTAGCTAACAATAACAACACTGTTTTCCATTGAACATGGACTGGTGTGTCCATTCATTCACTTATGACACACAAAATAACCAACAGCCTCACCAAAGAAATTTCAGAGCTTCAGAGGTTGTGAAAATTAGGTCAGAGTTGAATATGTGTCAATTTGGTGCTTCTGTTTCTTACACTGAGCTATTATACAACTTTAACACACATATCATATGGACTATAAAATAATGACACAATTTCAATGGAGGAAATATTCTTAATACTATAATAAATAATATATAAACTCTGTAAGGGTGGTGTGGTTTGGTTTATTCGGGGACACATACAAACGCCTTACATGACCATGATCAGTCCATCCCAGAACACCAAAACCCAGAGCAAATAATCCGCTAAAGCAGAAACGCTCTTGTAACAATCCCAGGAGATTAACAGCACATTTGAGCTCCAGAGTAACTATTAAAATATTGCTGATCATGTTTTCACTGTATCACATTCAAACACCCAAGGAATACAAAGTCAATATTATCCTCCTGTAACACTCCACTGTTTGCTTTTAAGCTCTGGACGCCTGCTTCTAATTATGGATCAATTTGCTGTACTAAACTGTCCCTCGCGCGCACACACACACACGTGTGTGTGCTTTATTCATGGAGAAGCGACGTGCAGCCTCTCAAAGCAGAGAACACTCACTCAGGGGAATGAATGACTTCTGCATAAGATAAACATTTAAGCCAACATTTCCTTTAATGACCAGACAAGTGAATATTAGAGGCCAGCGTGAAGAAATTATCTTGTGCTGTGCAGACTGTTTACTGAAACTCACTATCAATATATCGTTCATCACTTGAACATCACAGCGACAGAAAGAACATCTGCCCCTGGGATGTGCACAGTTAGCCTTATCAATCAGGAAATCATATTAATATGTTTACAACTATTGTTATTGTTTGGAGGAGTAGGAGAGTTGGGGGGGGGGGGGGGGTATTTCTGGTTTTTCTTTTCTTCCTCCCCTTATATTGTTCTTTGTCTATTGTGTTTTGTTTTATGTTTGTCGATAGGTGAATGTTGTACCAATTTTGTATGTATTGTATACCACTCGTTCTTGCAATAAAAAAATAGCACAAAAAAAAGATCTGTTATCAGATGCATCAAAATAAGCCAGGTGAACAGAAATCTTTGCTAACTAAACTATATAGCATGTTATTTTGAACATATACTGCACAATCACAATCTTCTTTGAAGTAGCTATATATATTTATATATATATATATATATATATATATATATATATACTAGATGTATATATACACACACACACTTAAAGCACAAAAATGTGAAATTGTTTACTTGAAGGAGCTATTTCTAACTTAAAATGGTTCATAAAATCACTTTCATTTGCATAATCAAGGATTTTTCAACATTTAAATACCCCAGGACCCTCCAATATAATATTACCTTCTAGTAGCCTATGACTAGCAAATCATAATTTGCTCAAATCACAATGACAATCAAAAATGGTCAAGTATAAATATCTTGAATGCTTTACTTATCTGCCCACCATCCTGCTGGATCTTCAAGAACCCGAAGAGACCTGAATCTGGATTGATTTTCTGTTTTGAGCGCTTTTCTGAGACTAAAATGTATTATGTAGTTGTATGAGGTTCTTGTATTCTCTCACAAACTCCGTCAATGATAGTTTGACCGTCACCAATACAAAGTCAGATCTTCATAAATCGCAGGTCAGCTTTGATGTAAGATCTGTTAAAGTAATTCGAACTATTATTTGAATGCGCGAACATCTTTTATAAGTCTTTAAACATGTTAGTCAGGAAAAAAGCAATCGCCTCAGGTGGAGCAGGTGCTGAGCGCGCGCGCGCAACGGGCTCAACGGTCGCGCGCGACTTCAACGGACCACTTTCACTGATCAGTAAACCCACATAATTGTCAAAATCAGTCGTACTCACCCGAGGAGCGTTCAGCGCGAGCTTCATCTCTCAAACTGCTCATCTTCCACAGTAAATCCAAGAGTTCGTTCAGCGCGCGTGAGCTAATCCACCACAACACAAACTAGCTGATCAGTGATCAATGACGAGTAGAAAAACTTAAAGGCTCAATAGTTTCCCTGCCTTTCGTCCCTCATGTGCCGCTGTTTCCTGCAGCTGAGTGCAGAGCGCGTGTGGGTTCAGATCCGTTACCGGGAGCCCTGCGTGACGTCACTGCGGCGCCCGCGGGCGGCATGTTTACTACAGCAGAATGTGCGCGAGAGATCAATATCGGTTAAAATGTAATTAAGACTCGGGGCCATGATCTTCGCGGAAATGGACGGGTCTGAACAAATAAGAAAATAAAAACATAGTCAATGTCTTTATTAACACAACTGCACACAAAACTCAAAATACATCAGTGACAGTTTAACGCATATGCATTATTATACAAAAATCCGTTTTTGCAGGTTTTGCAAGCTTTTTTTCCCCCTAGCAGTGGAGAAGTCTGTTATATTTCACCCCAAAATCAAGAGTAATAATACATTAAGACATATGTTTTATAAGTGAAACCTATTTTAAGGACCATTACGTTTTTGTGACATTACATTTAAGAGATTTGTGACAATATTATGATGCCAAAAATAAATAAATACTTGCTTTGTAAAGCTAGTATTTGATATAGTGACTGTGTTCATTTTAATTCAAGATGACTTTCATGACTATATTAAAGTAAATGTGAGTCTAATTAAAGTCGCCACTGAGAATAATGAGAATATCAAACTTCAGAGTAAAAAATGTTCATTGTGATAAAGATTTATGACCCTCTCATATTTCCAAAGGATTTTCTTAAATCATAATATCTCATTAATTTAATATAAGGAGCACAATGCTTCTCAATTAAATAAACATGTCAGAGTCAAATACCACGAAATCAAAAGAGAAAAACAAGAAATATACATTTAAAATTCTATTTTATAAGCCTATAATAGTTTATATGCATTTCTGCATTTCTCATTACAGTAGGAGTTCTGACCTATAGACTTTCTAATAAGCAATTTTAAAAATAATATTGCACGAATGAATTATTAACGTACTGTATGTATTTATGCTTCTATATTTGGCGATGACATTAAAATGGTTCCATTTAACGAGCGAGTCCAGCATCAGCTCTCAGGTTCAGACGAGGCTTTGTATGTGGCTCTCAGGTATTGAGTGTCTCTCTGCATACAGGATCAGGACACATGATACTAAAGACACATCCAGTCCAAACCACACACACACACACACACACACACATTGTGCTTCACCCCCAAAATCCGCAGACTGTAAGCCGTCATGTAAATATATTCTTAAAGCCATTTAACTGTCCCAGTTTTTTAGAAATTAGTCACGATTCTGCATAAAACCAAACAAAAACACCTTCTTACAACATTAATTTATACAGTAGAACAGCTCATGCACTAATGAACTTTGACCTCAGCTGATAAACATGTTTGCCAACAGCCTCAGATATGAAAAGTGATGGGAATAAAAATGGTATGAAAAACAGCATGCATTATGCAATAAATATTTCAATGCCACATTGTTGTCACATGACCTCATTAGTCCGATCAAAAAAGAGACGTTACAAACCGCAACTGATATTACTTCCAGTTCATTTGGAACTTCTGAGCAATTAAGATTTTCCTCGAGGCATTCATAAAGAATTTGCATATGCTGTACATACTATGTACTATTGTAGTAGGCGAATCTAAACACAGCCAGAAACTATTAGTGTGCAGTGATGCATTGTGGGTGGATCTGATCTGGATTCACAGCACACGTGTATCTCTGGCTCTCTGTAAAGATCTGAACCCTCAGAGATCTTTAGATCAGAGTGACTCCGTCTCACTGCATCCGCAGGACAACACGGAGCAGATCAGGCCTCGTAAGAGCACATAATACAGACAGACTGAAAGAGGATTCATCTCGCCACCTGGGAGTTTTTGCTGATTTAGCACACTATTAGCAGCCGCTTCAGAGAGAAACGCATGATTGCATGCCGAGTCAGGACTATACTGCTTGAAAACAACGTCAGTTTTGCTGAACATATGGAAAGAGGAGTGCAAGAGGACAAGAGCTGTCGGAAAGATGATAAAACAGCTCATTGAATTTGTAGTTTCACTGACCTGTTTGTCTTTATTAAATCACCTCTTTCAGACAGATATGATCTTATTATACACATTCAGTGACACCAGCAACACAACATCCATAAATCTGACTTCACAGGCTATTATGGTTACGCATTTTAAAATTTGTTTTATTTTAATACCATTTTCAAATGAGCTTTAAACGTCTTAGTTACATTTCATATATAATTATAGTTAAGAATCATTTGAAGAATAAACATTAACATAAGTTATTCACATTATTAACTTACGGAACTGAAACAAAGCAACCTCGGCGTCTGTTTTCATGGCCTTCCTGCTTCAGTCTCTCCAGCGCTGCAAAACTTTTCTAATATTACTGCGGGTCCTGAAACACTTGCCTGATCATAACCCTTCTTTTTTCAGTGAGGTTCCTCTGACCTTTTCTCTTTTGTAATGTCTCTCAGCCATCTCTCTTTCTACAGTCTTGCTGATGTGCTCACTCTCTCTCCTCCCCCATCACAAGTGGACACGCCCCCTACTGCTGACTGGCTTACTGTCCTCAATATCATGAGTGGACACGGCCCCCTACTGCTGACTGGCTCACTCACTCTCCTCCCTCAACATGAGTGGGCACGCCCCCTGCTGTTGATTGGCTCACTCACTCTCCTCCCTCAAAATGAGTGGGCACGCCCCCTGCTGTTGATTGGCTCACTCTCCTTAACATCATGAGTAGACACGCCCCCTACTGCTGATTGGCTCACTCTCTCTCCTCCCTCAACATGAGTGGGCCCGCCCCCTACTGCTGACTGGCTCTACTCTCCTCAACATCATGAGTAGACACGCCCCCTACTGCTGATTGGCTCACTCTCTCTCCTCCCTCAACATGAGTGGGCCCGCCCCCTACTGCTGACTGGCTCTACTCTCCTCAACATCATGAGTGAACACCCCCCTACTGCTGATTGGCTCCCTCTATCTCCCCCCATCATGAGTGAACACCCCCCTACTGCTGATTGGCTCCCTCTATCTCCCCCCATCATAAGTGAACACCTCCCTACTGCTGATTGGCTCCCTCTATCTCCCCCCATCATAAGTGAACACCCCCCTACTGCTGATTGGCTCCCTCTATCTCCCCCCATCATGAGTGAACACCCCCCTACTGCTGATTGGCTCCCTCTATCTCCCCCCATCATGAGTGAACACCCCCCTACTGCTGATTGGCTCACTCTATCTCCCCCCATCATGAGTAACCCCCCCCCTACTGCTGATTGGCTCCCTCTATCTCCCCCCATCATGAGTGAACACCCCCCTACTGCTGATTAGCTCACTCTATCTCCCCCCATCATGAGTAACCCCCCCCTACTGCTGATTGGCTCCCTCTATCTCCCCCCATCATAAGTGAACACCCCCCTACTGCTGATTGGCTCCCTCTATCTCCCCCCATCATGAGTAAACCCCCCCCCCCCCCTACTGCTGATTGACTAAAAGAGTTTGCTGCTCAGTCTGATCCACTTTCAACAGTGTTTCTCAAAAATTGCTTACTGCACCTTTAAAGCATTTTTAAAGATACAAAAAATATTTCAAATAAATGCTGTTCTTTTGAACATTCTATTCATCAAAGAATCATGAGAAACAAAAATGTATCACAGTTTCCACTAAAATTTGAAGCAGCACAATTGTTTTCAACATTAATAATAAGAAATGTTTCAAATCATCATATTAGAATGATTTCTGAATTAGGATCATGTGACACTGAAGACTGGAGTAATAATGCTGAAAATTCAGCTTTGATCACAGGAATAAATTACATTTTACAACAAATTACAGTAGAAAACAGTATATTTCACAATATTACTGTTTTTACTGTGTTTTAAATGCAGGCTTGGTGAGCAGAAGACACTTTAAAACACATTAAAAAAATCTTACATGACTTTCGAATGGTAGTGTACAATGTACATCACAACATGGTGCATTTTCAGGCTTAAAATATATTTAAATAATATGTATGAAACCATTGAAAATGGTTTGTAAGCTCTTGACAATAACTGCACTTTAGATGAGTATCAGTAAGCTTCCTACAGCATTGGTCAGTCTGACACTGAGCTCAAGTGTTTTGTAGTACTGATTGCAGGGGCCGAGGTTTCAGCGTCTTCCTCAAGGACACAATGCTGATGAAGCGGCACTGTGACCTCAATTACTGCCTGAGATCACCGGCAACCTCTGTGTTAGCAGCCCAGACGAGGACTAGTTCACCCAGAAATGCAAAAACTGACATCATTTAGCCGCCCTCATGTCATTCCCACCAGTATGATTTTACCATTTTGCGCTTCATTGAAGACGGATGAGAGCATGAACATCTGACCTTGCTCTATATACAAGGAAAGCAGAAGTGCAGATAATCCAATAAAAAAAAAGGGCTGATAATTAATTAAAGCAGTCGGACTCGTTAAAATCACTTATATTTTGATCTTTTCCTCATGCACAGCTATGACTTCAGAAGACTGCTAATATTTTACATCATGCTTTTTGGGGCTCAGCATTTAAAAATTTTAGTGAGGAGAGAAATGAATCCTTTCGATTGTCATGACGACAAAACTTTAGAACAAATCTCTGTCGGTGAAGTGTGCTGTTAACATCTTCACAGAATAAATCAGACATGCTGTATTGCCTCAAGCAGCTCTTAAAAGCGTCAAATGTAGTGCTCATATCACACAAAATCAAATTATCCTGGATCTTTAGAAATAAAAGAGTCTGATGTACCCTGAAAACAGCAACTTTCACAACTTTCTCCTCAGTGAAAAAGACAATTTATGGCAACTAAGCTGAAATTGTCTCGTTTTTGATGTCAGAAAACAAATTAAATCAGCATTTAACCACCTACATTTACATAATCAAAACCTATTATGAATTCAGCAACTTCATGGTGAGGTAATACAGAGAATGTAGGCAAGAAACTATTATAACTGAACATAAAAGTCATAACCTAAATGATTTTATACATACTAAATTAATTAAAAAAAATAATGATTTAGAAATTAGAAAAAACTTATATTGTGAACCAAAACACCCTGTAGGACTGTTAATATATAAATAAACAAACCTTCTAGAAGATCTAGTCCCTGATTCATGTTGTTTTTCACATAATAGCCGATATTATATATTTCAGCACAAATTAAACACTCTATTGACGCAATCAGCATTCATGGCTGCAACTATATGCGCATTAAAAGACTATTAATGCAAAAAAAATAAGTGCACCTCAGAGAAGAAAAAGATATAAAGATAAAAAATCTGTCTGATATGACCGCTTTAAGAGCTGCCGCACTTGTGTAACAGAGTATTATGAGATAATCAGAGGGAATAACACTTATTCAGGACTAAAAAGCTCTTATAGCTGTTATTGAAATGCTATAATTACACAGCAGCTCAGAGATCCTGTAATTAAAGCTCTTGATACAAGGGTTTTCTGGAGCTCGGCACGCTTCAGGAAACACAAACACATCCTCAAATTGAGGAACGCGTTGTCAATTGATTGCGTTGTTGTAGTTTAATAACCCACACTCTAAACATCTCTCTATGTGGATGTGTGGGCACATGTGTGGGCCACAAACATCCATATTTACATACAGCACATTTTTAGCACATAAACGCGTATGTGTACAAGAGATTTGCAATAAAAGAGATTAAATATGAAGCACTGCAGAGACTACAGCCCTCTACGAACCACTGACAAACTCAAGATGGTTTGGAGAATAAATGCGTCAAGTACGCCTTATGAATCATCAGCCTCTCTGAACAGAAAAACGACATCAATATGCCACAAAAACCTTGATTCACACTCTCTCGCGCTCGGATGTCACTGGGTGCTCGTGAAGGTGACTTATCAACCTCCTACACGTAACAAGACTGCAATTCAATCCTCCAGTGTGTTTCTCAGACCGTTTCTGTGGAGATTTGCCATTATATGCATGCAGGGCTCACAACGGGAGAGAGTTTCTAACAGCTCACAGAAGACTGAGTGACCGAAGACAGACATAATGTGATGTAATGTGCACAATATCACTTCAGCTTATACATCCATTACACGTGATATCGCTCTCTCATTACAGCTCATTTTCTTTAATGTCTCTCTCTAATCAGGTTAACATCTATTATCCTCATTGAAGCACGCTGGAGAATACAGTATACATTTTCAAAAGAAGAAGGTTTTACCAGCATCCTGGAGTTGGTTTAACATATCTAGAAGGTCTAGTTTGATCATTTATGGTCCAAGTTGGTTTGAGCTGGTAAACCATCTTGGACTAGCAGATCGCAACTTGACCACTGTAAACTGATTTGATTTGATATTTTCTGCAGGCTCTTAAAAGTCTAAGCTGGACATTTATTGTCCAAGTTGGAACTGGTAGCTGGTTAGAGCTGGTAGACCATCTCAGTCCAGCAATAAACCAGCTTGACCATCTAAAACTGGTTTGATTTGATATTTCCTACAGGCTCTTAAAGGTCTAAACTGATTGTTTATGGTCAAAGAAGAAGCTGGTAGCCATTTAGAGCTAGTAGACCACCTTGGACCAGCATCAACCCTGCTAGACCACTTAAAATTGGATGGATCTGATAGTTCCTTAAGGTTCCTTAAAGGTTTAAGCTGTGCAGGTATGGTCCAAGTTGGACCTGGTAGTTGGATAGAGCTGGTAGACTATCTTGGACCAACAATAAACCAGTCTGACCACCTTAAACTGGCATGATTTGATATTTTCTGCAGGCTCTTAAAAGTCTAAGCTGGTCATTTATGGTTAATGAACCAGCTGGTAGCCATTTAGATCTAGTAGACCACCTTGGACTAGCAACAAACCTGTTTGACCACCTAAAACTGCTTGGATCTGATTCTTGTAGCCTCTTATAGGTCTAAGCTGGTCATTTATGGTCCAAGTTGGAGCTGGTAGCTGGTTAGACCTGGTAGACCATCTTGGACGAGCAATAAACCAAATTGACCACCTTAATCTGGTTTGATCTCTTTTTATGCAGGCTCTTAAAAGTCTAAGCTGGTCATTTATGGTCCAAATTTGGGCTGGTGGCTGGTTAGAGCTGGTAGACCACCTTGGACCAGCATCAACCCTGCTTTACCACCTAAAACTGGTTGGATCTGATAGTTCTTGCAGCCTCTTATAGGTCTAAGCCGGTCATTTATGGTCCAAGTTAGAGCTGGTTAGAGCTGGAAGACCATCTTGGACCAGCAATAAACCAACTTGACCACCTTAATCTGGTTTGATCTCATTTTATGCAGGGTTGTAAAAGTCTAAGATGGTCATTTTTGGGCTAGGTTGGAGCTGGTAGCTGGTAGACCATCACAGAACAGCAATAAACCAGCTTGACCATCTAAAACTGGTATGATTTGATTTTTCCTACAGGATCTTAAAGGTCTAAGCTGACTGTTTATGGTCAAAGAAGAAGCTGGTAGCCGTTTAGAGCTAGTAGACCGTCTTGGACCAGCATCAACCCTGCTTGACCACCTAAACTGGTTGGATCTGATAGTTTCTGCAGCCTCTTATAGGTCTAAGCTGGTCCAAGTTGGAGCTGGTAGCTGGTTAGAGTTGGTAGACCAACTTGGACCAGCAATAAACCAACTTGACCACCTTAAACTGGTTTGATCTAATTTTATGCAGGCTCTTAAAGGTCTTAGCTGTTTTTTGTGGTCCAAATTCGGGCTGGTGGCTGGTTAGAGCTGCTAGACCACCTATAGAGCCAGCAACAAACCAGCTTGACAACCTAAAACTGATATCCCACCTAACAAAAATATGTTCTGAATAGGTTATGAAAATGTTATTTCTGAACATGCAAACACTATGGAAACATTACTTTTGAATGTTCTGAAACAGGTAGGAATACATTTAAAAAATGTTAGAAAAATGTCCAGGAAAAAAAAAAGTTCTATGAATTATGCAAAAAGTAACTTTTTTTAGAATGTTATTAAAGACCAGACGATTTTGAATGAAAATTCTATAAATGCTATACTGGAAGAATGTTTGTTCATAACCTTGCCAGAAAGTTCCCTGTTAGCTGGGATGATCTGATATTTCCTGCAAGCTCTTAAAGCAGTAGTTCACCCAAAAATAACAATTCTGACATCATTACCTCGCATTTATGTCTTTCCAAACTTTGTATGACTTTCTTTATTCTTCTTAACACAAAAGAATATATTTTGAAGAGCGTTGACATTCATTGAACATTCATTCATTGGACACAGAGACATTTTTCAAAAGATCATCTTTTGTGTTCCACAAAAGAGAGAAAGTCAGTTTGGAACAAACTTTTGCATGAGCTATCCCTTTAAATTTGCCAAAAGTGTCTTTTCTTGTTTTGAATAGCATGCATTAAAATGGTTTACATGGCAACATGCTAACATGACAAAAATATCTTCCCATAACTGATTAAAGACGATGTGATTTAGTCGTGTAAGTGTCAGACGTTCTTTCAGCACAGACGCCTAGATGATTCTAGCAGAGGATTGAATCTTTAAAGTGGCATTAAGAACAGTGTCGATTACAATCTGCAGCAAAAGCGTCTGCTCTAGTGCTCATTAAGGTCAATGGAGATGTTTTAAATGTATCTGATCAATAACACACAGAAGTCTAGCGTCAGTTTTGTCAGCGCCCCGGCATCAGAGTCATGCGTGAGAGGACAGAAAGTCATTACGAAGATGTTTATGGACCCATATCGACATTTGGCACAGAAGTCTCAGTCGAACACAGAGAAAGCGGTCGCATATATCAAAGCCAAGGCCACACACACGCTTCTCATTGAGGTAATGAAATAGAGGCCGACTTCAAGTGCTGATAATGAAACTTCATTAGTGAAAAATTGAATGATTCTCCTAAATCTATTTTCTGTGGGCTGCAACAGAAGAGCAGGACGTCCTTCCTTCTTTCACTGAACTTTATTAGCTCAGACGGGCTTCTTATGCTGATGACGTGGGCCTTCGGACACTTATATGTGCAAAACACCCTTACAGACAAATGCATAAGGAAATAAAAACAGATTTGAGAAGGTCATACAGTGCTCTTGTGTTTCTATAGTGCTCATTTCATTTGGCTCTCAGCGTGACGTGTTGGTCTCCAGCGGATGAATGTGTGTGGAAAGGTCACTGTAAACGACTGCTCAGCCTCTCTGATACGCTTTTAATGAAAAATCCAACAATCCTCCACAGATTTCGTGCACACCAACACAAAAACCATAATTAAAACTGACTACGCTTGCCTAATTCATCAGTTAAAACTTGAACCATAACTCTTCAGCTAAACCTCCTACACGTCAAACACAAACATCACCTTATACTTCATTCATTTCAACTCCTATACATAATGTATGCATGGGTTAGTTCACCCAAAAATGAAAATTCAGTCATTAATTACTCACCCTCGTGTCGTTCCACATCCGTAAGTCCTTCGTTCATCTAATAAAGATCTTTTTGATGAAGTCTGAGAGGTTTCTGTCCTTCCACAGAGATCCAATGCATCTACCACTTTCAAGCCCCAGAAAGGTAGTAAAGACATCATTAAAGTACTCCATGTGACTCCAGTGGTTTAACCTCAATTTTATGAAGCGATACGAGTGCTTTGTTTGCAGTAAAATAAATAAATAAATAAATAATGTACCACTTTATTTACAAAATAATATTATCCAAAACTCTCGTGAATGCGCTTTGCAGGTCAATATTATCGTAAGTAAAGTGGTAAATTGTGTTTTTTGCGCAAACAGAGCACTCACGTCACTTCATAAAATAGAGGTTAAACCACTGGAGTCACATGGAGTGCTTTAATGATGTCTTTACTACCCTTCTGGACCTTGAAAGTGGTAGTTGTGTGACTTTTCTTACAGCTTCTCATTTTCATTTAGTTTAACTTGATGTACTAAAATACCTAAAACGTTTTGAAATAAAAAGAAATAAACACTATATAGACATTTAAAAAAAAAAAATGTATAAAAAATGCTAAACAGAATTACTAAAACTTTAACTCAAATTAAAAAGAAAACAGAAAATATAAACATAAAATCTAATTTATGATACTAAAATAATACTAAAATATTATTAGATTTTTGATGCTAAAATAACACTAAAACTAAAAAAAAAAAAAAATTTCATTACTTAAATAAAATAAACATTAACTAAAGTAAATTAAAAAACATATTTTATTACTTACTTATTCTATTTCAGCTACAACATTTCATCATTTTCGTTTAGTTTAAGTTGAAGTACTAAAGTAACTAAAACTAAATAAACTAAAACTTAATAAAAACAAAAAATTAGAGACATATTTAAAAAAAAGACAAAAACATAACAAAATTACTAAAACTAAAATGAAAATAAAATCCAGTTCTAAATAATAACAAATAATAGCTATATATAGTTTATTAAAACTAATAGCATTGATTCTCCAATGATGAACATGGATATAACTGTAAATATTGGACTAAAGGAATTAACTAGATATGTTTCTTGGATTAGTGGTCAAATTTTTTTGGCTAAATGGTAAAACATCTTGAACAATGCAGAAACACATCCAGTTGACTAAATTTTTTTTCTTTGTCATGCACTATAAATATCCTCAACAACCTCCCGCTCGTCCGCCTCATTCCTCTCGTCTCTAAAGAAACGTCACGGTTTCTTCAAGCAGAGGTCACAGAGGACGGGGAAATGAACTGCCTCTGGCTTCTTAAGCTCTTAAAACACAAGTCTGCTTTATTAACGCAAGACCTGACGGGTGGTCTGTGAGATTAAGTCAATGAATGTTGCAATTAGAAACTATATCAGATTTTCAGTCGGAAATTAACTAACAATGAAAAACACTAAACAGAAAGCAAAATTACTGACAAAAATGAAAGTTAATTTTTAATCGATGATAGCAAAGACATAAACTGAGTTACCGTTAATGAAAATATGAAAAACAACAAGATATTAACAACACACCAATGCACAATGACTTCTGAAGAGTTCTTTAACTATTGCTAAAACTACTGTAAGCAAGATTTAATTAAAGATTATTTTTTGAATTTCATTTCAATGGCATTTATTATCTTACATATTGTTCCAAAGCAGCATTATAATGGAATACAGTATGCCTTACAAACCCATCAGCAAGAAAACCAAATATAAATGTGACAGAAAAATAAAACCTTAAGGTGTTCACAAAGAAAAAAAAACCTTGAGAAGCAGCAAGATTCAGCTTTTGTTCAGACACTCCCCGGGTTGAACAGAAGATGCAGGAAAAAGATGAATGTACACATCACGCATTTCTTCATTCACAAATCTAGAGTTGGCCATTACATGATGTGAACCACACAGCAGCTTAAATATAAGAGATGTCAACATTAAACCTCTTCTATAAAGCTGAAGAGGATTATTTAGAAAATAATGATGTTCATCAGAAAGTAAAACTGCCTATAAATAGAGAGAGAGTTCAGCGCTGTTGCTGCTCTCGAGTGGGTGTCCTGAACGAAAGCAGGCACAATAATCAGATGTTCAGAAGAATCCTGAAGAGTCAAACATGCAAACATCTCTGACGTGTGTGCGATGTGTAAAACACTACACAAGAACAGCGTTCATGGGAGGACGCCAAAAACAAATATCTGATGTTCATAAAAGAGCACCTGGACGTTTCACAGCTGGCCAGATACACAATCATGTTGCCTGGAAAAAATGAAATAACACACTGCGTGTGGAGAAGAAAGCACAGCAGACTGAGTTGTAGATTTGAGCTGATGGCTTCAGCAGCGCTTGATATCATCCATGAGAAAAGTGTTTACAGCAAAAAATTTGTCTTTTTTTTCTCAGTACAAATATGTAAAAATTCTTACATCAAGATACATTTACCCAAGAAGCAAAATTACAGAAGATATTACTGTTTTCTGAAAAATGTATCACAATGAAGTGTTTTTTTCTTGAAACAAGAACAAATATCTGCCAATGAAGTCAGAAAAAAAACTTGTTTTCCCTTTGAATTAAAGGGTTAGTTCACCCAAAAATGAAAATTCTGTCATTAATTACTCACCCTCATGTCGTTCCACACCCACAAGACCTTCGTTCATCTCAAAAACATCTTGTGTTCTGAAGATGAACGAAAGTCTTGCGTGTTTGGAACGACATGAGGGAGAGTAATTAATGACAGCACTGTCATTTTTGGTTGCGCTAACCCTTTAAGTTCATTTTTCAGCATTTATAATCAATCTCATACCAGATGGTTGATGTAAATGTTGATGCTAAATGTAACTTTAAGCCATAAAGATATTAAGATAAACATTAAGATCATGATTTTTTGCTAAGCTGCTTCGACTCAATGTGTATTATAAAAAAGCACCATTAATTCTGACTTTGACTTGATGGTCTTTAGTGAATATAAATGCTGTTACATTTAGACTGATCCTCTGTGAAACTGAAGACACATGAAGAGCTGTAAATGAAAGAATTTACAGTCGTTCTTTAATCGTATTCTTAAAAATCAATATGCTTACGATGATTTAAAAAATATGGTTTCATACAGACATTCAGACATCTGTTTGCATTTACACATGGAGAGCAACAACATGAGAGCGCATTATTAACGACTATTTCCCAGAATCCCAGAGGCCAACACATTGTCAACAACAACATTTTCTTTTAAATAGGCGTATCTACAACATTTACTGCAGCAGATGATTTTTCATAGAAGATGATGAACTTGTTACAAAATCATGTTTTAAAGGAAATGAAAGTAAAGAGACAGCTTTTATCATGCTGAAATTTACTGTTAGATTGTAAAAAGCACAGAAAGCTATAATACTTGTGAATGTGCATTTTGTAATTTCATTTAAAGCATTATTTGCAATCCAATCAATCATTCATTCAAATACATGCAGTGTATTAAAGTGCCGGTGTTTGCTCACTATTTATGCTTTATCAACTCAGTTAACAAAAAAATATGTTCTAGGAATGTTTTGCTAACATTCCAATTAAGTTGTGAAAAGGCTATTTCTGAATGTTCTCTGAACGTTCAAAACATGATTTTTTTATTGTTCTCTGAACCCTTTGAAACAAGTAGTAACATTTAAAAATAAAAATCCATGAAAGATTTATAAATAAAGTTTTTTGTGCTAATGGTTTGAGAATATTATTAAAGACCAGCGCTAAAATCGCTGATCTTTAATAATGAAAGAAATTGCATACTAAGTATGTACTACATTTGAATTTGAATTTACTTTGCAAGTTAAAAAAGTATGTTCTATATAGTATGAATATTGGTAGAATAAATGAAATTCAAGTTATTCAAGGAATGTTGTAGGATGTTGTTACTGTCATGTGACATACCAGCGACATCCTCTCATGTGACATCCTCTCCTGTGGCCTCATGGGATAGAAAAGTGTCCATTGAATGCACATTTCAGAATTTGGCTGGAAGTAGTAGATCATTCAGAGACTTTTCACCTAATATTTTTCAAATACTATAGCTTCATCTGAAATCGCATAGCCTACTGTTAGGTAGGCCTACTACATTTGAATTTAAATTTACTTTATGCATGTAGTATGAATGAATTCGGACATACAACATCCGCCATGTTGTTACTGTCACATGACCTACTAGCGTCAGTTAGGTCCATTCATCTCCATTCACAAGTCCTCTCCCGTGTCCTCATGGGATAGTAAAGTGTCCATCGCACTTCAGAATCTCACCGGAAGTAGAAAGTACTTTTCGCCTACTGTTTTTCGAATACTATGAATATGGACATACTGCTCTGTTCACATACTGTTTTTCACATACTACATAGTAGAGAAGTATTTGATTTCGGACGCAGCTTGACATCTCTTTTGCCGTACTGTTTTTCACACACTATATAGTAGGGAAGAATTAGGAAGCAAAGCAGATAACATTAAATAAATGTTCTATTAACGTTACTGGAAGAACGCTTGTTCAACTTTGAGAGAACCTTGCCAGAACGTTAGCCAAAATTATGAGAACGATGCAATAATAAACAATGTAGTCATGAAATCAGAGACTTCTATCCTCAAAATCTGATCACAGATATGACTGTAGGTTTAACTCAATATATAATTCTTCATAATGCATAAGTCAGCTCTGTGTTCCTGCGAAGCGTAGCCTTCTCACATCCTCTCTCCTCCTCCAGAGAGTCCAGATTATGGGAACCAAGAAGTTGAGCGAAAACCCAAATATATCTGCTCCTCTGGAGCTTTAACACACATTAACCCTCAAATCTCAACAGCAGCTTTTAACGCTCTCATGGTGCACGTAAAAATGCTCGGGATGCCACTGTGCTACTGATAAACTGTTTGTTAATCTAGCCACAATCTCTCTTTAAGAAGGGATAGGATATGAACTGAACATGTAGGACTTTGCATATTATATTATTGCAATGAGGACAAATGCATTCACTTAAATATTACTGTAAATCTTTTCACCTACACATGTACAGTAGAAGTCAAACACAGGCTGTTTGGCAGTGAAGATGGTCATGTGCTGATGTGTCTCCATGGTGACAGGAAGTGAAGCGACACTGACGAAAGTTTTTACAAGATTTGTTTTTAACAAGAAATGAGCAGACCAGGTTGTCTTGACAAAAAGATTTGTCAGATGAAGTAGCTCCCTCACCTGGCCAAACAGAGAAAACGCATCTGTAAAGATTAAAGTAAGAGTACAAGTCATTTTAGGCCTAACTAGGATATATTAAAATGTCGCCTGGTTAATGAGGGAATCTTTTGGGGAGGCAAATATTGTATGTAAATTAATATCGATCAAATCCATAAAAGATGGCAACGGGTTTGATTTTTTTTTACGTAAATGATGAAAATCATGCTCCTTTATACAAATGATATACCCCTTTGCTATCTTAAAATAGCCTTGATACGTAAAGACGCGTTATAATCGCTGAAATCACCAACACAACTCTCGTGAATCAAGTAAATCAACGGAACAAATTTTGTAGTGTCACACACACTATGAGCATTATAAACATTAATAGACATCAATAGAGTGCCTCATTCCATTTTACATCTACTCACCTGTGCGAAGATGAACTCCATCCTTCGTTTAGATCCTTTATTACTGTATTTTATTGTTATTTTTAATACATTTGCACGTTTTTCTTCACCTGTTGTGTTACAGGGAGGTTTAAAGACGCACTAATGTGATACTGAAAGCTGATTGGCTTTGAATAGCGACCACTGATAATGATTGGTTATATATGCAAATTTCATGTTAGTTTCACCATGATGTCGCCTTTGAAGGCTGCATAGTGCATAATGTATTCATTCCTTGTATTTCTGTTTTTTTAGAGTAAATACTGAATAGTATGCAGAAATCATGTGCATTATGTCAAAAACTATCAAAAAAAAAAAAAAAAAAAGAAAGAAAGAAAGAAAGAAAAGAAAATAAACTTTCTTGCTGTAATTGTAACCATTTATTGTGCATTTACTTTTTTCTTCCTAACTTTATCTGCAATAACTTTTATGCCTATAGCAACTGGAACGTTCTTGGTTATCTTATAAGCTTAGGAGGCCGTACTGGCGACATTGTGAGTTGGTGGTATAATGTTAATGAAATTAAAGGCGCATGCAGTTGTTTTGCCAAAAAGTCAAAGTATTATAAATATAGTAACTGGAATGTTTTTGATTATCTTATAAGATCTTACTGATGAAGTTGTGAGTTGGTAATTTGATGGTAATGAAATTACGGGCATGAAACGTAGTTGAGTCATTCCACGAAACCGGTAGGATTTGAGTCCCTCTGACCTTTTTCAGTGTAATTTATCTATTGGGTCACCAAAATATATTTTTAAAAGCTTTTTGTATTAACTGAAATGTCTCCTTTAATAATGTTTAAAAACATGACATACATTTTATCTTTATATTAGAAATTATTTAGTTTTTTTTCAGTTGACTCCACCTATTTTGTCATGTCCCTCAAGGCCTTCTATGAAAGTGTACTTGGGATATGAATAATAAAATGAGAAAAAAGTCAGTTCATTTTGCCATTCCCATAAATATCCATCTGTGCTTTTTTGCTGGTAATGTTTTTTTTTTTTCTAAGTAAATTCATGATTATTCATTAAAATCACATCATTTAGTACCTCAATAACCCTTCAACCCCATTACACAAACCATTCTCCCCCTATAAAAATACTGATACTTATGTGACATCATTAATAGGAAGTGACATCATAGAAGTGAACAACATTGTGAGCAGACACAGGCAAGTTACCACCTTCTTTAATAATTATAACTAAATTATGTTGTGAAATTGTGTTTGTCAAGCTTAACGACTCAACCCTGTTACAGCAATTAAAGATAGAAAACTGTTATTAACTGATATAAATTTGTTATTTCAACATTATTCATGATTTCTTAATATCATGCATGCCATGTGCTCTCCATTTATTCACTAGATTTAGAGCAGTGGCTAGTTTGGGCAAAAAATCACAACCCCGTCATACCTACATTTTTATTATTATTATTATTTTTAAAGGAGGCCAGTTGCTGGAGGTGCAACTCGCTTGCAAACCCTCAATGCACAAAAGCAGCTCTGCGCATTCACGCATGCGCACACACACATTCACTGCATGACACAGCGCCCTCTGCTGGCCACGGATAAATAAGGCTCTCCAGTGCACGACTCAAGTGTTCAGATTTCATTCTTAGTGTCAAATCAAACTGCCTGTTTGTATATATATACCAATATGGTAGTTTACAAACTTAATCTAAAATATTAAGTTTAAACATTAAGTAAATCTGTGATAAATGTTTGTTGTTCAGTTCAAGTAAAACACAAGGCCTGGTTTCACAGACTGGGCTTAGATTAAACCAGGATTAGGCCTTAGATCAGTCAGGACATTTAAGTATCTTTTATAAATGTGCCTTAAAAAAAACATTACTGATGTGCATCTTGAGACTAAACAATGGCATGTTTTAAGATTCTTTCAGTTAAAACAGCTCAAACATGCATTTTATTCTATGAACTGAATAACAGTAACTGAAAGTGTCTAAGCTGTTTTGCACACTTAATATGAGGTAAAGCAACCCATTAGCTGTATATTTGACACCTGCATACAGCACATGCAATAGCATAATACTGCCCAAACCACCCTGAGAATGTCCAGTCTCATCTTGTCACAAGTTAAAACGATTTGCCCTCAGGTTAAGTTACATTACATTAAAGCACATTGAACATTCAGAAAACACCTCCTATTGTTCCACAGAAGAAGAAGTCATACAGGTTTTGAATAACATGTGGGTGAGTAAACTATTGCTCATTACAATCATTTTTCATCACTGTATCCTCCCAAACTATATGACATTCACTATGTATGAATGTGTAAAACTGTCACGTGCCTTGTGAGTTCAACGTTGTACATTTGCAAACCAAATCTGATTTCTTTGATGATTATCAGATGAATCTAGCTATTAAAACAGGTTTATTTATTTGGTGTGAAATGACGTGTATTGTTATGGCTCATGTTTGTCTATGTTAAATTGTGCCTCACAAGTTGATATTCTGGGGACCCACCTGTGACATGTGCCAGATTTCTATAAATAAATAAAAAAAGAATATACCAGGAAACCAACTGCATGTGTAAAATCTTGACATAAATGAAAAACACAAAAATATTTGTAAAAAACATATTTTACTTTGCAATTAACAGTATTATTTTTCATTTATTCTAACAAAAGGCAAGTTCACATTTACACCAGCCGAAGTGATGAGTTACAGGATCAGCCTCAAACTAATTTGAAAATATGGACCATTTTAAACATGACATGAACCATTAGAGCATAAGGCACCAGGAGAGGCACACACACATTTATTTTGAAGCATTTACTGTATGTGTGCAAGTAAATGTGTTTATTTCAAACGATTGTTCTACTCATGTTATATACGTTATGTAGTGATACTTATAGGGTATTTTAGTTACTTTTATCTTTTTCTTTATAGATATACTTTCTTTTCAGAAAATACACTCCAGCACCAACTGCTACTGCTACCAGAATTGCACCTCCTGCTGCTCCTAATAATGCTGCTTGCTCTGCAGTTAATGCGGCTGCTCCCATCATAGATGCTACTGTTGCTCCTCCTGTTCCTCTTAAAGCTTCTGCTACTGCTTCTCTTCCTAATCCTCCTACTGCTGCTGCTACTACTGCTCCTCCTGCTGTTGCTCCTGTGCCTCCTACTGCTCCTCCTGCTGTTGCTCCTGTGCCTCCTACTGCTCCTCCTGAAGCTGCTCCTCCTATTGCTCCTACTATTGCTGCTGCTGCTGCGGCTCCTCCTAATCCTCCTATTGCTGCTCCTACTGCTGCTCCAGCAGCACATTTCTTGAGTAGTAATTCTTTCTGATTCTCCTTATAGTCCTGCTCAGTGTATCTTCTGTATCCATTCATCATCCTCAGTGTTTTTATTCTTTCCATAAGCTCAGTGACCTGATATCGATCTTCATCTTTGTTATTAAAAACATGATAACATCCTGAACACTGATCAACTATTGACCACAGTGTTTTACATTCACTCAGATATTTCTCTATTGGCTCATGTAACTGGTCTCCATGAGTAAAGAGCACTATTGTGTGATTTGAGAACTTTGCTCCAAAATTCTTCTGAATCCATTTCACAACTTTACTGTTCTCCACTGTGAATGTCTCACTCAGTTTGATCACCAGCAGAAACACATCAATACCATCATATGTACTCTGTAACATCTGCTCTATTTCAGTTTGAGCATCTGTGATCTTCACTGATGTATCAGAGAGTCCTACAGTGTCGATCACTGTGATTCTTTGTCCATCTACCACTGTATGAGCTGATTCACAGACCCTGGATACAGCCACAGGAGAAAAATCTTCTTCAAATGTATCTCTAACTCCAATAATGATGTTTCCTGATGCACTCTTTCCTGATCCAGTCGAGCCCAACAGCATAATATGCACATCTGATACTGTAAATAAGATGAACAGATGGATGAACATGTGGATAGCTAGATATATAGATAGATTGATTGATTGATTGATAATACTTACTTTCAAGAGGTTCTTCCATGCTGTTCCTTCGCATCTTGCCTGTGAGTGGAATTTATTTTTTCCTCTCTCTCTATTATGAGGAAACATATTTTGTTAATAAAGAATAGTACACAGCAAAATGCCAATGATAAATCAACACTGAGGAGCCGTGCCGATGGACAACCCACCTAAAGATGATAATTCTGCAAATAACTGCAATTGCAGGTTTCAAATAGAGATGGTGACAAAGAGGTAAAACTTACGGACTGCAGCTTTAACATAAACAAATGAATAAAGTGAATGTGATTCATATTTGTCAGTCATACGTAAATAAAACAGGTAAGATTTATGTAATAGTACACAGCAAAATGCCCATGATAAATCAGTATTGTTCGTGTGTGTGTGCACTACTGAGTTAAAGTGCAATTGAAGCAGTGTTGAATTTAATAAGATAAGTGATGATTGAGCATTAGTGATGAACACCTGCTGTTAAGCAGAATCACTGAAGGAAAGAGAAACACAAGAACTACAACTGACTTCAGCCACAGCCTTAAATTAAATCAACTGATTAAAAGATAAAATACATTAAATCTCTGAAGATCTGATTAAACAACTCCACAAACAGCATTACCAGCTTTACTTATTACTAACCAGATTGACTTCATTTCAGTAATTTTTGTTTTAATAATTTCACTTGAAGTCACCATTACAGTGATCAGTGTTTGCTTTAGTTGGATTCTTGACCATGACTTTTTTTGACCTTGAGATTTTCTCTGGCTGCTTTGAGCTTTATGAAGCACATTTGTTAGGACAAAGAAAGCCAAGAGTAAATGTGATCAGGTGATGGTTGGCTATTTATTGATGATGACATGTAGTTGCTTGAATCACTGATCTCTTTCTGCTAGATTATGTCTAATGATATGATTATGTAGGTAATGTGTTATTAATTTTGTATTATTCATAATAGTAGCCATGTGATTCTATAGTATGAGATCCAGCAGTGTTGTGGTAATCAAATACAATGCAGAATTTTAAAAACATTTAGTGCACATAAAGTTTTCTTCTACAGCATTTCTTAGACACACACAGACATCAAGAATCAGAGCTTGAATCTCAACAATGGTGACAATCAAACAAATGCTTCATGTTGCAGTGCATGATGGGAGCCAACAATCAAAACTCATCCATGAGTCAGTCTGGTTAGTAATAAGTGAAGCTGGTAATGCTGTTTGTGGAGTTGTTTAATCATCCTCTACTGAGATCTTGAGAGATTTAATGTCTTTTTTTTAGTTGATTTCATCTAAGGCTGTGGCTGAAAGTCAGTTGTAGTGTAGATGGAAACTCTATATGCAATTCAAATGCATACATCTTAGATTTACACATAAATGTTTTTTTTTTTTTTTTGGATTGTGGTGTTACTCTTTCCAGTCTTAGTCAGTAACACAATGCAATTCTGTCGTCCTGATTCTAATGAATGTAAAATTATACACAAAATGATAATTTACATATGTTTTATTGTTGTAGGCCTACTACACACATAAAGAATTAAATATCATTTGAGGTTTGTGACTATATTTGAAAACAAAAACAAACAAACAAATTATATTGTTTATAATGCATTATAAATTGAAACAATACTCCAAACTGGGTTTTCTACAATTTAAATGACGGAATTTTAGAAATAAAAGTAAGTAAATCACTACTTAATAAAATCCCCAGTTAGCAGTGGTAAATATAACTTTGTGTGGTGGCGTTCATGTGCATTTAAGTCCTTAATATATTCTTTCGAATCGACAGACTGGGCAAAGAAGCAGAAGGCAAACCTTTTCTCACTCACAAAGCGTCAAAAACGGAAGCATGAGCGTCAATGAGGCGGTAAATGTCACAATAACGGAATGAGGAACTCCATTGCTTTCACTGGCTTGTAAGATCAAAATACATTTAATTGTTTGCATGCTTTTTTTTATATTTTTTTTAAACCTTCATACATTTTTGAGCACCTACACTAAGCCCAAGGGCACCTCCTTCTCAACAATACAAAACACGTAACAGAATACAAGTACAGTCATGCACATTTTTAAAGATTATTCTACTGTAGCATTTTTACATTATCTATTCATCACATTTAAATAACTTCCAATGCTTGTTTGGACAATAAGATGTGTGTTTAGGCACACCTGATGCAAGCTACTGAGCTCTGATGACCAACACAACACAACACAAGTCAGTATATAATAATAACCACAAACAAATCACCTACATAGCATCATTTAAAACTGTGACCATTATGGACATTAATACATGAATGGAGACCCATTCCATATAACATTTACTCACATATATCATATCAATGTAGCCTATGAAGATTAGCTCTACCAAGTTTCCCTTCACTTCCTGATGTGGAAGCGTTTGTTGATGCAGTATGGAGGTAGATTTGTAGCTAAACTCCAAATAAATAGATTATGATCCACAAATAAATGTAAAGATATTCACAAAAAAATAATCGTATGCACAAATTAATAGAATGAAATCCACAAATATATGTTAGGAGTTTCACAAAAATCAATGAAATTCACAAATAAATAAAATGAGATTTGCTAATAAAAAACATATTCACAAATATGTTTTTATGTCACAAGCACAACTCTGCGTGCATTTATTTGTGAATCACCACCTGTACATTTGTGAATTGCTTTCTGTGCATTTTCTGGATCTCTTCCTGCGCATTTGTGAATCACCTCACGCATTTGTGGATTCTGAAACAATTCTAGCGTCACGACTGCAGACAAATCCACAAATAGGTCGACTCCACCCACCGACTACTCAAGCCAATCAGATAACGGCCACGTTGCGCTGACCAATCGCAGCACACTCTCGCTACAACCAATCACATTTTGCTTTCCAATCGGGGGCGGGAACAGACTGTGAAAGGAGCTCTTTACTACTCCACCATGGGCACATCGTTTGATTTGATCTGAAGCTGTTTGTGTGATAAAAACACCCCATAACTTTTACAATAAACTATTAAGTCTGATTCATCTGAAATATTTGCGTGATCAAGTGTTTGACTGCTGTACATTTTACTTTTAAATGAAATGCATAATCTATAGGCTATGTAATTCAATAACCTGTCATATTTAAAAAGTCTATATCTTCTCTACAAACAATGGTAACGTTAAAACGTTTAATTAATGTTTAAAATATTATTTAAGGGCCTGTTAATGTTTAATTGCTGGTTTGCTGCTCATATCCGTCAATGTTTGATTGAAATGCTGTTGTTGTGTGACAACAGTTTAATCTATTTTGCAAACTCGCATGTTTATCACAAGGTTAAATCCAGTTAGATAAGTTAATAGCTAACTATTGAGGCTTTCTGTTCAATCTTGAATAACGTGACGCTTCCATAACGCATCTGTATCCAATATACCTTTGTTGTTCCCATAACAGAGCACTGTTTCTCTGGCATTTTTAAATGGCGCATAAAATATAATAGTTTGGCTTGGCTTGACACACAGTCTAATGGTCTAATGAAATATACATTTTAAACCTCTTTTTACTATTTAAGGAAATTAATCCAACGCCGTGGTACAATGAGCACACTCGGGCCATTAAGGGAGCAGCCAGAAAAATGGAGCACAGCTGGAAGAAAACAAAACTAGAAGTCTTTTGCATTTCGTGGAGAGAGAGAATGATTGAGTACAGAAAGGCCTTAAAAACTGCTAGATCTGCCTATTTTTCAAATCTTTTAGAAGAAAATAAACACAACCCTATGTATTTATTTGATACAGTGGCTAAATTAACAAGAAATAAAGCTTCAACTTCTGATGTTTCCAAAGAGCACAGCAGTAATGACTTTATGAACTTCTTTACTTGCAAGATTGACAATATTAGAGAGAAAATTATAACCATGCAACCGTCTACTACAGTATCGCGTCCGATAGAGCATTGTAGTGTCCCTGAGGAAAAATTCAATTCATTCACTGCTTTAGGAGAGGAAGAATTGTCTAAACTTGTTAAATCACAACATTCTTTTAAATAGACTCGAAAATTATGTTGGCATTAGTGGAATTGCATTGTCATGGTTCAAATCATACTAATCTGACCGTTATCAGTTTGTAGTAGTAAACGAAGAGATGTCATATCGATCACAAGTTCAATATGGAGTACCGCAAGGCTCAGTACTAGGACCGTTGCTTTTCACTCTGTACATGCTACCCTTGGGAGATATCATTAGGAAGCATGGCGTTAGTTTTCACTGTTACGCTGATGATACTCAGCTCTATATTTCTTCGCGCCCTGACGAAACTTACGAATTCACAAAATTAACGGAATGCATAGTTGATATAAAAAATTGGATGACCAGTAATTTCCTACTACTAAACTCAGAAAAAACAGAGATTCTAATTTTTGGACCAAAAACTTCTTCACGCAATAACCTAGAATACTGTCTAACACTTGATGGCTGCTCTTGAAGTCTTTGTCGTCAGTTAGGAACCTGGGTGTGCTCTTTGATACCAATCTTTCATTTGAAGCCCATGTTTCTAGCATCTGTAAAACCACATTCTTCCATCTTAAAAATATATCTAAACTACGACATATGCTCTCAATGAAAAATGCAGAACAGTTAGTTCATGCGTTCATGACCTCAAGGCTAGATTACTGTAATGCTCTACTGGGTGGTTGTTCCGCTCGATTGATAAATAAACTACAACTCGTACAAAACCCAGCAGCTAGAGTTCTTACTAGAACTAGGAAGTATGACCAAATTAGCCCAGTTCTGTCAACACTGCATTGGCTTCCTGTTAAACATCGTATAGATGTTTAACCTATTCAACCTGTCAACCTATTTGTGGATTTGTCTGCAGTCATGATGCTAGAATTGTTTCAGAATCCACAAATGCGTGAGGTGATTCACAAATGTGCAGGAAGAGATCCAGAAAATGCACAGAAAGCAATTCACAAATGTACAGGTGGTGATTCACAAATAAATGCAGGCAGAGTTGTGCTTGTGACATAAAAACATATTTGTGAATATGTTTTTTATTAGCAAATCTCATTTTATTTATTTGTGAATTCAATTAATTTTTGTGAAACTCCTAACATTTATTTGTGGATCTAATTCTATTCATTTGTGCATGCGATTAATTTTTTTGAATATCTTTACATTTATTTGTGGATCATAATCTATTTATTTGGAATATTGGAACAAAAATACCCCCATAACGCAGTAAAGTGAAACTGCAAGTCGTTTTCTTTCACTGAATGGTCACCGCTGACAATATGGTTTTTAAGATACTCGGTTGCACTGAGCACACATTAATATTCACGAGTTTCCTGTTTTGTGTTAAATTAGTATAAACGGGTGCATGTTATGTGCTTCTGTTTTACCGTGCCCTTTGATAATTCAAGTCAAGTGCCATATGCACTTTCGCAAAAACTCCCGATATAACCTATGAAACTGTCTATACTGCAAAATGAATCCCTTACTTGAATCTTTTCTGCATTAAATGAATCTCTTACTTGCATCTTTTCTGCATTTTGTTGTTTATCATGATAAACGAGAATTCACGTGAATGAGATTCAGAATTCAGTCAGTGAGCGCGAGCAACCCCCATTAGTCACCGGCATTTGCGTGGTGACTAATCACAACGCCTCTGATTGGACATTGCATTCCTAAACTCAACAAAAACATGTGTGATTGCTTATAATGCTCAACACTGCAAACTACATGCGTAAAAGAAAATGACTATAAATATGATGCAACGAACAAATCCATTGTAAATGTAATACCGCATATTTATAGGTAATGAGTGGACTGCTTTCTTTGACCCCCCCTCCAGCATCTTATTTTGTTGTCCTTCAGGGGGGATCAAGCCTTCATTAGGGGGGTCAGACCCCCCCCCAAACCCCATCCGTAATTCGCACCGTGCTTATAAGTCATGCGTTTGCTTTTTCAGTGCACATGCTCATAAACCATTACACTGATTTTTATTAATTAGTCAGTCGTATGGTCAATGTATTTATAAAGATGCAACCCGAATCGCTATAATGTTACTATATTATAGTTACAATGACTTTTTAGTAATTCAGATTTATTTCTGTCAAATAAGTGAATACTGTATATTGTTATTAATAGCCGTGTTGTTTTTATAAATACTTATTGTGAGTGATAACACAGTTACTAACCTCTATAAATGCATCATTGATGGCTTTAAGTAAAGTGAAAACATAGGATGCAATTTTCCTAAAGAAAATGTTAAGAATGTGCTCATTATACATTTTAAGTTGTTTACTTGTAAATGTAACTAATGAACAATAATTCCAATAATAATAATAATAATAATAATAAAAACAGAAATCATTACAAACTGTTGAAAAAAAATGTATCGATAAAATGAGAGTGGGAATGGGCATGGAAGGAGAGAATCGTCTATTCATCAATTCCAATAGTGCGGTCAATTTCATCAACTGGGCATGATGGGCAGATAGCATGGAAGCTTGATTAGCTAAGGTAGAATGAATCTCTGCTGGATCCAATGGAGGCAAAGTATTTTGTGAAGCATCAGACTGAGAGGGAAGGTCTGAATCCATGTGCAGAGATTTATTAGGAGGAACAAGTAAAATCCAGAGAATAGTTAACATCAGGCAATGATCATATACAAGGCAGAGAGGCAAACAGCTTACAGAGGCAGTCCAAGATCAAAATCCAGAGTTCAAAGCACAGAGTCAAAAACCAAGAGAGAAATCCAACATAGAACATTCAGAATCACAGCATGAAACCAACAATACTTTGCACTATGAGCAAACAGTCAGAGCTTATATAGGCCATCCTGATTAGCTGATGAGGAACACCTGAGAACAATCAACTCAGAATTCAGGTGAGTGAGACCTCTGGTGGCGGAGTTGAGAAATGGCAGATGTGACATGGACATACAAATAGGACTCTTTGAATTGGATTTGTTCAGTGTGGATGCAGAACAACACAGAGAGAAAGCAGAGGAGCAGAGAGAAAAAAAAATGTCTGGGTAAGGGAGAGGAATAGATGAAGGAGGAGAGGAGTAAGATTGTGTGCATAGATCTATGGTTTTCCCCCTTATACACGTGGAACCTATGAAAGCTTATTTCTGCCATAGAAAATAATTGTGACTTTTTTGTGGTAATTGTGACTTTTTATCTCTCAATTCTAGTTTGTCTCACAGTTCTGACTTTTTTTTCCTCATTGTTTTGTAAACTCACAATTGCAAGAAAAAAAAAAAAAAAATAGAATTGTGAGATAAAAGTCACAATTACCTTTTATTCTTTTTTATTCTGTGGCAGAAAAAAAGCTTCCATAATAACCAAAGACCATGTATGTTGGATTTGTTGTTGATCAATGGCAGCAATTTCATGTTTTCATTTTAGTAAAATCTTCATGTAAATCTTTTTCTACAACAATTCCACTCCCACTGTCCCATATATGCAGAATATGTGGTCTGTGTAGGGAACTAACTACCAAGGGGGCACCATCCCACCCTCTATGAGTGCACCATCAACACCACACACCCAGAAAGAGATTTCAACAGAGGGGACAAATGAAGTTCTTTCTGCAAGCGAACTGATGGGCGAGACCTAGGACCCCAGTCCCTACGAGGGGGTTCCATAAGCGATGGTTCACTTTACAGCACCTCACAGGGGCGCTGTAAGGAAGACGAGCACGAACAAAGAATGTGCTCGACTTCCCTAGACCTGCGTTGGATGAGCTGGCGAAAAGCAGCAGACTGCTGCTTTGCTGCCAGAACAAAAAGAAATTTCACCACAGCAGTAACCGAATCTCCAAATAGGCTGTCCTTGGACATAGGGGCTTCTAAAAGAAAAGTTTTGTCCTTTTCTTTGATGTCAGTTAGAGTAATCCAAAGATGGCAATCAACTGCCACCATTCCCGCCATGGACCTGCCTTTTGCCCGGGCAGTATGCTTGGTAGCTCTAAGTGCCATATTGGAAACAGTGGTGAAGTCTGTGGTGGCAGGATTCCCACCTCGTAAATACGAATTTCCCAGAAGGACTTCAACGCACCATATATTTATTTTTTATTTTTGGTAACGCTTTAGATTACAGCCCGGAAAGTACTGCGTAATTACAACAAATTTATAATTATAGTGTACCTATAAAGTAAGTACGTGTAAGTATAGGGGAACAATATGTAAAGTCTGGGGAATAAAGGGGTAACAACCAGGTAAATAACAAAATATTTATACTTTAAGTATTTTAGAACCTAGGGGTACTTATACTATTATGATAGACAACAATCTTATGTTTGGGAGCAATTTAGCGAGAAAGTGCACTGATTAAGTTGTTTCAAGGCAAGTAGAAAGAACTATTGCAATCTTTTTTAATACATGGGGAAATATACTTTTGTTTCATGTAGTTACAGGGTAAGTGTGACATTGCGTAAATTAAATTAAAGTGGTGCTTGTTACACTTTTGTTTCGTGTAGTTACAGGGTAAGTAATAAAAAAACCGCAAACAATCTATTATCACTTGTAAACCTTTATTTGAAAAACAACTTATTTCAAAACAGATTTAGGTTACACTTTATTTTAAGGTGTCTTTGTTACACTGTAATTATACATTTAAGTACTGAGTAATATTAAGTAACTACTTGTACTTACTGTAGGGTTAGGATTAGGGTTGGGTTTGGTTTAGGGTTAGTTGCATGTAATTATGCATAATTTATAGACTAGTTATTACTATAATAACTACTGGTTGTTACCCCTTTATTCCCAAGACTTTACATATTGTTCTCCTATACTTACATGTACTTACTTTACACTATAATTATCGAAAGTTACAATGTAAATTCTTTGTAACTACGCAGTACTTTCCGGGCTGTAATCTAAAGCATTACCTTTTTTTTTTTTACTGTAGCATTTTTACTATTTATTACTTTGCACGTTCTTCACATTTAAATAACGTCCATGTTTGTTTGACTAAAGTGTTATAGTCTACACCTGATATCACTGTGGAGAAAGGTGTGACTTGTCAATAATAGTTCTGATCACCAACACTACACCTCAACATAAACCAAACTGAACAAATCACCTAGCATCATATAGCCTACAGATTATGACCAGTATGAACTTTAATACATGAATGGAGACTATTCTCACCTGTGAAGATCCCCATGTCAGCTAATTTCCTTTAGCATAGATGTGACCCAAATAAACAGCGGAGATGTGGCCCAGATTAGATCGTGTTTGTCAGCCCAGATCTGGTCCACTTCTTTTCAGCCAGAACTAAACCAAAGGAGGGCCATAACTCAACCTGTAGTGAACCAAATAATAAAAACAGACATGACCCATATGTGAACCTTATATGTTATTCTTGTATGGCTGAGTTCTGCAAAGGGCTGATGGCCTTTATATGGCCCACACATGGCTGACACACCAAAAGCCATAATTTATCCACATTTACCACACCTGTTTTTAAAATTTTAAATATCCTTCAAACAGTAAATCAAACAGACTTAAAAACAAAAACTGATTGAGTCATTTTTTATTTTTATTACAGTTTTTGACAATCACTAGGACCCGTTTCTCAATACTTGGGTCACTTTTTCAAAACTTCACACAGTGAGCACAACAGAAATCTACATATGTGGGCTAAACTGTGGATCATTTATTATTGCTTTGGCACAAAATGCATTCAATGACTACATCTTTCAAATTACATTAATTCTTTTCTCACTTCAACACAACAAAACTCAGTGTACCTACTGTTTTCAAAACTGTTAAACTTAAGTGCAAAACAATAACATAAAAAACTGAAAAAGACAGAAATATGCTACATTTCTACAATAATATTGTAATGAAATACATATAATTAGAATATGATCTAAAAAATCAAAAACTATATAAACTGAACACTTACACAAGCATTAGTCTTTCAATTTCATTATCATCCATTCAACAGGGGAAAACATCGTAATAATTTTGTACTGTTATGTAAACTTTTATTACACCAAAACAGCACTTACCTGAAGCTAAACAGAGCTTATTTGGGCAAAGGAGGTTGTTGTAAAATGAGAGCAAAGAGGGAAATAACTGAAATAATGGAAATATCTGCATTTAAATAGCTGCCAGTCACATGTTTAGAAATCCACCAATAGGAGTTAAAGATGCAAAGCAACCAATAGCGTTGTGGACTGCCACAGACCTGCCGCACAGGTCACATGTGTTTTTCCAAGTATAAGCCAAATGTTATCCATAAGTTAAAATATTCCATGGTGTGTCGTAATGAAGCCACATGATCCGCAGTTGTGTGTGGTCATCTGGGCCATATACTTCAATACAGTGAGCCAAAATAAAATTCCCTCCAATTCTAAAGCCATGGCAAAACATATATGGCAAACCTTTGGCCCACATGTGCTCAGCCATGCCATATCTAGGTCAGATGTTCCAGCTATCAGCCACATTTGGCCCAAATGTTCTTGCTATCTGGGTCAATCTCCTCGATCTTTTCGATGCATTACAGTTAAACTGAAATGGTTTCACTGAATAGTTACTGCTGGTTATTTTACATAAGTAGGAAAATTACATGTAGTCTGCATCTCGCCTTTTTGGCCGCATTTTGGAGAACATTGCACTATTTGGTGTCTACAATATTGGTTGCACTGGGAGAAAGCATGCATAGGCCTATGCATATTCAAGAGTTTCCTGTTTGAGTTAATGAGACTGTAAAAAAATAGCATTTTCTGTCACACGCCTCCATTTTACCTTAAGGTTTTTTTTTAAATGGTGTCGTTTCATAACTTCACCACAATCTATCAATGCTGAAATAACAAACAGCTGTTATGGTGAAGGCAGCGGGAAACATCTGTAATGTGAGAAATGAAGAACACAACAAAGACCCTCATCAAGTGTAAATAACTTTTTAACAATTCGTCTTAGCTACTTCCTAAAAAATGTGTCACAAACAAAAAGGGTTTCCAGGGTGCCACAAAATTTGCAGAAGAACTTCAGAAGACATCTCTTGACATCATTCCAAGTGAAACAAAAACACAAATCACATTTTTCTTGTATTAGTACTTTTATTTCCACATGCATTTTTCTTGTGGACAAAATTTCAGTTTAGACCAGTTTCATTAATCTTTCAGTTTGCATATTTCCATTTTTTAAGGTGGAGGGAGCAGCTAAATTACATTTTTAAGAAACAAACACCTCCGTTTCCAAACCATAAATTACAATTAAATTTGTAGACAAAGAAAGTTGGTACCTAGATAAACACAAACTCACTTGCAAACCCTCAATGCACAAAAGCAGCTCTGCGCATTCACTCACATTCACTGCATGACACAGCGCCCTCTGCTGGTCACGGGTAAATAAGGCTCTCCAGTGCACAACTCAAGTGTTCAGATTTCATTCTTAGTGTCAAATCATCAAACTGCCTATTTGCATATACCAATATGGTAGTTTACCAACTTAATCTAAAATATTAAGTTTAAACATTAAGTAAATCTGTGATAAATGTTTGTTGTTATATGCTTAGTTCAAGTAAAACACTAAGATAAATCTATAAATTTAGGACCAAACCATGAAACTGAATTACTACAAGTAATTAGTGCAACTTATTCACTAAATGCCCCCATTACCTTGACACAAAAAAACTACAAGCACATTTGCTGGAATTACAGTAGCTCATTTCTGTCACAAATGATGCAGGATCTGTGTCTGTTTCCAAAAGGAACATTACAAACAGAAATAAACACAACGGAAATGTGATGAAAAATGAAATCATAGCACCCAGTACAGAAGTTTGACTCGTCTTTCACATCCCCATCAGTCAGTCATTTCTTGTTTTCTCTTCCTCTGATGCTGCACATTTTGGTTATAAAAGTAAAACTTGGTTTATTTCTGTGACCCCTGACCCTAACATCTGTCAGTCGAACCCAGCAACACATTTATGCAGTGTCAAATATAGATTTTTGAAAATACAGAATTTGTACCATTAAATCACAATTGATACAGATTGCATGCAACCGTCAAAACCGTTTTGTGTGTGCATTTGATAAGGGAATAGTTCACTCAAATATTACAGTCATAATTTACTCACCTTAACGAAACAATTCATATTTATTAAATGGAAAAGAGCTGCATGAACACATTATGTGGAAAACAAAAGGAGATGTTTAGTATAAAACAGGTTTGGAACAACATGCAGGTGAGTAAATGATGAGATAAAGTTTATGTTTGGGTGAACTTTCCCTGTAAAATGTCTCATCACACTGCAATAGGAGTATTTACGTACAGCATTTTAAAAAATAATCATCATTATCATTCATTCACAATCTAAAAACATATATATCCTGATAGATAACATCTATAATCTAAATCTCACCCTGAAGAGATGGGGATGAGCATCCAGTCGTCTATTCCCAGAAGATCCAGTTTAGTGAGTCCCGTTGTCCATCAGCACCTCCTCTCGGTTTGGCACTCGGACATTAATGAAGTCTTTCATTATGTTGGCGTGTGACGTGCTGGTCTGGCAGCATTTTGACGTTTATTATGTGTGTAGTGTGAGAAAGAGAGAGACAGTCCAGAAAGAATACATCAGTGAGAGCAGCTTCAAGAGGAGGCCAAAGGTCAAGAGGTCAAAGTTCAGTGGACTCGTTCAGCTGATCACCACGATGCCGAAGTATTTCTTCAGCTGCTCCAGAAAGACGAATGTCAGGATGGTGTGAGGAATCAAGCGGATCCCGGCCGGAACTAAACCCTGTCATACGATTGGATGGAGAGAATGATCAGTCATGAAAAAGATCACAAAAAGAGAAACACAACTGACTTCAGCCACAGCCTTAGATGAAATCAACTGAAAAGACATTAAATTTCTCTTATTACAAACCAGACTGACTTTATTTCTGTCATCTGTCTACAGTTCTTTTTGAGAATTAACAGAGATTTAGTCACCAAATGTTTGGTCGCCATTATTGTGATCAGTGTTTCCTTTAGTTGGGCAGTTTGACACTTGACTTGTGTCAGTTTGTTGTTCTTATAGTAGTGTTTTGTAACTGCTGGTGGTTCCCATATGAACACTGAGCTGGGAATTAACTGTGCAGTATTTTATGACAAAATGAAGCTAAATAAAGCCAAACGGTTACCTTGTAGAAGGCCAGTGGTCCCAGTTTGGCAGTTTCAGTCAGGCAGTGCATCACACCCTAATATACAAAAACATATTTGACAAATGAGCAATAAAGATAATGACACAATGACCAAAGAGAGAGATAGAGAGAGGAAGCTCACTCTGTATTCTCCTTTAGAGTTCATTAATCTCGTCTTTATTACATCCAGCGGCTGGCAGAGGAACGTCGCACAACCTCCCTGAAGAGAGAACGGGATTAAATTATATGTTTTAAAATGTAAAAGCAATTAAACTTCAAGTAAATATTGTCCAATAACTATCAGTTTTCAAAAATATCCTAGGATTGACCAATCAGAGGCTTCGGTACTCACAGCGATGAAGCTGGACAGGAAATGTGTGAGTATGTTGTCTCCCATGAGTCCTGTGCCCAACACCAGCTGCTTGGCCTGATCATAACATGCCAGCTGACACACAGAGAGAGACGTTTCAGCATCATTAAATCATCATAAAGAGGTAGTTTAATCCAAAGCAGTTCACAGTGCATTCAAGGTTTTATTTATCCATCTGTGTGGGAATCAAACCAGCCCATGATAGACAGATTTTTTTTATGCAGTTATTTTGGGGTAAATTTCAGTTCTACAGTATGTATTAAATGCAGCTGAGAGGATAGTATAATCAGATATTTAAAATGTGGAAAACTTTATGAATCTCACTGCAGTCATGCCCATCATGCACTGCTTCCTCACCTGTCCGACAGTGACCAGGGCTCCTCTGCTGGACGCCATAGTGGCTCCTGAGAACAGCTTCCTTGTTCCCTCTGAGAGAAAAACGTGTTTAGAGAGAGACATTCAAACATGTGCAGATGTTCATGACTGTAAGAGATGTGCTTTACCTTCCCGCCAGACCCTGAAGAGCCCGTCCAGCGCGTGTTTATAGCTGCACGAGACACAGAAAGGATTCAGGTAAATCACATTATCATGTTCTGGAGAGTAAAGACTGGTTTTAGATCTAGACACACTCACTTTCTCCTCTGCTCTGCAGGAAGCTTCATATCGTTCTGCATCCTGTAGAAATAATCAACATGAAACACTCACACTTGACCAGATGAGACACAGATGAGCTAGAAAAACAAACACAAACCCCACAATACACACTAGGGCTGTGCAATTAATCGCAATTTTATTTATTAATATATTTATATTTTAATTTAGAAAATTTTAGAGTATTTTGGATTCGGGAGAGAGGATATGTCAGAGAGCAAGGTAATTTGCAAGACCTGTGAGATTATTGCAAAGAAACGGGGCAATACAACAAACCTATTCCAGCACTTAAAAGAGCGCCATAAAAAACTGTATGATCAATGTATGTTGACACAGTCCATTGAAACTAACAAAAGCACACCTCAAAGCCAGCCTGAACCGACTGAACAAGTATCCGTTGTTCAAGCATTTGCAAGCATCACGCCTTATGAGAAAGGATCAAAATGGCACAAAGAAATTACCGATGCGATCACCTAACATATATGCAAAGACATGGTGCCTGCGTACATCGTCAGTAAAGACGGCTTCCGAAGACTAATACAAACGCTCGACAAAAGATACCAAAAGATGCCATCTCTGTTTATCAAGCTGTTAATACTGTTATTTAATTGTGAAATGTTTTGTTATGCACTTCTTGTGCACTGAATACATTTAAAATGCAGCATATTTGAAAAAGCAAAAACAATAGCCAAAATCGCAATTGCAATATTCATTTAAAAAAAAAAAAAAAAAAAAAAAAAAAAAAAAAAAAAAAAAAATCGCAATATGATTATTTTGTCCATATTGCACAGCTCTAATACACACCGAACGTTAACCAGGTCTGCTGGAGTCCCGATGAAACCGCCGGTGAAGCCTGCAGAAAAACACAGAACGTGAGAGTGTATCGCAATATATTCTTATTTACATATGCATTATTATCGGGTTATTATCGGTAACTAAAACTAAACATTTCCATTATTCAAAATGAAATAACTAGAAAATAAAAGATAAAAAACAAAATTAATTTTGTTTTTGTCAAGTTTTATTGCTAAAACTTTAAAATGAAAATGGAAAATATAAAAATAACTAAAACTGAAATAAACATAATAAAGTAATATAATAACTATAATACTATATCTCTGTCCATTAATTTTCCTATTATCATTGTGAAGCTGCTTTGAAACAATCTCTATTGTGAAAAGCACTATTATAAATGAAGATGACTTGACTTATATAATACACACCAATCACTAACCTTCCATGTCTTGGCAAAATAATTGAAAACAGTGTCCATACAGCTCAATAACTATCTCAACACCAGTCAACTTGGTGAGAAATTTAAGTCTGGCTTTCAGGCAAAGCACAGAAACAGCCTTGCTTAAGGTTTTAAATGATCTGCAAGTTATTCAGGCAATCCTTGTTCTTCCCTGCTTTTGACACTGTTGATCAAGAGATTGTACTCGAACGTCTTTCAGTTCCTGTCTTAGACTGGTTCAGATCCTACTTAAGTAGCTGGGAATACTGTGCTACACTGGGTACCTACACCTTCAGGCGTTACTTCATTTCTTGTGGTGTTCCTCAAGGCTCAGTATTGGGTCCCATATTATTTAACCTATACATGCTTCCTTTAGCTGGTGTAATTAATCAGTACAATATTTCATTTCACCAGTATGCCGATGACATGCAACTCTATCTTTCAATGGCACCAGATGCCTACAATTCAATTTCCACACTAATGGACTGCATAGAGAGCATAAAATTGTGGATGTCACAGAACTTTCTACAGCTAAACAAAGATAAGACAGAGGTATTTGTTATCAGTAATGATGCACGGCAAACATCTATCGCTTCATATCTTGACTCTATCACTAAAAGCCATTAATCAGGTCAAGAACTTAGGAATAATGTTTGACAGAGACCTCAGTTTTAAAATAACATTTTAGCATTTTTACTAAAACAGCGTATCACAGCTGATGCCGACTCGCTCTAAAAGTAGAATTCACATTACTCCAACATTCAGATCCCTTCACTGGCTGCCTGTATCATTCAGAACTGAATCCAAGATCCTCTTATTCGTTTTTAAATATCTTAATGGAACTGCCCCAATATACCTTTCTAATTTGTTGAATAAATATACTCCAGTGAGATCGCTCCAAACATCCAGTGGAAACTTGTTAGCTGTACCAAAACACTACTGTATTTTACACATCCTACTGACGAAGGCGAAGAGCCGAAACGTTTGTTATCTTATCTCCTGTGAGCTATGATTAAAGTGCTTCAGAGTGCAGACCTTTTTTGTATTCTTAAATTGATATATAGATCTCAGCACCTAATTAGCTGGGAGAGCGCGGTGAATGCTTTGATTGTACCAAAAACACTAAAAATTGCTGAGTCATCCTTTAGTCATTTCAGTCCCAAGCTATTAAGCTCTCTTCCTGACAACCTACGAGCAATCGACTCACTATAAACTTTTAAAAAGCATCTCAAAACACATCTATTTACTAGGGCCTTTCCTTGATTTTTTGATTTTTTATTTTATTGTTGCATTTCATTTTATCTTATTTCTATGATGTGTGTATGTTTTTTTTCTTTTCTGTGAATGCACACGGATTTCTTTTCACTGTTTTAATAGGTGCTTAAAAGGTAAAAGTTTTATTTACTCTAAATCTACTTATGATACCGTGTTGCATTGCACTGTATTGAATTAAATGTATAGCATTGGGTGTCTCATCATAAGGTAGTTGGTGATAATCATCGCTGGTCTGTGATTGTGTGTACTCACCTCCAAACGCGCCCAGCATGACTTTCTGATAGAAAGGCATTGGTCCCTGACTGCCGCTGCCCATCATGTCTCTGACAGTCTCATAGATGGCAAACCGCGTGAGAGAATACGACATCTGCAGAGAAACAGATTCAGTTCATCATCATCATCATCTTCTTCTGTGTTAGAATCTGATACTTCACCATGTTTAGCCTGTAAACACTCTTAAAGACCTTAATCTCACACTTAACCACGAGAGACTGACTTTAAACTGAAGATCTTGTGTTTCATGAATAAACAGACTGAGGGCATGAAGTGCTTCTTTAAGGGATCACAGATGGGAAATAATATGGAAGAGTTTCATATTCAGAGCAGTTTATTGATTGACTATTCAAAAACGTGTGTAATCTAACACTCTACTTTCGTACTTTTCACACAAGAAATCTGTTAAATCACTGGATTCATGTTTCTCACAACCTCAGCTTTTCTGTGTTTATACCTATTGTTGTCATTCACGCACAGCACTAAAACACCATTAAACTCAAAATTTAGCTATCTGCATCTGAAATACAATAGTATAATACTACTATTCGTTTGAAAAATCGTAGACAAAATTTGTTTGGCGAATATGTCCACCTTTCATCCTGTAATATTGCATATCATTTATTTGAAAGATTGATATCCACACTATTTTCTGCATTGTCATGGTGAATGTTTATAACTCTGTAGTTCTGTAGATCAGTTTTGTTTTGCCATCAGCAGTTTGGCATCATTTTTCCAAAACATTGCTAAACCAAAAGGATACATTTTCAGTAAATAAACAATGTGAATTCATTTGTGTCGGCTTCTGCAGGACTCAAACTCTTTGATTTTTACATCAGTGTCTAAACCTCATACAAGCTCAAACTGCTGTAGATCTTGTTCACATGACTTCTGTCACTCTCTAACAGAAAAAAATGACATGAAATTCAAGGCAAAGGCTGAATGTGTCAAAGTGGCTTGTGAAATATTTCATAAAATCTCCAGTTTTACAGGCGTTTTCAGTGTTGAACAGAACATCTCAGCTCAGTTTTCCGAGACGAATATCAAACTCGTATCAAAATCAGACTTCTGGATCTGACCTGTCTGCAGAGGGAAGCGCTGAGGCCGTTGTAGAGCGCCAGCACACCGTCGTTCTTCACCACGTGCATCGCCATGCCAACCATCCTCATCTTCACCTCCTGCTGCGTCTGCAGGTGCACCTGTCAACATCATCACAACAACAGCAATAAGAATAAACAGCAAGTTCCTTCACTTGAGTACAGAACAGATATAAAATACACTATAAAAACAAAACCACACATACACACTACAAAAAAATATGTGGCTAGTGAAAAAAAAAAAAAAGCTGATATTTTCCAATTGTATTGCAAATCGATTCTGAGCTTAGTTTTTAACAGCAGATGACGCTCTAGGCTAGTTTTTAACTGCATGCTCAAATGCTCATGAAGACGAGCGCTTGTGCGTTCGGCTGAGTCTGAGAATGTATTTGAACCTCAGAATGCTTTTATGACACAAGATTAATGTAAACAGCCCACTGCAAACACCCTTGTAATTCACTTCAACCTTTTCAAACTTTATGAATGATTATTTTATAGAAGGTTTAAGTGGTGTTTGTAAGGAATTGGAAGCAAGCAGAATACAGCTGTTTCTAAAGAACGCAGTGCCATCTGCTGTTGAAAACTAAGCTCGGAATAGATTCGAGAGAAAATTGCGATACAAACGGTGTGAATCACAGCATTATTCATGATGATACACGCCTCCACGCATACTGTGTTTCTTGACCAAAAATGTCTTAGAAAATTTAAATCTCTCTATTGTTTTATATGAACGAGTAGGCAGGATAATTTTAACATCATTTTGAAGCAAAAACTCTAGTCTACAACCTCCAATACCCAGAAGTCATGTGAACACAGATTTAATATATTTTTTTTGGCCTTATTTCAGTGACTTAAGTTTTTTGTTTTTTCAATAACCACGCATAAACGTTATTCCTTCAAAAACACAAACATGTACATACATGTTCCTCACATATTATTGTAGCCTAGTTTGTGCTGAATACAGTGTAATGACACTTTTGTCATTAATATGTTTATGAACAACTGAAAAAAGCACAAATGTCAGGGCATGTCAAAACTTCTCCAGAGCCTCAAAAATCCTCAGACCCCAGAGGGTTAAGTTTAAATGTTAAGTAAATAAGTGATAAATGTTTGTTGTTATATTCAGTTCAAGTAAAACACCAAAGTCTGGTTTCACAGACTGGGCTTAGATTAAGCCAAAATTAGGCCTTTGATCAATCAGGACATTTAAATATCTTTTATGAACGTGCCTTAGAAAAAACATTACTGATGTGCATGAGACAAAACAATGGCTCTGACATATTTTAAGATATGTTAGTACAAGTTACTTTCAGTTAAAACAGCTCAAACATGCATTTTAGGACTAGCTTAAGCCTTGTCTGTGAAACCGGGGGCAAGATGAAATTTAGGACCTTGTGTGAAATTAGGTGAGAGAGATGATTAGCATTTTAATTTAACAATTTAGTTTAATAAAATCTATTAATTATTAAACTAGCTGCAGTGTGAGGTTGTTTAATTTAGATTGACCTTTATGCCCTGCAGTTCAGCGGTTGGTTTTGTCACTCAGAGTCTCTCGTCTGTCACTAGTGACTGTATGAACTGAATAACAGTAACTGAAAGTGTCTAAGCTGTTTTGCACACTGAATATATGGTAAAGCCACCAATTGGCTGTATATTTGACACCTGCATACAGCACATGCAATAGTATAATATTAGCCAAACCACCCTGAGAATGTCCAGTCTCATCTTATGTCACAAGTTAAGAAGATTTGCCCTCAGTTAAGTTATATGATATGATTGGGCATTCAGAAAGCACTTCCACAGAAGAAGAAGAAAACAACATGAGGGTGAGTAAATGATGACAAATTCCACATCTAAAATCATAACATAAATTAAAAATACATTTATTTTAATTTACACGGACACACACACACACAGCTGACTGAGACACACCCCTGGAGAGTTCAGCTCCAACCCTAATCAGACACACTAGAAGCAGCTAATCAAGCTCTTCAGGACTGCTTGAAAATCAGAAGCTGAATCAAGTTGGACATAGACTTTGCAGGGCAGTGGGCCTCCAGGAGCAGGCTGAAGACCCATGATCTATTGTTTCATAACAGAACTGGGTATTTATTCAAACTGCAATGTACCATTAACTGAATGGTTACATTCACTAGATTACAAGATTTAAATTTTAGGTAGGGAGGAAGGGAGAAACATAGAGCACAACTTTTTTCACTCTTATGTGGTATACTTCTTTTTTTCAACATTTGCAAATTGATAAAGCACACTTTTACTTACCAGTCTCCATTCACAGGAGAAACCTGTATGGGCGTGTTTGTTCATTCCAGTATTAAGTGAATGAGAGCAAAATCCCCAGTGTTCCACTTAATGAGATAATTACTGTAAGTGTTAAAGGACGTTCGAAGAACAATGTTCTAAGAATGTTTTCTGCCAAAATTATGAGAACATTCATCTAATACTAAGGACAATATGTGATGATTTCCTGCCTACTGGAAATAACTGCTCATTCTCCATCTTCACCCGCTGCCTGTCCTCCAGTACCAGAACCTATGCAGGTGGATTCCAGTCGTCTCTCCCGCCCGGAGCGTGCTCGACGTCTCGCTACAGGACTATGTTTGTACTGCGGAGCTCCTGGGCACTTCATTCGAGGAATGGAGGCATTGGCTGGAGGGAGCCCAACACCCCTTCACTGTCATCACGGATCACAAGAACCTAGAATACCTCTGCAGCGCCAAAAGGTTAAACCCCTGACAAGCCCGCTGGGTCCTCTTCTTCGTACGCTTCCAATTTACCATCAAGTACCGACCCAGAGAAAAGAACGTCAAGGCAGACTCCCTCTCACGCATCCATGCTCCCGAGGAACCATCCACACCTGAACCCATACTCCCTCCAGCCGTCCTCGTAAGCCCCATACAGTGGGACTTAAATGAACAAATCCGCATCGCCACCACGGCAGAACCCGCTCTGCTGGGAGGCCCAGAGGGTAAGATCTACGTACCCACCTCCTTGAGAACCACCCTTCTGGACTCCCTTCACGCTTCCCCAGGCTCTGGACACCCAGGCAGCCAGCGTACCCTCTTGCTCCTCCAAGCTCGATACTGGTGGCCCAGTATGGCCCGGGATGTCTCCCAGTATGTTCGAGGATGCTGTCTGTGCCATCTCCAAAACTTCACGTCACCTACCCGTTGGAAAACTAGTGCCACTGCCCATCCCACATCGTCCCTGTTCCCACGTCAGAGTCGACTTTGTAACAGACCTGCCAAAGTCTGATGGTCACATCTGCATCCTCATTGCAGTGGATAGATTCTCCAAGGCATGCAAGTTGATTCCTCCCTGGGGTTTACTCATCGCCCTCGAAACAGCTGAGACCCTCTTTCATCATCTATTTCGCACCTTTGGCATACCTGAAGAAATTGTCTCCGACCGTGGGCTCCAGTTCACATCCCGGGTATAGACAGCCTCCGTGTCTCCGTCAACCTCTTCTCTGGGTATCATCCCCAGACACAACGGCCAGACTGAGGGGAAGATCCAGGAGATAAGGAGATATCTCCGGGCCTGCTGTCATGACAACCAACACAGCTGGGTATGGTACCCGAGTATGCACAAAACAACCTCAGGCAAATGACCACCGGCCTTACCCCGTTTCAGTGCATACTCGGGTACCAACCCCCTCTGTTTTCCTTGAAAGAAGAACCCTCGGACATTCCAGCTGTCGACCACTGGTTTCGAGTCAGCGAGAGGGTTTAGGACCCACATCCAACTCCAGCAAGCAGTGCGGAGACACAAGACCTTTGCAGATGCCCGCCGGTCTTCTAACCCCGTCTATCGTCCTGGAGATAAGGTCTGGCTCTCGACCTGGGATCTGCGTCTCCGCCTGCCTTGCCGGAAGCTGAGTCCCCGCTATATTGGTCCCTTTACCATCGAGAGGCAGATCAACGAAGTCACCTACCGTCTCCAACTCCCAGCACGGTATCGCATTCACTCCTCCTTCCATGTTTCTCTCCTCAAACCTGTCTCTCCCTCTCCCACAGAAACTGACGAGCCGCCAGTACCTCCTCCTCTTGAAGACATCGGGGAACCTCAAGTCTACCGAGTGCAGGAGATCTTGAACTCTCAGCGACGGGGCGGTCATCCTGAATATCTCATAGACTGGGAAGGGTACGGACCAGTGGAACGGTCCTGGGTGAACCGAGACGATGTGTTGGATCCCACTCTCCTGGCCGAATTCCACCAAAACCACCCGGACTGTCCAGCACCCAGAGGCCGTGGCCGACCCCTTCGCCGTAGTAGGGTGTCAGGAGCCGCCCCTGGAGGAGAGGGTACTATCAGGGAGTCACCACAGTCACCACCCACTACCGTCACCAGATCCCACTGAGTACTGATCACAGCCACCTGTCAGCGATCATCAGCCAGCACTATTTATCTGTACTCCTCCCGTTCACTCACTGTCTGGTCTCAACTATACCATGTTGTTTCGCTTGACCCACTTACCTGTTGTTTACTTACCTCTCATTCCTGTGATACTTTCCAGTTCTCCCTCGTTGCTGTTCACAACAGACTCCACGCTTCACAGCTCCCCTTGGATCACCTGGAAAGCACAAGAACACGATCAGACTCAGATTTCCCACTCCACGCCCGCTTACCTGGAATTTCCTCACGTCTGTGTTGTCTTCCTCATTGTCAATAAACCTGCTGTTATTTGTAACACTTACCTCTGTGTCCTTCGTCTATCTGCTGACAGCAACATATCACAGGTGTAGGAAACCCCCCATCGGCCCAAAAATGGAATCCGACAGCCTGGGTGAAGGTTAACGCGTGTATGTCTTTTCAGCGCCCCTGTGAAGTTCACGTAATTTCACTCGTTTAATTTGACTCCAATTTCAAATGATTATTACTCTTAGGTTGTGTTTCCAATTAGAAATTAATCATTTGTTATGTATTAATTTAGATATTTGTTTATTCTGGGTATACCATATTTTCAATTATTCATTCATTACGGACCCATATCACACCCAAAATCAAAAGGTCCCATGATGTGCTCACATGCTCCTTTCATGGGCCTTTAGTTTTAATCTATCCTGACGCAGATTTGTGGAAATATGGACTCCAATAATCTACTGGTCATAATGATTTCAGAAGAATCCAGAGTAAATCAAATATAACATTTTATTTTGTCAAGTAAAATGTATCATGTCAATTACATAGTTGGACAATTAGAAGCCAGTTCAGAAACAATAAATGCATAACATCAATTACTCAAAGAAATTCATATACACACAGTGATGTGTGAATGTCTTCAGGCATTCAACCATCTCTGCATGGGGGCTTCTGGCTACAGAAAATCCCACATGACTGCTTTGCACTTTACCTTATATACCCAGACCAGAACAAAGGATTTGTAGATATTTACTACACCAACACCTGTTTTGGGGGGAGAAGGGTGGGTTATCAGATATCTTGAAGAGACAAAAGGAGGACAGAATTCTCCTTAGTTTTCAAACTTCCTCATAACATAAGTGACTGCTGTGAAACTGAGACCGTTTTACCAATCGCACTGAGACATTTAAAATGATACCAAACATGAAAGGGGAAAAACAATAGATACACAAGTTACATTATACATCTTGAAGAACTTTCAGTGACTTGAGTTAGGGGGAAGGGAAGGAGGGTGGGGGGGTGCATCCTGTAGATGTTGTGAGGGCAAGTCGTTGTCCTATGCTATTTCTTTGAGATCTTCTCTCCAGATGAGTTTTATTGCTTTAATGCAGGGCACTTGATCTCAGTTTTGTTTTAACAGGAAAATCAAGTTTTACACAGGTAATATATATATATATATATATATATATATATATATATATATATATATATATATTATTATTAGAAGTAGTAGTAGTAGTAGTTAAATTATCTTTCTCTGATCAATTTTAAATGATCTAATATTAAATAGCTGTTGTTTGTTGTATTGGTGTCTTGATTTGATTTTATTACTATCACTCAACTGTACGGTGTCCTTGAGTGTTTTGAAAGGCGCCTTAAAATAAAATGTATTATTATTAATCAGAGCATGACCATGATGAAGTGTAAGTGCAAAAGGCAGTAGTGTTGGCAAGATATTGTATACAACATTACGCGGCTCCTTTGTAGCTTCTCAGGCTCCTTCAGAACATGGTGCTGATGACACAAATCAAGTTTCATAATAATATCCTATTGCGTTCATAAAATACAGAATATTACTGCAAAATTCTAAATGGTTGACATGGGAAAATTTGGTATCATTTAGCTTGATATCAAACTATTAAAGGTCAAATATTCTGAAGTTGTAGGCAAAATAAAATGTTCCATTATTGGCCAACACTAGGTGGCGCTGTGCCGCAACTCCTCGCATGCCCTCAGGGTATGATGGCTATAGCCATTCACACAATAGAGTGGTGCAGGTATGACTCACCTTGTGGGCAAAAACGTGGAAGCGAGTTAGCATTTTAGCACTTCCGGTTCCATCGTGCCGAAGTCAGTGGGTTTTTTTAATGGGTTTTTGGTTAAATGGCTGAAATGAGGTCTGTGGTGAACACAAGCTCAAGACACTTTCACTTTTTATTGTATGACATAAAGAACATCATTACCCCATTAATGTTTTTTTTTAAGCAGTTACATGTCTTGAAAAAGGTGGTTAATATTATGTCTAAATAATATGTATAAATGTTCAGTTTATTAATAGTTTATTAATCATCTATTTAAATGATCATTACACTATAATCATAATCACTATAATCACTTTCTAAATGATCTTATGAACCACTGACAACTCCTAAATAACTGGTGTGTAAATAATGTAATACTTAATTTAGAAATGATAAATTGATCATTAATAAAGTATGATGATACAATTATTAAAAACATTGTAGGTATGCTTATAAATCAAGAACAAAGCGTTTATAGCTGTATTTATAAACTGCTTACTAATGTCTATTAATGTATGCTTTATAAATGATGATTTAACCATTTACTCATGCTTTGCTAAAGATTCATAGCATGAGTTATTATAAAGTGTGACCAAGTATTTTTGTTGCACGTTTTTTTACCCCAGATAATCAAATAATTGTTTGCAATCTGTTACAAACTTATGAGGAACAAAACCATTCAAACTGTGAAAAACACATCAAAAACATTTAATGACACATTATAAAAGTCTGAAAACAGTTTAAAGGTTACAAAATGAATATTTTCAAGGGAGGGAGAAATGTGTAATTAAAGAGTGTGATTAAAGAGTGTGATTAAAGTCATTACACTCTTTAAACAATAAAATAAATTACAAAATAACAGATAAGAACTTCCAAAAGCGAAAACTTCTCAAAGAATTTCCAAACAGTTATGTCATGATACTTTAACATAATATTTTACAATAAAATAAAATACAATAATTGATTCTGTGGCTTAATATTTGTTCTTTTTACACATTTAATTTCCATTGTAGCAGGAAATGTTTATTTCATATGTGTTTGTTTTATAAACACGTTATATAAAACAAGACAACGATATGTGGGGAAAATGCTGATGGCAACATAATGACATCATATTAAAAAAGAACATCACACACCTGACGAAAATCTTGAAGTTCTGGACTTTTATAAGGAAACAGCCAAGTGACCAAAATGGCATAAAAGTTATAACAGATAAATGATTGAATTGATTCCCAAATATTTCCATTATTTCACAATTTCTAGTAGCTTATTTGTACAGGCTTTACATTTTTATTTCATTGTTGTAATTAGCAAGTCATTTAATTTTACCTGCTGTGACGCAGATTTGTTACGACAGCATTAATTCGTTTCAAACACATTTTTCTAATGGCACAGCAGACAACATTTTTTTATTAAATTATCTGCATCTCCCATAATAGCTGCAAATTAATGCATGGTTTACACTAATAACTCCACATCTTGTGTGTAAGATTCCAATAAAATTATTAGGTAATTATTCCCTCACGAGTAAATCTCTTAATGAGTAAAACTGTCTGTGTCTATATATAGACTACACAACATTATAATATTATTTGCAAATTTATTTTTTAATCATTATTATTGTCTCTGGTTCACATTAGGGTACACTTGTAAGAAAGTAGCAGTGGCTGGGACAGACTTCAGATGTTTGGGAGATGTTTGCTGTGTAATGATGGGACTTTTACACACTTTTATGTTTTTTTGGTACATTTATATTTGGAGACTTATATTTTCGTGCCAAAAAAAACACTCCAACACCAGCTGCTACTGCTAGCAGAACTGCACCTCCTACTGCTCCTAATCCTACAGCTAATGCTCCTCCTCCTACTCCTCCTCCTCCTGCTGCTCCTACTGCTGCTCCTACTGCTCCTCCTACTGCTCCTCCTACTGCTCCTCCTACTGCTCCTACTGCTCCTCCTACTGCTCCTCCTACTGCTCCTCCTACTGCTCCTCCTACTGCTGCTCCTACTGCTCCTCCTACTGCTCCTCCTACTGCTCCTCCTACTGCTGCTCCTACTGCTCCTCCTACTGCTCCTCCTACTGCTCCTCCTACTGCTCCTCCTACTGCTGCTGCAGCAACACATTTCTTTAGGTGAAGCTTTTTCTGAATCTCTGCATAGTCCTGCTCAGTGTATCTCCTGTATCCATTCTTCTCTCTCAGTTTCTTTATCTTGTCCAGAAGCTCAGTGACTTGAGATCGATCTTCATCTTTGTTGTTAAAAACATGATAACCTCCTGAACACTGATCAGCTACAGACCGCAGTGCTTCACATTTACTCACATATTTCTCTATTGGCTGATCTTTATGTAACTGGTCTCCATGAGTAAAGAGCATTATTGTGTGTTTTAAGAGCTTTACTCCAAAATTCTCCTGGATCCATTTCACAGCTTCTCTTTTCTCCTCTGAGAATGTCTCACTCAGTTTGATCACCAGCAGAAACACATCAACACCATCATATGTATCCTGTAACATTCTCTCTATTTCAGTTTGAGCATCTGTGATCTTCACTGATGTATCAGAGAGTCCTACAGTGTCGATCACTGTGATTGTTTGTCCATCTACCACTGTTTGATCTGATTCACAGACCCTGGTCACAGACTTAGGAGAAAAATCTTCTTCAAATGTTTTTCTGTCTCCACCTATGATGGTGTTTCCTGACGCACTCTTTCCTGATCCAGTCGAGCCCAACAGAATAATATTCACATCTGACACTGTAAATAAAATGAACAGATAGATAGTCAGATGGATGTATGGATAGATGGATGGATGGATATTTCAGTACTTACTTAGATGATGGTTTTCCATGCTGCTCCTCTTCCTATCATAAGGAAACATATTTTGTTAATTGAAGGATAAAAACTTGCTTTTTTCAGAGATCAAAGCCAAAGGGTTTAATTTTTAGATTTCGTTCTGGATCTTCATGTCTTCTAAAGATTACACTATTTATGCTTCATGATACAAGATCTGTTGTCGACTCTTGCCATGAATTTTCAAAGGATACCACTTTACTTTAGGTGTCTTTGACTGCATTCATTTCAACTGATTTTCTTTTTCTAGATGGATTAAAATTAGGACATTGTCAGCATTTTAGTTAGCGTCTTCACCCCCACAAGTCAGTAACAGATCATTTACTAAACCATGTTCAGCTATAGTTGTTATGTGGGGAAAATGCATTTAAAAGCACCAGTTAAAGTCCAAAGAAATTGAGTTTGAAAGACGAGGCCTACTTTTGTTGGGTGATCTACAGATAATGATAAAAAATGAAATATAATGAACAGTTATTCATTTAATGATTTAATTCATTTTTAAACAATTTACTTAAATAATTATTTCATGATTTGAGTAATTTGATATGCTGCTGCTGAGTAAGTATAATAGTTTGTTCAGCTTAGTCAAAAATAACAAACAAAAGAAACACTGCTGCAAGAAATGATAGAACCCCTGTAGCAGATCTCTACAGGTGGCGCTGGGGAGGAGGAGGAGGCATAACAGAAGCTTTCATAATCGCATAACATGCTGACTGCAGGCCAGGGTACGATATATATGGTTATGTGGATTTAGAAGTTCACTGTAAAAAATGCCAGGAATTAACAGGATTAAAGAGTATATATATATATATATATATATATATATATATATATATATATATATATATATATATATTATTTTTTTTTTTACAATAAATTACTGTAGTCAGATATTTACTGTGAATTTAATGCATGCTGGTCATTTTCTTATGAATTTAATCAACAGCAAAATGATACTGACAGTAATTTACTGCTCTTGTTTTACTGAGAATTTACACGATGAAGTTGTCTTTAATCATGCCACTGTAAGAAATTATATTGTTCAGTACTGTAATTGTTTTGAAATTACCATAATGGTGATCAGTGTTCATTTCCTCGGTATCTTGGACCTTGTGTATTCATATTCAAATTTCTGTTCTAGCCAAGTCAGGAGTGCGACAAATGAAAACATTTATTAAAATGATGACATGCTAGAATATAAAATAGTTTTGTCAAACTATTTTTAGCATGAATAAGAAGATTTTGTTTTATGATGCACAGACATCAATACTTGACATACAAAACAAATGACAATGGTGACACTATTACAACACTTATACATAATTATACATAAACTTACACATAAATAACATAAACCAATATTACAAAACCAATATTACTTCAAACACGTCTTTGCCCAGGATGGTGTTTCCTGTTGAACTCTTTCCTGATCCAGTCTTACCCAGCAGAACAATCCTCAGATTAGACACTGTGAAACAAAGGTTAAATAAATGCATCCTTTCTGGTTGCATTATTTTCAGAAATACCAAACCCTTAAGAACGGAGGGTATAAAAGCTGCCCACAAGTGCGAATGAAATGTTCAAGCCACTTGATTTTTGTTTTCAACTCATTTTTACCCATTTTAAATTTTTACCACGCATCAGTCACATTTTTATGGAAGCCCGTTTCCGCCACTAAATAAAAAAAAAAAAAGAGTAATTGCGACTTTTTATCTCAGAATTCTGACTTTTTATCTCGCAATTGCGAGTTTATATCTCACAATTGCGAGTTATAAAGTCAGAATTCTGAGATATAAAGTCGCAATTGCGTGATATAAAGTCAGAATTCTGAGATATAAAGTCGCAATTGCGTGATATAAAGTCAGAATTCTGAGATATAAAGTCGCAATTGCGTGATATAAAGTCAGAATTCTGAGATATAAAGTCGCAATTGCGTGATATAAAGTCAGAATTCTGAGATATAAACTCGCAATTGCGTGATATAAAGTCAGAATTGCGAGTTTTTATCTCAGAATTCTGACTTTTTTTTCTCGCAATTGCGAGTTATAAAGTCAGAATTCTGAGATATAAAGTCGCAATTGCGTGATATAAAGTCAGAATTCTGAGATATAAAGTCGCAGTTGCGAGTTATAAAGTCAGAATTCTGAGATATAAACTCGCAATTGCGTGATAAAAAGTCAGAATTGCGAGTTTTTATCTCAGAATTCTGACTTTTTTTCTCGCAATTGCGAGTTATAAAGTCAGAATTCTGAAATATAAACTCGCAATTGCGAGAAAAAAAGTCAGAATTGCGAGTTTTTATCTCAGAATTCTGACTTTATATCACGCAGTTGCGAGTTTATATCTCAGAATTATGACTTTTTTTCTTGTAATTAACTGACGGACAGTTTCTCTGTCTAACAAATACGGACATCCAACATCTGGTGCATCCAACGATAGAGCCGCGCTGCCGTCCTGATGTCTGAAGCTGTTGGTGTATAAAATGTGCCACTTCAGCTTCATCTGTTTTATTGCGCCTCCGCCACAGTTGATTCTTATTATTATTACTATTACTATTATATTGGTATTATTGTGTAATCACAACACATTTGCTCAAAACTTGTCAAATTCATCAGTGTATCTAATTCTGTTAAAAACAACTTTTATTCACCAAATACTTCCACTGTAATTTTGTAATTGTAATTCTACCCTTGAATGCCCCCTTTTATGGAGCCACCAGACTTGAGTTGCAGTTACAAAAGTTGATGAAATATGATTTGAAATTATATGAAATATGATGCGTTTTAGTATTAAGCCCACTAGATGGCAGTAAAAGCTGTTTTTTTTCTCCTGGAAACGCTGTACTCATGTACAAGGTTACCGTGGAAACATGCTATACTATGCATATTCCTGCATAATGTTCTCTCTAATGTCCGGAGACTAATCTTCATGTTATGTGCCTCCTCCAATAAAATCAAAATTTCTTTATTTTACCAATAAAGAAATTTTGCGCTAAAAATAATCCTTTATGATGTCTTCCATTTTATGTATAATAATAACGAAGCAGCAATCCTGATGGTCACCCGCAATGAAAGGAAACGCAAGCAAAGTAAGAACTATGAGAAATAAAGTTGCACACAATTGTGACACAGAATTCTGACTTTATATCACGCAATTGCGACTTTATATCTCAGAATTCTGACTTTATATCTCGCAATTCTGACTTTATATCACGCAATTGCGACTTTATATCTCAGAATTCTGACTTTATAACTCGCAATTCTGACTTTATATCACGCAATTGCGACTTTATATCTCAGAATTCTGACTTTATAACTCGCAATTGCGAGAAAAAAAGTCAGAATTGCGAGAAAAAAAGTCAGAATTCTGACTTTATATCACGCAATTGCGACTTTATATCTCAGAATTCTGACTTTATATCACGCAATTGCGACTTTATATCACGCAATTGCGACTTTATATCTCAGAATTGTGACTTTATAACTCGCAATTGCGAGAAAAAAAGTCAGAATTCTGAGATAAAAACTCGCAATTCTGACTTTTTATCACGCAATTGCGACTTTATATCTCAGAATTCTGACTTTATATCACGCAATTGCGACTTTATATCTCAGAATTCTGACTTTATAACTCGCAATTCTGACTTTATATCACGCAATTGCGACTTTATATCTCAGAATTCTGACTTTATAACTCGCAATTGCGAGAAAAAAAGTCAGAATTGCGAGAAAAAAAGTCAGAATTCTGACTTTATATCACGCAATTGCGACTTTATATCTCAGAATTCTGACTTTATATCACGCAATTGCGACTTTATATCTCAGAATTGTGACTTTATAACTCGCAATTGCGAGAAAAAAAGTCAGAATTCTGAGATAAAAACTCGCAATTCTGACTTTTTATCACGCAATTGCGACTTTATATCTCAGAATTCTGACTTTATAACTCGCAATTGTGAGATATAAACTCGCAATTGCGAGATAAAAAGTCAGAATTCTGAGATAAAAAGTCGCAATTACTCTTTTTTTTTTTTTTATTTAGTGGCGGAAACGGGCTTCCATACATTTTTAGAGTCTATACCAGCTATATACTTTTCATACAAGCCATGTGATTATTCATATTTTCAAGCTTTTCTCTCATACTACCCTGGCATACTTTATCTCCATTCTTCATGAACAGAACACAAAATGTGTACAAGCTATGTTGTACTATTCACAATTACAATTAATTATAATTTGAAAGAAATTGCTTCATCATGATTCCTTAATTGATCCACCACCAACTCAGAGCTTAAACACGAGAGACGGTAAACACGACTTTGTTTGTGATGGTAATGCATTCACTCAACTCATAGACATAATATTTTGAGATGACCAAATGGGAATTTTTCAGACACAAAACACTTTGGAAAAACTGATGATGGTGCAGGTTGAACAATCAGAAAAGGGTGATTCATACTCACATGCAAATTAATTATTTAATCTGTTTATCCATTTTCTACCAAAGAACATGGTTATTAGTGTTTTTGTCAGTGAAATAATATATTTGCACTATGACAGAAGAAAGGGTAATCTGACAGTGGTGCTTCAATGCCTAAATGTATCCAAGAGTATCCAAAAACTGTACTCAAGTAAAAGTACAAGTACTTACAGAAATATTTACTCAAAGTAAAAGTGAAAGTAATAATCTTAATTGTTACTTGAGTAAGAGTAAAAAAGTATCCAATGAAAAAACTACTCAAGTAGCTCGTTACTAGTTACTTTGTAACTATATATATACTTTGGACTTTGGACCACTCATATTTGTCTCCTCTAAAGATTGAGAAGAGATCTCAACAACATCACACATGGTGCTCATATTTTTCTCCTTAGATACCCAGCTAACAGAATTTTGTTATAAGAACGTTTTCTAAATATTCAGTGTTGTATATTAACAGTACATTAATTCTGTATAAACAGAAGTTAACATGCGATTAAACATGCGATTGCTGATAAAGAAGCAACTCTATAATAGTCAAGGGTCAAGAGCTCAACTAAAGCAACCACCAACCTCCATGATGGTGACCTCAAACGAAACATCTAAACTTCTGTTTATTCTCAATAATAACTTCTGTAGACGTGTGACAGAAATAAAGTCAGTCTGGTTAGTAATAAGTGAAGCTGGTAATGCTGTTTGTGGAGTTGTTTAATCAGATCTTCAGAGATTTAATGTCTTTTATCTTCAGTTCATCTAAGGCTGTGGCTGAAGAAAGTTGTAGTTTGTGTTCTTATTTCTCTTTCTTTCAGTGCTTGTTCACAGCAGGTGTTTGAATGATTGAAAGAATGTTTCAGGAACATCATACTAACCTTCAAATAACATTCTACTAACATTAAGAAAACTGAACATTTTCATGTTCTTGGAATGTTACAAATCAACGTTCCTAGAATGTTGAATTTTAGAACAAAATTAAGTTGAAAGAACGTTTGAGGAACATTATACCTTATAAAAACGTTCCTCTAACGTCAAGAAAACTGGACGTTTTTTATGTTCCCAGAACCAACACTGAATATTTAGAGAACGTTCTTATAACAAAATTCTGTTAGCTGGGTATTGGCTGTATGAATTGAAATCGAATGAAATTGATACCTGTGGAACTATTCACAGACAGCATACGCAGTTCAACTAATAAAGATCTTCATCGCTGGCAAACAATTGGATGCATTTGCAGATTTGCTTTTAATTGACTGTAGGTCAACTGCCACTTCATCCAATGCTCCGAGTGAGAAACCGCTTCAGACGATTCAGTGCGTGCAGGGAACTGAACAAATCATTCAAACTGATTAGCGAACCAATTTAGACAGTTTTGCCAACTTGTTTGATCAAGTCTTTGAACAGAATCACAAAAGAGTGATTCATTTGTGAATGGGGCATCGTTCATGAAAAAAGAGACAGCGCGCTCGGAATAAACAACGCATTTCTTAACATGTACAGTATTGCATTAAAGTAACGAGAGGAACAACGCCCAACGTAGCGAAGTAAAAGTACAGATTTTTCATTACAAATGTACTCAAGTTAAAGTAAATGTACCCACATTTAAATCTACTCTAAAAAGTACAAATTTTCCAAAAAACTACTCAAGTAAATATAACGAAGTAAATGTACTTTGTTACTACCCACCTCTGCTAAATGTGACAATTTAAAAAGTTTAACAAATAAAAGAGCTCACATTTCTGAGACCAAAAGTAAAAAAACAAACAACATAATGTAAAGCCACCAGTCAGACATGCGCAGACATCAACGCTCGCCATAGAAAACCCAACATGGGCGACAATCAGCAAACATTTCAAATAAAAAGATGAACAATACAAACTCTGAACATTACAAAACTGAGTACTAAAATTTGATGAGATTTGTCATCTGTTTTTGATAAACAGTTTATTAGACTAATGGTATAATTGCTTGTTATAGGTTACGTCTCTGTTAGTTATAAGTTATATGTTAGTGCCCTGCTCCTGGGGACCCACTGTCCTGCAGAGTTTAGCTCCAGCCCTAATCAAACACACCTGAAGCAACTAATCAAACTCTTCAGGGTCTCTTGAAAATCACAGGCCAGATGAGCTGAAACTTTTCAGGACAGTGAAACTCTCAATGAGGACTTTTTTATACTTAAACTGTATAAAGTTGAAAAAAAAAAATAAATAAAATAAAAAAAACAATAACAACAAACAAACAAACAATGCTACAATATATAGCAAAATGGAATGAGTGATAAAACTTACTTTCTTGACATACTTGACATACTGATGCCACTGACAGATCGACAGTTAAGTCCTTTCAGGTTTCTCAGTATGACCTGCAGCTCGAGAGAGAGAAAAGGACAAACACACAGGCTTATATCAAAGTCTACATACAGTAATAACTCTTATCATAAAAAAACACAGATATGCCTGTAACACCCCCATAAATATCAATCATACTGTCTACTTTCTGTTTTAAAAGAACAAAAGGACAAAGTACAGTACAAAAGGACAGAGTAAATGACAGCTCATCAGCTTTCAAATTAATTTTATATAGAGTACATATCTTGTAAGTAAGCCCAGCTTTAACACTAGATATAATATGGACCACAGGACTGTCAGGATTGGGGAAGGTTTGTTTGGATGGGCCAATACCAGTGGAACCAAGCCTGGTGCTGAGTAACTAATACAACATTTATGAAAGAACATTGTATTGGAATAGAGGAGAAGGGGCTAGTTGTCACACACTTTTAGAAGAAAAGGTTCTATATAGAACCTCAGAGGGTCCATCAGGTGCTTCATATATAGAACCTTTCAGGAGTTCCATCATGGGATCAATTTATGGATTTAGTTTTAATTAATATTGTTTTAAAAAATATTTTGATAACATTTTGTGAATTAGACAGCTTGTATAATACTTTATCACTAGAAAAATTGAAATAACTCATTAAACATGAAAGTGTCATTTAAGACACTTCTATTTACATAGAAACTTTTTAGCATAAAGGGTTCTTTAAACTTGAGTTAAGAACCGTAGAGTTCATATACTGAACCTTTTTCACTGGGAGGTGAAAAACACAATGTCACAATGTCTGACTAAAGTTAAACATTAAAGAACAACTTGAACGAACACTTATATAAATTAACTTTACAGCCATAATTAAAGTTAAAATGTACCTAAATTGGTTTTGAACTATGTGACTGATACCAATACCCACACTTTCAGTTTTGGCGACTTGAAAGCAAGACAGTTGATGGTCTGATAAATGCCAAAGCTCACTGTCCTTAACGCAAAAGCGGGATTCTTGAGAGCAGCATCATTCATCATGTTAAAGAACTCACGTAACCCGAAACACACAATGTTGAGGAAAATTTGCAGTGTGTTAATCTTATTAGATGTTATGTATAATTTGGTTCTAAAGTGTAAAGTACTGATTGTTCTAAAACACTAATACAAGTGCTGAATGCATTTCACTGTCTTCCAAGCACATCCGCTAATAAGCTGAACTGAGTACATTTTTTTTGTCCTTAGCTCTCTTATAAGTCTATCAATTGTGTTATTTTGTAGCTGCCCTGAACAATTCTGTTACGTATTCTATAAAGTAATCACTCATTCACTTTTAGATAGTATATTTCCAAGAATGCACACATTCAACACCCAAAAATCTAGAATGGCTTACATGTAAGCATTCTACCATTACTGCAGTAAAAGGAAACTGAATTATAAAAAACTATGGATTTCATATTTTCTGTAGGTAGAACTGGATCATGACAAGTAATGCAGTTTTTGTAATGCCATCAACTGTTAGTATTTTGACAGTCATTGTGCTTTGATTGACTATATGTTCATGTTGGATGGAAAACGTCTCGGTTACGTATGTAACCCTCGTTCCCTGAAGGAGGGAACGGAGACGTACGTCAGTAGTGACCGACGAATTGGGATATCGCTAGAGAGCCCTATCAGCTTCGAGTGAACTACAACAAGCCAATGAAGTTGGCGTGCGATATTTGCATAATGCGCACCGCCCCCGCCAGGTGGTATAAATAGGGGAGCAGATGCAATCGCACTCTGTTTTTCGCTGAGGAGACAACCTAGTCCGCACTGCAGCGAGGGTACAGCAACTGTGGCGACGGGACGTACGTCTCCGTTCCCTCCTTCAGGGAACGAGGGTTACATACGTAACCGAGACGTTCCCTTTCAGTCGGTCACGTTCGACGTACGTCAGTAGTGACCGACGAATTGGGATCCCAAATAAAGCGCCACAGTATGAACCCCTTCCAGTGCCCAGCGCAAGCTCTAGCCACCCGGCGCACCAGTGGGACGGGGAAGGGGGCGAGCTTACGCCGAGAGAGTCTACTGCTGTTCCGATAAACCCACTAAGTAAACTAGACTACACTGGGGAAGCGAACCCATAGGGGACGCTGCGGAGACCACTACCCACCCGTAGGGGAGGAATTTACGTGGAGAGTACACATATGGACTGGCCGTGGGCAGTACGCATATGGAGTCCCTGGGATGGCTCCACCTGGGTAGGGGGAGACTCATCTGACAGGTGACAGCAGAGCTGGCTCTGCTAAGGGAAAGACACGGGCTCGCCGTAGGGAGTTGACCGTGGACAAATACACACATGGGACCACTCACGTGGAGGGGTCACGACATGTGGAACCCAGCCAAACGTCAGCGTCAGTGACGGAGGTTTGGCCTGGCATCAGACACTCCGCAATGTCCGAGCCGAAGGGGGAGGCGGAGGAACTCGACAGGGTTCGCCAAGCGGGGAACTCGACTGGAGTAAAAAGGATGCACGTATCCGGCCCAGGGGGCGGGAGTGGCATTGCAAGCCGACACTAGAACGGGCTCTTCGCGTCTACCGGCTGGTGGAAGCGAGTACACGGGAAGATACCGGTTCTACACGAAGGCTATAGAATCTAGCGAACGTGTTAGGTGTCGCCCAGCCCGCAGCTCTACAGATATCTGTCAGCGAGGCGCCGTGCGCCAGCGCCCAGGAGGAGGCCACTCCTCTGGTGGAGTGGGCTCTCAACCTGAACGGACAAGGCACGCCCTGGGACTCATACGCCAGGGCGATGGCGTCCACTATCCAGTGGGCCATCCTCTGCTTGGAGACAGCCTTTCCCTTCTGCTGGCCTCCGTAACAGACAAAGAGCTGGTCTGAGGTCCTGAAGCTTCGCGTTCTGTCCACGTACAGGCGCAGAGCGCGGACGGGACAGAGCAAAGCTAGGGCTGGGTCTGCCTCCTCCGAAGGCAGCGCTTGCAGGTTCACTACCTGATCTCGAAAGGGAGTGGTAGGAACCTTGGGCACATATCCAGGCCGGGGTCTCAGGAAAACGTGAGAGTCACCGGGCCCGAATTCCAGGCACGATTCGTCAACCGAAAATGCATGCAGGTCCCCTACCCTCTTGAGCGAGGCCAATGCAACCAGGAGGACGGTCTTTAGGGACAGTACTTTTAACTCGACTGATTTCAAAGGCTCGAAGGGACGACCCTGGAGAGATGTAAGAACCAGGGTCAAATCCCAAGAGGGTACAGAGGGGGGCCGGGGAGGATTCAGTCTCCTCGCCCCCCTCAAGAACCTGACGATCAGATCGTGCTTCCCTAGTGATTCACCATCAACTGCATAGTGATGTGCGGCGATAGCGGCAACATACACCTTGAGGGTGGAGGGAGACAGCCTTCGCTCCAGGCCCTCTTGCAGAAAGGAAAGCACGGTTCTGACCGAACATGATCGGGGGTCCTCTCGCTCTGGTTGAGAGGAGCACCATTCGACGAACAGGTTCCACTTCAACGCATAGAAGTTCCTCGTAGAAGGAGCTCTAGCGGAAGTGATAGTGTCTGCGACCGCTTGCGGGAGATCACTCAGAACCTCCGCGTCCCGTCCAGGGACCACACATGGAGTTTCCACAGGTCGGGACGCGGGTGCCAGAGGGTGCCCCGTCTCTGAGTCAGGAGGTCCTTCCTCAGAGGAATGGGCCAGGGAGGTGCTGTCGCGAGGAGCGTGAGGTCCGAGAACCAGGTCCGAGTGGGCCAGTATGGAGCCACTAACAAGACCTGCTCCTCGTCCTCCCTGACTTTGCACAGGAGTTGTGCGAGAAGGCTCACTGGGGGAAACGCATATTTGCGTAGGCCCCGGGGCCAGCTGATTGCCAGGGCATCCGTGCCGAGCGTGCCACCGGTCAGGGAATAGAACAACTGGCAGTGGGCAGTCTCCGGGGAGGCGAACAGATCTACCTGTGCCTCGCCGAAGCGCTACCAGATCAGCTGGACCACCTGGGGATGGAGTCTCCATTCGCCCGGAAGCGGAGGCTGCCGTGAGAGCTCGTCGGCTGCACGGTTGAGCACGCCTGGGACGTGAATGGCACGAAGCGACCTCAGATGCTTCTGACTCCATAGCAAGAGATGGCGGGCGAGTTGCGACATACGGCGGGAGCGTAGACCACCCTGATGGTTGATGTACGCAACGGCCGCAGTGCTGTCCGAGCGGACCAGTACGTGCTTGTCTGACAACAGCTTCTGTAAGCGGCCCAGTGCAAGACGTACTGCTAGCAACTCGAGGCAATTGACATGCCAATGCAGTTGGGGCCCCGTCCACAGACCCGATGCTGCATGCCCGTTGTACGTGGCTCCCCACCCTGTGGCGGAGGCATCTGTGTGGACCACAGCTTGCCTGGACACTTGTTCGAGGGGAACTCCCGCCCGCAGGAACGAAGGGTCCGACCACTTGGTGAGGGTGCGGCGGCAGTTCGGTGTCACGGGGACACGGAACGTACCGCGCTGCCACGCCCATCTCGGGACCCGGCCGCGGAGCCAGTGTTGAAGCGGCCTCATATGAAGCAATCCGAGCGGCGTGACTGCGGCTGCGGATGCCATATGCCCCAGGAGCCTCTGAAAGTGTTTCAGTGGGGCCGCTGTCCTGCGCTTGAGCGTACTCAGGCAGGTCAACACTGACTGGACGCGCTCCTCGGTGAGGCGCGCAGTCCGGGCGACCGAATCCAGTTCCATACCGAGATAAGAGATCCTCTGCCCGGGGGTGAGTTTGCTCTTGTCCCAGTTGACCCGAAGACCCAACCGACTGAGGTGAGCTAACACCATGTCCCTGTGTCCGCACAACTGCTCTCGCGAGCTGGCTAGGATGAGCCAGTCGTCGAGGTAGTTGAGGATGCGAACGCCCTGTTCCTTGAGCGGAACAATGGCCGCCTCCGCAACCTTCGTGAAGACGCGGGGCGACAGGGCCAGCCCGAAGGGTAGGACTTTGTACTGATATGCCCGACCCTCGAACGCAAACCGTAGGAAGGGTCTGTGACGAGGCAGAATCGAGACATGAAAGTACGCGTCCTTCAGGTCGATCGCTGCAAACCAATCCTGGGGACGGACGCATTCGAAAATGCGCTTCTGCGTAAGCATCTTGAACGGCAGCCTGTGAAGGGACCGGTTCAGGACACGCAGATCCAGGATTGGCCGTAGCCCACCGCCCTTCTTCGGTACAATGAAGTAGGGGCTGTAGAACCCTGACTTCATATCGGCTGGAGGGACCGGCTCGATTGCATCCTTCGCCAGGAGGACAGCAATCTCCGCCCGGAGAACAGGTGCATTGTCCAGGGACACCTGAGTGTAGTGGACACCCCTGAAGACTGGGGGACGCCGGGCGAACTGAATCGCATAGCCGAGTCTGATAGTACGAATGAGCCAGCGGGACGGGCTGGGGAGCGCTATCCAGGCTTCCAGACACCGAGCCAGCGGGACCAAAGGCACCACAGACGCACCGGGGGTGGGGCAGCGAAGCAGAGTGCTGGAACCCGACTCGGACGGCACAGCGGCCCGAAGTGAGGTCAGACTCTGCGAGGTGGCAGTGTGAATGGGAGACGGCTGAGGGGCGGCCTCGACCATCACACTGGGACCTGCTGGCGAAGTGAGAGTGGGCTGCGAGTGGCAAGGGGGGGCCTCGCGCACTGACAGCCGCAGTCTCTTGTGACCTGGAGGATTGGGAAACTGCTCTTTTTGTGATAAAGTGGGTACCGCTGGACTCCGGAGAGCCAGCGGCGGGACAGACAAATTCACAAATTCCCCCCGGCCCTCCTCCGGGGGTGGGAGAGATGATGGAGTCCTCTCCCGAAGAGCAAGAACCTTCCCCTCCAGGTCGCCCGTCTCAGGGTCGCGTCTTCCTCGACCTCTTGCCACCTGGCTTGGCCTGAGCGGGCTGGGCACCGCGTCCGCGACCGGCACCCTGCTGTTTGGCTGGTGAAGGCTGCTGCTTTGCCGACTTAGCAGGGGCGGAGGACGACGCAGGCGGGCGCCCACGGCGACGAGCGGGCTGAGGCTGTGCGGCCGGCGGCGGGGTGGAGGCAGCAGCGGACCGCCGGGGCAAGACGTGTTTGATGGCCTCAGCCTGCTTCTGGGCGGCAGAGAACTGCTGGGCGAAGCTCTCTACCGCGTCGCCGAAAAGGCCGACCTGTGATATGGGGGAGTCCAGGAACCGATACTTGTCGGTATCCCTCATATCAGCAAGGGTCAGCCACAGGTGGCGCTGCTGGACCACAAGCGTGGCCATCGCTTGACCAACAGAACGTGCCGTCACCTTAGTCGCCCGGAGGGCGAGGTCCGTGGCGGCACGCAGCTCCCCAAGCAGCTGCTGGTCAAGACCTCCCTGGGGCATTTCCATCAACGCTTTTGCTTGGTGAACCTGCAAAAGGGCCATGGCATGCAGGGCGGAGGCGGCCTGTCCACAGGCTCTGTAAGCTTTCTCCGTCAAGCCCGACGAGAATTTACAGGCCCGGGATGGGAGACGCGGCTCACCGCGTCAGCCGGAGGTCGTTGGACACAGTTGCATCGCAACAGACCTCTCGACTGGGGGAATCCGCGTATATCCCCTAGCCTCCCCGCCATCCAGGTTGGTGAAGGCGGATGAGGGACCAGGTCTCGCACGAACATTATACGGCGTCCGCCAGGACCTGGTCACCTCATCATGCACTTCCGGGAAGAATGGCATCGGGGCGGGGCGCTGGGGACCAGCGCGGGCCGCCCCGAGATACCAATCATCGAGCCGAGAAGGTTCGGGACACGGTGGAGGGTTCCAGACGAGCCCAACCTTCTCAGCAGCCTGGGAAAGCATAGCCGTCAACTCAGGATCGGGCTCGGACAACGCTACAGCCCCAGAGGGGGGTAACGCAGCCGAGTCCTCATCTCCCGAGGAGTCCTGCTCGCCTTCCGATGCCGAGATCGACATACGGTCATCCGCCGGTGCACCGAAAGAGACGGCAGGTCGCTCCGTAGAGGGACCAGCACGTTCAGTCGGCAACACCACCGGTTGCAGTGAAGTAGAGGGGGCAGGGGGCCGCGGAGCAGCGCTCGGCGGGGAAGCCCTGACCGTAATCCTCAGATCACCCTGTCTACACGCCGACACACCGTCACCTCGGCCGAAGCCAGAGAAAACGGCGGCACGGGGCATAGGAGAGGGGACTCCCGCTCCTTGAGAACCAAGAAACGAGAGTCTCGATCTCAACACTGCAATAGTCATGTTCCCACAATGAGAACATGAACTATCCACAAAAGCTGCTTCAGCGTGCTGAACGCCCAGGCACGTGATGCAGCGATTGTGGCCGTCAGCGGGGACCAAAGAACGACCGCATCCAGTAGCGCACAGACGAAATGACATCTTGAAAAAGACGCAGGGTTCGTCTGTGAAGCTCTTTTAGAAGGGGAAATATCAGCTCTCTTGTGCTGAAGCACACAGGGAGACAGCCGAAGCTCGCAACCTCGCTGCAGTGCCGTGACACCAACACAGAGAGAGATCCTTTTCTTCTTTCTGGCTCTTGAAGACACCGAAGTCTGAAAGCTGGAACACATGAGTTGGCTCCGAAGCAAAAGACAGAGTGCGATTGCATCTGCTCCCCTATTTATACCACCTGGCGGGGGCGGTGCGCATTATGCAAATATCGCACGCCAACTTCATTGGCTTGTTGTAGTTCACTCGAAGCTGATAGGGCTCTCTAGCGATATCCCAATTCGTCGGTCACTACTGACGTACGTCGAACGTGACCGACTGAAAGGGAACTAGTGCTATGTTTTGACAGAGCGACTCGATTTTGAATCAGGTTTGCTGTTTTGAAAGAGTATATGTAGAAAAAGGTTTTTAGCATTTTAAAATGTAGAGTTTGTGTTTATTTAACAAAATATGAGTTTGGGCAGAAAATGAACTATTTGTCCTATTGTGTGATGTAGGTGTGCTGCTGTGTTAAGAGTTTAGTAAAGTACTTTAAGTATTGGTAAACACTTGTTAGAAATTGTAAAAAGCGCTGCTTCTTCACCGTTGCTTTATCGAGAATGAAGCGTATCGCGATAACTCCCTCCACAAATGTAAGCGATGACGCACACATGCACCTATATAACCAATCACATGCATCCATCTCCAGCAACAAAAATATAATGTATGAATTTGAAACAATAACGCTTATAGAACCCAAAATATTTGTAAGAAGAATTTTGATGGAAACAATAATGATAATAATCATATAAATCAAGTATAGCTAAATCTGTAAATAATCCCTGAAATACATAAGAAAATCATAACTATGCAACATATCACAGGTAAAAAAAATAAACAAATATACATTGATTATTCTATAATCTCTCCTTCTTCTCAGGTTAAGAGTCTGGGTTTCGTCCTTGAAAGTACTTTGTCCATTGAAACACATGTGAACAATATTACTCAGTCTGCATATTTCCACCTTTTTCTGCTTCTCACTTTTAAAGCTCTTCACAATCTTGCACCCTCATATCGCTCCAAACTGCTTCATATCTACACCCCGAAGCCTACTCTTCGATCTTCTTCATCTGTTTCTCTTGTTGTACCCTCTGTTCGTTTAGTCACTATGGGGTCCAGGGCGTTCAGCTGTGCTGCTCCTCGTCTCTGGAAATCTCTTCCACAATCTTTACGAGAAAGTGATTTTTAAATCACGTCTTAAAACATATCTATTTAAATTATCTTTCTCTGATCAATTTTAAATGATCTAATATTAAATAGCTGTTGTTTGTTGTATTGCTGTCTTGATTTGATTTTATTACTATCACTCAACTGTACGGTGTCCTTGAGTGTTTTGAAAGGCGCCTTAAAATAAAATGTATTCCTTTGTGCTCCTTTGTAGCTTCTCAGGCTCCTTCAGAACATGGTGCTGATGACACAAATCAAGTTTCATAATAATATCCTATTGCGTTCATAAAATACAGAATATTACTGCAAAATTCTAAATGGTTGACATGGGAAAATTGGGTATCATTCAGCTTGATATCAAACTATTAAAGGTCAAATATTCTGAAGTTGTAGGCAAAATAAAATGTTCCATTATTGGCCAACACTAGGTGGCGCTGTGCCGCAACTCCTCGCATACCCTCAGGGTATGATGGCTATAGCCATTCACACAATAGAGTGGTGCAGGTATGACTCACCTTGTGGGCAAAAACGTGGAAGCGAGTTAGCATTTTAGCACTTCCGGCTCCATCGTGCCGAAGTCAGTGGGTTTTTTTAATGGGTTTTTGGTTAAATGGCTGAAATGAGGTCTGTGGTGAACACAAGCTCAAGACACTTTCACTTTTTATTGTATGACATAAAGAACTTCATTACCCTATTAATGTTTTGTTTTTTAAGCAGTTACATGTCTTGAAAAAGGTGGTTAATATTATGTCTAAATACTATGTATAAATGTTCAGTTTATTAATAATCTATTTAAATGATCATTACACTATAATCATAATCACTATAATCACTTTCTAAATGATCTTATGAACCACTGACAACTCCTAAATAACTGGTTTATAAATAATGTAATACTTAATTTAATTTAATAAAGTATGATGATACAATTATTAAACACATTGTAGATATGCTTATAAATCAAGAACAAAGCGTTTATAGCTGTATTTATAAACTGCTTACTAATGTCTATTAATGTATGCTTTATAAATGATGATTTAACTATTTACTAATGCTTAACTAAAGATTCATAGCATGAGTTATTATAAAGTGTGACCAAGTATTTTTGTTGCACGTTTTTTTACCCCAGATAATCAAATAATTGTTTGCAATCTGTTACAAACTTATGAGGAACAAAACCATTCAAACTGTGAAAAACACATCAAAAACATTTAATGACACATTATATAAGTCTGAAAACAGTTTAAAGGTTACAAAATGAATATTTTCAAGGGAGGGAGAAATGTGTAATTAAAGAGTGTGATTAAAGTCATTACACTCTTTAAACAATAAAATAAATTACAAAATAACAGATAAGAACTTCCAAAAGCGAAAACTTCTCAAAGAATTTCCAAACAGTTATGTCATGATACTTTAACATAATATTTTACAATAAAATAAAATACAATAATTGATTCTGTGGCTTAATATTTGTTCTTTTTACACATTTAATTTCCATTGTAGCAGGAAATGTTTATTTCATATGTGTTTGTTTTATAAACACGTTATATAAAACAAGACAACGATATGTGGGGAAAATGCTGATGGCAACATAATGACATCATATTAAAAAAGAACATCACACACCTGACGAAAATCTTGAAGTTCTGGACTTTTATAAGGAAACAGCCAAGTGACCAAAATGGCATAAAAGTTATAACAGATAAATGATTGAATTGATTCCCAAATATTTCCATTATTTCACAATTTCTAGTAGCTTATTTGTACAGGCTTTACATTTTTATTTCATTGTTGTAATTAGCAAGTCATTTAATTTTACCTGCTGTGACGCAGATTTGTTACGACAGCATTAATTCGTTTCAAACACATTTTTCTAATGGCACAGCAGACAACATTTTTTTAATAAATTATCTGCATCTCCCATAATAGCTGCAAATTAATGCATGGTTTACACTAATAACTCCACATCTTGTGTGTAAGATTCCAATAAAATTATTAGGTAATTATTCCCTCACGAGTAAATCTCTTAATGAGTAAAACTGTCTGTGTCTATATATAGACTACACAACATTATAATATTATTTGCAAATTTATTTTTTAATCATTATTATTAGTGTCTCTGGTTCACATTAGGGTACACTTGTAAGAAAGTAGCAGTGGCTGGGACAGACTTCAGATGTTTGGGAGATGTTTGCTGTGTAGTGATGGGACTTTTACACACTTTTATGTTTTTTTGGTACATTTATATTTGTAGACTTATATTTTCGTGCCAAAAAAAACACTCCAACACCAGCTGCTGCTGCTAGCAGAACTGCACCTCCTACTGCTCCTAATCCTACAGCTAATGCTCCTCCTCCTACTCCTCCTCCTCCTGCTGCTCCTCCTGCTGCTCCTCCTGCTGCTCCTACTGCTCCTCCTCCTGCAGCTCCAGCAGCACATTTCTTGAGGTGAAGCTTTTTCTGAATCTCTGCATAGTCCTGCTCAGTGTATCTCCTGTATCCATTCTTCTCTCTCAGTTTCTTTATCTTGTCCAGAAGCTCAGTGACTTGAGATCGATCTTCATCTTTGTTGTTAAAAACATGATAACCTCCTGAACACTGATCAGCTACAGCCTGCAGTGCTTCACATTTACTCACATATTTCTTTATTGGCTGATCTTTATGTAACTGGTCTCCATGAGTAAAGAGCATTATTGTGTGTTTTAAGAGCTTTACTCCAAAATTCTCCTGGATCCATTTCACAGCTTTTCTTTTCTCCTCTGAGAATGTCTCACTCAGTTTGATCACCAGCAGAAACACATCAACACCATCATTTGTATCCTGTAACATTTTCTCTATTTCAGTTTGAGCATCTGTGATCTTCACTGATGTATCATAGAGTCCTACAGTGTCGATCACTGTGATTGTTTGTCCATCTACCACAGTTTGAGCTGATTCACAGACCCTGGATACAGATGCAGGAGAAAAATCTTCTTCAAATGTTTTTCTGTCTCCACCTATGATGGTGTTTCCTGACGCACTCTTTCCTGATCCAGTCGAGCCCAACAGAATAATATTCACATCTGACTCTGTAAATAAAATGAACAGATAGATAGTCAGATGGATGTATGGATAGATGGATGGATGGATAGTTCAGTACTTACTTTGAGGATGGTTTTCCATGCTGCTCCTCTTCCTATCATAAGGAAACATATTTTGTTAATTGAAGGATAAAAACTTGCTTTTTTCAGAGATCAAAGCCAAAGCGTTTAATTTTTAGATTTCGTTCTGGATCTCCATGTCTTCTAAAGATTGCACTATTTCTGCTTCATGATAGAAGATCTGTTGTCGACTCTTGCCATGAATTTTCAAAGGATACCACTTTACTTTAGGTGTCTTTGACTGCATTCATTTCAACTGATTTTCTTTTTCTAGATGGATTAAAATTAGGACATTGTCAGCATTTTAGTTAGCGTCTTCACCCCCACAAGTCAGTAACAGATCATTTACTAAACCATGTTCAGCTATAGTTGTTATGTGGGGGAAATGCATTCAAAAGCACCAATTAAAGTCCAAAGAAATTGAGTTTGAAAGACGAGGCCTACTTTTGTTGGGTGATCTACAGATAATGATAAAAAATGAAATATAATGGACAGTTATTAATTTAATGATTTAATTCATTTTTAAACAATTTACTTAAATAATTATTTAATGATTTGAGTAATTTGATATGCTGCTGCTGAGTAAGTATAATAGTTTGTTCAGCTTAGTCAAAAATAACAAACAAAAGAAACACTGCTGCAAGAAATGATAGAACCCCTGTAGCAGATCTCTACAGGTGGCGCTGGGGAGGAGGAGGAGGCATAACAGAAGCTTTCATAATCGCGTAACATGCTGACTGCAGGCCAGGGTACGATATATATGGTTATGTGGATTTAGAAGTTCACTGTAAAAAATGCCAGGAATTAACAGGATTAAAGAGTATATATATATATATATATATATATATATATATATATATATATATATATATATATATATATATATATATATATATTTTTTTTTTTTTTTTTACAATAAATTACTGTAGTCAGATATTTACTGTGAATTTAATGCATGCTGGTCATTTTCTTATGAATTTAATCAACAGCAAAATGATACTGACAGTAAGTTACTGCTCTTGTTTTACTGAGAATTTACACGATAAAGTTGTCTTTAATCATGCCACTGTAAGAAATTATATTGTTCAGTACTGTAATTGTTTTGAAATTACCATAATGGTGATCAGTGTTCATTTCCTCGGTATCTTGGACCTTGTGTATTCATATTCAAATTTCTGTTCTAGCCAAGTCAGGAGTGTGACAAATGAAAACATTTATTAAAATGATGACATGCTAGAATATAAAATAGTTTTGTCAAACTATTTTTAGCATGAATAAGAAGATTTTGTTTTATGATGCACAGACATCAATACTTGACATACAAAACAAATGACAATGGTGACACTATTACAACACTTATACATAATTATACATAAACTTACACATAAATAACATAAACCAATATTACAAAACCAATATTACTTCAAACACGTCTTTGCCCAGGATGGTGTTTCCTGTTGAACTCTTTCCGGATCCAGTCTTACCCAGCAGAACAATCCTCAGATTAGACACTGTGAAACAAAGGTTAAATAAATGCATCCTTTCTGGTTGCATTATTTTCAGAAATACCAAACCCTTAAGAACGGAGGGTATAAAAGCTGCCCACAAGTGCGAATGAAATGTTCAAGCCACTTGATTCTTGTTCTCAACTCATTTTTACCCATTTTAAATTTTTACCACGCATCAGTCACATTTTTAGAGTCTATACCAGCTATATACTTTTCATACAAGCCATGTGATTATTCATATTTTCAAGCTTTTCTCTCATACTACCCTGGCATACTTTATCTCCATTCTTCATGAACAGAACACAAAATGTGTACAAGCTATGTTGTACTATTCACAAGTACAATTAATTATAATTTGAAAGAAATTGCTTCATCATGATTCCTTAATTGATCCACCACCAACTCAGCGCTTAAACACGAGAGACGGTAAACACGACTTTGTTTGTGATGGTAATATGCATTCACTCAACTCATAGACATAATATTTTGAGATGACCAAATGGGAATTTTTCAGACACAAAACACTTTGGAAAAACTGATGATGGTGCAGGTTGAACAATCAGAAAAGGGTGATTCATACTCACATGCAAATTAATTATTTAATCTGTTTATCCATTTTCTACCAAAGAACATGGTTATTAGTGTTTTTGTCAGTGAAATAATATATTTGCACTATGACAGAAGAAAGGGTAATCTGACAGTGGTGCTTCAATGCCTAAATGTATCCAAGAGTATCCAAAAACTGTACTCAAGTAAAAGTACAAGTACTTACAGAAATATTTACTCAAAGTAAAAGTGAAAGTAATAATCTTAATTGTTACTTGAGTAAGAGTAAAAAAGTATCCAATGAAAAAACTACTCAAGTAGCTCGTTACTAGTTACTTTGTAACTATATATATACTTTGGACTTTGGACCACTCATATTTGTCTCCTCTAAAGATTGAGAAGAGATCTCAACAACATCACACATGGTGCTCATATTTTTCTCCTTAGATACCCAGCTAACAGAATTTTGTTATAAGAACGTTCTCTAAATATTCAGTGTTGTATATTAACAGTATATTAATTCTGTATAAACAGAAGTGATTAACATGCGATTAAACATGCGATTGCTGATAAAGAAGCAACTCAAGGGTCAAGAGCTCAACTAAAGCAACCACCAACCTCCATGATGGTGACCTCAAACGAAACATCTAAACTTCTGTTAATTCTCAATAAGAACTTCTGTAGACGTGTGACAGAAATAAAGTCAGTCTGTTAGTAATAAGTGAAGCTGGTAATGCTGTTTGTGGAGTTGTTTAATCAGATCTTCAGAGATTTAATGTCTTTTATCTTCAGTTCATCTAAGACTGTGGCTGAAGAAAGTTGTAGTTTGTGTTCTTATTTCTCTTTCTTTCAGTGCTTGTTCACAGCAGGTGTTTGAATGATTGAAAGAATGTTTCAGGAACATCATACTAACCTTCAAATAACATTCTACTAACATTAAGGAAACTGAACATTTTCATGTTCTTGGAATGTTACAAATCAACGTTCCTAGAATGTTGAATTTTAGAACAAAATTAAGTTGAAAGAACGTTTGAGGAACATTATACCTTATAAAAACGTCCCTCTAACGTCAAGAAAACTGGACGTTTTTATGTTCCCAGAACCAACACTGAATATTTAGAGAACGTTCTTATAACAAAATTCTGTTAGCTGGGTATTGGCTGTATGAATTGAAATCGAATGAAATTGATACCTGTGGAACTATTCACAGACAGCATACGCAGTTCAACTAATAAAGATCTTCATCGCTGGCAAACAATTGGATGCATTTGCAGATTTGCTTTTAATTGACTGTAGGTCCACTGCCACTTCATCCAACGCTCCGAGTGAGAAACCGCTTCAGACGATTCAGTGCGTGCAGGGAACTGAACAAATCATTCAAACTGATTAGCGAACCAATTTAGACAGTTTTGCCAACTTGTTTGATCAAGTCTTTGAACAGAATCACAAAAGAGTGATTCATTTGTGAATGGGGCATCGTTCATGAAAAAAGAGACAGCGCGCTCGGAATAAACAATACATTTCTTAACATGTACAGTATTGCATTAAAATAAAGTAACGAGAGGAACAACGCCCAACGTAGCGAAGTAAAAGTACAGATTTTTCATTACAAATGTACTCAAGTTAAAGTAAATGTACCCACATTTAAATCTACTCTAAAAAGTACAAATTTTCCAAAAAACTACTCAAGTAAATGTAACGAAGTAAATGTACTTTGTTACTACCCACCTCTGCTAAATGTGACAATTTAAAAAGTTTAACAAATAAAAGAGCTCACATTTCTGAGACCAAAAGTCAAAAACAAACAACATAATGTAAAGCCACCAGTCAGACATGTGCAGACATCAACGCTCGCCATAGAAAACCCAACATGGGCGACAATCAGCAAACATTTCAAATAAAAAGATGAACAATACAAACTCTGAACATTACAAAACTGAGTACTAAAATTTGATAAGATTTGTCATCTGTTTTTGATAAACAGTTTATTAGACTAATGGTATAAGTTGCTTGTTATAGGTTACGTCTCTGTTAGTTATAAGTTATATGTTAGTGCCCTGCTCCTGGGGACCCACTGTCCTGCAGAGTTTAGCTCCAGCCCTAATCAAACACACCTGAAGCAACTAATCAAACTCTTCAGGGTCTCTTGAAAATCACAGGCCAGATGAGCTGAAACTTTTCAGGACAGTGGGTCCCCTGGAAATTACACTTGACTGAAACTCTCAATGAGGACTTTTTTATACTTAAACTGTATAAAGTTGAAAAAAATAAAATAAAATAAAATAAAAAAGAACAATAACAACAAACAAACAAACAATGCTACAATATATAGCAAAATGGAATGAGTGATAAAACTTACTTGCTTAACATACTTGACATACTGATGCCACTGACAGATCGACAGTTAAGTCCTTTCAGGTTTCTCAGTATGACCTGCAGCTCGAGAGAGAGAAAAGGACAAACACACAGGCTTATATCAAAGTCTACATACAGTAATAACTCTTATCATAAAAAAACACTTTTTAGTGCAGTTAGATACAAGAAAATTCCTTCTGTGAAATTACTGTGAAATTAATGGTTATTAACTTGGAATATACTGTAATTTCACACTAAAATGTTTAACAGTGTACTTCTGATTGGCTGGTGCCGCGGCGTTGAAAGAACCAATCAGCATTCGGTTAGAGTTTCATGCCTGAACTATGGATTTGTCATGCGAAAAAAGTACCTAAAAACTAACAGAGAGAATATTCACAAAACAATCAAAAGCACTTTTAACATGATGTCACTGGACAACAATCTGTATGGTTTTGATATGGTAATGGTCATTCAGAGAAGGCCATTTCTCTGAACTTGAGTTGTTCAAGTACTCTGTTGTAGTTGAGAGACACTGATAGACTAGCCTACATTTCTCACTGTCTCCCTTCTAACACTATGTTCACACAACTGATCCAGGAAATAGTTGTGTTAGGACAGTTAAAAAATAAATAAACACAAACAATTGTTTAAGCACTCAAAGCAATCTTCTTCGTGTGCTGCCCATAGTTATGACTGTTACTTGTAAAAATAAATGATCAAGCTAGATTCAGATATTTACATGATTAAATGTCAGTTGTTAAATTGTTAATGGAAAGGTAATTATTGTCATCATCATCATCATGAGTAATTGACTACATCATATAAAGTAAGTCACACCAAAATGTTCTTGTTCGATATAGTCCATAACCACAACATATTAAAGCAACAGCAGCACATATTAGCTGTATTCCTCTGCTGACTCTTGGAGTCTTCTTGAACATCTTAATGGTGTAGTATCCTCCTCCATTTTTCTCCACCATTGCATTGATCTCCTCTAGAAGCTCATTGACTTGAGCTTCATCCTTCTTCTCCACATTATTAAAGGCATGAAATCTTCCCTCACATTCATTCACTACCTTCATCAGCTCTGGGTTTTCCTGCAGAAATTCCTCTATTGGTTTGTTTAATTGATCAGCATGAGCGAACAGAATGATGGTGAATCTCATGTCATCTTTTCCAAAGTTCTTCTGGATCCATTTCACAGTGTTTTTCTCTTCATCTGTGAATCTCCCGAGTCTGATGACCAGCAGAATCACATGAGGACAAGGAGAAGACATCTTCAAACTCTTCTCAATCTCAGCCTTCAGATCTCCTTCAGTCATGGATGTATGAAACAGTCCAGGTGTGTCGATCACTGAAATGTTTTTTGTTCCCTTCTTTTCTTCTTTTCTTTCTTGAACACATTTTTCAGTTGTAGACACAGGAAAGCGAGCTACTTCAAACACGTCTTTGCCCAGGATGGTGTTTCCTGTTGAACTCTTTCCTGATCCAGTCTTACCCAGCAGAACAATCCTCAGATTAGACACTGTGAAACAAAGGTTAAAATAAACGTATCCTTTTTGGTTGCATTATTTTCAAAAATATCAAACCCTTAAGAACGGAGGGTATAAAAGCTGCCCACAAGTGCGAATGAAATGTTCAAGCCACTTGATTCTTGTTCTCAACTCATTTTTACCCATTTTAAATTTTTACCACGCATCAGTCACATTTTTAGAGTCTATACCAGCGATATACTTTTCATACAAGCCATGTGATTATTCATATTTTCAAGCTTTTCTCTCATACTACCCTGGCATACTTTATCTCCATTCTTCATGAACAGAACACAAAATGTGTACAAGCTATGTTGTACTATTCACAATTACAATTAATTATAATTTGAAAGAAACTGCTTCATCATGATTCCTTAATTGATCCACCACCAACTCAGAGCTTAAACACGAGAGACGGTAAACACGACTTTGTTTGTGATGGTAATGCATTCACTCAACTCATAGACATAATATTTTGAGATGACCAAATGGGAATTTTTCAGACACAAAACACTTTGGAAAAACTGATGATGGTGCAGGTTGAACAATCAGAAAAGGGTGATTCATACTCACATGCAAATTAAATATTTAATCTGTTTATCCATTTTCTACCAAAGAACATGGTTATTAGTGTTCCCTTGATTATGCGTATTTAAATCTTGAAAATCAGTAAGTTTAGAGTAAACATGGTAAGGTTGAGACCAGACAGTGAGTGAACGGGAGAAGTGCTGTTTTATAGTGGTGGCTGGAGATTGCTGACAGGTGTGTGTCATTAGTAGTCTGGTGATTGGGATCTGATGACGGTGGTGGGTGGAGACGGTGGTGACTGTGTTGACTCCCTGACACATACATCAACAACTGAATGAAAACTCTGAACATGACAAAAGTAGTTACTAAAACTAATAGCAAAATCAACATCATATAAATCTGAAAAATTAAGGCAAGACAGCGCAGATGAATAGTAACTATAGTATCACTTTACAATAAGGTTCATTAGTTAACATGAAATATGAACTGCACTTCTACAGCATTTATTAATCTTTGTTAATGTTAATTTCAACATATACTAATACTTTATTAAAATCAAGAGTTGTGTTTGTTAACATTAGCTGATGCACTGTGAACTAACATGAATAAACTATGAACAGCTGGATTTGTATTAACTACGTTAACAAAGATTAATAAATACAGTAAGTAATGTATTGCTCATGGTTAGTTCATGTTGGTTAATACATTAACTAAAGTTAACAAATGAACCTTATTCTAAAGTCTTACCATAAAAATGTACTTTCCCACTTGATTATTCATATACATTGAAGGGTCATGAAACCCCCAAACACAATTTTTTTTAGATGTGAACAGATATGTACAGGCTGCACATCACTGAAAACTCAAAAAGAATTTAACTAATAAATTTAACTAACAAGTGGAAATTGGTTATTTTTGTGTTTTTCTGAGCAATTTTGCTGTTCTGGTTTGAAAAGAAAAAAAAATACAATCAGGTTAATTATATATAACAAAGCCCTTGGTAAAACCTTCAGAATATGTATAGGAACAAAACAAAAGTTTAGTGACAATTCCTCCGGGCCCCCTGAACTCAGCCCTCCTTTTCTCTTCACTAGCAACACTAGTGTAATACATGCTTGGTGTTCGCATAGGCGATGGGTAGTAGTTTTAGGTAAGCTTCACATTCTCCTAATTTTTATGCTTAACTAGCTTGTTATTTTCTTTAGTTCAGTTAAATTCATCACATCATCAATCATCACATATAGGAAGAATTTACTGACTAATGAACCAAAAATTGTATTTTATGGAATATGCTTGTTATGGTATACCTATGTCTTTTCGTTTCAAAAGTACTACAAGGCATGGAGATATAGTTAGATATATAGATATAGATACATAATTGTAAATAAACAAGTAAATACACAAATATTGACTTGAATTGACTTGAAAATTGAATTAATAACAAAACTTACTTGCAAACTGATGCCATTGACAAGTTGACTGTTAATTTCTTTCAGTTGTTGTCTCAATATGACTCGCAGCTCAATGGCGAGGAAAGGACACACAGAGGCTCATGTTAAAGCCAACATAAAAAACTTTAATAAAAAACTGTAACACGCCCAAATCCTATTGATAGTTCTTATAAGACAGTGCTGTTTGATGTTTATGAATGTTGTAAAAAAAGAAATAAAAAAATGTGAAAGACGGAAGAGTATATGACAGTTCTTCAGGTTTCAAACATTAAACGAGGGAAGAAGAGGCTAGTTGTCACAAATGGGAGGTTGTCAATAATATAATATCTCAGTATTTTTAAGGTTTTTAGTGAAAATTATAATAACATTTAACAAAATATTTGCATTAGTTTAAAATGTTTATTTATTTTTTTTAATCTTGTTATGTCACATTAAAATACCAAGCGTTACCTTATTCTCTTTACATCTGAAAATAGAACATGAAGGAAATTTTACAGTTCACTCATTTAAACTGACAGATTAAATGATTTGTTTCAGTCTTTTTTGAGTGGAACTTCCCCAAACCTTAAGTGCCTCCCATAATCTAAAACACAGTAGGCTCTTTAGGAAAAGTGTGGATAAAAAGGCAAAATACAAAATATTAAACCATTGTTTAGGCTAACAAATACTGTACTAAACTTAAGTTAAATATTAAACATTTAAAACAATTAAAATAACCTGTCCAGACCTGAAAAAAAAAAACAAATATAATATGTAAAATACCTCTGCCCTGGGAACACAGTTCAACCATAGTTAAAATTAAAATGTACATAAATTACATAACATCACATAACTAAATTGTTTATTACAAAAATATAATATTGGCAGTGTAGTTTGTTGAATCAAATTCAGTGAAGTTAATGGAAGGTTTTCAACCAACATAACTGAGAAACATATTTGTGTTACTGAAATTCTGATTTTCACTATCTATTATGTCAATTAATAACTTTTACTTGACAAAAGCATAAAGGCCTATTTTATACTAAAATATCCTGCTAAATCTAAGCCTATTTGTTTAAGGGTTAGTTCACCCAAAAAATGAAAATTATCCCATAACTCACCCTCAAGCCATGAAGGCAACAGGAAACCTCACTGCATCAACCCAGCTAACAGAATTTTGCTATAAGAACAGTCAGTTGTCTGTTATTAAAACAGACATGGTGATCTGCTTTATCAATGCAGAAATGTTTTCTGAAAACATGCAATTGCCGATAAAGAAGCAACTCTAGAATAGTCAAGGGTCAAGAGCTCAACTAAACCAAACACTGATCTCCATGATGGTGACCTCAAACTAAACATTTTCAATAAGACATCAACATCTAAACTTTTGTTGATTCTCAATAAGAACTTCTGTAGACGTGTGACAGAAATAAAGTCAGTCTGGTTAGTAATAAGTGAAGCTGGTAATGCTGTTTGTGGAGTTTTTAATCAGATCTTCAAAGATTTAATGTATTTTATCTTCAGTTCATCTAAGACTGTGGCTGAAGAAAGTTGTAGTTTGTGTTCTTATTTCTCTTTCTTTCAGTGCTTGTTCACAGCAGGTGTTTGAATGATTATCATACTAACCTTTAAATAACATTCTACTAACATTAAGGAAACTGTACATTTTCATGTTCTTGGAATGTTACAAATCAACGTTCCTAGAATGTTGAATTTTAGATCAAAATTAAGTTGAAAGAACATTTGAGGAACATTATATGTTATAAAAACTGGACGTTTTTTACGTTCCCAGAACCAACACTGAATATTTAGAGAACGTTCTTATAACAAAATTCTGTTAGCTTGGATATACATATATACTTTTTACACTTTGGGAGTAGTGAAAAGCACTTTTTTTTCCTTTTTTTTTTAAGGTGTGCCTTTAGCCCCGTTGTACTCTACTTTTATTTCCATACATTTTTATTTCAGAGAAAATACAGTTTTGATGAAACAAAGTTGCAGCTCAGATCAATTTAATTTCTCATTCAATTTGCATATTTCAGTACTTTAGAGATGGAGTCTAAATTACATTCAGTTCAAGCAACAAACCCCTCCATTTCCTAACCATAAATTACAATTAAATTTGTAGACAAAGAATGTTCGTACCCAGATAAACACAAACTCACTTGCAAACCGCAAACGCAAACGCACGCGCACGCGCACACACACACACACATTTACTGCTGGCCACGGGTAAATAAGGATCGCCAGTGAACGACTCAAGTGTTCAGATTTCATTCTTATTAGTGTCAAATCAAACTGCCTGTTTGTATGTATATACCAATATGATAGTTTACCAACTTGATCTAAAATATTAAGTTTAAACGTTAAGTAAATAAGTGATAAATGTTTATTGTTATATGTTTAGTTCAAGTAAAACACCAAAGTCTGGTTTCACAGACTGGGCTTAGATTAAGCCAAGATTAGGCCTTAGATCAATCAGGACATTTAAGTATCTTTTATAAACGTGCCTTAGAAAAAACATTACTGATGTGCATGAGACAAAACAATGGCTCTGACATATTTTAAGATACGTTAGTACAAGTTACTTTCAGTTAAAACAGCTCAAACATGCATTTTAGGACTAGCTTAAGCCTTGTCTGTGAAACCGGGGGCAAGATGAAATTTAGGACCTTGTGTGAAATTAGGTGAGAGAGATGATTAGCATTTTAATTTAACAATTTAGTTTAATAAAAAGCTATTCATTATTAAACTAGCTGCAGTGTGAGGTTGTTTAATTTAGGTTGACCTTTATGTCCTGCAGTTCAGCGGTTGGTTTCGTCAATCAGAGTCTCTCGCCTGTCACTAGTGACTATGAACTGAATAACAGTAACTGAAAGTGTCTAAGCTGTTTTGCACACTGAATATGTGGTAAAGCCACCAATTGGCTGTATATTTGACACCTGCATACAGCACATGCAATAGCATAATATTAGCCAAACCACCCTGAGAATGTCCAGTCTCATCTTATGTCACAAGTTAAGAAGATTTGCCCTCAGTTAAGTTATATGATATGATTGGGCATTCAGAAAGCACTTCCACAGAAGAAGAAGAAAACAACATGAGGGTAAGTAAATGACGACAAAAAATACATTTATTTTAATTTACACGGACACACACACACACAGCTGACTGAGACACACCCCTGGAGAGTTCAGCTCCAACCCTAATCAGACACACTAGAAGCAGCTAATCAAGCTCTTCAGGACTGCTTGAAAATCAGAAGCTGAAGCAGGTTGGACATAAACTTTGCAGGGCAGTGGGCCTCCAGGAGCAGGCTGAAGACCCATGATCTATTGTTTCATAACAGAACTGGGTATTTATTCAAACTGCAATGTACCATTAACTGAAAGGTTGCATTCACTAGATTACAATGTTTAAATTTTAGGTAGGGAGGAAGGGAGAAACATAGAGCACAACTTTTTTCACTCTTATGTGGTATACTTCTTTTTTTCAACATTTGCAAACTGATAAAGCACACTTTTACTTACCAGTCTCCATTCACAGGAGAAACCTGTATGGGCTTGTTTGTTCATTCCAGTATAAAGTGAATGAGAGCAAAATCCCCAGTGTTCCACTTAATGAGATAATTACTGTAAGTGTTAAAGGACGTTCAAAGAACAATGTTCTAAGAATGTTTTCTGCCAAAATTATGAAAACATTCATCTAATACTAAGGACAATATGTGATGATTTCCTGCCTGCTGGAAACAACTGCTCATTCTCCATCTTCCCCCGCTGCCTGTCCTCCAGTACTAGAACTTCACTGCGAGAGAATCTCCATTCTGGTACTGGAAAGACCCAATGTTGACATCATCCTGGGACGCCCCTGGATCTCTCAACATTCTCCTGAAGTCAGATGGGACACAAGTGAAGTTTTAAGATGGAGCCCTACCTGTTTCCAGAACTGTCTTTCCAACGTTCCTGAACCCCCGGTTAGTGCCCCTTTACTACACGTTCAATCCACACTTGTGGAGAGCCCCGAACCTCACACTGCTCCTACAATCCCATCTGACTATATGGCGTTCCTGGATGTTTTCAGCAAACAGGCAGCAACAAAGTTACCACCCCATCGGCCATGGGACTGCGCCATAGACCTGCTACCTGGTGCTACACCCCCCAAGGGGCGAGTGTACCCCCTGTCCATCCTGGAGCGCAAGGCTATGGAGGACTACATCAAGGATGCTCTCCAACAACAGTTCATTCAGCCATCTACCTCACCAGCGGCATCGAGCTTCTTCTTCATGGGTAAGAAGGACGGAGGCTTGCGGCCCTGTATCAACTACCGGACCCTAAGCGAACACACCGTCAAGCTCCCTTATCCTCTTCCCCTGGTCCCGGCCGCCCTCGAGGAACTCCGTGGGGTCTGCATCTTCTCGAAGCTGGATCTGCGAAGCGCCTATAACCTCATTCGTATCCGAAGGGTGATGAGTGGAAAACGGCTTTCATCACTCCTTCTGGCCACTATGAGTATCAGGTTATGCCGTATGGCCTGGCCAACTCACCGTCCATCTTCCAGGGGTTTATGAATGAGGTGTTCCGGGAGTTCCTCCATCGGTTCGTCATTGTGTACATTGACGACATCCTGATCTACTCCCGGAACCTGGCCGAACATCGCCACCACGTAACACAGGTCCTCCAACAACTCGAGAAATACCACCTCTACCTGAAGCTGGAGAAGTGTAAATTCCACTGCCCCACAGTCCAGTTCCTCGGTTACATCCTGAGCGCTGATGATATCCAGATGGACCAGGGGAAGGTCCAAGCCATCCAGGACTGGCCTCAACCTCAGACAGTTAAAGAACTTCAAAGATTCCTTGGCTTCACTAACTTCTACCGTAGATTCATCCAGAACTTCAGTATCCTTTTGACCGCACTCACTTCCATGCTCCGTCAGAAGCCCAAGTCTCTGTCCTGGAACCCCAAAGCTCAAGCCGCCTTCAAAGCACTCCAAGAGGCCTTTTGCACTGCTCCTATCCTCACACACCCCGACCCCAAGCTCCCGTTCGTCGTGGAGGTGGACTCCTCTACCACCGGGGTAGGAGCAGTGCTATCACAGTACCAAGGAGAGCCTCCCCGACTCCATCCTTGCGCTTACTTCTCACGGAAGCTTTCCCCAGCGGAGCGGAACTACGATATTGGTAACCAAGAGTTACTCGTCATCAAACTGTCACTGGAGGAATGGAGGTATTGGCTGGAGGGAGCCCAACAGCCCTTCACTGTCATCACAGATCACAAGAACCTAGAATATCTCTGCAGCGCAAAAAGGTTAAACCCCTTACAAGCCCGCTGGGTCCTCTTCTTCACACGCTTCCAATTTACCATCAAGTACCGACCCGGAGAAAAGAACGTCAAGGCATACTCCCTCTCACGCATCCATGCTCCCGAGGAACCATCCACACCTGAACCCATACTCCCTCCAGCTGTCCTCGTAAGCCCCATCCAGTGGGACTTAAATGAACAAATCCGCATCGCCACCACGGCAGAACCCGTTCCGCTGGGAGGCCCAGAGGGTAAGATCTACGTACCCACCTCCTTGAGAACCACCCTTCTGGACTCCCTTCACGCTTCCCGGGCTCTGGACACCCAGGCAGCCAGCGTACCCTCTTGCTCCTCCAAGCTCGATACTGGTGGCCCAGTATGGCCCGGGATGTCTCCCAGTATGTTCAAAGATGCTCAGTCTGTGCCATCTCCAAAACTCCACATCACCTACCCGCTGGAAAACTAGTGCCACTGCCCATCCCACATCGTCCCTGGTCCCACATCAGAGTCGACTTTGTAACAGACCTGCCAAAGTCTGATGGTCACATCTGCATCCTCATTGCAGTGGATATATTCTCCAAGGCATACAAGTTGATTCCCCTCCGGGGTTTACTCATCGCCCTCGAAACAGCTTAGACCCTCTTTCATCATCTATTGTGCACCTTTGGCATACCTGAAGAGATTGTCTCCGACCGTGAGCCCCAGTTCACATCCCGGGTATGGACAGCCTTCTTCAAACTCTTCAATGTCTCAGTCAACCTCTTCTCTGGGTATCATCCACAGACCAACGGCCAGACTGAGAGGAAGATCCAAGAGATAAGGAGATATCTCCAGGCCTACTGACATGACAACCAACACAGCTGGAACCGCTTCCTCCTGTGGGCCGAGTATGCACAAAACTCCCTCAGACAAACGACCACCGGCCTTACGCCGTTTCAGTGCATACTTGGGTACCACCCCCCTATGTTTTCCTGGACAGAAGAACCCTCGGACATTCCAGCTGTCGACCACTGGTTTCGAGTCAGCGAGAGGGTTTAGGACCCACAACCAACTCCAGCAAGCAGTGCAGAGACACAAGACCTTTGCAGATGCCCGCCGGTCTTCTAACCTTGTCTATTGTCCTGGAGATAAGATCTGGCTCTCGACCTGGGATCTGCGTCTCCGCCTGCCTTGCCGGAAGCTGAGTCCCCGCTATATTGGTCCCTTTACCATCGAGAGGCAGATCAACGAAGTCACCTATCGTCTCCAACTCCCAGCACGGTATCGCATTCACTCCTCCTTACATGTTTCTCTCTTCAAACCTGTCTCTCCCTCTCCCACAGAAACTGACGAGCCGCCAGTACCTCCTCCTCTCGAAGTCATCTGCATCTCAAAGTCATCAACTCTCGGCGACGGGGCGGTCGTCTGGAATATCTCGTAGACTGGGAAGGGTACGGACCAGTGGAACGGTCCTGGGTGAACCGAGACGATGTGTTGGATCCCACTCTTCTGGCCGAATTCCACCAAAACCACCCGGACTGTCCAGCACCCAGAGGCCGTGGCCGACGCCGTCGCCGTAGTAGGGTGTCAGGAGCCGCCCCTGGAGGAGAGGGTACTGTCAGGGAGTCACCACAGTCACCACCCACTACCGTCACCAGATCCCAGTCACCTGAGTACTGATCACAGCCACCTGTCAGCGATCATCAGCCAGCACTATTTATCTGTACTCTGCCCGTTCACTCACTGTCTGGTCTCAACTATACCATGTTGTTTCGCCTGACCCACTTACCTGTTGTTTACTTACCTCTCGTTCCTGTGATACCTTCCAGTTCTCCCTCGTTGCTGTTCACAACAGACTCCACGCTTCACAGCTCCCCTTGGATCACCTGGAAAACACAAGAACACAATCAGACTCAGATAAGCCGCTCAAGACTTTCCCACTCCACGCCCGCTTACCTGGACTTTCCTCACGTCTGTGTTGTCTTTCTCATTATCAATAAACCTGCTGTTATTTGTAACACTTACCTTTGTGTCCTTCGTCTATCTGCTGACAGCAACATATCACAGGTGTAGGAAACCCCCCATCGGCCCAAAAACGGAATCCGACGGCCTGGGCGAAGGTTAACGCGTGTATGTCTTTTCAGCGCCCCTGTGAAGTTCACGTAATTTCACTCGTTTAATCTGACTCCAATTTCAAATGATTATTACTCTTAGGTTGTGTTTTCAATTAGAAATTAATCATTTGTTATGTATTAATTTAGATATTTGATTATTCTGGGTATCCCATATTTTCAATTATTCGTTCATTGCGAACCCATATCACTTAGAAAAGTCACTTCGGCCGATTGAGTGCATTTCACGATCACAAACTCGCCAGTTCTGATTCTTAGTCAGAGGGTGCACAGTTTACTAATGCATTTAAGTCGAACCGCCACATGCTTGTTCATACAAAAACACAGTTTTCTTAGTCACGATACTACAACTTGCTAAGCCAGTTGATAGACAAAAATCAAAAAGTCCCATGATGTGCTCACATGCTCCTTTCATGGGCCTTTAGTTTTAATCTATCCTGACTCAGATTTGCGGAAATATGGACTCCAATAATCCTGTAGATGTTGTGAGGGCAAGGCGTTGTCCTATGCTATTTCTTTGAGATCTTCTCTCCAGATGAGTTTTATTGCTTTATTGCAGGGCACTTGATTTCCTTGTCTTAGCAGGAAAATCAAGTCTTACACAGGTAATATATATTATATATGTATGTATGTATATATTGATATATATATATATATATATATATATATATATATATATATATATTACTCAGTCTGGATATTTCCATCTTTTTCTGCTTCTCACTTTTAAAGCTCTTCACAATCTTGCACCCTCATATCGCTCCAAATTGCTTCATATCTACACCCCGATGCCTACTCTTCGATCTTCTTCATCTGTTTCTCTTGCTGTACCCTTTGTTCGTTTAGTCACTATGGGGTCCAGGGAGTTTAGCTGTGCTCGTCTCTGGAATTCTCTTCCACAATCTTTATGAGAAAGTGATTGTCTGGCTACTTTTAAATCACGTCTTAAAACATATCTATTTAAATTAGCTTTCCCTGATCAATTTTAAATGATCTAATATTAAATAGCTGTTGTTTGTTGTATTGCTGTCTTGATTTGATTTTATTACTATCACTCAACTGTACGGTGTCCTTGAGTGTTTTGAAAGGCGCCTTAAAATAAAATGTATTATTATTAATCAGAGCATGACCATGATGAAGTGTAAGTGCAAAAGGCAGTAGTGTTGGCAAGATATTGCATAAAAAACTATGTGGCTTCTTTGTAGCTTCTCAGGCCCCTTGAGAACATGGTGCTGATGACACAAATCAAGTTTCATAATAATATCCTATTGCGTTCATAAAATACAGAATATTACTGCAAAATTCTAAATGGTTGACATGGGAAATGATGATTAACTATACTATTTAACTATAACTATTTGCTAATGCTTAACTAAAGATTTATAGCATGAGTTATTATGAAGTGTTACCAAGTATTTTTGTTGCATGTTTTTTTACCCCAGATAATCAAATAATTGTTTGCAATCTGTTACAAACTTATGAGAAACAAAACCATTCAAACTGTGAAAAACACATCAAAAACATTTAATGACACATTATATAAGTCTGAAAACAGTTTAAAGGTTACAAAATGAATATTTTCAAGGGAGGAGAAATGTGTAATTAAAGAGTCTAATTAAAGTCATTACACTCTTTAAAAAATAAAATACATTACAAAATAAAAGACAAGAACTTCCAAAAGCGAAAACTTCTCAAAGAACAGTTATGTGCATGATACTTTAACATAATATTTTACAATAAAATAAAATAAAATACAATAATTGATTCTGTGGCTTAAGATTTGTTCTTTTTACACATTTAATGTCCATTGTAGCAGGAAATGTTTATTTCATATGTGTTTGTTTTATAAACATGTTATATAAAACAAGACAACAATATGTAGAGAAAATGCTGATGGCAACATAATGACATCATATTAAAAAAGAACATCACACACCTGACGAAAATCTTGAATTTCTGGACCTTTATAAGGAAACAGCCAAGCGACCAAAACAACATAAAAGTTATAACAGATAAATGATTGAATTGATTCCCAAATATTTCCATTATTTCACAATTTCTAGTAGCTTATTTGTACAGGGATGTTTGCTGTGTAGTGATGGGACTTTTACACACTTTTATGTTTTTTTGTTACATTTATATTTGTAGACTTATATTTTCGTGCCAAAAAAAACACTCCAACACCAGTTGCTACTGCTAGCAGAACTGCACCTCCTACTGCTCCTAATCCTACAGCTAATACTCCTCCTCTTACTCCTCCTACTACTGCTCCTCCTACTGCTCCTACTGCTCCTCCTACTGCTGCTGCAGCAACACATTTCTTTAGGTGAAGCTTCTTCTGATTCTCTGCATAGTCCTGCTCAGTGTATCTCCTGTATCCATTCTTCTCTCTCAGTTTCTTTATCTTGTCCAGAAGCTCAGTGACTTGAGATCGATCTTCATCTTTGTTGTTAAAAACATGATGACCTCCTGAACACTGATCAGCTACAGCCTGCAGTGCTTCACATTTACTCACATATTTCTCTATTGGCTGATCTTTATGTAACTGGTCTCCATGAGTAAAGAGCATTATTGTGTGTTTTAAGAGCTTTACTCCAAAATTCTCCTGGATCCATTTCACAGCTTCTCTTTTCTCCTCTGTGAATCTGTCACCTAGTTTGATCACCAGCAGAAACACATCAACACCATCATATGTATTCTGTAACATTCTCTCTATTTCAGTTTGAGCATCTGTGATCTTCACTGATGTATCATAGAGTCCTACAGTGTCGATCACTGTGATTGTTTGTCCGTCTACCACTGTTTGATCTGATTCACAGCCCCCGGTCACAGATGCAGGAGAAAAATCTTCTTCAAATGTTTTTCTGTCTCCACCTATGATGGTGTTTCCTGACGCACTCTTTCCTGATCCAGTCAGACCCAACAGAATAATATTCACATCTGACACTGTAAATAAAATGAACAGATAGATAGTCAGATGGATGGATGGATGGATGGATATTTCAGTACTTACTTTGAGGATGGTTTTCCATGCTGTTCCTCTTCCTATCATAAGGAAACATATTTTGTTAATTGAAGGATAAAAACTTGCTTTTAATAGAGATCAAAGGGTTTAATTTTTAGATTTCGTTCTGGATCTCCATGTCTTCTAAAGATTACACTATTTCTGCTTCATGATACAAGATTTGTTGTCGACTCTTGCCATGAATTTTCAAAGGATACCACTTTACTTAAACCATGGTCTTTGACTGCATTCATTTCAACTGATTTTCTTTTTCTAGATGGATTAAAATTAGAACATTGTCAGCATTTTAGTTAGCGTCTTCACCCCCACAAGTCAGTAACAGATCATTTACTAAACCATGTTCAGCTATAGTTGTTATGTGGGGAAATGCATTCAAAAGCACCAATTAAAGTCCAAAGAAATTGAGTTTGAAAGACAAGGCCTAGTTTTGTTGGGTGATCTATAGATAATGACAAAAAAAAAAAAGAAATATAATGGACAGTTATTAATTTGTTTAATGATTTAATTCATTTTTAAACAATTTACTTAAATAATTATTTCATGATTTGAGTAATTTGATATGCTGCTGCTGAGTAAGTATAATAATTTGTTCAGCTTAGTCAAAAATAACAAACAAAAGAAACACTGCTGCAAGAAATGTTAGAACCCCTGTAGCAGATCTCTACAGGTGGCGCTGGGGAGGAGGAGGAGGCATAACAGAATTTTGATTTGCAGGCCAGGGTACGATATATATGGTTATGTGGATTTAGAAGTACACTGTAAAAAATGCCAGGAATTAACAGGATTAAAGAGTATTTTTTTTTTTTTTTACAATAAAGTACTGTAGTCAGATATTTACTGTGAATTTAATGCATGCTGGTCATTTTCTTATGAATTTAATCAACAGCAAAATGATACTGACAGTAAGTTACTGGTCTTGTTTTACTGTGAATTCACATGATAAAGTTGTCTTTAATCATGCCACTGTAAGAAATTATATTGTTCAATACTGTAATTGTTTTGAAATTACCATAATGGTGATCAGTGTTCATTTCCTCGGTATCTTGGACCTTGTGTATTCATATTCAAATTTCTGTTTTAGCCAAGTCAGGAGTGTGACAAATGAAAACATTTATTAAAATGATGACATGCTAGAATATAAAATAGTTTTGTCAAACTATTTTTAGCATGAATAAGAAGATTTTGTTTTATGATGCACAGACATCAATACTTGACATACAAAACAAATGACAATGGTGACACTATTACAACACTTATACATAATTATACATAAACTTACACATAAATAACATAAACCAATATTACAAAACCAATATTACTTCAAACACGTCTTTGCCCAGGATGGTGTTTCCTGTTGAACTCTTTCCTGATCCAGTCTTACCCAGCAGAACAATCCTCAGATTAGACACTGTGAAACAAAGGTTAAATAAATGCATCCTTTTTGTTTGCCATATTTTCAGAAATACCAAACCCTTAAGAACGGAAGGTATAAAAGCTGCCCACAAGTGCGAATGAAATGTTCAAGCCACTTGATTCTTGTTCTCAACTCATTTTTACCCATTTTAAATTTTTACCACGCATCAGTCACATTTTTAGAGTCTATACCAGCTATATACTTTTCATACAAGCCATGTGATTATTCATATTTTCAAGCTTTTCTCTCATACTACCCTGGCATACTTTATCTCCATTCTTCATGAACAGAACACAAAATGTGTACAAGCTATGTTGTACTATTCACAAGTACAATTAATTATAATTTGAAAGAAACTGCTTCGCTATGATTCCTTAATTGATCCACCACCAACTCAGCGCTTAAACACGATAGACGGTAAACACGACTTTGTTTGTGATGGTAATGCATTCACTCAACTCATAGACATAATATTTTGAGATGACCAAATGGGAATTTTTCAGACACAAAACACTTTGGAAAAACTGATGATGGTGCAGGTTGAACAATCAGAAAAGGGTGATTCATACTCATATGCAAATTAAATATTTAATCTGTTTATCCATTTTCTACCAAAGAACATGGTTATTAGTGTTCCCTTGATTATGCGTATTTAAAACTTTTTTTTTTTTTTTTTTTTGAAATAATATATTTGCACTATGACAGAAGAAAGGGTAATCTGACAGTGGTGCTTCAATGCCTAAATGTCAGAGGTGGGTAGAGTATCCAAAAACTGTACTCTCAAGTAAAAGTACAAGTACTTACAGAAATATTTACTCAAAGTAAAAGTGAAAGTAATAATCTTAACTGTTACTTGAGTAAGAGTAAAAAAGTATCCAATGAAAAAACTACTCAAGTAGCTTGTTACTAGTTACTTTGTAACTATATATGTATATATATATATATACACACACACACACACACAACAATACAATAGCATGTTATTATTTAGATAGATATTTAAATTATTATCATAATTAGATATCTTTGCAACAAACACAGAAGAGACAAGCATTATTTCTGGCATCTGTAAACCGAATGTCATTGCATGTCCTTTACTTTATATTATAATAACGTATACACCCATAGGAAAAAAAAATCAAAAGTGAGATCTCTTTACCATCTCAAATGTTTCTACTAGACATAAATGAGGTTACTTCAACATTAAATGGAGACTTTTGCTTGAGTCTCCTGCTTCTCACACTTGTCTCCTGAGACAAAAACTCAACACTCTCACAATGGTCTCCTTTAAAGTTTTAGAAGAAATCTCAACAAAATCACACACTGTGCTCACATTTTTCTCCTTGGCTAGAGACTTTGGACCACTCATATCTGTCTCCTCTAAAGATTGAGAAGAGATCTCAACAACATCACACATGGTGCTCATATTTTTCTCCTTAGATACCCAGCTAACAGAATTTTGTTATAAGAACGTTCTCTAAATATTCAGTGTTGGTTCTGGGAACGTAAAAAACGTCCAGTTTTCTTACTTATTACTAACCAGACTGACTTTATTTCTGTCACACGTCTGCAGAAGTTCTTATTGAGAATAAACAGAAGTGATTAACATGCGATTAAACATGCGATTGCTGATAAAGAAGCAACTCTATAATAGTCAAGGGTCAAGAGCTCAACTAAAGCAACCACCAACCTCCATGATGGTGACCTCAAACGAAACATCTAAACTTCTGTTAATTCTCATTAATAACTTCTGTAGACGTGTGACAGAAATAAAGTCAGTCTGTTAGTAATAAGTGAAGCTGGTAATGCTGTTTGTGGAGTTGTTTAATTAGATCTAATTTAATGTCTTTTATCTTCAGTTCATCTAAGGCTGTGGCTGAAGAAAGTTGTAGTTTGTGTTCTTATTTCTCTTTCTTTCAGTGCTTGTTCACAGCAGGTGTTTGAATGATTGAAAGAATGTTTCAGGAACATCATACTAACCTTTAAATAACGTTCTACTAACATTAAAGAAACTGAACATTTTCATGTTCTTGGAATGTTACAAATCAACGTTCCTAGAATGTTGAATTTTAGATCAAAATTAAGTTGAAAGAACGTTTGAGGAACATTATACCTTATAAAAACGTTCCTCTAACGTCAAGAATACTGGACGTTTTTTATGTTCCCAGAACCAACACTGAATATTTAGAGAACGTTCTTATAACAAAATTCTGTTAGCTGGGTATTGGCTGTATGAATTGAAATCGAATGAAATTGATACCTGTGGAACTATTCACAGACAGCATACGCAGTTCAACTAATAAAGATCTTCACCGCTGGCAAACAATTGGATGCATTTGCAGATTTGCTTTTAATTGACTGTAGGTCCACTGCCACTTCATCCAACGCTCCGAGTGAGAAACCGCTTCAGACGATTCAGTGCGTGCAGGGAACTGAACAAATCATTCAAACTGATTAGCGAACCAATTTAGACAGTTTTGCCAACTTGTTTGATCAAGTCTTTGAACAGAATCACAAAAGAGTGATTCATTTGTGAATGGGGCATCGTTCATGAAAAAAGAGGCAGCGCGCTCGGAATAAACAACGCATTTCTTAACATGTACAGTATTGCATTAAAATAACGAGAGGAACAACGCCCAACGTAGCGAAGTAAAAGTACAGATTTTTCATTACAAATGTACTCAAGTTAAAGTAAATGTACCCACATTTAAAATTTTCCAAAAATATACTCAAGTAAATGTAACGAAGTAAATGTAACGAAGTAAATGTACTTTGTTACTACCCACCTCTGCTAAATGTGACAATTTAAAAAAGTTTAACAAATAAAAGAGCTCACATTTCTGAGACCAAAAGTCAAAAACAAACAACATAATGTAAAACCACCAGTCAGACATGCGCAGACATCAATGCTCGCCATAGAAAACCCAACATGGGCGACAATCAGCAAACATTTCAAATAAAAAGATGAACAATACAAACTCTGAACATTACAAAACTGAGTACTAAAATTTGATGAGATTTGTCATCTGTTTTTGATAAACAGTTTATTAGACTAATGGTATAAGTTGCTTGTTATAGGTTACGTCCCTGTTAGTTATAAGTTATATGTTAGTGCCCTGCTCCTGGGGACCCACTGTCCTGCAGAGTTTAGCTCCAGCCCTACTCAAACACACCTGAAGCAACTAATCAAACTCTTCAGGGTCTCTTGAAAATCACAGGCCAGATGAGCTGAAACTTTTCAGGACAGTGGGTCCCCTGGAAATTACACTTGACTGAAACTCTCAATGAAGACTTTTTTATACTTAAACTGTATAAAGTTGAAAAAAAGAAAAGAGAAAAACAATAACAACAAACAAACAAACAATGCTACAATATATAGCAAAATGGAATGAGTGATAAAACTTACTTGCTTGACATACTTGACATACTGATGCCACTGACAGATCGACAGTTAAGTCCTTTCAGGTTTCTCAGTACGACCTGCAGCTCGAGAGAGAGAAAAGGACAAACACACAGTCTTATATCAAAGTCTACATACAGTAATAACTCTTATCATAAAAAAACACAGATATGCCTGTAACACCCCCATAAATATCAATCATACTGTCTACTTTCTGTTTTAAAAGAGCAAAAGGACAAAGTACAGTACAAAAGGACAGAGTAAATGACAGCTTATCAGCTTTCAAATTAATTTTATACAGAGTACATATCTTGTAAGTAAGCCCAGCTTTAACACTAGATATAATATGGACCACAGGACTGGATTGGGGAAGGTTTGTTTGGATGGGCCAATACCAGTGGAACCAAGCCTGGTGCTGAGTAACTAATACAACATTTATGAAAGAACATTGTATTGGAATAGAGGAGAAGGGGCTAGTTGTCACACACTTTTAGAAGAAAAGGTTCTATATAGAACCTCAGAGGGTCCATCAGGTGCTTCATATATAGAACCTTTCAGGAGTTCCATCATGGGATCAATTTATGGATTTAGTTTTAATTAATATTGTTTTAAAAAATATTTTGATAACATTTTGTGAATTAGACAGCTTGTATAATACTTTATCACTAGAAAAATTGAAATAACTCATTAAACATGAAAGTGTCATTTAAGACACTTCTATTTACATAGAAACTTTTTAGCATAAAGGGTTCTTTAAACTTGAGTTAAGAACCCTAGAGTTCATATAAATGTTATTATCTCCATGAGTAAAGAGCACATTTGAGTGTTTTAAGGCCTTTGCTCCAAAATTGTCCTGGATCCATTGCACAACATTCCTGGTCTCCATTGTCATTGTTGAAGTGTAAACATCTCTATTTGAGTTTGAGCATCTTTAACCTTCACTGATGTATTAGAGAGTCCTACAGTGTCGATCACTGTGATTGTTTGTCCATCCACCACGGTTTGAGTTGAATTACAGACCCTGGTTACAGCCACAGGAGAAAAATCTTTTTCAAATGTTTCTCTAACTCCTATGATGGTGTTTCCTGACGCGCTCTTTCCTGACCCAGTCAGACCTAACAGCATAATACTCATAATAGAATGTTCTTCCATGCTGTTCCTGCATCTTGTCTGTGAGTGGAATTGATGTTTTTCTCTCTCTCTCTCTATTATGAGGAAACATATTTTGTTAATCAAATGATAAAAACCTGCTGCTTCTTTACACAATTTAAGTTTATTTAACTTTATCTGTGAAAAAAGAAAAAAAAAGCGACAAGACAAGCAGTCTCCAAGACATTTGAAGAAATCTTTCTGCAAAGCTACCTGAAAAACATCTCAGTCACATGTGTAACCTTGGTTCTCTGAATAGGGAACAAGTCGCTATAGGAACACCTAGCGAAACATCTAAACAGTATTGAACCTACAGGGCAATGAACTGGGTCTATGTCACATTGCCTACACCAAGAGGCAAAAAGCTTCCACTTAAGGGCATACAGGTGCCTCATAGAGGGGGCCCTGGAATTAAGATATAAGTGTCGGTAATCTCAGCCGAAAGACCAGAACACATTGACGCACTCCACTCAGGGGCCACATCCATAGTTTCCATAAATCCAGATTGGGATGCCAAATCATACCCCGGATCTGATTCAGTAGGTTGTGCCTGAGAGGAACCTCCCAAGGAGGGCCGGCTAGTAGACTAACCAGGTCTGAGAACCACATCTGAGTGGGCCAAATCAGGGTCACCAGCAACAGGTGTTTCGTCCGCCCGCACTCTGAGCAGAACCACTGAGAGCAAACGGATCGGCGGGAAGGCATAAAGTCTGGGCACGGGCCACTCCTGAGCCAGAGCATCCAGTCCCAGAGGCGATGGAGGAGACAGGGAGAACCAGAGCGGGCCATGCGTAGACATGCTTGAAGCAAACAAGTCCACTTCCACTCGGCCAAACCTCTGCCATATGAAGCTCATCACCTGAGGATGTAACCTCCATTCTCCGGGCTCCAAATGACCTGGAACATGAACTGCTCTGGGGTGATTTCCCAAAGCAAACTATGGTCGCAAGTTCCGTTGTTACCAATAGAGTTCAATGGGACTTACGACCATAGTTGGCTAACGATGCTTTCGGGAAACGCACCCCTGACTGACAGAAACTTGGTCTGTGCCCAAAGAAGAACACGCCTCGTCAGTCTGCACAGAGGGTGAGAACATAGTCCTCTTTGGCGATTCAGGTATGAGGCTACAGTCATGTTGTCCATCCTGACTAATATGTGATAACACTTCAGTTAGAACCCTTTGAGTGCCAGAAACACTGCCAGAATCTCCAAATGATTTATGTGCGAGTTCCAATGCACCTCTGTCCAAGCTCCAAAGGCTGGGCATCCCTGACAGACTGCCCCCCATCCTGTGAGTAATGCATCTGTCGTGATAGTCTTGCAGTGACAAAACGCCTCTAGCTGGACTCCTCAACACAGGAATTAGAGCCTCGTGCACAGATGCAAAGCGCAAAAACCTCTGCGTGTAATCAGAACTTTGCGGGACGGGTGGCAGTGAGGTGAAATCTTTTGGCTTTTGATTCACCACTGGAATGGCCTCATGTGGAGCAGGCCCAACTAAACCACAGGGGGCGCTGCAGTCATAAGACCCATCAGTCTGCAGCATAAACCTAGGTGGAATAAAAACCCTGTTCTGAACTGACTCAAAAAGGTTCGTAATGACTAATCATGCACGGGAGACAGATGTACCTGCATCATGCGAGAATCCCAAGTCCACGCCCAGAAAAGTCATTTGCTGGTGTGGCAACAATACACTCTTTTGCAGGTTTACGCGTAACCCTAGGCTCCTCAAATAATCGAGTACCAAGCCTCGATGAGTTATCGGCAAATCCTGTGATTGAGCTAATATCAGTCAATCATCCAGGTAATTCAAAATTCGGACATCTCGGACATGAATTTGCTCACACTGAGCGCAAGATTAAGGGGACGCAAGTCCAAAATCTGATGGAAGCCACCATCCTTTTTGGGCACAACATAATAACTCAGACTCCATCTGAGTGGGAGGTATTTCCTCTATAGCCCCTTTCTCTAAGAGTGTCAAAATCTCCTGACTCAAAGCTGAGACCTCCCAAGGACACACTGTCGTGGGAAGAATCTCGCTGAAAGGAGGCGGTCCTTTCCGGAATTGGATGGTGTAACCATGCAGAATGGTACATAGTACCCATTGCAAGATCTCGATAGGCATTGCCATGCAGCCTAATAGTCTGCCAGGGGCCTTAACCGCTCTATTTTTGGAACCTGAGTGTCCACAGGTGCCAATACATCCTTTGATTGCAGAGAGCCACTAACGACTGCAACAGGAAAGTGAGCATACTCAACAAATTCATTGTTATAGACAGATCTCCCTGCAAAGGGCCCCGAGGCACATGAGTGGTGGGAACCTATAAACCAGGAAGCTGTCCGATCAGCCGATTGGGCTGGCCCGCCGCATTTACAGTGGAGGCTTCAAATGCCATCATAAATAGGGCATGTGCACATGACCCTAGGGCTTTCCCCCAAACTCTGAAGGCTGGATGGTGCAGAGAGTCTGAGGCAGTGCTTGCCACAAGGGCTCGGCCTAAAACCTCCCGAGGCGCAATATGCGGCCAGACAGTTAAGACCAGAGCTGGGAGGCCTCAATGAGAGAGGCAAATACGCTTGCAAGGTTCGTCCAAACTCTCTAAAGGAGACGAGCTAAGGAATCAGGAACTGCTGCTGGGGGCCTAAGAATGAGAGGCTTTGACCAGCGAACTCAGGTCTATCTGTTTGCATTGCTGCAAGCGAACTGATGGGCAAGTCCTAGGACCCCAGTCCCTACGAGGGGGTTCCATAAGCGATGGTTCACTTTACAGCACCTCACAGGGGCGCTGTAAGGAAGACGAGCACGAAAAAAGAATGTGCTCGACTTCCCTAGACCTGCGTTGGATGAGCTGGCAAAAAGCAGCAGACTGCTGCTTTGCTGCCAGAACAAAAAGAAATTTCACCACAGCAGTAACCGAATCTCCAAATAGGCTGTCCTTGGACATAGGGGCTTCTAAAAGAAAAGTTTTGTCCTTTTCTTTGATGTCAGTTAGAGTAATCCAAAGATGGCAATCAACTGCCACCATTCCCGCCATGGACCTGCCTTTTGCCCGGGCAGTATGCTTGGTAGCTCTAAGTGCCATATTGGAAACAGTGGTGAAGTCTGTGGTGGCAGGATTCCCACCTCGTAAATACGAATTTCCCAGAAGGACTTCAACGCACCATATATATATATATTTTTTTTTTGGTAACGCTTTAGATTACAGCCCGGAAAGTACTGCGTAATTACAACAAATTTATAATTATAGTGTACCTATAAAGTAAGTACGTGTAAGTATAGGGGAACAATATGTAAAGTCTGGGGAATAAAGGGGTAACAACCAGGTAAATAACAAAATATTTATACTTTAAGTATTTTAGAACTAAGGGGTACTTATACTATTATGATAGACAACAATCTTACGTTTGGGAGCAATTTAGCGAGAAAGTGCACTGATTAAGTTGTTTCAAGGCAAGTAGAAAGAACTATTGCAATCTTTTTTAATACATGGGGAAATATACTTTTGTTTCATGTAGTTACAGGGTAAGTGTGACATTGCGTAAATTAAATTAAAGTGGTGCTTGTTACACTCTTGTTTCGTGTAGTTACAGGGTAAGTAATAAAAAAACCGCAAACAATCTATTATCACTTGTAAACCTTTATTTGAAAAACAACTTATTTCAAAACAGATTTAGGTTACACTTTATTTTAAGGTGTCTTTGTTACACTGTAATTATACATTTAAGTACTGAGTAATATTAAGTAACTACTTGTACTTACTGTAGGGTTAGGATTAGGGTTGGGTTTGGTTTAGGGTTAGTTGCATGTAATTATGCATAATTTATAGACTAGTTATTACTATAATAACTACTGGTTGTTACCCCTTTATTCCCAAGACTTTACATATTGTTCTCCTATACTTACATGTACTTACTTTACACTATAATTATCGAAAGTTACAATGTAAATTCTTTGTAACTACGCAGTACTTTCCGGGCTGTAATCTAAAGCATTACCTTTTTTTTTTTACTGTAGCATTTTTACTATTTATTACTTTGCACATTCTTCACATTTAAATAACGTCCATGTTTGTTTGACTAAAGTGTTATAGTCTACACCTGATATCACTGTGGAGAAAGGTGTGACTTGTCAATAATAGCTCTGATCACCAACACTACACTTCTCAACATAAACCAAACTGAACAAATCACCTAGCATCATATAGCCTACAGATTATGACCAGTATGAACTTTAATACATGAATGGAGACTATTCTCACCTGTGAAGATCCCCATGTCAGCTAATTTCCTTTAGCATAGATGTGACCCAAATAAACAGCGGAGATGTGGCCCAGATTAGATCGTGTTTGTCAGCCCAGATCTGGTCCACTTCTTTTCAGCCAGAACTAAACCAAAGGAGGGCCATAACTCAACCTGTAGTGAACCAAATAATAAAAACAGACATGACCCATATGTGAACCTTATATGTTATTCTTGAATGGCTGAGTTCTGCAAAGGGCTGATGGCCTTTATATGGCCCACACATGGCTGACACACCAAAAGCCATAATTTATCCACATTTACCACACCTGTTTTTAAAATTTTAAATATCATTCAAACAGTAAATCAAACAGACTTAAAAACAAAAACTGTCAAAAACTGTAATAAAAATAAAAAATGACTCAATCAATCACTAGGACCCGTTTCTCAATACTTGGGTCACTTTTTCAAAACTTCACACAGTGAGCACAACAGAAATCTACATATGTGGGCTAAACTGTGGATCATTTATTATTGCTTTGGCACAAAATGCATTCAATGACTACATCTTTCAAATTACATTAATTCTTTTCTCACTTCAACACAACAAAACTCAGTGTACCTACTGTTTTCAAAACTGTTAAACTTAAGTGCAAAACAATAACATAATACAAATCTGAAAAAGACAGAAATATGCTACATTTCTACAATAATATTGTAATGAAATACATATAATTAGAATATGATCTAAAAAATCAAAAACTATATAAACTGAACACTTACACAAGCATTAGTCTTTCAATTTCATTATCATCCATTCAACAGGGGAAAACATCGTAATAATTTTGTACTGTTATGTTAACTTTTATTACACCAAAACAGCACTTACCTGAAGCTAAACAGAGCTTATTTGGGCAAAGGAGGTTGTTGTAAAATGAGAGCAAAGACGGAAATAACTGAAATAATGGAAATATCTGCATTTAAATAGCTGCCAGTCACATGTTTAGTAATCCACCAATAGGAGTTAAAGTAAAGATGCAAAGCAACCAATAGCATTGTTGAACAGGCTGAGATGTGGACTGCCACAGACATGCCGCACAGGTCACATGTGTTTTTCCAAGTATAAGCCAAATGTTATCCATAAGTTAAAATATTCCATGGTGTGTCGTAACAAAGCCACATATGATCCGCAGTTGTGTGTGGTCATCTGGGCCATATACTTCAATACAGTGAGCCAAAATAAAATTCCCTCCAATTCTAAAGCCATGGCAAAACATATATGGCAAACCTTTGGCCCACATGTGCTCAGCCATGCCATATCTAGGCCAGATGTCCCAGCTATCAGCCACATTTGGCCCAAATGTTCTTGCTATCTGGGTCAATCTCCTCGATCTTTTCGACGCATTACAGTTAAACTGAAATGGTTTCACTGAATAGTTACTGCTGGTTATTTTACATAAGTAGGGAAATTACATGTAGTCTGCATCTCACCTTTTTGGCCACATTTTGGAGAACATTGCACTATTTGGTGTCTACAATATTGGTTGCACTGGGAGAAAGCATGCATAGGCCTATGCATATTCAAGAGTTTCCTGTTTGAGTTAATAAGACTGTAAAAAAATATAGCGTTTTCTGTCACGCGCCTCCATTTTAACTTAAGTTTTTTCTTTAAATTGTGTCATTTCATAACTTCACCACAATCTATCAATACTGAAATAATAAACAGCTGTTGTGGTGAAGGCAGCGGGAAACATCTGTAATGTGAGAAATGAAGAACACAACAAAGACCCTCATCAAGTGTAAATAACTTTTTAACAATTCGTCTTAGCTACTTCCTAAAAAATGTGTCACAAACAAAAAGGGTTTCCAGGGTGCCACAAAATTTGCAGAAGAACTTCAGAAGACATCTCTTGACATCATTCCAAGTGAAAGAAAAACACAAATCACATTTTTCTTGTGTTAGTACTTTTATTTCCACATGCATTTTTCTTGTGGACAAAATTTCAGTTTAGACCAGTTTCATTAATCTTTCAGTTTGCATATTTCCATTTTTTAAGGTGGAGGGAGCAGCTAAATTACATTTTTAAGAAACAAACACCTCCGTTTCCAAACCATAAATTACAATTAAATTTGTAGACAAAGAAAGTTGGTACCCAGATAAACACAAACTCACTTGCAAACCCTCAATGCACAAAAGCAGCTCTGCGCATTCACTCACATTCACTGCATGACACAGCGCCCTCTGCTGGTCACGGGTAAATAAGGCTCTCCAGTGCACAACTCAAGTGTTCAGATTTCATTCTTAGTGTCAAATCATCAAACTGCCTATTGGCATATACCAATATGGTAGTTTACCAACTTAATCTAAAATATTAAGTTTAAACATTAAGTAAATCTGTGATAAATGTTTGTTGTTATATGCTTAGTTCAAGTAAAACACTAAGATAAATCTATAAATTTAGGACCAAACCATGAAACTGAATTACTACAAGTAATTAGTGCAACTTATTCACTAAATGCCCCCATTACCTTGACACAAAAAAACTACAAGCACATTTGCTGGAATTACAGTAGCTCATTTCTGTCACAAATGATGCAGGATCTGTGTCTGTTTCCAAAAGGAACATTACAAACAGAAATAAACAGAACGGAAATGTGATGAAAAATGAAATCATAGCACCCAGTACAGAAGTTTGACTCGTCTTTCACATCCCCATCAGTCAGTCATTTCTTGTTTTCTCTTCCTCTGATGCTGCACATTTTGGTTATAAAAGTAAAACTTGGTTTATTTCTGTGACCCCTGACCCTAACATCTGTCAGTCGAACCCAGCAACACATTTATGCAGTGTCAAATATAGATTTTTGAAAATACAGAATTTGTACCATTAAATCACAATTGATACAGATTGCATGCAGCCGTCAAAACCGTTTTGTGTGTGCATTTGATAAGGGAATAGTTCACTCAAATATTACAGTCATAATTTACTCACCTTAACGAAACAATTCATATTTATTAAATGGAAAAGAGCTGCATGAACACATTATGTGGAAAACAAAAGGAGATGTTTAGTATAAAACAGGTTTGGAACAACATGCAGGTGAGTAAATGATGAGATAAAGTTTATGTTTGGGTGAACCTTCCCTGTAAAATGTCTCATCACACTGCAATAGGAGTATTTACGTACAGCATTTTAAAAAATAATCATCATTATCATTCATTCACAATCTAAAAACATATATATCCTGATAGATAACATCTATAATCTAAATCTCACCCTGAAGAGATGGGGATGAGCATCCAGTCGTCTATTCCCAGAAGATCCAGTTTAGTGAGTCCCGTTGTCCATCAGCACCTCCTCTCGGTTTGGCACTCGGACATTAATGAAGTCTTTCATTATGTTGGCGTGTGACGTGCTGGTCTGGCAGCATTTTGACGTTTATCATGTGTGTAGTGTGAGAAAGAGAGAGACAGTCCAGAAAGGATACATCAGTGAGAGCAGCTTCAAGAGGAGGCCAAAGGTCAAGAGGTCAAAGTTCAGCGGACTCATTCAGCTGATCACCACGATGCCGAAGTATTTCTTCAGCTGCTCCAGAAAGACGAATGTCAGGATGGTGTGAGGAATCAAGCGGATCCCGGCCGGAACTAAACCCTGTCATACGATTGGATGGAGAGAATGATCAGTCATGAAAAAGATCACAAAAAGAGAAACACAACTGACTTCAGCCACAGCCTTAGATGAAATCAACTGAAAAGACATTAAATTTCTCTTATTACAAACCAGACTGACTTTATTTCTGTCATCTGTCTACAGTTCTTTTTGAGAATTAACAGAGATTTAGTCACCAAATGTTTGGTCGCCATTATTGTGATCAGTGTTTCCTTTAGTTGGGCAGTTTGACACTTGACTTGTGTCAGTTTGTTGTTCTTATAGTAGTGTTTTGTAACTGCTGGTGGTTCCCATATGAACACTGAGCTGGGAATTAACTGTGCAGTATTTTATGACAAAATGAAGCAAAATAAAGCCAAACGGTTACCTTGTAGAAGGCCAGTGGTCCCAGTTTGGCAGTTTCAGTCAGGCAGTGCATCACACCCTAATATACAAAAACATATTTGACAAATGAGCAATAAAGATAATGACACAATGACCAAAGAGAGAGATAGAGAGAGGAAGCTCACTCTGTATTCTCCTTTAGAGTTCATTAATCTCGTCTTTATTACATCCAGCGGCTGGCAGAGGAACGTCGCACAACCTCCCTGAAGAGAGAACGGGATTAAATTATACATTTTAAAATGTAAAAGCAATTAAACTTCAAGTAAATATTGTCAAATAACTATCAGTTTTCAAAAATATCCTAGGATTGACCAATCAGAGGCTTCGGTACTCACAGCGATGAAGCTGGACAGGAAATGTGTGAGTATGTTGTCTCCCATGAGTCCTGTGCCCAACACCAGCTGCTTGGCCTGATCATAACATGCCAGCTGACACACAGAGAGAGACGTTTCAGCATCATTAAATCATCATAAAGAGGTAGTTTAATCCAAAGCAGTTCACAGTGCATTCAAGGTTTTATTTATCCATCTGTGTGGGAATCAAACCAGCCCATGATAGATAGATTTTTTTTATGCAGTTATTTTGGGGTAAATCTCAATTCTACAGTATGTATTAAATGCATCTGAGAGGATAGTATAATCAGATATTTAAAATGTGGAAAACTTTATGAATCTCACTGCAGTCATGCCCATCATGCACTGCTTCCTCACCTGTCCGACAGTGACCAGGGCTCCTCTGCTGGACGCCATAGTGGCTCCAGAGAACAGCTTCCTTGTTCCCTCTGAGAGAAAAACGTGTTTAGAGAGAGACATTCAAACATGTGCAGATGTTCATGACTGTAAGAGATGTGCTTTACCTTCCCGCCAGACCCTGAAGAGCCCGTCCAGCGCGTGTTTATAGCTGCACGAGACACAGAAAGGATTCAGGTAAATCGCATTATCATGTTCTGGAGAGTAAAGACTGGTTTTAGATCTAGACACACTCACTTTCTCCTCTGCTCTGCAGGAAGCTTCATATCATTCTGCATCCTGTAGAAATAATCAACATGAAACACTCACACTTGACCAGATGAGACACAGATGAGCTAGAAAAACAAACACAAACCCCACAATACACACTAGGGCTGTGCAATTAATCGCAATTTTATTTATTAATATATTTATATTTTAATTCAGAAAATTTTGGAGTATTTTGGATTCGGGAGAGAGGATGTGTCAGAGAGCAAGGTAATTTGCAAGACCTGTGAGATTATTGCAAAGAAACGGGGCAATACAACAAACCTATTCCAGCACTTAAAAGAGCGCCATAAAAAACTGCATGATCAATGTATGTTGACAAAGTCCATTGAAACTAACAAAAGCACACCTCAAAGCCAGCCTGAACCGACTGAATAAGTATCCGTTGTTCAAGCATTTGCAAGCATCACGCCTTATGAGAAAGGATCAAAATGGCACAAAGAAATTACCGATGCGATCACCTAACATATATGCAAAGACATGGTGCCTGCGTACATCGTCAGTAAAGATGGCTTCCGAAGACTAATACAAACGCTCGACAAAAGATGCCATCTCTGTTTATCAAGCTGTTGATACTGTTATTTAATTGTGAAATGTTTTGTTATGCACTTCTTGTGCACTGAATACATTTAAAATGCAGCATATTTGAAAAAGCAAAAACAACAGCCAAAATCGCAATTGCAATATTCATTAAAAAGAAAAAAAAAAAAAAAAAAAATCAAATATGATTATTTTGTCCATATTGCACAACTCTAAAACACCGAACGTTAACCAGGTCTGCTGGAGTCCCAATGAAACCGCCGGTGAAGCCTGCAGAAAAACACAGAAATTGAGAGTATATCGCAATATATTCTTATTTACATATGCATTATTATCGGGTTATTATCGGTAACTAAAACTAAACATTTCCATTATTCAAAATGAAATAACTAGAAAATAAAAGATAAAAAACAAAATTAATTTTGTTTTTGTCAAGTTTTATTGCTAAAACTTTAAAATGAAAATGGAAAATATAAAAATAACTAAAACTGAAATAAACATAATAAAGTAATATAATAACTATAATACTATATTATATCTCTGTCCATTAATTTTCCTATTAACACTGTGAAGCTGCTTTGAAACAATCTGTATTGCGAAAAGCACTATATAAATGAAGATGACCTGACTTATATATAATACACACCAATCACTAACCTTCTATGTCTTGGCAAAATAATTGAAAACAGTGTCCATACAGCTCAATAACTATCTCAACGCCAATAAACTTAGTGAGAAATTTAAGTCTGGCTTTCAGGCAAAGCACAGAAACAGCCTTGCTTAAGGTTTTAGATGATCTGCAAGTTATTCAGGCAATCCTTGTTCTTCCCTGCTTTTGACACTGTTGATCAAGAGATTGTACTCGAACGTCTTTCAGTTCCTGTCTTAGACTGGTTCAGATCCTACTTAAGTAGCAGGGAATACTGTGCTACACTGGGTACCTACACCTTCAGGCGTTACTTCATTTCTTGTGGTGTTCCTCAAGGCTCAGTATTGGGTCCCATATTATTTAACCTATACATGCTTCCTTTAGCTGGTGTAATTAATCAGTACAATATTTCATTTCACCAGTATGCCGATGACATGCAACTCTATCTTTCAATGGCACCAGATGCCTACAATTCAATTTCCACACTAATGGACTGCATAGAGAGCATAAAATTGTGGATGTCACAGAACTTTCTACAGCTAAACAAAGATAAGACAGAGGTAATTGTTATCAGTAATGATGCACGGCAAACATCTATCGCTTCATATCTTGACTCTATCACTAAAAGCCATTAATCAGGTCAAGAACTTAGGAATAATAACAGAGACCTCAGTTTTAAAATAACATTTTAGCCTTTTTACTAAAACAGCGTATCACAGCTGATGCCGACTCGCTCTAAAAGTAGAATTCACATTACTCCAACATTCAGATCCCTTCACTGGCTGCCTGTATCATTCAGAACTGAATCCAAGATCCTCTTATTCGTTTTTAAATATCTTAATGGAACTGCCCCAATATACCTTTCTAATTTGTTGAATAAATATACTCCAGTGAGATCGCTCCAAACATCCAGTGGAAACTTGTTAGCTGTACCAAAACACTACTGTATTTTACACATCCTACTGACGAAGGCGTAGAGCCGAAACGTTTGTTATCTTATCTCCTGTGAGCTATGATTAAAGTGCTTCAGAGTGCAGACCTTTTTTGTATTCTTAAATTGATATATAGGTCTCAGCACCTAATTAGCTGGGAGAGTGCGGTGAATGCTTTGATTGTACCAAAAACACTAAAAATTGCTGAGTCATCCTTTAGTCATTTCAGTCCCAAGCTATTAAGCTCTCTTCCTGACAACCTACAAGCAATCGACTCACTATAAACTTTTAAAAAGCATCTCAAAACACATCTATTTACTAGGGCCTTTCCTTGATTTTATTATTTTTTATTTTATTGTTGCATTTCATTTTATCTTATTTCTATGATGTGTGTATGTTTTTTTTTCTTTTCTGTGAATGCACACGTATTTCTTTTCACTGTTTTAATAGGTGCTTAAAAGGTAAAAGTTTTATTTACTCTAAATCTACTTATGATACTGTGTTGCATTGCACTGTATTGAATTAAATGTATTGCATTGGGTGTCTCATCATAAGGTAGTTGGTGATAATCATCGCTGGTCTGTGATTGTGTGTACTCACCTCCAAACGCGCCCAGCATGACTTTCTGATAGAAAGGCATTGGTCCCTGACTGCCGCTGCTCGTCTCTTTTTCTGTTCTCTTCTTTCCTTCAGTGATTCTGCTTGTTAACAGCTTATTAAGGCTCAGATAAGGTCCAGTTTAGGTTTATTTCTTTGCTCTTGGCTGACATGTGGCATTGCTGTGGCCTGCTTGTGGCTCAGATCTGGCAAACAGAAGCGGCCCACACAAGGACCGTAATTCATTGCAGCATGTGGGCCAGATCATCATGCCACATGTGCCAGATGTGGGCTGGATCTGGGCCAACACAATGTTGCTATGTGGGGAGGTACTCTATAGAGAGAAGTCTTACATATACATATACACAACTCACTTATAGTTACCTCAACGGTTTTCTGCATCCATCCGCCACCCCGTCCCTCACTCTCGACTGGGGATATAGGGAGAACTTTGGGTTTGGGCTAAATTCCAAGCTTGGAGTCCTCGATCCCCTTGGACAGCACGCCGATACGCTCATATTTTTTTACTCTATTTGATCATTTGTAATCGGACATTGTTTATTTATTTATTAAAGATTTATTTTTGGCGCCTTATCGTAGATTCAAATCTATAAATCAAAATATGCATTGCATTTATGAAGAAAAAGTTCAGCACCTAAGGCTCTATCGCTATTGCCTAATGGTGTACAGTGTCTTTAGGTGGATTAAGATTGTTTGTGATTTGGTCTTAGTGACTTAGGAGTCCTCTTGACTACTCCTAACGTTTCACAGATTTAGGAGCTAGTTTTAGCTCTAAAAAGCTTTGTGAAATACTCTTAAAGCAAAAATTTAGGAGTCCTAATAGGACTGACACAGCCATTATTTTTAAGAGTTTCTCCTAAATCGGCAAGTTAGGAGCTACTTTTAGTCTTAAGATGTTTTGTGAATACGGCCCCAGATCTGTATATTGTAATTTTCCTCGTGTTGCTCAGTTGGAATTTTCTCATGAGGCACATAAAAACCTGTTTTTATTGCCATGAGTTCATTGCCGTATGTGCAAACCAAATCTGATTTCTTTGGTGATTATCAGATGGATCTTGCTATTAAAAACAGGTCTGTTTGTTTATTTATTTAATATTTATAACGCTGTGCATTATTATGGCAGTGTCCATGTTGTGTCCAAATTGTGCCGGATAGTTTGATTATAACCAGTGTCAGTCCTGTTTTTTGTTGTTGTTTTTTTTCAATGAAGAGGAAACAAAGTACATGCATATTTAAACATTTATTTTGCTTTTTCCCATCAAAGGGTAAATAATGTGAAAAAAGAAAAAAGGGGAAAATAAAGGAAAATACAACGTCAGATTTTTAAAACAATTTTAGATTTGAATTTAAAACCACATAGCAGATTGAAACAGTCTTTAAAAATAGAAAAGAAAAAAATTGACAGCTATTCACTTATTTACAATGTGGAAGTAACGCTTTTTTTCTGTGAATGCAACTTCAGATTCATTAGCGCCTGTAAGCAACTGTAAGAATAACAAGTTGCCATAAATGGTTATACTATGAATGCTACAAACCAGTGTGCTCATTATTATGATACATTAAAATAATTTGGTAACAGTCCTCAGTTTGCAATATCAAGCAGCATAACAGATGTTTTTGTACAGCTAAAAAAATGGAAGTGGAAAACACTGGAAGCCAGACACATTTACAAATGACCGCACCGCTCTAATATTAAGAATAAGGCAGATACACACCAAATGTTTGGTAACAAAGCTTGACTCCATAAAGAGACCAGTATGTACAATGAGGAGCAGGAGTCAAAGCTGAAGTTCAGTTAGCTAACAGAAAGTTTAAGACAAAGACAAAGTTCTCCACATTTACATCAGCAGGGGGTATGAATACAGAAACACTACTTATAAACATATGGAAAATCAGATGACATCATTTATACAGGTTCTGAAGATTCAGAAAGCTTATACTGTAACAGTACAGATGAAGTTCTGTTCTATAAAAAAATCATTTAAAGTTATTTAAGCTTATCTTCTTTATGCTCTTCATTTGTAAGCAAACATCATAAGTCTCACTGGTTAGTCATGAGTGTCTGGAGGTCTCATCTAGGCAGTGGTGATTCTCCTGATGACTCTTATTTCTGGCATAATCACATATACCTCTGATGATCCTAACCAACCCTAAACACACTGATAACTCAACAGAGAGAGTGGAGGAGTAACTTTTTGTATCTGGTCAACTGATTATATGCAAATACTATATATGAGACATGACAAGAATTTGAAAATAAGGAACATAACTTTCAAAAATTACATGAATCATAAGAAAATAAACACAAGATAAGGTAAGCTTTCGACACTTCAATACAAAGTACAACAGGAGAGCCACACACACACACACAGCAAGTTGATGCAAAACAGTAAAAAGGGATGGGGAAATGTAAATAAGAATACAACATTAAAAACTTGATAATAATAATAATATTAATTAATGTATTACCATTACATCAGAACAGAATAATATAATATATATATTTTTTAATATATATAAATAATATATATTTAAATAATCTTGTTATTTGAATTATTTATTTTGAAGCATTGACTATGCCCTCTGTGGAAGTAAATGTATTCCTTGCAAACAAGTTTGTTCTACTCATGTTATGAACATGTTATGTAATGATACTTATAGGGTATTTATTTATCTTTTTCTTTAGAGTTATATTTTCTTGCAAACAAATACTTTCCAGCACCCACTGCTGCTGCTGCTGCCAGAACTGCACCTCCTGCTGCTCCCAATAATGCTGCTGCTCCTATTAATGCTGCGTGTCCTGCAGTAAATGCAGCTGTTCCTATTGTAGAAGCTGCTGCTCCTACTCCTACTGCACCTCCTGAAGCTGCTCCTCCTAATGTTCCTGCTATTGCTGCTGCTGCTGCTGCTGCTGCTCCTATTCCTCCTACTGCTCCTCCTACTGCTGTGGTAGTACGATATTTTCTGTGTAGTATTTTATCCTGATTCTCCTTATAGTCCTGCTCAGTGTATCTCCTGTTTCCATTCTTCTTCCTCAGTAACTCAATCTTTTCCATAAGCTCAGTGACCTGAGATGGATCTTCATCTTTGTTGTCAAAAACATAACATCCTGAACACTGATCAACTATTGACTGCAGTGTTTCAGATTCACTCAGATATTTCTCTATTGGCTCATGTAACTGATCTCCATGAGTAAAGAGCACTATTGTGTGTTTCAAGAACTTTGCTCCAAAATTTTCCTGGATCCACTGCACAACTTTACTGTTCTCCACTGTGAATGTCTCACTCAGTTTGATCACCAGCAGAAACACATCAATATTTGTACTCTGTAACATCCTCTCTATTTCAGTTTGAGCATCTGTGATCTTCACTGATGTATCAGAGAGTCCTACAGTGTCGATCACTGTGATTGTTTGTCCGTTCACCTCTGTTTGTGCTGATTCACAGGTTCTGGTTACAGCCACAGGAGAAAAATCTTCTTTAAATGTTCCTCTAACTCCTATGATGGTGTTTCCTGACGCGCTCTTTCCTGATCCAGTCAAACCCAGCAGCATAATATGCACATCTGACACTGTTAATAAGACAGACAGACAGACATATGGATTAATGGACAGACAAACAGACAGCATGAATTACTCAATACTTACTTTCAGGAGGTTCATGTATGCTGTTCCTCCGCATGTTCTCAGTGAGTGGAAATTTTTGCTCTCTTTCTCTATTATGAGGAAACATATTTTGTTAGTTAAAAGATGAAAACTTCCTTTACAGTTTAAGTAAAATGTTTATTTTTATAAGTAAGGTTTATAAGACATGTATTTACATGCCTGTCCACAATGATGTTTGTAGTATATTTCAGATTTATTTACTCATGCAGTATAAACACACCTATAGTATACATATAATGTAATGTACTTCTTATATTTTATAATTATTGACATTATACATGTTTTATATTTTCAAGATAGTTAACAAAACCACAACACACCTGCATGTATTAATGTATCAAAGAAACTATCACTGTGTTGAAGAGTGCACAACCATTAAATAAAGTTATTTAAGTCTTAATTATGTTCGGTAATGATGATAATCTTCAGCACAATGGTGACCCCAAAAACTCACGCGGAAAACCCTTTAAACATATCTCCCCCTATATTAATATTGAGCAAAACACATGAAATAACACTTAAGTTTAACATTTACTCTCCTTTAACAGTCAGAACCAAAGAATGCTGAGAACTAGAAATCTGCTGTCACGAAAAACTCATTCCGTGAATGTGTGCGTTCAAGTCATGTAGGAAATATCGTATTTACGAGCTGAACCCACATGAACGCCACCACAATGTCGTAAACACGAGTGGGAACTGGGAAGCTCGGGATCCGTAAGAATTTGGGGCGTCAGTGAGAAACATTGCGGAATACCACAATACTTGGTATTTAGCAGTAACACTTTTCTATTTACAACGAAGTAAGCTAATTCCCTGCTCAAAATATGATAGCATTATAAGATAAAAATATAAAACGATAAAGTTTACAGCGGCTTCACTAATTAGTTAAAAACATAAAAAAGCAAAACACACCTGATGCACATTCTTTGTTCTTCATTTTCTAGATTCATAAGTGCTGTATATTTGTGTAATTAATTAAGAGAAAATAGACCACCATCTTACTCCGATGAAAGTGACTTGAACGGATAGGGACACACGACCACCTCGAAAATACGAAGTTCCCTGAAAGCACCAACACGGTGCACGTAATATTCACATTTATATGGGAACATGTATGTGCAATATATGTAAAGGATAAAACTTTATTAATATTACCTGTAATGCTACTTTTGTCTACATTTCTTTTAATTTTACATGTAGGCCTACCGATAGGCCTATATAGCCATGGTCAATATTGCAGTATATTGAAAAATATAGTTTCCCATAGGCCTATATGCAAATTTATTAGGCTATGTAATATATCGCATTGTATTTTGCAGTATATTCCCATATATTTTTGTTCCGTATGGGACGTAGGCCTATAGTTGCTCAATTCGCTCACCAACACAAATTGTCAACATAATAATCCAACTGAACAAATCACGTGCCATGTAAAAACTATGATCATTATGAACATTAATAAATGAATGGAAACCCATTCCATCAAACATCTACTTACCTTTGTGAAGATAAGCTCAAGTTTCACTTCACTTCCTCATTTAATAGCAGGTTTGATGACGAAACTGAAAGTAGATGGTCGTCGCTGACAATGACTAATCATTTATGCAGGAAGACGTACATTTTATGTAGCCACTCTTTTTCCTTTGTCGGCCTCGGGGCATTTTGGGCGCCTATGGTTTGATTATTAGGATATTTGGTTGCACTGGGCAGAGAATGAATATTCACAAGTTCCCCGTTTCGTGTCACGGCTACGTAAAATTACTGCATGCATGTGCTTCTGTTTTACAGTGTCTTCGTATGGGGAACACTTGAATTTCTCATCTTATATGACCAATATTGCATAGCTATATGAATCAGTCAATAGGCCTATGTTTGTTTTGCGATATCATTTATATACGTGCGAGCACCAAACATATAAAAATCATTCCATCCAAAGCAAACCTGTTTTTCTCATGTTAGTACTTTTATTTCTGACCAAAGTTTTGATGAAGCAAAATTGCAGCTTAGATCACAATCTCTCATTTAGTTTGCATATTTCATTTTTTTTTCGAGATGGAGGGAGCAGCTAAATTACATTCATTTCAAGCAACAAACCCCTCAGTTCCAAAACCATAAATTACAATTAAATTCGTAGAGAAATAATGTTCGTACCCAGATAAACACAAATTCACTGCATGACACAGCGCCCTCTGCTGGCCACGGGTAAATAAGGCTCTCCAGTGCACAACTCAAGTGTTCAGATTTCATTCTTGTTAGTGTCAAATCATCAAACTGCCTGTTGAATATACCAATATGGTAGTTTACCAACTTAATCTAAAATATTAAGTTTAAGTTTAAACATTAAGTAAATCTGTGATAAATGTTTTTGTTGTTATATGCTTAGTTCAAGTAAAACACTAAGATAAATCTATAAATTTAGGACCAAACCATGAAACTGAATTACTACAAGTAATTAGTGCAACTTATTCACTAAATGCCCCCATTACCTTGACACAAAAAAACTACAAGCACATTTGCTGGAATTACAGTAGCTCATTTCTGTCACAAATGATGCAGGATCTGTGTCTGTTTCCAAAAGGAACATTACAAACAGAAATAAACACAACGGAAATGTGATGAAAAATGAAATCATAGCACCCAGTACAGAAGTTTGACTCGTCTTTCACATCCCCATCAGTCAGTCATTTCTTGTTTTCTCTTCCTCTGATGCTGCACATTTTGGTTATAAAAGTAAAACTTGGTTTATTTCTGTGACCCCTGACCCTAACATCTGTCAGTCGAACCCAGCAACACATTTATGCAGTGTCAAACATAGATTTTTGAAAATACAGAATTTGTACCATTAAATCACAATTGATACAGATTGCATGCAACCGTCAAAACCGTTTTGTGTGTGCATTTGATAAGGGAATAGTTCACTCAAATATTACAGTCATAATTTACTCACCTTAACGAAACAATTCATATTTATTAAATGGAAAAGAGCTGCATGAACACATTATGTGGAAAACAAAAGGAGATGTTTAGTATAAAACAGGTTTGGAACAACATGCAGGTGAGTAAATGATGAGATAAAGTTTATGTTTGGGTGAACTTTCCCTGTAAAATGTCTCATCACACTGCAATAGGAGTATTTACGTACAGCATTTTAAAAAATAATCATCATTATCATTCATTCACAATCTAAAAACATATATATCCTGATAGATAACATCTATAATCTAAATCTCACCCTGAAGAGATGGGGATGAGCATCCAGTCGTCTATTCCCAGAAGATCCAGTTTAGTGAGTCCCGTTGTCCATCAGCACCTCCTCTCGGTTTGGCACTCGGACATTAATGAAGTCTTTCATTATGTTGGCGTGTGACGTGCTGGTCTGGCAGCATTTTGACGTTTATTATGTGTGTAGTGTGAGAAAGAGAGAGACAGTCCAGAAAGAATACATCAGTGAGAGCAGCTTCAAGAGGAGGCCAAAGGTCAAGAGGTCAAAGTTCAGCGGACTCGTTCAGCTGATCACCACGATGCCGAAGTATTTCTTCAGCTGCTCCAGAAAGACGAATGTCAGGATGGTGTGAGGAATCAAGCGGATCCCGGCCGGAACTAAACCCTGTGATACGATTGGATGGAGAGAATGATCAGTCATGAAAAAGATCACAAAAAGAGAAACACAACTGACTTCAGCCACAGCCTTAGATGAAATCAACTGAAAAGACATTAAATTTCTCTTATTACAAACCAGACTGACTTTATTTCTGTCATCTGTCTACAGTTCTTTTTGAGAATTAACAGAGATTTAGTCACCAAATGTTTGGTCGCCATTATTGTGATCAGTGTTTCCTTTAGTTGGGCAGTTTGACAGTTGACTTGTGTCAGTTTGTTGTTCTTATAGTAGTGTTTTGTAACTGCTGGTGGTTCCCATATGAACACTGAGCTGGGAATTAACTGTGCAGTATTTTATGACAAAATGAAGCAAAATAAAGCCAAACGGTTACCTTGTAGAAGGCCAGTGGTCCCAGTTTGGCAGTTTCAGTCAGGCAGTGCATCACACCCTAATATACAAAAACATATTTGACAAATGAGCAATAAAGATAATGACACAATGACCAAAGAGAGAGATAGAGAGAGGAAGCTCACTCTGTATTCTCCTTTAGAGTTCATTAATCTCGTCTTTATTACATCCAGCGGCTGGCAGAGGAACGTCGCACAACCTCCCTGAAGAGAGAACGGGATTAAATTATACGTTTTAAAATGTAAAAGCAATTAAACTTCAAGTAAATATTGTCCAATAACTATCAGTTTTCAAAAATATCCTAGGATTGACCAATCAGAGGCTTCGGTACTCACAGCGATGAAGCTGGACAGGAAATGTGTGAGTATGTTGTCTCCCATGAGTCCTGTGCCCAACACCAGCTGCTTGGCCTGATCATAACATGCCAGCTGACACACAGAGAGAGACGTTTCAGCATCATTAAATCATCATAAAGAGGTAGTTTAATCCAAAGCAGTTCACAGTGCATTCAAGGTTTTATTTATCCATCTGTGTGGGAATCAAACCAGCCCATGATAGACAGATTTTTTTTATGCAGTTATTTTGGGGTAAATCTCAGTTCTACAGTATGTATTAAATGCAGCTGAGAGGATAGTATAATCAGATATTTAAAATGTGGAAAACTTTATGAATCTCACTGCAGTCATGCCCATCATGCACTGCTTCCTCACCTGTCCGACAGTGACCAGGGCTCCTCTGCTGGACGCCATAGTGGCTCCTGAGAACAGCTTCCTTGTTCCCTCTGAGAGAAAAACGTGTTTAGAGAGAGACATTCAAACATGTGCAGATGTTCATGACTGTAAGAGATGTGCTTTACCTTCCCGCCAGACCCTGAAGAGCCCGTCCAGCGCGTGTTTATAGCTGCACGAGACACAGAAAGGATTCAGGTAAATCACATTATCATTTTCTGGGGAGTAAAGACTGGTTTTAGATCTAGACACACTCACTTTCTCCTCTGCTCTGCAGGAAGCTTCATATCGTTCTGCATCCTGTAGAAATAATCAACATGAAACACTCACACTTGACCAGATGAGACACAGATGAGCTAGAAAAACAAACACAAACCCCACAATACACACTAGGGCTGTGCAATTAATCGCAATTTTATTTATTAATATATTTATATTTTAATTTAGAAAATTTTAGAGTATTTTGGATTCGGGAGAGAGGATGTGTCAGAGAGCAAGGTAATTTGCAAGACCTGTGAGATTATTGCAAAGAAACGGGGCAATACAACAAACCTATTCCAGCACTTAAAAGAGCGCCATAAAAAACTGTATGATCAATGTATGTTGACAAAGTCCATTGAAACTAACAAAAGCACACCTCAAAGCCAGCCTGAACCAATTTAACAAGTATCCATTGTTCAAGCATTTGCAAGCATCACGCCTTATGAGAAAGGATCAAAATGGCACAAAGAAATTACCGATGCGATCACCTAACATATATGCAAAGACATGGTGCCTGTGTACATTGTCAGTAAAGACGGCTTCCGAAGACTAATACAAACGCTCGACAAAAGATGCCATCTCTGTTTATCAAGCTGTTAATACTGTTATTTAATTGTGAAATGTTTTGTTATGCACTTCTTGTGCACTGAATACATTTAAAATGCAGCATATTTGAAAAAGCAAAAACAATAGCCAAAATCGCAAATAAAATTGCAATTGCAATATTCATAAAAAAAAATAAAAAAAATTGCAATACAATTATTTTGTCCATATTGCACAACTCTAATACACACCGAACGTTAACCAGGTCTGCTGGAGTCCCAATGAAACCGCCGGTGAAGCCTGCAGAAAAACACAGAAATTGAGAGTATATCGCAATATATTCTTATTTACATATGCATTATTATCGGGTTATTATCGGTAACTAAAACTAAACATTTCCATTATTCAAAATGAAATAACTAGAAAATAAAAGATAAAAAACAAAATTAATTTTGTTTTTGTCAAGTTTTATTGCTAAAACTTTAAAATGAAAATGGAAAATATAAAAATAACTAAAACTGAAATAAACATAATAAAGTAATATAATAACTATAATACTATATTATATCTCTGTCCATTAATTTTCCTATTAACACTGTGAAGCTGCTTTGAAACAATCTGTATTGCGAAAAGCACTATATAAATGAAGATGACCTGACTTATATATAATACACACCAATCACTAACCTTCCATGTCTTGGCAAAATAATTGAAAACAGTGTCCATACAGCTCAATAACTATCTCAACGCCAATAAACTTAGTGAGAAATTTAAGTCTGGCTTTCAGGCAAAGCACAGAAACAGCCTTGCTTAAGGTTTTAGATGATCTGCAAGTTATTCAGGCAATCCTTGTTCTTCCCTGCTTTTGACACTATTGATCAAGAGATTGTACTCGAACGTCTTTCAGTTCCTGTCTTAGACTGGTTCAGATCCTACTTAAGTAGCAGGGAATACTGTGCTACACTGGGTACCTACACCTTCAGGCGTTACTTCATTTCTTGTGGTGTTCCTCAAGGCTCAGTATTGGGTCCCATATTATTTAACCTATACATGCTTCCTTTAGCTGGTGTAATTAATCAGTACAATATTTCATTTCACCAGTATGCCGATGACATGCAACTCTATCTTTCAATGGCACCAGATGCCTACAATTCAATTTCCACACTAATGGACTGCATAGAGAGCATAAAATTGTGGATGTCACAGAACTTTCTACAGCTAAACAAAGATAAGACAGAGGTAATTGTTATCAGTAATGACGCACGGCAAACATCTATCGCTTCATATCTTGACTCTATCACTAAAAGCCATTAATCAGGTCAAGAACTTAGGAATAATGTTTGACAGAGACCTCAGTTTTAAAATAACATTTTAGCCTTTTTACTAAAACAGCGTATCACAGCTGATGCCGACTCGCTCTAAAAGTAGAATTCACATTACTCCAACATTCAGATCCCTTCACTGGCTGCCTGTATCATTCAGAACTGAATCCAAGATCCTCTTATTCGTTTTTAAATATCTTAATGGAACTGCCCCAATATACCTTTCTAATTTGTTGAATAAATATACTCCAGTGAGATCGCTCCAAACATCCAGTGGAAACTTGTTAGCTGTACCAAAACACTACTGTATTTTACACATCCTACTGACGAAGGCGTAGAGCCGAAACGTTTGTTATCTTATCTCCTGTGAGCTATGATTAAAGTGCTTCAGAGTGCAGACCTTTTTTGTATTCTTAAATTGATATATAGATCTCAGCACCTAATTAGCTGGGAGAGTGCGGTGAATGCTTTGATTGTACCAAAAACACTAAAAATTGCTGAGTCATCCTTTAGTCATTTCAGTCCCAAGCTATTAAGCTCTCTTCCTGACAACCTACGAGCAATCGACTCACTATAAACTTTTAAAAAGCATCTCAAAACACATCTATTTACAAGGGCCTTTCCTTGATTTTTTGATTTTTTATTTTATTGTTGCATTTCATTTTATCTTATTTCTATGATGTGTGTATGTTTTTTTTCTTTTCTGTGAATGCACACGTATTTCTTTTCACTGTTTTAATGGGTGCTTAAAAGGTAAAAGTTTTATTTACTCTAAATCTACTTATGATACTGTGTTGCATTGCACTGTATTGCATTAAATGTATTGCATTGGGTGTCTCATCATAAGGTAGTTGGTGATAATCATTGCTGGTCTGTGATTGTGTGTACTCACCTCCAAACGCGCCCAGCATGACTTTCTGATAGAAAGGCATTGGTCCCTGACTGCCGCTGCTCGTCTCTTTTTCTGTTCTCTTCTTTCCTTCAGTGATTCTGCTTGTTAACAGCTTATTAAGGCTCAGATAAGGTCCAGTTCTGGTTTATTTCTTTGCTCTTGGCTGACATGTGGCATTTCTGTGGCCTGCTTGTGGCCCAGATCTGGCAAACAGAAGCGGCCCACACAAGGACCGTAATTCATTGCAGCATGTGGGCCAGATCATCATGCCACATGTGCCAGATGTGGGCTGGATCTGGGCCAACACAATGTTGCTATGTGGGGAGGTACTCTATAGAGAGAAGTCTTACATATACATATACACAACTCACTTATAGTTACCTCAACGGTTTTCTGCATCCATCCGCCACCCCGTCCCTCACTCTCGACTGGGGATATAGGGAGAACTTTGGGTTTGGGCTAAATTCCAAGCTTGGAGTCCTCGATCCCCTTGGACAGCACGCCGATACGCTCATATTTTTTTACTCTATTTGATCATTTGTAATCGGACATTGTTTATTTATTTATTAAAGATTTATTTTTGCCGCCTTATCGTAGATTCAAATCTATAAATCAAAATATGCATTGCATTTATGAAGAAAAAGTTCAGCACCTAAGGCTCTATCGCTATTGCCTAATGGTGTACAGTGTCTTTAGGTGGATTAAGATTGTTTGTGATTTGGTCTTAGTGACTTAGGAGTCCTCTTGACTACTCCTAACGTTTCACAGATTTAGGAGCTAGTTTTAGCTCTAAAAAGCTTTGTGAAATACTCTTAAAGCAAAAATTTAGGAGTCCTAATAGGACTGACACAGCCATTATTTTTAAGAGTTTCTCCTAAATCGGCAAGTTAGGAGCTACTTTTAGTCTTAAGATGTTTTGTGAATACGGCCCCAGATCTGTATATTGTAATTTTCCTCGTGTTGCTCAGTTGGAATTTTCTCATGAGGCACATAAAAACCTGTTTTCATTGCCATGAGTTCATTGCCGTATGTGCAAACCAAATCTGATTTCTTTGGTGATTATCAGATGGATCTTGCTATTAAAAACAGGTCTGTTTGTTTATTTATTTAATATTTATAACGCTGTGCATTATTATGGCAGTGTCCATGTTGTGTCCAAATTGTGCCGGATAGTTTGATTATAACCAGTGTCAGTCCTGTTTTTTGTTGTTGTTTTTTTTTAATGAAGAGGAAACAAAGTACATGCATATTTAAACATTTATTTTGCTTTTTCCCATCAAAGGGTAAATAATGTGAAAAAAGAAAAAAGGGGAAAATAAAGGAAAATACAACGTCAGATTTTTAAAACAATTTTAGATTTGAATTTAAAACCACATAGCAGATTGAAACAGTCTTTAAAAATAGAAAAGAAAAAAATTGACAGCTATTCACTTATTTACAATGTGGAAGTAACGCTTTTTTTCTGTGAATGCAACTTCAGATTCATTAGTGCCTGTAAGCAACTGTAAGAATAACAAGTTGCCATAAATGGTTATACTATGAATGCTACAAACCAGTGTGCTCATTATTATGATACATTAAAATAATTTGGTAACAGTCCTCAGTTTGCAATATCAAGCAGCATAACAGATGTTTTTGTACAGCTAAAAAAATGGAAGTGGAAAACACTGGAAGCCAGACACATTTACAAATGACCGCACCGCTCTAATATTAAGAATAAGGCAGATACACACCAAATGTTTGGTAACAAAGCTTGACTCCATAAAGAGACCAGTATGTACAATGAGGAGCAGGAGTCAAAGCTGAAGTTCAGTTAGCTAACAGAAAGTTTAAGACAAAGACAAAGTTCTCCACATTTACATCAGCAGGGGGTATGAATACAGAAACACTACTTATAAACATATGGAAAATCAGATGACATCATTTATACAGGTTCTGAAGATTCAGAAAGCTTATACTGTAACAGTACAGATGATGTTCTGTTCTATAAAAAAATCATTTAAAGTTATTTAAGCTTATCTTCTTTATGCTCTTCATTTGTAAGCAAACATCATAAGTCTCACTGGTTAGTCATGAGTGTCTGGAGGTCTCATCTAGGCAGTGGTGATTCTCCTGATGACTCTTATTTCTGGCATAATCACATATACCTCTGATGATCCTAACCAACCCTAAACACACTGATAACAGAGAGAGTGGAGGAGTAACTTTTTGTATCTGGTCAACTGATTATATGCAAATACTATATATGAGACATGACAAGAATTTGAAAATAAGGAACATAACTTTCAAAAATTACATGAATCATAAGAAAATAAACACAAGATAAGGTAAGCTTTCGACACTTCAATACAAAGTACAACAGGAGAGCCACACACACACACACACACACACACAGCAAGTTGATGCAAAACAGTAAAAAGGGATGGGGAAATGTAAATAAGAATACAACATTAAAAACTTGATAATAATAATAATATTAATTAATGTATTACCATTACATCAGAACAGAATAATATAATATATATATTTTTTAATATATATAAATAATATATATTTAAATAATCTTGTTATTTGAATTATTTATTTTGAAGCATTGACTATGCCCTCTGTGGAAGTAAATGTGTTCCTTGCAAACAAGTTTGTTCTACTCATGTTATGAACATGTTATGTAATGATACTTATAGGGTATTTATTTATCTTTTTCTCTAGAGTTATATTTTCTTGCAAACAAATACTTTCCAGCACCCACTGCTGCTGCTGCTGCCAGAACTGCACCTCCTGCTGCTCCCAATAATGCTGCTGCTCCTATTAATGCTGCGTGTCCTGCAGTAAATGCAGCTGTTCCTATTGTAGAAGCTGCTGCTCCTACTCCTACTGCACCTCCTGAAGCTGCTCCTCCTAATGTTCCTGCTATTGCTGCTGCTGCTGCTGCTGCTGCTCCTATTCCTCCTACTGCTCCTCCTACTGCTGTGGTAGTACGATATTTTCTGTGTAGTATTTTATCCTGATTCTCCTTATAGTCCTGCTCAGTGTATCTCCTGTTTCCATTCTTCTTCCTCAGTAACTCAATCTTTTCCATAAGCTCAGTGACCTGAGATGGATCTTCATCTTTGTTGTCAAAAACATAACATCCTGAACACTGATCAACTACTGACTGCAGTGTTTCAGATTCACTCAGATATTTCTCTATTGGCTCATGTAACTGATCTCCATGAGTAAAGAGCACTATTGTGTGTTTCAAGAACTTTGCTCCAAAATTTTCCTGGATCCACTGCACAACTTTACTGTTCTCCACTGTGAATGTCTCACTCAGTTTGATCACCAGCAGAAACACATCAATATTTGTACTCTGTAACATCTGCTCTATTTCAGTTTGAGCATCTGTGATCTTCACTGATGTATCAGAGAGTCCTACAGTGTCGATCACTGTGATTGTTTGTCCGTTCACCTCTGTTTGTGCTGATTCACAGGTTCTGGTTACAGCCACAGGAGAAAAATCTTCTTTAAATGTTCCTCTAACTCCTATGATGGTGTTTCCTGACGCGCTCTTTCCTGATCCAGTCAAACCCAGCAGCATAATATGCACATCTGACACTGTTAATAAGACAGACAGACAGACATATGGATTAATGGACAGACAAACAGACAGCATGAATTACTCAATACTTACTTTCAGGAGGTTCATGTATGCTGTTCCTCCGCATGTTCTCAGTGAGTGGAAATTTTTGCTCTCTTTCTCTATTATGAGGAAACATATTTTGTTAGTTAAAAGATGAAAACTTCCTTTACAGTTTAAGTAAAATGTTTATTTTTATAAGTAAGGTTTATAAGACATGTATTTACATGCCTGTCCACAATGATGTTTGTAGTATATTTCAGATTTATTTACTCATGCAGTATAAACACACCTATAGTATACATATAATGTAATGTACTTCTTATATTTTATAATTATTGACATTATACATGTTTTATATTTTCAAGATAGTTAACAAAACCACAACACACCTGCATGTATTAATGTATCAAAGAAACTATCACTGTGTTGAAGAGTGCACAACCATTAAATAAAGTTATTTAAGTCTTAATTATGTTCGGTAATGATGATAATCTTCAGCACAATGGTGACCCCAAAAACTCACGCGGAAAACCCTTTAAATTTCAAAATAATAGAACATTAAACACTAACATATCTCCCCCTATATTAATATTGAGCAAAACACATGAAATAACACTTAAGTTTAACATTTACTCTCCTTTAACAGTCAGAACCAAAGAATGCTGAGAACTAGAAATCTGCCGTCACGAAAAACTCATTCCGTGAATGTGTGCGTTCAAGTCATGTAGGAAATATCGTATTTACGAGCTGAACCCACATGAACGCCACCACAATGTCGTAAACACGAGTGGGAACTGGGAAGCTCGGGATCCGTAAGAATTTGGGGCGTCAGTGAGAAACATTGCGGAATACCACAATACTTGGTATTTAGCAGTAACACTTTTCTATTTACAACGAAGTAAGCTAATTCCCTGCTCAAAATATGATAGCATTATAAGATAAAAATATAAAACGATAAAGTTTACAGCGGCTTCACTAATTAGTTAAAAACATAAAAAAGCAAAACACACCTGATGCACATTCTTTGTTCTTCATTTTCTAGATTCATAAGTGCTGTATATTTGTGTAATTAATTAAGAGAAAATAGACCACCATCTTACTCCGATGAAAGTGACTTGAACGGATAGGGACACACGACCACCTCGAAAATACGAAGTTCCCTGAAAGCACCAACACGGTGCACGTAATATTCACATTTATATGGGAACATGTATGTGCAATATATGTAAAGGATAAAACTTTATTAATATTACCTGTAATGCTACTTTTGTCTACATTTCTTTTAATTTTACATGTAGGCCTACCGATAGGCCTATATAGCCATGGTCAATATTGCAGTATATTGAAAAATATAGTTTCCCATAGGCCTATATGCAAATTTATTAGGCTATGTAATATATCGCATTGTATTTTGCAGTATATTCCCATATATTTTTGTTCCGTATGGGACGTAGGCCTATAGTTGCTCAATTCGCTCACCAACACAAATTGTCAACATAATAATCCAACTGAACAAATCACGTGCCATGTAAAAACTATGATCATTATGAACATTAATAAATGAATGGAAACCCATTCCATCAAACATCTACTTACCTTTGTGAAGATAAGCTCAAGTTTCACTTCACTTCCTCATTTAATAGCAGGTTTGATGACGAAACTGAAAGTAGATGGTCGTCGCTGACAATGACTAATCATTTATGCAGGAAGACGTACATTTTATGTAGCCACTCTTTTTCCTTTGTCGGCCTCGGGGCATTTTGGGCGCCTATGGTTTGATTATTAGGATATTTGGTTGCACTGGGCAGAGAATGAATATTCACAAGTTCCCCGTTTCGTGTCACGGCTACGTAAAATTACTGCATGCATGTGCTTCTGTTTTACAGTGTCTTCGTATGGGGAACACTTGAATTTCTCATCTTATATGACCAATATTGCATAGCTATATGAATCAGTCAATAGGCCTATGTTTGTTTTGCGATATCATTTATATACGTGCGAGCACCAAACATATAAAAATCATTCCATCCAAAGCAAACCTGTTTTTCTCATGTTAGTACTTTTATTTCTGACCAAAGTTTTGATGAAGCAAAATTGCAGCTTAGATCACAATCTCTCATTTAGTTTGCATATTTCATTTTTTTTTCGAGATGGAGGGAGCAGCTAAATTACATTCATTTCAAGCAACAAACCCCTCAGTTCCAAAACCATAAATTACAATTAAATTCGTAGAGAAATAATGTTCGTACCCAGATAAACACAAATTCACTGCATGACACAGCGCCCTCTGCTGGCCACGGGTAAATAAGGCTCTCCAGTGAAAGACTCAAGTGTTCAGATTTCATTCTTAGTGTCAAATCATCAAACTGCCTGTTGAATATACCAATATGGTAGTTTACCAACTTAATCTAAAATATTAAGTTTAAGTTTAAACATTAAGTAAATCTGTGATAAATGTTTTTGTTGTTATATGCTTAGTTCAAGTAAAACACTAAGATAAATCTATAAATTTAGGACCAAACCATGAAACTGAATTACTACAAGTAATTAGTGCAACTTATTCACTAAATGCCCCCATTACCTTGACACAAAAAAACTACAAGCACATTTGCTGGAATTACAGTAGCTCATTTCTGTCACAAATGATGCAGGATCTGTGTCTGTTTCCAAAAGGAACATTACAAACAGAAATAAACACAACGGAAATGTGATGAAAAATGAAATCATAGCACCCAGTACAGAAGTTTGACTCGTCTTTCACATCCCCATCAGTCAGTCATTTCTTGTTTTCTCTTCCTCTGATGCTGCACATTTTGGTTATAAAAGTAAAACTTGGTTTATTTCTGTGACCCCTGACCCTAACATCTGTCAGTCAAACCCAGCAACACATTTATGCAGTGTCAAATATAGATTTTTGAAAATACAGAATTTGTACCATTAAATCACAATTGATACAGATTGCATGCAACCGTCAAAACCGTTTTGTGTGTGCATTTGATAAGGGAATAGTTCACTCAAATATTACAGTCATAATTTACTCACCTTAACGAAACAATTCATATTTATTAAATGGAAAAGAGCTGCATGAACACATTATGTGGAAAACAAAAGGAGATGTTTAGTATAAAACAGATTTGGAACAACATGCAGGTGAGTAAATGATGAGATAAAGTTTATGTTTGGGTGAACTTTCCCTGTAAAATGTCTCATCACACTGCAATAGGAGTATTTACGTACAGCATTTTAAAAAATAATCATCATTATCATTCATTCACAATCTAAAAACATATATATCCTGATAGATAACATCTATAATCTAAATCTCACCCTGAAGAGATGGGGATGAGCATCCAGTCGTCTATTCCCAGAAGATCCAGTTTAGTGAGTCCCGTTGTCCATCAGCACCTCCTCTCGGTTTGGCACTCGGACATTAATGAAGTCTTTCATTATGTTGGCGTGTGACGTGCTGGTCTGGCAGCATTTTGACGTTTATTATGTGTGTAGTGTGAGAAAGAGAGAGACAGTCCAGAAAGAATACATCAGTGAGAGCAGCTTCAAGAGGAGGCCAAAGGTCAAGAGGTCAAAGTTCAGCGGACTCGTTCAGCTGATCACCACGATGCCGAAGTATTTCTTCAGCTGCTCCAGAAAGACGAATGTCAGGATGGTGTGAGGAATCAAGCGGATCCCGGCCGGAACTAAACCCTGTGATACGATTGGATGGAGAGAATGATCAGTCATGAAAAAGATCACAAGAAGAGAAACACAACTGACTTCAGCCACAGCCTTAGATGAAATCAACTGAAAAGACAGAAATAAAGTCAGTCTGGTTTGTAATAAGAGAAATTTAATGTCATCTGTCTACAGTTCTTTTTGAGAATTAACAGAGATTTAGTCACCAAATGTTTGGTCGCCATTATTGTGATCAGTGTTTCCTTTAGTTGGGCAGTTTGACACTTGACTTGTGTCAGTTTGTTGTTCTTATAGTAGTGTTTTGTAACTGCTGGTGGTTCCCATATGAACACTGAGCTGGGAATTAACTGTGCAGTATTTTATGACAAAATGAAGCTAAATAAAGCCAAACGGTTACCTTGTAGAAGGCCAGTGGTCCCAGTTTGGCAGTTTCAGTCAGGCAGTGCATCACACCCTAATATACAAAAACATATTTGACAAATGAGCAATAAAGATAATGACACAATGACCAAAGAGAGAGATAGATAGAGGAAGCTCACTCTGTATTCTCCTTTAGAGTTCATTAATCTCGTCTTTATTACATCCAGCGGCTGGCAGAGGAACGTCGCACAACCTCCCTGAAGAGAGAACGGGATTAAATTATACATTTTAAAATGTAAAAGCAATTAAACTTCAAGTAAATATTGTCCAATAACTATCAGTTTTCAAAAATATCCTAGGATTGACCAATCAGAGGCTTCGGTACTCACAGCGATGAAGCTGGACAGGAAATGTGTGAGTATGTTGTCTCCCATGAGTCCTGTGCCCAACACCAGCTGCTTGGCCTGATCATAACATGCCAGCTGACACAGAGAGAGACGTTTCAGCATCATTAAATCATCATAAAGAGGTAGTTTAATCCAAAGCAGTTCACAGTGCATTCAAGGATTTATTTATCCATCTGTGTGGGAATCAAACTTTATGAATCTCACTGCAGTCATTCCCATCATGCACTGCTTCCTCACCTGTCCGACAGTGACCAGGGCTCCTCTGCTGGACGCCATAGTGGCTCCTGAGAACAGCTTCCTTGTTCCCTCTGAGAGAAAAACGTGTTTAGAGAGAGACATTCAAACGTGCAGATGTTCATGACTGTAAGAGATGTGCTTTACCTTCCCGCCAGACCCTGAAGAGCCCGTCCAGCGCGTGTTTATAGCTGCACGAGACACAGAAAGGATTCAGGTAAATCACATTATCATGTTCTGGAGAGTAAAGACTGGTTTTAGATCTAGACACACTCACTTTCTCCTCTGCTCTGCAGGAAGCTTCATATCGTTCTGCATCCTGTAGAAATAATCAACATGAAACACTCACACTTGACCAGATGAGACACAGATGAGCTAGAAAAACAAACACAAACCCCACAATACACACTAGGGCTGTGCAATTAATCGCAATTTTATTTATTAATATATTTATATTTTAATTTAGAAAATTTTAGAGTATTTTGGATTCAGGAGAGAGGATGTGTCAGAGAGCAAGGTAATTTGCAAGACCTGTGAGATTATTGCAAAGAAACGGGGCAATACAACAAACCTATTCCAGCACTTAAAAGAGCGCCATAAAAAAACTGTATGATCAATGCATGTTGACACAGTCCATTGAAACTAACAAAAGCACACCTCAAAGCCAGCCTGAACCGACTGAACAAGTATCCGTTGTTCAAGCATTTGCAAGCATCACGCCTTATGAGAAAGGATCAAAATGGCACAAAGAAATTACCGATGCGATCACCTAACATATATGCAAAGACATGGTGCCTGCGTACATCGTCAGTAAAGACGGCTTCCGAAGACTAATACAAACGCTCGACAAAAGATACCAAAAGATGCCATCTCTGTTTATCAAGCTGTTAATACTGTTATTTAATTGTGAAATGTTTTGTTATGCACTTCTTGTGCACTGAATACATTTAAAATGCAGCATATTTGAAAAAGCAAAAACAATAGCCAAAATCGCAATTGCAATATTCATTTAAAAAAAAAAAAAAAAAAAATCGCAATATGATTATTTTGTCCATATTGCACAGCTCTAATACACACCGAACGTTAACCAGGTCTGCTGGAGTCCCGATGAAACCGCCGGTGAAGCCTGCAGAAAAACACAGAACGTGAGAGTGTATCGCAATATATTCTTATTTTTATATGCATTATTATCGGGTTTTTATTGGTAACTAAAACTAAACATTTCCATTATTCAAAATTAAATAACTATAAAATAAAAGATAAAGAGATGATCTGAAAGTTATTTGGGACTCAGGAAACTTGGCAATCCTTGTTCTTTAGATCAGCTTTTGACACTATTGATCAAGAGATTGTATTCGAACGTCTTTCAGTTCCTGTCTTAGACTGGTTCAGATCCTACTTAAGTAGCTGGGAATACTGTGCTACACTGGGTACCTACACCTTCAGGCGTTACTTCATTTCTTGTGGTGTTCCTCAAGGCTCAGTATTGGGTCCCATATTATTTAACCTATACATACTTCCTTTAGCTGGTGTAATTAATCAGTACAATATTTCATTTCACCAGTATGCCGATGACATGCAACTCTATCTTTCAATGGCACCAGATGCCTACAATTCAATTTCCACACTAATGGACTGCATAGAGAGCATAAAATTGTGGATGTCACAGAACTTTCTACAGCTAAACAAAGATAAGACAGAGGTAATTGTTATCAGTAATGACGCACAGCAAACATCTATCGCTTCATATCTTGACTCTATCACTAAAAGCCATTAATCAGGTCAAGAACTTAGGAATAATGTTTGACAGAGACCTCAGTTTTAAAATAACATTTTAGCATTTTTACTAAAACAGCGTATCACAGCTGATGCCGACTCGCTCTAAAAGTAGAATTCACATTACTCCAACATTCAGATCCCTTCACTGGCTGCCTGTATCATTCAGAACTGAATCCAAGATCCTCTTATTCGTTTTTAAATATCTTAATGGAACTGCCCCAATATACCTTTCTAATTTGTTGAATAAATATACTCCAGTGAGATCGCTCCAAACATCCAGTGGAAACTTGTTAGCTGTACCAAAAACACTACTGTTTTTTACACATCCTACTGACGAAGGTGAAGAGCCGAAACGTTTGTTATCTTATCTCCTGTGAGCTATGATTAAAGTGCTTCAGAGTGCAGACCTTTTTTGTATTCTTAAATTGATATATAGATCTCAGCACCTAATTAGCTGGGAAAGCGCGGTGAATGCTTTGATTGTACCAAAAACACTAAAAATTGCTGAGTCATCCTTTAGTCATTTCAGTCCCAAGCTATTAAGCTCTCTTCCTGACAACCTACAAGCAATCGACTCACTATAAACTTTTAAAAAGCATCTCAAAACACATCTATTTACTAGGGCCTTTCCTTGATTTTTTATTTTTTATTTTATTGTTGCATTTCATTTTATCTTATTTCTATGATGTGTGTATGTTTTTTTTCTTTTCTGTGAATGCACACGGATTTCTTTTCACTGTTTTAATAGGTGCTTAAAAGGTAAAAGTTTTATTTACTCTAAATCTACTTATGATACTGTGTTGCATTGCACTGTATTGAATTAAATGTATTGCATTGGGTGTCTCATCATAAGGTAGTTGGTGATAATCATCGCTGGTCTGTGATTGTGTGTACTCACCTCCAAACGCGCCCAGCATGACTTTCTGATAGAAAGGCATTGGTCCCTGACTGCCGCTGCTCGTCTCTTTTTCTGTTCTCTTCTTTCCTTCAGTGATTCTGCTTGTTAACAGCTTATTAAGGCTCAGATAAGGTCCAGCTTAGGTTTATTTCTTTGCTCTTGGCTGACATGTGGCATTTCTGTGGCCTGCTTGTGGCCCAGATCTGGCAAACAGAAGCGGCCCACACAAGGACCGTAATTCATTGCAGCATGTGGGCCAGATCATCATGCCACATGTGCCAGATGTGGGCTGGATCTGGGCCAACACAATGTTGCTATGTGGGGAGGTACTCTATAGAGAGAAGTCTTACATATACATATACACAACTCACTTATAGTTACCTCAACGGTTTTCTGCATCCATCCGCCACCCCGTCCCTCACTCTCGACTGGGGATATAGGGAGAACTTTGGGTTTGGGCTAAATTCCAAGCTTGGAGTCCTCGATCCCCTTGGACAGCACGCCGATACGCTCATATTTTTTTACTCTATTTGATCATTTGTAATCGGACATTGTTTATTTATTTATTAAAGATTTATTTTTGGCGCCTTATCGTAGATTCAAATCTATAAATCAAAATATGCATTGCATTTATGAAGAAAAAGTTCAGCACTTAAGGCTCTATCGCTATTGCCTAATGGTGTACAGTGTCTTTAGGTGGATTAAGATTGTTTGTGATTTGGTCTTAGTGACTTAGGAGTCCTCTTGACTACTCCTAACGTTTCACAGATTTAGGAGCTAGTTTTAGCTCTAAAAAGCTTTGTGAAATACTCTTAAAGCAAAAATTTAGGAGTCCTAATAGGACTGACACAGCCATTATTTTTAAGAGTTTCTCCTAAATCGGCAAGTTAGGAGCTACTTTTAGTCTTAAGATGTTTTGTGAATACGGCCCCAGATCTGTATATTGTAATTTTCCTCGTGTTGCTCAGTTGGAATTTTCTCATGAGGCACATAAAAACCTGTTTTTATTGCCATGAGTTCATTGCCGTATGTGCAAACCAAATCTGATTTCTTTGGTGATTATCAGATGGATCTTGCTATTAAAAACAGGTCTGTTTGTTTATTTATTTAATATTTATAACGCTGTGCATTATTATGGCAGTGTCCATGTTGTGTCCAAATTGTGCCGGATAGTTTGATTATAACCAGTGTCAGTCCTGTTTTTTGTTGTTGTTTTTTTTCAATGAAGAGGAAACAAAGTACATGCATATTTAAACATTTATTTTGCTTTTTCCCATCAAAGGGTAAATAATGTGAAAAAAGAAAAAAGGGGAAAATAAAGGAAAATACAACGTCAGATTTTTAAAACAATTTTAGATTTGAATTTAAAACCACATAGCAGATTGAAACAGTCTTTAAAAATAGAAAAGAAAAAAATTGACAGCTATTCACTTATTTACAATGTGGAAGTAACGCTTTTTTTCTGTGAATGCAACTTCAGATTCATTAGCGCCTGTAAGCAACTGTAAGAATAACAAGTTGCCATAAATGGTTATACTATGAATGCTACAAACCAGTGTGCTCATTATTATGATACATTAAAATAATTTGGTAACAGTCCTCAGTTTGCAATATCAAGCAGCATAACAGATGTTTTTGTACAGCTAAAAAAATGGAAGTGGAAAACACTGGAAGCCAGACACATTTACAAATGACCGCACCGCTCTAATATTAAGAATAAGGCAGATACACACCAAATGTTTGGTAACAAAGCTTGACTCCATAAAGAGACCAGTATGTACAATGAGGAGCAGGAGTCAAAGCTGAAGTTCAGTTAGCTAACAGAAAGTTTAAGACAAAGACAAAGTTCTCCACATTTACATCAGCAGGGGGTATGAATACAGAAACACTACTTATAAACATATGGAAAATCAGATGACATCATTTATACAGGTTCTGAAGATTCAGAAAGCTTATACTGTAACAGTACAGATGAAGTTCTGTTCTATAAAAAAATCATTTAAAGTTATTTAAGCTTATCTTCTTTATGCTCTTCATTTGTAAGCAAACATCATAAGTCTCACTGGTTAGTCATGAGTGTCTGGAGGTCTCATCTAGGCAGTGGTGATTCTCCTGATGACTCTTATTTCTGGCATAATCACATATACCTCTGATGATCCTAACCAACCCTAAACACACTGATAACTCAACAGAGAGAGTGGAGGAGTAACTTTTTGTATCTGGTCAACTGATTATATGCAAATACTATATATGAGACATGACAAGAATTTGAAAATAAGGAACATAACTTTCAAAAATTACATGAATCATAAGAAAATAAACACAAGATAAGGTAAGCTTTCGACACTTCAATACAAAGTACAACAGGAGAGCCACACACACACACACACACACAGCAAGTTGATGCAAAACAGTAAAAAGGGATGGGGAAATGTAAATAAGAATACAACATTAAAAACTTGATAATAATAATAATATTAATTAATGTATTACCATTACATCAGAACAGAATAATATAATATATATATTTTTTAATATATATAAATAATATATATTTAAATAATCTTGTTATTTGAATTATTTATTTTGAAGCATTGACTATGCCCTCTGTGGAAGTAAATGTATTCCTTGCAAACAAGTTTGTTCTACTCATGTTATGAACATGTTATGTAATGATACTTATAGGGTATTTATTTATCTTTTTCTCTAGAGTTATATTTTCTTGCAAACAAATACTTTCCAGCACCCACTGCTGCTGCTGCTGCCAGAACTGCACCTCCTGCTGCTCCCAATAATGCTGCTGCTCCTATTAATGCTGCGTGTCCTGCAGTAAATGCAGCTGTTCCTATTGTAGAAGCTGCTGCTCCTACTCCTACTGCACCTCCTGAAGCTGCTCCTCCTAATGTTCCTGCTATTGCTGCTGCTGCTGCTGCTGCTGCTCCTATTCCTCCTACTGCTCCTCCTACTGCTGTGGTAGTACGATATTTTCTGTGTAGTATTTTATCCTGATTCTCCTTATAGTCCTGCTCAGTGTATCTCCTGTTTCCATTCTTCTTCCTCAGTAACTCAATCTTTTCCATAAGCTCAGTGACCTGAGATGGATCTTCATCTTTGTTGTCAAAAACATAACATCCTGAACACTGATCAACTATTGACTGCAGTGTTTCAGATTCACTCAGATATTTCTCTATTGGCTCATGTAACTGATCTCCATGAGTAAAGAGCACTATTGTGTGTTTCAAGAACTTTGCTCCAAAATTTTCCTGGATCCACTGCACAACTTTACTGTTCTCCACTGTGAATGTCTCACTCAGTTTGATCACCAGCAGAAACACATCAATATTTGTACTCTGTAACATCCTCTCTATTTCAGTTTGAGCATCTGTGATCTTCACTGATGTATCAGAGAGTCCTACAGTGTCGATCACTGTGATTGTTTGTCCGTTCACCTCTGTTTGTGCTGATTCACAGGTTCTGGTTACAGCCACAGGAGAAAAATCTTCTTTAAATGTTCCTCTAACTCCTATGATGGTGTTTCCTGACGCGCTCTTTCCTGATCCAGTCAAACCCAGCAGCATAATATGCACATCTGACACTGTTAATAAGACAGACAGACAGACATATGGATTAATGGACAGACAAACAGACAGCATGAATTACTCAATACTTACTTTCAGGAGGTTCATGTATGCTGTTCCTCCGCATGTTCTCAGTGAGTGGAAATTTTTGCTCTCTTTCTCTATTATGAGGAAACATATTTTGTTAGTTAAAAGATGAAAACTTCCTTTACAGTTTAAGTAAAATGTTTATTTTTATAAGTAAGGTTTATAAGACATGTATTTACATGCCTGTCCACAATGATGTTTGTAGTATATTTCAGATTTATTTACTCATGCAGTATAAACACACCTATAGTATACATATAATGTAATGTACTTCTTATATTTTATAATTATTGACATTATACATGTTTTATATTTTCAAGATAGTTAACAAAACCACAACACACCTGCATGTATTAATGTATCAAAGAAACTATCACTGTGTTGAAGAGTGCACAACCATTAAATAAAGTTATTTAAGTCTTAATTATGTTCGGTAATGATGATAATCTTCAGCACAATGGTGACCCCAAAAACTCACGCGGAAAACCCTTTAAACATATCTCCCCCTATATTAATATTGAGCAAAACACATGAAATAACACTTAAGTTTAACATTTACTCTCCTTTAACAGTCAGAACCAAAGAATGCTGAGAACTAGAAATCTGCTGTCACGAAAAACTCATTCCGTGAATGTGTGCGTTCAAGTCATGTAGGAAATATCGTATTTACGAGCTGAACCCACATGAACGCCACCACAATGTCGTAAACACGAGTGGGAACTGGGAAGCTCGGGATCCGTAAGAATTTGGGGCGTCAGTGAGAAACATTGCGGAATACCACAATACTTGGTATTTAGCAGTAACACTTTTCTATTTACAACGAAGTAAGCTAATTCCCTGCTCAAAATATGATAGCATTATAAGATAAAAATATAAAACGATAAAGTTTACAGCGGCTTCACTAATTAGTTAAAAACATAAAAAAGCAAAACACACCTGATGCACATTCTTTGTTCTTCATTTTCTAGATTCATAAGTGCTGTATATTTGTGTAATTAATTAAGAGAAAATAGACCACCATCTTACTCCGATGAAAGTGACTTGAATAGTGACACACGACCACCTCGAAAATACGAAGTTCCCTGAAAGCACCAACACGGTGCACGTAATATTCACATTTATATGGGAACATGTATGTGCAATATATGTAAAGGATAAAACTTTATTAATATTACCTGTAATGCTACTTTTGTCTACATTTCTTTTAATTTTACATGTAGGCCTACCGATAGGCCTATATAGCCATGGTCAATATTGCAGTATATTGAAAAATATAGTTTCCCATAGGCCTATATGCAAATTTATTAGGCTATGTAATATATCGCATTGTATTTTGCAGTATATTCCCATATATTTTTGTTCCGTATGGGACGTAGGCCTATAGTTGCTCAATTCGCTCACCAACACAAATTGTCAACATAATAATCCAACTGAACAAATCACGTGCCATGTAAAAACTATGATCATTATGAACATTAATAAATGAATGGAAACCCATTCCATCAAACATCTACTTACCTTTGTGAAGATAAGCTCAAGTTTCACTTCACTTCCTCATTTAATAGCAGGTTTGATGACGAAACTGAAAGTAGATGGTCGTCGCTGACAATGACTAATCATTTATGCAGGAAGACGTACATTTTATGTAGCCACTCTTTTTCCTTTGTCGGCCTCGGGGCATTTTGGGCGCCTATGGTTTGATTATTAGGATATTTGGTTGCACTGGGCAGAGAATGAATATTCACAAGTTCCCCGTTTCGTGTCACGGCTACGTAAAATTACTGCATGCATGTGCTTCTGTTTTACAGTGTCTTCGTATGGGGAACACTTGAATTTCTCATCTTATATGACCAATATTGCATAGCTATATGAATCAGTCAATAGGCCTATGTTTGTTTTGCGATATCATTTATATACGTGCGAGCACCAAACATATAAAAATCATTCCATCCAAAGCAAACCTGTTTTTCTCATGTTAGTACTTTTATTTCCATTCATTTTAATTTCTGACCAAAGTTTTGATGAAGCAAAATTGCAGCTTAGATCACAATCTCTCATTTAGTTTGCATATTTCATTTTTTTTTCGAGATGGAGGGAGCAGCTAAATTACATTCATTTCAAGCAACAAACCCCTCAGTTCCAAAACCATAAATTACAATTAAATTCGTAGAGAAATAATGTTCGTACCCAGATAAACACAAATTCACTGCATGACACAGCGCCCTCTGCTGGCCACGGGTAAATAAGGCTCTCCAGTGAAAGACTCAAGTGTTCAGATTTCATTCTTGTTAGTGTCAAATCATCAAACTGCCTGTTGAATATACCAATATGGTAGTTTACCAACTTAATCTAAAATATTAAGTTTAAACATTAAGTAAATCTGTGATAAATGTTTGTTGTTATATGCTTAGTTCAAGTAAAACACTAAGATAAATCTATAAATTTAGGACCAAACCATGAAACTGAATTACTACAAGTAATTAGTGCAACTTATTCACTAAATGCCCCCATTACCTTGACACAAAAAAACTACAAGCACATTTGCTGGAATTACAGTAGCTCATTTCTGTCACAAATGATGCAGGATCTGTGTCTGTTTCCAAAAGGAACATTACAAACAGAAATAAACACAACGGAAATGTGATGAAAAATGAAATCATAGCACCCAGTACAGAAGTTTGACTCGTCTTTCACATCCCCATCAGTCAGTCATTTCTTGTTTTCTCTTCCTCTGATGCTGCACATTTTGGTTATAAAAGTAAAACTTGGTTTATTTCTGTGACCCCTGACCCTAACATCTGTCAGTCGAACCCAGCAACACATTTATGCAGTGTCAAATATAGATTTTTGAAAATACAGAATTTGTACCATTAAATCACAATTGATACAGATTGCATGCAACCGTCAAAACCGTTTTGTGTGTGCATTTGATAAGGGAATAGTTCACTCAAATATTACAGTCATAATTTACTCACCTTAACGAAACAATTCATATTTATTAAATGGAAAAGAGCTGCATGAACACATTATGTGGAAAACAAAAGGAGATGTTTAGTATAAAACAGGTTTGGAACAAAATGCAGGTGAGTAAATGATGAGATAAAGTTTATGTTTGGGTGAACTTTCCCTGTAAAATGTCTCATCACACCGCAATAGGAGTATTTACGTACAGCATTTTAAAAAATAATCATCATTATCATTCATTTACTATCTAAAAACATATATATCCTGATAGATAACATCTATAATCTAAATCTCACCCTGAAGAGATGAGGATGAGCATCCAGTCGTCTATTCCCAGAAGATCCAGTTTAGTGAGTCCCGTTGTCCATCAGCACCTCCTCTCGGTTTGGCACTCGGACATTAATGAAGTCTTTCATTATGTTGGCGTGTGACGTGCTGGTCTGGCAGCATTTTGACGTTTATTATGTGTGTAGTGTGAGAAAGAGAGAGACAGTCCAGAAAGAATACATCAGTGAGAGCAGCTTCAAGAGGAGGCCAAAGGTCAAGAGGTCAAAGTTCAGCGGACTCGTTCAGCTGATCACCACGATGCCGAAGTATTTCTTCAGCTGCTCCAGAAAGACGAATGTCAGGATGGTGTGAGGAATCAAGCGGATCCCGGCCGGAACTAAACCCTGTGATACGATTGGATGGAGAGAATGATCAGTCATGAAAAAGATCACAAAAAGAGAAACACAACTGACTTCAGCCACAGCCTTAGATGAAATCAACTGAAAAGACATTAAATTTCTCTTATTACAGACCAGACTGACTTTATTTCTGTCATCTGTCTACAGTTCTTTTTGAGAATTAACAGAGATTTAGTCACCAAATGTTTGGTCGCCATTATTGTGATCAGTGTTTCCTTTAGTTGGGCCGTTTGACACTTGACTTGTGTCAGTTTGTTGTTCTTATAGTAGTGTTTTGTAACTGCTGGTGGTTCCCATATGAACACTGAGCTGGGAATTAACTGTGTAACAAAATGAAGCAAAATAAAGCCAAACGGTTACCTTGTAGAAGGCCAGTGGTCCCAGTTTGGCAGTTTCAGTCAGGCAGTGCATCACACCCTAATATACAAAAACATATTTGACAAATGAGCAATAAAGATAATGACACAATGACCAAAGAGAGAGATAGAGAGAGGAAGCTCACTCTGTATTCTCCTTTAGAGTTCATTAATCTCGTCTTTATTACATCCAGCGGCTGGCAGAGGAACGTCGCACAACCTCCCTGAAAAGAGAACGGGATTAAATTATATATTTTAAAATGTAAAAGCAATTAAACTTCAAGTAAATATTGTCCAATAACTATCAGTTTTCAAAAATATCCTAGGATTGACCAATCAGAGGCTTCGGTACTCACAGCGATGAAGCTGGACAGGAAATGTGTGAGTATGTTGTCTCCCATGAGTCCTGTGCCCAACACCAGCTGCTTGGCCTGATCATAACATGCCAGCTGACACAGAGAGAGACATTTCAGCATCATTAAATCATCATAAAGAGGTAGTTTAATCCAAAGCAGTTCACAGTGCATTCAAGGTTTTATTTATCCATCTGTGTGGGAATCAAACCAGCCCATGATAGATAGATTTTTTTTATGCAGTTATTTTGGGGTAAATCTCAATTCTACAGTATGTATTAAATGCAGCTGAGAGGATAGTATAATCAGATATTTAAAATGTGGAAAACTTTATGAATCTCACTGCAGTCATGCCCATCATGCACTGCTTCCTCACCTGTCCGACAGTGACCAGGGCTCCTCTGCTGGACGCCATAGTGGCTCCTGAGAACAGCTTCCTTGTTCCCTCTGAGAGAAAAACGTGTTTAGAGAGAGACATTCAAACGTGCAGATGTTCATGACTGTAAGAGATGTGCTTTACCTTCCCGCCAGACCCTGAAGAGCCCGTCCAGCGCGTGTTTATAGCTGCACGAGACACAGAAAGGATTCAGGTAAATCACATTATCATGTTCTGGAGAGTAAAGACTGGTTTTAGATCTAGACACACTCACTTTCTCCTCTGCTCTGCAGGAAGCTTCATATCGTTCTGCATCCTGTAGAAATAATCAACATGAAACACTCACACTTGACCAGATGAGACACAGATGAGCTAGAAAAACAAACACAAACCCCACAATACACACTAGGGCTGTGCAATTAATCGCAATTTTATTTATTAATATATTTATATTTTAATTTAGAAAATTTTAGAGTATTTTGGATTCAGGAGAGAGGATGTGTCAGAGAGCAAGGTAATTTGCAAGACCTGTGAGATTATTGCAAAGAAACGGGGCAATACAACAAACCTATTCCAGCACTTAAAACAGCGCCATAAAAAAACTGTATGATCAATGCATGTTGACACAGTCCATTGAAACTAACAAAAGCACACCTCGAAGCCAGCCTGAACCGACTGAACAAGTATCCGTTGTTCAAGCATTTGCAAGCATCACGCCTTATGAGAAAGGATCAAAATGGCACAAAGAAATTACCGATGCGATCACCTAACATATATGCAAAGACATGGTGCCTGCGTACATCGTCAGTAAAGACGGCTTCCGAAGACTAATACAAACGCTCGACAAAAGATACCAAAAGATGCCATCTCTGTTTATCAAGCTGTTAATACTGTTATTTAATTGTGAAATGTTTTGTTATGCACTTCTTGTGCACTGAATACATTTAAAATGCAGCATATTTGAAAAAGCAAAAACAATAGCCAAAATCGCAATTGCAATATTCATTTAAAAAAAAAAAAAAAAAAAAAAAAAAAAAAAAAAATCGCAATATGATTATTTTGTCCATATTGCACAGCTCTAATACACACCGAACGTTAACCAGGTCTGCTGGAGTCCCGATGAAACCGCCGGTGAAGCCTGCAGAAAAACACAGAACGTGAGAGTGTATCGCAATATATTCTTATTTACATATGCATTATTATCGGGTTATTATCGGGTTATTATCGGTAACTAAAACTAAACATTTCCATTATTCAAAATGAAATAACTAGAAAATAAAAGATAAAAAACAAAATTAATTTTGTTTTTGTCAAGTTTTATTGCTAAAACTTTAAAATGAAAATGGAAAATATAAAAATAACTAAAACTGAAATAAACATAATAAAGTAATATAATAACTATAATACTATATCTCTGTCCATTAATTTTCCTATTATCATTGTGAAGCTGCTTTGAAACAATCTCTATTGTGAAAAGCACTATTATAAATGAAGATGACTTGACTTATATAATACACACCAATCACTAACCTTCCATGTCTTGGCAAAATAATTGAAAACAGTGTCCATACAGCTCAATAACTATCTCAACACCAGTCAACTTGGTGAGAAATTTAAGTCTGGCTTTCAGGCAAAGCACAGAAACAGCCTTGCTTAAGGTTTTAAATGATCTGCAAGTTATTCAGGCAATCCTTGTTCTTCCCTGCTTTTGACACTGTTGATCAAGAGATTGTACTCGAACGTCTTTCAGTTCCTGTCTTAGACTGGTTCAGATCCTACTTAAGTAGCTGGGAATACTGTGCTACACTGGGTACCTACACCTTCAGGCGTTACTTCATTTCTTGTGGTGTTCCTCAAGGCTCAGTATTGGGTCCCATATTATTTAACCTATACATGCTTCCTTTAGCTGGTGTAATTAATCAGTACAATATTTCATTTCACCAGTATGCCGATGACATGCAACTCTATCTTTCAATGGCACCAGATGCCTACAATTCAATTTCCACACTAATGGACTGCATAGAGAGCATAAAATTGTGGATGTCACAGAACTTTCTACAGCTAAACAAAGATAAGACAGAGGTATTTGTTATCAGTAATGATGCACGGCAAACATCTATCGCTTCATATCTTGACTCTATCACTAAAAGCCATTAATCAGGTCAAGAACTTAGGAATAATGTTTGACAGAGACCTCAGTTTTAAAATAACATTTTAGCATTTTTACTAAAACAGCGTATCACAGCTGATGCCGACTCGCTCTAAAAGTAGAATTCACATTACTCCAACATTCAGATCCCTTCACTGGCTGCCTGTATCATTCAGAACTGAATCCAAGATCCTCTTATTCGTTTTTAAATATCTTAATGGAACTGCCCCAATATACCTTTCTAATTTGTTGAATAAATATACTCCAGTGAGATCGCTCCAAACATCCAGTGGAAACTTGTTAGCTGTACCAAAACACTACTGTATTTTACACATCCTACTGACGAAGGCGAAGAGCCGAAACGTTTGTTATCTTATCTCCTGTGAGCTATGATTAAAGTGCTTCAGAGTGCAGACCTTTTTTGTATATAGATCTCAGCACCTAATTAGCTGGGAGAGCGCGGTGAATGCTTTGATTGTACCAAAAACACAAAAAATTGCAGAGTCATCCTTTAGTCATTTCAGTCCCAAGCTATTAAGCTCTCTTCCTGACAACCTACAAGCAATCGACTCACTATAAACTTTTAAAAAGCATCTCAAAACACATCTATTTACTAGGGCCTTTCCTTGATTTTATTATTTTTTATTTTATTGTTGCATTTCATTTTATCTTATTTCTATGATGTGTGTATGTTTTTTTTTCTTTTCTGTGAATGCACACGTATTTCTTTTCACTGTTTTAATAGGTGCTTAAAAGGTAAAAGTTTTATTTACTCTAAATCTACTTATGATACCGTGTTGCATTGCACTGTATTGAATTAAATGTATTGCATTGGGTGTCTCATCATAAGGTAGTTGGTGATAATCATTGCTGGTCTGTGATTGTGTGTACTCACCTCCAAACGCGCCCAGCATGACTTTCTGATAGAAAGGCATTGGTCCCTGACTGCCGCTGCCCATCATGTCTCTGACAGTCTCATAGATGGCAAACCGCGTGAGAGAATACGACATCTGCAGAGAAACAGATTCAGTTCATCATCATCTTCTTCTGTGTTAGAATCTGATACTTCACCATGTTTAGCCTGTAAACACTCTTAAGACCTTAATCTCACACTTAACCACGAGAGACTGACTTTAAACTGAAGATCTTGTGTTTCATGAATAAACAGACTGAGAGCATGAAGTGCTTCTTTAAAGGATCACAGATGGGAAATAATGTGGAAGAGTTTCATATTCAGAGCAGTTTATTGATTGACTATTCAAAAACGTGTGTAATCCAACACTCTACTTTTGTACTTTTCACACAAGAAATCTGTTAAATCACTGGATTCATGTTTCTCACAACCTCAGCTTTTCTGTGTTTATACCTATTGTTGTCATTCACGCACAGCACTAAAACACCATTAAACTCAAAATTTAGCTATCTGCATCTGAAATACAATAGTATAATACTACTATTCGTTTGAAAAATCGTAGACAAAATTTGTTCGGCGAATATGTCCACCTTTCATCCTATAATATTGCATATTTATTTGAAAGATTGATATCCACACTATTTTCTGCATTGTCATGGTGAATGTTTATAACTCTGTAGTTCTGTAGATCAGTTTTGTTTTGCCATCAGCAGTTTGGCATCATTTTTCCAAAACATTGCTAAACCAAAAGGATACATTTTCAGTAAATAAACAATGTGAATTCATTTGTGTCGGCTTCTGCAGGACTCAAACTCTTTGATTTTTACATCAGTGTCTAAACCTCATACAAGCTCAAACTGCTGTAGATCTTGTTCACATGACTTCTGTCACTCTCTAACAGAAAAAAATGACATGAAATTCAAGGCAAAGGCTGAATGTGTCAAAGTGGCTTGTGAAATATTTCGTAAAATCTCCAGTTTTACTTTTTGTTGAACAGAACATCTCAGCTCAGTTTTCCGAGACGAATATCAAACTCGTATCAAAATCAGACTTCTGGATCTGACCTGTCTGCAAAGGGAAGCGCTGAGGCCGTTGTAGAGCGCCAGCACACCGTCGTTCTTCACCACGTGCATCGCCATGCCAACCATCCTCATCTTCACCTCCTGCTGCGTCTGCAGGTGCACCTGTCAACATCATCACAACAACAGCAATAAGAATAAACAGCAAGTTCCTTCACTTGAGTACAGAACAGATATAAAATACACTATAAAAACAAAACCACACACACACACTACAAAAAAAATATGTGGCTAGTGAACAAAAAAAGCTGATATTTTCCAATTGTATTGCAAATCGATTCTGAGCTTAGTTTTTAACAGCAGATGGCGCTCTAGGCTAGTTTTTAACTGCATGCTCAAATGCTCATGAAGACGAGCGCTTGTGCGTTCGGCTGAGTCTGAGAATGTATTTGAACCTCAGAATGCTTTTATGACACAAGATTAATGTAAACAGCCCACTGCAAGCACCCTTGTAATTCACTTCAACCTTTTCAAACTTTATGAATGATTATTTTATAGAAGGTTTAAGTGGTGTTTGTAAGGAATTGGAAGCAAGCAGAATACAGCTGTTTCTAAAGAACGCAGTGCCATCTGCTGTTGAAAACTAAGCTCAGAATCGATTCGAGAGAAAATTGCGATACAAACGGAAAATATCAGAATCAATTCAGAATCATTTCTCGATCAGCGATGCATCAATGTATTGTCCCAGCCCTACTTCCAAATTCGGTTGTTAAGTCTGACGTCACACGGCAGCGCTTTCGGGTCCAAACGCTCTCATTCCACAAGAAAAACAACAAACGGTGCTAATATACACACACAATGTGGTGTAATACTAAAAAAAAATTATAATCATAACCTTTATCTCCATACCAAAATTCCAGATGGCCAGACAGTGATTCATCTTTTATAAATCGTTAAAATATTATTGTCTATGACGCTGTGAGCATGGAGACTGTTGTGTAGTATTTAAAATATTCATATTTTAATATGAATAAATAGCGCTCAAATGGCCGTCGATGGCATTCTCAAGTGAAACGAGTTGAGGCTTGGACCCAGAAACGGCGTTCCTTACGTCACGACTTAACAAGCGGATAATTTCTAGTTGCTCCAAAAGACTTGCTTTTGATGAAACTTTTGCGCGATCTAACTTTCAATCCATTAATTCCCAACAATAATTATATTTTAGCATTAGAAACACTACTGTGACTAATGAGGTGTGGATTAACCATTACAGAAACATAAATGATTCTGGTGATCACCAATACTGTTAGTTTAGGGCAGCTGTGGCACAAACCATACAATGGGTGCTGGTCTAATAAATTTGCTAAGCACTAGGCATTATTACAATATAAAAGAACTGTTTTCTATGGATGAAATTTATTCCTGTGATCAAAGCTGAATTTTCAGCATCATTACTCCAGTCTTCAGTGTCACATGATCCTTCAGAAATCATTCTAATTTGATGATTTGATGCTCAAGAAACATTTATGATTATTATCAATGTTGAATACAGTTGTGCTGCTTCATATTGTTGTGGAAACCATGACACTTTTTTGTTTCTCATGATTCTTTGGTGAACTGAAAGTTGAAAATAACAGCAATTATTTGAAATAAAAATTTTTGTAACATTAATTTAATGCATCCTTGAGGAATAAAAGTTTTAATTCTATATATATATATATATATATATATATATATATATATATATATATATATATATATATATATATATACACACACACACACACACACACTACCAGTCAAAAATTTGGAATCGGTAAGATTTTTAATGTTTTTAAAAGAAGTTTCATCTGCTCACCAAGGCTGCATTTATTTAATTAAAAATACAGTAAAAACAGTAATATTGTGAAATATTATTACAATTTAAAATAACTGTTTTCTGTTTGAAAATATTTTATAAATTAATTTATTAATTAATATTGTGTATATTATGATTATTATCAATGTTGAAAACAGTTTTGTACTTTTTTTTTCAGGATTCTTTGATGAATAGAAAGTTCAAAAGAACAGCATTTATTTGAAATATAATCTTTTGTAACATTATGAATGTCTTTACTGTCGCTTTTGATCGATTTAATGCATCCTTGCTGAATAAAAGTATTAATTTCTTTCATTTCTTTTCAAAAAAATAAAAATAAAAATTCTTACTGACCCCAAACTTTTGAACGGTAGTGTATAATGTTACAAAAGCTTTGTATTTCAGATAAATGCTGTTCTTTTGAACTTTCTATTCATCAAGGAATCCTGAAAAAAAAAAAGTACACAACTGTTTTCAACATTGATAATAATCATAAATGTTTCTTGAGCAGCAGATCATCATATTAGAATGATTTCTGAAGGATCATGTGACACTGAAGACTGGAGTAATGATGCTGAAAATTCAGCTTTGATCACAGGAATAAATTACTTTATAAAATATATTCAAACAAAAAACAGTTATTTTAAATTGTAATAATATTTCACAATATTACTGTTTTTACTGTATTTTTAATTAAATAAATGCAGCCTTGGTGAGCAGACGAAACATTAAAAATCTTACCGATTCCAAACTTTTGACTGGTAGTGTAAAAAAAAAAAATATATATATATATGTTAGATGAAGTTCACGTGTAATGACCTTCTCACTCGAGCATTACATACCTGCCACAACATGCAACGGGTTGTAACAAAACCTCACAAACTCACTGACACCTCAGCGCGCGCACACACACACTGTAGTACACTGGATTGTTTGAATAGAGGCCAACGGTTGCTCTTCCCAGCACGCCAACAATTTAGGCCAACAATAACTCCACATTTCATTCTCTTTAAAGACAGACTGTGTGAAATTATTTTGTTTAATAATGTGCCTGTTCTCATGTGACTCTAAAGAGAATGAACAGGAGTTTACAAGATAGCAAAAAACAAGATAAAAGTGTGCAGAATATTGTGGGGAAATATTATAATATCACAAGTCTATTTAAATAAACAAATGTGTTTGGCACTTGTATTAACCTGTTTTGACCTCATTCAAAGATCACTGGTAACACATTATAACAAAGATCCAGTAGTTAAGAGCAGTTGATGGAAAACTAACATTAATCTTTGTTAATTTCAGTTAAAAATTACAACTGTTCATTATGTTAGCTCAGGTCCATTAAATAATATTAACACAGCTTTTGATTTTCAAAGTGCTTTTTTTTCATTCTTAGTTCATTCTAATGTCAACAACTGAAACCTTATTGTCCAGATCATTTAAAAAGGTCAAAAGGTCACAGGCTCAGATTGGACTCACGAGGGTCTCGTGGTCTCTCTTTAAACAAACAGTCATCTGAAGGGTAACCGGGTCAAGCACCACTTCAGAAGTCACAACTAGCTATGTGTGTGGATGAACGCCGCTTATCTGTGGCTTTTGTTTTGGTTTAAGTGGAGATCAGAAAAATCTCAGACAATTCAGCCTGTTATCTCCTAAAAACATGAGAGCACTCAGATGATTTAAGACCAGAGAAAGCGAGAGGGACAAACGTCTCTCAGCTATCAGAGAACTGACTGTTCAATCAGCTCGCTCTCATTCTTTGAATTCATTCATTCGTGTCTCATTCATTGCTGGAGCTTTCTAGCCACCTGATACTTTTCTTTGTGAAACTCTGAGGGGAAAAATCACAGTAAAACTGGAGCAGAAGTGAACTGAAGGACAAAGAAAGACAGAAGATAATCAAAGTCCACAAACCGGACTCAACTGGACGAGCAGAGCAACACAGATGGCAGACATGTGCTGATCAACACGTGTGGAAGACATGAGGAATCTGGACAAAAGCATGCATGAACTCTCACTCACACACACACACACACACACACACATACACATACTTGTATACTGATGTTAATGATAGTGAACTGTACACTTCCTGTCCCATAAAGCAGCTAAAGCAGCATTACTCAGCAGATCCAGAGCTGATCCCAAAATACCACTGGCCTTTAATATAAAAGTACAGCATGCAGAAGATTTACAGCCTTTAATTTAGAGTATGCATGTGAAATACTTTAGTACAGTTCTGCAAAACAATTAAGACACCCATCCAACTCTATTATAAGCATCACATCAACTACAAGAACAAACTAACCCTGTATATAATGGAGAAAACTCAACTGTGAGTTTACTACACTGTAATTAAATGTCTTTCAAGATGGTTTCAGGAAACTTTAGAAAGTCAAACTGACCTCAGACCTGTTATGTGATTACACACTCATTCAATAGGGAATCACATGAGGCCAATAAACTGATCCCAAATCAGATCTCAAACTATTCTGACATCAATCATTGACATCAATGGCTGATGTTTACATCTAAAGTGCAGGATGAATGGCGGTCAATATATAATAGTTTAATTTAAATGTTTTATTTTAAACTTAAACACTTATTGAATGCTTACTTTACACAATATTTGCTCAAAATTAGATTAAATATATTTGAAAATGTACATTTGGCTATCAGTAGATTTTGGAAAAGACAAACTACAAGTATTATGTCCATAGTGTTAAAATAGTCAAATATTATCCAAATTTTCAGATGTAAATTAATATCGCAATTTGACAAGTTTTTTGGTCGATTTTGGAATGAATACACTACAAGCATATTTATCTCGATAGTGTTAAAATGGCCAAATATTATCAGACTTATTGGATGTAAAATATCCGTTACAATTCGACTTGTCTGTCAGTTGGAAGAGACAAAATATTCCCAAGAATATTAATGTTGAGATTATTAAAATGGCCAAATATTACAGTTGTAAAATATTTATTACAATTTTACAAGGCTGTCAGTAGATTTTGTGACAAACTACAAGCATTATAATGTTCACGCTAGTAAAATGACCAAATATTATCTGATTTATTGGATGTAAAATGTTAATTGCAATTTGACAAGGCTGTTGGGACATTTTGAAACAAGTATTAGCGTCCAAATATTATCCAAATTATCAGATATAAATAAATATACATTGCAATTTGAGATTTGGGAACAGACAAACTTATTTAAAATGGCCAAATATTATCCGATTTATCCGTCTGGCCGATATATCGGCCTCGGTATGTGAAACTATTAATTCTCCAAATGAGGAACTTTGGGAAAAGAGAAAACTTTCTCTTCAAAGCCACAATGAAGTCATGTCATGTGCTCGAGCGATTGTCGTCTTCCTGTGGGGATGAAGATGAGGCCGCTGTATCACTCTACCTGAACTAACGTCCATCCACCCACCCATCATCCGCCACCAAAAGCCTGACAGCGGCTGATGTGCGGGTCCACGGACACGCGCACACAGCACGACCCTCTGGCGCGTCTCACCTTGACCAGGTCCAGCGGGTGCGTGCAGCAGGCGGCTCCACACGACGCGATCCCACCAAAATACCAGCGCGACATCCGTTTCTCCGTCATCTCTCTGGTCTTCGTTAATTTCTCTCTTTCTGACTACAAGCGACGCGTCCTGTCCCGTGCGCTGCTGACTGCGTTTGGTAGCGTCTGTGGATCTCGCTAATCTTCCGCGAGGTCAATAGCGTACCGGGGATTCTGATCTGCACGAGACATCATGAGTGCGTGGCGTGCGTGACCGGGGTGCGCGGACAAACAAAGTTCACGAGCAACCAATTGCTCGCGCGGGATCTGGAACGGCCTCCCGGTGCGCCAGATCCACCTCCTACTGGCACACACACATTACAATACACACAAAAAGAGGAAAACATCCATGCGACTGTTCGGTGTTCATTGAGAGTGAGCACTGGACTCTTAAAGAGACAGTAGCCGCTGAGATAACGTGGGGAGCGCGGTGGATTACTGCACTGTCACTTTAAGACGAGACACTTCCTCATTCTCACGCAACTTATAGAGGCGGCGGTGGAGACACTGCACTGGCACAATAGAGTTGCGATACTGCTGTGTAAAATGTTTAGTGGGCCAATAAACGTTTGTTATGGAGACATGTTTTGATTCATACATTTAGTCTGACTATTGCTGTCAGACTGACTGAATTATGTATCTCTCTATAAAATGTCCATTTATAATGCAGGCATATAAATACTATATCAAGTACTTTAAACTGAAGAGTTGGACAGATAATCTCTTTATCAGCAGCCATTTCCAATAAACCTCTTAAGAAAACATTTCTTTAATTTTTTTTTTTGATAAAGGGATTTGTTGCAATCAGAACCCTGATCTTTGCTTTTCAGGTGGCGAAACAATGCACAAAATATATCCATAAACTAGTCAATAATTAATAAAAGGAGTAAAGTCCTATAAGTTAAATATTAAAAATAATTTTATTTTTAATATTTAACTGATGGGACTTTACTCTTTTTTTTGTGCTAGTGCCATAATTATTGTAAAATCAAAATCGAAGAGAATGAGAAACTGTGTGAAGAAATGCTGAATATATATATATATATATATATATATATATATATATATATATATATATATATATATATAAGAAGCTTGTTTCTGTTTAAATAAAAATCTATCAAAAAAGTTGATTGTAGGTTCTTGTATGTGGGATCTTGCGTTTGACTGTCATCTTGTGGACATTTGCAGTACTTCAGCTTCTGTTGCTGAAACACTCATCTTTAAAGGGATAGTTCACCCAAAACTGAAAACTGTCATCATTTGCTCACCCTCAAGTTGTTCCAAACCTGTATGAATTTATTTCTTCTGCTGAACACAAAGGAAGATATTTGAAAGACAAAGGAAGATATTACAAAGAATGTTTGTAACCAAGCAGATCTCGCCCCCCATTAACTACTCTAGTTTTTTTTTTTTTTTTTTACTACTATGGTAGTCAATGGGGGGCGAGATCTGCTTGGTTACAAACATTCTTCCAAATATCTTCCTTTGTGTTCAGCAGAACAAAGCAATTCATACAGGTTTGGAACAACTTGAGGGGGAGTAAATGATAATAGAATTTTCATTTTTGGGTGAACTATCCCTTTAAACCACCAGGGGTTACAAATAAACCCAATTTAGAACCAACAGACCCCTCACTCTTTCTGCACAGCAGTTACTAAGTCTCTGAAGTCTTGATGTTTATGAATTCCTCCTCCTCTCATGCCGGTTTGTTTCTGAAGGAGTTCTATGGAACACGAGCTCATATTCCACACGTCCCCCACGATGATGACATCATCAGACTCACAGTGGACACTCTGTTTATTGTCCCTGTCCTGTATTCTGCTATTGTGTTGTGTGATTCCTGCCAACGCATCAACACACACTTAATGCAACGCATGTAGTCAACACACACCAACATGTGTACATGCACATAGTCAGTCTATATTATTACATTAGGTTTATTAGACAAACAATACACAGTAACACATCAATAAATAAAGCATTTGAAACAAAAGACAAACAAAAACAATATGTGAGACTGTAATGCAACAAATAAGAGTAAACTGACCTCCATAAAGCATATAAAAGATTCATTAGAAATCAAAATAAATTGCCAAAGGCTTTATGAATTGGAAATGTACCCAGATTCAGTCTATGAAGGACATGGGCAGATTTCTTAATATAGTTCGACTGTCTGTAAATAAAAATGGTCATTCACCCTAATGTCGTTAATTCTAAACCTATGTGTTATTTCTTTCTAGCACACAAAAGTAGTAATTTTGAAAAAGCATCAGACTGTTCTTTTCGGTATGAACACAAGCTGTCCAGCACCAAAAAATGACACATATGCATCATAAGTAAGTTATTACGCATAAAGTGTCATGCCTAACAACGCCCTTCAGCCGTGACTTATTCATGATACAGCACAGCCTCTCTTACCTTATTGCTTTTATAAAATGGTTACCACATAATACAAACATTAAAGCCAAAAAATATGTATCAATGCAACTTTCATGAAGTATAATAACTAAAATCCTTCCTTCCGCTGGAAAAAATTAGCTCCTGACCGTGAACAGCAACAGAAGTTACATTATTACGCCATTAGATGGCGGCAAAGATTGTCTTTATGAGTGAGTCAGTCAGAAGCGAAGACTTTTATATTGAAAGGACTGAAACTTGTTGTGAACACGGAGCAAGACGTAACTGACAGATTTTTAGCACTGTCAGTGTCAGAGCATGTGAAAGCCCATTAACCATTAAAAAGACAAGATATTGCATTGGGCATTCGAATATAGGACTAAGGAAAATGCTAAATCTAAATGCAGGTAATACACTCGCTCACTCGATCTCTCTCTCACAATATTATTCTACATAATACAGTAAGCTTCAATGAACAATATCAATGAGAACAAACATGTTTACGTTGCTATGGGTGTTGTGTAGTGATACACAGAACCGTTGGGCGAAGAGGTTGTAGCCGACGCGTGTTTTATCGTGAATAAGACACAGCTATTGACCAATCAGAATCAAGGACTGAAAGTACTAACCGTTTTGTAAGTGTCATAAGCAATCTATGCACGTTTCAAAGCTTCTTAAGTCATATTGTAGCCGTTTGTGATGAACAGACTCAAATTTTGGTCATTATTTATAGAAATTCTCTGCATACTGGCACACTTGTTTTGGGAAATTCAGGTCTGTTCCTTGCACAAAGCTCTTATATTGCTTCAGTAGACAAGTCATTTGGATTTTTTAATGGTTGTTTTATCAGGTTTTGTTGTTGTTTTATTTGGAGAATGACATCTGTGTTTTCTTTTTCTTTCCTTTTTCCTCTGTTATGGATGTATTGTGTTTCTATGTTGTGAATAAGCTGTATGTTTATGTTGTTGCATCTGTAGGGGGCCAAAAACAAATTTAAAGAGTCAAATCAAAGGAGCTGCATAAACTTTATGCAGAACTCTCATTTTGTGTTCCACAGAAAACAATAACCACATACAGAAAGAAATGACAGTGAGTAAATAATGAAATTCCTGAATTTCTATGCGACCACTAGGACACAGTTTATCCAGGTTGATGTCCTTTACACAAAAACTTTCTCTGGTTTGCTCTCTGCAGTGGAGGGAGGGTTTGCTTTTCCTCCTCTTCCAAAAACAGGCACGGCTGGAACTCCGGGGGAGGCGGAGCCCAAATATAGCACCGCCCCGCCCACCAGCATCATCACAGTCACGCCCCATCCCAGGTAGAGCGCCGGTCCGAGCTCACGCTTGAGCGGCGCGGCGACATTCGGGTCGTAGAAATCCCGTATCACGACGTACGCGGTCCAACACACCGGCAAAAGGAAGAAAAACGCAGCTAGGAGGAAAAGCGCCGCGCTGACCCGCACCATCCGAGCCTTGGACTCGTGAGCGTCGCCGAGGCAGCGTGTGCACTTCAACCCGGCCACGCTGAGCGGGACCGCCAGCAGACACAGGAGCAGCGACAACACGCACAGGCCGCGGCACGTTTGGGCGGAGCTTGAGAGGGCGAGGCCGGAGTCGTAGACTTTACACTGCAGGCGGCCCCACTGCGACAGACACGTCATCCACAGCCCCTCCCACAGCACCTGTGACACCACTAGCTCGTCCCCCACGAACGCCGACACACGCCACCAGGGGGCGGCACAGACCAGGATCCCAAACGCCCAGCCTGCGATGGCCAGCAGCAGACCCATCACCTGAAGACTCGTGTTTGCCATGACTGAATACGAATGGATGATTGATTCACTCTGTAAAAGACAATGCATTTTAAAATACAGGATATTTAATTTAAAAGAAAAATGTGTCTGTTTTTTTTTTTTGTGTGTGTACATTCACTATGTTTAGTAGAGTTTTATGGTGTTCATATGGGAACCACCAGCAGGGTGTTAAAGTAACACTGAAGCAGTGTTAGAGTTAATTAAATACTTAAGTGATTTATTGTGTGATGATTGAGCATTATTGAAGACACCTGATGATAACGAGCAGAATCACTGAAGAAAAGAGAAACTGACTTCAGCCATAGCCTTAGATGAAATCAACTGAAAAGACATTAAAACTCTCTTATTACGAACCAGGCTGACTTTATTCGTCTACAGTTATTTTTGAGAATTAACAGGTTTAGATGTTGATGTTTTATTGAAAATGTTTGGTCACCATTATGATGATCAGTGTTTAGTTGGGCAGTTTGACTCTTGACTTCTTATGTCAGTTTGTGGTTTTTGTAACAGTGTTTACACATAATTTGTTGCAAAGGACACCATAAACTAAGATGATCAGGAGAGATAAATTGTTGACTAATGTCATCACTGACCAAAAGTGGTTACTTGTTATTAATACATTTTCACCAACATACTTTCTTGCTAGAGATCAAAGATTTTGTTTTTTAAATACATTGTGACAAAAAATAAAAAAATAAAAAAATAGACACATACACAAACATGAAGAATCAGCATGTAAATCAACAATGGTGACATATTTTATGCTGCAAGTCATGAGTTTTAAACCTTTTAAAAAACAAAAGCATTCTTTATGAACTCTGTTAATAAAAAATGACAGCAACATAATTACAAAAACAACTTAGAATTATATATTTAAAGATATATATTTTCAGTACTTACAGCGTCTGAGGAGCGTCTGTGTGTCTCGCTGATGTTTGACTCTCATCTGTGTTTGCAGAAACACTCTCTTTGTTCTCTCATGTGGGAGTAAATCAGCATCTGAGCGATGGACAATATCATCTCATCATTATGTGAACACACACATCATAAATACAGCATGCACTTATGCAAGTGCCCCCCCCACACACACACAGAGAGAGAGAGAGCCAGTCATACAAACAGATACACACCACAAATACATATGTGTATTCATTAGAAGGCCACATTGCAACTAATAGACACAAACCTGTTTCTCTGTTCACATCAAATCAGTAGGTGGCAGTATGGAGTCATGTGAGACTATTCACTAGAGGATCCAAGACTGTTATAATAGCAAGAAGAAATAACTTAAAGGATTCACTTCAGAATTAAAATTTCCTTATAATTTACTCACCCCAATTTCATCCAAGATGTTTATGTCTTTCTTTCTTCAGTCAGAAAGAAAATAAGGTTTTTGAGGAAAACATTCCAGGATTTTTCTCCATATAGTGGACTTCACTGGGGTTCAACGGGTTGAAGGTCCAAATGTCAGTTTCAGTGCAGCTTCAAAGAGCTCTACACGATCCCAGACGAGGAATAAGAGTCTTATCTAGAGAAACGATCTGTCATTTTTTAAAATAAAATAAAAATGTATATACTTTTTAACCACAAATGATCATCTTGCACTAGCTCTGTGATGCTCCACGCATTACGTAATCACGTTGGAAAGGTCATGCATGACGTAGGCAGAAGTACCGATCCAGTGTTTACAAAGCGAACACACAAAGACTAAGTCAAACGTCCTTTACAAAAAAAGGTAAAACGACGATGTCGGATGATTTTGAAGTTGGAGGACAAAATGAGATGGAGTTTTTCACCCTACCGCTGTACTTCTGCCTATATGTCATGCGTGACCTTTCCAGCTTGATTACGTAATGCGTGGCGCATCGCAGAGCAGTACAAGATGAGCATTTGTGGTTAAAAAGTATATATTTTAGAAAATGGCCGATCGTTTCGCTAGACAATTCCTTACAATTCGCTAGACAGCCTTATTTCTCGTCTGGGATCATGTAGAGCCCTTTGAAGCTGAAAACTGAAACTGACATTTGGACCTTCAACCCGTTGGTCCACTATATGGAGAAAAATCCTGGAATGTTTTCCTCCAAAACCTTAATCTCTTTTCGACTGAAGAAATAAAGACAAAAAAAAAATCTTGAATGATATGGGGGTGAGTAAATTATCAGGAAATTTTAATCTAAAATCTCATTCTCTTACAGTGCTGTTTTTTTTTTCTGTCTGTATTCCTCTTTATCAATGCATGATGACTGATACGCACTTTAAAAGTCAAAAATACTGAAGATCAAAAACTGTTGAGCTTCAAGAAATCAATTCATAGCTGAATCCACCAGGACTTCTAAAAGTGAAATATCACGACTTGCATGTTTGCGCGCATGTCCTGCTTCATTTGAACAAAGGAGGAAAATGGCTCATTTGATTAGCAAAGTCATGTGATCACTTTTCTGTGTGTACTTTAAGTTTGTTTGTTTTATTCCATTCAGCCAGAGAGAGAAGGCCGCAGAAGATGTGGAAATCCAAATGACAAACTTCACAGAAACATTAAGATTCATGAAACACGCAAACATCAGCTACTTTCATGTTATTTTATTTAGAAATATTTATAAACATAAAATACTGTCATAAAAGACATTAAAGAAGAGATTTGGAAGAAAAAATATATAGTGCTCAAGTAAAAAAAATAGAAAGTTAAGTCTTTATTATGTTCAAAGAAGAAAAATACATCTAATCTCTAAAGGTTTGTTATCATTTATTTTGCAGTTTAGTATTTTAACACTGCAATGATTTTGTTTTGTATTTTAATAGATTTGGGTTGTTTTCCCCATATTTGTATGTGTGTTTCTATCTGTTTTCAGGAGGCACACATTTTCCACCTTTGGTCTTGATACATGACCTTTAAAACTAAATTAACTCTTTTTACATTTCAAACCTATTCACCTCGGTTAATATGACAAAGCACTGAAACACAACTAGACTATAAGACCAAGTGAACATGGGCAGGTCACGGCCCAAAACATACAGTAGTTCTGCACGTTGTTTGCTTTCAGGTGTCAAAATGTAGCCAATGGGTGACTGCCAGATTTTTTTTTTTTTTTTTTTTTTTACAGTATGAGGCAGTGTAGACACACTTCCTGGGTCAGGTTCACACAGACAATGACAGAGAGACTTTGAACAACAAAAACAAACTGTGAGCGACATAATGGCATCAGCATATAAAGGTCAGTCTTAGTTAAATAACCTAATGCAATACTGCTAGTTTACTGAGAAATTAATTATATTACTGTGCTTTTTGTTGTGGGTAGCTGAAAACACTAAACAGCACTAAACGGTAAATCAGAAAGTAAATTGTGAAGATAATCTTCATTAGTATTTAGTGGCCTTGTTACAACCTTAAAGTTCTATTATATTCAGTTCTAATAATTCATTTTATAAAATATATTTATATACAAGTACAGAGTATTATGTTACCAAAACAGTACGATCATATACAGTATGATGTTACCAAAACAATCGTGAAAGTATGTCATCTGTCTTCTATGTCAAGTTGGAATTCTTAAACAAAAGGAATGTGACACAGCCTGTTGCTCAAATATTTGTTTTACTGTCATTCACAATGCATTTATATGTCAGTTCTCACAATGTTAAATAACCTGAATAGCTAAAACATAATCATCCATTATTAAATTTATTTAGAACTGACACTATTGAGGCATGTAAGTGTTGGCTGCTCATCTATTTTAGAGAATAAAGAAAAATGCTAATGAACTTTCCACTGTGTAATCATGATCTTTAAGATGTAGTGCTCCTAACCAGCTAACAGAATTTTGTTATAAGAACATTCTCCAAATATTCAGTGTTGGTTCTGGGAATGTAAAAAACATCCAGTTTCCTTGACGTTAGAGGAACTTTTTTTAAAGGTATGATGTTCCTTAAACGTTCTTTCAACTTATTTTTGTGAACAAGCACTGAAAGAAAGAGAAATAAAAACACAAACTACAACTTTCTTCAGCCCCAGCCTTAGATGATCTGAAGACATTAAATCTCTGAAGATCTGATTAAACAACTCCACAAACAGCATTACCAGCTTCACTTATTACTAACCAGACTGACTTTATTTCTCTCACACGTCTACAGAAGTTCTTATTGAGAATTAACAGAGGTTTAGATGTTGATGTCTTATTGAAAATGTTTTGTTTGTCACCATCATGGAGATCAGTGTTTACTTTAGTTGAGCTCTTGACCCTTGACTTTTGTTGAGTTGCTTCTTTATCAGCAATTGCAGGCGTTTTCAGAAAACATTTCTGTGTTGATGAAGCAGATCATCATGGCTGCTTTAATAGTCAACTGTTGAAAGTAAAGATTCTGAAAGCATTGAAAGAGATCTCATAATAGATTTACAATAGTAACAAAAAATGATATTTTATTATAGCTATGATATGATTGTTTCATTATAAATATAGGTATTATCTCTAAGATGGACACCCCAACTTCATATATGATATTTACCATCTGAATCTAACCATGTCATGTCAACAAATGGAAAAGTCTACCAGCTGTTTATTATCATGTTAATTATTGTGTCTTTCGCTCCAACAGCAGGTGTGCTTTTTAACCCAAATACCATACTTTTACATATTTGTCTGTTTTTGAGACCTTTGCAATTCTCATTTGCTACTTAATTCTACAACATTTTTTAAAAATGGTTTTAAAATTACTAAAATATTAGATCACGTTAGCACAGCATCAACTGCGCTGCTGCCCGTGAATGCGTCAAAGATCAGCCGATTTTCCACGTGCATCTCTCGCAAGGTTTATGTTTCGGAAAGTGCTGCGGCAAGTTTTTGTGCAATCTAGTCGTTTAGAAGAAAATAAAATCAAAGCTGCCTTTTACCCCAGGGTGCCTTTAGCACCGTTGTACCCTACTGAGATACTGAGCACAACAGGTAGAGAAAATGCATTTTGTACAATCACAAAAGTAACATCTCAGCACATGAGTGAATAAATGGGTCTGGTGAAATAGCAAAAAAATACAAGGGGATGAAAAATAGAAATTATCTAGAGCTCCGGCTAATGACACAAATTGTTTGACAGGTGATTCACAGGATCTGAGGATTGAGCTGCTGGGAGTCTCTGGTGCTGGAAAGAGTTCAATAGGAAATGCAATACTGAGACGAGAGGTGTTTAAAGAGAGCAGAACCAGAGAGAGTGAGAAACAGAAAGGAAGAGTAAAAGACAGAAACATCTCCATCATCGACACTCCAGGATTCTTCAACACTCACCTGACTGATGAAGAGATGAAGAATGAAATAATGAAGAGTCTGTTCCTCTGTTTTCCCGGTCCTCACGTGTTCCTGCTTGTCATCAACCTGGAGAACTTTGAGGAGGAGCAGAGGAACATTGTGGAGCAAATCCAGGAGAACTTTGGACCGCAAGCTTTGAAGTTCACCATGGCGCTGTTTATTGGAAGAGAAAAAATAACAAATAGAAAATGGAAGCACTTTATGGATAGTAGAAAGTTTCAGAACTTAATCGATCACTGCAGAGGTAAATATCATGTGATCAACAGTAAACATGACATTATTCCAACTCACATCACAAAGCTTCTAGAGAAGATTGATGAAATCATTAAACAGAATGATGGCCAGCATTATGACATTTCTATTTACTTGAGATCTCCAATAAAGAGCGGAAAAGAGAAGATAAAACAAGAGAAAGAAACAAAAGTGCAAGAGACAAAACATGAGCAGATAAAAATAGTGCGGGAGACGATTCACGTGCACAGTGTACAGGAAAAAAGCACAACAAATGTGACTGAAAAGAAAGATTTTATTTCTCATGTGACAAAAATTGAGAGGTTATATGAAGAGAGATGCTCTAGAGTTTCACAAGAAAGCAAGAATGATGAAGAGGAGGCAGTAAAACAATCACTGAGAAACTCTTTTGAAAATATGGGAGAAACAAATACAGTCCAGAAACTGGAGAAATACTGGAAAACCAGCAGAAAATGGGACCAGAAGGAACAACATACAGTGTCAGAACAAGCAGGTGAGACAGTCTTAATAAACTTTTCCCAAATATCATGACACATTTCTTAAAAATTAACTTATTTTCTTATTTGTCTGCTCTAAAACTCAGTATCAGAGTCCATACTGAACACACACATGAAACTTGATGAGCGCACAGATCTCAGGATCGTGATGGTTGGAAAAACTGGAGCTGGAAAGAGCGCAACAGGAAACACCATCCTGGGACGAAAAGCTTTTAAAGAAGAATTGTCTACTGAATCTGTGACTGAGAAATGCCAACAACATCAGCAGATGCTGGAAGGTCGATTCATCTCAGTGATCGACACTCCAGGACTTTATGATACAAAAATGAGTAAAGAAGAGCTGAAGAATGAATTAGTGAGATGTGTAGAAATGTCTGTTCCTGGTCCTCATGCATTTCTTTTGGTCATCAGACTGGACGATAGATTCACAAATGAACAGAAACAAACAATGAAATGGATTGAGGAGAACTTTGGAGAAAAAGCTGAATGTTACACCATCGTTCTGTTCACTAGAGGAGATCAGTTAGATAAACCTATAGAGGAGTTTCTGACAAAAAACATCCAGATTAATGAGTTAGTTAGTGAGTGTAAAGGTGGTTATCATGTTTTCAATAACAAAAATGAAGAAAATCTATTACAGGTCACTAAACTGCTCGAGAAGATCCACCGAATGGTGGAGGAGAACGGAGGAGAGCATTACACAAATGAGATGTACAAGGAAGCTCAGAGGAAAATAGAGGAAGAAGAGAGGAGGCAAAGAGAGGAAGAAGAAAGAAAGAAGTTAGAAGAAGAAGGAAAGATAAGGCAGGATGAAAGAAAGAGGCTGTTGAATAAGGCTAAAGGTGTGGCCTTAGTGGGAGCAGGTGTGGTAGCCTGTGCAGGAGTCGCTGGAGGGGCACTAAGTCCAGCTTTAATCTCAGGAGCAGCAGTAGCTGGACGTGCAGCACTGACCTCTGCTGCTAAAGGAGCGACACTGTCAGAAGCTTTAATGGCAGGAGCAGTAGCTGCTGGAAATGCAGCACTGACCTCTCTTCTGCAGCATTAATGTTAGGGACGAGCAAGAAATCATACCCCGGTTTCACAGACAAAGCTTAAGTTTAGTCCCAGACTAAAATGCATGTTTGAGCTGTTCTAACTTGCACTTAGATATCTTAAAATATGCCAGTGCCATTGCTTTGTCTCAAGATGCACACCAGTAATGTTTTCTTTTTCTAAGGCACGTTAATAAAAGCCACTTAAATGCCCTAATCCTGGCTTAATCTAAGCCCTGTCTGTGAAACCAGGCCCAAGTTAAAGTAAATATGTTACAAAGTACAACATCAGTGCACATGTCTTTTCCTTAAGCCTTCTGGTAGTGCCACTTTTATAATCCAGAACTGTCAAAACAAATTTAGAAGTGCACACTTTTTAAATCATGACTTAAAAAAAGCAATGACTTCTTGAAGGGTTAGTTCACCCAAAAATTAAATCACCTTAAGACTTTTGTTCATCTTCAGAACACAAATTAAGATATTTTTGATTAAATACGAGGGTATCTGAGCCATGCAATAGACAGCAACGTCATTTGAGGTCCAGAAAGGTAGTGAAAACACTGTTAAAATAGTCAACTTGACTACAGTGGTTCAACCTTAATGTTGCATGAGGGTGAGTACTTAATGACAGAAATTTCATTTTTGGATAAACTAACCCTTTAACTAGTCAGCTAGATTTGAATTATCAAAAATTCTGATTAGCTACCAGAAATAAAATGCATGTGCCATCCTAGAATTGTTTATACTGAACATATCCAGACACATTTAGTGCAGTTCCTGCATTCACTTGTCATTTCATTGTCATTCATTATGAGCAGCATTTGGACTCATTAACAATAATGGGTGTGAAGTGACTGTAGATTGACAACATGATGAGAAGTGTGAATTTACAACCTAACAGACTTACAAAAACTAATATAAATAGTATCAACAAGAAAATAAAAACAGAATTGTATCATGTTACAATATGACAGTGTTTACTCAATGTAGTGCACAATAGATTTAACACACAAGAGTCTTACGCAATCACTTGTGCTTCGGGAGTTTAAATATGTGACACGTTATTCTCCTTGCATTAAAATAATGTATTATTTATTCATTATATTTTGAGTATTGTAAGTGTTTTCAATTCATTCGATTCTGCATACAGCATGTATTGTACGAAAGCATCAAATATAAGACAAATACCATGAGGTTAACTGAAAAATGTTATAAATGCAGCCAATGGGCAGTGTTGACTGTATTTTAATAGTATGAGACACTTCTAGTTCTCTTGTTCAGGTTTACAGAGACAGATGGAGATACTCTGAATGACAAAAACAAACGGCAAGAGGCGTAATGGCATCAGCAATATCAGCAATGTAAAGGTTAGTCTGAAACAACTGATTATGACACTCATAGACTACAGTTAATACTTAAGCTAATAATGCAGAGAACTGAATCATATACTGTGCTGTTTGTTTCTGGTAGCTGACAGTACTAAATGCTACACCAGAAAGTAAAAAGTGAATGTAATATTCAATAGTATTGAGTCGCCATGTTATGACCTTTTGATTCAAAGCTGTTCTAGTGCATTCAAAATGTGCATTACTTAAACTTAATTACACATTAGTATAGAAGTATGGAGTATAATGAATAAATAATGGTCAGGGGATAGTATGTAATCTACAGAATGTGAAACTTGAACAACCATCTTTAAACACCTGTCAAAACCTGTGACAGTCAGCATAGGAGGAGGGTGTACTAACAAGATCACAAGATCTTATAACCATGGTGCTTCTAATAGTGTACAGGGATTCTTTCTAAAGTTCCTAAACGTAATTTAGGGAGGAGCGAGCCCATCTAATCTTCCATTCAACAGCCAGTTTATATAAGAAGCTGCTTACCTCTCTTCAGTCTCAGCTGTTCCAGCATCCCTTCACCTCCCCAAACTCCACCTTCATCTCAGGTACCTTGCCCTGTAATCACATCTTATATTTATTTTCTCTGGGGATATATCAGAGCTCGAGTTAAAGCTGCTTCATTGAGACCCTCATCAGTGGACAGCAAGCCAAATAAGCTAACCTAATACCTTAAAGATTTGTGCAAACAAACTTGTTAAAAACCTGCTGGGAAAAGCCTGATAAAGCAAAAGTGATACCCATAACACAAAAGCGCAAGGAGACACAACAGTTTGGTAGGTGCTATTTATGCTTTTGACCAACAGATGGCCACAACATACACCATATCCGGTAAAGATATGACACAGTCAAGCGGCCACTAGAGTCTTTGGTGTACTTCAGTCAATAAAAAAAAAAAACATTCAATGCATATCATGCACAACAATGTGAGTTTGAAAATGTACGTGTTAAAACAGAATATGTGAAATTGTGAAATAGACAAACAGTGGGAGGCATTATGGAAAGAAAATATAATAATAGAATAACTTTGGAGAAGAAGCTGCATGTTAAAGCTTAGTTTAGATTGTAACTGTGGCATGGCAAAATGTAAATATAAGTTTAATGTAGGCTATTTGTATATACTCTAGCCTATGATTCTATGAGTTACTCCATTAAAATGACAGCATTGCACATACTCAAGATGCCTTAGCCAAAATTATACTTCTGCATGTTCTTAATAGCAGTTGTCAAATGTACAGCCAATGGGCGATGTTGACTGTATTTTTTATAGTAAGAGGCAGTTTAGACATTTATTTCCTCTTATTCAAGTTCACACAGTCAGAAAAAGACGGAGACTTTGAATGACTGAAACAAACTGCAAGCGAAATAATGGCATCAGCATATAAAGGTCAGTATAAAATAACCAAACATGACATTTGTTTAATACAATACAGATAATTGAATCAAATACTCAGAGATTGACATCTGCTATTGACAGAGCTAAACAGTAAAATAGAAAGTAAAAAGTGAAGGTAATCTGCATTGGAATTTGATCATGTTACAACCTTTTAATTTAAAGCTCTTCGACTACATATAGAACTTGTTATATTTGCATAAAAGTACAGACAGAGGTGTAAAGTATTTGAGTAAATGTAATTAGTTACTGTGCTTAAGGATCTTTTTGGCTACTTTGTAGTTGTACTTAGTATCAAAGATATTGGCAACTGTTACTCTCTACTTAACTACATTTTTGAGCAAGTAAATGTACTTTTTACTCCACTACATTTGTGATGAGTAATGCAATTACATTTTTTTTTCTGCAGCAGTTTGTTTTTGATATAAAGAAGCGACAATGACAGAGGGACTTTGAATGACAAAAAAACTGTGAGTGACATAATGGCATCAGCATATAAAGGTCAGTCTTCGTTAAATAACCTAATGTGATACTGCTGTTACGGGTTCAGTTGCAGCAGAGAAGATTCAGAATCGGACATCAGTAAAAAGTAGTTATTGATCACTCTGGGTTATCTAATTCTAATTTGTGGCTTGTGTTTTGATGTTCCCCTGCACTTTAGGCATTTTCCACTTGTGATTTGATTATGACTATTTAATTTATTATTATTATTATTATTTATTAGAACGGTATATTCTGTTCTAATTAAATTCTGTAAATTAATTTTTGATTGTTTTTCGGTGCATCAATGTTGCGCTGTAGAGTTAAGCTTGCTCGCACAGGCAATTTAGCCGATTTGAATTGCCGTCATGTGAAATGTAGCCTATATCTATCTGCAGTGTGGCCTTTCTGCAGTTATAAAGGCATATATATTTTATAATCCAAAATGTTTTTATTCATTTTCTATGTTTGTGTGGTGTTCTGTAGTGGCTGTGAATGTTTATCCACATTGCCTTTCATTTCAGTTAAAAAAAAAAAAAATCGTTGTCAGTTTCGTCTATCACTTGACAGGCAGTTTGGTCGCTTTATTAGAAAGTTGTTTCTCTGTGCCGTGTGTGAGAGAAAATAAAAAGTTGTGTTAAGGCGCGGGTATAGGCCTTACTTCATTTTCCGCTTCCCGCGCTCCATCTCGTGCACAGCCTTTCAAAGCCTATTCTCCTTTGGCCTTGAGCGAGGAAAGAGTTCGTGCGCAGAAAGGGTCCAAATCATAATTCGACACGCTGATTCATAACGCTCTGAAGCTTCCTGAAGCAGTGTTTTGAAATCGGCCATCACTAAATAAGTTGTTATTTTGTTTTTTTTGGCGCACCAAAAATATTCTCGTCGCTTTATAATATTAACATTGAACCACTGCACTCACATGAACTGATTTAAATATGTTTTTAGTGCATTAATGGATCTTGAGAGAGGAAATGTCATTGCTGGTTATGGAGGCCTCACTGAGTCATCGGATTTCAACAAAAATATCTTAATTTGTGTTCCGAAGATGAACGAAGGTCTTACGGGTGTGGAACGGCATGAGGGTGAGTAATAAATGACATTATTTTCATTTTTGGGTGAACTAACCTTTTAAATTGACACTGCTGAGTGTTTATGTCAGGGTTTCTCAACTCTGGACCTCGAGATCCACTTTCCTTTTCAGCTCCAACCCTAATCAAACACATCTGAACAAGCTAATCAAGCTCTTCAGGATACTAGAAAGATACAGGCAGGTACGTTTGATCAGGGTTGGTTATGTTTTTATGATGACAAAGCTTCTCCCCATGGCTCCCTAGCATGCATAAATAAGCATAAATAAATAATTCAGCTGAATTGTCTTAATATTTTATTTTATTCTGAGTACTTTTTTGTGACTTTTTAGTAGATTTAGTAGTTTGTGATATTCAGAGTTGATCTGTTTGTAATAACCTGTTGTTGATTGTCACCATTGTTGAGATTCATATGCTGATTTTTGATGTCTGTGTGTGTCAAGATAATAAAACAACTCAAAACCTTTTATTATTGCACATTGTGTTTTCAAAAGCTATCAGATTGTCACAACTGCTGGATCTCATACTGTAAAATTATACAGCTGTTATAATCAATATCATAAAATTCATAGCATCCCCCATGTAATTAGAGATTACAATCTAGATAAACTCTGTAAATCAGCCACTACATAATAAGAATAAAATTATAATTACATTTTCTCTTACCATGAATGTGTCTTATAGTTACAGCAGCCAGACCAAAACTTTTATTTACAATAAAACATCAACAACTTCTGTAGATGTGTGACAGAATATATCAGTTTCATCTAGTGACATTTGGGATGCAGGCAGTAGCTGTGTACAAATGCTTCACTGTTTGATTGACCATGGTTATAGCACTCAATTTAATATGGGACCTTTTTAATTTCTGATATCTGTAGAAAACATTGATTTAAATATGCTTTATGTAACTCAAATGACTGAGCTTGCAGTGTTAATAAAAGCATGACAGCTGTTTTTCTGACATGTACAGAAGACTAAAAATAGACACTTTGACTCTTACAAAAAAGTTTTAAAGTATAAAAATCATTATACTTTATACTATATATTTTATACTTGAAATCTACCTGAATGAAGTAGTAGTGAGGTGTAATTATGAGAATATCCTGTAGGGGGAGATCGAGGGTGCAGGTAGTAATTCACAACCAGCACAGGTTCGCCTCATCTTTTATTAATGCATATTTTCCCCCTTTCCCCGTATGGAACATTTAATAATGTATCTTAGCTGTGAGTTAAGACTACATAATATTCGTAAAAATGGTTATTTCTGTGTATGTGAAAAATGTGAGGTTTGATATGGATAAAGACCATATGTTATCCGTGCTAATTAATGTGTTTTGACACGCTAACCACAAGGATACGTGAAACTTTGTTCATAATTGTAATGTAACATGCCTATGTAATATTAAATGGTTAGAAACAAATGTTATGTGTAGTTCACGTTGCTTTTGTATTTCGTGGTTAATCTGTTGATTGATAATGGAGTACTGAAACGGTGTTGCATCAGCCTCAAATGGCTATTTCATTCTATTTCAGTGTCAGAGAAGTCTTAGAAAAGTTGATAAAGATGACTGAAAAATGTAGGTTTAGTACTTACACAAATTAATGTTACAGTTATAAAAGTTAAAGTTATAAAAGCAGATACAAAAAAATGTATTTAAATTACAATGTTATGGGGACTGTGCATAATGGTTGTGGAGATTGCATCTCAGAAATGTACAATAATACCTGCACGGTAACACTTTATAATAATAACTGCACACTATGAAGAATTAGTTAAGCATTAGTAAATAGTCAATTCATCATAAAGCATTAATAGACAATAATAAGCAGTTTATAAATACATCTGTAAATGCTTTATTCTTGATTTATAAGCATATCTATAATGTGTTTAATAATTGTATTTTCATACTATATTAGTGATCAATTTCTAAATTAAGTATTACATTATTTCCAAGCCAGTTATTTAGGAGTTGTTTGTCAGTGGTTCATAAGATCATTTAGGAAGTGTAAGTAAATGATATATAAGCTATTTAAACATACATTTATACATCTTATTATTTAGACGTATAGTAATAGTTACTCAGTGTGTTAATAAATGCTTTATTAACACATATTCCTACTGTAATTCATGATTAATTAATGTAGTTATAAAACATTTTGCAGTTGTCACTCTATTTTTTGTGAGCTCATGTAAAGTGAGGATGCTGTCCTGTGATTTATCACTAAAGTAGCTTAGAAACTCAAAAGTTATAGCGTATATTTTTTCTACTTTTGAAGTAACTACTTACAACCCACAGCTTCACAATTAATAGAGAGGCGGTATGACGAATTCACACGCAATCTCTCTCTCATTAATCCTTTCAAATAAATTTACTGGTACTAATTTATCTGTATCTGATTTACAACGAGTAGAAATCTGTAAGAAATGTTACGAGCCATAGATGAAATAACTGCTGAAAGTGAGCTGTTATGTCATTTTCATTGAGTCAACTAGATCATCCATTGTGAAGGCCTCATCGACCAAACAGCCAGTGGCACAGCTCCTCAACACACCGCCCATACCGGTGTGATGAATACGATCCTCAACTGGATGGAACTGGAATAAATACTTTGACTGTTGCGATCCCATTGGACTTATGATAGCTACCTGAATCGTTACAAAGCACTGTTGGCCAGAGGAGAACTGGCTCCCCGACTAAGCCTGGTTTCTCCCAAGGTTTTTTTCTCCATTTTTAACACCTGTTTGCCATCTGATGTCACCTGTTGGAGTTTGGGTTCCTTGCCGCTGTCGCCTTTGGGTTGCTTAGTTGGGGACACTTGATATTCAACAGTGTTTTGCATCTGCCTGCATCAACATCATTGTATGTGAACTGAACTGAGCTGGATGATGACATCACTGTTTACTCCAGTGCTGATATAGATAAATTAACTAAATTAATAACTATTGTTTCTTACATCGGAATGAATCAATACTGAATTTACTTAAGATGGATAATGACACCCTTTTCTTTAAGAGCTGTTGTGCAGCCAAAATTATATACCAGTTATCACTGTAAAGCTATTTTGACACAATCTGCATTGTAAAAAGCGCTATATAAATAAAGATAACATTCAGAAGAAAAATCTCACCTTTAATAGTCAAGCATATTAATAGTACAAACTATGAGGGCAAAGAAAAAAAAAATCATAATTGAGGTAAAATGTTCAATTAATCGAGATTTTGACTTTAGGTCATATCTCCCATCCCTATTCTTATCCTATAATGAAATACTGATTTATTTGAAAAATCATTCAAACTTCAAAGATCAAAGTTCATCATTTATGTAATGCTCCATGTTGTTAGTGATAACTGATAACAGCGGCAACGAACACTTAACATGATTTCAAAAATAACACATCCCAGCTCCAGATTGCCTCTTATTTAACATAAATGAACAAATTGCTAATCAACTACAGATGTTTCATATTAGATACATCCATGCCGCGAGATGTTTCAAAAAGTGGTGGGGACAATATCGACCTTGGCAAAAAGCGGTGGGGAGATGTCCCACCCGCAAATTACGGCCATGATTGGGACTACTCTGCTCTGATTGGTCTGATAGCCCAGTCTGTTAATTGGACTACTCTGCTTTGATTAGTCATATTGTCCAATCTGTTGTGTGGCAATTCCATGCAAAGGTCATCCTTACCATTAAAAAATAAAGTCCCCCCTTTTTAAACTTTATTTTAACAGTAAGCATTTTGCAGAAAGATGGAGGCATGCCTGAGAAAAAAATACACTCATTTTGTCATAACCTGTTTAATTTATAAGGGCTAGAATTAAGAGGTTACGGCGCTTCCCCAGCTAACAGAATTTCGTTATACGACAACACAAGGTTTACGGTTATAAGACAACACAAGGTCCAGTTCAAAGCTGTAGCGAGCGTGTACTGAAATCTCCTAGTGAAAAACAGATTTAAACACAGAAGCCATCCCTCCACCTTTGCCAGTGGTCCGATGGGAGCTGAGAAAGTCACAGCAGGGAGGAAGTTGTTCAGAGATAGGAGTGAACTCACCAGCATGAAGCCAGGTTTCTTAAAAAACATAAAATCCAGCTCACATGAAGTGAAGAAGTAATTTAGAAAACAAGTCTTGTTAGCTAGCAATCTAGCATTAATCAGAGCCAAACGAAGAGTGTGATCCTCACTGGCCGACGGCGTCGCTCTTCAAGGTTTGAAGAATCCACATCACCTCTGCGGACCCGAACCTGCATGGGAGGAGAAGGCACAGTCAACAGGTTACCTCGGGAGTCAACGGCAAACTGGGGAAAACAGGACGGAGCCAACGGCCTCTCATCGCCGGGCAGCAGGAACGCAACATCCATCATGAGGACACGTCACACATGTGGATGCCAGGTAAGCCTTGAATCTGACCAACACACCTCAGCACTTTCCCCGTCATCTGAGGCGCTTCTTACAGGGATTAACACCTGGTGAACGGCATAGATATGCCGGTATATCCACCAGAAAGGGAAGAAGGCCTGTAGCTTGGTGGTTTCCCAAATCATGTCTTCCAGACAATTCATCTTCAGAAACTCTAATGTTGAAAAGTGTTTGGCGATCATAGATGAATAAAACAGAGACATCTCGACAACGTGTACAGATAAATAGAGCGATAGCAAACAGCAAACTAAGCAGACAACACGGAGACAGACGGCTTGCCATGGACACTGGCACCATCTTGGAATAACGGCAACAAATCCTAATGTAACAAATCCTCTAGTCCAAAATCCCAAGCAAATGAAACACTGATCACCATTATGGTGACTTCAAAACAATTACATTACTAAACAAAATAATTTCTTACAGTGGTATTTGTTAAAGACAACTTTAATATGTAAATTCACAGTAAAACAAGAGTAGTAGGCCTAAGTTATGTGATGTAAGTGTCATTCTGCTGTTGATTAACATTAATTCATAAGAAAATGACAAGCAGGCATTAATTTCACTGTAAATTTCTGACTACAGTAATTTATTGTAAAATAATACTCTTTAATCCTGTAAATTCCTGGCGATTTTTTACAGTGGTGATATAACATTACGATGAACAAACATCCCCACATATGTAAATAATTTTTTTTTTTCTGTAAATTGAGGCTGGTCCTTTAAGACATTGTGCTTTGGAAAAAAAAATAAAAAATAAAAAACATTATTATCCATATGAAGTCTTACTTGCAGTTATTGATTGAATGCAGACACTAGTTAATGCTGTGGTTTGTTCCCATTTAAAGACCTTTAGCTCAGCCCTATTATCATGACACTGCTACACCCTTGATGGATGTCTTTTTTTGTTAATCCGGACTGTTCCTGTGATTAAGGATTTTCATTTTCTACGCTTTAACTGACAGGTCATTGAGATTAATGGCATCAGAATATACTATACACTAGTGTATTTACATAATACAGAAATGCAATACAGAAAATACTACTATATTTATTTTAAAACATGTAGAATGTAAATTCTACAAATAGAGCCTTGTGTCATAAAAAGGATATTTCATATTGTCATATGACAAATGGTTTAATTGTTTAATTGATTTATAGAGCTAATAAAATTGATAAGAAAAAAGTTATCTATTTTTAAAAATCAACTTTATGAAAAGAAATCCCATTCATGCAGTGAGATGGGCATTCTTGCAAATGTCAAATATAAAGCTAACTTTTACCTCACTGTCAGATACCTTTTTGTTTAAAGTGTACATCCTGCAGGGTGCCAATGCTTTATACACTTGCTGGAGGCAGATATGTGCCTTTATCTGACTGAAATCATACCAGCAATAAAAGCACTGTGAATTACAGTTGATAAGAAATGTGATTTTAAACTGAGCCAACCGAGATTAGTTAATATATAGTCAATAGGAATGTTTCCCGATACGGATGCCTCTTAATACCGAAACCGAAAATGTTCATACATTTTCAATATACAAGCTGTAACTTTACGGTCACTGTTGGCTTGGCACCTCGGTAAACTAGGATGTTGCCACCCATGTGGCCACACTATAAATATGCCTACATTTGGGTAGATTTTAGGTTGGTCAGACACCTCTGAGGCACATGCTCATTATCTCCTGAAGGACCTTTTACTTATATGACATTCTGACCATTCTTTCAAGGTGAAGACTGTTTTAGGATTTTTCCAAATCAGTTTACTGCTTCAAATTGTTAAGATAAACTTGTGAGTCATGGGTTGTGGAAACAGCAAAGAAGGATATGAGAACTGCCAGGACATTTGCAATAACAGATGCAGTTGCCGATGTCACAACAGCACTAGTGTGGATCCGAATTTGAGTTGTCTAATGTGCATAAACTGTTTAGGGTGTTGTGCTGAGTTTTTGGACCTTCTGGGAATATGCATTGAATGCTGTTCAGAAATGTGAGTAACATTCGATTTATAAGCACTATATTATTCACTGCTTCCTAAAATATGGACATTTTCTTAAATTCCCTTCAGATTATGAAACTTTACTCAATGTTTATTAAAAATGAAAGCAAAATCTGCATCTAATCATGAGTGATGCAGACACCTTTAACAGGTCATTTTACAGTAACAATAAATAAAATTAAGCATCATTATAACAACAGCAATGTAATTTCAGATTCCAAATAATAACAACATGTTCCCACAGACATTGCAATATCGGAAAACATTGTCCTTGTGGGGACATTTTTTGGTCCCCGTGAGGAAAACAATTTATAAATCATACAAAATGAAGTGTTTTGGAAATGTAAAAATGCAGAAAGTTTCCTGTGATGGGTAGGGTTAGTGTAGGGGGAGAGAATATACAGTTTGTACTGTATAAAAATCATTGTGTCTATGGAAAGTCCTTTTTAAATGTATTGAGGCTTAACAAACATTTAATGTTAATATTGATTTTTTTTTTTTTTTTTTTTTTTTTTTCAAGAGAATGTTAATGAATGGAGTTCTGGAGGCGATGCAGTGGCCGGTCAGGACAGGTTACAGGTCCTGCGAGAACATCATACAGTCCATAAAAGACAATGTTATCTGTACAAATACATTTCCAGCCAAAAGCGTAAAATAAATGAAATAACACATGAAGTGATTAGAAGTGTGTTGGGTCATGAATAAATTTAAACTTTCTGCTACGGTGCCTGTTGTGCTATACAGCATGAGATCCAGCAGTGTGACAATCAGATAAACTGAAGGATGTCAGACATATTGTTGTGCACAAAAGGGAAACCAAAATGTAAATGAACTGTATTTAGGGCTGCCTCAGACTAATGATTTTTCTGATCGAGCAGTAGTCATTCATTTAAGCCATTAGTCGACTAATCACAAGTTTATATTAAAGATAGGCACATCCTGTACGATTTCTTTATTTTACAAAAGCACAATGTTTTGTTGTTATTGTGAGTATACACAAATAAAAGTATAACCCTTCGTTTCCAGTTTCGAATGATGCATTACTCATATCTGTATGACTAAAAATGACATAGTGTTATCAGGAAAAATGCCAGTGATTGTGCATGTGAGAGCTAATACTTTAGCTTCCACATTCCACACAAACACTTGGATTTGCCCCTAATAATAATGTGCATTTATTTAGGTTAATGTTAGTGAGCAGTCATGTAAAGTTGCTACTACTTACATCTTTCAAATTATAAGCCACATGTGAGGTAGATGAATGACATACTGTAATTACCACAAGGACCAGCTGTGTTAACGATCTGTCTGCATGACTTCCTGTGTTTTGTTCTGTTCTGCGACTAACTGACTAATAAAATTTTGGTCGACTAAGGGTCAGTTTACATGACACTTTTAAAACAAAAAACTTTTTATGTGTTTTGGCCATTCATTTACTTTTTTTCTTTCTTCCTTTGAACACAAAAGAAGTTATTTTGTAGAATGTTGGTAACCAGAAAGTTGACAGCACCCATTGACTTCCATAGAATTTTTATTTTTATTTTTTCCTACTATGGAAGTCAATGGCTACCATCAACTGTTTGATTACCATCATTCTTTAAAATATCTTTTTAAGGGTAAGTGGTGACAGAATTTTCATTTTCGGTGTTTCTTTTTACACTTTGATTATTGAATTAATATTTACAGATGTGTGCAAAAACTAAGCATTAAAGTAATTTTCACTAAAACCAGTTAATACAGAAAATCCACAGTCCTTTTGATGGAGCTCCAAACCGATAAGAATTATAGATTTATTATTTTATTGTTTATGTTACTTGAATGAGCATTGCTGTCATATTGCACCTTTAATCCAAGTGTTACCATAAGTAATGTAAATTTATATAACATTGTTGCAACATCATAAAAATATAAAAGATAAACGGGAAACAGCTCATGCTCTTTGCTCTTGCACGTATATCTGTGAAGAAGCGGCAGGTCATCTGAGTCCACAAGACCCTTTGAGACCCAGATCACTTTCATTTTGAAACACTCTTTGAACAGCATACAAAGTCATCTTGTGACTTTAGATGATGCTGTTGCTTTTGGCCAAAAAAGAGGAAAAATACTTATCTGTTTTTTGTCTCTCTCTCTCTCGCACACGCACACACACACACACACACACACACACACACAGTTCCCACTCCCAGAAAAATTGTAAAAGACAAATTATTTGGTAACACTTTATAATAACTGCATGCTATGAATCATAAGTTAAGCATTAGTAAATAGTTAATTCATCATTTATAAAGCATTGTCCCCACATTAATAGCCATTAATAAACAGTTTATAAATACAGCTATAAATGCTTTTTGATTTATAAGCATATCTATAATGTGTTTACTAATTGTATCTTCATATTTTATTAATAATCAATTTATCATATCTAAATGAAGTATTCCATTATTTACAAACCAGTTATTTAGGAGTTGTCAGTGGTTCATAAGATCATTTAGAGAGTGTAAGTAAATGATTAATAAACTATTTAAATGTACATTTATACATCTAATTATTTAGACATATAGTAATGGTTACTCAGTGTGTTACTAAATGCTTTATTAACACGTTCCTACTGTAATTCATGATTAAATAAATTAGTTATAAAACATTTAGTAGTTGTCAGTTAACTATTTTTGTGAGTTCATCTAAAGTAAGGAGTATTTATGCATCGTAAAGCTTTTAAAAAGGACATTTTAAAGTTATCTTAAACACAATAGAGTAATACAGAACATAGAATTATTTATTTCAAGATGCAAAAAATGGAACTGCACAACTGCACTTCTGCAATGTCATAGAAAATATAAATTCTGGTAACACTTTATTTTAGGGTCTTTTAACAAGTTGCTTATTAGCATGCATAATAATAGAATATTGGTTGTTAATTACTACTTAGTACTAATTAGTACTACTAGCTCATATTAATGCCTTATTCTGTATGACCTTATTCTACATTCTTAATCCTACCCAATACCTAAACTTACTAAGTATTAATAAGCAGTAAATTAGGAATTTATTAAGGGAAAAGTTGTAGTTAATAGTTTATATGTGTTCCCTATCCTAAAGTGTTACCAAAATTACTGTACACCTCCAGAAAACACAACTGTGCAGTAAAATGAAACTAAGCCTTTGCAATCTGACATAAAAATACATTTCTGTAAAGTGTAAACATTGCTGAATAAAAATTTACCAGTGCCAACACTGGATTACAGGAGTGTGAAAATACAAAAAAAAGAACTTTTATAAAACAATGATTATTAATAAAATACAATTTTTAATAAAATTTTTCACAGTGTCGAAACTACCTCAGTACTAACTTTGAAACGTTAGAGAGCAACAGTGCAGTAGATAACTGAGCTTTTAAATATCCTCTGTAAAAGCTTTACGAGGCATAAATAGTCCTCACTTTAGATGAGCTCACAAAAATAGTTAACTGACAACTACTAAATGTTTTATAATCCTGAATTAATCATGAGCATTTATTAACACACTATTACTATAGGCCTGTCTTAATAATAAGATGTATAAATATATGTTTAAATAGCTTATTAATCAAAAAATTAAGAAAACGGAAGTTTAGATGTTTTGTTTGAGGTCACCATCATGGAGGTTGGTGGTTGCTTTAGTTGAGCTCTTGACCCTTGACTATTATAGAGTTGCTTCTTTATCAGCAATCACATGTTTTCAGAAAACATTTTGGCATTGATAAATAAAAATTAAGTTGAAAGAACGTTTGAGGAACATTATACCTTATAAAAACGTTCCTCTAACGTCAAGAAAACTGGACATTTTTTACTTTCCCAGAACCAACACTGAATATTTAGAGAACGTTCTTATAACAAAATTCTGTTAGCTGGAGAACCTCTCAGTGATTATCATTTTCTCCAAACTATCAATGTTCTCAAAACAATTAACTCAACCATCCATCAGACTCTTAATTTAGCAAAATGGTATTATTTCATTTCATAATGAAGTGTTGCATTCCTTTCAGGTAACACATTTATTAAAAACAAATACTGACACCAAGATATGGAAATGTCCTTGACCGACTACATCACATTAAATTACATCACTTTAAAACTTCACATCTATTTCTCATGTTTTGCCTTGGCATTTCTTTAAATATTTATTTGAACACATATTTATGAAGCCTGTCATTTTGGCCTGGTCAGAAAAATTCCATCCAGTCTTTGCATATAGTGCACAACTTTTATTGTACCTCTTTGGAGCTGGACAGCCAATAGTCAGTGTCTACTTTTGTCTGTCTGCAAAAACATACTGCTGTTCTGTTCCTGTAGGTATCAAATAACAGACAAAAGGCACCTTTGCCGGATATTTAGTGTGCGAGGCAGTGTAGACACTTTTAGTTTCTCTTAATCAGTTCATGCAAGCAGACGAAGACAGAGAGACCCTGAATGACAAGAACAAGTTGCAAGAGACACAATGGCAGCAGTGAAAGAAGGTCAGTCTAACTGAAATAACCTAATACAATAGCCATGGCTAGTATCCCAGCTAACAGAATTTTGTTATAAGAACGTTCTCTAAATATTCAGTGTTGGTTTTGGGAACATTAAAAACGTCCAGTTTTCTTGACATTAGAGGAACGTTTTTATAAGGTATAATGTTCCTCAAACGTTCTGTCAACTTAATTTTGATCTAAAATTCAACATTCTAGGAATGTTGATTTGTAACATTCCAAGAACATGAAAATGTTCAGTTTCCTTAATGTTAGTAGAATGTTATTTAAAGGTTAGTATGATGTTCCTGAAACATTCTTTCAATCATTCAAACACCTGCTGTGAACAAGCACTGAAAGAAAGAGAAATAAGAACACAAACTACAACTTTCTTCAGCCACAGCCTTAGATGAACTGAAGATAAAAGACATTAAATCTCTGAAGATCTGATTAAACAACTCCACAAACAGCATTTAAAGATGCATTTAAAGAGAGCAGAACCAGAGAGAGTGAGAAACAGAGAGGAAGAGTAGAAGACAGAAACATCTCCATCATCGACACTCCAGGATTCTTCAACACTCAACTTACTGAGGAAGAGATGAAAAACCAAATGAGGAAGAGTCTGCTTCTCTCTGATCCTGGTCCTCATGTGTTCTTGCTCATCATAAACCTGGGAATCTTTGAGGAGAAGCAGAGGAACATTGTGGAGGAAATTCAGGAGATCTTTGGAGCTCAAGCTTTGAAGTTCACATTGGTTCTGTTTACTGGAAGAGAAAAAAATGTCATATAGAAAATGGATCCTTAAGCATAGAAAAATTAAGGACCTAGTTAGCCAATGCACAGGAAAATATCAAGAGATCTACAGTAAAAGTGTTAATGATTCAATTCGCATCACAATGCTTCTACAGAAGATTGATGAAATCGTCAAACAGAATGATGAGCAGCATTACAAGAGTACAGCAACACAACATCTGACTCAAGCAAGTGAGAACTCTCAAAACATTTTTCCCCAAACCTTTGAGTATGTCAGCAAGACACAAAGACAAAAAAGAAAAAAATGCTGATAATACACAGCATGAATTTTGGTTGGAATAAGCACCACAATGTAAAAAAAAAAAACAACTTAAAAAAGAGTTAAATGCATGGCAGCACATTAAATCTCTGAAGATCTCAGCAGAGGAAGATTAAACAACTCCACAAACAGCTTTACCAGTTTCACTTATTACTAAACGGATTTTCTGTCACACGTCTACAGAAGTTCTTATTGAGAATTAACAGAGGTTTAGATATTGTTTTATTGTTTCGTTTGACGTTACGTTGATGGAGATCAGTGTTTGCTTTAGTCTTGACCCTTGAATTTTTCCCATTACGCCGGTTTCACACTGCAAGCATAAGCGTGCATGTTAACCAATGGATGCATTCACACAAGCAGCAGCAGCAGCGCGTAAGCGTCAAGCAGGAGCGTCGCGTAAGCAGCAGTGAAGCGGGGGTTTCGGCGCCGAGTCTATTTTTGCTGCGCTGCTGACGCTCCATTAAAGTGAAAGAACACTTTTGATGGACAAAATAAACATAATTTCACACACAAAGTGTTCAAAATGCGCAGAATAATCATCTCTAATGTGTTTTAACAAGAATTTGAGTATGACAGAAAAGAAAATTAAGAATCAAAAAGATTTACCCATTTAAACTTGTATTTAATTATTCAGTTTGGGTTAAAGTATGATGTATTATAAAAAATAAAGTAAACTAGCCAGAAAATATGATATATAAACATTATTTTAGTTAATACACAGAGAGATATAGGCTGCAGCATTCCCAAATCAAACCCGAGTTTGCTGTCTTGTAAACATGTGCACGCGGCAGATGATGTAAAACACAAAGCTTACCTCATTCATGTGCAGCAATGGATGACACGAGGCTTTTATTTATTTACGTTTATATGCGACTGTTGTACACCTCCCCATGTTAACAAACTTTCAAGACTATCAAGTTTATAAATTACCAACTTATAAAAACAAATGTATTGCTGTCTTTGTAAAGAAATGCTCACTTTATATGTAGCTTCGAGCCGCTGCTGTGACGCTGTACAAACGCTTCCAGTGTGAATACTCGCGCGTCTCTGCAGCTGCAGTGACGATGTAGTTATGCTCACGCGCTGCTCACGCGCCGCTTAAGCTTGCAGTGTGAAACGGACGTTTTTTCTCTGGCTGTTGTTACTGTTTTTGTTATAGCAAGAAAAGCAAGATAAATTTGTGATCAGATGATGTTGTATACTTGATAATGAAGACATCATCATTTAGTGGTCTTATTCACTGATGTTATCCAAAGTCTAATCTTTTGATACACAATCAAGCAAGCCTATAATTCTTCATTCTCCATTAAACATTTCAAATTCCAGCATTTATTAGACACACTCACGTCAATAATCAGCATGAATCTCAACAATGGTGATTGGGATTGTGCAACAAAAAGTTTTAAAGATGCAAGCAGGAATTTAAAAATCAGTGTATCTCAATTATGCAGCAATGCATTCTGGGAGCCATAGATGAGTTTTGTATGATGCACCCAGAATGCATTGCTGCATGAAGCATGTCACCTTTATTGAGATTCATACACTGATTCTTTAGTTCCTGCGTGCATCTTTAAAACTTTTTGTTGCACAATCCCTCAGATCAAAAAAAAAACAGCTAGACAATCACAGGACTATTGCATTCAATAATGTGAAATTAACAACACAACGTCTATATAATCAAATAATGCACTCTGAAAATGATCAATAAATCAAACACTACATGATGATTATGCCTTTATCAACATCAAGCAGACAACATCATCTGAACACAATCTGATCATCGTCATGTTGGAAAAGTGCACGACGACCAAGCACACAGAGTGATGGTAGCATCTTCTCTTTCAGTATAGAGCAGTACATTCATGATGCCATCAATGAAATGCAGCTCCCCGACACTAGCAGCACTCGTGCAGCCCCACATAAGGACACTGCCACCACCATGTTTCACTGTGGGCACCATGCATTTTTCTTTGTATTCCTCACCTTTGCGACACCATACAGTTTTGAAGCCATCAGTTCCAAAAACATTTATCTTGGTCTCATCACTCCAGAGTATAGAGTCCCAGTAGTCTTCATCTTTGTCAGCATGGGCCCTGGCAAACTCTAGGTGGGCCTTTTTGTGCCTGGGCTTTAGGAGAGGCTTCTTTCGTGGACGGCACCCATGCATGCCATTCCTCTGCAGTGTACACCGTATTGTGTCACGGGAAATAGTCACCCCAGTTTGGCTTTCTACTTCTTTAGATAACTGCAGTGAACTTGCATGCCGATTTTCTTCAACCCTTCTCATCAGAAGACGCTCCTGTCGAGGTGTTAACTTCCGTGGACGACCTGGACGTCTCTGTGAGATGGTTGCAGTTCCATCTTTTTTAAATTTTTGTACCACTTTTGCTACAGTATTCTGACTGATAAGTAAAGCTTTGCTGATCTTCTTGTAGCCTTCACCTGTCTGGTGTAAAGAAATTATTTTCTTTCTCAGGTCTTGTGACATTTTTCTTCCATGTGGTGCCATTGCTGACAGCATGAAATGGGAAGGGGTTTTAACATCCTTTTATAGTCAACTGTCTGCTGGACACCCATGTAATGAATAATTAGACTCACCTGTGGTTGAATTCTTGTTAAATTAGACATTTGAAGTCTAAAATTTAAGGCAGCCACAGATCAACCAGTGCGCTCACCACACACCAGCTATAAGTGGAGAGGAGAGAGAGTGAACAAGCCAATTCAAAGGATGGGGATTATTAGGAGGCCATGATTGATAAAGGCTAGCGGAGGGAACATGGCCAGGACTCTTTTACGAGAAGTGCCATGATATATTTAATGACCACAGAGTCAGGACCTCAGTTTAACGTCTCACCCAAAGGATGGTGCTTGTTATAGTATAGTGTCCCCATCACCTGGTGTTAGGGCCCACACAGAGCACAGGGTGAGCACCCCCTGCTGGCCTCACTAACACTTATTCCAACAGCAACCTGGTTTTACCAGGAGGTCTCCCATCCAGGTACTAACCAGACTCAACCCTGCTTAGCTTCAGTGGGTCATATTCTTACAAATTACTCTTAATCAACAGCAAAATGATACTTACATTACAGTAATTTTCTGTTCTTGTTTTGCTAAAGCTGTTTTTAACCATGCCACTGTAAGAAGTTATATTGTTTGGTACTGTAATTTTACTACTGTAAAAAGTCACCATAATGGTGATTAGTGTTTCATTTGATTGGGATCTTAGTGTGTTCATATTCAAATTTCTGATCTAGCCAAGTCTGTGACAAATGAAAATAGTAACGCTTTAGATTACAGGCGGAAAGTGCCGCGTAATTAAAACAAATTTACAGTGTAACTTTTGGTAATTATAGTGTACCTATCTAAAATCTAATCAAGTTGTGTTTCAAATTTTAGGTTGATGTCTCAAAAATTGAGCTTTCAGTGATATTTTGTTTGGGTGCAGTACCAAACTTTTCCACTAGATTCCATCCAGCTCCATTGGTGACCACATACGGACTCTTCCATTCCCATATAGCCTATGGTTTGAGAGACCTGAACCATTTATTTCCATAATGTTTATATGAAACTGATATCCTATCCTATTCAGAAGTAGTATGGGCAGCAAGGCAGTATTTGGTTTGAATTCAACCTTTAACAAACACAAAAGACATGCAAAAAGAACAAGATTTTTCATTTACATTGCCATTTTAAAATAAATGTCTGAACATGCCTCATGAGTCTAAAAATATTGTTGCGAATAAATAATTTACTGTTCCTCTGTCATTTTAAATCAGAAAGCTACAAATATGAAAACTACAATTTGTAAGCTTTCAAATGATATATAGTTTGTCAATATTATTTTAGTTTCAGACTGTTTCACAGCACAACTGTAAAAACTTAACTGAAATTGGCAGTAAAGTACTGTATATTTTACAATAAGTCCTACTGTGAAATTACTGTGAAAGTCATGCAATTATTAACTAATTCTTAACTATTAACTAATGTAATTCTGTAATTTCATATTAAAATTTTTAACAGTGAGTGGTTAGTATCACGAACACAGTCACCTGCACAAATTTGTCCAAATCTCATACATTAACCCCAACTCTGATGAGTCTATGTTCTTAATACAACATGGTCAATCACGGAGACCTCACTCTTCAATTAAGTTTTTTTTTTTTTTTGCAAGCATGTAAGGGGCCTAGCATCTAAGGAAAGCTAAGTGTAGCGGTCCCTGTCCCCCAGTCCAGCTCTGATGATTCTTCTCTTCTATAGCCAGAAAGAAGACGTTCTAAAACTGTTTTAAGTAAACTCTTTAAAGCAGTCGTGCAAAAGTTGTTGCTGTTTGTGGAAACCTGTTTGCTTTGACCTCATATCTGGTGTTAATGCATTTATGCTTTTATGCTGTAGTCTGGAATATTTTTATATAGAGATACAATACAATGCATATTTTTGTTACAAATGTGTTTTTTGTAAATACTAATTATTCTTGCAGTACAAAACCAAGATAGGCTTCTATGAAGGGGGTCCTTGTGTTTGCTACAGCCCTAATTCAGGCCTTCTCACTATCACAGAGATGGCAGGACAAAGTGCATGAACTAACAACACTCAGCTTCATTCAGTGATCTGACAGAAGAGATCAGTGAATAAGGCAACTTCTTGATGATTATATCACCACCAGTAAAAACAATAATCATAACCATGTTGATCATCATCTCATCTCAGTTAACACAACAAAGAAGCATGTTGCCATAACAGACAAAAAAAGAAGAAAATTAAGAGACAGGAGTCAGGTGCCAAACCAAAGGGATAACCATAATGGTTACTTCCACTAAATTTATTTTCAAAAAACATCAATATTAACTGTTAACTTTTAATTCTTGGGACAGAAATAAAGTCAATCTGGTTAGTAATAAGTGAAGCTGGTAATGTTGTTTGTGGAGTTGTTTAATCCTCCTCTGCTGAGGGCAAAGAGTGTTGAGAGTTGAACCAACATCATATTGTAATATTGATTCAGTGTCATTACCAGTGATTTTTTGATGAAATTTCAAAATTTTTTCAACATTAATTACTGCTGCAAATGTGATGTTGGTTTAGTGCAGTTAATATTGTCACATTAACATTGCTTCAATAGTTGCTTGCTATTGAACCATGAACAAGAACTGTGTTACATTCTTCTAAATTATTTTTTAAATAGCACTCAATTATGTTTCTGCATTGTTATACAAGTGGTGTTAAAAACACAATAGCTGTCAGCAATGTAAAAAAAATTAAAAAAATAATAATAATAAAAATTCCACCATTCAACAATTTTTTTTTTTTTTCCCAAATAATTAAATAATGAACCATTTCATTGATTTGGCCATGCAATGTTACCTGAAAACACATGTGATTTGAATGACAATTTATTTTATAACAATATGCCTAAACATGCCTCAAATGAAAAGGTATCTTTATTATATTAGATACATGAAGATTTTCATTTTCTACGCTCCAACTGACAGAGATCATTGAGTTTAATGCCATCAAAATATTACATGTTTACACAATGTTTTATAGGGATAATAAAATTGATAAGAAAAAAATGAGTTTTTCTTATCCATTTTTAAAAGTCAGCTTTCTGGAAAGAAAACATGCGTGCAATGTTGTATAGACAATAATGGACCTTCTCACGAATGTCAAATATAAAACTAACTTTTACCACACAGCTCACTTACTGGAGGCATGATATGTGCCTTTATCTGACTGAAATTATATCAGACATGCAATAAAATTTCAGAGAATTACAGTCAATAAGAAATGTTATTGTGAACTAAGCCAACCAAGATAAGAATGCCAATAGGAATGTTAACCAAAAGTGATGGCCCTTCATACTGAAACTGAAAATATCCGTACATTATTGACATGCAAGCTGCTTTATGATCACCGTTGGCTTGGCAACTCAGTAAACTGGGATGTTGCCACCCATGCTATAAATGCACCCATGCCTACATTTTGGGTAGATTTTAGGTTGGTCAGACACCCTTTTGGCACATGCTCACTGTCCTCCTGATCCTTCATTCAAGGTGAAGACTGTTCAGGGATTTAAGAATATTTGCAAATCAGTTAACTTGTGAGTCATGGGTTGTGGGAACAGCAGAGAGGGATGTGAGAACTGCCAGGACAATTGCAATAACGGATGCAGTTGCAGCTGTCACGAAAACACCAGTGTGGATGTGGCAGAGAAGGTTGAAATGTGTTTGGATTGTTTGGACTGTTTGAAAGACATCTATGAAAATATGGGACCATGCACTGAAAGCCCTCCAGAAACGTGAGTAACATTAGCTTTATAATCTGTTTCCTATAAGATGAACATTTTTTTTTTAAATTCTCTCTCAAAATGTGAAACTTTAATCGATGTTTATTGAAAATAAAAGCAAAATCTGCATCTAATATTGAATGATGCTCTTTTCCAGTAAAAAAAGCATCATTACAACAACAGCATGAATTAATGTAATTCCAGATTCCAAATAATACATCTTGAAAGTTTCCCCATAAAACATCATTACATTTTTATTACATTTATTCCAAAGTTTTATTGGTGATGAGAATTTTTTTTAAATATTTAAATTCAAATTAAGTTCATAATCAAATTACTAAGCACTGAATGGAATAACACAAAATAGGTATCATTTTAAAGATTTTTAATGAATGTAACCATTTGGGACTAGTTGCATGTGCCCGCCATTTTGGATTTTCGATCAGTGAGTGTACGCATATACACTTCCGGTTTCGCTTTATGCTGGTGCAGAGTGCCGCGGAAAGCCGAAAATGATCTTTTAAGGGGGTTTATAGAATTTGTTATATCACTTAAAAACAGCTAAGATATATAGTACAATCACATGAGCCAATGGCATTTAAATGAATGCATGCATGGGTTAAATGCATCAATTGCTCCATCAATATGATGACTTAATTTACGATTTCTTTGCATCAGTTATCTTTTTAGATAAAAACAAGGGCTGTGAAAAGACTGCGATTAATTTACATTTTTAACTGTAGCACAAACAGTTCAATATAGGTAAGTTTTTTTTTACCTGTAGTAAAATACGTTTTTGCTGCTTAGACGAGACAGATAATGAATTATGTAACAGATGCTCTTTACTTGTCTCACTTGAACTAAATAAATGCAGTAATAAATAGAAACGCAGAGGGGAAATACAAACACTAAAAATTATGCATTTAAATTATATTGGCTTCTAAATAATACAGTTAGTTAGCGATAATAATGTTACCAAATAAAATTACTAAAGCATGAGTCCATATCATATTCCCTTGTTTATTTATCTCTTCTGAGGATTGATGCTTGTGCCACGCAGAAAGAGAAGGCAAACTCTAAGAAGAAATGTGTAGAAAAATGACACATATTATGTGTAACACTCTAGTTTACACATTTTGTGTCAATATTGCATAAAATTGTGTTGGAAGAATTCCATTGTTTTAAAATTAACACAACCTGTGTATTTGTTCACAGCATCAACACAATCTGTGCAGCCAAGAACACCTGTAATGTGTTAATATTACACATTTACACATCTTTGTGTTAATTTCAGAGGTGAAGACCAGACCTCCAAAACCAAGACCATTCAAGACCAGAGGTGTGGTCGAGACCAGACCTTCCAAGACCAAAACAAGACCATTCAATCAAGATAATTCATTAATTGTCTGACTATTGAACATTAATGATGAGCACCTGCTGTTAACAAGCAGAATCACCAAAGGAGAAAATCACAAATTTTAAGTCACCATCATGGAGATCAGGGTTTGCTTTAGTTGGGCTCTTGTCCCTTGACTTTTTAATATTAGATTGTTTGGCTGCTGTAACTGAGTTATAACAGCCAGTCATGCAAAGAGAAAAGAAGATCAGGTGGTGTTGGTTATGTTTTCACATAATCATTATTTGACCTGAATCACTGAACTCATTTAGAGCCCAATCTCTGAGTTACATTTACATTATTGATTACAGCAGCACTGTGATTCTACAGCCAAAGATCCAGCATATATATATATATATATATATATATATTTTAGGCACACACAGACATCAAGGATCTACAGGCTGTAAATCTCAACAACGGTGACAAGCAACATATTCTGATAAACAGATCAACTCTGAACATTAGAAAACAAACTACTAAAAAGTCACATAACAACAGCAAAAAATAAAATAGTGAGAATAAAGGAAATTACTAAGACAATTCAGCTCATAATTTATTCATGCAGCAATGCATGATGGGAGCCATGGATGAATTTTGATTGCTGGCACCCAGAATGCACTGCAACATGCTTTATTATTCTCACCACTGTTAAGATTCACAGGCTGATTCTTGATGCCTGTGTGTGCCTAAAAGAAAGTTTATTATTATTATTATTAATTAATTATTATTAATTATTAAAATCAGAACAACTTTTGAGAGGTCCCTTGGATTATATTAAAAAAAGCTGATCTTCTGCTATAGAATCACAGTGCTGCTATAATCAATAATGTGAATCTCAGAGATTGGGCTCTAAATGAGTTCAGTGATTCAGGTCAAATAATGATTATGTGAAATCATAACCAACACCACCTGATCATCTTTTCTCTTTGTTTGACTGGCTGTTATAATTAAAATTACAACAGCCCAAACAAAATCTACTATTAAAAAGTCAAGGGTCAAGAGCCAAACTAAAGCAAAACACTGATCTCCACGATGGTGACTTAAAAATTGTGATTTTCTTTGGTGATTCTGCTTGTTAACATAAGATCACCTTCCTGACACATTTACTGTGTTAAAATCATAACACAATGAATGTGTCAAAATTAACACGTGTGTTGTCTCTAAACTCACACACTGATGTGTAAGAATTTTGCCAATTTGAGTCGTTTTTTAACAAATGCTTTTTGACACATTCTGAATGTCTGTGTTTGACACAGTTAATGTGTCAAAATTAACACAAGTGTTGTCCCAAACACAAGCACCGATGTGTAAGTGATGTTTTTTGACTTGACAAATAGATCATTGTAAATTTGATCTTCATGTTCAGAAGTAGCACAGGTGTTTTATTTTGTTGTTGTTTTCCTGTTTCTGTTGACAGCAGGTGTTCATCACTAATGCTTGATTAATGACTTAATTATCTCATTAACTTCCCTCTTGAATGGACTTGGTCTCGGTCTTGGAGGGTCTGGTCTTGACTACACCTCTGGTTAACCTTCCTGACACATTCACTGTGTTAAAATCATTGACTCAGTGAATGTGTCAGAATTAACACAAGCGTTGTCCCTAAACTCACACACTGATGTGTAAGAATTTAACACATTTTGAGTCAGTTTTAACACATCCTTTCTAAGAGTGCAGTTTTTGAGCCATTTAGTCCCCCAGCTGTCAGAACAAAATCAGGAGATATATTACATACTTGAGTGTTTTGTATGGATAAAGAGATCCCTGTGGATCACCGCTGAGCCTGAACTGCATAATCAACAGGAGAAAGATTGAAAGTCAAAGATCACGTATCTTGTTGAATTTCCACACAGAGGTAATGTTACACAATAATATAACAAGGATGTTTTCTTTCGTCTCTGATTGACCACCATCTTCTCTTTAATTAAAAATAATTTATTATATCTAGGCAAGTTTCATTTTTAAGTTTCTTTTTGCACCAAATGCAAGCATTGCTAAGACCAGAAGGGCACGAGCGGAAGTAACCATACGCACAGTCGCATCGCCGCAGCTCACTGGCGCCATCTTGTGGACCTAGTTCATTACCTCTAAACTGGAGTGTACCGCCGGCGGGCACCATCTACTATTAAAAAATTCATAATCATATTTTTCAAAACTACTGCATTGATCAACAGAAAATAGGTGTCATTTGAAAGCCTGAATTTTACAATGCAATTTGAGTAACTCCTAATGCTGAGTTATTTGCTGATAAATATATATATATATATATATTTTTTTATAGAATTTATGTTTTGTACTATGTACTGTGATGTGTCAAAAACACCATACAGCTCAGAAATTGATGTGTCATATGTCATTTGAAAGGTTTCATTGAGTGGTTTGGCTAAACTGGAGTGAGACCCTTGTCTTGACCCTGATCCATCACTCATCTTAAGATATTCCTGGGGAGTTATAACACAAAAACCCAAGCAATGTAGCCGAGCAAGCAGCTTTGACATGTCATTTTTCACTCGTATCTTCATGAAACATGCATTGATTGTAAATCACCCATAACTTTTTACAGCAGATTCTAATGACTAAAAAGAGCCATAATAGATCACTCAGATCTAAAGATATTTCTCATGGAGTTCTAACACATGAACCCCCTTGGGTGCACATACAGTTATGTAAATAGATTGAGCGTTGAGTCTTGATTTCGCTCATAACTCCATGAAATACGCATAGATTGTGGAAAATAGCACATTGTTATTTACCAGCTCAACGTAATCCATCATTCATATCTAAAGACATTCCTCGCTCAGTTCTAACAGATCAACGCTCACAGGTGGACATAAGGCCAATTCACACCGCACAGATAAATGCCAACAAACAAGTTGGCAGTTATGAAAAATAACTGTCATGTTCACACTGCCCCAACAGACACCAACAAACACTGATTGAACATTGTCAGTCAGGTGAAAACAAACTCTGACCAACTTCAACAGACACCAACAGGGGTAACACACTGATCAGACAAAACCCAACAAACGTGTTTGTCTGAGTGGTGTGAATTTGTCTATAGACCCACGTATGCAGATCGAGCACTAATGTGGCGTCTTGGCTCATAAGTTCATGAAATATGCATAGACTGTGGGAAATTACACATCATTGCTTACAGCGAATGCCCCCGATTAAAATGAGTCCAAAATCACAAGATATTCCTCATGGAGCGGAGATACTTGACTAAAAACATGTCTCTTATCTTTCTTGGATGTATCTAGTTATCCAGTGTTCCCAGAACTCTCCATGCTTGTTTTCCAATGTGGAATAACACAAAATAGCCATTTTTGATCAATTCTAAACTGGAGTGCACTGCTAGTGGGCGCCACCTAGTAATGAGTTATTGCATGTCAAATTTAAAAAATAATGTCAAATTTTCCTTGAACACACTTGTCTTTTATTAGCAGTTTATCAGCATGCGAATGTCCAAATGTAATTATTTATATAATTATTATGTGTGTGTGTGTGTGTGTGTGGCATAACAAACATCTAATGTTAATATTAAATCTTCTTCTTTTTTTTTTTTTTCTTCAAGTGAAAATGAAAATGAGTGAGTAGAGTTCTGGAGGTGATGCTGCAGTCAGGACGGGTTACAGCTCCTGTGGAAAACATCATCATCTGTTGCTAAAGAAAATGCTATCTGTACAAATACCATTCCAGCATGAAGCTCAATATAAACAAAATAACACATGGACTCAAAGCAGAAATTCTTTAAACAGCCAAACTGAAATCTGGGAATTAACACCATTAGTTAAATTACTGTCCCATATAAAACACCCTTGAAGAGTTTAAATGAACACTTTCTCAGTTGAAAAGTGAAGAATCATCTGTGTTAAATTAACACTACTGAGTGTTTCTCAATGTGTGTCTATATACTTCTCTATGTACTTGCGTCTCCATGGAAACATTGTGTTGCATTATTTGAATATCAATTCTGATTGGTCAGTTTCGTAATGAGAGGACTTTAAGCTGTCAGCCTCTTCTGGCATACTTTAAAACTCGTCTGGGCTTCAGTAAATAAAAGAAAAATAACAGTACTGCACATTTTGAGTTTCTCCTTTCTCTGCACACTCATTTCAGGTCTTTGAGTCTCCAGGCTTGTGTGAGTGAATCACGTGACACAGTAACAAAAGCTGTCCAGCAGGGGAAGGTTTTTGTGAGGGTTAGGTTTAGATATAATGAGAATAAAAATATCATCACGAAATCTGTCCTGACAACCTTAAAATATAAATAATTATTATAGGCTTACCATAGTGATTTATGGAAAAGCAAAAACACAGTTTGGAAGATGGTTTTCTTGTTATTGATATTGATCGAAGTTGAATCTCTTTCTTATATGCATGGTATTTTGCTTCATACACATTGTTGCACATCACTGACTGCACATCAATTTGATTTTGAGATTGTATGTAATGTGCAATGCACAAATGAATCACATATGACATCAATGTACAGTACTGTATGCTTACATCTTATATTATTTACATATATGCAACATTATGCTACACTTCCATATTCCATATTGCAATTTGAATAAACATAACTACTTTTAACACATAAATTGCCCCACAACTTCCCCTTGGTGACAGACCTATAATATAGCTTCAAGATCTCTTTGTGTATAACAATTGCACTGATGTAAAGTTCCTGTAAACCATATAGTGACTGTGTGTGATTGACCACATATGACGTCTGAATGCTTAGGTATGTGTGGTCAGGATGTCAGATGAATTTCCTGCTTGGTTTTCACTGCAGAATGTGCAAAATTAGCTACTAACCTTTATATATGTAAAATAGCCAGTAGAAAGATGCACTTACTTTCAAAACAAGTAATAGTTTCCATTTTTACTTTCTAACATGTTCATCAACTTTTGATGTTCATCAAAATTATATCAGACTATCACAAAGAATGACTAATATTTTGTTAAATTCACAATTATTTCCCAGACTGTGAGATGTTGTTTTTAAAGAAAATATGTAAATTTAAAACCCCTAAATTTCTTTTAGTGTCTTTTCAGTGGTTCTGCTTTTGTTCAGTGGAGAGAGAAATAAACATTTCTGCCACTGCAGGGTTAACCACACAAGTTCCTTCACTATAAAGCTAAAGTGCCTGAGTTAATTCAGTCAGTCATTCGGTTGCTGTTGATCTGATGAGCTTCAACACGGTAAGACAAACACACTCACACTTAAACAAAAACTGATGATTATTTCTATAGATGAAGCTCATATAACACATGATTCCTGACATGAGAAATATCTTCTGTACATCTAATGATCAGTTCATTTACACACACTGATGTTGAGCATTAATAATCTTCAGATGTTCAAAGATCTTACTAACACTAAGAGCTGTTTAGAGTGATGAACATACACTGTTTATGAGTATATGAGTGATGATTTATGATGTATTATAGATATATTTTATGCTGATGTCGGTCAGAATGGCTCCTTGTCTTCCTCTGATCTTTCTGCTCATGATTCACGGTGAGTCTCTGTTTCATTACATTAGAAACACTGTTTTTATTTAATTTTATTTTTTAAAGACCCCATAATGAGTGAGTAATGAGCAGTTTTTGTGCTTGCTGATGTGATTGTTTTTGAAACAGGAAGTTTGGGTGTGACGCGTCAATGGGCATGTCCATTTTATAAATATCAAATAGAGTTGTGCCACAGTCTTGAACATGATTTGTTTAGTCAGTGTCAGGTGGTTTCAGGGAGAGATGTGTTTTGATTGGACAGAAATCTGTGCATCACCACATCATGAATATTATTGGCCCATTTTCTCAGAAGTGAATGTATTTACCCTTACGGAACAAAAATATATGGGAAAGTATAATACAATATTTTACATAATACATTTCCATATATGGGAAACTAGTGCTTATATTTTTCAGTATATGCGTTGACCATGTGGCTATATATTGATACATATAAAATATTTTGAAATGAAGACAAAAGTAGTATTGCATGTAATATTCATAAAGTTTTATCCTTTATTGTGTATATATATCATGTTCCCATATAAATGTGAATGTATGGACACATATATACACACATTCACAATGAGTTACAACAGACTTCTAGTTCCCAGCATGCTTTGCTTCTGTAGTTTTAAGAGTGGGTGAGAATGTAGTTTTTTTGGGTGAGAATGTAGTTGTTCAGACCTCAGATATGTGATTTATATGTAAACATAGCGCCTATTAGAAAATTTGTTTAGACACTTTCGGAGATGTGATCTACAGGCCGTCAGTGGCCATTCTATATACAGCCTTAGATTAAATCAACTGAAAACACATTGAATCTCCCTTATTACAAACAAGACCGTAAGTTCATCTACAGTTCTTTTTGAGAATTAACAGAGGTTTAGATGTTGATGTTTTATTGAACGTGTTTGGTCACCATTATGGTGATCGGTGTTTCCTTTAGTTGGTCATTTTATCTATTGGTTTTTATGTGAGTTTGTGGCCTTTGTAACAGTGTTTACAGAAACACATAATTTATTATAAAGGAGATTGTAAACTAAAACTACCAGGTGATATGGTTTGCAACCTCCAAAATGTGAAGCAGCAAATGATTTGTTTTCAACTGCATAATCACCTGACCTGGGACTTGATGCTATTCTGCTCCCCCTTTACTGCTTTATCAGGTAATCATTCATATTCCTGAATCATTATTAAATGTGATTAATGTAACTAATGATCTCAATTCAGTGGAGGAATATGTTTTAGGTTGGGGGTGCTGTTTTTTATGATTATTATTATTATTCACCACATTTAAATAAAAAAAAAAACAACAACATCGAGTCTTTGAAACATGTCAAAACTCCACAAAGCACAACAAGCGTATCGGTGAGAACACTCATTTAAACAGCATACGTTTGACTGCATATCTTATTTTTGACATTATTGATACTGCTTGCAATCATAATGCAGCAGACCGGTCTATGTGGGACATGAATTAAGCCTTTAAATAAAAGGGTTATTGGGCTGTTTACCCAGTCATATACAATAAGAGCCTGTGCAATGACAGGAAATACAAATAAGCATAAAAAAATAAAAAAATAAACTGCCTTACACAATACCAAGGTGGACTTGCACTCAGGAGTAGAGCGGGCGGATTATTTCTACATACACTGAAACGGTCACAATATGACATCACAGTCTGTGCATAAAAAAAAAAAAAAAAACATAATTTTTTTATTAGCCCACTTAAAGTGTTTATTACAAATCAATTACTAAATGCTAAAAATGAATAAAAATGTAAATGAACAAAAATGTGCAGCACCCCTACTTCCCATGCCGCTGTTCTTGTGTTCATGAGAAAGTGACTGTGTTGTGATCTCTATGTTAAAGAGATTAATATGAATCTGCATGCTTTAAGGAAACTGTCATTGAAAAACCTAAGCTCTTTTATTTTACAAGCTAAACTTGGAACACTTGTCACTTGAATGATATGTAGATTCATGGAAAATGAACTGAGATACAGTTTACAGAGTAATGTTCCCTTCCCATCCCATCCAAGCAAAGAGATGTTTTGGGCTATTTTAAGTCAGCCATATAGTAATTTTTAAACAATAGTTGGGTTAAATAAAACTGCCTAGCATGTTGGGCAAACATTTACAGTCCATTTTCAACCCAACTTGGGCTGTTTTTAACCCAGCATCTTTTAGTGTGTAGTTAGAATAATTTTGTGTTGAACAATCATATTGTGTTTTTAACATATTAATATTCCTGAATGTGACATGACAACTGAATTGACTTGCTCTTAAAGGGGACATTGGATGGAATTTTCAATTTTTCTATCTTTTTATTTTATTTATTTATTGCATTTAGTTAGGTTTCTGGCGTGTATGCCAGCTCAGGAAAGCTGATAAGAAAACAAGCAGCCAGTTTGCTATGGGCTGTCTGAGTCTGAAACTGTGTCATCCAGCGAGCTGTTTCAGTTTCTACGTAGATAGCTAGCTATTTGAATAAGACCACCCATGACTGCTGATACTGGTGAACACCACTACTGACAGCTTCTGGCATTTTCAGAGCATGAGATTGTCCTGTTTGTTTGTTGCATGAGCTCTTGAAGCTCCGCCCTCTTCTTGAAATGGCGTGTTTTTGCTCACCCCCAAAAGTGGCAATTTTAACATGTTATAAAAAATTATCTGTGGGGTATTTTGGGCTAAAACTTCACATACACACTCTGGGGACATCAGAGACTTATCTTACATCTTGTAAGATGTCCCCTTTAAGTAACATCATGCTTTGTTTTTCAGATTTGAGAGAACCCAAAAGAAAAGAGGCAGCAGTCTGATGTAAACCAATCTGAACGGTTGGACCACTTGTCATTATAATGACATCAGACTTCTGAAACTAAATATATTTTCAAAGGCTGCAGTAATTTTTTAATAATAAGCTTTTGTATCATTTTGTCAATGATTGTGTTAAACTATTAAATAAAATAAAGTGACTGCTGGAAAGGTGTCATTTTTATTTTAAAAGATTTTTTCCCCAAACTTTGAAATGGTCAGGAAAATGTTGGCATACCATTGAAGTGCAGTTGAAAAATTGAAGTTGTTTCAACATTAACTCTGTACATTAAATTCCAAAACTGTTTATGTTGACGTTTCAGTTAGGCCTATTTTTAGTGTTTTAACAAAAGTGATTTAGAATCATCGTCACACTGTAACAATGATCAAACAATATTCCAATTATTTCTTTGGTTTTCAATGTTGATTCAATGACATTTTTTATAGATTTTTTGTTGAAATCTCACCATTGTTTCAACATTAATTGTGGATGTAAATGTGATATTGAACCAACACCACTTTGTAACATTAATTCAATGCAATTAACATTGACATAAAATTAAATTAATTTTGTTTTAATGATTGCTTGCTGTATTCTTTGCTGTGATTTGCTAAAGTTTCTTTCTTCAACATCGACCAAAACTGATGAAGATACTGAGAACATTTATCACACTTACTAGGATTCTGGCTTATAATATTTCCTGTAATAAGTTACTGTTTTCAAGTAGTACAACATATTATCATGTTTCCAGAGTTTTCATGGCTCATTGTAACTGATAAAACAACATTTTCATCTTGATGAATTCTGTGTTTCAGGGGTTTCTAGTGCTGGTTGGGGTGTGAGTTACAGTCCTTCACACATCTGTGCACTAAAGAACTCATCAGTGATAATGAGCTGCACTTATGCATACCCTACTGGACATCAGATCATGAAAGTGTTCTGGACCAAAGGCCCATTCCAAGAGCGTGTAGAGCCTCCAGATCTGTCTAAGGACCCTGAATACAGTCAGAGGCTTCAGTATCTGGGAGATAAACAGCAGAACTGCACCATCAGACTGAGTCATGTGACACTGAAGGATTCACGCATGTACTATTTCAGATTCATCACTAATATAACAAAAGGAAAATGGACTGGTGATCCAGGAGTGACTCTTGCTGTCACAGGTGACTTTCATGAGGTTTCTCTCTTCTTCTGTGCATTATGTTGAATAATAATCAGTGTATGACAGCAGCACTAGATATAATGTGTGTGTTGTGTTCAGATCTTCAGGTGGAGTCTCCTGAGAGAGTGACAGAGGGAGATTCAGTCCGTCTGACATGTAAAAGCAGCTGTAATCTGACTGACAGAGCAACATTCATCTGGTACAGAAACTCACAGAAGATATTAAATGAGAGTAAATTCAGTAACAAACTCAACTTCGAGTCAGTCAGAAGAGAGGATGCAGGCAGATATAGATGTGCTGTACACGGACACAATCTCACCTCTCCTGCTGTTGAGCTCAATGTCATGTGTGAGTATGAGTTTAAGGACTTAAAGTTGTCTTTAAAACAGTAGCAGAGTTGACTATTTGGGGTCAGTTCACTTTGTGGGAGCTCTTGTGATAACCAAATGAAAGTGTAAATCAGTCCTAGACGCAGATCATGCATCTCTGGAACACAGCAGACCATTTTGAAAGATGAAAAGGAAACAAGTCAAACTGATGACCTCTCAAATCTACTATTAATGATCATCTGCTTCAAAATGTTCAAAATGTTCAAATTCATAATTTTCTGAAATTTATTGTGAATTTTCTAGACCCACCCAGGAATGTCTCAGTGTTGATAACTGGATCTGGTGAAATAGTGTCAGGAGATTCAGTGACTCTGATCTGCAGCAGTGATTCAAACCCTCCTGCTCTGAACTTCAGCTGGTTTAAAGGAGGAACGTTCGTAGGATCTGGAAGAATCTACAACATCTCAAAGATCAGCTCTGATGACAGTGGAGAATACAAGTGCAGATCCAAAAATCAACATGGAGAGAAATACTCTGATAATGTGACTTTAAACGTCATGTGTGAGTTAATGATGGTTCAGTAACTGTGAAATTAAATCCTCTAAATGTAGTATCACATCTCAAAATTATTGTGATTGTTAATAACATCTATGTTTTTCTGTTTTAGATCCTCCAAAGAACGTCTCAGTGTCCATCAGTCCATCTGGTGAAATAGTGTCAGGAGATTCAGTGACTCTGAACTGCAGCAGTGATTCAAACCCTCCTGCAAATATCAGATGGTTTAAAGGAAGAACGTTTGTAGGATCTGGAAGAATCTACAGCATCTCAAAGATCAGCTCTGATGACAGTGGAGAATACAAGTGCAGATCCATCAATAAACATGGAGAGAAATACTCTGATAATGTGACTTTAAACGTCATGTGTGAGTTAATGATGGTTCAGTAACTGTGTTAACTATCAAATGAATGGATTAACAATCGCAAAACATTAATTTACATTTTCTTTTGTCTATTTTAGATCCTCCCAGGAACATCTCAGTGTTGATAACTGGATCTGGTGAAATAGTGTCAGGAGATTCAGTGACTCTGAACTGCAGCAGTGATTCAAACCCTCCTGCTCTGAACTTCAGCTGGTTTAAAGGAGGAACGTTTGTAGGATCTGGAAGAATCTACAACATCTCAAAGATCAGCTCTGATGACAGTGGAGAATACAAGTGCAGATCCATCAATAAACATGGAGAGAAATACTCTGATGCTATGACTTTAAACGTCATGTGTGAGTTAATGATGGTTCAGTAACTGTGTTAACTATCAAATTAATGGATTAACAATCGCAAAACATTAATTTACATTTTCTTTTGTCTATTTTAGATCCTCCCAGGAACGTCTCAGTGTTGATAACTGGATCTGGTGAAATGGTGTCAGGAGATTCAGTGACTCTGATCTGCAGCAGTGATTCAAACCCTCCTGCTCTGAACTTCAGCTGGTTTAAGGAGAATGAAACCTCAGCTGTTGGATCTGGACAGAGTTTCAGTGCACTACAGAGTGGACGCTTCTACTGTCAGGCTCACAATCAACATGGATCTCAGAGATCAGACGCTGTAACTGTCACAGGTGAAGCTTTTATTAACACACTCCTGTATCTTCACATCATTCATCAGTTTGGAGAGTTAATCATGATGATCTTCCTCTTTCAGTTCATCATGGTGCTGGTAGGAATGTGATTGTGATCGCAGCGACATCTGGAGGATTATTCTTCATCATCATCATCATCATCATCATCATCATCCTGTTAATAATGTGAGCTCAATATAAAACCTAGAGCGGCAGTATAAATTCACTTTTGGTCTAATGTGAAAGAAAATGGCTAATTTGTATTTGATTATTAGTAATCTTTAAAAAACAGCATTCAAATATTCTCTTAAATTAATACATTTGTCCTGCTGTTAATGTCTGTCATTATAACAGAAAGACACGAAGGAGAGATAAAACTGAAGATCTCACAGTGAAACAGGTAAATCATTCAGACACACGACTTTACAGAAGCAGAAAATCAATCGATCAGCCGTTATCTGTGTTTCAGACTGTAACTGTACAGACTGATGGGAAACTAACATTATCAAATTCATTATCAGCTTAATCAAGCAAAAATAATAAACTGATGTTTCTATATCTTTAGGTCAATGTATATCAAACTTTATGTGAATCACCCTCAGGTGGTGTGTCACATGACTCCAAAAAATGTAAAATATAAAGAACCTTTTTTCCACTATTTTCTATGGTTTAATTCTAATTTTGGATGTAATATATAAAATATATAGTCTAATTGAATAATCATTAGCATATATACATAAGAAGTAAGGAATGAACATGTCACTTCAAACATTCATTCTGTCCTTTCCTTCTTCTTCTGTTTACAATGTAAATCGATGAAATATTTCTGAAATATTGATCTGAAAAGTTTGAGACAAACTGATCTAGACTGAGAATCTACACTTCAGATCAAACTGATTACTTAATAATTACTTATTTTCTTGTATTTCAGAATGATCTCTATTCTGACACGTCACAGAGAGTTTCAGTCCATGACGAGCCTCTTTCTGAACCGGATTCAGCCAATGACGCTCCGTATGCCAGTGTGAAACCAAAGAGATTCAGAGAAAAAACTCCTGAATCCAAAGATACTGAGGAGATCCAGTATGCAACTGTCCAACATCACAGAAAGAAAGATACGAAGAGAGCAGAGGAGAATGAATGTCAGTATGACGATATAAGAGTTCATCAGCCCGATGCTGACGTGAGGTGAGAAAAACCAACTTAACCAGCACCAGTTTAACCAGCATAAATCATATAATTTCAGCTGCAACATCAATGCTGTTCGTTTATTTGTTTGTTTCCCTTTTTGTTGTTTTTTTAGCCAATCAAATGTACAAACAGTGGAAGAGCCTTCAATCATCTACAGCAGCGTCAAATGAGTGTCAGAGTGTATATGATATATTATGTATTAATGTGAATGTTAAAGAGTTTCCACTTCATGTTTTACTTTGTATGTTCTTATACAGCTAATGCTTCAATAAACCTGAATAACCTCCATGCAGTTAAAGACTGTATTGTTTTTACAGGACTGAAGAGGCCTCTAGTGGTTAATGTGTGAATTATTGTTCATGGATGTAACGTAAACTTTTTTTTTAAAGGGGTCATCTTAGTATCAGTATTACATCCTGCAATTTCCATAACTTAAACATCCTTATCATTAATTAAAAAAAATATTTATATAATCAAGCTGTAAAAAAGCTTCGTTTTGGAACAGAGGTGGCATGTGACGTCACAGGGGCACAATCATTTGCATACAACTGCCTCTGGAGCAAGACAACCACGCCTACTTTTACATCATCGCATCATTGTCCCCGCCCACTGGTGTTCAGTCGATGAGCAGCGAGTGGATCTAAAGTGGGCCTAGTTGTTTAAGATTAGATTATGATAATAACAAGATTGCGATGCCAAGCAGATGTTGTGTTGTTCCTGGCTGTGGAAAAAAATCTTTGCATAAGCTGCCAAAGGTTCCCGATGTCATAGAAAAATGGATTCAGTTTATTTTTAACAACCATCCTGTCGTGTCAGTGCTGACTTGCATATTTGTATTGTACATTTTACCAGCGATATGTATATAGGCGCTCAATAGATATATTTCTCATGTCTGTGAGACAAGTATTCTGTTAGTTTCAGTTCATTTTTGTGACACACTCCAGTTCAGGGAGACTAAGATGTAGCCTATGAGTAGCCTGACGTGCACCTCTTCAAAAATGTAACAGCGCATCAATTCTACACGGACCGCAAGCGCTGTGATTGGTCTGCTAGAATCCATCCCTCCTGTCAAAAAACTGGCGCTGAGCAAGCGGAAAAAGAGCGAGCATTTTTCCATAGAAATGAAAAAAACGCTCTGTTTCAGGGGACAGAAAAGGCATAGCCTACAGCTCAGAGGCTCCGGCATAGTTCAAACATTAAATTTGGCAAGTTGAACAGACTTAATATTCTACGTAAATACAACTTAACTGAGTCAGAGCAAAAAAAGATAACTCAAAAAGTTGAGTTAAGTGAATGAATTTTTATAATCTTTTTACAGTGATATATACAGTCAAACCAAAATTTATTCAGACACCTTGAACATTTAATTCATTAATACAGTTTATTCACTATAGTTTAAAAAACTATGATAAGATCTCAGAGTTAAACTGTGTTAGAATATATAATCTTAATTATGTCATATAACACTTAAGCAAAACATGGTCAGGTCAAAGTGTCTGAATAATTTTTGGTTCCAAATTTGTATCAATTTTACTGGTAGTCCACTGTAAGAAGAATTTTTGGGTATATTATGTCACAGTTTACTTTATTTTGCTATCCTCACTTACATAAATGAACTATAGTGTCCTGCACCGTCTAGTAAAAATACATCAAAAACATAAAAAATGTCAAAATAAATTTTGGTTTGACTGTATAATATAATATAATTATGGGCCTTCTAAATAAATAAACACACAAAAAGAAACAACATCATCTTAAGCTCCAAAGTTGCTTCAAGATCCAAAGCTTGTTTCATGCTCCAAAAAAAACTGTGTTAAGCTTGGTACTCAGTCCTTAATGTGTCCTACAAATGTTTTTTTTTTTTTTTTTTTTTGCTACTGATGCCTGAGGGTTTGTCAACCTGACCTTTGGTTGCCAGTAGAGATGTTGATGTCATCTTGTCACAGTAATTTCAATAAATTTGTGAAGTCTACATTAGTGAAAACCCAACAGTTGTTTGGTGAAAAGTGTAAAGAGTTTTATTTTAGGGTCTTTTAACTAGTTGCTTATGAGCATGCATATTACTAGAATATTGATATTTATTAGTACTTATAAAGCAGATAGTAATGCCTTATTCTGCATGACCATATTCTACATCCCTTAATCCTACCCAACAACTGAACTTAACAACTAACTATAAATAAACAGTAAATTAGGAGTTTATTGAAGGAAAAGTCTTAGTTAGTAGTTTATATGTGTTCCCTATACTAAAGTGTTACTGAGTTTTGCATAGCATAAGTCTATTCAAAATAATGGGGAACACGGGGAAGAGGTTCTCTTATTTCAGGAAATAACTTTTTGAAAACCAGAACAGAGAACAAAGATCCATGACTTCATCAGGGAAATAATATGTTCTCCTATTTAAATTTGTCCTTTCAAGCGATCCTTTTTACAATAGTCACACGTTACCTTGTATGTTACATGTACATACACTAATTGAATTAACAGTAAAAATCTCAGATTTTGCATGCAGTATTGTTAGAATAATCATTGTATTGATGCATTTGATGTTATTATTAATACCAATACAGTGTATCAATTTTGATAGGCTGTGGCTATATCGTTATTTTCATCTGTGAATACAAATTCTCAGAACCCCCTCAGGAAAAACCAGTTTCATGCAATCACTCTGATGTCACAATCCATTTTAAACAAACTTATAATGTACGACTTGCTGTATGTTTCTCATCTTGAACCAAACAACTGAATGCATAAGTTTGCGTACATCTTTGTCTCCAATTGTATGATCCCCTTGCAGAATTTAAACAAATATAAAAGATAAAAGATCACATTCTTTTTTTTCTTTTTTTTTCTTTATAACCGACCTTTAAAATACATTTACATGTTTTCCACAAAACAATACAATGGACACTTCAGAACGACATTGTGCCTATCTGTCATGTCAGTTCTCAATTATGGTCTTATTCTAACACTGTCTGCTATATGCTTCATTAAACATCACAACAGACATTTATCATACAGTTTAGCACTTTAAATATGACGATTTGTATTAACTAAAGTAATAGGTAACACTTTATAATAACTCACACTATGAAGCATTAGTTAAGCATTAGTAAATAGTCAATTCATCATTTATAAAGCATTAATAGACATTAGTAAGCAGTTTATAAATACACCTATAAATGCTTTGTTCTTGATTTATAAGCATATCTATAATATGTTTAATAACTGTATTGTCATACTTTATTAAAGATCAATTTATCATTTCTAAATTAAATATTAGATTATTTACAAACCAGTTAGTTATCAGTGGTTCATAAGATCATTTAGAAAGTGTAAGTACATGATTAATAAACTGTTTAAATGTACATTTATACCTATTATTTAGACAGTAATAGTTACTGTTGTCACAGACACGCCAGGCTCCACCGTCACACAGACACAGTGCACGTCATCACCAGAGTTTTAATCACTCACACCTGCAGCCCATCAGCACCCTCATCAGCAGCAGCACAAAAGGCACACACACTCACACAGTCACTGTCCGGTCTCTTTTGCACATGGTCTTACCTGTATGCTTACCTCAAGGACTTACCCGTCTCCAGTGTGTTCCCAGTCTTCTCGGTGTTTCCTCGTCTCGTGTGAGTTCCTCTGTGTCTGCTCCAAGCTCCTGCAAGACAAAGACAAGTATCAATCCAGTATCCATATCTGCCATTGCTTAAACTGCCATTACTCTCTGCACTCTGCCAATGCTCTCTGGTTGTTCAATAAACTCTATTACCTGCATTCCTGTGTCTCAGTCCCCTTCTGTATTGTAACAACTATATAAATTAAATGCTTTATTAACACATGTTCCTACTGTAATTCATTATTAATTCAGGTAGTTATAAAACATTTAGTAGTTGTCAGTTAACTATTTTTGTGAGCTCATCTAAAGTGAGGACTATTTATGCCCTGTAAAGCTTTTATAAAGGAGATTTAAAGGTGATTTAACATAGTGATAAAAAGGCATTTATTAACACACTGAGTAACTATTACTATATGTCTAAATAATATGTATAATTGTACATTTAAATCATTTACTTACACTTTCTAAATGATCTTATGAACCACTGACAACTCCTAAATAACTGGTTTGTAAATGTAATACTTCGTTTAGAAATGATAAATTGATCATTAATACAGTATAAAAATAAAATTATTAAAATATGCTTATAAATCAAGAATAAAGCATTCACAGCTGTATTTATGAACTGCGTACTAATGTCTATTAATGTAGGGACAATGCTTTATAAATAATGAATCAACTATTTACTAATGCTTAATGATTCATAGTGTGAGTTATTAATACCTTAATATTTATATATTGCACTTGGTTGTATTTATAGCATATACGTGTATATTAAATGAAATTATTGTCATTTAAAAAAATGTATTCAAGATAGCCTATTATAGCATTTCATTATTTTAACGTTCAGCATCACCAATTATCACAGACTTATTTAGACAATCATCTGGATAAACTAAGATTATATTACTAAAGTTAACACTTTCAGTTTCTCTTCCCACTCGAACAATGAGCTCTAAACAATTCCTGGTTAACGAGGGTAGGGCGGGTATGACATTGCTTTTCCCGTTTTACTAGCTTGCGCTTTGCGATATAGGCTATGTCTAATGGGCATCTTTAATTCTTGAGCAAGAGATTAATTATTTAGTCTGCCGTCCGGTGCTAGAACTAGTTGTTTCTGAATGCTCGTTGTGGCTTGTTATTAGTAGCAGGAGGAAGAAGCGCAAGGTTCTCTTGTCGCGCACGGTCTGCTCGCGCTCTGGTCTAGCGCTCGTCCACAGTTGCGTTAGCTCGAGTACATTGGCTAAATAAAGACTCAGCGTTTTGACTGGATCAAATAAAATTATATTTTTGCCCCTTTTGAAACACCGTAACTTTAACTAGTTTAGCCTACATAATCTCGAGGCTGAGCGGCAGGCATATTAAGTTATTAAATGAAATACTCCTCATTTGATCATTTGAAGGGGCCAATAATAATAATAGTAATAAAAAAAATCGTCACAGGAATTGTCATTTAAGTCTTTAAGATTATGACCTACTTTTTTAAAACAAAGTGACGCGCATGGTTCCCTGAATTGAAGAGAGCAGCTTCACACGCAGCAAGAGGCAGACCGAGCAAGGTAATACTGTCACACACAACTCACATATATAACTATGAAAGAAACTAAATAATATTAATTAAGTCAATTGTTTTCAATTAATTTGACATTACATCATTATGTTACTAGACAACATGAAATGTTATCTTGCTTTTCCCACATTACACTTAGAGTTTTGTAAATGTTGTTGTTAATTCTTACTTTTTATTTAAAAATAAACAACATAAGCCTCTCTGAGCTAACTCTACAGTTCCTTGATTACTGACTCTTTTTCGTCATAACCAGCTAACAGGGAATGTTCTTGTAAATAACATTCTGGCAAAGTTCTCTCAAAGTTATGATCAAACATTCTTCAAATAACATTAATAGAATGTTTGTTCAGTGTTATTAATAATGTTCTCAAAAGGTTACGTTATTTAAAAATGTTATCTAATGTTGTGAAAAAATGTTCTTAGAACATCATTTAAACATTAGAATGGCAACTAACAAACAAATTAATAATTTTGTGTTTTCTCTTTTAAAATAACATCTTTGGAACGTGGGAAAGTTTTGTTCTTAACTTTTCTTTTTAATTTACATAAAGGTTATGCAAATGTTATGTAACATTTTCAAAACAATGATCATGAAATCACCAGATATTGTTATTAGTATTTGATGAATGTTCTCATAATGTTGGCAGAAAACATTCTTTGAACAACATTCCTCAAACATCCTTTAAATATTAAGGATCGCTAACTTTAAATACGGATTAAGGTTGGCTGTTACACAACAAAATCCTGTGTGTTTCATGAACAGAGCTCAGTGTGAGCTTTAGTGACGACACCTGAAGTTAACAAACAGAATCACTGAAGGAAAGAGGAACAAACATTTGAAGTTATTGTTGTGCTGATCAGTGTTTGCTGCTCTTGACCCTTGATCGATTTATCAGTTTTTGTCTGGCTGCAGTATTAGTGTCTATTATTGCATTAGGAGAGTTGGAGACAGAATAACATCATGATGTTGACTGTTAATTAATAAGTATTCTGATTCTCTGACCACAACGGTTTATTGTTATTAATTGGTAAAATATTCTATTACTGACTTTGTGGTCATATTCTGAAAATCAGATTTGGTTACACTTTACTTGAAGGGGTGTGCATAAGACTGACATGACACCTTCATAATCATGACATGACACATGTCATGAATATGAATGAGGTTTTATGCATGTTTATGATAACTGTCATTAAGTGTCATTCGCTCAGTTATGTCAGTTTTAATGCAAAGATGACATTGTTTGAGATGTCTTTGTTATGACAACTTGACATAAACCAATACATCATAACTTGTCAGTGTCTTTGATATGACAACTTGACATTACCAAGACAACATAACCTGTCATAAACATGACATAGCAGATTAATTATCAAACTTAAGAAACTACTTTTTCTTTATGGGTTAACATTATTTTGGTAACACTTTAGTATAGGGAATACATATAAACTATTAACTATGACCTTTCCCTCAATAAACTCCTAATTTACTGCTTACAAATATAGTTAATTGTTAAGTGTAGGTATTGGGTAGGATTAAGAATGTAGAATAAGGTCAAGCAGAATAAGGCATTAATATGTGCTTAATAAGTACTAATAAATATCCAATATTTTAGTAATATGCATGCTAATAGTAATAAGCAACTAGTTAAAAGACCCTAATTACCATTATTTTATATCAGTGTCATCTTTTTTTTTTAAGAAATTTGAAATTGTCAATTATCTGACCTTCTGTCGGAGGAAACTTTAAAAACAACAACAACAACAACAACAAAAAAACATGAAATGAAAAATATTCATGATGCTGTTATAAAATTATTTGACAGAGTATTGTCACTTAATGACCATGATTTTAATGACAAGTTCAATTTGTACCACTGAAAAAAAGTGGTCAGAAAAATATTCAGAACACTATTATAATGGCCTCATGACAGCCAATGTCAAAAACAACCACATGACAGTTTAATGTAATATATATCTTATAAAGCTAAATAATGTCAAGTTGTCATGACAAAGACACTGACAGGTTATGATGTATTGGTTCATGTCAAGTTTTCATAACAAAGACATCTCAAACAATGTCATCTTTGCATTAAAACTGACATAACTGAGCGAATGACATTTAATGACAGTTAATAAAACCTCATTCATATTCATGTCATGATTATGAAGGTGTCATGTCAGTCTTATGCACACCCCTTCAAGTAAAGTGTTGCCTCAGATTTTATGAAAAACAAAAACATGTTTTAAACAGGAGGATAATAAAACAGTGTGTTTCATACACCCACAGACATCAACAATCAGCTTATGAAACAGAACAATGGTGACATGATTGATGCCAGCATACAAAACACATTCATGACTCCCAGCATGCATTGTGGCATGAATACATCATGCAGCTGGATTCTTTTACTATTTATATAGGCAAGGCAACTTCTTCTTTTTTTTTTTTTTAGGTGTTTTGGACAATCTCACACAAATCACTTAGTGTTACAAGTGATCTTTATCACATCAGTTGAGCTTATTACTTTCTCTTCAATAATGCTTCAATGGCACAAGGCAGTGAAACTACAGCAAACGCAGTTGCTTAACCCTTAATGTCCTAGAACATTTTTGGGGCACCTGACTCACCTATACTTTTCTTTGTTTTTCTAACCTATTCTAGCAGTCAGCATCAAGTTCCATATTTCATTTTAAACAGAATTTGGAGTTTCAATCTAGCTCATTTAAAGTTCCAATTTTACATTTCTTTTATCAGAGAATGGATGAATTATCCAGAATTAAGAAAAATGCAGCATTTTTTTATTATTATTATCATTTATTTATTTTTTACTGTGAACTCAAACAGAACCTCCTGAAGTTAGGATTTTTCCTTTAGAAAGGTAAACTTAAGACTTCCAGATTAAATTTTGTCAACATGTAACAATCCCTAAGCTATTTATTACAACATTATTATAGACGCTTTTCAGTGAAAAACTGGTGTTTTTTTTTATTTACTGACAATGTAAATGTTGTAATGAACCCATAGCTAGAGGTGGAGTAGAATCCATGGTGCAGAGGTTGATTATTGTCAAAGACAAACTAAGTATGAACAATACAAGACGGCAGGCAAAAGACGTAGTCTAAGTCCAGGAAAGGTTCAAAAACACAGCAAGGCAGGCAACAGGCTAAATCCAAAACAGTGGACGAAAGGGTAAATCCAAAAACACGCTAAAGGGTCAAGGCAGAAGTAATAGGCAAAGATAAGAGTAAATGCTTGGTAAGGCAGACTTAACATGCAATACTTCGTGTTCAGTGTGTTTTCGTGTCAAAGTTTTCAGAGAAGCACATGGCTTATAAGGCTACAAACAGGAAGTGAGAATACAAATAGGAATAACCACTAAAACTCAGGTGACGGCTCCCTCTGCTGGAGGGATGAACTGTGCATGGGCTGAACTGTTACAAATGTATTCAAATAAGTTGAGGAAGTAAAGTAAATAGAAACATTGTTATGATAACAGAACACTGAAGCAAAAGCAAAACGAAACTCTTGGCTGCACCAGTTATCTCCGTCGGAATCAATTCTACCAGGACATTGTTTAGCAACTTGTTTGAAAACATAAATTTTAATGCCTCATCTGATGTGTACCGCTGTTTTATACTTGTTTTTGGCTTGTGTTATGCCAAAGTTATGCTTTGTCAGAGAGTGCTCTCATGCAAACCTGTTAGCTTGTGTTTGTTATTTTGTTTTTTTGTTTGTGCTGTCTCAATCTTTAAGGGTTAAACAGTCACTTGACTTTCATTAATGCGTCAATGCAAGAGCTCAACTAAAGCAAACACTGATCACCATAATGGTGACATCAAACAAAACATTCCCATCAAATCATCAACATCTAAACCTCTGTGTTTTCTTTTTCTTTAGTCATTCTGCTTGTTGACAGCAGGTGTTCAAATGTTTGAAAGAAAGTTTCATGAACTTGATGTTCTATTAACATTAAGGAAACTGGACATTAATGTTATTTGTATGTTCTTCTTATAATGTTATTTGTGAGTTATTTGTAAAAATTAAGTTGAAAGAATGTTTCAGGAATGTCATACTAACCTTAAAATCTTTCCTCTTATATCAAGAAAACTGGACATTTTATCATTTCTATAACCAAGTACTCTTTTGTCATTTTATATACTTATACATATAAATGTATATATACTTATACATTTTATGTATTTATAAAGTAATCGTTGGAGAGAACAACATGTTCAGTCTTTATCTATTATTTTTATCTATGCAGATATACTGCGATCACTGAGACTGCAAGATGAGAAGAGGAGAGATTAATTGACCAGAAAAAAAATAAAAAATGGCATCAGCACAACACGGTCAGTAAATGCATATAAAATAGAAAATGTAGAACAGGGTTTTCCTAACCACGTTCCTGGAGCCCCCCACGACACACACATTTGTTTGTGCATGTTAAGGGAGAAGGGAGACATACAAATGTGCAGTGGTGGGGATGGTCCAAAAATGTGGTTGGGATTCACTGATGTAGAATACAGACAGAATTTAGATGTCAAATTCACTTACTCCCTTAAAATACTCATTTAAAATTGCAGCAGTGTTCACAATTTGTTGACAATTCATTGTCTTGGAACAGCATTCATGGATTTTTTTTTTTTTTAGGGGCAAATCATCCAATAAATAAATAAATGAATTTAAAAAATCATTTGGAATAGGAGTAGTTCAAGACAAAGTTCAGCACAATCGATAGCATTTGTGGCATATTATTGTATAAAAAGGTCTACTTGTCTCTTCCTTTTAAAAACATAGCAACAATAGAATCAAATGGGGAAAATACTTGTTTTAATAGTATATAGCCACAAGATCCAAACAATATATTCTTAAAACAAAATCCAGAATTCATTGAATCCGACTTTGTAGATAGAAACTTTTTGTTATCTAAATAAAAAGTCCCTAAATGTACTCAACATTACCAAAAACATCACATAATGTAAATAAGTTGTCACAGAATAAGAATATGTGAATAACTCAAATTTGACCAAAAATATGCTGTTTATTGTTGATGATTGCGTTATTTTACTTATGCATGCTTACGTATGGGGTGCTTCTCAAACGGAAGGCTGCATCCTACAAAGGCTGCACATGAATGAATGAATGAATGAATGAATGAGGCACTTATATATCCCAGCTACCACATCATCAAACGTTCAGTTAAATTTGAAGGATGCATGGGATGTATCCTTTGTGACATTCAATCACCTTCGTATACATTCCAATTCACGAAAATAATTTGACGGTATTGAGCTTGTCTGAACTTATTACGAAATGTAAGACAAAAATAATGTTTTCGGACATGAAAGCATAGATGTTATCTTTTGTTTTGGTGTAAATTACTCACTTAACACTAAACTGCCAGTAATGTAAGCCACTGGGAAACTGCAGACGACTTTGATTCACTGTATTGCATTAATAGAAAGCCAGATAATATAAAGAATTGTAATACAAAGTATTTTTCCAAAATTAAATTTTATTAGTATTTTCGTGCGTTGACGGTGGGGGAGGGAACATGTGTGACATAGCTATGCACACTTACTTGAGCGTCTCATTCTAGACTTTGATGCTGAGGAAGACTTACAAAGCTTACAAAGGATGCAGCCTTCTGTTTGAGAAGCACTCATCATGGGTGCTTCTCATTTCTTATTTGTGCTTTGTTCTTGTTTCCTTTCCTCTCTTCCTTTCCTCGTACCTCAGCTCCACACACGTAGGATGTGAGGGAAGGATGCAAGGAAAGAAAATGAGGACGAAGGAATCGAAGAAAATGTAATTTGTATATTGGAATGTTCTTGATCACTCGAGCGTCACTTTAAAGTAGGGCTGGGACAATACATCAATGCCTCACAAATTAAGAAATGATTCTGGATCGATTCTGATATTTTCTGTATGTATCGCAATTTTCTCTCGAATTGATTCTGAGCTTAGTTTTCAACAGCAGATGGCACTGTGTGCTTTAGAAACAGCTGTATTCTGCTTGCTTCCAATTCCTTACACACACCACTTAAAATAATCATTCATAAAGTTTGAAAAGGTTGAAGTGAATTACAAGGGTGTTTACAGTGGGATGTTTACATTAATCTTGCGTCATAAAAGCATTCTGAGGTCATACATTCTCAGACTCAGCCGAACACACAAGCGCTCTTCTTCATGAGCATTTGAGCATGCGGTTAAAAATAGCCTAATGCTGTTCAAAACTAAGCTCAGAATCGATGCATTTGGAAAATATCAGAAACGAATCACAAATTGTGATGCATTGATATATTGTCCCAGCCCTACTTCAAAGCTTAAATTCATAATAAATATTAATAAAGCATGATGCCCCCTTGAAATATGTGAGATGTAACATTTAAACTACGAAAGTAAAGCATACATTTTAAATTATTGTGACAGATACTCACTCCTCGTTCCTTGCCTCCTTGCGGTGCAATTAGAGAATTGAGATGTCCTTCAAGATGGCCGAGTTCGATCAGTTTCCGGCTGGAGCATGTAGGAGCGAGGAAATGAGGAAACATCAATTTTAGTATTGAGAAGCACGTTTAATACAGGGGTTTTCAAACCTGTCCTTGGGGAACCCCCAGCTTTGCACATTTTGTATGTTCATCTATCACACCTGATTTAACTCATCAGCTCATTAGTAGAGACTGCAAGACCTGAAATAGGTGCATCAAATAAGGAAGAAAATGTGCAGGGCTGGGGTCCTCCAGGACAGGTTTGAAAACCCCTGGTCTAATACATGGGGACATTTACTTCAATGGCAGGGAAAGAGTTAACTTGTATTGAACACAGAATATTCCTTTTGGTCTTTAAAGCTGTATATGTGTGTTTTACCTTGGTGAGTGGGTGCAAAATACCGTGAAAAGTGTGGACTGCTTTATGGCAGCAACAGATGCAATAATTCATGGTTTGGAATTAAAAATTTTAAAATTAAATGTGAAAAACCCTGAATAAAATTTACAATCAGTTACAAGAAAAGCACCAGCTAATAAAGGTGCTAATGTCTGTTTCACAGAGCCTGATGAAGCACCTGATTCGGAAGATCTAAGGATTGTGTTGCTGGGAGTCTCTGGAGCTGGAAAGAGTCCAACAGGAAATGCAATACTGAGACGAGAGGCATTTAAAGAGAGCAGAACCAGAGAGAGTGAAATACAGAGAGGAAGAGTGGAAGACAGAAACATCTCCATCATCGACACTCCAGGATTCTTCAACACTCAACTTACTGAGGAAGAGATGAAGAAGCAGATGATAAAGAGTCTGTATCTCTCTGATCCTGGTCCTCACGTGTTCCTGCTTGTCATCAACCTGGAGAATTTTGAGGAGGAGCAAAGGAACATTGTGCAGCAAATTCAGGAAAACTTTGGAGAAGAATCTTTGCTCTTCACTATGGTGCTTTTTATAGGACGGGAAAAAATTTCCAAGAGAAAACATACTCAAATTATTGAGAGTGAAGAAACACAGAAAATACTGAACAATTTTAAAGGAAGATTTCAAGTGATAAACAGCAAAAATGAGTGTGATCCCTACCAGATCACAAAGCTCCTGAAGAGTATTGATGAAATGGTGAAGAACAATAGAGCACAGCACTACAGCAATGAGCTCTACCTGAAGAACCAGGTAAAACTCAGAGAGCAGAAGGAGAGCGTGAAATACAAAGAAAAGAGACAGAAACAGGAAGAAGAGATAATGAAACAAGAACAGATGTGGAAAAGACATATGGAGATGAAGACAAGACAAGAGGAGAGAGATGCATGGAAGCAGGGAGAAGAGGTAAATCAAGAGGAGGAAATCAAAACCAAACGCAAAGAAGAGAGAATAAAAGACCATAATGAAAAAAAGAAAGAAGATGTGAAGGAGCGAGCACAATATCTGAAAGTGAAAGAAGATCTCAGGAAACAAATGGAAAGTCGCAAAGAGAAAGAAAGACAAAGATGGGCACTCGAAAGAGAAATGACACCAAGACATTCAAGACTAGGTAATTATTGAAACATTTTTGGTTTTATTCCTAACATTTTCATGTTTTAAAAAATATATACCATCATGTACCATACATTTTATCAATGTAATGTATTTTTGTTCAATAATATATATATATATATATATATATATATATATATATATATATATATATATATATTTATTATTTAGAATTTTGAGGGGATTTTATGATACTATGGAATACTTTACAATTTATATGAGCTATTTTTCCATTAAAATTAATATTAATGTATTTTAGTTATTTTTATAAGAATTCTTTTTTTTTTTTTTTTTTATGATTTATTGATTTGTTTTAGAGATTAACCCCTTCATTGTTGTTTGTTTTGGCATCATGGTTGAGTTTGAGTTGTAGTTTGTACCACCAAAAGATTATTTTCATGACATATTTAAGTTTTGGTATTTTTTCGTATTTCCCATTAATTCCCTATGTCCGTTATTATTGACCATGAAGGAGCCAAATGTAACTTTAGAGCCAAATGTAACTTTAGAGCCAAATGTGACTTTTTCTTTTTTTAAAACATAAAATTATTTGGTCAGTTCTGACCGAAGAGGCCCAGATATGTAGGTTAAATATAGTGTGTAAAACAAAATTAATTTTGAGGAAATTATTATTATTTTAAGTGTGTACAGCTGAAACCCTATTGTAATTGCTAAATTTTCCAAGAATCAGCACTCTCCCCTAAAAGTGATCGGGCAAACCAAACCTTAAGTCATAGAGACTTGAAACTTTGAGGGCTGGTAGTACTCACGCCATCTACAACGAGACCAAGGCTTGCCCCTATTGGCCTGATGGGGGCGCTACAACAGTCAAATCGCTTATAACTCATAAACAGCTAGTTGTAGGCTCAAGTGTCTTATATAGATGGAATCCTTGGCTCAAAATGGATTCGATCGTTGAAATTTTCAGGTATTTTGGATTTTTTGAAAATCCTACTTTTGCGAACTAATGCTAGGTTTTGGCCTGATTTGACAATAATTATATATTTTTTTTAAAAAAATGAAATTTTAAAATGGTTATAACTCATGAATGGAATTGATATCACCATTATGGTGGTCAGTATTCACTTAAGTTGAGCAGTTTTACTTGACTTTAAGCATTAGTTTAACATATTACTTCATTAAGGCCCGGTCTCACAAACAGGGCTTAGCCTAAGCCAGGATTAGGCATTAGTTCAATTAGGATATTTAAGTAGCTTTTATAAACATACACTAGAAAACAACATCATTGGTGTGCATCTTGAGACAAAACCATGGCACTGACATATTTTAAGATATGTCAGTACAAGTTGCTTTCAGTTAAAACAGCTCAAACATGCATATAGTCTAGCTTATAGGACTAGCTTAAGCTTTTTTCTGTCTTTTACAATTATACTAAAAGGCGTTTTACTTGCTAAAATAGTATAAACTATCAATCAAATGACAGAAGTCATGTAGTAGATTGTTTGCAAGGGGTTTTGGTAATTTAAAAGAAATGCTTTAGAAATTCACAAATAAAATATGTTGGCTTTATAGGATTAAATATGTTGAACTGTTGGAATGTGTAAACAAAAGCATTTATTCTCTCTCATTTCAGCTGATCTGAGGATTGTGGTTCTTGGTAAATCTGATGTGGGAAAGACTGCAACAGCAAACACCATCCTGGGCAGAGATGCGTTTAGAGCAGGGGCTCAGTCTGGTACATTAACCTGTGAGAAACAAGAAGCAGTGGTGTCTGGAAGAACCATCTCAATCACTGATACTTCAGGACTGTTAGATTTCCACTTTCAGGATAAACTCAAACGTGATATTGAGGAATGTTTAGAAATGTCTGCTCCTGGTCCTCATGTGTTTCTGCTGGTCATCAGACTGAATGGGAGATACACAGAGGAGGAGAGATACACTGTGAAATGGATTCAGGAGAACTTTGGAGAAGAAGCTGTACGTCACACTTTTATTCTGTTCACTCATGTGGATTTTCTAATGCATGAATCACTGGATCAGTATATCAGGAAAAGCCCTGATCTACAGTCACTGATTAATAGCTGTGGTAGAAGATTTCACTCATTCAACAATCAAGACAGACACAATCAAAATCAGGTCACTGAGCTGCTGGAGAAGATTGAACATCTGGTTAAGGACAATGGAGGCAAACATTACACCAATGAAATGAGTCAAAGGGCTCAGAAACGAGATGAGAAGAGACAAAACAATAGTGAAGAGGCCACAGAGAGACACAGGAGGTTACAAGGACTACGTAGACAAAGAGATCTCTTGGGTCTCATGATGGGTCTTGAGTTAAGTAAAATGGCTCTGATAGCATCACTAGAGACAGCAATGATGCACAGAAATCTGTCAAGACAAGGTAATTCTTAAACCATTTGTGTTTTGATTCCTAACTTTGTACAACACTTATTTGTAGAGAGAACTATTAGATACAGAAGTTTATCTAAACTGTTATCTAATGTAAAATTATCCCTGGCATGAATAGTGCTGTTAATAATCACAGTCATAAAGACAAAGTCTCAGATTTACATGGATGAGATAACTTTGAGTTTTTTTGTTGTTGTTGTTGTTTCAGTCAGCATTAAAATTTCAATTTGTTGCTACTGGTTTAATCCATCTCAAGTAGTCCATGGAGGTTGCTCCTAGGGGGGGATAAAAAGAAGAAACAAAAACAGTTTGCAGATTTTTGTTGCTTATACTTATATTTTAAGGCCAAATGTGTTGAAAAAGATTGCTCATGGTTTTACATTTAGGGGCAGCTGTGTTGGAAAGCAGGTAAGTCTCATTCCTAAACAGCTGTAGTTTGTGTTCTGAGGAGCTGTGACCATCTTGAGCCGAGGTATAATATTTTGGGACTTATTTTAACAATCTAAGTCCATGGTCTAAAGCACATGGCACAAGTGCACTTAGGGTGTGTCCGAATCCACTTTAGTTAAATGACGGGAAAAATGGTCGGTGTGCCCGGTGCATGGTCTAAAAGGGTAGTCACCATTCTCTTAATGAGTCATGGGTCTGTTTTGGACGTAACATCAGATAAACCAATCAGAGTCTCGTCTCCCATTTCCTTTAAAAGCCAGCTGTGCTTGCACCATGGAGGATTCGCTACTTACATGACGGAATTTGCAAGCGGAAAAACTGAACGCTTCTATAGTGAGGAAACGGATCTGCTTGTGCGCGAGGTTAAAGTGTAAGCAGACCTTCTATGGGACAAGCCGGATTCCACCAAAGCATTTTTATCTTTATGCACACAATAATAATCTTTTACATTGTAATCCTTTTATTTTTAATAATTGGCATGTTTGTGTGCTTCTGCGTGTCCCTGTGTGTATAATAAGCAGAGTGTAAGGGCGTTGTGCACCCGCATATAGGCGTATTTTACTAACGCGCTTTTTAAATAACAAAACAAATATTGTGCCATTGACTTTAGACCAGGTTTCAGTTGGTCAGTGGCGCAGTCTATTTCAGTTCCTCAAAATAGCAACACGCCAACAATGCGCCTGAACACACCTTGTTTTCAGCCCATGGGCGCACAGATGGGCGCAATTGCATTTGCTATTTAAACAACGTGGCACTGGACATGATGACTGTGTTGGGCTGAAACTAGCAAAAAATGTCTGGGGTTGCATTGCGCTGGGTGTATGATAGGGCTTATTCTGTAAATGCCCATATAACCAAAATTTTGACACAAAGAGGGCTGCTCATTCAATACCAATATAGTAATCAATCAAAAATAAAAACGTTAAATTAAAAAAAATGGCCATGCATCAAATATATCATTTTTAGAACACTTGAAATGGACTGACACAAGTGTAAATAACCTCACATATCAGAGAGAAATTAGAGTACCATGTGTCAAAATTTGATTGACACATAAAATGTTTATAAAAATTCCACACCCCCACCCTTACCTCTCAACTTGCCTTTTTTTTTTTAAACAGTTGTATTTGTAAATCTGCTCTCTAACTTTTTTTAACACACAATCCCTTCTTTCACATTTTTAAAAGTTTAAAGCAAATGTATCTGATAAAATTTTACAGTGCCTGAATACTACAAATTTGTTTTAACAGTATGCAGCATTGTTTTATAAAAAGTTATTAAAGTTGTATGTGAAAAATATCTGAAGGAAAACTTAATTCAAATGTATGTAGAAAAACTTATAAACAAGTTTTAAATAAAAACATCCCTTGTTCGCTTGATGTATGTCCCCTAATACATTGCTTTACATTTTTAAAGCACATCATTATTGAACAGTTTTGAACATTCTTCCTCCAAAAACACAATCACCAAAACAACAGGGTCATAAATTCATCTTTTGGGAGGGGGATGGATAATCCATTAGTGGGATAGTGGGAGGAGGATAAACAGGTGTCCAGTTGGGAGGGGATTTACATTGACATATTTTACAGGGCTCATCTATCAAATTTTGACTCGTGGTACCCTCTTTTTTCTTTTATATCCCTCTCACTCTAACAGATCTGAGGATTGTGCTGCTGGGTTTACTGGGATCAGGAAAGAGTTCAACAGGGAACACCATCCTGAACAGAGATGCATTCAGTGTGAGTTTAATGACTACCACTGGGAGCTGTAAGAAACAAGAAGCAGTGGTGTTTGGAAGAACCATCTCAATAATAGACACTCCAGGACTGTTAAAGTCATTCTTGCTCATGAATATTCGGGATCATGATCAGTATAAGATTGAGAAAAGTTTAGAAATGTCTGCTCCTGGCCCTCATGTGTTTCTGCTCGTGATCAACCCGTTGGGATTCACTGAGGAGGAGAAGAACACAGTGAAATGGTTTAAGGAGAACCTTGAGAAAGATGCTTTAAATCGCACAATCATTCTTTTCACTCATGATAATTTGTTGAATTTACTAATAGATGAACCTTTGAATGAGTATATTGAAAAAAACAATGATCTAAAGTCACTGATTCACAGCTGTGGTGGAAGATATCACTCATTTGACAATAATGAAATGCAGAACCGCTTTCAGGTCATAGAACTGCTGATGAAGATTGATGAAATGATGGAGAAAAATGGAGAAGGACACTACACCAAACAAAACATCTTTAAAAGAGCACAGAAAACAAAATCTTTGGATACAAAACAAGATGATTCGGGTTGTGAAATACAATAAAAGTAGACGACCTTTCACACCAAGAATAATCACTATAACAATAAATATAAAGGTTTAAAAGTAGACACCACAGCTACACAGAAGAATAATATCATTGGAATCACTTTCAGAGCAATTTATTTCCATCTAATAAACAATAAATAATTGACTTTGACTTTACAGCACACACTGCAATTACATTCACAGAATTGAACATTTAAATGAATATAATGTTACCTTCATTGATGTGGATGCTAATACAGTTATCATTATATTTATCGTTCTCTGCGTCAATGAGCCTTTACCACTAAAGTCTGTCATCTGGATGTTACATTAGGTTGTGAAGGAATTATTTAATTAACCATAACTAACGTTCCTTTTCTTGCAGGATTAACATTGAGAGAACAAATCTAATACTAGTTCTATTACTTGGGCAAAGTGTTGCAATAATGGATGCAGATGGCAAGACTAGATTGCTGTCTAATATACACTGTATGACTGGATCATTATTGATGTGATTTTTATGTTTCTTGCATGTTTTATGTTTGGGATCAGTTCTTTTATCCCTAAAAGATGGAATGTGTAGCTTTTCATTTCTTAAACAACCATGTCAGAAGATGCATCATGGCCATATTCCAGGATGACAACGACAGTATTCATCAGGCTCAAAATGTGAAAGAATGGTTCAGAGAGCATGAAGAATTATTTTCACACATGAATTCTCTTGGATACTGCTCTGAGATCCTGCCAGTTGTGATTAAAGCATATTTTAAGGCATTGTCTGGAGTCTGTCTGGTTTCTGATGTAGCAGGTTAATGGTACACTAACCCGTGGTTTCACAGACATAGCTTAAGCTAGTCCTAGACTAAAATGCAAAAATGCATGTTTGAGCTGTTGTAACTTAAAGTAACTTTACTGACAAGTTTTAAAATATGTCAGTGCCATTGTTTTATCTCAAGATGCACACCAGTAATTAGGGGCCAAGCACCAAAGGTTCTTTTTGGAGTTCTTTTTTTCGATTCTTCTTCTTCCGCTCTGGAAGTCTATGGCAGCTCATAGAACCGCTTGCGGGAAAGTTATAAATTTGGCACACAGTTAGAGGACAGTCTGAACTGTGTCCATAGCAAATTTGGAGTCTCTAACTCAATCCCTCTAGCGCCACCAGCTGTCCAAAGTTTCACTGAACCATAAGGGTTAGAAACAAAATTCTTTTTTCCTCTGATTCCTTGGCTCAAGACGAATCGATTGAACCCTATGACCTAATTTTTCGTCATGAAAATTTTTCCGCCATTTTGAATTTTCTAAAAAAAAAAGTCAATTTCTCAAACCGTTTTCGAAAAACAAGCAAACGAATTTAACGTAGCGCTTGCGAAAATAGACATAATGCTGTATCTCTGCAACGCTTTATCATATTCAAACCAAACTTGGTACATGTCATCACAAGCATGACCTGAGGTATCGTGCAGCGTTTCGTTGCAGCGCCACCTACTGGTCTGGAGATACGAAAAATGGCTATTTTTGCTTATGTCTTCTGATGGGTTTGTTCCCATATTGGCCATTTTGAATTTTGTGCTAAAATGCTGTATTTTACGAACGCATTAGCGTATCATTACAAAACTCAGTATGGGTCATCAGCACAATGTCCTGAAGGAGCCTGAGAAGTTTCGGACCAGCGCCACCTAGTGGAGAATTTCTTTTTTCATATGCTTATAACTGTTGATCTGGTTGGCTTATTTTCACGGGAGTCACATCCTTAGACTCCTGAATCCTTGCCGAGTCCAACGATACCAAACATGCTAGGTTTTGACTTAAGGTTTGTGCGGCGTGGTGATTTAGCGCTTAAAAAACGATTGTGAATATCTTTGAAACCGTTAGTCCAATCGAGACGAAACCAGCGTAGGAAACACAAAATACATACATATAAATGTCTATAACTCCGAAACAAAATTAGATATTTGCACCAAATTTGACACACACATGTATGGGGTCACCCTGATGACACATAAAAAAAGCCGTGGGATTGTGCCTCTTGGTAGTGCTATAATTGAACAAAACATGAAATTGCCATTAACTACAATACAATATTATGATAAAAACAACCCAGTCTCATTAGAAAAACGTACCAGTTGGCACGTTTTCGCGAGTCGCAAAATACGTACCAATACGTACATATCACTGCAGTTTCGATGTGAAATGTCCACTGAGTGGCGCTAAAAGCGTGTTCATATTTTTTCGCCGGAACAGATAAACGTGAATATGTAGGTTTCTTTTTTTTATACGAATCACCGCGGTTCTGATTTGACATTTGCGCTCCATTGCATTTTAAAATAACGTACCACCAACACTACACCTAAACCTACCCGACAGTGTTAACAAAAGCAAACGTGACTTATATAGCATCCGTATTCATGCCGTTTTAGCTTGTTTAGGTCTCTTTTTGAGCTCTTTTACCTCAACTCGCCTTTTGCGGGGCCTCCTCGTCTTAAGTCCAACTCCGTATCAGCTGAGCTATACCAAGCAAGCTTGTTACGTCTGAAAAGCGAAAAGTATGAAGCTGGTTAAGCGAAACAAAGTCCAAAATATATATTCGTTTACAAATCGTGCCCACAGGTACGTCTTTCCTATGAGACCAGGTTGGATAAAAAAGGTTATATTTAGTGAATGCATTGGTGTACCATTACAAAACTCAATATGGTCCTATTGTAAAGAAACTGGTCTCAATAGATTCCTTGGGTCATGCTGAGAACATATCAAATTTGCCATAGTCAGCTGAACTTCCTGTCCGCCATATTGTTTTTGTTTAAAAACCTACTTTTTCGATCTCCTCCTAGACCGTTGCTCCGATTTTCACAAAAATCGAACCGTATCATCTTTAGACCATGCCGACAAAAAGTTATGGTTTTCGAGTCAATACTTCAAACCACTACAACCACCTATTGGTTGAATGTGATTAATCATTAAATCATTATTATTAAAGGTATCTATGATTTCTCTGTCATTTTGCCTAAATATGTCTTTAATTGCTCAATGTTGCAGTAAGTCTGATGCTCCCAGCTGTGCTGGGATGACTTGTTGTGCTTTCTCTGTGCTTGGCCCCGATAATTGCTGCTTGGAGCTATATTTTATATTTGTATTTATATGTATTTATAGAAGCTACTTAATTACCCTAGTTGAACTAAGGCCTAATCCTGGCTTAGGCTAAACCCTGTCTGTGAAACCAACTTAAGTGGTTTAAGCTTAAGTGAGGTGTGCATTGGGGAATTTCTATCACAAGGTTTATGTATGTGATATGAATATAACAAAGTGTATACTTTTCCAAAAGTCCCACATATTCTTCCTAACCGATTTAAGCTTGTTATATTGAAAATTACACAATATACCAATGCAGGTGCAAGACAAGACCAGACTTGCAGCAGTTGAGCTGTGCTTATAGGACGAGAGTCCTGATCTGGAGTTCTGCATGTTTGTTCCCGAGTGATTGATTACAAAGTAAGTCATTTAATTTGTATATTTGCAGCTCATTATATACTAATCTCGTTTATGCTGTTGAATTCTTGTGGTACTAATTGCTATTTGTAACATATTCATATCCAGATTTTCTACTTGTTCGGCCCCACAAATGTCACTTGTACTTCACTTTGTGCTGTTTGAAATACTGTTTATTAACTTACTTTAATTGTTCCTTATTTCTTTGTAGTTGTAGACCTCAAATATTAACATTCATACAGAATAAACTGAATAAATCTTTGAACTGGGACATCAATCTCTCCCTTGTTTCTCTAACTGGAGACACAGCCATCCATTTCTATTTGTAGGCTACTCAACCTGAACACTTTGAGCACTCTCACAAGAGTGTTTTTTTTGTTTGTTTTTTTCATATTTTTACCAACTAAATAAATATTTTACACATGAATGATTAATTTACATCTATAGTCCTTAGTTTCTTTGACCTAACAATGGGAGGACAGGTGAATCATTCTAAGGAAGCTTGAACTAAGAAGCACTTGTCTACATGTAGAAGTTTTTTTTTTGTTTGTCAAAACAATTCACATTTTACATTTCTAGTTCAAATAAGGCTAGCAAACACTCCAGATGAAATACACTAGTTCATTATTGACACTTTTAGGATGTCTTAAGTGGGGTAGTAATAGAGTACCTCAGGGATGACGTGTTTTTGTAGGCAAAACCTGGAAGCGAGTTAGCATTTTTGGACATCTGGTTCCATCGCCCTGAAGTCAATGCGTTTTTTGAATGTGTTTTTGCTAAATCGCCTGAAATAAGGTCTGTGGTTAACAAAGCCTCTAAATATTTTCACGTATTCATCTATACCATAAAACACACCAGTTATAACCCGCTTGTGATTTTTTTAAACCTTTATTGTGTCTTAAAAACGGCGGTTGCTAACAAATTGCTAGAAGGGACTACTTCCTTTGGCGGGGACTTTAGACGTCATCATGACAAACAGGACATCTGGACAGCAATTTCTCATGAAAAAGTTGTTAAGTATTCATACACAGCACAGATCATAATCAGCGAGCATGTTTTTAAATAAAGTTGTTTTTTTTAAATAAAGTTTGAGGAAGGTGGTGACGTTGATCCGCGACCATGGTGTGCTGTAGTCCGTTTATAGCCTACTATTAGCTTTTTATATCTGACGACTTTATTTAGGCTTCAAAATGTATAAATGTTGTGTTAACTTGTAAAGATTAACTTGATAGACAAAACGTGTAAGTGTCATAACCCTTTGTTAAACACAGAGCTTATTTTTTGCGATTTTCCAAAAGTCTATGGGAAAAATGCATAGGATTTTGATCGAGGGAACCCGTGCACCGCTAACTTTGGGTTGGCCTACAAAAACACGTCATCCCTAAGGAACTCTATAGCAGTTTGGGAGGAGCAGAAAGTGTCATGATGAGTAATGAGTGCACAAACACAAATACATTCCAGCTTGAAACTGGAGCACCTGCAACAACGTATTTCAGGTCTGTCAGAAATACAAGTACGTACTGAAATCGAGTCATATTTGTTTCCATGAGACTATTTTTAGAATAAGGATGTAAAATGAAAAGGCGAGTCACCCTTAATGACATTCATGGGAACCAGATCTGTCAGAGAACAACAAAACACTGCACCCAAAATAAATATTATATTATTCCAAGGTAAAGACGGAGCACCACGTTTTACCAGCTACAGGCAATATTATCACCGCATGACCTCAATAATAAACAGATAGACACCATTGTTAGGTTTACTAAATGCGCCCCAAACTATAACCATTTGTTGAGCTTCACAGTGACATGTTGAGCTGAGTTAAAACTTTAAATAACACATAAAACTTCCATTGGAAATTTACATTTTTAAGTACAATCAACTTGGATGTTTAAGTAATTTCAACTTAAATTATATTAAACTGACTGTAAAAAATGAGTTGAATCTTGTATAACTTGTATAAAAATTGCTTAACTTATTTTGATGAGTTATAGCAATGTAAAAACATATCTTGTCATAGCTTATTGATCATAGAAATAATTACATTAGAAATAAAAGTAAAGAAATAAACTACATGAACATAGGCCTATATGTCTCAGTGAACCTGCAAAATGGTTGACAGGCAGAAAGCTCTTTTTATTAATTATTAATATTAAACGTGGAAAATTGAAAAATACAGTTTAAATTATACACTTTTTGCTTTTAAAAATGAAGCAATGCTTAAACACAGTAAAAATAATTATATTTTCCAGCATTTTGTTCATATTGCTTTGCTGTTGTTCCAGATGTTCATCATCCTTCAAAGAGACTCTGAGCAACCGCTGTAGCAACCGCTAGAGCGCCTATTAAGAAAATAAACACTCCTTTCAACCATCTGGATGGGTTTTCTATGACATTCTCCACCTCCTCTTTGTCTTTCTTTCCCTGAAATGTAATACACCTCTCACTGTTGTAGTGCTTCCCTCCATTTCTCTCCACCATCTTCTCAATCTTCTCCACCAGTTCAGTGACCTGAGAGCGGTTCTCCATGTCTTTATTGTTAAATGAGTGAAATCTGCCTTCAAAACTCTCAGTAAATGCCTGTAGATCTGGAGTGTCTCTGATATACTCATCTAATGGTTTCCCCCTCAGATGATCAGCGTGAGTGAACAGAATGATGGTGTGATGAACAGCTTTTTCTCCAATATTTTCCTGAATCCATTTGACTGTGTTTTTCTCCTCATCTGTGAATCTCTCGTCCAGTCTAAAGACTAGCAGAAACACATGAGGACCAGGAGAACTCATCTCCACACACGTCTCAACCTTCAGCTGGTTTCTCGTAACTGATGGATCAAACAGTCCTGGAGTGTCGATCACTGAGATGTTTCTTTTACACACAGCTGCTTCTTGTTTCTCACAGGTTTGAGGGCTTGATGGGAAACGTGCGTTGATTTTGAAAGCATCTCTACCCAGGATGGTGTTTGCTGTCGAACTCTTTCCTGATCCACTTTTACCCAGAAGAACAATCCTCAGATCGGAAGCTGTGAAGAAAAACAATATGCATATTAGTTTAGTAACTTAACAACATCAGTTAATAAGAAGAGGAATAAGTATACAGTTTTATGATTTTTAAATCAGTAAAGATTGTTGACTGTTTCAAGGCTCAAAAAATATTGCAAACTATGAATAAATGCAAAATGTTCTGTCAGTGGTTCTGTAATATCAAATTTACGCATTCATCTGTAAATTTATTTCCGAGACAATGCCATGTAATATTTATTAATTCCTTTCCTTTGAAATCAAATAACTGTAATTTCTTGGTGCATCACTGCAACAACAGGAAGAGAATTACAATAATATAAATAAAGTTCCAAGTGCCCAACCAAAGGAAACACTGATCACCATAATGGTGAGTTCAAACAAAAACATTTTGGGAAAATCAACATCAATTTATGAAGTCAGCTTATGTGATGTTCTCTCAAATGTTTTAGTTGTATTGACAATTCAACATTTAAGATGTCTTTGGGAAATGAGTGAATGCAACTAGAGAAAGACGTTATGGAGGGAATGAGGAAAAAGTCTATTAAAAATGGTCCCGCCTCATTTTTTTTTTTTTTTTTTTTGCACAAAATGGTACTCAATCAGTTAATCTTAACTTGGGTTTTCTGAGGCAAAGTATGTGAATAGTGCTGATTACTAGAGTTTTACATTTAAGACATTAAGTAAAGTTAAAATCACTTGGATTTTACAGTGTATGATGCATTGAAAATGTTTTCTTTTCCTCCTGTTCAAATACAGCAAAGAAACTTAACAACATATCTTAATAGAAAGAGGTGTAAATGATCACATTACAACTTTTTGTGTGATTTTTATGTCATCATGAGAATTCAAGATTTTATATTTTGATCTATGATTGTTTTGAGGCTTAAAGCACTGCAAAAATGTCTTTGAATTTAGTATTAATTAACAAACTGTCTACAAGATGTTGTTAGTGTTTCTAAAATGTATGCATTAATCTATAGGTTTGTCTCAGACAATGTCAATAAACATTGTTAAAAATTAACATGAACATTGTATTAAATAAATAATTATTTCCATTAAATTATATCAAATTATTAACCGGTAAATATTTACCTATTATTGACTGATTTTCTGGTGTGTCTTTCTTCTCCTTGTCGATCAAACATGTTTCATGTTTTCTGTCACTTTGATTTCCATCTTTTTCTCTCTCATTTGTTGCTCTTTGGTCTGTCTGAACACTGTTTTCTGTCTCTTCTTGCCTGATCCGATGCTCTGGTCTGTTGTTCTCTTTCTCTTGGCTTGTTTTTTGCTCCTCTAGACTAATCTTCTCTATTCTGTCTTGTGTTGTCCTTGTCTTTTCTTCGCTGTTCTTCGGGTAGATCTCTTTAACATAATGTTCTCGTCCGTTCTTCCACACCACTTCATCAATATTCTCCAGCAGACTGGCGATCTGTTTCCTATCTCTCTTGTTTTTATGAATGATCACATCGCATTTCTCCTCGCAGAAGCTCAGAAGTTCTCTAGTTTTTCTGTCCAGCCTGAACTCGATCCATTCTCGTTTGGACATCGCCTCTCTTCCCGTGAACAACACCATTGTGAACCTGAAAGCGTCCTTTCCAAAGTGCTCATGAATCTTTTTCACGATCTTCACCACGTCTTCTGTGAATCTGTCGAGTCTGATGACGAGCAGGAACACGTGAGGACCGGGATCAGAGAGCTCCAGACTCTTCATCATCTGCTTCTTCATCTCTTCATCAGTCAGGTGAGTGTTGAAGAATCCTGGAGTGTCGATGATGGAGATGTTTCTGTCTTCTACTCTTCCTCTCTGTACCTCACTCTCTCTGGTTCTGCTCTCTTTAAACGCCTCTCGACCCAGTATTACGTTGCCTATTGAACTCTTTCCAGCTTCACTTTTTCCAATCAGCACAATCCTCAGATCCTGTACAGTAGCTGCATCAGAATCTGAAATAAACAGATATAAACATCAGAGGAAGGTTGTGGGCAAAATCTTTGTAGTTTCAATGTGATTAGGTCCAAAAAAAAAAAAAAAAAAATGTAGGCCCCACATGGTTTAGCCCAAATGAAACTGTTCAGAGTGCACACTACAGGCTGTTAAATGTAACACTGAATCAGTCTTGGAGTTCATAATATAATTAAGTAATTAATTAAGTGATGATTGAGCATTAGCGAAGATAGCTGCTGTTAACAAGCAGAATCAACGAAGGAAAGAGAAACAAGAAGAACAGAAAAAATCGAAACGCTAGAACTACAACTGACTTCAGCCACAGCCTTAGATAAAAGAAGACATTAAATCTCTCAAGATCTCAGCAGAGGAGGAATAAACAACTCCATATACAGAAGCTCTTATTGAGAATTAACAAAGCTTTGTTACAAAAGAAACAAAAGCAAACAAAAGTGACTGTATAAAACATGTACTTCCACAGCTGATCACAAAATGAATGTCATCAATGCCACCAAGCTTCCAGTAGCGGGTGTGATCTCTTGAGAGACAATGTCTTAAATACCAAACATATAATCTACAACACGAAGAACTAAAGTATCAAATAAACACAGGAAAATATATTATTAAACTCAAAATGAGAAAATATGACAGTACATATGCCCCATATACAGAAAACAAGCACAAGTGGAACAAGTAATTATGTTTTTGATAAAAAACGACTGTCCTTTTTTCTCTTTAGAACAACATGCAAAATGAATAATTCACAGAAAATGTCTGAAATGGTTTATTAATTAAATAGATTCTTGTAAACTTTAAGACTACAAAATAGTTGTCAAAGAAGTTTGCTTATAAGACTTTAACAAGTTGACTCAATCACAATCACTTTAGCTAAAATGACACATCAAAAAATGCATTGATCGTATCTGAAACATAATAACTACAATAACAGATCACGAACTTGATAACCTGACAACACACAGGTATGTAATAATGGTCTACTATTTTATTAACTAGCTAAACCACTGGTACAAATATAGACACATCTAGATCATGTTGTATTGTTTATGTGAAGATCTATATATTCAGAACTATATCACATGAATATGTGTAAAACACATGAAAGTCATTGAGATCAACTACAGTCTAGTAAAACAGGTTTTGTGTGTTTAATATTCTCAACAATGACTATATTATCAGTTTGTTATGATTATACCATATTAATTCAGACATACCTGTATGTGCTGGACTCATTTCTCTGTGTTTGTTTGATTCCTGTAGTTTCTCAGCAGCTCAATCTCAGTGTGAATCCAGTGAGAGGATGAAGGTGTTTGAGCTCAAGAACTTGTGATTGTGAAACTCCCTCTATTGTGATCAACTAATGACGGTGACATGAGTAACACTATGACGTGACTGAAAGGCATCCTGACACACTTTAATTTGGTTATTTAAAATAAAATAGAAATATTTGATGGTTGTGTAATATAGTGTTGTTTTACCTGGATGTGGATACAGGTTAATTTAATATATTAAAATGAATTAGATCAATTTCAACAGCAGTATTTGAAGTTGATAAACAGGCATGTTTTTATACATAATTTTAGTGATCACTGGATTCTCCTTCAGTATGTTTCTGTGCTCCACCCTTCAATACATGTTAAACCTGTTCAGCAAACAGGACAAACACACTGCATATGAAGAGTGATTTATGTCTGTATGAGTCACTGTTGGCTCAGATTCACAGTCAGTGCATTTGGAAATTTGCCCTGTCATCCATGGTGCAGTTTTAAAGCTGCAGTACACCCGTTTGAGCTCCAACCGGATAAATCAATAAACAGAGAGTGACAATTATCACTTGCATTTAGGTCTTAAAGGGGTCATGAACTGCATTATTGTATTACTTTATAATGTTTCCTGGGGTGCACTTATAATGTTATTATGATAATTTAGAAATAAAAGGCATTTTTCCTACCCTGATTTGAACGCTCTGTTTTAAGGGGCGTGTCTGCTGTGAGACTTCAGTGTAAACGCCCACTGCTGTGATTGGCTGACATATTTGCATATGGAATAGCCAGGGTTGGGCAAAAATACATCAAAATGTATTTTAAAATAAAATTCCAAATACCTTAATTTTAAGTGTATCAAAATAAACTACAAAATACAGCAGCCACACCATGTATCAAAATATACTACTGTATTTTAAAAATACTGAAAAATACTTTTACAAGGGAGCATGACATTTCTTCGCAAACCTTCCATAAATTGGCCTATTAGATCTATCCCTTCACCATTACACTGACTCAGTTGATTAAGTAAACAATGTTTGATAGCAACTGCCTGAGTCATGCAATAAATCTGACATATGCAACCAGTTAAAGGCACAATATGTACATTTGGGTTAAAATATCAAAAAACCACTAGAACAATGTTATATATTGTGTTGACTTGTGTACTTACATTATCCCAAATGTTTCCAAGAATGTTTAAATCCAGAGAAATTAGCATTTTTAACCAGGACACGTGTTGTGTCTGTGCGTTGCCTATCAATGACATCATACCCGCGTTACTCTCTGTTTCTGTTTTTATTTTGTAGAAACCATGGAAACACCAATGATGCATTAAATTCCTCATCTGTCTAATAAAACATATTATACATATTGTGGCTTTAACAGATCAAATATTCATATATCCCTGTGATCTCCCAGATGGTTAGTTTTAAAGTAACCAACAGTTTAATGTTTAACAGTTTGCAAATGACTCATAGTTGTATCCTAATTTAGTGACTTGGTGTTTGGTAAAGAAGGGCCTACTTTGCATCAGCAATACTGACTCATTCATAAGAAGACTGATGGCACCAGTATTCATAGCAACTAGTTTCAAAATAATTAATCAATTGATTGTAAATCATAAATATAGGGGGCTGTTGCTCGGTATAGTAGTTTTCAAGAACATGTGAATTGGTAAACTATTTAGCCTAGGCAACTAAAACAAACACCAAAACTTACCCAGCTAACAGAATTTTGTTATAAGAACGTTCTCTAAATATTCAGTGTTGGTTCTGGGAACGTAAAAAACGTCCAGTTTTCTTGACGTTAGAGGAACGTTTTTATAAGGTATAATGTTCCTCAAACGTTCTTTCAACTTAATTTTGATTTAAAATTCAACATTCTAGGAACGTATATATATATATATATATATATATATATATATATATATATATATATATATATATATATATATATCACAATTATTCATCTTCAAGTGTTGTTTTATCCTGTACTGTGTTCAAACTCCTTCATATGTTTGTATTATAATTCTGAACGCATCCATTCCCGCATCTTTAGTTTCTTCAGTCCCTGTTCGCTTTAATAGCGGCTTTTTACATCATTTTTTGAATGTTTTCTCGCTTCAGGCCGCAATACTAACAGAAGCGAAGGATGTTGCGTCATTTGAATATCAATTCTGATTAGTCAGTTTGGTAATGAGAGGAGTTTATGCTGTCAACCTCTTCTGGCATTTGTGAAGTAATTAAAACTCGTCTGGGCTTCAAAATATGTGTCTAAGTTCTGCACTTTAGTAAGTAAATCATCTATCTGATCACCTTCTTGCCTCTAATGGACGTCACTGCTGTGCTGAAGCATTAATCACGTGACACAGTAATGAGAGATGTCCAGTAGGGGGCGATAGACAAAAGAGGACAAGAGTTTCTCTTTCTGAGTGCAAAAACGTCAACTAACCTTCACAGTAGGTGTGAAATATCCAGCAGAACATCTGGTTACTCAATCCTGTTCTCTAAACGTCTTCATAGTAAATGTATTTGAATTAACTTAAAGAAAAAGATCATTATTTTTCTTTAAGTAGGTTTAGTTCAGTGATGATGTTCTCTTGTTGAGGGAGGAACACTGATATTTCCAGCACTGGTCATTAATAAACAGTGTTAACCACAGAAAGTCATTCACTGTAAAACTAAAGTGCATGAGTTAAAACAGTCAGTCATCCGGTTGCTGTTGATCTGATGAGCTTCAACACGGTAAGACAAACACACTCATACTTAAATAAAAACTGATGATTATTTCTATAGATGAAGCTCATATAACACATGATTCCTGACATGAGAAATATCTTCTGTACATCTAATGATCAGTTCATTTACACACACTGATGTTGAGCATTAATAATCTTCAGATGTTCAAAGATCTTACTAACACTAAGAGCTGTTTAGAGTGATGAACATACACTGTTTATGAGTATATGAGTGATGATTTATGATGTATTATAGATATATTTTATGGTGATGTCAGTCAGAATGGCTCCTCGTCTTCCTCTGATCTTTCTGCTCATGATTCACAGTGAGTCTCTGTTTCATTACATATTTTTTTAAATGTCATTTTATTTTCAAAGACCCAAAAATTAGCAATAAATGAACAGTTTTCTGTGCTATATTGATGTATTTTCTTTTGAAACAGGAAGTTAGGGTGAGGCGTGTCAGTGGGCTTGTCAATTTTATAAATATCCAATAGTTTTTCGTTATGTCAGTCTTGAACATGAATTACTAATTTTGTACTGTCTAGTCAGTGTCAGGTGGTTTAGGGGAGGGACTTTCTCACTCATCAGAGCATTTGATTGGACAAACATCAGCGTATCACCAGATCATCAATATTTTTGGCTCTTTTTCTCAGAAGACAGTGTGGAAATATTGTAGAGGTTTATGTGTCAAACCTTTTTTTAGCATGTAGAAGATCTCAAAGCTGATAAACATGAACTTAAATCCACAAACTCCCATTTTTGATATCATAGATTTTTTTAACCCTTAATGGGTCCTTGGGGTCAATCTGGCCGAACTGACAGTTTCCTTCGTTTATAAAAAGTGTTCCCTTCATCTCAGGGGCATGAGACTCTGTGAATCTTCCTAAATAATCTATCTAAACATGCACAAAAAAATCTGGGCTTGATTTGGTTGTTCTAAAGGTGTGAAAAAAAAAAATCACGATTTAGTCCCTCGGGGTCAAATTGACCCCACATTGAAAATGAATGGGAAAATTAAAAAATGTACTTTTTTTCCATTTCATTTGTCAAAAAAAAAAAAAAATAAATAAATAAAAAAAAATCCAGAATAAATCTGAAATGTTCTACATTTATATAAAGGTCTGGTCCTAGGCCATAAACACAAAGTGGAACGAACTTTCTATCTCATACACACACACACATACACACACACACACACACACACACACACACACACACACACGTGTGTGACTGCAACAGAAAACATTTTTATAGAAATTGGCAAATAAAATCAACAAAACTGGCCTAAATCTGAAAAATTTTACATGTAAATAAAGGTCTGGTCCTTGACCATAAATACAAAGTGGAACGAACGTTCTATCTCATACACACACACACACACACATATACACACACATAAACGCAAACATACAGTCTCTATTGACCTCTATTGGATATATGTGGTCATTGCACTTTCTTTAAATATAATTCCTGAAATTTTTCCACAAACATGTAGATGGTAGTATTCTATCCCTAAAACATAGAGCAATGTCCAAATGCAATTTAGATTTAATTAAGTTCATCATTACAGTGATTTTTTTCATTAAAATTCAATTTTTCATAAGCCAATTTATGACATGCTTAAGTAATTGTGCAGTAAATAGGTAAAAAAAAAAAAATATCCACAAAAACACAGCATAAATGCATAGATGAGAAGTAAATAAAAAAAATGATATATAGTTTATCATATAAAAAATGTATATTTCCTTATGCAATCGCTCTGTAACTTTTCTGTTCCCTTTCGATACTTCACTCGTACTGCGTATGGGGAAAAACTCCTTTTTTCCTCGATGCTGAAGCCTTTTTCAATAACGCAGTGTAACTGCACGTCCATTGGTTCAAACTGGAAAACTTTTGGGCGGGGCGACGGGCTATATAAGCGAGCGTTTCGCCATAGGATTTCAGTTCTCTCTCCTTCAGCGACGACAACGCATCTCTTCGCTGGATCGTCAAGCTGAACGCCTTCGCCTGCTGGAACGAGCTCTCCGCCGTTGAAGAGGCACTGCAGCGGACCAGCTGAGATCGCCGATCGCAACGCCGGCGCCCTCGCAGACTGCCGCCCTCGAGCGCTCTCTCGAGCCGCCTGCCTCCCGCTTCCGGCCGCCCTCTCAGCGCGTCTCCTGCCGCCATCCGGCGCGCCCTAAAAGAGCACTTCCCGCGGTTCTACCGCCCGCTAAAAGAGCCTTCCAGCGGTTCTCGCCGCTCTAAAAGAGCCCCACAATCGCCGTTTTCACGGCGGCGGCGTTGCTTCAAATGCCGCGCCACAACTGTGGCACATGCAGAGCCCCTCTGCATGATGATGACGGGCACGGTGAGTGCGTCTTTTGCCTGGGCAAGTCCCACGCTGAGGCGGCGCTCACTGAGACTTCATGCTCTCACTGCGAGAGTATGAGTCTCGCCTCTCTGCGCTCGCGGATCGCTTTCTTCAATGAAAGCGGTCCCGCCCCTCGCGCCCTCCCGTCTTCTTCTCGCGAACCCGCGAAGAAGAGACAGCGGGGCAGAGGGGCTCAGCGCCCGGAGTCGTGTGAGCTCACGCCGGCTCAGCCCCCGCGTGCCTCACCCTCTCCCACGAGAGAACCGTCCCCCGTCTTGTTCTCCCGCCCTGAGCTGCGTCCCTCGGCTGAAGCGAGCGACCTCGTCTCTTTTGGCGGATCAGAGGACGAGCCGCTTGATGACTCCATGTCACTGGCGGCTTCCGAAACGGAGGAATGGGTCGGCGATCCTGAAGACCCCGCCCACCTGCCGTCACTGGAGCCCATCGATGCCAGAGCTGGGATGGACGCCGAGTTATTCCGCGTCCTCTCTAAGGCCGTCGAGGAACTCGATCTCGAGTGGGCTCCACCTGAAGAGCCAACGCGCAGCAGACTGGACGAGTGGTTCCTGCCAGGTCGTCGTCAGGCCCCCCGCCAGCGCTCTGCGCCGTTCTTCCCTGAAGTTCACGACGAGCTGACAAAGTCGTGGCGCGCTCCCTACTCAGCCCGCCTACGCACTTCCTCTTCCACAGCTCTCACTTCAGTCGATGGCTCTCAAGAAAAGGGTTACGAGCACATGCCGCCCCTGGACGAAGCTGTGGCCGCTCATCTCTGTCCCCCCACGGCCGTGGGGTGGAAGAACAAGAGAGCCCTTCCCTCTAAGCCCTGCAGAACGACCTCTGCCTTGGCTGGCAGAGCTTATTCTTCTGCGGGTCAAGCTGCTTCGGCGCTTCACACCATGGCCATTCTCCAGGTGTTCCAGGCCAAGCTCCTCCGTTCCCTGGACGAGTCTGGAGCCGACGCACCTGCCTTTCGCGACCTCCGCAGCGCTACAGATTTAGCCCTGCGTGCCACGAAAGCCACAGCCCAGGCCATTGGACGTTCCATGGCCAACCTGGTCGTGCTAGAGCGCCACCTCTGGCTCAACTTGACCGAGATCAAAGAGAGCGACAAGGTGGCCTTTCTCGACGCCCCAGTCTCTCCAGCCGGTCTCTTCGGGCCAGCCGTAGAAGGATTTACTGAGCGCTTCACCGCAGCACAGAAGTCGTCCCAGGCCATGCGACACTTCCTGCCCAAGCGCTCCAGCTCAGCCTCTGCCTCGAGTCGCCCCAGGACTGCGCCGACTCAGCACCAGAGCAAGCCTGCTCCTTCTACCTCCCAAGCAGCGCCCCCTAAGGAGCAGCGGCAGCGAGCTCGTCCCGCTAAACGCCCTTCCTTCCCGAGACGCCAGGGCCCACGACCTAAGATTGTGTTGGACCCGACGCCTCCAAAGTCTTCCTGATCACACGGGAAGAAAGAGGAAGGGGCTAAGTCCCGCTGCGGCCGGACCGCCCCGAAAGCTCTCACGACTACGTCCCCCAACACCCCGTTCAGTTCCGGGTGTCGGGGAAAAAGTGTTTGTTCTGCGCCCTGGGCCCACTGCTGTTGTGCCCACGCAAAACGCCGTTGTTATGGCGAACACGATAAAAATTTTACATTCTCAAAAAGAGAGCATTTTTCCTCTTCCAAATTCGTCGGTGCACAGGCCCCTACACAGCGGTCTGTCATCCGACGCCATTCAACCCCTTGTCACGCGGGCCGAGGCCTGGCAGGCCATCCCCGGGGTGTCAAAATGGGTTCTGGGGATAATAAACCACGGTTATTCGCTGCAGTTCGCTCGAAGACCCCCGCGTTTCAGCGGGGTGATTCCCACTTTGGTGAATTCGGACGACGCTCATGTCCTCCGCGCCGAAGTGATGACTCTGTTAGGAAAGGGAGCCATAGAAATAGTTCCCCCCTCAGAGAGCGAATCGGGGTTCTACAGCCGTTATTTCCTTGTCCCCAAGAAAGATGGCGGTCTCAGGCCCATCTTAGATCTCAGACTCCTGAACCTCTCCCTCATGAGACGGAAGTTCAAGATGTTAACGTTGAAACAGATCCTCACGCAGATTTGCCTCGAGGACTGGTTCTTCTCGCTGGATCTGAAAGATGCTTACTTTCACATCCGGATAGCCCCCCATCACAGACGATTCTTGAGATTCGCATTCGAGGGCGTGGCTTACCAGTATACAGTCCTTCCCTTCGGGCTGTCCCTAGCTCCTCGCACATTTACAAAGTGCATGGACGCGGCGCTTTCCCCTCTAAGACAGATGGGAATCCGGGTTCTGAATTACCTCGACGACTGGCTCATTCTGGCCCAGTCACGTACCGAGCTAGATCATCACAGATCCGTGCTCCTCAGCCACTTGGAATGTCTGGGACTCAGGGTCAACTTTGCCAAGAGCTCACTGCTCCCCAGTCAACAGATTACGTTCCTGGGTGCAGTTTTCGACTCAGTCAGAATGAGGGTTATGGTCTCTCCAGAGCCCTCACGATTCAGCAGCTCGTGGCTTCCGTCAGGAACAAAGCCTGTCTCCCTCTGAAGTTTTTCCAGAGGATGTTAGGGCTGATGGCTTCCGCCTCCCCGGTTTTGCAGCTCGGCCTTCTACGGATGCGGCCCCTGCAACACTGGCTGAAATTCCGGGTCCCACCGCACGCTTGGCGGCATGGCCGCTTTCGTGTCAGGGTCAATCGGGCCTGTTTAACAGCCCTGAAGCTTTGGACGAACCCTATTTGGTTCAGCCGCGGGGTACCCCTTGAGGCAGTCTCCAGAAGGACGGTGCTTTCGACAGATGCGTCCAACTGGGGTTGGGGCGCTCTGTGCGACGGCAGACCAGCCTTCGGCTCGTGGTCTCACGAGGAGAGCCATCTCCACATAAATTGCCTCGAGATGCTGGCAGTATGTCGAGCCCTTCACTTCTTCCAGGCCATCCTGAAGGGGCGCCACGTCTTAGTCCAATCAGACAGCATGACAGTGGTGTCCTACATAAATCACCAAGGCGGCCTTTCGTCCAGCCGCCTCTGCGCACTGGCAAAGTCCCTCTTGGAATGGGCATTACCCAGGCTGCGGTCGCTCAAAGCGACACACATACCAGGCAGAACGAATCTGGGAGCAGATATGCTATCTCGGAGCAATGTCCCCTCGGACGAGTGGATGCTTCACCCCCAGACGGTTCTCTTAATCTGGGAAATCTTCGGGAAGGCACAAGTCGACCTCTTTGCCTCAGAAGACAATTCTCACTGCCCAACCTATTTTTCGAAGGAAATAGATGCGCTGGCCCACAACTGGCCCAGCCTCCTCCTTTATGCTTTTCCCCCGATCGCTCTGATCCATCAAGTCATCAGACGAATCAGGGAAGACAAGGACAGAGTCCTCTTGGTGGCCCCACTCTGGAGGAGCCAAGTTTGGTCCTCGGAGCTATTCAGGCTTTCCACGAAAGCCCCATGGCCGATCCCCCTGAGACGGGACCTCCTCTCTCAGGCGAACAGGACAATCTGGCATCCACAGCCGGAACTGTGGGCGTTACACCTATGGTCCCTTGATGGGAGCCGTTAAACCTCCCGGGGGACGTGCTAAACACCATTTCTCAGGCGAGAGCCCCTTCTACGAGACGCCTCTATGCCCAGAAATGGTCGGTCTTCGTTGATTGGTGCTCCGCACGAAACGAGGATCCTGTTGAATGTGACGTATCTCCGATACTGTCATTTCTCCAGGAGCGTCTGGATAAGGGCCTCACCCCTTCCACGCTCAAAGTATATGTAGCAGCCATTGCAGCATTCCACGCTCCGATTGCTGGCCAATCAGTGGGTCGACACAGCCTCATTGTGCGTTTCCTGAGAGGCGCTAGGCGGTTAAACCCCCCACGCCCTCTCACTGTCCCCACCT